>JACCHZ010000033.1:1207500-2641250 GCA_018907045.1 Wiebesia pumilae
CATCATCAATATAATATTTATAATAATAAAAAATACAACAAATTTCAAATATTTTTAGATATTCTTTTTATATAATTATATTGCATTCTAGGGAACGTTTCAAGAAATTTGTAGTTATTATTATCTACGACAAATTGTCTGCGTCGATTTTTTTCCGTACCGTCACATCTTTGATATGAAAAATAATATTAACAACAGCGAGGAAAGCCTTCTATACGTTATAATGACCGATGAATAATTGTCATAACGTATACTTTCGAGTTTAAAAAAGTATTTTTCTAAAAATTTCTTGACTTTGCTCTATGCATATCAAATATTGTCATAAGAGGTAAGAAGTTTCACTTCCGCTTATCGTCTATTTCTTATAAATAATATGAACCCTTTAGTAGTCGACGACACGCACAAGTAATTTTCTCTCTCTATAGATGTTTCTATATATATACAAAAAGTAAATTAAATGTAATAACATGTGCGTGCCGTCAGTTACTAAAGGGTTCATATTATTCACAAGAAATAGACGATGTACGTATACTATTTTTATATAGTGTACATAGTATATACAGCAGGTGCGTCAGTCGTTTTTTCTACCCTATTTATAATTGGTTTAATGACGACAATTTTCTGAAATAAACTTTTTTATGACAAAGTAACTTTTATTCGTAATTTTATCAGTATTTTCAAGAAAGAAAGAAAATTTTCGTCTCAAGAATAGAAGAGAAACTATTTTAATATGTGCATACTTGATATATTTTCATGCGTCTCTTGTCAGCTTATTTTTACAAGTATTCCACACTTGACTTTCTAGAAGTTTGCTTCCTTTCAATGACAAAAGTAGATGTCGCGAATATATTTATATAGATAAATAGATATTTTTTTAATACAAAAAGGATTAACCGTGCAATTAATATGTGCTTATAATTAAAATCAATATAATTAAAATCAGGTAAAAATGTTGTGTATCGTGAAGTTTCTGTGAATGTGTCTCGGTTAACGTAAACATTTTTTTCTAAATGATACGATAATTTTTTTCTAATTGAAAAAAATGTAACCGAATTTGTGATTTTCTTATGTTCATTTTTTATTACTTATATGTAGAATTAAAATATTGTAAAATATTTGACACTTGTTTGTGTCCATTATTGTATAATATTATATATATTATATATAATACGTATTGTATTAGTGTTATTGGTTTTTTCAACAACTCTTTTAATTATCGTAATAAGTACGCAGGTTTCATCAAATATAATAAAATAATTTCTTGGGAGAAGATATTTCGCAAAAAAATGGACAATTCATCTTAAAGGGACAAGATGTCGAGCTACAAAACTGTCGTTATCCATAGCGAAGAATAACGATATCTGATAAAATATAGATTGGAATCTGAATAACTTTTTTTTATTCAAATACAATTAAGCGTGCATTAATTAGATTTTTACCTATATATTTTTGCTATACTTAGAATTTTCTCAACAGTGCCATTAACAAATTACAAGCATCTGTAGTTCTTTCTTTCGGAATACTCTATAAAATTGAAAATTCATAATTTGCTCTTAATGCAACAAATTTATGTATTCATTGTAAAACTCGAAAGTTTGTGGTTACGTGGCTATTGTTATGTATTATATTTTGTTTTTAATAACTTTTTATGTAATTTATTAAAATATAATTTCAATTAATAATAAAATTGAAGAAAGGAATATGAACACAACTAATACTAATCAATAAATTTTTTAAAAAGTGAACAACTTTGCAATTAGATAAAAGAATTTACTTTATAAATACGTATTTATCTCGACATTATTTCCGTATTAATTATTCTATTTTCTAATAATTACTAGTAGTACTCCAGTATATTCGATTGAATGTAAATAAACCATAAAGGTTTAGTGCAAATTAGATTTTTCATTTTTTCACATAATTTCATTTTTTTCATTGTTTTTCACTTTTTTATTTTTTCAATTTCACTGATATATATTCAATTAACTCAAGAACTATACAATGGTTTTTATAAATAATTTTATTCTAAAAAATAGTTTTCAAAGCTTTATTTACAATAAAAAACTAATTATGAGATGTTTATACGAGTTAAATACCGAATACTTTAATAAAACTATAATTTATGAAATAATTCTCCTATATTGGCTTACTATATAGAGATGATTTGCTAATGATTTTAGAAACGTTTTAAAGTAAAGTGACTGCTGGTCAACGTTAATCTGAATTGAAATCTGCTTCATCGTTCATATTTAGTTATTATTTTAAATTTGAAAATTAAAAATATTGATATACTTGATATATATTGATATATATTGATACTTATATATTGAGCTTTTATTTTTATTTAACACAAGAATAAAATGAATTTCACTTTAAAGCGTAAATTTAAATTTTAAACGACGACTTAAATATCCTCTACTAATTAAAATAGTAATATTATGATTAAATTTAATTATAATTAATTGTTATGCACTAGCAAAATCACAGACATTGAGATATTTTCAATATATGATTACATTAGAAGAAAATCCAATCATTACTATTAAAATATGACACGCTACTTAATTTATTGCAATAACTTATTTCAACGATAAATAATATAATAATGATGAATATAATTTAATTAATTAAATGATTTAAATTTTTTAATTTTTAATACAGTATTATTATATTCACAGAATTTTATAACGTTTTTGAAAGAAAAATTTGATGGCAATGATGTGACCAATCATCAGAAGAGGTCAAAGGCATAAATACCTCACTTATAGAGGACTATACAGTATTCTTTTATCAGTTTAAAACTTGCATTTATGAATTTCATGAATATTCTTATGAATATAGCTTCTACTTTGTAATTGTAATAAAAATACTTGCATACACGTATAAGAAATAGTAAGGCTTATAGAATTGTTCAAAAATTAAAATCGATCATATTAGTATTCGTGAATACGCATTTTATTAAATGACCTTGGAGAAGGTCGAGTTCATTCACTCTGAAATTAGAACGGAGAAGACGTTTTTAGCCTCACTCAACGGATATGAGGACTCGATCTCTATAATGAAAAATCACGATTACAACTTTCCACTAAGTATAATACCACGAATATGAATAAAGCGAATGACCGTGTTTTGACACTTTACATTGAAAATCTCCAATGTCAGAAATTCTGTTCACGTTCTTTTTTCGATGAATCTATGCTATTAATTATATTATCTTTTTAAACGATGTAAGGTAAATGTATATTTAATACTAATCTTTTACTACTTATTATTTTTAATTTACAATATCTTAGAGCGACAAATGAATGTAGTCCTTTATCTTCTAAATTATATAGCAGCAAAATAAAAGAAAGAGTTAACGTTATCCAATTAATATTATTATGAACACGTGAGTACTCATTTCAAAATGTAAACATTTTCTTTCAATAATTAATTCCTTTCATTTAACATTATGCATAAAAATGTCTGCTTTTCTATTCTAGGTATTAATAATTATTCGGAATACAAATGAATACAAATCCTATAAAAAGCAGTGAATCTCTTGGTGATCATTTTGAACATATCCGATTGGAAATTCCAGTCAAATTTGAAAACTGCAAAACAAGTTACGAGATATTTTTTGCATGTAATCAGCTAGATTTCTATTAAAGTAATGACTATTCAATCTGTATTATGTTATAGCTATACACCTGTTTAACTCTTCAGCAATGTAAATTTTTATTGCTTTAAAAGTTTTTTATTGCTTTTTATTAAGAGTTTAGAAAAGTTTTTCCATTTTAATTCTGCTATAATATTTTACACTACTTTATATTACTAGTATATAAATCGTTCGCTTAAACAAGAAATACTACTGCTTATACGTGTATACAGATATACCATACCAAAGAGAAAGAACATTTTAATAAATTGCATATGCAGGGATCCACGTGAAATACATTATATTGTGTCAAGGCTACTATTTACAATACAAACAATAGATCTTTGAAATTAGCATACAATAATGAATGTCTAAAATTAAAGATGAATAAAAAAGGTATTAATACTATGTCATTCAAAAGAATTAGCTTCTTAAACTGACATTCAAGGTTCTAAAAAGATGTTATTGATTCACAATGTCAATTTTATTACCAAAATATATTTTTTTCATAAAGGACACAAAGTTTGTAATGTAGCGCATGATTTTTCTTTATTTTTACCGTATATACTGCACCTAAAAGTGAACCATTTTATTCAAAATCTACGAAAACATTGCATTCGCTTTTTCATTGATTACATAATGCTATGAAAGTATTTTAACTGATATGAACGTGTAAGTTTAATAACTGTAAAAAAATATTGATGTATAAAATCCATCTGCAATCCACTAAAGTACATGAGTGAACATTTTTATAGATTAATTTTTACACCCGAGACGTTGTTTACATTTTTATTGTCAATTACAGAATTGATATGCATTGTTTCCAATTATATAAAATAGTACAATTAGCATGCATAAATAGTATGCAATAAAGAAATGTATTTTTAAATAGTAAATAAATAAACAATATGTTTTAATTATATGTATATAAAATCAACAGAGGAAATTGTATCTTTAATTTTTAAAACACTTTCAGAAAAATTTATCCTATTTTTTGGAAATAATAAGATTATAATTAACAAAATTTGAAATTATTTGTAAAAGCATCTAAGTATTATATCGTTATGTTCCAGATTACTTTAAGATATGTCAAATTCACTTTTGTTGCAGACCACGCTTCGACTTTAAATATAAATTATCAATGGAACTAATTCTATTTACTCCTTTTTTACTGAACAAAATATAAATGGATCCTACTTGTACTTAATTACATCGAGAACATTTGTTTTTATAAGTAAGACAATTATTAATTTGATATTTGATGGTGAGAGTCATATTTTATCCCTTCGTTCATTTTTACAAGCAACGCAATCACGATCATGTTAACGACTCAACGTTGCTATGTCACGAGCTGATAATTTCTTTGAGAACTTCAAGAAAATGATGCATTATGCAACGACAGGCATAAATTTCCGGTATCATCGACGTCACATATTTTTTTATTAATTTTTGTTGTACTGCGGTTCAAAGTATGTGAGAGGTCAATACAAATTTTCTTCTTTCAGCTTGACTTTTTGTCATATTAAAACAATATTTCATAAAAGAGTCCAGTATGAAAGATAATATTTGACAAAAGTGTTCTTTATATGGTACAATTCTAAATATATATTATGTGACCCGAGAAATATTTTTAAATCTTGAAATAAGAATTAATACTAGTATTGAATAATTTATAAAATTTGCGCATAACGTAATGAACATTATTATACTAACACTGGGAAAGTATTAAATATACAAAAGAAGCCGCAAAAAATATACAACTATATAATACAATAAGAAATTGTGACCTTAAAATCAAGAAAACGATACAGAATTGTTAACTTTGATTCTAATAGATGACATCAATTATTTTCACGCGAAACAAACTTATAACGTTACATATAATTTATAGCAAGTTAAAATCGTAAACTAGAGAAAAACAGCGCAAAAGATGTTTTAATATTAGAAAAAAGAAAAATTCTCTTCTTACAATAAATAAAATTATTTACAATGATTGTAAATATTTTATTGTATTAAGAATTAAACGTATTTATTATTAGGCACGATTTAAAACTATGATTTATTAGGAAATTATTTTTAAATGAATTTGAAACATTTCAATCACATTGACAATAAATTTGGAAATCTTTGAATCTTATATACGAGTTGTCTGAAAATCAATTAAATTCAAGGACAATATATGAACAGCCTTAGGAAAAGAGTTTCAATGAACCTCTTTATTATGTCGCCTTTATTTCAATGGTCAGCCGATTGTATTCTGAGACAATGGTGCTACAATCATAACCAAATGCCACCTTTTAATCGCCTCTATAAAATCACGAAAAAAGAAAATACAAAGCGAGAGACAAAAGAGGCCTTCGACTACATGCGTAACAGATTCGCGGTGTAACAGAATTCTACTGCAGCATCGTTTTAACTACAACTCACGCTGCTTACGTCTATTTTGTTTTGTTTTTTCTTAGTTTTTCCCCTTAGTCACTCGATTATCGTTACAAATCAACTATCGGGATTTACACAAAACTTGTTTTGTTGAAATTTTTTTTAATTCACCAATATTTCTGTTAAAATGTTTATTTACAATGTAGATTTTTTAAATATAATATTTAAGTATACTTTAATTTGTTTTACTTTGCTTATATCACATTGGGAATACATACGTCAATGATACAGATTTATATTGTGTTTCTGAACAGTCGCATCAATTATTAAACAGATTTTTGCGATTTTCTGTGACATTGTACAAAAGTATTGTAATTTCGTTATTCTAACTGACAAATTAGATAAGTTATAAAATAAATAATAGAGCTTATAATGTACCTAATTATGTATTAAGTAATATTTAATTTATTATGAGAAATCAGGAATATTATAATTGTATTATAAGTAACAAAACAAAAAATTATTCTCTTATCCTACCAGTAAATCTAAAGAAAATATCAATTGTTTTCAATTGTTTAATTGCTCTTTTAATACGATCTAATCAATACACAGAATCTTACTTTTGATATTATATAATCAACCCAATTTACACATCAAACTTGTATAAATAATTTATGAATCTCTTATTACTTACAATTATATCCTTTTCTTCAAGAAATTCACTCTTAATGTATTTCACTTCTTATAGTTCAAATCATACTATTGTTCATTAAAAATTATACATCTCTTATGTACTTATCTATTTTAAAAATATTATATTATAATTAAAGATTAGAGACACTGTTGCTAATTATAAATTAACAAATTTAGAAGAGTATTTTCTGACTTGTTTAAATTAAAGTCAAATTAATTGAAGATTTACAATCCAATAAAAGGACTAAAAGAAATTCTATTATAAAATTTCGAATTATATTTGCCATTGTGATGTGGAAAGCTGATCCAGTCTTTAGTTAGAAATATAAATCTAAAAAATTTAAAAACTCAAAATTCTTGTACGCATATATTTATTTTTTATAACTATGCCGAAAAAGATGTGAAAATGATTTTCCATGAATAAAAAAAGCTTTTTTTGCAGCTGTTGCAATGTTCATACAACCGTATGCCTCCTACAACCCAAAGTTCTTCTTAAATAATATACGATGCGCAACTTACGCTTAATTTAAAAATATCACTTAATGTGCATATTTTCGTATCTCATCGAGGGATTTTTTACGTCCTTGGGATCACCAAGCCAAGTAGATGAAACATTCGTAGCGTCGATTTGAATTATCCAAAGTTCAGGTATGCAGACTGTGAGATGAATGATAGAAAAGATTTTTCTCATTCTTACAACATGTTTATCAAATTCGATAAACATTTTGAGAAGACAATTGTAATGATCATTACTGGTTGATTAATGCAAAATAATAATAGAAATTTTTTTTAATTTTTTAGTCAAGCTGACAATCTTTACTATTTTATATATTTATTTTTTATTTGCATTTGTTTATTGTAAAAATACTAATTTTTAATTCATATTAATATTTCAATTCGTACCAAATAATTAAAAGAGGATTTTGTATATATATATAATGCTAATGTTATATAAGAAAATCATATATAACAGTAGGTTTATTTTATTTTTTGAGCGAATTGCTTCAAATTTAAAAATATGTTCCTATAACCGTCGATTTCTGCATTATTAAGAGATATAAATCTTGTTTTTAAGATGGTACATTAGGTTTTATAATGTAATATAGTTTCATAATATATAATATAAATATAATAACAAAAGCATATGTAATATAAAGATGGTATATTGAATATCATAATTTATTCGTAGTATATAAACATTAATTCGTTAGCTACATAATGATATGAATGGGAACGAGATATTAAAAAACCAAGAAAGTGAATGACTTATTTTCCAATTAGAAATGGGGATTAATTTACACCTTTATAATTTATTATTAATAACGTTTTGTATAACTTTCTTACGAAACTAGTTCTGAAGAAAAATAAAATATAATTTTAAATTTTTTCAAACTTTATATTTTAAGTAGTTAAAATAGTTTTATAATAGTATATAGATTTCTTTGAAATTAAAAACATTATCGTAATAAAAATTAGGAATGACAATAATTGACAATGATTGCTTGATTCTAAATTGTTTTGGTCGAATAATTATAAATATCATCGTATGATCCGTTTCTGTTATCTTGTATCAATATAAAACGACAAATAAACTGCTGATTTATCCCATTTTTTTCGGCATTGAAATAAGATAACAATAAAAATAAATTAAATATAAATTAAAGAATTATAGATACAAACACATCATATTTCAATGTAAATCATAAATATAGTATAAAATTTTTTAAATAACCATACAATCATTGGAATGGTTTTAATTACACTCCTGATATAAATCAAAGTAAAAGAAGTTTGTACAACAATATTAGCACGCTATGTTTTTAACTTTTATAATATTTCTATTTGATGGAAATATAAATGAATCTTTTTCACATCGTCAGTTAATATGCACAGAAATCCTAATAAAACATACATTTTTTCTCAGTTTTACAACGTGATTTTGGTATCTCCTCATCCTTGCTTGTAGCAGTCGATCGTATCCACGTTCAGCGAATTCGAACTTGGAGCAATCGATTGAATCCCGTCTTGTCATGTCGCATGTATTGTCATTATCGATCGCTGACCCTGATGATCACAACGTGGGACAATTTTGAAAATGTAGTTTCTCTCAAGGCCACAATTTTGTTTCCGGAGAGAAACACGTTCGCTCGTTCATTTTTTATGAAACTTCAAATTTATATAACAGAATATTTTCCAAAAATTCTTACTTTTAATCCGCTGTGATGAAAACACAGGAGGAAATGGGTTAGTAAAATTGATGTTTTTTAACACACTTTTGTATTTAAATATGTATTTATATGTATGTTAATGATTACACTCGTGGAACTAAGAATAGCCACACTTTCTTTATTTTTGATACTATTATGCTATTTATACACGTGTTTGTGCACGTATTCATATATATATATATATATATATATTTATATTTATTTTAATCTTTCAGAGAATTACTTAGAGTAATGGTCATGGTTTTATGCTTAATGCATTTATGTTTTTGGAAATATAACTTTGAAAACTGACCTTTTTGTACATTCAGAACATTTTTAAATAAACCAACATAATGCAGCTTTGATTGATTAAGTTCAAGACATTGTAAGACAAAATTTGAAAGATAACTAATCAAAATCTTACTAAAATTTATCAAAACCTTATTATTATTTTCTTAAGCATTGACTTATCGTTAAAATATTTATATATAGCTTCTCTTGAAAAAATAAAAGATATCTTAAGCTAGATGATTAAGTTTATGAAGAAATAAAAGTTTAGACTTAATACTAGTTTAAAATAAAATTATTATTCAGTCATAAAATTAAAGAATAAATTTTTAATTATTTTTAATTATTGAATTATTTTCTTCGTATGGTTCACATTACGAAACTGTAATAAAAAAAGTATGCTACTTGAACCAGGATTATAACTTGAATTAGGAAAATCTCACGGTTGACTTTCTTTATTATTATACATACAAATATGAACTAATTTTATTGCTTTTGTTTATTAATATTAATTTTCATCGCAACATAATAAACTTAGAGTGCCTTTGCACTATGCGTTTCTTTTTATTCAAACATAATAAAAGTATATGTTTATTAACGGATACGCGATACGTAAATATATAATTATATTTAATTTACGGTACTACAAATTATTTAAGTACAAAGATTCAAGTCTTGTTTAAAAGGATTTCAAAAACTTTTTCAAATATAAATAAGTACACTAATAATATTCTTTTTACTAAAATGAAAATACTGCGTGAGATTAAATTCTGTGTACAAGTGAAATTGGACGCGTCAATAAAGCTCTGTAGCCCAATCTTACTTTTACAGTTGAGAAATAACACATAAGATATAAATATAATACGAATTCAACACTATTTCTGTCACTTATACATAACACAGAGGCGTAACTATCTGTCGAAGTATCCTCGTGCAACTCTCATTTATATTTACACCAATTCCAGTTAGACAATATTATTTTGCACTTTTTAATGTGAATCATAATTAATGAATATAATTAATTAAGTTTATCCCTAATTAGCATTTTAATCTTAAATTAACAGAAATCATTGGATACTCAAATTAAAATATATTTATAAAGTGAAAAATAAAATCTCAAAACTTGTCAAATATAATGTTTTCAAATTGTATTCTAAAAATCGTACAATAGATGGCAAAGAAACCCGAATGATCTAACTTCATTCATTGTATAATCCAATAATTAGATACAATAAATTAAATTTTATCAATGCAAAGTATGAGTAATTAAGTACAGAATTCAAGAGTTGCAGTTTACTTTTTGTGAACTGTGTGTGTGAGCTATTTTGGGAATCTCAGAATAAATGTAAGGAATAAACAGTTTTACTATTATAAATTAAATATGTATATTATATGATGAGACATGTGTTTGATAACGCAAATTAAAATATTCATTTGTTAATGGCTGATTAACAAATGTTGAATACTTCATTATAATTAAAATAAAAATACTCCGAAAAAGAAAATACAATTTGCTTTAGACTCTGTAAATATGGATTTAGTTAAAAAAATCATACGGTACAGATCACAAGACTCGCACATTATTCTTGTGATCTCATTTTGTAATAGTTACATAAAAATATTATAAATCAATTTTAAAAGACACATTGTAAATTTAAAAATATAGGTTATCTATAATAGCTTAAAATTTGTTTCTCGATATTAATTTAGAAAATACAAAATTCATGTATTTTCATAATTCACAAGATTTTATGGATTTTGAAAATTATTGAACGGAATTCCATATTGTTTTCATTTCAAGAGAAAATTCGAAAGCGCGTGCATGAAGAAGTTCAATTCGTTTTAATCCATTTGGTATGATATTGATAGCAGCAACACAATTATTGAGAACTTCCAGTCGTCTCTAACTTTCACGATCTTCCTTTTGTGAAAGTCACCAGTAAATTTCATCTCTTTTGTGAAATAAATACATTTTAGAAATCAAATATTCAAGAAAACTGCTTTATATTACATTTATCATAAGGCATTCAAGCAAATATACACAATGAATTATTATAACTTTAATAAAACTTTTATTTGAAGATTTCTTTATAAGTTATCTTTCCTTTGCAATTGTAACATAAATAATCTCTCAATTTCTACATGATTTATATTTTATTAAATTTCATTGAATTTGATTATTTTATCGTAAAATGTACTTTGTAATTAGTAAGCTTATTATAACTGCTATGATTGAAAAGTCTGTAAAATTAATTTGCACGTATCTATTTCTAAAATAATTTTTATTTTAACTTAACAGTATAACAGAGATAAATTTTTAATAAAATTCTTTCTAAAAATTAACAAATTTTTTTAATTAATATAATAAATTAAGCTTCCAATACAAATCTGATATTTTGTATAGACAAAAAAGCATAGTAGTTAACAAAAATTTTATACTATATTAAAAATATACTTGAATAATTTAACACTTTTCTTCTTCTTGTTAATATTTTCTAAAAAGATATTAACAAATAATTACACAACTAAAATAAATAATTTAAAAATTAAAAGAAGTCCTTATAGAAAAGAAATCTAAAAGAATTAAGTATGCATATAAAAACCTAATTATCTCATATATTATTTTGAAATAGCAAAAATTAGTGCAATAAGTACATATCTAAGTTAATATTATCTCAGTAAATTAATAAAACATTTATACCTAAAATTTTTTTTAGGTATAAATTTTACAGTTTTTATTATTTTTCTACGCTAGTCAATAAGCCTTTTGTAGACCAATTTTGCATTACACGCTGATAGGGAACTCAAAGGACTGCTTTATCTTGTGATGTAATAATATTTCTATCGCTTGAGGGTAGGCGCGATACATCAGCCGCCTGGTGGTCAATTTACACATTAATCGCAAGTGTATGCGGGCAAAATATATATGCACGTAATATTTAAATCACGATTATGTTTCATATTTTTTATGTAAAGAGTAGTATTTTTTCAAGTTTTGAATATGGTTTCTATATATTGGAACAGTTTTGTAAATTTGATATTTTTCTATATATTTAAATTAATTTGAAATAATAAAAGTATTGTTTCTGATATTCAGTAAATATATTTCTAACATCCATAATAAATTAATAATATAGAAACATTTTTTATTAATAATTAATATTAATAAAATAAAAAATCTAATAAAAGTATTTTTTACATTTTTGTGAAAATAATATATTTTAGATTTAATATTTATTATATGTATTAAAATAAAAAACTCAAACAATATTATGTACATATAAGCTTAATTAAAAATTATGATTTTCAACGTAATCAGTGCAAATGGACTGGCATCGTTAGATATATTACAAATTAAATATGTAATCGTTTGTTTTTCGCAAATCTTGAAACAAAAATTTTTGTAATTAAGGACATCACGAATTTTTAGTATACATATATATGTTTGATTATAATTCTTGATGTATTTTTCAATATTTCACCGACGCCTCTATTTTAATTTCTAAAAACACCCAGAAATCCATTACTCATTCGCCTTTGTTGTACCTGTAGATTTATTTTACTGGATTATTTTGGGTTCTTTCCTACTATAAATAGAAAGTTCATATCCTTTTGTGTAAAATATATTATTTCTGTAATACTATATACGCTGTCATAAACTATTCACGTTACAGTTAAGTAAATTCGTCAATGATGTCAATATCATTTTTAATTATATTTATTTAAAAATGTAATAATTTTTAATTTTCTTATAAATAGCTATTTGAAAATTAACTTTGTATTCTTAAAGCATAATTAAACTCTTAATTTTTCATAAATATAGAGCTTTTCTTCTCCTGTAAAAATAATTTTGAATTCGTTATTAAAATCAAACTCTTTATAATGTAGTCGTGATGCATATTCTAATAATGTTCGTTTCATACGTATATTTGGAATATAAAAATTTTAATTTTGAAACTCGCAACATCGGCCTTATCAAACCTGTATTCATCTTCCTGCATATCTTCCTGTATTCATGTTGAAATGATTATCAGTGAAAAGGGGGAGGGGAATGTAAAAACATGGAGATAATATAAATCAAGAGATTTTGTATTTATAGAATAAAAATCTGTTGTGATATCACTGAGTGAACTGTTTATAACAATAAAGCGTGCGTGCAGTCGCTTACATGTAGCAGCAATCAACAAATTTTAAAGTAATATTTTGACACGTGAAACACTTGTCGAACTTATATTTGTACATGTAGATTTAGCTATTTAAAGTGCTTAAAAGAAGCCTAAGTATATAATTTCATTTGAAAAATCATCAAGAAGATAATTTCATTTTTGTATTTTCTTACTGTTGTAGCCTGATGTAACGTTTAATGTGATACTGTAAAATGCTACATTGTTGACTCAATTCACGTAAATATGTTTTCATTCATAAGGAATTTCTCATGTAATTTATTAATGACGAATAATTGAAAAGTATTTTGTCAGTTTTTAGGCATTGTATTATAATACATTAGTTTTTCTCTAATAAATAATGTTACGATTATAGAATTTGATTGATTATTAAACAAGTGTGATAGAAAACCATTAAGTAATATGAAATTTTTAATTACATTCTTAATTACCTTAATTACAATTAAATTAAATTATCGGAAGAAACATTATCCAATAAAAAGTTAAATACTATTATTACGAAAGTTAGAAAATATTGTTGATGTATGTTTTCTAAAATATTTTTTAATTTGGGAATACAAGAAAAGTTAAAAATTTTGGTCAACCGGTAATAGAAACATTTATGTGTTTTCATGTATTTATATTCAGTTATACAACAGCGTGAAAAAAACTACTAGTTTCATTATGAGAAAGAATATAAAAATGGTTGTTAAAATTTTCATGCACATGTGTTTATGTCGTTATAAAGAATACTAAAATATTTAATTATTCACGTTTATTCAGATAACATTCTTTGTTACGTAAAAGATCTTTGTTACACTTTAATTATAATTGCAATGTATATTTATTCTATACTATTTTTTATATTTATGTCGTTCTAGTGTACGATTCAGTGAGCTTACATACTTCATGGATTTGCCGATTGCGCATTAGAAGTTTAAGTTTATTGGCTTTGGCTTACGCGTGCAATACGAACATGAAGATATACTGGATGTTTGTGTCGATCATAATTGGACTGGAAATCTTTTAAATTACAGGAATTAATAATTTATCAAATTATTTAATAGTGTAGGATCTGAAAATAAGACTTAATATTTTCTCATGTAACCAATCTGTCACAAGAAAGTTCGATTTTCAAAACTCTCTTTAGCATACGCAACGTAAAGTTTTTTATTTTCTAATTTACTTGCCTTTTGTCACGTGCGAATAGAGGCTATATCTCTGATTAAATCAGAACTATAATTAATCGAGCATTGTATCTTTCGGAGTAACTTTAAAATTTAGTATTCAATTTGTTTACACCGATGGTGATAAAGTGGAGATCAATGTACCACATGCGATTGACCCTAGAGTGAATATTCTTATAAATTATGAGATATGCGAAATTCCTTCATGAACATTCATATTTTACGCCAGATAATCATAATACATATGAAGATAATGTATCGTTGTATCACAATGAAAAATATTCTGTCAATCGCCATCGATAAAGAAATTCCGATTTTATGATTGCATATTATATCCACAAGACTCATGTATTAGTTACAATACAATACTCTCATTAAACTCATGTAATTGCAAGTAATTTTATCTACATCCTTATTGTATGTATTATTTTTTAAACAACCGATTTTTATTTATTATTATTAATCTTTTGAATTAAATGTATTGCTTTGTATTTTTGCGTGTAAACTATTCATGCTCATATATAATTAAGTATACTCATTTACGCTAATTTAAAATTTTGTAGAACTAAAATTTCTTTTTATTTTGCAACTTTTATTACCACACGGAGACGTAATTATATTGGAACTTTAAAAGAAAAAATTTGTTTTATTACTATTGAGTAAAAAAATATAATCTTAATGTGATTAACTATGTATTTCAAACATATAATAAGACAAAAGTAGATAATCCGTATTAAAAAATATTTGACATATATTACGAAAAGTATATAATGTAATTGTTATTAAAAACTAAAACTTAACCAATTTTAAAACTTGTTAATTTATGAGATGATCCGTATTTTAATTTAAACATTTCAATAACCATTAGCAAGATAATATGTTATAAAAATACATTGTAACATATATCTCCACTTTTATCATATTTAAGTCATATTCAACTTCAGAAATATTTGTATACTTCAAAAAATCTTTGTGAGAGCTTTTATCGAATCTAGTTGTCTATTTTAATTGTGCCAGTGAATTAAAATTTGCCCCGACTCGACAATGATACGGTATAATCACGGGAAGAAAGCATCCAATGAGTCCTTATTTTAAAAAGTACTTCTACTGATACCATCAAAAATTATTTTATGAAAATTATGCTTAAATTATAATTGAAATTGATATTTGTTCAATGAATATAATCAAAATATTTTGTAGTATTATTTTCAAATATGTATTTATTATCAAATATCTTTTGTATACCTATATATTTTTTTAAAAACAGATACCAAATTTATAAAATATAAGCTCTTACATAATATATAATATACTTAAATGATGTATAAATGAACGTTTCAATTAAAGCAATATAGATCACCTTATATAACCTTGCACTTATCTGAATATACATACAATAAGATATATTCTTAGTTTTAGTTTGGCGAAAAGTCCTACTAGACAATTCAGCCAAGGATCTGGCAGAAACTCATGTGTTTGTTGGGTATTGTTAAATTCATTCACTGTAGTCGAATTTTTTAATAAAAGTTGCAAAGGAATTAGGCTAAAGTATACGCACATAATTGTTCAGATGCATAGGTTAAAAGATTTAGAGATTTTAGGTGCACTGATTGAGTAGCAACAAAAATGTTTAAAGAAGATACAAAATATGGTGTGTAAGAATGATATCGTAATGTTATTTTCTATTGTTGCGATAAATAGCTAAAGAAATATATAATTATTTCTTCTCTGCCCTTTTTTTTCAAAAAAATGTTATGAATGTAATTAAAATCACAAAGAATTGCAAAGAATATATAAGTTAAATAACGAAAATAGAAGAGCATCAAATTTAATTATAAATCTTATTCTTTAGTTGAAGTTAAATATTAAATCTTAACTAACTATTGAAAGTACACTAACATTAACAATATTTTTATTTAATTGTTTTGTAATTTTTCAAAATGAAAAGATTTTTTAGAAAATACTTTAATAATATATAAACTTTCAAATTAAAATTTCATGTATAACTTTTACAGAATCTATTTACATAAATGTGTGCGAACTATATTTTCTTAATTTAGTTTTTTTATTTAAAAAAAACATTTATATGCCTAATTTTACATTAAACAGACTTAATTTAAATGAATAATTCGTCAAGCGATGACATAATAATATTTAATTGCACGACTGAAATAGAGTTTCTAATGAACTTTAAAGGCATATATTTAAATCTGGATCTATAAATATAAAATTCATCGTTATATACAGTGATGTATAGAAAAAAATAGTGCTTATCTATTTCATCTTGAATATCCTCAAAGTTTTAGGTTTGATTGAATCTGAAATTAATTATCGATATTTCTGTGGTTAATAATATTCTTATTAAGTTGAATTTATTAATTAATAAGAAATATAAATTTAACATAAAGTAACTGATATATTTGATTTCAGAAAGTTATATTTAAAACATATGATTATATCTGCTATTTATTATGATTAAAAAATTGTAACCATGGTTAAACTCTGCATTCTTAAATAATTTGTTAAGAATAATGGTTGTTCAATATCTTTCAGCAGTTGATATCGTTTAAGAAAAAATAAAATTATTCATTTCATCAATTTAATATAGATATTATATTTTAAAAATCTGTATTTTTTTGGAGCAAAGTTAATACATTTTCATGCAGCTCTTCTAGAGTTTTTTTTTTAAAAGTTAGTTTGCTTTTGACGCTTTTGTTCAAAACTTTTTAATGAAAATAACACCCATTCTAATGAATTATTTTTTAAACATTGTACTTTTAATACTGCATAAATAGAATTTTAAAAATATATAATTGAATGTCTTACATGAATACAAGAAGTACAATGATCTCTTATGCATTCTCGAGGGTTTAGTTTTGAATAAAATTCACTATATTCATTCGTTAGATTAGTAACGAATACCACTATGTTCAGACAGAACTCTTAGAAGTTTTCTACGTCACATTATATTATCCTTATTGTAGACCTCGTAATCAGAGATCCAAAGCACGTACATCTATTCCTAGACTGTGTCTGGGTGCCTTTTCAAGATTTATAATGTTAAAAACTAATTTAGTCGAATCTTGTCATCGAATATCTTATATAAATAACAATGAATAGTGCAACAAACAGTTTTACAAAACGACTGTGGAAAATTATCTGCATAAAATCTGTAATCATTCCCATAGTACATTCTAGATGGATACATTATCGACGACACATATCAAATTAACATCTTACATTCCAAAAGAATTAGTTTTCTATTGAACTTATCTCTGTGTTAAGAGAATGTTAACATAATACTTCATATTACTTTGTAATAGTAATTTTTTATGATACTTTCGACAATTTTTAATTTAAGATCAATTTAAACTAATTTACAATCCCGTTAGGTTTCTTATAAAATTGAAATATATCTTCAGTGTGAATTAAAAAATTATTTGAAATCATTTATTAGATAAATAAAAGCAATTTTAATAAATAATAAATAAAAGACTTAAATACAAATATATAGTGTTATTTGCTAAATTACTTTGATTTATTATACTTTGTTCTTTAAAGAAATATTTCTTATTTATAATGAGTAATTACGCAAAATTTACTGTTAACATAGTTATAAATATTTCAAATTTCGATGTTACTTTCATAATTAAGCTTATTTTTCAAGATTTAGCATTTCTGCAGAAGATCAGATGACATATTTAATTTTAAGCACTAAAAAATAAAATCTTTAAACCTAATAAAAATTCATTTTTTTTAAACAATATACAATCTTTGTAAATTTATAAAAATCTAATTCTAATATGTAATGAAATATAATTAATATACGTATTAGCATCAACAAATAATGCAACAGAAATATTATTTATAAAAATTTTGATGAAATTTGCACTGAATAAATGTTACTACAGTATTTATAATTTTTTTATTTTAATCTCTAATGTTACACGCATTAAGTTCTTTTTGAAAAATCTGGTTTTTAATGGGTTATACTTCTACACACATGAAAATTATTGAAATGCTATTGCTATAACTTATCATTATGATTAAGTATAATCTCATTACTAAAAGTACTAAAGTGTTAATTATCACGTTGTTTATGCATGCGTGACACATGCATTTTTAGAAGCTTTGTTTGCTGATCTAGTGATCAGCCCTATATTTTCCAAGATATATGTAACTTTAGAATATGAATTATTATACCTTGTACATACATTAAACTATACATTTTCTGTGCGCACGGAAAATATATTATTTTCTATATAAGTATTGGAGTAAGACTTTCAATTTCTTCAGTGACCTGACAGATTTTTGAATATTTTTTATCAAATATTTAAAAAATTTATTAGTTACATCAAGTATTTCTAAAATAATTGAAACTTGCATTCTAATTATTTCAGTTAAAATTATGCTCTCCTCAAACTGTTGATTATTTTGTCGTATTGTCAATGTCATTATTTTTCGATTTTTTTGACAACTTATTCTTATATTCGTACGAATTTAAGATTGATTGGATATATTGTGATTTTATATTTTGTTTCATGTGCTCATATACATTGATATTTAATACTATTCTTGAGGCGTAATTACGTATTATATTTACCAAAAAGGCTAAATTCCGAATAATGCAAAGAGCATACGGTATATTAATTTTATGTGACTATATAATACTATATATTAAATTTCAATTTAAGTACTCCGCAGTTATTATAACGAACAAGGTAGTACAGCTAAGTAAAGTAGTATTTTTAAATCATGCTGCTTTGAAAAATTTCTGCAAATAAATTGCAGAAAAAAATATTTTCAATCAAGTGAATTATATTACATTGATTAAGCGATAACTATTGAAAATAAAATTCCAACAAAAGCTATTAATATTAAATTTATGCAGTAGTAAATAATAAATAATATCTCGAATGTAAAACTTGTGACAATTATTTTGTTCTTATGCTTTAATAGTATAATATTCTACATTTACTTTAGGCGTGCAATAATTTTCTTTCTTATAAGAGATATAAGATTTATTTATAAATATTTTTAATTTAATTCGAACAATTACTAATCGACAATATTTTATTCTTTAATCTTATTCAGTAAGTACTTACTAGTCTTTGAAATCCAAATATATTTTATTGAAATTAAATTTTTTCATGAAGATAATTTCCAAATTATTTTCGCAATTCGTTTTAAGCATAATGTTTCAACAAAATAATCTTGAAATTTTAATAACTATACAGTCATAATTGCTGCATCGTTCTAATATTTTGTATTGTGTTTATTTTAAAATAAAAACTCTACTGAAAATTTAATCTTAAAATACAAATATTCAATGCCTTATAAAAAATTTTTATGCTCTTGTATGATTTTACAAATTTATAGATGCACTATAAATAGAATGTTTACACGTTTGAGTTTTATAACTATTGTCAGGTGCAAGGAAAATAAACCGAAGTTTACTATCGGTTTATTGAATTAAATGCAATTACGTAAGATGCTATTACTGTTAAAATTTACATGTATTATACTACAAAAACGTAACTTTATTACTTAATTAAATATATTAATAAATAGAAATTTATCTTTATAATACAAATATATAAGTGATTTGTACACATAACAGATAACGTAAGTAAATATTACAATAGTTTTCACGGGTAATAATGTACAAACTAATGATAAAAATGGCTTAAACGAAAAATGAATGCGTGTTCACGCAAAGAATAACTAAAACTGTTTTCCTTGATTAAAGAATTATAATAACATTTTACTTAAATCTCGCATAAAATTAAACTTAATCAATATTTTTACAATGAACACATACTTTTCTATCATTCTAAATTAATTTATTAAATATTAACTTATGTAATAATGAAATAATAAAATGATCACCAATTTTTCCTTTACTTTTATGAGAAAGCAGTGTGAATAAAATATGTTATGTGTAAAAGATTAGGATTTATTAAACTCGAAAATTTCATAGCGCACATTGGATTTTAGCTTTATTATCATTTTTATTCTTATTATTATTATTCTTAACGTAATCCTATTGTATATTTTATGTAACAAAGTAATTTACAATAATGATATCGTTGAGTAAAAAGTCTCGTTAATAAGATTGGAAGACATTCTGGATTTCGTTGCATACGAATGCAAGTGCATTCATTAATTAAGTGAAAAAAGGTACGCCCCAGACCAATTAGTGTATACAAGTCTAATACTAACGCAACAATCCCTGGGATTACTCGATATATATGCAGATTAGATACTTGATCATCAGTCTAAGATTTGCGTTGTAGAATTAATGACTTTCTGAACGCAAAGAATTCGAAATTCGATACATCGCAACTTCATATCCGTGGTTAATTAAATTTTCAGCGATTGTGGTGGCTCGATTCCGACTCTATTGGTCAATGTCGTGTCTTCTTGGGCGTGTCGTTTCCCATGACTATGAATTGCGTTTAACGACATAAACGTCCGTTAGGGGACTCGCCATACGATACGTAATAATGTACACTCTTTACTTGCGTGATCAGACTTCTTTTTTATTCATAAGCAGCGACGATTATGTATTACTTCCGAACGGATTATTGCTCAAGCTTTGAGATTTATTGGAAATGAGATTGATAAAACCTATATATCTTATAAATATATTTTATGGACTCATGTATTTTTAATGTTGAGAAAGTGGAATTTTATTTGAATAATTAATTTGAATAATCATCCCTAGCTTGTTAGATAAATTGTTTTATCTAGAAAAATGTATATGCATATAAACTGAAAATCACCATATCAGAAGATAATTAACTAAATTAATTGAGCTGAGCGGGCAATAAATATATGTGCAGTATTGTATTGATCATATCATCAATTACAATGGTTTTTCAAATTTCATTATTAAAAATATCCAGTTATTTTCTTTGAAATTTTGTGACAAACAAACTTTTACATTTTATATTTTATTTATCTTATTAATATTCAATAGAATAAAATTTATCAGACTCAATATTGGATTCTTAAGCTTATATGAGAAAGCTTATATCGACTTTTAACAAGAAATATTACATATATTGCATAATTTTTAAAATATCTCTGATTTCAAGAAATAATCAATTACTATGATATTTGCTAAATTTACTTTTATGTTTCTATATAAAGAGATTTATAGTATTTAATTTTGGTACTCAAGTCTAGCTTTCTTTACTTTATTATATTTTAAATATAATACGCATGATATTACATTTACAGAACAATATCACATTTCATATACGTCTGTACAATGTTCACAGAAAGTGATTTTAAGCAAAGTAAAGTGATAAGTAGAATTTTTTACTTTCTTATTTAACATTGAATCAAGTTAGAAAGTGGTTCTAAATATTCGCAATTCATAAATTAACAGAGAATTAAATTTTATGTATAAATAACTGATCAGAATGGAAGATGTATAATAATTATGTAAACGTATAATGAATAGAAATGATAGATTATTGTGAATTATTGCTACAAATGCGTGAAATTATTGTGCGTTAAATTTCTTTTATATCTTATCATTGAAAAAAATATGTAAGCGAATTATCTCTAACTCTCTCTCTCTCTCTCTCTCTGCGCACACACACACACACACACACACACACACACACACACACACACCGAGACACACATTTAATAAATTTCAGAAATAATTTTTTGTAATTTTAAAAAGATGACGTATAAGTATATGTGCGTGTAACTTGTTTCTATTTTCTCATTACAAGACAGGAAAAGTACACGTAATAAAATAAAGATTTATCAATTCCTTATAACGGAGCTATAGTATGTATTTAGAATAGGATAAATCGCATCATAATTAAAAAAATGCTATTAAGTAAAATTTAAAAAAATGAAATGAGTCTCGATATTCCAAATTTAAGTAAATGCATTCTGTAGCGAATTGATAGTCATGTAGTTTGTATATTTTATATATTATTACTGCATTTGTTTCTTCTGTATAATTCGTAATAATTCTTCTACATATTTCGTGATCGATACGTAGTACATGAATACCTCACATATATTTCCAATAATTAAATGGTTAAATAACACGCTTGATTTTTAGAGAAACACTCATTTAATAAATAAATACGCACTTAAAAAATAATAAATGTATGACTTGCTAAAGATGTATTAGTATTGACTCGCGTCAATACTAATAATGTAATACCTTAAGCAGCCAAAATATTAATGTTCGCTATATACAACTGTAATAAGAATGAAATTTAACTGCTTCTGCCAGCTATCAATAAAACTCTGAAAGAACGATAAAATCAATTTATTTTGGAATCTCGTCCCAAAGTAATACCCAAATAATCCGAGCGTAATTATTCAAAAAAATTATTTCTGTACGTTACTCGAATCGCAGATCCTTAATACTATCTGTACGCGTAACTGTACATATAATATTCTTTCCTCATATTATTAAACAATTCGATCAACTAGTTAAGCTAGTAACGTTCGAGCACAGCGCATCGACTGACTGTGGTTACCTAAGTTATTTTTATCTCGTGTTGAGACTTTTGCTTAAGCTTGGACGTAAGCCGAGGACGCGCATGCAGACGTATTTAGACCCGATTCGATCTCCTGCAGGAGCACCCGATCAAAGACAGATTTTCCGAAATGCCGCACTCGCGCGTTTTTAAAAAAAGCACCCGCTTTTCCGTTTTCTGCAAGGCCCGAGCAGAGAAG
Source organism: Wiebesia pumilae (assembly GCA_018907045.1). NCBI lineage: Eukaryota > Metazoa > Arthropoda > Insecta > Hymenoptera > Agaonidae > Wiebesia > Wiebesia pumilae. The sequence continues at coordinate 1,230,773 of JACCHZ010000033.1, forward strand.
CCATGGCCGAACACCATACAAATTCTACGGCGATAAAAAGGCGCCTAACCTTTGGCGCATGCGCTCCTTTGAGAGTTTCAAGTTATGGCCGTTGAGTATGCGTGCAAGAGAGAGAAAGTCGGTTATCCCCTCCCTCGGAGAGCGAGAGCCACTCGACTGCTGCCCCACCCGGAGCAGCGACTCTCCTAGGACTCCGTTATAAGACCGAAGCGACGCCGCGGTGGTAGCTTCAGTGCATTCCCGAATACAACGTGTTGGTGTCGCGTGTGTCTCATCCAACGGTCTCGAGTCTCCTTTGTTGTTGTTCTCGTCGCAGTGCGCAGCTACAGTTGCGAACGGCCGGACTTAATCAGCGAACTCCTAGTGTCGAGTTCTTCAGTCGAGGCACCTTTTGGAGAAGAAAGGAAATTCCTCGAAGCGTAAGTCGAAAGCGAGGAGGCGCACCAGATCGATAGGTTTTGCGTGTGCCGCGCGTCCATGTGCCGTCGGGAGAGAGCGACGTGTGTGTGTGTGTGTGTGTGTACGTCGAGACAAAAATGGGACTATCGATTCGCGCAGTGCAGTGCTCGGCCATTGATTGGATGTGTCCGCTGTTTTGTTAGGGCCGCAGGCGAGGATAAGTACGGCTGTGGGAATCGATAGCGCGCGAGCACGATGTGGGTATGCGATTGGTGCCCGAGGCCCCGAGCGTTTGCTTTCGATGCGTGTTTATTTACATGGTTGCGCATCCTGCGAGCGCCGATCGAGCGCCTATCGAGCGCCTTGCATCCAGGTTGCGCTGCGTGCACTCACGACTTGCACAGCTCGGCTGATCGCGTTTGACGGGGTGACGTTGGACACGAGCGAATGTACGCGTCGCTCGGTATGAGCATCCGTGATTCACGTGTTTGCACATTATGTAAGTTTACCGAGCAACGGAGCATTCTTTCCCTCGATGATGCTCCGTCAGCAGGAATCGAAAGCATTCCAAGGCTTAGAGAATAATGGCATCCTTGGCCGAACGCATCAATCGACGGTCTAATGAGACAATGTATACATTGGTACGCTTTGCAATATCGCGTTTGCATTATCGCAGGTAGTTGCGATTTTCTTTTAAATTTAAATATTCAAATGTGTATGTGCAAAGTACACATGCGTGTGTCAGCATAATGTTCAAAGTCTAATTTTATTATTTTACCGCTTTTCAAATGGCTCGCAAACGTTTCCCGTATTTTAATTACTTTTCAAATTATTCGCTACTATGCAATAACTATTATTAGGTAATAGTACAATGAATCACACATCTACGTACTCTATACCGTTCTAAATTCGCGTGTTTTAAGGCGTATTCGATGATAACGCATCGTGTAAAGACATAATTTTATATACTATAAAATAATATTTTTTATTCGAGTATAGTCGAGCTATTGGTGACATTTATGTGAGTTTATAATACATTGCTTATATTCTTCATCGGATTTACTTGGTTTTGAAAATGCAGCAACTCTTAGCAGGTACAGTTGTCGTGAATTTAAATACACGACCTACAAACTTGAGCATTAAATTATATTGAATAAAGCGCATTGATGCGAGTGAATGTATCTGAAAAAGAAAGAAGTAATAACTCCGAGCTTCCCTTGCGTATTTTGATAAATGTGTTTGCGTATTCTTATACCGAAACTCAACCACCTGACCCCTTAATTACTACAATAATAAGGATACAGTGTACCGAGCAATTGCATTAATCTGGTTCGGTTGATAAATCTCCGTTACATTGCGATTACGTCGTTATGCAATTTCTTTTGTCCCTATCTCTCTTCACATCTTATGTAAATTCCATTTAGTAAAATGTCACTCTCTGCGTTATTAATATTATTAAATATTTAGTAAGTACAATACTAAAATGTATACAAGATGCCGAGGTCATCGTTGCAAGGCCATCCATCTACTGAGGCCATTATCAGTGGGCTCAAAGCTTACATCGGAGGTGCGTCATTAAAAGTTATTAAAAAAAATTGTATTTTCCATCTAAGAACTAGGTCGCGCCTACTGATTAAGCACGTAAAAAGAATGTAAGCGTCGTTATGTGTACAATAGTTTTCCGTTCCGTTGCAGAGACCCTGGCACTTTCGACGCCTTTTTTTTCTTTTTCTTATCATGGGTAAATAAGTCGTAATTCGTACAACCATCTAAGGGTTTCGAGTGCAGCGTCCACCGCCTAAAATCCGGTGGGACTCGCATTCCCGTTTAATTAATCGCACCCGATGCTCGATAATCTGCGCGGAATTCGACTGGTCCGAATACCCAACTAAAACGATCCGAGGCACTCGAGCCATCGGATCTAGGGCAGTTCTAGCCTAAAGCGCATTCGCCTCGATGCGATGAGCACGCGTAACTCGAGATACGACTTTCTTCGGCAGCTCACAACCGAACGAATCCGTAAGGCGGTGGCGTCGCTTTTTCCGAAAGAACGCAATTCATCTTACGCGTTACGTTGTGCGCGTTCACCGAGGCTCAATCGCAATCCCGCTTGAACGTAATAGAATTTGCTTCTGATGCAGGACCTTTATCATCCTTTGTAATCAATCAAGAACTGGCTATTCGAAGTTTCGTCGATTCTTTCGTGGCACGTTCAGCGTCCATCTTGCAGCTTTTGTCAATTAAAACGGAGTATAGTGTTTTTTAAGCCTCGTTTGTTAAGTCGCGCGAACTCGAACATTCTGAACATAAAATTCGTTAAAGGTAGCCGTGAGTTTTTCTCTGATAATTTCATCAACGATATGCCGCAAATCCGTAAAATTATTTACGGAATTTATGACCTTTCAGTGTTAAATTGAAAATAGCAGAGGTTGATTGCATCGATTGATAAAACAAACGCTTAACGGATAATCTAACGGACAATTTGTTGATCAGGGTAATGTCGCGTAGTCCCTTTCAACGAATTGAATTCAATTTGTTGCACACGAGAGCAACGAAGGGAAATTCTTCTATCCCTCGAGTTGGGAATAAATATCTTTTCGGCCTTTCAATGCGTGGCAACGAAATCCAGTGAGTCGCACGTGGTTTTCATACTTGACTTACATTTACTTTCATTTTAATTTAGGAATAAATTGCTAATGGATTTAACAGAAAACCTGGTAAATCAGAATAAACTAGAATTTGGAATTAATGGAAATATTTCTGCTGCATAATAATTCGATTATGTTTTTTAACGCGTTTGCAATACTGTAAGAAATGAGAAAAGAACTCATCCTTATGGATTATGTATAGCGTAGCAAATCTATTGATTTGTGCGTTTTATGTTACGTTCAGAAAGTCGGACTCGTTTGAACGTTAAAAGATTGCATTTTGTACGAAATTTTGCCCGCACTTTATGAACCGAAGCGCTCCTTACGCGACATATCATAAACGAAAGGGTATAAAAAGCATTAAAAATTATTTATAACTGGTCAATGCAAGGGTATAAAATACAAGGTCAATGAGTTACAAGCGAATGTGCGTGGGCACATAAAATGGTCTCCATTTTATGTAATTCATATGTCCATATCTATATTTATCGCATGAATCTTGAATACCTCCTCGATTCTCCGGTGGCGACTAGAAAAATCGGTGAAATGGTCGGACTTTCCATGGTGCACATAAAAGTATATTTAGCCAGTGTCACAAGTAGATTTGAATTAACATTAAACGTCATTCGCTTGTGACGCAGATCAATCGACTCGAGTCCATCGTAGCGTCAACGATCCGCGACGACGCGCAAGGGAAAGATAAGCGTGCGTAATCTCAGGTGTCCCTCAATGACCGACACGTGCCGCTTAAAAACTTAAAAACTTATAACACAGCGAAGCACCGATTGAATCGGAGCTCGACTTCTCGAATGGCCAGTTTCTACGTCTTTCTCGATGCGAGCTTAGTATGTAGATTTTTCTCGTCTCGCTAATAATAGCGCGCGGTAACGCGCGTTCACGTTTTTACCAGAGGCGGAAACGGCCTTTTTGACCTTCTGCACTGCCTCCTGTTTATTCGCCAAGCAGATGAGGCCTCGCGATTCCTTGTCAATCCTTAGCGGATGACCTGCTAAATAACACGTGTCGTCTCAATTATGAGGCTTGTATTCTAACGCGTCAGGCAATGTAATTTTGAAAATTTGCTACTTCCACAAATAAATTAATGTAGCTGTACACTTTCACGGTAACATATATTGATTATGTACCAATGCGGATATCATTGCAATGGTCTTATTACATTCTTACGTTAACGGGTACTCAATTTTGCCGTTTGATCCATCAATGTAATAAAATTTACACGCACGTTAGACCTTTTAAAAATATGTACGTAACATTGGACACTCCATTGAATACAATTGGATAATAAATATTTTAATAAATATTAAAAGGGTTGGTTCTCGTCTTTATCGGAAAAGACCTTCGGTCTTTGGCCAAGAGCACGTGTAGAACGATTAACACAAACGCGAGACCTTGTGAACGTAATGTTTTTGCCATTACGCGATTATTCGTTTTAATTGTAATCAATATTAATGTAATTCAGTGACGTCGCTACGTAACGAAAAATATTTATTATTATCTACGTAAAAGTACTTGCAGATGTGGACATAATGTAAATACTTGCATCAAGAGCAATAACAGAAATAATCTTTTTACATCAGTCCGTATGTACAGAAATAAAAGATCATATTGCTTAAAGTTTTTATTGTTTTTAAAGAGACGTCGCAGTATATATATATATATATATATACATAATAACATTCAATTAATTTAGCTTTAAGAGAAAGAAAGAAGAGTGGAAAAAATTAGTATAATAAATATATTACGAAGGCATCTCATTATATAATAATGATAAACAAAGTTGAACGTAAGGCTAACGATTTAAATGATAAAAAACGAAGTGAAGCATCGTGCTACAAAATATTCAAGAGAGTTGGGCTTATATTTTTCCTTTGCTCTTGAAGAGGGAAAGAAGAGAGATGGAAAGCATCCACTGCTCGGTCAATATCTGGATGCAATTTTCCTCTCTTCTGTTTCTGAGAGTCGTTCCGGCACCCCCGTGGCGTTCATCCTGGAGCAGGGGTGTCGACCCCTTCAACCCTTCGCGGCGCACCGAGTCGAGTTCGTTTCGTTCCGCGTGAGGTCGAGCAGGCGACACTCAACGTGTGGCACGGCGTTCCTCTTCTTAATGTTGTTGTTGTCGCTGTTGTTGCTGTCGTTTGAATATATGTCGAGGAAGCACCAGACTTGTACGCTGGCTTGCAATAAAATGGATCTTACGCTTCGCTCGACGATGCAGAGTTGCAAATCGGTTTACGTAGGTGCTCAACTTGCATCAAAACTTTCCCCATTTTATTTCTATTCTTTTGTGGCACTTGTAACGATGTTGTCTCTTTGTTAGGGTTGGATATTCAAGTCCAAGAGTTTTTACTTTACTACGTGGTAGGGTTCTTTTACTAAGTACTCTTCTGAGATTTGTTCTTTTTACAATTTCGTTCTTCATCTTCAACGAAATTACTTTTTCTTTCAATGAAATTCTGAGAGTTATAACGTTATTTTCATCGAATTTCATACATTTCATAAAGTATGTTCCCGTTTGAAGTTCAAATATGTAGACCATTGTATAAGGCTGGATAATGAGACAAGAGAATTTTGTAATTTTATTAAACGTTATATATTCTAACTATGTCTGTGATCTTTCTGCATTATATTCATACTTATTGATTAAGTTACAGACGATATACATTGATTTTGATAAATTATTAGTTTTTGGATCTTCTGATTTATATCAATTAAAAATATGCTATTTGTAAAAAAAGCAATACATATCTACAGATGACACTTGTACATAAGTAATGTGAAGTTAGGATTAAAAAAATTATCACGTGGGATATTGTCTTGATAAATTGAATGATACATTTATGGGTTCGATTTTAGTATTTTTTTCATATGACAAAAAACGTCACCGTACCAAATTAATAGAGCATTTACTAATTCATCTCAGTATTGTCATTATTATTGATGTGAACTAACCCTTGCCTAGCTAAATTTAAAACTAATTTCCAATTCTTATTATTCAATAAATTATATTAAATTGTTTTTAATAAGCACGATACATAATATTTTTGTAACACATTTGCCAGATCAATGAAACTTGAAATCACATTGATCTTGCAGGGCTGGATTTTCATCAGATTTTCCAAATTTATAAATATATTCAATGCAGAAAGCATTTGCAATATCTCGTATTCTTAAAACAAAGTCACAAAAGTGAATCACTGTGATTCTAAATGTGATTCTAAATTTAACACGGCAAATGATATTTTGGAATAAAATCAGACAGAATGTTTACGCAAATCTTCGTTACTCTGATAACGTTCCAAATTATCGAATGACCGAATTGAGCTTATATCTCGTGCATAGTCAGGCATCAAGAGTTCGGACGCAGCTTGTATTATCGTTTCTGTACTACATGGATCATAACACAACATTTTGACAAAACATTCAGGTTAGCACTGGTATCTTCTCAGCACTCGTCTAAAAAAGTGCTGGGTCGATACTTTCTACATTGAAATCCGTGTTCAGTGTAAATATAAGTCCACCGGTTCGGTTGAGCACTGACAAATTACGCACACGCGAAATGCCATTCGGTATTGGATAAGTTTGTCTGTTAGAAAACTCGAGCTCGCAGCCATGTTAAATCTTGGGAATGTGAACAGTGGCTTCCGGTTGTATCGTGTCCATTGCTTTTTATAATTCACTCTTTTGGATATTGACATTTGTCAATAGAAGTCTTTAAATTTTTAATTAAAAGACTACATTTACATATTAAAATGTGGCGTTAAAAATTTTTATATCTTCCAGATTTAGATTTAAAAATTTATTAGAATAGAGATCTACTGTACATAACTTAAAATAAATAACTCCGATGAAATTTGTTGTCAAAATTCGTATAAATTTTTTAAAAGCATTATCGCCTATTTTGATGAATTTTAAAGCTGTACTTTGCATTAGAAATAGAACGTACAACGCAAGTACGGCACGTGCGTACGTCTGATGCACAGTTGAGGGACAAGTAATAAACTTTGAGGTGACCGAAAGTATGAGGTAAAAGTAGTTATGATAAAAAATACACGATTTTCATGTTGATAAAGGAACTAAAAAATTTTCCGTGTCGATTTAGTTTTCTTATGAAACGATTACAAAGCGTCCACGCCGATAATGTAACTCGTGTGCACGTTTACCTTGTGTCATCAATGGTACGTTTCAGAAGCTCGTGCAATCATCGAGATGAACGGAAAACAGATCATGTTCCCTTGTTTAATAAGTCAAACAATGTCGACTGATACATTTCGAGAGGTTAACCCTATATATATTCAATAACGTACAGCGGCGGCGTGAGATCGAAGGATTCAGATTGTTCCAGATATTTCCGGATCAGCTGTAACTCGATACGGCGCCTTACTCTCTACCTAATTACATAACAATAAATAAAATTAAAGACTTGGCACGCACGTCCGATTTTCCAAAGGTTATACTCCCGAGTCTTATGTCACGAGGGTCTGCGGTTGCACTCGAATATAATCTCGAGATGCCGGTCGTCATTGCGTAGATCTTCAAAATATTGTAAGTAGAACGCAAAAATCCACAGACAGAAGTAGAGTGAGAGAGACAAATAAAAAAGATTAGGTTGAGCCTTTACAATCGTGAGTTCTTATAGGCTCTTTGTAGTATGATCTATTGACGCAAAAAATTATTTTACTTCAATATTTGACGACGCAGAATGTAATAATGTGTACTTAGATTGTTATGTTAATCTAAATAACTACACAACACGTACATTTCAGTCAGAGCAGATCATACTGAAAGTTAATGTAAAAATAATAACCTTTCCTAAAAGCTCCTTCAGGTATTTGCAGAGATTCAGTATTAAGCGAAACTAAATACTGTATATGATATATTTCTCCGATTCAAATTTTAAAATATTATTAATAATAATATTAGTTCAATGTATTCATAATTTATTGTACGTAAACATAATAATTGTACATATACAATTTATACATCGAACGAAAAGTCTGTAGTAATTTATTATAAATATAAAATGAAAGCAGTCTTTTTTTTTAATTCAACACTGGAAAATTGATATTTTTCTTGTCTTTCTACTTTTCGTAATTACAGTCAAATTCTAAAGAGAAGTGAAAATTCTTTATTTCTAACACTACGCTTTACATTTCATTTCATAAATTTACATTAAATTTGTATATATTCCATACATACATAATTGCATAGACATTTTTTAAATCAATTAATATTGTCTATAAGTTAATAAGTACTTTATGACTGTGCGATGAAAGGTGTGATTGGTGAAGGTATAGATTGTCATTTAATCATACCCTTTTTCGAAATTATCATTGTAAGCAGTTCTAGGTAATTGAAATATAACAATTAAAATTTGTTATACCAGATAAAATTCGGTTAACATTTATTATTATTTCAATGTCGATTTATTTTAAAAAGACGTAATAAAGTAATAATAAAAATATTTTCGTAACAAATAAGTAAAAATAAGTACTTTTTTGACCTTTTATAAAATATTATTGGTCGTTCTAAGAATTTTTCTCCCTGTTTTATACGTTTTATTTCCTCTCGATTGTTATTATTTAGTGGGATATATTATACCCAATACTGCAGTAAATCTAACAAGGATGTGATGCTTATTAACGATAAATTGCGTTTATACAGTTTCATCGATAAATTTTATGTATGTGGATTATTTAGATATATAAGCTTTTTTTAATTTTTCTCGCCTGGGCTTCCTTGAAAGAGTATCTCTTTGGTAGAATTTTAAGTTGAACAATTTTTAATTGCACTCATTGTTTGATTTTAAAACAAATTATAGCCGCAAAAATATTATTGTATGCAAATAGTCAAAATAATATGTTGAACTTGACCCCAACTCTTTAAAACGGTACGCATGTATCGCGTGATTGAATGCGTTTAATGATTTTAATATAATGTTTCCAGAATATGATAGTTTACATTACAATCACGTTTATAAATTGCGTATGCAAATGTAGATACTTTTACTACGATCTCTTGATGAAAAATCAGGTCGGGTTGGTCTTGAAGAAAATTACTTTTTTGCGCGCATCTGACGTGAGATCGCGCATGTATCTGCAGTAATTTTAGATCATTACTTTTAACGAATGAAAGTTTAGACATTCGCATAATTTTGACCTCTCTTTTGAATGATACCGTTTCACGTATATTTTCATATTTAACAAAATATTGGTAAATAAGGTAATATTTAAAAAAGATCCTAAACACGAGGGGAATTTTATATCAACTTTTCTGCCATTAAATCTCGATAAACAGATCTCAAACTAATCTTAAGAGTACGGTAATTCGCATATGGATGGCGCGATTTCTCCATTTTTGTCTCGTGTGCGTTTGGAACATATTAATATTATTATCAGTAAAATCTACGAATATTAAAAGTAATTATTACTAAATAATCGCTTATCATTTCAAATCATTGATTAATACTCAAGAAGGGTAATATGGAAAAATTTTAATTAAAAAAAAAAAACATCAGTTCTGGATAAATTCTTTAGCGCGATCGCGGTTTTTGCATAAAAGCTATTCTTATAATATTTACCTATGCACGTGGGTCGTAAAATATGTGTAGGTGAAAATTATCGAGTCTATCCGTAGTTCTTATAAACGACCTTCTCTCGCGTAATTTGCGTCATACGACTGACCACGCGCACGCGCATGTTTGTCATTATCAAACTTTCACTCGCTTGTACATTTTGATTTTATGGCTACCTAGGCTTTTAAGAACGTTAACAGGTTAATCTTTTTTTTCCTTTTTATCGATTTGATTACATTCTGTACACGCGAATACAAATGAACAAACGCTCAATGTGTGCTTAATACACTTTCTTTAAACCTTATTTTATCTTAGTATTAATACCAAAGCGTTTTGAATCAGTTGTAACTTCAAAATTTCGAATAAATGAAAAAAAACCAGTTGTAAAATACGCTATTTGAAATATACGAATATTGAATATTTATCGAATTGTTTCTAGAACGTTCCATCATTCTATGAAAATAAAACAATCGAATAAATTATATCACAAATATCAAGGTTAATAGTTAACTCTCAATGGATAGGAAGTTTCTTTTTAAAGTATTTAAATTCTTATTCTTATGCATGAATTGTCGTTTAGAAACCATACGTCGTTCGACGACATTTTAAAAGATGGCACTTGATTTTCCTCATGCGACCAGTTCGTGCAACATGAAAGAGAAGAAATCCTTGACATTCTCTTCTGCCTCGTAGCGTCTTGCTATGGGTGCCGTTATTAATGTTCTGCATTCATCTCTGTCTTTCATGAAAAGGAAAAATGTGTTCCGATCTTCCGAGTCATATTATGAAATGTGGTTAAGTTCCATTTGTTTTATAACGCATGCGAGTATTTTGTTTACTTATCCGTCCGAAGTTACTTATATCAAAACAGCAATCGTTGAAATAATTCAAACTTTCTTAAATGTTTTAAAAGTAAATTGCTGCACAATTCGAAAGTATTTTGTAATATTGACAAGTTACTTTCTTTCTTTTAAGCCAGTATAGCAGTATAGCCTCTTTGAAGTAACCATCGTGACCGCTTTTTTTTACTTCATCGACATCACGGCGCCCTGATTACGACCAAGACGCGACAGTTGTATTGGGTTTCCGCTTTGAGTGGCTTTTCAATTTATACCTTCTGTACCGAGTTGCCCTTTTTTTTTTATTAGTTTTCGCCTCGGATTGCCATTGATTTTTATTTGTATTGGAAAAATGTGGAAGGCAGATGTGTCATGTATTTTGATATTGTATTTGGCAATATCTCATGATTTACAAGCTAATGGCAGTATTAAAATGTAAAATATTATTTATTTTGTTGGTAAATAAGGAAGTAGCTTTGCGTTCTAGCTGAAAGTTTATTGTATTTGCGTCTTGGCAAAAGCTTACGTCAAGGAAATCTTCGATATACATTGACAAGTACGATCAAGATAATTCAGTGACTGATAGTGTAAGCATGCCGCTTTAAGGTTATTCGTAACAAATTCACTCTTGCTAATTCCAAAGGGGAAAACATAATTTGCGTCTGCGTAAACGTAACGTAGTCTGCGATCGAGAAAGATTTGCAGCATTCGGTAAAATCATAAAAATAAAAAAGAATGAAAGAACCAAAATCCACAGAGACAATACTTTTACTCTATTCGTTTCGAGAATATCTATTTGAGTTGTTGTCGGATCAGTTGTTGATCGGGGAGGAGATTCGTGATTAAAAATAGTCGTACGCCGTTGAGGCAGACTCTACAAACTCATTCGGCTCAGGGTCGAGGAACTTAGAGAAATGTTACTCTATAATATCCCTGTTCCATTTCTAAGTCAAATATTTCATTACTTTTCTTTTTTTATCGTCCACTGCGCATGAAAAAAAATACCGCATTGAATATTATTTGTAAAATCATTAAACTCTCGAAAAGTTAGAATACATAATTATTGTATTAGTTCACCCGTACAGATATAAATAAGATATTGTTTTAGGATTAAGGTCAGTGATTTACAAAAAATTAATACACGCTGAAAGTATTTCCAAACTTATTTCATGAGTAAGTCGCTCGCAATATTTGTAAATCGTCTTTTTGAACGTTTGTGCATTGGTCACATTCTAATTCTAAATTTGTCGCTTTAATGATTTTAAAATTTAGTAAAAATGTATTTAACGCACCGTATGTGATTTTAAAATTTGGCAAACGAATTACTTAATGTAACTTCGTCGCGTGTAATTTCTTTGATACTAAAGTAGTTCTTAAATGTGTTTAACGAAGCAATTTAAATTATTTCGCTCCCTCGTACAAAAAGTGTGCAGAGTTTGCAAAATCTTCGCTTGTTTGCAAGTTCGCTTCAAGACTAACAGTTTCTCATATTATTTTTAACAATGGGAATGTTATAGAGTGTTTCTAGAAATTCGTGAAATAAAATTTAAATAAATGATTCGTAAATTATGATATGCATACGAAGATCGGCGAAAGCAATTGTACGAGCTTAAAAAGTTCTAGGTAGTGCAAAGCCAGAAGTTGGAGCTATAACCGTACGCCGTTCCTAAATGCTAGAGTAATGGTTCTCCTTTTTCTCAGCAGGAGCGGAGAAAGTAACAAGAGAGTTGCTGCCGCTGTCGCGAGTCGTCAAAGCGAACAGAAATGAAAACGCAGTCGGAGCCAAGAAAATCTCACACGCAAGCGCCTCTGATACTGAGAAAGAATTTCTCAAACTCGAGAAATCGAGGACTTCGCTTATTGCTCTCGCGCGATTCCAGCGCCATCACGTTTCATGGTGTAACGCGGTGGATCCGTGGCTGCTCGTTTTGGAAAGTCTCTCCGTGGAACGCGAATCAAAGCTGTTCTTGAAGATGCTGACGTCAATTGCGACCTGACGCGCGTTCACGATGTTTTCGCGAGTACTCGATGCAATGCACTTTGTGCAATTAGCCAGCGGGTGAATTATTTGTCGTAGGAGTGCGCTACGTTTCGATTTGTAACGATCCGATGACGTGCAGATTAATTAAGCACACAGAGCGAAATTGTCCAATAAAGTCGTGAGATTCCATTCGATATCGGACATTTGTGATCGGAGCTGCTGCTCTAACAGCGACTGTCGTTACTAAGTTTCTCTTCTTGATCATCGCTCACAGGACAGAGACGCAATGAGTTAGAGCAACATGACGCGCTCTTGATACATCGTCACAATAATAACTCACTTCGCGTAGACGACACTTGTATGTATGTTACATCGAGATGTACATCCACTTGCGCTTGCACCGATTTCTCTTTCATCTGCGCGAGGCGCAAACGGACGGGCCTGACTCTTTTCGTTACGTCGTTTATAGACGAGGTCGTGCAAAATTGCAGCTCCTCTACATTGTCAAGTACGATCGCAAAGGTGCGCTCCGATCGCGATTATGTTAAAACTTTTTTTTCAAAGCCTTTTCATACATATTGCTGATTATGCATACGATACAGTCGTCTGCGACTTATGATTTTGCTGTATTCATACGTAAAACATTTACATAAGAATATAACAATTGACTGTAAAGTTTTAATACGTATTTTCAGAAATAATCTCAATCTCATATTGCCTAATTTGTATTCTACTGTCTGGAATGGAACAGATAGTTTAATATATGCCCAATTGTTATATCTATCTTTTGTGTTTATTTCAAACATGTAAATTACTTTAATTTCCTTTTGTGTGTGTGTGTGTGTGTGTGTGTGTGTGTGTGTGTGTGTGTGTGTGTGTATTTTAAACGTGCTCAGCTCCGTAAGTTAGCTCTAAGCTTAGTGTATTGGACATCGTCGAGGTTTGTTATAGCACTTTTCTAATTTATATAATAATTCATAAAATTTTATATTCATAATAATTCATAATAATTCATAATAATTCACAATAATTTCAAAAGTTTAAAATTCCATACAATGCCAATATATGTAGAGCTAAACCGAGAGTACATAAACATTAAGTTATCTAAATTTACTTCAGAAATGTATCAATATCAACACATTGTTATTTAATTAGTATATCTCATTGACTACGTTGATTAATTCGAAAGCGTAACCACTCCAAACATCCTCGAATGTATATCCGATAGACGAAATTTCGTGCGGAATCCTTTGATACAATAGAAATGCTGTACGCACGCTTTATCCAATCAATCTCACCGTAAAACATCGAAACCCTTCAACTCAAATTTCCCTAGGCTATATATACGTCGATCGGAGATAATATTTAATTTCTTCTACAGTATTGAATATAAGCCGAATGGGCCAATTTGCATATGTATGCGTATCGTAATGGGAGGGTTATTTCATTAAGTGCATGAATCTGTAGACTTTCCGGTTATTAACGTTCCTCCCAATTGTGCTTCCTACATGCGTACGACCTACGAAGTCCCCTGTTTTCGAACGTCTTGTGTATAGGTGGGGACTTTGCCAAGACAATTATCAATAATAAAGATATTGCTCCCAGAGCTCATAGGGTTAGATTAGCGCAATGACGATCGCTGCCATTGTCATTAACTGTGGAACTTTTTCTCTGTTTCAGCCTCAGATACACTCGGAAACAACATGTCTGTTACATCTGTGCAAAACACTACCGAAAATCTCTCGCGTCATGGGTAAGTTTTCAGCAATTATGCCAATCTCCTTTATTTTTTTTTTAATCTAATAAAACCTGGTTAGCGTTTTTTTTTTAAACGAAGCACTTTGACACTAATATTAACGTTGGAAATATATCATCAGTAAGTAAATACGGTATGCAACATGGAGCATATTCATAATAATAATAGTTAGAGTTTTCCTCCGCGTAAAACTCATTTCTCTACTTGTTTCGAGGAAAATATCTCTCGAATATAAACAATTATGTTGCTTTAAAACAAAAGGTTATCTCGGTATTGTTTTAACGATTCATTTGAGATGAAAATAGTTAGTGAAAAAAGCTAGAAATTAATTTATATAGTTCTGATCGCATTTATATTTATTTGAAAAAGTTTAGGATAATATTTAATTATAATTATTAACTATTTCATAGTTATGTTTTAAATGCTGTTACACGTGGTTTATTCTTAAAATGAAAAATCAATGAAATCCATCAGTAATTGGGAAGTATGTTAGTATTTTTCTATTTAGCATGAAAAAAATTGAAATTATAATTATAATATTTAGGTTACGAAAGTTTAATACGATATCCATTCCTTCACATTTCAAAGTTCAATGATAAGAAATTAATTTATAGTACACGAGTATTATATATGATAGATACTATGATTCTGTCGTATTTACTATTGAGAAAAATAGACACTACAAATAGGGAGAAAATTCAGTTGGCATAAAATTTATTCGCTTCAAAATAAAATCTCCTTTTTATAAATGTAAGTTCTTAATCGAAGGATATATTATTCTGAATTAAAATTTAAAAGTGGAACGTTTAAAATTCGAGTCAATTTTTTAAGATAAGTAATCTATTTGATCTATAATAAAATTTTTTTTTTGCTTAAAAAAAAAATATTTTTTAAATATTTTTTTGCTTAGAAAATTTTATATACTTCATTCAAAAAGTAATTATAGCATATAATGTAATAAAACACATTTTTGAGGTATTTATTATTAGATAATAACATGCTATTTATGTATTATACCATGTATATATATATATATATATATATATATATATAATAGATATCACAAAATTATGTCATAGAAATGTTTTAATTACTGTTTTATGTTCGATTCAACAGTGCGAACCTTAAACTTGTTCATATTATGATTATAAAAGTAGATTGTTAATGATTACATATTATATTTATAAGGAAAAAATGTTAACAAACGATATATTCTTGAAAGAAGTATTGTTATTTAAATAATTATCCATTATTAATAAATAAAGTAACAGTCGTTATGAATTTCTTTATTAAAGATTTAGGTCAGTACAACTACACAACAACTATTCTACGTACTTTTAGTAAGCTCTTTTTAAAAATTATAAAAGTAATGTTAATTGTCAAAGACTTTACATATAACTGCATTTAAATAGATATTTTGCAGGTATTGTGATTTTTGCATTATTGTGCACGTGAACATCATTAGTAATGAGTATTGAAAAATAGTGGCATTATTTAAATACTAACTGGAACGTAGAAAGGGTTAATCAGAAAATTTAAAATAAATTTAAAACCGGAATTAAAAAGCGGAAATAATTAATTTAGTGCTTAATTTTATTATTACGAAAATTACGTTAATAATTTAATTATATAATTTTCGTTTTCATTCGAGGTCCTTTAAATATCCAATTTAATGTTAACAGATTTCAATGGATGTCAAGCAATTGTCTTTATTGTCAACATTAATTTCATTGTCTTACCGCGCTGTATTAACAAATCGTATTTATAATCGTCTGCAGAAAGTTTTCTATCTTCGTATTGAATGATCATTACTTCAAAGCTTACTCAATTCCTTGACAAGCGTTTCTAAATTAAGCTAAGCTTATCCTAACAATGGCACGAATAAAATCGCAACGCCTTCCATCGATGATTATTTAAAATTCCGATTGTGCCTCGCGCTCTCTGATTCATACACTGATTTATAGTAGCGAAACGCCTGGAATGCCAGTACGTATCGTATCTTCATTCTAGTCTTGCATACCTGAATAGCCTTTTCCTTTCTGTTTAGAAAACTTTTCAATTGGAAAAGCCTCTATTGTTAAATAATCCCCAGCAACTGAAAGCCGGGTATAACGTTAAGTCCTTCGATTGAATTATATCGATTAAAGACTTCAGTGAAGATTTATAATTGTAAGTTGTAAGTTTTAATGACAGACTTCGTACATTCTTCTCATTTCCGATATCATTTTTGCGCAGCCGTACAAATTTCACGACTGCTGTGGCACATTAATATTCTAATCCAATTTCACTTTCATTGCGCTAAATGCAAGAACTGAAAGCAAGATAAGTTTTTAATTCACGCGCACGATGGTTTGAATAAGCAGGATTGCTGATTGAACAAAGGCGCAGTTTTCGCGGGCGGAAACACCACTCGAACGAGTCACACGTGCACGCGGTATATGCACGACCTTTATCACGTGGCACGTTGAGCTCTTTATTTTCAACTACTCCTTCGCTTCGTTTTTGTCTTCTTTTTACTCATCCATGTTTAATGGTCTTTCTCATTTTTTAACAATACGATGAATCTTATCGTCGACTGTCGAGTCGTGCGGCCTTCTGTGGCCGTACGTGTATCTTCACTTTTCCTTATACTGGGCCGCAGCCTTGAAATGCAAAACGAGAAAGTCGAGGTTTTGGAAGTGTCGCGCGTGCAATCGTCAGCTGCATTTTTGACAAGCACACAAAATATAGTCTGTGTGTGTGTGTGTGTGTGTGTGTGTGTGTGTGTGTGTGTGTGTGTGTGGACGCGCGTGCACAAGATAAAGAGCGCTTGTGCACGCGCAACTTTTGATACCGCCGCTATGGTTAGGCGCGACTAATGGATTAATTTTATTGGTTACTTGAGCAATTGTGATTTATCCAGTAGTACGTTCTACTTGATCCACCATTATTCTTTCTTGTTTAAAAATATTCCTCAAATATTGGAAAATGTTGGGAAAAGTGAGAATACCATATATATATCAAACTTGTTGATATAACGCATTCACCAATTATTTATTATTTATTGTAGGTACGGTATTTAAAAATTAAAATAATTGCTATACTAATATAATACTTACACGCTGTGTTTTGTGATCTCCGAATATCAGTTAACATTACATTTTGTGTAGATTTTATTTTTGCACTTATAATTATTTAGCCTGACATACCTACACTTTGTGGTTACTGTGATTTATGTAGCCTTCGTGCATAATTTATCTCGTCCAAGTGCTTATAATAGGTACCTCGTTGTTCATAGTTCCTTGCGGAATTATGTTATGTAAAATATCATTTTCATATTTTTCATTTAAGAAATCGGATGTTTCAATTTTCTAAGATTAATTAACATACATTCTAAAATACGTAATGTTTTCATTACGTATTTATAGACATTATTTATTATTTAACTACTTTGTTTAACAGCTCGTCTGTGTAAAACAAATTCCATTCCATGTCAATGAATGAATTTTAAGCAAAAGGAGAACTGATTGTTCGAAAATATTATTATTCATTGATTTTACCCTATAGTAAATATTTAGGCTTCTATTTTTAAGTTGTATCTCGACTGAAAATAGAGCAGTCGTATCTCTCATAAATTTCCACGGTTGATAAAACGATTTCTTATCTAAATATGTATTTTTCAGAGTATCTGTGTGTTCGTCGTATTGGCTACGAATGATTCGTATCGCGAGATCGGAGTCAAGAGTACGTCCATTAAAAATATTCCACCGAATATGGGAATCAATGGTTACGTAAGACCAACGTTTGAATGCTGTTACGGTCAGGTTCAAGAGCACGAAAAACACGCACCAGAACCTGCATGCATTGTCGCTTTCTATGTAATTGATTGAAAGTCTTGCTTCTTTTCCTTTTTAATCGGATACGTGTTTTCACCGATCCTGAGTTTCATCCTTATAATCCGACTAGTTTCACTTCAATTCTAACGACGTATGAAGAAAATATCACGATTTTCAAGAAACTCAGCTCTATCTGTCACGAATTTCATTAAGCCACGTGCTTTGTATTAAAATACGTTTTAAAAAAAAAATTTAGATGCAGTAAATCTATTCGTCTAGCTTTTCTAAGTGTATCGAATTAAATTATAATTACAAATGAAAATCTACGAGTGTGTTTCAAACATAGGATTTTCAATTAGTGTTTCTAGTGCCTATTTACGACCTAAGGTACCATGGTCAGTTTCGTTCTAGCGTGGGCTTCACAAAAGTTACCTTTCATCATTTTTTTGTTGTATGCAACGCATACAAGAACGAATGTTCCTGAACTCTTTTCAAACAGATAATGAAGTGACCAATCAAAACAGCGGCTCTCAAATTCTCACTCACGCACTCACTCGTTCTCTCTTATAAATGTACTCCCCTTTTCGTTACTAAATAATAATCAGTGGTCGTGATTTTGCTGTAAGCACGAATCGCTTGCGTGAAAGTTCCTCCTATACACACACGTAACGTTATTCGGGCTCTACGTTTTCCAAATTTCTATGTACAACCGAGCCTCGATCGATTATTATTGAAGTGCAACGTTTTTCATTTAAAATCGTGGACTTGAACGCAAGTTTGTGTACAAGTTAAAATTCAGGTTTTCAAGAGGCTGAGTAATGTTACAGAGACAATTACGAACTGTTTAATATTTTGTTGCGTTTTACTCCTAATTAAGAGAACTTCTTGTGGTGTGACGTAGGTATATTTGTTATTTATATTGGACTTTGAACATTTTTTTCGAATGTTTGTGTAACCATTGGTATGTTTATACATATTATCAACGAGGTTTTACTCCATTTTATTTTCATAAAAGAAGCATTTTTGTAAGAATCGCAGTCACGAAAAGGTGATTTTTCTCTATTTCATAACTTCATCAATAATTTCTAAATAAATGACAATTACTCTTGAAAATTTTATTTGCAAATGGAATTGTTTGTGGATGCATGACATCTTTTTTAAGTGTTTTGAAGTGAATTTGCTTCAGTATCTAATAAAAAACATTTTTAATTAAAAGCATTTTTTGTGGTCGTAAAAACATATTAAATAAAAGACTTTATTAATGCTTGTCACAGAAATAATGACGAGTTAAAAGTTTATATTTATATTTGTTATATTTATATTTATATTGTAATTTATATTTGTTATATTTATATTTATATTGTAATTTATATTTGTTATATTTATATTTATATTTCTGCTCTATTTAAATATACGATAATGTCATAGGTGTTTTATAAATTTCATATGAATATAATAATTAACTTAAAATATAAGTAATGTGAAACTTTAGAAATACAAATCGCCCAAATTGAACTACAATTTGAATAGCTTATGTTGTGAATTTCTGTTCGAAGATTTCATCGCTTGATAATCTTCATTATACATTAATACATTACTTGATTATCTCATTTTTCTTTTATTTCATTATATTTTTGTATTTATATTTTATAATAACCAGTTTACTCTAATCTTGACACATGCTCTTTCAAAAGTGATTCAGAATTTTTCTTGTATTCTACCTGCCGATGTGGATTTCATGAAGAAGTTTAACTTATACACCTTTACGTGTCGAGTAAAGACTTAATGCTATTTAATTAAATTTAATATAAAATTTAAAAATTTTATAATTTACTTATAACATAGAAAATACTTTTTCAGAATGAAACTAAAATTCTATTCTATAAAAGTAAAAAATATCCTTGTTCAAATTCAGAATGTGCTTTTCCAAAGTTAATCATTTTTTTCTAATTGACAAAAATCAACGTTAATTATTTCTGATAAAATTTACTCAAACAAATAAAATGGGCAAAGTGATGCGTATTCTAAATAATTGTAAAAATAGTTTTGTGTAGATACAAAGCATTGATACAATACCTTTCGAATGGCTTTAAGTTTGTCATCATAATTACCCGACGATTCATATTAATTATGCTTATTTTTTGTCTAGGTTTTACATTTTATGTAATACAGCGGAGAGTTACATAAACCAGAGTTACATAAGAGTTACATAAGTTACATAAGATATACAGATATACGGTGTATGAAATACGAATCTTTCAGTTAGCTTATGCATTCCTCGTGAATTGAGATTTTGAATGCCTTTTCCCTCTTTCTCTCTTGTCACTTCTTTATTCACACGAGTAAATCATGATAATGAGCGTAATATATATGTTTATTAATTAGCTTATTTGGTTTTTGAATAAGTAGATTACGTCAATCAAAACGTGGTTTTGCTTGGAAACCAAATATATATAATTATGGTGAAGAGTGTAATCATAAATTTAACTTATGATGTTATTGATGAAAACTTGCAACATTTTAATGTCTATATCGATGAGCCGTTAACTGAAGTCTTTTATAATGTAAAATTGTTGACTAGGCAATTTATCGAATGTTTTAGGAGTAACATCTCTTTGTCCTGCCACAGTCTAAGCGGCAGCGTCGACGAATCGCTGGGTTCTCATCCTCAGTACCAGGATACCATACTCACGATTGAGGAACTGCGCGCTCAGCTCAATTCCTGTTTTACGTAAGTGACGTCAATTATTTTTAAAGGTCCATTAGCCCTAGCACAGATAAGGTTTGTCCGTCTTACGTAATTTCCATCTCCCGCTAATCTACCCCCCTCCTCGCAGCTGTATCACAAGTGAAGTTCCTATTTTCCACGACCAGGAAGTATAAATGCATGGAACCCAACGGATGTACGTTATAATAGCGTGAGTTTTTAATTATCTAACACCGGATTCGATTGTTGGCGGCGGCAGAAGGAAGGGAACGATTCGATAACTCTGGCGCATTTGCATACCAAGTCACGAAAATGGTAGCGGCTCGCTGTTACAAATATAAGGCACTTTTTTAATCTTCGCGGACCTTTAATTTTATTACTGTTTTCGAGCGTACACATTGGAATTGACATAGAGTACACGATAAAAAATCAGGTATTTCTCGAAGGAATAACGGAAATCATCTCTGACAATGGCATGAAAAGTTTTCGCGTGGAGCATCTCGACGCCTGTTGCCTACATCAACCGGGCATATTCGAGCTCTCATAGACGGATCTGCGGAGGATCAACGAATTGCAGACCAATAAATATTCGCCGAAACTCCTTTGTTTGCTCCGCTTATCTCATGCACAGACGCGACGATATTGCGCAATACTATAGGCGCCGCGACGCGCATCGATAATGGAAACCGGCGAGAACTGGAGTCTCGAACTCGTTTTCACTTTTTACGGATCGTGGTCCCCGTAAGTGTTCTAATTCGTCTACGAGTTGTCGCTGACATCCAATAAACAACGTTGTATTCGTTACTCTATGTGGTCGAGAACGTTCTTCGCTTAATCATAAACCTTCTCATTTTAAGAATGTAATTATCGGAAATTCACTACCATATTAAAATCGTCCCTTTTTATCGCTTCCCATGTTTCGGTTTCTTCTGTTATGTTAGGCAAGCTTTTACTCAACAACTGAGGCTAAATTCAATCATTTTCGTAGTATGATTAATGTTACTATTGAAACTACGATACAACCATAATTATAGAAAATATTATGAAAATGATTTCTAAGTATACTGGAAATAAATTTATAAATTTCCTTAAATTTAACCGTGAACGAAATCCGAGTGTAAAATTATTATATATAAATTTTTTGAATAAATACTCAAAGTAATGAATTCGTAATGAGCAAAAAATGGAATCACATTACGATTTTATTTGTTGAGAATATTATGCAAGTTCCTTTAGTTGATTATTACTTTTATTGCACGTTGGGTGAATTTTGATTTTAAATGAAACCTCTTACAACTACAAAAGTTAAATTCAACTAAAAAAAAAACAACTATAAAATTGTAATTTTTTTTCAGAATATTTTTTCAGAAATATATTTTATATTTATATTAAAGTTTCTCTTATAACTAAGTTTAATGAATAGGCACAGTAGTCCGAATTAACTTGATATTAATTAAAGTATTTGACTTTCACACTCTACCATTAAAAATATTTTTATAAACATTTACAATTTGTTTAAAAAACAATTTCGCCATATAACTAAATTATAAAATTGATAATGATATTGTATAAATAGCAATTATTGATGTTAATTTTTGTAACATTTTTATATAAATAAACATTATTTTTACAATAGATTTATCTATTGTAAGGAATATAAAGGAAATGCACTGATTTATAAATATACGTGTATGTTGAACTTTATATTTTATTGATTTGTAAATGTTCATTACGTCAATATTAAATTAATTATTAATAATTTTAAAAAATATTAATTAATTTCTACTTTATAAATTCAGTTTCATTTCAATATATTGATTTAATGTGAAGAATAGAAGATTAGATTTAATAGAAGAATTATATATTGTTGAGATGAAATTAAATTTGAAATTATAATCAAAATCTACTAACTATATTTTTTAATGTTTATAAAAAGTTTCAGCATCTCGATAAAGTACTAACTTTATTAATCATTCAATATGGGTTTTGAGAAATTACAATACATTTGTGTACATTGTAAAATAGATATCTGAATCTAAGCGTCGATAACATAAACGACTGCTTTCACGTTATTAAATTTTTCACTGAACACATTATTTATTTCATGGAATTTAAATATAAATTTTTACACAAATATTTTAACTTTACAAGATCTAGAAATAAATGATAAATGCATTATTAATACACGAGGAATATTCTTATTATATTCTTTTAGTATTCAATACTTTACAGTGACATGATATTATAATTTCAAACAGTATTCTGAAATATTGTGGTAATTTTATTAAGTAACATGCGATACACTCGCATATAATCCATAAGGTATATTGTCTGTCTAGACAAATTTGTTTGTTTTTTATCTGACAACGTACTAAATCACAATGTTTACTAAATCGGAGTTTTAGTAAATTGCTTTCAAAGACATAGTAAATTATTACGCACAAAGATATCAAACACTATTGCTCAATCTTGAAGTAAGTTTGAACAATGAACAAAAAGAAATGAACAGTAATGAAAGACTCTTCCAATTTGTCTTGCTTCTCGAAATCCAGAGAAAACGGTAACTTCAAATTTTCGTTTTAGTTTTTATAAAAGAATAATAATTTGTCTCTTTGTTTTCTTCTTTCTGTCGGACAAATAGACAGAAAATATGCAAATACTTGAATCGAAATGCGAAAACACGTCCGCAAAGCAAGGCCGTCTTTCAAAAAACTGAACTTTGCAAATACCTTTGCCCCCGGATGACATCGACGCTGATTGGTCACCTCCAGGCCTCTGCTCATCGTCACCTCCTTTCTTTTTCAGCTGCGGTGTCTCGTGGAGCGAGGAGCATGTGTCCTTGGACTGCAGCGAGTGCGGCGGCTACTCCCTTCAAAGACCCTGTCCACTCTGCGATGGACGCTGTCACACCATTTGGAAGCGCGACCTCACTATGGTAAGTCTTGGATGAGAGTTTATCCTCTCTCTGAGAAATTTGAGCTGGTGCTACTTTATCAAGGCTCCACCCTGCAACAGGGATTTCGCAGTCCTTTTCTTAACGCGCTACTCGAGAAAATTCGCCAGGAGCGAAACTTTCGAAAAATGTGCTGTTTATTTTTTGTTACCGACCGATCAATATGTTTGAGGAATGACTATGCGTGGAAGTACAAGTTTGAATTGCGGGACTTACGTTGCTGGTTAATATTTATTAAGGAATGAAACTAGATGCGAAGAAACTCGCATTTCAGTTGGTGAAAACTGTCTCTTAGGAAATTTATATTTTCGCCGAGAACAACGCTTATAACATTTTCTGACTTTCATGAGAGTTAATAATTACTTTACATCTTTTAAATATAATAGATGTATAATTATAACGTTTGAAAAAATGTTTTTACATAGAATAAGTGAAAATTCGACGATAAAACTTTTTAACCGATATAGACATTATCAAGAATAATTTTATAAGCATTCTTAATGTTTCAATAATTTTATAAAATTCTTGTCATCGATTAAATCTTTATTAAGAAGGATTTTCTGTATTCTTATGGAGACATAGTTTGAAATAGTTTTTAAGTGTAAACAAAAAATATTTCCCACCAACTTGCGTGGCTTACTTTGTATTTTATAATTGCTGTATATTTTAACGTGAAACCTTGAATTACATCCAAACAGAAATGTTAAAAATGAAAGAAAATGTCTATCAGCTTATATTCATTTTTATCAATACAATAGCCAATAAAAATACAGTTTATTAGTGTTTCATTTGGTTTTATAACATAATAAAGTGAGTATAAGAAAGGTAGTAAATTACTAGCATAAAACAAAAAAAAAACTAGGACTCGTAAACTACAGTAACACATTCTGCATAATTTCTAACAAATTATTTCTACAAAGTTTCTGTCGTTCTCATTTTACGAATCTCTTCAAATAAAGAAATGTATATAGTTAACGAAAAAATGAAAAATATTCATATACGTAGCTTACAAGTATAAATAACTGACTAAAACGAATAATTTTATTAATAACGAATGATTCACAGATAAAACTTAAATATTTTTATAATTGCCACATTCTCTTGTGACTAAAGAATTGACTTAGAAATTTCTCTTTATGAATCTTTCACAGTTGACCAAAGCGCTAACTGTAGCTTCAATAACAATCCATGTGGATTAGGTTCTTAATGCTTCCTAGGCCTCGGATGATTATTTGCAAATATGATGTTTTGTTTTTTCGTTTGAGTGATCGAAAATGACAGATCAGTTTTTGTTTTATTTTATTTAAAATAAAACCAAGAATAATGAAATGCAGTTGCTTAATATCGTGAATTCACCTTATGTTACAGTCGCACGCGAGCGGTAAAGCCAGATGGAATGGTGAATGTGGTCTGAGCTGTGGGCCAACGCTCGAGGAGTCGCTCGTACCGGCTTTGGAAAAACTGAGAGCCACCTCGTGAGCCAGTCCTGAACCCGATCAATCGGACTGCCAGCCGTAACAGCAAGAACAATAGCAGCAGGATCAGCAACAACACGAGTAACAACAGCAACCACAAACCTGTGCACAAGACTTAATACCATCGCCAAGCCATTAAAATATATACTTTATATAAGCGCATCACAGCCGCCGTATATATCTTACCCTCAATATTATCGCTATAAGAAGCATCCGTGAAAAGACGAATTACGCGATGCATGAATAAACAATTCAATCGAATGCGTGGGAATGGAGCGAATGTGATGAGAAGGTATTCTGATGTACGTGTACGCGCGCCTCTACGTTATTCAATCTTGAGAGGTGAGCGGGGAATTTTGAGAACTGCGAAAAAGTAGCGGGGCGAAGGAAAATAAGGTATTAAAATTAATGGCTTTGAATGCAAGAGGCACATTTATTTCTGAAATAAATTATCGTATTCCATCGAGAGTTCGTGAATAACTGAAGAAGAAATTCAAATCGTAATGATAAACTTAGCATATGTATCGATTTAATTTACATTTATTAAAAGAACCTCGAGTTTTATATAAATATTATATGCATAGAATAATTAGAATTATAAAAATATATGGTATACAGTTTGACTCAGGTATGATTGTTGTAATTTTCCGCATTTATCGCAACATCGTGGATAAGTATAATATAAACGAATAATAATTTCAATACTTTCGAGCAGCAAAAGATTATAAATTTATTACGTAGTTGCAAAAGATGTATTTACCATTTTCTCAATTCAATTTAAGCAATTTTTTTATACTTGTTGTTTTACGATTAATTATTTCTTTTAACACGAATAATTTTATTTTATAAGAAACCCGTAAAGTGAGAAATATAATTGTACAAAATTAAATTGTACCTAAATTTGACATCCCATTTAATACGTTAAATGGAGAATAATAACATAGCATAGCGATGAAAGAAACTTTTAGAGATACATTCATTATATGTGGAAAAATTGTAGTTCTATAACCATTCTATTATAAATAGGATAGTATTTAATACACAAAATTAAGTACAATTATCCGCTGTCTCGGAAAAGTGAAAATCATTAATTGAATTGAATTTTCTGTAATAATTACTTTTGATGACGATGATCTCAAAATGTGATGTAAACTATAATATATTATCAATAGAAAGAAATTGATGGATGCAATCACATTCGAATGCAGCGTCCGTAATCTCAACTAAGACTATTGTTCACTTTATATCGATGCTATTTATTGAAGATCATCTAATCGTTTTCACCGCTACTGATCGATTGTTAATATTTTTATATGACTTGATGTATAAAAATTCTTTCTGCTCATTCTATAGGTATTAGCTTATAATCATTTCAATGTAAGAGCCTATTGAGATGATTCACGAATCTCGCTTCCAGAACTCGTGCACTAGATGATTCATTACGACCTGAGAAACAGAGTTGTTCGCGAGTGTAAACTACTGTTAGAATCCGCCAACTTGTAGTTGGTTGCATTTGGAAGGAAATAAATGAAGAAATACCATAAAAATGAACTTGCTAGATTACTATGTCATCTTTGTCAAATTAATCAGTATTTGCATCTGCTTTTGGATATGGTTTGATTCTACGCATGTCGTTGAGCTGTCTCCTCCTTGGCAACCAATTCATTCTAACGTAAGATAGAACTACTTGGCTTCTCCAATGATTATCTAACAACTTCTTAAACCGATGCTAGTACCCAAAATTTATAAACAAATATTTTGACAAGTCACAGTGACAGCTTCAATGTAGTACATTTTGTTCACATCATGAACTTGCTTTAGAAATAATTATTGATATTGTGCTTTATTGCATACAATTATATTGTATACAAGAATAACTCCTGAGTTCTGTCTCATGATGGTCTTGTTTTTGTCAAGAAAATGACCAACTCTGAAGCACGGATTCGATAACAAGTTAATTATAATGATAATTTTCCTTTGATCAAATAACGTTAATAAATGGTCTATTAATAGCGTCCGGGTTCATAAATGAATAAGTTGATGTTATAAAATAGAATGAGATCTCAATTATGAAAATGCATTTTGTTGGATTGTGCCCAATTTGGTCCAGTGGTGCACGAAAATTATAATTACAATATATTGTGCAATATCTACATCATTAGCCAGATTATCTATAAAATTTACCACCAAAGATTCCATGAAACCCTATTAATTCTTTTATTTTTCGAAATATCATATATAATTTGATCGTTACCGATGTCCTTAATTCTGGATTAAATGGTATTATATCTGTACTAAACATACATTGATTTTATTTAACATATCTCTTTTATTAAACATTGAGAGCCACAAGTTGCCCATTAAACATTCACTAATTTTTTCTATTACGTCAATCATTTTTATTCTTGTAAATTTGATAAAAAACTAAGTAACTGCAATTACAAAAATTACAAAGTAAAAATAAGAAAATCCAGAGCATTGTTTTAACTAATATTAGATTCAGAAGAGTAGAAAATCTATTAAATAATTTAGTGCTTAGTATAAATGAGAGCATTCAAGATACATTGCTATAATTTTAAGCATATACCTACATATATTCAAAATTAAGTGCAGAGTCCGAGATATCGAAAGTCTAAATTAATAATACATTCTAAATATGGAACAGAACAGAAACACTTGTCCATGCTTTTATAATAAATGTTTAATCTTGCACTTATGACAATTCATGAATTCTGATCTGTTTTTTAATGTGCAATTACATTTCCTTTTTTTCGAATATATTGAAAAAGTATATATCGCGAACGTACTGAACTATTTATTATATATCTTATACGTGGAAATGCAAATAACAATCCATCTATTATTTGAATTCGACACTGTTCTCAGATAAATTAAAGTATCCAAATGTGTTCGGCTCTGTATCTTGGAGATTGAATAAACAAAAGTCCAATTAGTTGTCTCAAGTTTGTCCAATAAATGGGTGTGGCGTACAGTTTATTCAGGACAATCGACAATCGTGTTAAGCAGTTTCGACTAAGGGCAACTAAATTATTCTTAATAGGGGGGAATTCGTAATTTTACGAGCATATTTTCCAAGAGGCAACGGACGCACATTCAGCTTGTCAAAAACCTCGACTTATGTTATTAACAAAGAAATTATATTCGTTCTCGCTAAAAATTAAATACTCGTCTACTTTTCATAAATTTTGAACGAATGTATACGTAGAGGCAGCGTAAAAATCGCGTATTTTATAATTTTAAAATGTAATTAATTGGATTTACGTCTGTGTGACTCCCTCGTTCGATAGTCGTTTTTTTTTTGTACTCTATTTTAATTTCCCTCAAAGTGACAGTATGACGAATTAAAGAAACGAAGGATAAGAATATAAGACCAATTAAATCTTCGATAAGACTTCTTGCCCTTGTCATCGAACAATGTTAAATTTGTCGTTATCATGTAATTTTTGATTAACAGTAAAATACAGAAAAATCACGTATAATACAATTTATAAGGTTTATGCAATAATCGCTATATTAATCGGATTAAATGATAGAAAAAGAAAAAATATATATACCGTAACTTTGAGATTTTGCTTATAACTTTTTCCCGTGACTGTTCCTCAAACTAGAAAAACATCCGTGTATCTTTAGTTGATGGAAGGAACTCGAGAGACTGTATTCCTGTCGTGATTATCGATTAATTAACATGTTTCATTATTTTCTATCTACTACCAGCATCACTTATTACAATATACTATATTGAAGCAGATATTGAGTAAAGCGAAAAATTAATACATTTATCTTTGAAATACAGAAAATCGATTTCATCGTCCCTAATAATGGGTCGAGACTTGTTTGTATGTTATGTGTATATTAGGCTAATTGAAACTGATAAGACTAAGTGCATGGTCCGATAGAGATCTTTTTATCGAAGAAACAATTCGATCCTTTTTTTAAACTCAAGAGTTTTTTATTTAAATGTGTTTGTATTATCAATTGCTCTATTTCAAATGAAGTACTATTAATAAAACGATAATTTAATAAATAAAATGTAAAATAGTGTATAAAATATATTTATTTTGACGTTTTACAATGAAAACTACAATTATTGGATTTTTCGACTTCACGAATAGATAACGTTAAAAAATCAATAACAAGCGAAATGTTGGATTAAGAGTTTGTGTAGCTTACGTAGTAAAAATATAAAGAAACGACTTTAAGGAAAAGCATTTACGTTGTCGCAAATCGAGCGTTTGACTTGTCCGTGCACAATTTTCTAATAAAACTAAAAATTCTCTCTATAACATTCACTACGTTGATTCTAAATGCAAAAGAAAGCATTCTATTGCATAAATATTTTTTTTTTCTTCATCGATCAATTTTTTTATTAGATTTAATGTAATTAATTGTAAAATTTTCTAAAGTATTAACTCTTGAGGTGAGATCTAATTTTATGCTTTAGAAAATATCTCTTCGATTGTAATTTTTATTTAATGTTGTAAAATTTTTATTTATAGTCGAATAAAGTTGAAAATTGGGCTCAATGAACAATACATGTCTAAGTAATTCGCATTGGATTTATTAATTTGATGTATACCTTTCTCTTGATAATTTGTACATTTAAACATTCTTCTTCATAGTGAATGTGTAGAATTTAAGTGAATTGATAATTAAGTAGTTCATCAATAGTTTTCTAAAAAAGCTTAATTTCTCTAAATTCCACAAACGTTAGTTAATAAAATCTTAAAAAATATAATTAAAGTAATTATTATAAATTGCCGATTGATGCCAATTGATACATAACATTT
Source organism: Wiebesia pumilae (assembly GCA_018907045.1). Lineage (NCBI taxonomy): Eukaryota > Metazoa > Arthropoda > Insecta > Hymenoptera > Agaonidae > Wiebesia > Wiebesia pumilae. The sequence goes on from JACCHZ010000033.1 coordinate 1,260,746, forward strand.
TATTTAAAAAATCATCTTTCTATTAATAAGTAAAATAATGAAATTTTTTATTATATAAAGGAAAAAGTAAAGTTGTTTTCTATAGTTTAATTCATTAAATAGAGTACCATAAAATATTGTTTTAATACATCACAACTTTATAAATAAAAATATTTATAATTTTGGTAACAATATTAACACTGATTAAGTACATATTATTTTATATATTCAGGTCAATTGTACAAAAACAACAACAAATTATATATGATTTTTTACTATTATTGTTTAGTACAATTAGAAAATAAGCTTCAATTAAAAGGTGTATTAATGTGGTTATTAAAAATTTTCCTATTAATCGGTGTAAATATAACATACAGCAGTCTGTTCATACGATCAAAGATTGTTTAAGCATAAAATAATAAATAAAATCTAAAATTGCAGTTTTACAAAAGTTTAAATCTTATTCAATTTGTCCATAAAGTTGTATCAACGGTGTTTTTTATCCTTTACAATTATTTTATAGTCTTATAAAGTACGTCAAGTACGAGCAGAGTAGAAAATCACGTCTTTTCTTTCTTCAAAATAAAAAAGTGGTGAAGTTTGAAAGAAAAATAAGGACTCGTTGAAATACTGGTAAACGCTTACTTGATCATTTAATACTCATTATGATGATCGTTGCTATGTTATTTGATTTATTTGATATAGTTAAAAAATATACAGAAAATCAAAGTCAACTTTGACAATAATGAGAGGCCATTGGGTTCGCAAACAACTTCCTTAACTTTTAAACTTTTACATCAAGTTTTATGTATGAGCAAAGCTTTTTTTTCCTTTACAAGATAAACATTATTTACAATAGTTACGACGGTATCTTGTAGCTAGTACGTTTTATCGAAAATTATTTTCAAACTATCGATATTTATGTTTCCTCTTCAGCACTCATGCTGTACATTTAAGTATGAAGCCACATAAGATTGGCTTACTTTTTCTGCAGAATCCTTTAAGGATTCTTTGCAATCTCCTTAAAAGATTTGCACTTGTAATTTATTTATTCGTTATTATCACCCTTGCTAAGGTTACATTTTACAGTTGCTTGTAAATAACGGCATTGCTTTACACCAACAGCCTCAATTAAACTCGTCTGTTATATTGTTTATCTTTGCATTAGTATTTCTCAGTGAGTAGACACTGAATAAAACAAATAAAAAATAAAATTTGACAATCAGCTTTGGTATTTGCAAAAAAATAAATATAAAAAATAAATAAAAATGCATATGCTGATTAAATGAATGAAATTAAATATTTAACAATAAGGTTCAATTTAATTCCAAAGTGAATTAATCTCTAATCAGATGTTCATCTAATTTTTGATATTCATTTTTTTCTTTCCATTTTTCAACTGTCTTAAAGGAATCATTAGTTATCAAAGGTGTAAACTATATATAAAAACTTTCGGGGTAACCTAATCTAATAGGAACGAATTGCAGGTGGTACAGTGGAACATTCCTTAGCGTCGAGTGTATTGTCGATGACAGGCCTGTAGTTAATTATAACCTGAGAATAAACATATATTTAATCATGACAATCGTATGAATTTGGCATTGAGCAAAATAATAATTAGTTTTTCACAAAATTATTCTCGTTTTTCGATCAATTCTCTCGTATTGATTACTTTATAAATAAAAGGAAATAAACTACCGTTCTTTCAATTTAATAGAAACTTTCCAGAATATATTATTATATTGATACTTTTTAAAATAAATTTACTTGCATTTGCGAAAATATTCATTAAGGATAAGGGAAGAAATTGTTTGCACATTTCTATGAAGCAAAAAGATTACATTTAAATATAAAGAAATAATGACTATATAGCTGAATATTCTTTTCATAGTGAAACGATAAGTAAATGTATCTACTTTTACTTCACAAATTTGTGCTGATTAATTAATTTACTCAAAATAATTGTCTTGAGACTGGATATTGTACTATAACTAGTAAAATATGCAAACATTCTCTTATTAATCTCTTATAAAACCTACCTCTCCAGTCTTGGGATTAATCTTCGTAAGAGTGTGCTTTCGCCAGTGTTGATCGAAAGGCTTTGGCTTCTGATCTTTGAGGGGCTTGCGGTAATCATATTCGTCGATTCGGTCTTTGAAATCTTCACGTGCGTGAGCACCGCGACTCTCCTTACGATTTTCGGCCGCGTAAATTGTTTGCATTGCGTTAATCATAAGGTTTTGCAATTCAAAGGTCTCGATCAGATCGGAGTTCCAAATAAGCGATTTGTCCGTGACTTTCAGGTCGTCTAGTTGTTTGTACAAGGCTGACATCTTTTTGCAACCTATTAGAAGATACTTATATATTTACATTGGTGAAATGAATATCGCTGTATCAGTGACGTGAAAGACAAATCATGGTAAGTGAGCATTTTTATAATGAACCGTCTATCAAAATGATTAAATGTTACCCTTTTTGTTTGAATAAAAATCTCAAAAATATTAAGGCATCACCTTCTTGCAATGTATCAGCTTGTCTGAAGACTGCAGCATGCGTTTGCATAGTCTTTTGCATATTCAATCTTAATTCAGCAGTTGATATAGATCCTTTCCTAAACCTTACAGTATCGAGATTTGCTATCGTTTCTTCGCCAGCATTCTGTAAATTGAATAAAATGAACTAAATTAAAAAAGTTTACGACTACAATATTTTTAATTTACCAATTAGATTTTTAATACAAATTCTTAATACTATTCTTTAAGATTTTTCATTAATGTACTTATTAAAAACTTTCGTTTTTCGAACATAAGGAAGTTAGCTTACAAAGATGATAAGACTTACGGATCGAAGAGCTCCAATAGTTTCGCCGGGTTTGCTCTCCTGGGAAATCGTTTGGGCGCAAGCTCGACCGAATACAACCAAGTCGAGGAGAGAGTTCGCACCAAGTCGATTGGCACCGTGAACGGACGCACAACCTGACTCACCGCAAGCATATAAACCGGGCACCACCTCATCCGCGTCATTCTTTCTCGTTAAAACCTGCCCTCTGTAGTTAGTAGGAATGCCACCTGTCGAAGCATATAGCTTAGAATTTATTGTAAATGACTTTACATTCAACGCACTATTTCAATATTCATAAATCAAAAGAATTATTATTGTAATATTTAATAAAATCACAGATTACTATTGCATAGACTTTAGATATTTCAAAAGCAAAAGCAACCAATCTAATATACACGTTATTCATTTATTTATAGTTTATACAAAATCAGCTGCCTTCTAAAGAATTATATCGTTAAAAAATCAATAATTATATACATGGATCTTTGCTTTGTGCAATAAATACTTAATAACGAATATTTACCCATGTTGTAATGAACAGTAGGCAATACGGGTATAGGTTCGCGTGTGACATCAACTCCAGCAAAGATCATTGCAGTTTCTGAAATTCCTGGAAGCCTGGCGGCTAATTGCTCTGGAGGTAAGTGATGCAGCTGTAGAAATATGTGATCTTTTTCAGGACCTACACCTCTGAAATATATCATTCATTTTCCTATTTATGAACTGTAAAGTGTACAGACTAAAGCAAGAATGAAAAGTAATCATTTTAAAACTCACCGGCCTTCGCGAATCTCAATAGTCATTGACCTCGACACTACGTCACGAGAGGCGAGATCCTTTGCTACCGGTGCGTAACGTTCCATAAATCTTTCGCCTTCGCTATTAACTAAATAACCACCTTCGCCTCTACTACCCTCAGTTATAAGGCAACCAGCTCCGTAAATACCTAATAAAAATGTTTTATTATATTATTATCAATTCTCTCTTATTTAATTCTTTCTTACACTTCTTGCTGTTAAATTTAATTTTAACTCCTACATTAGATAATAAAATATTTGTGAAAAGAATTTAATATAACTGACATAAGAGAAATGTTATAGAAGAATATTTTAGGCTGTAATATATCTGCTTCATTTAACTGTTGACTTCTGGATATTGGAAATTGCAGCTTTATGGTATTTTTTCAAAATTGTAGATCTAATAGACAAAATAATAATCAACAGTATAACTTTAATATTTATCGCTTTAATGTATAGGTAAACAATTTCTTTAATACCATATAATTTTTTCGGTATAGGAAAAAATTATGAGAAAATTCTTTATGGAGGTACAATGCTGTACAGAAAGATGTTATTACAGAATTACAAAGGATACTAGGTTAGAGAAATATCGTTTCTAGAAGAATTCGTTTAAAATATAAACCTCGTTTAACATGAGCCCAATATATTTCTGTTTGAATTCCTGTCTTTTGTATTATTTAACAATGGACTTCCAAGAATTTGAAAATTATTTACAATTCAAATATTTTTAAATGTTCTTCTTTTAAAACAATGATAACTGAACAATATACTATAAAAATAAATTTGAGTATGTGAAAACTATCAAGGTTTTTAACCAAATACTATCTAATTATCATTAAAATATTGGAGCAGAGATGACCTTCGAAGTTGCATTTCTAAATATAAATAAATGATTGACCGTTAATAATATTGTTTATCTCTTTTCATACGTCATACGTCAGCGGTAACTACTTTAATCTAAATCCTCCAAAATACTCGTTTCAATATTGCATGTACAACTAATGAAAAACAATAGGATAGAAACATATTCGAATGCACCTTACCGGTAGGGTGGAACTGCACGAACTCGAGATCCTGGTTGAAAAGATTTGCGCGAGAGACCATAGCCGTGCCATCACCTGTGCAAGTGTGAGCGGACGTGCAGGAGAAGTAGGCACGTCCGTAACCACCGGTAGCAAGCACAGTGTTCTTCGCTTTGAAACGATGGAGCGTACCGTCCTCGAGACAAATGGCGATCACACCATGGCATTCGCCCTCCTCTATCAGCAAGTCCAACGCGAAGTACTCGACGAAGTAATTGCAATCGTAGCTGAGGGATTGACTGTAGAGGGTGTGCAGGAGCGAGTGACCGGTTCTGTCTGCAACGCAGCAGCACCGATGGGCCTGGCCACCCTTGCCGAACTTGAGTGACTGACCCCCGAAGGCACGCTGGTAGATTTTTCCTGAAATTTACAACGTTAGGTGATTAATTAACGAGGACGAATCAAATGTCTTTCTTATTCTCCCTGAATGGAAACTGTAGTTTTACGTTTACAAACTGTATTTGTACATTGATAATCTATTGTGTTTTAGCAGCTGAGCATTAAAAAATTCATTACAAGTTCGATGCTACTGCTTTTGTCCGTAGAATCATTTTTTAACAAGTTAAAATTTAGTTTTTGTCTTATATTGGTAGAATATAAGTCTTATAGGTACTCTCGAAAAAGTCGAAAAGCGTCCAATGTCGAATATCAATAGATTTTCTACCATAATAACATCGTATATAAATTAATAGAATTATTACAAAATCATTAACGTTTATGTAGTTGTAATGTACTAATCTGTTTATACTGATAAACAGATTAGTAAGAGAAATTTAAAATTATTATATTTTTAAGAAATATTTATTGTTAAAAGTTATAACTGATTTTTTTTTAATTTATAATAATGGATTTTATAAGACATTTGAAATAAAGGGAAAATATGACACGTAAAAACATAATTGGTTGTAAATTGTTTACTATGGAAATTTGTAATTTCACAGCTTTATAAGAAATTAATTCTCTATTACTTCACCAGCATTGCGAAGAAGCGTCTTTAACGGGATATTTATAACAGCTTCGCAAGAATATATAAAGCTTTTTGTGATACTGCAGACTAAACTAATAAAATACTGAGACTTCTTTAATCAAAAACCTGTTATTTTTCAATTCATCAAAGTCTCACAGGTAATATAGTTATATATTCAAAAAAGACACTAGTATTAATAAGTTTAAGACTTTACAAAATTTGATTTAAATGCAATAAAATTATTGCTTCCTGGTGTACAAATATTTGATATTATATATCGTAGTTATGTTCATTAAGTCGGCTTTTTTATTTACGATATCAATAAATCGTAATAAAATATATATTATTATTAATACATTATTAATAATATTAATAATTTTATTAATTAAGTTGTAATTGGTGTCATAGAGAAAATACATCGACTTAAATTTTTTTTCAAGATAGAAAGAATTTTTAATCATCAATATTTCACACATTAATGTAATGGTTATTTTATTTAAATAGATGATCGAACCACATTCAAAATATAAAATAGAGAATGTTCGAAAAATATTTAAAATATTTTCATGAAACTTTCATTTCAGTATAAAATGAATTCGAGACATTATTTATTTGTCAATGCAAATGCACTTGATATGACTATAATTAATGTTTATTAATGCAATTAATTATTATCTTTAGTAAACCTAAGCAAACATTAATTTCAGAAGTCTTAACTCAAATATTAGTTTGAAAGATCTTAACACAAAATCTTTGAAATAAAAATCATGAAAAATGATTTTATCCAAATCATCGTGATTTTTTAACTAATTAAAGATATTTTACTGCTAATTTTTTTATTAAATTATTTTTTTATGTTATATTATATTACATAGATTTAAGAAATACACTTTCAATATCTCAGGTACCGATTGAAATTTTATTTTAATTATATAATACGTATTTTAGCATTCTACGTTGCTACGTATGTATGTATATATATACACGCTTCTGGATTATAAATATAAAAAATTTCAAATATTCTCGAAAATTATACATAAAGTTCACCTGTAACAAGGAGAGCTAACTTCGTTTTAGAAAGAGAAAAAAAAGACGAATCAATGCTTGGCAACTGAGCAAGGATTTGTTATATCTTCAAACGTCTCTTTTTCCAAATTTCATATCTAAAAATTTTCGCATTTTGAGAAAATTTTAGGGAAGAATAACAACAAAAATGTTAAAAATTTGAGTGGAATACAAAATTAAAATTTACGCTTTGTTTTTCTCTCAATAAAATGGATACGGACAGGTTGAGGGAAAGCAGTGACGAACAGGACGAACAGGACGAACAGGATGACCAAGAAGACCAAGACCAAGAAGACGAGACCGAAAATGTGGGAAATGATTCAAAAGAGATAGATGTCATCGCCAATGAAAATAGACAAGAAAGTCGATCTAGTACAAGTCGTAAGTCACCAAAACGGAGCAGGTAAATTCACATTATAAAAAAAGTAATTAGCGTATTTTTCATACAAATTTAAAATCTCTTGTCAATAAGAACATTGATCTATTTGAAAAACCAGCATGATATTAATCCTTGAAATTACGTTAAAATTATAGGTTAAAAGTCTTATTATGAATTTATATTCAGTTTTATGATAAAAGGATTTTTCAGTGTCAAAATAATATTTGAAACGCCATTTAAATATTTCTAAATTTATAAAATAAATCATAATAAAAGTTTGAATACTTTGAGTTGTGGGAACTTTTATTACAAAATAAACAAGAAGAATTTCAATAACACCTAATAATTAATTTTCAGAAATAAATCCAGGTCAGGCACACCACAAAACCAAATTCGCACACTAAATCATCCCAATCGGACGAAACGTAATTGGAGAAGTGCTAATGCATTTATAAACTTTGTACAAGATTTTAAAAAGGTAGATGATGTACTTATTAATGACTATATTATCGCTTGAAAAATTAAACAATTAAACACTTTAGGATTATCCTGATATGATAATGGGCCGAAACATCTTTCAAATATGTGGTGAAAGATGGAAAAGCATGTCGGATGAGCAGAAGCAGCCATACATCGCTGCTGCGAATAGTGTAAAGAAATCGAAACAGCGAAAAATTGGTGATAATTGCGACCAACAAATTAAGAAATCTGTTACACGCGTTTCTAAGCGAAAAGCTGATACGAAACGAAAAGAAACAAGTCAGAAGCGGTCTAAGGTTGTTCTTACGCTATTAATCCTTGCTTTTATATTGTTTAAAAGTTTATAAAGTAACGTTTTTATCAGGTAAAATATGTTTTGATCATTTTTAATTTTTTTATGTAAGGCAAATATACGAGACCCAAAGAGCAATTCGGATACTGATACCGCAACAACAACGGTACATTCGTCGATGAGTGATGCTGACAACAGTTTGTAATAAATATACATTGTGAAAGTTTTGTGTTCAACGTTTCTTAATTGAAGAAATTTATTTTACTGGTCGTATTTTTTGCCTTCTAAGTAAAGATACATTTGAGGTTTTCATTAATTAATAGATGAAAATTAATTTTTTATTTTCAATGAAAAGAACTAGCTTAAATCTTGTTTATAAATAAGGGAAAGATTATTTTTGTATAATAATACCATTTCATTATAAAAATAAAATTTGACTTTAGAATAATAATCAGTTTCATGCTATAATTTAGTAGACTAAAATACAACTAGAAATACTTTCTAATTATACCAAATATGTATGGCATATGAGTTTGAAACAATCTTGAACAATCACAGAAAAACAATTACTTTTCAGTTGTGCTTCCCTTAATGTATGTATCATTATTCACAGCTCAAATATAATTTAATCTTATTTTATGATCGATGACAGCCCTTCGTAAAATTCTAAATTAACTTACCATCTGTAGTTCGACTGAAAGGCATGCCGCAATTTTCTAATTCAATAACAGCTTTTGGGGCCTCCCTCGTCATATAATGAATAGCATCTTGATCTCCCAACCAATCCGATCCCTTAACAGTGTCGTACATATGCCACTGCCAGTTGTCTTCTTCCATATTTCCAAGCGCAGCATTAATACCTCCTTGTGCAGCAACAGTGTGAGATCTTGTTGGAAATAATTTTGTGATAACAGCAGTCTTGAATCCCTCCTCCACAAGACCATAAGCAGCTCGCAGACCAGCACCACCTGCACCAATCACCACAGCATCGAAGGTGTGATCAACTAAAGGATAATTAATGGAAATCCCATCAGAAACCTTTGCAGCTTTACTGTCTGGTGTATAATGTAGAGAACGTTGGGTGATTATAGGTAGACCAAGTTTATTCTAAAAACAGAATTTTTTCAAAACATGAAGGAGTATAAAATCTTCAATGCAATTTATTTGTATCTAAAACATTATCATGACAAAATTAAAAAATTTAAAAATGTTTTTTTTAATCTGTTTCTTCAAATAAAAAAGCTTTCATTTTATTAATCATACATTACATAAGAATTAATTGGAATTACATCTGAACAAATTAAGGAAATAATAAATTTTTAAACTTGTACTGGATTTTAAAATAATAAATCAAATATTAACATTTAAACTGAATCTTATTGTCTATTTTATAAAAATGAGCAAATTAAGAGCGTGTTTAAAAGTTCATTAGGTTTTGAAAAGCATTAATCTTTATCAGACGTTGTGCTTGTTGTAAAATTCCATAGATAAGATGTATGTACCAATATACATGTGCATATATTGGTTTGCATTAATGTCAAAATAATTAAATTGCTATGTTAAGAAGTTACATAAAAAGAGTAGAGACAATTGTGTTTATCATAATCGTAGTCTTATTAAGCCATGAAAATCTAAAAAAATGTAAAATAATTTATTAAACAGAAAGTTTATTAACCACTTAATTTTTAATTTGATTATATAATTTTATATTGAAATGTAAAATTAATATGAGATATAAGTATACCTTACAAACTTTTACATAATGATACCAGATAAAATTATGACTTACTTTGAGTTTAAAAAATTACTAATGTTGTTGTCTTCATAAGTGTGACAGATTAGATAAATATACTTCGTAAAAGAAAATTTCTAAATTTTATTTCATATAGGCAAGTAAGCTTAATATTAACACTCTACAATTTCAAATATACTAAAAAGCTTGTGCAAATAACAATATGTAAGAAATTGCACATGCACAATGCAATATACAAACAAAAATTGAAAATGTAAAAAAAGATAATTTCAATTTTTGTATTTACGTAAATAGATTTATAAAATATAAGTTACAAATAAAGAAACCTTCAAATATGTACAATTGTGCTTGAAAATAATACCAAGTCGGTAAACCCTGTATGAATGTAGGAGACTTACTTCAATCATAAAAATAACAAAAATAAATATAACTTGCATATAATTCTTCTGAAAAATAAAATCGTCTGCTAAGTGCCTTAGTAATAAACCGTAAGGGTTACGGTATATACTTTACAAGTAATACCTGAACGTAGACGATTAGATGTAACTTAATTTTGTATATTATACGAATGAATATTTAGAGAATACGAAACGCATAGGAACCTTACGTAACAAATAGGCCACGATGAAAGGAATGTTAAACGAGATGACTGATTAGAGGCATAATGAAACTAGAATAGCTAATCGCAAAAATAACATTAGCGCAGGAGTGTGTATTCGTGCGCTGCGTTCTATAAAAATTATGTAATCAGTAGATTCGAGGCGGATGGACGAGAAAATCCTTACCAGCGTCGTCGTAGGTAAGCCCTTGGCTATGATGCTCGATAGCTTCAGCATTCCGTTCATTATGGCACTTTACGTTTTCTTTTCTACAAACCAGATATTATAGTAAACCTTGAATTTTATTTTCCTTTTCCTTTTCTCCTTGTTCTATATGTATACTTATGTATATTTTATTTGTTTTTGTTTGTTGTTGTTGTTCCACGAATGCGACCTGCTGATCAAAAGTACGAGCAGCTCTTTCTAACCCGGGCACTGCTGCTGTTGATACTCAGGATACGGACACCAACTCACTTCACCTCGCGCACTTCTCATACGGCAACGTGACGGTGAGTCGTTTGTCTAAATTGTGAACTCTTTTTAGTACCGCTCGTTACAATGTGTAACAATCTGTACAGGTGAGCATGCGTAAGGTACGGGGCTTTACGAAAGCGGTTACGTTCTTCTGCAATACGATCTTTCTTGTTCCGCCGATTCGCTGGTGATCGACGGTATAAACGATATTTGCTCACATGTGCATACGTATTCTACTCCGGAATAGAGAAAAGAAGAACAAGAAATAAAGATAGAGAACACTGACTATCGGAGAAAAGGGAAAACAAGCGGTATTCAATACTGCCAACGACGCCTTTCTTATGATCAGACACGCAAGTTGCTTATAAAAGCTTCAATTCTCGCTTCTTTTTTCATTCTTTTTTCATTCTTTTTTCATACTCGGTTAACCATTGAATTAGATTATTTTTTTAAGAAATTGAATCATTTTTAAAGAGTTTAGAGGTTATAATTACGTACATATATAAATTGAGATTTTCATTTTTCAGCACGTGCTTATGCGCAAGTGGTGCAACACTGATGTATTGCCCAAGTAGCGGGAAATTTGAATTTATATTTGGAAATGTCTAAATGAATTGTAAAACGTATAAATATTATTCAGTAATCTATCAATAGTATTTATTGTTTTGATTATTATTTAAAGTTAATACACTAAATGGTAATAATAATTTATCAGTGAAACTAGAAAACGCTACACAATTAATAAATATTAATGAGGTTTAAGGTAAATACTCTTGACATTCATATATTCTAGCACATTTTCGTTCCAGTTCATTGAGTGAATGCGTAACAGCTCCCCTTCTCTCTCGCTTTATCTGGCGCATGTGATTATATCTGGTTTTATATTATTTCAATCTTCGACTCGCTAATAGTACGAAAAAAGTACAGACGTCGGCATTCGACCTGAATATCATTAACGCACGTTTTAATGTGGAAAGTAACAAAAGCTGTAACTCATGATTAATCGGATTTTTTTATTTTCTGAAATTAATTTGACATTATTTGCCTTGCATATTAGTCAATGTTTTTCAATTCAAACAACTATGTGAAGAATATTTTTTTAAGATAATGATTTAAATCAATAAGATTATTTTAATTTACAATAAATTGAAATTCGACTCCTTTAATGTGCGAAAGTATGAAAAAATCAAAAATAAAAATGTTAATAAAAAGAATCTGAGATGTATTAGTATTAATGGAGTATTTTGAATAATTTATCAAATATCACTGTTCAATTTTTTAAATTTCCAATTGCAAAATGAAAAAAGTTAATAGATAAGTACTCTTTTTTTCAGAAAAACATTTATAACATGAAATTTTTATTACAAATACAATTTTTATTATGTTTATATTAATCGAACTTGATACAAAATTCCTATCGTCTTTAAATTATTTGATAAAGTTTAATGGAAAATGTCTGCGCAAAGACATAAATTATAATGAATATATTTTATATGCCTAAATATTATTATGCTTACTTGCTAAAATGATTAAATATAATTATAAATTACAAAAATAATCTTACGCAAATAGAAACGAAATTGTATCTTTATTAAAATATGAATGGTCATTTATATCGTAGCCATAAACCGATTAATAATAATAATTAGCATTAACTAAGGATAGAATTAAACGGAATTAAACAGAATTCACATGTTATTATAAATAATATATCACTAGTCTATGCATGTTGATCGCATTAATGTAGTTTTCCTTTGTAAAATTTCTCTCTGCATTTTGCTTGTTATTTGTACACACGTTTAATATTTTCTTATGGCTGGTGGCACGTGGCTGGCTTCCTCTGCGTTGAGTGTTGTGTCGATTACTGGACGATAAGATATGCAAATCTGTCGGAAATCCAAACGGACAAAACATTGGTATTTCTTTTTGTCGTGACGTAGGGATACTTTTTATTTTTATCGTTTTTGCTTATAATGAAATGAACTTATAATTCTATAAAACTTTTTATTTTTTATTTTACGATATCTTTCGAATTCTAGATTTAAGAGAGTATGATAGACGAGAAAACGTAGCTGTATTGTTTTATATCAAAATTAATATATTTCTAATAACCATAATAATACTGATACCTTCTGAAAACTTGAAATATTAAAAATATTAAAAGTAAATGAAATTAATAGAAGTCTTTCAAAGAATGAAAAACAAAAAAGAATATTTTTCATCGAAAAGCAGTAAGTAATAATACTTTTAAGACAATTAAAAAGAAAAAGATACACATCTCTTCCTGATATTGAAAATTATATTAATATTAAATCAAGATTGTCTTATTAAAAAATGGAAATTTGATTCTATCCGCTATTGATTTTATTTTTGAAAAATGTATAGTTTAAAATGAGCTCATTATCATGGTTCTTATAATGGAACTTCTCAAGTAAGTTCAGTGTGAGCGATTTGACTAGATCGAGGTTGCAAATATAATATACAATTTTGAGAAACTTTTTAAATATTACTTTCATGTATTTTCGCGTTTACTTTCATGATATTTCCAAAATTTTTTATCGATGCAAAATAAATTGAATATAATTCTAAGTTACCAGATTAAAAAGAGTATCACTAGAATATTAATTTGAAGAAACTTGAGATCATAATTTATTGACTTAATGGTAAAAATTGTTAAAACAATTGTCCTTACAGAACCATCTTCTAGGGCCCATGAAAGTGTGTGCTTACGCCAATGTTCGGCCAGCGGTTTCCTTTCCTGATTCTTAATGGGTTTTGAATAATCATATTCATCTATTCTAACCTACATGGAAAATTTACTTATTTGTAAGTTATTCCATATATACTTGAATGCCTTAAAATGATTTTGAAAAAAGTCAAATACATTAAAGTCATCTCTGGCATGGGCACCTCTAGACTCTTTGCGATTCTCAGCGCTGTAAACTATATGCATACAACACAATAGCAGATTTTGTAGTTCTAGCGCCTCGATTAATTCAGTGTTCCAAATCATTGATCGATCCTCAATCTACATATTTCAAAGTATATTTAATCGAATATTACAAATATAAAGATAAATAAATCGGAGTACAAAATATTTTTTGTAGATTGCCGGCTACGAAAAATAATTGTTTTATTCGTTATTATGAATTATGATGGAGAATTCTGTTTCATACAGATCTAAATACAATTTTTTACAAAACTGTTAAATCATTGCTTCTTTAATAGTAGTACTTGAAGTTTATACTAATATAAAGTAACCGCTGCTTAGAATTAAAATCAAACGTTGATGTTAATTTTATTTGCTCGTCGTTCATTGAATAGAATAAAACATTATATACATTAATGTTAACTAAAAAATATTTACGATCCTTAATTTTATTCTTTTTATGCCATTTAGCATGAAATGAAAAATTTAAAATATGTGAACGTAAAAACATGAATGAGCTATTGTATAAAGTGTAAAAGAACTTTAAAAGATGTAAACGAGGCCTCTTACAAATATGTCTGGTAAGTCACAGGTGTAAAGTTTTGTTATTTCACGGCATCCACGTTGCAGGATATCGCACGTTCGGAAAACTGAGCAATATTTTTGCATTGTCCGCTGCATCTTATTACGCAGTTTTGAAACGGTAATACAACCACTGGAATAACGAGTCGCATCGAATCGAGCAAGCGCATCCTCGACGATATCCTGCAAAATAAATGTTTGAATTATATTTATAATGCGGTATTTTGTTGTAAACTTATTCCCTCCGTTGTCTGTTTTATCGCATTGATTAGAAATATTTAACTTATTGTATTAAATTTATGTTTTTTTTTTTTGTCAAGTATTAGAAATTAAATAAATTGTATTTTTCTATTCTTATTGTGACTCTAAGTGTGTACTATAAGTATTATAGTATACTTAATATAGTATACTTATAAGTATTAAAATATCTTAAAAATATTAAATTATAATTTATTACATACTATTGCATTTTCATAATTGTGCTGCTTAAAAATATGGAAGATGATAAAAAAAAATAATAAGTCAGAAGTAAAGACCAATTGTAATAACGAAAATGCCTAAGAACGCATATAAGGTCTAAGATACTTTTTAAAATTAAATAAAGAATTAAATAATAAGAATTGTAAAGCTACATATCACGATATATTTTGAATTATGTGCTTCAAAAATAAATACTTAATGGATGGCAGTCTAATTGAATTACTAATTATTAATCATAGTGCGTTTTTAAAAGAAAATTGATTTTCATGCGATCCACTTATACATCCTATCGATTACTTCAATTTTCTTTTTGTTTCAATATTTTACCAATATTGCGGATGTCACAAAGACTGTTGTAAAATAATAAAATAATTTTCATCGATCTCAGACCGTCCGCTCAGAAGTTGGTCGGACGTCGATAACTTGCCGCATTACCATCGAATCAGTGCCGTGTTACCATAAAACGCGGTCATATCGGACCTTCTTGATCTACTACAGAGGAGAGAAACGCCTCTCTCTCTCTCCTCTCTCTCTCTCTCTCTCTCTCTCTCTCTCTCTCTCTTAGCACACTTAAGGGCTACAAAATGTCTATTTTAGGTACGGAAGCGTCGGCGGTTCACCGACACGACCATCGGAGAATCTTAGCTACAATCGATTTGTCACTAGTCGCTTTAACAGGCACTTTGATCAGGTTTGCAAATTTTCTCGTCAGCTATGAGAATAAAAATTAAATATACTGCTTATTAGAATAATGAATTTTATTATTAGTAAAGCGTAGTTGCGTGTCGAGCCGTAGTTTCATTTTGCATACAATAACCTACATCCGACTGATTTATCCCCAAATCCGCTACATTAAAGTTTAATAAAAGTTACCGAGTCATTAATATTTTAGAAAAATAATAATATAAACAAAGAACGAGTGCTAAACTTTTTCTACGATCAAGTCCTTCTAAGTTTTTTATTTGAATTTTTTTATAAAAATAGTTACAGCTATTAAGCGATACATTTAAGTTCGATTTTATATATCGCTAAATTGAAACTTAAAATTTAATTTTTTAACATAATATATACGGAACAACTTCGATTTAATAAAAGTGAATCAATCGTTGTGATATAACTGAATGCTTTGAAGGCAACGCAGATATTGTTATTCTCGAGCTAATCAATAGAAAACATAAATCGGACTCACAGGTGGAAGTTCTTGGTGGATTTCTCCTGGTCGCATGAGAGAGTCAATATTGTCAGCAATGGCTTTCCCGAACACGATGATTTCCAAAAGACTATTTGCACCCAAACGATTAGCACCGTGAACTGAAGTACATGCTGTTTCCCCAGCAGACCATAATCCTTCTATCGGATGATCCTCTTCATTTTCTCTTGTCAACACCTGATAAATTTATTTTAACTCAGTTTTTTCGTAGTTAACTTTTTTATGTCTTAAGTTTTTAAGTTTTACTTGAATTTAAGTATTTACTATTACACTACGCAATTGCACGCCATTGGAATTATTACGTTGCTCTAAGGAATCATGATTGAGTAAATGAAAAAGTTAGATTTCATAGAAATGAGTTCATTTTATGAACGGCATGTGCAGTATCAATATTTAATATTTCAAGAGAAAAACAATTTTATGTAATTTTAATTTCATAAATAACGGAACAAGAGCTACTTCATTAAAATAATTTTATGCTAGTAGATTAGTTGAAATACTACATTGAATATATTTCCTCATTCTTTTCCGATTATAAAAAATAATAGAGTGCACATATATTTTTCAATAATTGATATATACTTTTGTAAATAAATGATCAACCAATTACCATTATAATTACATTTTCGAGCAGAAATCTCATAATCTCTTAGAATATTTTCAAAATAAAAAATCTCTGATATTTCTACAACAGCATTACAGCTCCTGCTTTGTTGTTTTTATTTGATAATCTAAGAAATGTAACAATTCTATATTGCGGTCATTCTAAATAATTTATTCATTTTATCAGCAATGTTGTATTACAATGTTATTTAAAAATCCTTTTGTTCCCAAGAATGATTCTAATTTAATTGTACAACTGAATTATGAGTAAACGCGAAGGCACATATTTGCCTTTTTATTTTTGAATTATTACCTGGCCCTTATAATTCGTTGGAATACCACCCATGTTATAATGTACAGTAGGTATGACAGGAATCGGCTCCTTTTCCACATTCACACCGGCAAATACCCAAGCTAAGTGCGAAATTCCTGGTAATTTTGAACGGATCGTTTCAACAGGTAAATGAGTTAATTGTAGATACATGTGATCTTTCTCATCACCGACACCTCTGAAAATGCCCAAATTTATATAAACTTCAGGCTTCGGTGAATCATTCTACGAATAAATAAATTGGTATTATACGATTAAATTGATATTTTAACAAATAAAATTGTCTCAATTCAAATTAGGAATTTGGAGAGTACAGAAACAAATATAATAAAATACGAAAACGTTCATGTGACACCAACGAACAGTAAGCTTGGTAACGTAAAGAAATCTTATTTTTGGATTCTGATAGAACACAATAAGAAATTTACACAAATAGCACATTGTCTTAGCAATATATAGAAATAAATGAATTTTTGTATAAATTCGTATTTTAGATATTCTTAATCAATTCATATTCGTTAATTGTTTTTGCATTGTGTTAGATTCTAATATAATTTACTAAATTTTAGAAAATTTCAAGTAGAAAATTAGTGTACTGTATACAAATTTTAAAGGTGTACATCCCGAATTGTAACAATAATTAATTCACTGTAACAACTGTACACGAATTCGAGTTCAATTTCAATTCTACATAACTGCCTTTTACTTAAATTAGCTATTTATTAGTGCAATAAAAAGTAGTGAACATCAAATTCTCATTTTTTCTAAAATAGCACACTCCCACTTCGCTCGACAATTATTTCGAAACGCAATCATCTCCTTTTTAGGTAAATTAGGTAAATTTACGAAATTTCTTTTGTAAATTTATAGATTAGAAATACATATCTGAAAAATTAGTTTGCTCGGTACGATACCTAACTAGTATAAATAACCAGTGAATTACCTTCCTTCGTGTATTTCGATGGTGATAGAGCGAGAAACAACATCTCGAGATGCAAGATCTTTGGCGGTGGGAGCGTATTTTTCCATGAAAAATTCACCATTCGAGTTGATGAGTCTGCCGCCTTCACCTCGGGTTCCCTCTGATATAAGCACACCACTTCCGTAGATTCCTTTTAACACGGATAAAGATATATCTTTGCGTTAGAAGACGTTCGTGTCTTTGTTTCCGAGAAAGCGCTGCACCCGACGAAAGTGTAGGCTATTACGTAGCTGGTAGTCAAGCTGTTATCGCATTATCGCATAACCATGAGAAAATACGCGGTATTAACTGCAGTACACTTAGTGACGTACGTGCAGAAGACGACGAAAGAGACCGACTTTAGTAAAGTACGTACAGCACTCGATACACATATGGCGGTCTAGTCCAACGATATTTTTGGATATTATTGATAGCTAGCTCTTAAATCTCAAATTGATTATTTTACGTTTCTACGTTCGTACATTTCTAAAGCTATTCGATTGTCATTCGGATTTATGAAAATGGACTTCCAGCTCGCACGGCCTTGGGATTTCATCGAGCGCTATCGTTCGTGTACCGGTTGGATGGAATTGCACAAATTCCATGTCCTCGAGCGGCAAACCGGCCCTGCTGGCTATCGCCATCCCGTCGCCGGTGCACGAGTGGGCACCGGTGCACGACTGGTAACAACGACCAACACCTCCGGTTGCTATGACCTTCAGTTTTAATTTTGTTATCAACTTGTATTCGGATTTTTCGACACAACTTTTAAGATCTTTCCTAAAGTTATTTGGTGAGATGATTTGATGTTAACATGCCGTTTTTGTATCCCTAACCAAATATTTTATAAAACAAATTGTAGATGGTAGATTTTTAATGTCGATAAAATAAATACTATCACTTCCACCAGTAATTTCACTTTTCAATTATATCTGTAGCTTACAACTTGATTATCACACAATTCATTAGATCTAATAATAATAATACAATTTCATAAAAGAAATTTGATAGGTAAGCATAGCTCGAAAATAAGTTAAATATAAGGTGCGAGTGTGTCTAGATGGATAAAGTCAAGACAAAGAGTAACATTTTGAGACCGTGTGATGAGCTCGGAAGCGATGTATTATCCCGGTCTCCAGTTCCCAGGCGAGGATGCCTTTGCAGCATCTGCCGAACAAGATCAGATCGAGGGCCATGTACTCGATGAAGTAATGAATGTTGTATCGAAGAGTTTGACCGTAGAGTGTGTGTAGGAGAGAATGTCCTGTGCGATCCGAAACGGCGCAGGTTCTGATGGCTTGGCCTCCCTTGCCAAAACGCAGTGTTTGACCTCCGAACTTGCGCTGATAGATTTTGCCCTCCTCCGTGCGGGTAAATGGACAACCTATAATGGGGTGTTCATTATTTCAGCACATCAATGCCTTTAATTACGTCGATACATTTTCCAACCCCGTAAGACAACACTGGGATAACAATATCCAGCTAATGGAAAATGTTATAAACAATATAAATATAACTACATGAATATACAAATTTCAAAAAGTTGTAATGTTCAACGAGCTACATTTGTTTAGCTGTTGGATTCCGTTGAATCTTGATGTGTTTCATTCGGGCATGCACCTGTTGTACTTGCAATCGCTCTATTATATTTTGATTAGTGGTATTGAGATAATTGTAACTTACATTGTGCTACGTGATACAATTGATTCAAAATTAAGGCCATAGAAGAACCTTCGTTGAAAGGGAATATTTCGGCTTGAACTCTGCTTCTACTTTAGCGAGCATGATTCGAGCGGATGGTACATGTAAATTCTTTAAGGGTTAGAGATCTGCGAGAAGATTGCAACGATAGTTATACAGCGTAACTATGTAATCTTTCTTTTCTCACGTGTTCCGCGCAAGCGCAATTAAAGTAAACTAGACTCAATCTACACACGAATAGTCTTGTTGGCGGTCCACTCGTCATTTTTTAAATAACACAATTGACGCTATCTACTCGGTTCTTTATTTCTCTTATTGCTTCTAGACATTCAGCATTAATAAACGCGGGCTAAATTTTTTTGGTTTATTTCATTTTGTCGGTGTTATATCCTGTCCCACGTTTTCTCGTGTAACGGTCCGGAGCTCGTTTCATTAGCGCGAACAGCTTGAGACAGGAAAAAGGAAAACCCTTCACGGAAGCACAACATTATTACCGGGGTGTGCCCGCCAGTCTTCACCATGAATCTTCGCAACTTCCTGAGTTAGCTGACGCGGGAATATCTCTCGCGAAATGCATATAATGAACGCGACTATACCACTTGCATAATGCGTCTTACGGTATTTTAATTGTATTGTGTGCAATATTGTGTAAGCTTTAAACGCGTTTTCTTTTATTTTGGATATGATTTTCTGCATCGAGTTATTTTTGGTGATAAATTGAATTTATTAAGCTGAATTAATAGAATATCACCATTATTAAATTATTTAGTATAAAGTTTGAATTTTAAAATATAATATTCAAAATAATATTATTCAAGGGTGCAGTGAGCAACAAAATATGATGCAATTCACAAGTAAGTTCTATATTTGTATGTTTATACTGTTTTTGAAATAAAATTTTATGAAGTATAAAAAATCGTTATTTTTTTAAATAAATTTTGAATTAGATGAAAAATATAATGTACCTATACTTGAATAAAATTAAATATATTTCAGTTCATATAAAATCTAAATATATTAGTTCCTTCATATGACAACGTACCACTGCAAAGGACTATTTTGCTACTATTAAAAACGAAATGCCTTATCAGTAATTTAATTGATGAATATTATGATAGAAAAAGCTTCAGAGTACTGAAAAATACGCATACATAATAATAAATTTAATACATCAATAATCACGGACGATTAGAGAATTCTGTCATTTTTTATTGTTTCTTTCTTTCGCATCAGATTCTGAAGACGCATAGCATCCCTAATTGAAAAGAATAAACTCTCACCGAAATTTTCGAGCTCGTAGACGGCATAAGGTGCTTCTCTCGTAAGAAAGTGGATCGCGTCTTGATCACCGAGCCAATCGGAACCTTTGACAGTGTCGTACATATGATAAAGCCAGTTATCATTATCTTCGTCCAGCGCGGCGTTGATACCACCTTGAGCGGCAACGGTGTGCGACCGCGTGGGAAAGAGCTTCGTGACGACAGCCACTCGGTAACCCTTGCAGCCCAGGCCTAGGGCCGCCCTTAGACCCGCACCACCTGCACCCACGACCACTACATCGTAGAGGTGATCCACTATCGAATATTTCTGCAATACCTGTGTCGACAGGTTATTTCTCGTTTTTCCCTTTGTTTATAGGAGTATGGAATCTAACAATGCTCCTTCAAATTGGTTAGCCTTTGAATAGATCGTGATTAGAGTTGCCATAATCTCGAAGAGTGCTTACATGTTTTAGCATATAACAGACTGTTTATTCCGAAATTCCTTCATGTAAATATTAATTCTCCTTTGAAATACTTTCAAACGATATTTTTATACGATGGAAAATTTTATTCATATTTACTTTTATTTAAAGACTACACATGCTTACTTATAATCTCGTTGAATTTGTAAATATCTTAGCGTAAACTGTAACTTGAAAAAGTCTTTTAGCTCGAAGTATATTATTTTTGTAAAAGCACAGTGAGAAAGCGCACATAAAAAAAATTTAACGAAACAAATTTGACGTTAAGAATTAAATTTTTCAAATTTTTTAAATAAAAATAGTCTTTCTTTTATACAATATAACATTTAAATTGCTTAGGCTCCAGCTAATTTTTGAATAACTGATCTATGCATATTTTCAAATTAACCATTAAAGATGACAAACCAAAATTTTACTGACAAATAAAGATAATTCGCTTTAAGTGACACGTTGTCCTGAGCATTCAATAATATAATTGTTATCTGAAAAAAATGTATACGTAAAGTATTTATTTTAGAAGAAAGAGTCAACCACGTACGTAGGTTATCAATAGATGTATAGTAATGATTTTCATCTTAGATACTCAAAAAAATATTTGATATTCTGCAGAAAAAATAAAAGTTAAAAGTTCTCACGGTTTCAATTTTACAACTACTTTTTTCTGCATGACTAAGATTAACGTGTATGTTTCGGGTTGCTTTCTCCATCGAAGTCGTTTGCCACAAAATTTTATGCTGCAAAAATAGTGAATGTTACTTTACAATAAATTATTAAATATAACAAAATTATCAAAAACTTTATTTTGTTCTTACATTAAAAAGTCTACTTGCAAATCTTAAGAACATAAGCATCTTTAATTAAAATTAAATATTCTTAATCATATCACTATTTTCTATGAAATGAAAGTTAAAAAAGAGGTTGGAAAGAGAGCAGACACTACTTTTAAATTAACGTATATATATTTTAGACTGCAAGAACAAAAGAATATCACACATGTTTTTTCATATAAATTCAAGCATGGTTTTATTGCACTTGCAAAAATACATCTCATCTAATAATAAGTCAGGTAAAATAATTACGATTGTACGATTATAATTGCTTCGTTATATGTGTATTATTATTATTTTCGTACTTCGAACTTCTAGGACATTTATATCTTTTCATAACGCAATAATAACTGAACGTCGCATGTTCGTTGTATTTATGAATTTCCTTCGTATTAATAATGAAGTAATTTCATTAAATTTTGGCATATCTTCGAAATGAATAGAGGACCGTTCAAAATGTATTTTTTCAATTTTTACTACAGAATAATATATTTTTAGGTTGTCTAGATAAACTTTGCTTTTACTTTAATTTTATAGTTAAGTGATTGGACAACGTTAATAATCATATAATTTTATTATAGTTGAAATATAATAAAAATTTTAATTTACGGGTAATTTAATTTACGTATGTAAAATATTTTTGTCGATATACTGTTTTTTAAGGCAGATTATTGTAAATAGTTGTATAGAAATATACAGTTTTCTTATTATATATTCAATATATAAATCTAAATATTTGATGGTCATTTATTTCACCACTAATGTTATTTTCATTTGTCTTATCATATGTTTCATGAAACCAAATTTTTTTTTTATTAACAAGTATCATTTGCCTTTTAATTTTTCTTTAATCTTGATGAATACAAAACAAATTTTAATAATTAATTTTGATATACTTTGTTAATAATTGAGTTGAATTTTGAAACATAACGAAAACTTTCAGCACTGTTATATGTAAGTATCTTGAATAAGTAAAAAAGTAAACTGATTTTTATAACAAATGTTTCATTAATTGGACAGGTCTTCAAATATTATACTCCTAATAAGGATTTAATTATTTTAAGATTCTTATTACTTTAAATTGCGAAGATGAACTTTGTAAATTTGCTTATTATATAAACAAATATGTGTTTTCTTACTTTATAAAATCTAGAAAGATAATTATTTCTTAATTTCGCGAGAAAATTTTGACATTTTAGGGCCAATAAATAATAAACGATTTTTAAGAAATAGGTAAGTATATCAAAATTGATCTTAACAACCAAGCAGCTACGCATAGCATTATAAAGAAATAATCTTAAAAACAAAAAAATCACGATGAGTAAAACACCGATAAATAAAGCATCTCAACAATAATTTAATGACTTCGATGAAAAATAACAAATATTCGCTTTTGTGCAACTGCATTATATTCTTAGGTGCTCTCGTTATTAGATTCTCCAGTGACCCTGTGAAGTAGGCAGTTGAGTGCCTTCTTAAGTTGGTAATTATAAATTAATTAATTCAAGTAGTATGGCAAATTTTACGTATAATACCATGAAGTTTAAAAGAACTACGATGAATTACAGACGTATACGTTGTACATGTGATGATTGCGTGAATTGGCGAATTTTGTACATATTTTATAGATTGCGCGGTCAGTCTTATTAACTTCCAAGAAATCGGAGAAATCTCATTTGGTACATTCCTATGCCAAAACTTGAGACACTACAAATTTATAAATTTTAACTTATTACCAAATGAATTAGAATCTATTTTAATGACAGCAAACATAGAAGTAATATACCTGAAAGTCAGTAATATAAGAATTAGGATATTTGTTTTAGCAGTACGTGAAATTTCTTCGAATTGAGTATTTAAGCGTAAAAAATATTTTAAAACAATTTTAAAAACAATTAAAAATACCGACTATATTTGTTTGTAATAAGTGACCATGTTGTTAGAAAAATGAGGCTCAGTTGTGAAAAATTAATTTTTTTTTAAGAAACTGTTCGTTGCTTTAATAGTTTTGATGACAAAAAGGATAAAAGGTTTACTCCTTACTTTATCAACACGTTCTACGAAAGTTGTTTACGAGTATGTATTTAGAATAAAGTCGGTATATTCAGTTTTTTAGCCAGAACGAAGCATCATTTTCAATTGACTTGTTTGCTGGAGCATTTTGTAATAAAAACGACTGAAATATAAGTTTCTTAAATATTGGATAAGAAAAATGCGCTTAAGAAATTTCATTCGCACAAAATATTCTGTATTTATCGCGTGCGTGAACTCCTTTGGCGGAGCTTTAAAGTATTTAATAATATATAATGAGTTGCATTGTGTAGTACATCCAAAGTATCATATATAAGCTAAATAAAAAAAGAATGGTGCGACTCTCGAATAATTATACTGATATTCTCTTATAAAATCCCATCGCTCAACCAGTGGAAAAGTTTTTTCATAGTAGAAAAATGTATTTTGTAAATGCACTTAATACATTTATTGCTTTTCCAGATGACAGAAAATCATGAAATATGTATTTTTCGATTTTTGTAATGAAAATAAATCTTACGTTGAAAGTATAAAGTTGAGGTATTGGACGCACAAACATTGTGCGACAAAATAAGAAATCTTAGTTTTAAGAAAAGTTTACCCAAATAAGTCTTATATTTAGATATTCATTGATTTAAAAAAATATTATTTATTCTTATATTTACTAAAAATACCTGAGATAAAAATACGTATGGCAGGCACTTTGAAATTTATCTAAAAATAAGTTATTCGTTCAATTGGTTATTCATTTTTATTACTTTTATTACTTTTATTAAATAATTAAACAGATTCTTCATAAACAATACTCAATACCGTATGTTAATTATTGTTTTTAAAGTTATAATTCAATTACATCTAATTTACGAATATTCTTGGATCAACGATTGGTTAATTTGGATTTTAACAAATATATTATGAAATCTTTTAAACTAAGTCCTCTTTCATAAAACGTAGTGATAAATTTTATTATATCGATTGCATAGATATCAATTTTGGCTGATTCAGTGTCATCTGGTCTTAATCTTTGTATTTTCGAAATGCCTATCTCTCGCAATCTTCTCTTTCACCCACGCAAGTTCGCACGCACATACGCGCGCAAGCACACACACTCACGCTCCCCGTTCTCTATTGCTTATGCAACGAGGCATTTATGTCGTCTCAGCGTTCTCTCCGAACTCAAAGGATAGCGGCAAACGATGACTCTTGCACAGTTAAGAATTAGTCGAAGCGACGAGTCTCTGCGAGGTCATCGTGTCGATGTTGCAGCTGCTGTTTTGCTTGCCTCCGGCTTTCTCTGACGGTCGCCGAAATCGCCGGTAGAAAGCTCCGGTGTCCGCCGTATCAGAGGGTGAGTCTCTTGACACCGCACTCGCAGCAGAACTTGGCCGAGTCCGGGAACTTGAATCCGCATTCGTGGCAGAATTTGGACATTTTACATTTACTGCTGTTGATATCGTTCGTACTTCGGCCGTAGTTCGAATGCTTGCGATTCAGACTGTGTAGGGAAACACAACAATATGGAATCACAATGTTTAAACACGGCTACGTTTGAAATTCGGTTGACACGTATGTAATTTTGGAAAATTGCACCTTTTTCCAACGAGACATCGTGTAATCAGCGACTATTCTACCATGACTATTGTATTATGTGCAAAGAGTTTTAAAAGTAATATCGCATCATTTCACGGTAAAAATTGTAATTTAACGAAATACTTTGCAAAGTAACAACTAACAAATACGCATTTAAAACAAATTTTTACCTCTTCATCTACATATAAAAATTAAGTCTAAATCTGATTATTAGTGATTTTATCTTGGAAATATGTGGAGAATAGACACCGTCGTTATAAGGAAATAGTACAATTTTCCAAAACAAGTATTACTGTACTTCAAAACGTAATAAATGACTCAGGAAGAAAGTAGATGTTTCATTGCTCTATTTCTGTATTGTTTCGTAATCGCATATTTAAAAACAATGCAAGAAGCTAAGTAATTTTTAATTGTAAAAGATAATTAAAGCGGCATGTAAGGGACTATAATTTTTGCTAAGATTTTTCTGTCCATAACACTTGCTTCATTTCATTTGATCTAAAAATAGTTCTAGACTTGCAATGAGAATTACCTCGAATTCTTTAATAATTCTTTTATTCTTCATAGGTATGCTAACCTAACTTTAAGAGCGTCTTAAAACATTTAAAAGAAGGCTAGCAGAATTGATCAAAGTCTCTAGAGTCCAATACATTTATCTACTTCCTGATCGATTGTTTCCACTTCCCATCAATTTCGCAATGAAACGACCGCACTCCACGCACAAATAAAAAATCATCGTACCTGCTGTATGCTGAATCAGCGCTGAGCTTCCCACCGCATTCCTGTCTCTTGACGCTTTCAGGCGAGGACGAATCGTCGTCGTCGCTGCAGTTGATCCTCCCATTGACCAACGGTCTCTGGTGGTGACCGTTTAGACCATTCTGCGACTGCGACGAGCTAGACAACAAGGACAGAGACGCATCGTTTCTCATGAGGGTCATTAGCGAGGGTAGGGTTGGGGTGGAGTTCGCGTCGTCCTCGAAGGTGCTCAGCAGCTCGTCGAACAGCGAGTTCGAGCGCTTTATCTCCATATCCGTGGTCGAGATGATGGAGCTCAGGCTGAGGTTACTGCCGTTGAGGCTTTTGAATTCGCTGCCGGCGCGCTGCTGGGCCACTGTCCCGTTCGAGCTCGAGTTCGGCTGAGCCCTGCCCTTGGCGGGGCATCCGCGCGATAAGTCCGAGCTACCCGAGGACGAGGAACTCGAGATCTTTCTCTCGGGCGGCTTGGGCGCGGAGCCCAAACGCGCGCAGGCGGCAGCGGGTCGCGCGAGCTTCGAGCCTGTACCGTTCGCCGTCCTGGACGGCCGCTGTTCGCCAGCAGGCGCGAACTCGCCGCCGCCCAGTAACTGGCTCTGGTCCACTATGAGTCTGCGGCCAAGCACGTGCTCGCGCTCGGCACCGGCGGCCTGCGCCCTCGGACCCCCCAGCGAATTCATGGTCGAGGTGGAGTTCTGGAACTCGCGCGACAGCGGGTGGTTCTCGACGCAGTCACTGGTGAGGTCGGAGGATGTCGGGTCGTCGAAGCCCGTGGGTGGTGCTATGAGCGAGCCCCGCTGCTGCGGTTTGTCCGGGCTGCTGGACTGCTGGGCTGATTGCTGAATGTTGCCGAGACTCGGATATTTCGCGAAGGCCGAGGAGTGGGAAAGGGAAAAATTGGGGCTGGAGGTGGGTTTTCGTGGGGGGTAAATGGCCGAGCCATCGGTCGACGACTGGTCGCTCGTGTCCGAGAAGAGATCGTTGAGCTGCTGCTCCGCTAATAGGAACGGATCGTAGTCCTTGCGAATACCACTGGAAAATTGTGTTCGTTAGGTTTTCTTGCAATGAATCCAATTGAAGCAATACAATGCAATCAATACTCTTTCTTTATATTGAAATATTGGGTTTGTCACGAATGATCCTTCGTTTCAATCAGATCAATTCAATCAGGGTTTGTCACCAATTGATTCCGAGAGTGACAATGTCATTGAATTACGTCATTTAATTAATTGATATGATATCGGATATTTGATTTGACATCCACAAGGCCATAATTCATAATTGCTTTGATAGTAAGTCTATATGGAATTGTGAATTAAGGATAACCCATCGTTACGGCAATTTAAATATAAAGAAAAACTTGAAATAGAAGAACATTTCTTCAAATATGTAAACATTAATGAGTAATTAATGATTCATCCAAGAGTTATGTTGAATTAATAACAATCAGCGAGTATTGTTCTACGGTGCCTGAAAATAACGTTACATTTATAGCCATTAAACAAGTGATCTATATGTACATGCATAAGGTGCGGAAATGCGTAAATCGAATCGAAATCGAAGCACGGGAATAAAAATACAATATGCGTTTTCATTTGTACGTAAACAGTGAAGAATAAAAACATTACTCGTGCTAAGGATGCAAAAACAATTGTCCGAGAAGGCTGCGATCGATATCAAAGCCACTGCATAGAAGACTTACATTCTATCTCTAAGAATCATAGAAAAGTCTGGATGTCTGCAACCGTAGCTGTTCCAATCAGTGCGCGGCAGTCGTTCGAAACTCCTACGTAAAACACTTAAAAGCAAAAACACATATTTCTTCTACTTCATGAAATTCTGTTATACATGTTCGGGTTCTTGAAAAAGTAATACATTCGACATTATTATATATTTTTTAATTTAGCATAATGTATGAAATTTAATGAATAATAATAAAACTAAAAGAAAAGTTTTTTAAACACCAAACTATATTAAAAAGTAAACTGAATAATAAGTGCATTTTATTGTGTTTCCAAGACAAATTTAACCTAGTAATTTCTAGAATAAGAATTGTAATGATATACATTCAGAGACATCTTTTAAAGCATTTAATCAACTTTTCAAAACCATATTTTATAAATTTCTACAAGTTTTTAAAATTAATTTACTTTTATTATTTTGTAAAAACTAATAAATTATAAATGTAAATTAGATTCAAATTTAAATGTTAACTTGAAAATCCAAAACTAAAACTAAAAGGTAATTTCCTATTTTTCTAAATAATAAAAATAATATAATAATAATATTCATAGACTATTTGACTTTAATTTACTAGTATATTCACAGTGAATGTACTCCGTGCGTAATACATGAAACTCTTGAAATTAAGATTTGCTACTGTAAGAAGTACTGCTTATTTTCAAGTTTTAGGACGTTATTAAAGTCAACTTAAACTAATAATAAAAGAAAATTTAGTATTTAGTAGATATATATCAAAATAACCAGAAACACTACCTCCGGCTCAAATGCATCAGTTTACGCATCGGGGGACAAGCTGGGGTCGACGGAAATTGCTCCAGGGTCATGCGAGTCTCTTTGTCATCCTCTTTGAGCTTTTCTAATTCGAGGACACGCGATTTCGACTTTGATTTCACTAATTTCTCTCTGTGATATTCTATGCGCTCCTTCCAATCGTGCGTTTGGGGCGATAGTTTGTCTCCAATGCTTGGGAACAATGATTCATCCCGAGCGATCGAATCAAATCTCGTGATAGTGCATATTTCTTTTTCGAAATGTTGCGTACTCTTATCGACACGTTCTTTCGATAGATCCGATACTTGGAGTGTAGAGACCCAAGTTTCTTCGTTTCTTTCAATCAAAGAACCGTCCAGTCTATTGCGCATTCATAAAAATATTTCATTTCGATGAATTTCCATAAATTGAACTTTAAATTATTTAACATTGTGTTTTCTGAAGAATATACACTTGTGTCGTTGATTGAACGTAAACTATTGAACTAAATATTGTATATATTTTTGTCTAGAAGGTAATTTAAAGTTCAAACAGTTCTAACATCTGAATAAAAATGGAAATTAATTTTTTTTTAGAAAAAGGAGTATTCGTTTTAAAAGCTACTTAATATCGATCAATATCGCGTTAATCAGTCTTTTTCAGAAACTGAATAATCCGTGACGATAATATTTCAGAGTAGAGGTAGATTACAATTTAAAGCAGTTATTCGAAAATTGTATACCTGTTTTATGTTTGATACCAGCTTGCGCGTACATGCGTACGTGTACGTATACCCACGCAAATGTGTGTGTGTATATATATATATATATACGCATGCACACATACGTATACGTGCGCGCGCGCGCGCGTTTGAATATTCATGAAAGCATAAGCGAAGAGCATTAATAATATTCCGGATTAAATGGATTCGGCGGAATGAACCACTATCAATTGTTTTGGTAGAGTCACAGTAGAGTAGTACAAGCACAATTGATCTGAATCTCTAATGATTCAAAGCACTTTTGTATTACTTGTAGGAATTGAAAAAATACGACGTACCATTACGGAGGTGTGTATTGGATTACGAAAATAAATGCGATCTACACTTTGTCCGGCTTGACATGGGCAGATATCTCACCTCGTTTTTTTGTTTCTTTCCGTTTTAACGTTTTTGTATGAGTTATTCGCCGATAATTTCAGTCCGTTCATGTTACTCGCCAGATCATAGTACGAATGTTTATAGTCAACGAAGATATTCTCAAAATTCATTTGCGAATCCGAATTTAGCATGTTCACGTCGATTTCTTTGATAAGTTCCGAGGCATTACTATCGTTGTCATCGTCGAATTCCTCGTCTAACTCGAACGTCTGCTGATAGTTGGTTCTGGCGCTGGACATGTTACTCGAGTCGGTAGCTTTGTTTCTGTAATAATCAAAACCCACAAACGTTTTCTGCGACGACTTCAAGCTGTTATGCGTCGCTTTATTTTCGTTTAAAAGCGGACATAGTTTTTCTGGAACGTTGTTTGTAACATCGATCTGATTATGTTGCGTTTCATTTTTGGAGGATCCCTTATCGTTGTCGTTGTCATGCTCGTTATGATCGTCGTGATCATCGGTGTTGTCATTGTCGACATCGTCTACGCTACGTTGTTGTAGCTTTCGACGTTTTTTAAGTGGCTTTTCCTCCGAAGAATCGTCGTTGGCTCGTTGCTGCTGTTGATGTTGATGACGATTATTCGAATCACGTCTCTCGTCAATTACATAAGTCGCGCATCTTCGGTTAAGACCATTTGACTCATTTGTTGGTGTCGCGTTCTTCTTTGTTTCTAGATTTCCAGCTTAAGAGTGATTTTAAAATGGAAAATAAAAGTAATAATACTTAGAGAACGAGTATTTAAGTTCTTTGATTAATTTTTTCACGTAGATTCTTATTGGTATACCACTTCTCATATGATATTTTCTCGATTTTGATCCACTCAATTTTAGACTAAATTCGTATTGTTATTACAGAAATAATTAAGAAATATACTTAATAAAGTTAATTGAACGAATGTCTGTGAGGTACAGCAATTAATTGAAGTTCATTTTTTAATTTTTAATTCTTAAAATTGGGTGTTTTACCATTGGATATTTTAATAATTTGGAGAATGGATAAAAATTGCAAAAAAAATTCATAAGATATTTTAAATTAAATTCATAAAGAAAAAATAGTATTAGCGCTAAATTCGTTATTGATAAATTTGTAAAAATTACAAAACTAATACCTTGTAGAAAAAATGACTTATCTTTACCTATTTTTGTTTCACAATTGTCAACTATTGATCGATCGATCCTTGTTTTGTCATATTTTATCTTTTGATCGTTGACTTTTTGTGTTCTAGCTGTGATCGTGACTTTTGTCTCCGTGATGTTAGGCATACTATTACATTTTATTGGTATGGACAATAATTGTTCTTTAACTTTTTTCGATGGACTTAATAATTCACTGTTTATAATTTTATCAATAGAATCATCATCCGTAATTTCACAATATTTTACTCCTTCTATTGTTCTTTCATTTTTAATTAATTGTAAAGTATCACTATTTTGCTCCAAATTCGGCAAATCTAAACTATCAACAAACCTAAAATTTTTATTTGAGTTATCGCTTTTTCTGAATGTTTTCGTCGAATAAGTAGAGGTTCCATCATCAGAATCATAGTTATCATCATTATTCTTTACATCGATATTAATTATACACGAGGATTTTTTAGTATTGAATGGCGAAGATTGTAATTTGTTCGCATCATTGATAAAGTAAATCTGATTTAATGTTAAATTACTCGATCCAGCGCTGCATATTAAATCTGGATCTTCTTCATTATCGGAATCCAAAAGTTGTCTATGCATTACTTCTGATTTATTAGTTATGTCTTCTGAAGAAATAGAATTTTCTGTATGGTGACAGCGTGCTTTTTTTTTATTCAATTCAAATTCATCAATGATAAAATTTTCTTCGTCCGTACTCGATAAGCCATTCCCACTGGAAAAGATCGGTCCCCCTTCATGATCTACACTTTGAATAACATTATTTTTGCCAGTATCTTCACGTATTTGCTTCCATGTAACAAAATCATGCCTTTGTTCTTCCTCATTTTCTTCGTTATTCTGTTTTTTTTCATGTTTGAGATTTTTTAACTTATTTTTCTTTCTTATTTGCCTTTGACTCGACACTGATTTTCTTCCCGGAGAGTCTACAAATTCTTTTTTTAAGAAATTCGTGACGAGTTTCGTGGAGGATCGTTGGGATGGACTTGAAGACTGGGATTTTTTCGACTGTAGAATTTTGGTTGGAAACACATCCGTGAGTAGGAGTAGACGACGGGGGGCAAACAATTGCCGTAATGTCGGAGGATTAGAGGAATCTCGGGAAACGGATTGGCTGGAAAGAAAAACGAAGGATTGTGTATCATCCTAAATTAAAATGTATCATTTAGTACAATTATAAACGATACTAAATGATACATCAAAATAAGAGACTATGGTCACAATGACATTGACACTTTCACGCTAATTTTATGATGAAAAATTAGATATCTAAATCTATTACAAAAATAATAATAAATTTTGTCTCCGATTTATGTTAACTTATAATAAAATTGAAGAAGCATTCAATTATAAGCATTCTATACTTTGAAAATACTGATTCACTAACAAAATATACACTTTAAAAATAAAATAATATTGATTAAGTTTTATTTTAATTACCGAATCTTTTCATCCCAAATTAAAATACGATTATTTCTATTTACGACCATTTCATAATAAATTGAATTCACTCGGTGTTACTAAAAATATTTTACTTTTACCTCTAGAAATATAAAATATTCTTCAAATTTCACTACCGAGTAAAATCACAGCTGTGCTTAATTTTAGCACATCATAAAAGAAAGTCAAAGTTTAATACAATCCTTATAACGTTCTACAATGTTGTTAGGAAGTGCAGAAATAGTAATGATTTTCAAAGCTCTTGGACAATTAGCGTTCGAATGGCTGAGGCAATAGTACTGCCGTAGTAATAAAGTTCCTTTGCTTTGGTGAAGAGGAGAGAGAGAGAGAGAGAGAGAGAGAGAGAGAGAGCAAAGGTTCCCTTTCTATTTAGTCTCACCTGTTGGAACGATCTATCGAGCGTGATTTTAATGGTCTGCTACTCGCAGTCAGCGACTCCTTGTTCACTTGCCCTGTCCGTTTTCTGAAAAATATATTTAAAAAGATAATCAACCTAAGCATTACTATACAATAATATGTTTATTACTTACGACAATATTTACCATTTTATTGCACAAACACACATAAACGGCAGGAAGTTGATGAAGGTTTCTTATTTTGTTTGAATCTAATGTTCAGATTTATAATTGAACATGGAATATTTATACTTAAAAAATACTACATTATAAATTGAGAGTACGTTTTCCGTCATCTCGGCGCACTATATTTAATCGATTTATATCGAGAGCAGTAAAAATAAATTTCAATTATTTTCCGTAAACAGGAAAAAGCACGAGCCGCATGTTAGATCAATTACATAAAACGGATAAAAAATGAAAGAAAAAAACTCATTGTGAGTTCCGAGAAAATGTCTTTTTGGCTTTGAGCCAGTAAACTAAAGTACATTTTATAATCTTAAGGCCTGGCTTTAATGCTTCTAAATAGTAGGGGGATTTCAACGCGCGTATCCCGCCTACTTCCAGAAAGATGATATTTTGGATTTCAAATTTGGGAGCTTTCCTCGATGCTCGTTTTCTTATGGGTGTGGTGGGCCGCGAAGGAAGTTTTCTTCGGAGCTTTTAATTGAGCATGCGCAAAGCGTACATCTGCTTCAGTTAAATTTATCTTTAAGACACTCGAGCTAACGGTTTATTTATGTGGTTGGAAAAACTCTGAATCCTTAGTCAGGTTTTTTTATTATACCGGAGATAACCTAGTTTATTGACATTCACACGTAATTACTTCATCCAACAATTATAATAGCCAATTAGATTTTATAATGCTCTAATGCATTACGTTTAATGTTGCTTACAATATACTTCTTAAGAGTGTCGTACAGATTATTAATTAAATGTTTTTTTACTATGAAGTGATACTAATTTTATAAATTACAAATCAAATTAAGTGTTGACGAACTACGTACTTGTTTTCATTAATCGATTTCTTACAAATTGTTTTTCATTTAAAACGTGTATTTAAAGAATTGCTTCTCAAGAAAATTGCATCAAACTCAAGTTATGAATAATCGACGAATTTGTGTCATTGAAAGAATTAATTTTTATTCAAAGATTTATTTCTAGCGCATCTGGTTGAGAGAAAGTACAACCTTAAAATGAATTAAAGTCAGATGAAATTTGCTGAAAAATTCGAGATAAAATTTTTCATTGAGGATACCAGCTTTTACGATTTTTCATTAGAACATGTCAATTCTCCTAAGATTCCGATACAATTAGATGATCTTGACACCAGGTGTATTGTCACGCTGAGCTAATGGAATTGTCGAAGGGAATAGAATGGATAGTATAGTGAAAAACTCACAGCATGGGCAACTTAGGGCTGGCGCTGCCGTTGCTCTTGGCCGAGGCAAGACTCGTCTCTTTCATGGGCGTCCTGGCCAGTAGCGGCGACTGGGAAATCGTCTTCTGTGACCCGGGGGAGTACTTCTCCCTGGTGGTGGTGCGCTTGTTTCGGAGAACGGGTGCGCGGTACTTTATGCGCGCCTCCAGCCGCTCCTTGGCGACGTTATTGCTAATCTGGGGACTCGCCGGTAACCTCGTCGAGCGCTCCTTACAGAAGGCTACGTGGCGCTCGTAGGATTTGACCCCAAACTGGCGCTGACACGTGGGGCACTGGCCCTTCTCATTTGAGCGCATTGGGGCACCGGGGGACGTTACCAGCGACAGCGTCGACGGCCGCTGATGCGTTGCTTGGCTCGAGTGCGACGACGTTCCATGCTGATGTTGGTGATGCTGCGACAAGCTGGGCACCTGCGTTAAGTGAGTTTTTCTTTTCTTTAAAGAGTTTTTTTTGTCTCCTTCAAAGCCGCGGGGAGCTAAGCTACTTTGGACACTTGGGGCGTAAATCAATGTCCGCTTTATGCTCAGCTACGCTTATAAAGTACTTGCTTGGGCTACTCGTGTGAGAGCTGATGGATAGACTGAGTGCAGTAATGGGATGGTGGAAATGTAGAAACTGGTTAGCTTATTTAAAGATTTTCGATAAGAGACTTGCCTCTTTTATCACTTTAGGAATTTAATTATTATTGAAAGCTAGTTTAGAGGACATAATAAAATCGTATGTAAAATTAAACATTTGAAAATTAAACATCTCTTCCAGCATCGACGTTCCTGTCCTTGAAATACATTCATTAACGTAGATAGGAAAATAATATTATTAAATCGTATCAACAAATTTCACTCGTCTTTCGTAAGATTAATTTCCATAAATTAATACATAATAAATACAGCTGACGTGAATCAATTGTTAATGCACTTGATAATTTCATAAAATAATTTGCAAGCACAAGCAAAGTAATAAAAAAGCAGATAGCTATTTTGAAGATATTGTCTCCTCGCGTTTCACGTCAATCAAGAAAATGTCTGTTTTTAGAAAGTATATACTAAACTAAAGTGAAAATATGTCGAAAAAATGTGTTCTAAATTTAAATATCTAGATGTTCCATCGTACGTACTTTATCTAATTTATCAGTTTTATAAAATGGAAATAACGAATTAGTTTACTATTTTATCCCGCAATAAGTTCTTGTTTAGTGAAAACACTGTATTGACAAAAACTAATCATTTTTCTTAAAAAAAAAAAACTGGTTAAAAATGATGATTGAATAAAGAAGCAATAATTATTTACTCTTATGTAAAGAGAATCCTTATTATTTTTAGTCCGCAACAGAATTGGCTACATTACCCTTGCGAAGCGTAAATCTAGCCGTGAAAGCAACGGATATCATTTAAACTCTTATTTGAAATTAAAATTTTTACGCTAACAAACATTTTCCTTGCATGCACGTTCATAAAAATCATAAAACGTTAATTTATCGCTTTAAATTTATCTTATTAAAAATATCATAAACTACGAGAGTGCAAGCTTTTTTGTCATTGGAAAAATTTTTGCCCTCGTTAGCGTTTCGTAATAAAATTCGATCGAATTGCACCACCAACGGCTGCGCAAGTTATATAATTGGGTTTCCTCCCCTGATGTTTGCACTTCAAAATTACGATACCGCAAAAACGGACAAATCAAAAGACTGCGTCATAAGAGGCTGTAAGTCGTTTTGTTCCAGCAGCTGACACAGCTAACACAGCTGCGCTCCGTTAATTGCGAAAGCCCACAGCGTCTCTTTGAGCTGACCCCACTGGCCCAAAATAGTCGATAGCAGGTTCTTACGTTGTATCCGCGGGCGGCGCGTATGGCCCGCAGGAACTCGTCGCGCGACTGCTTCCAGGCGCTGTTGGAGTTGTGGCAGGGTCTGTCCTCGAAGTGGGGACCACTCGGGCGCCTCGACTCCGCGTTCGGCGGATGTTGCTTTGGCAAGAACTCGGCGAGTTCCGTTCCCTGGATGCGCTGCCATGCCGAGTCAAAGGGCTTACGCTTGCGCGCAGTCGTGCGCTCGCAGATCTTCACGTGCTTCTCGAGTGAGCGCGGATTGAACTTGCGCCGGCACACAGCGCACGGCTGCAGGACTTCCGGCTGCGCATCTGCGGACATTCGAGACGAGCCGCGATTATTTAGGGACGTCTAAGTTGGGTCGGGGAAGCGCGAGATGCACGGCTATTCGCGGAGTAGCGTCGTACCGAAAGACGCTCGCTCTTGCCGAACGCATAACGCCAATTTCGACTCTCGCGGACACTCGGATATACTTTTCAACGCATCGATCGAACGTCTTGTGAAACTGATGCGGTATGTGTCGAGCTGACGCGACATTACATTCACTGCCGAATAATGTACCTCCTATCTCTTTCTAGAATTATAAGGTACAAGTGAATTTTAATAGAAACCTGCCTTGCTCTGATCGGCCAGCCTCAATTGAATCTACTGTTTTTTATAATACGTAGTGACATTAATGAATGTGACATTCGATGAAGTGCTGATGGGAGAAATATGTCGATTGAACGTAAAATTAAAGTCATACGAAGCTTAGGAAAACTTTGACGCATTAGGAATTATTCTGTAGTATTCGGTGCAACTAGTTTTTATTAGCGAACGTACAGGATTTCGTTATTTCAACGAATATTGAGCTTGGCATTTAAATGAAGCCACAAACAAGAAAACAAGTTTTAAATCTAACGAAAAGAAATTTATGTATTCGCGCGCGCGTGTGTGTGTAATTTTCTACAAAGAACCAAGATTATTTTTGTCTGTAAAAAAAGTGACCAGCAAGAAAAAACATATGTGATCGATTTTTATTAAAAACAGGTAAAATATATAATTACAGAATCGGGCTTGATAATTTAAAATCAATCGTATAATTTTCGAATTATGGTTATTTCCTAAATTATACTAGAATTTGAAAGTAATAATTATAATAGAATTTGAGCTCGCTATTGTCTTAGATTTTGAATAACTAATACATAAGTATTTTTGAGAAATGATTCAGAGGTTTCGGATTTGACTGCTCATTTAAAATACTTAAAAATAATGAAAATCTGTTATTACCATTTTATTTCACAATATTCACATTGCCTTATTTCAAAAATTAATGAAATTTCCGAGTCTCTATTCAAAAACGGTTCCGAATAAATAAAACGGCGAAGAAAACTATGCCTTTGTAGGCCAGCACTAGCATTACTTAAGAATACTTTTAAAAAAT
This sequence comes from Wiebesia pumilae, assembly GCA_018907045.1. Lineage (NCBI taxonomy): Eukaryota > Metazoa > Arthropoda > Insecta > Hymenoptera > Agaonidae > Wiebesia > Wiebesia pumilae. Next base: position 1,298,549 of record JACCHZ010000033.1, read on the forward strand.
ATTGTACGTAATGTAAAAGATATTATATCAAATTATGACAATTTTAGTCAAATCGTTACATTTACCTTCTTGAAGAATGAAAACTTCTAATAGGTCTATATCATGGCTTTTTAGAACTTACACACTTTGTAATAACTTATGTAAGGATTAGATAACTTCATATTCTCTTTTTATATTTGCATCTTCCTAACAATCTTCCTTACAAATGCCTTGTTATTCCTGAATTTTCAATAACTGTGTATTTTTCAAACGTAGGTATAAAGGATGCATGAATAATGTATTTAAAGAGAGGTAATGAAGCCACTAAAGCGCTATAAGATCCACTAGTAAATACGCGTATTACATAATTGAATCGTCGGTCAATGGCCTGCACCAGACTTTGGTATGCCCCTATAATGGTTATTATGAAGAGAAAACTCGCGAAGAAGACACGAATCAGTGTTTAAAAACAACCCAATCATATGCGATCGATATCCGAGGTTGAAACGACGCGTCCGAAAATAAGACTCATTTCTGCGATTTTCCTAGCGTGGCTGAGCCGATGGAAACACTTATCGATTTATCGATTGCGCGATCGAGGAACAACATCGGCGACAGTCGTAGGCTGCGTAATGCAATGATCACGAACACCTGCAGGCGGAGCTTTTCCCGTCTTACCCCGACCTGTCGGTCTCGCCGCCCACGCGCCACCGGTTTTCCATGTTTGGAGCGACGCGAGCGCGTCACCGTGAGCAAAGCCGAAGGATATCGTAAATAGTAAGAAAGATCATCAATGGAAGGTTCATGGTACACACGTGTGCTTGTTTATAAACTGCTGCGTAGCGAATAGAATTATCGCGTGTATTGTAGCTGCTTTTCCATTGCATAGTCAACGAGTTTTTTCGTTCTTTGTCTCACCCGACGCCAATGGCCATTGTTCTTAGGCACTCGAAGTTTTATTTTAATATCACGAGCTTTTTATAGCTTTTAAATAGCGTATCGCCTTGTTCATATTTCTTATCGGGTTAAGAAAATTCACTATCCCTGCAAATATATACATTTGATTTCGCAAATAGTAATTTACAATTGATAGATAAACAAAAATGTAGCCTAGTGATTGTTGACCAATTCCTGAGTAATCATTTCTTATCGCATTAACCATTGATTGTTTTACTTTTGAATTTTCAATTATTTCCCTTCAAAAATAAATTGCTTTTCTGACTGTATAATGCATGCTTTATACATACTCCACTACATGAGCTGTGTCAAAGAAAAATTTCATTTTCATAAATTATAAGATTTGATACTTTTAATACGAATTATTCGAATAAGCAAGATATTTTATTATTTGCAAAATGTGTATTCAGCTGAACCTTAACGCGTGTCGTTAAGGTTGAATCATTAAAAACTTGGTGAAAACATTTGTAACGAAATATTGTCAAACATATCTTTTCTACCAATTATTGAAATTAAGATCCATAATGAGCCATATAACCTTTATAAATACGTGTATATATATATATATTTCCTTTTCTCTACCGGTTTAATTTTATAATCGGTCATTGATTCAAATAATAGTTGTAGAGCAAAAAAAGAAGTGTATTATAAAATCACGAACTATGCTTGAAAATATGCTACAATTATATCCACAAAACAATAAATATTAATATAAAAAATTTATGGGAAAAATTATACAACGTATTTTTAGATTATTGAAAGAATAGTGTGACATATATTAAACAATGTGTTAATAAAAGCATGGCAGAATTGATTGCAAAATTGATTTATGCTGTTTAAATAAAAGTTCATTATTGTTAATTATGATATTCTTTTACGTAAGTGTGTCAATATTAAGTGTATTTATATATTTTTGTGCAGAGATCCATTTCCGCCATCATGTTACCCGAAAAAGAAAGTGCATACTTTACATTGTTTTGAAAATTTACCGCTGTTTCAGACGAAAAAACTCACCCAAAACAGTGAAAGCTACAAGAAGCTGCAAAATCTTTTTATTTCTTGGGTCGTCAAAGAGAATACACAGCAATCGCCTGTATTTAATATCCGCCAGTCATTTATATATAAATCTTACAACTAAAATATCTTGAATAAACAGGAAACTATTTACTATGATCTGTTCGTTTCAATTTTTCTATACAAAGGAAGAAAAAATATTAGAATGTATACACTCTTAAAACTTCCAAAAATACCCGAATTGACCTTATGATACACCGATACTCGACCATTTTTACAAGCTTATAAATCTGATGTCAGATGCAGATTAGATTAATGAAGGAGGACCCTAGAAAAAAAGAGACAGGCAAGAAAAAAATTCTACACACTCCAATCATCTACAAGTCATTCAGAATGCATTTGTCATTCGGCGCTTCTCGTTTTTTTCTGATTTTTTAAAATATCAGAATAGAAACGAAGAAACTCTGTCTTAAGCCATTACCACGAATGAACCCTAAGTCGGAGATTAATATTATAATATTACGGAGACGGCGATTATGAATTCATGTCTATACGATTATACGTAGGCTTATTCAAAAGATTTCTAAGAAAGCAAATATTTTTTATGTTTTTTGTAAGCTTTGAAAAGAGTGCTTTTTTACGTTTTCTATTGTGTGCATAATTATTATTCTCTATATTGGTTTCTCTATTATAATTAAAATCTGATGCAGCGCAGCTTAGTAAGCAGCGATATCTTACAATTTTTTCACATATTATGCTTTTAATGATACTTAATTTTCTTGTAATAATTGGTCGCTGTTATTTTTTTATTGCATAATAAAGACTTTTTAATGTTTAACAATTACTTAAACTTTACTTTTATTAGAAAAAAGCGTTCTCCTTTTAAATGAATAGTACGTAATATAAAATAAGAAAACTTTTAATATACGTATTGTTAAATGTATGTTTAATTTCACGATGAGTGTGAGAAGTCGAAAAAATTGAGTTGCCAAGGTAACGTATACATTTATTGTACAGACTAATAAATAACATGCGTAAGACTAGCAGAATTCAATATCTAGGCATTAAAATTCAAGAAATGATCTAACAAAGGTAAAATATAATAAAGAGTAAGGAGAAAAAATATTGAAATAACTTGTCACGTAAAATTGGGTAACAACTCAAGTGCTTTCATAAAAACAACACGTCTTTCTTTATTAATATCAAAGTATATTTATCTTCGATATTTAAGAAAGTTACGGATACTTTATGCTCGTAAATAGTTATTAAAGCTAAACATTAAAAAATATTTTCTCAAGTGATATAAGAATAGTATCTAAATTTGATAAAGGTGTGCTTTATCAATTAACCTAAAACTCAGATAAAAGAATATTGTATCGCAAATTGATAAAGATATTTGAAGATAATAAAAGTCACAGTGTGGTTTTACACACGTTCCTATTGTACACAACTTTAAAATTAGTAAATATTAGTTTTCTGCCTTCATAAAAATTTCTCTCTCTATATATAGATTTTTCGTATACATTATGATGATAATATATAATGCATTGAATTGAAGGAAATATGTTAAAAGAATGAAATCGCGATGGCTATATAGAATAAGATACTTTATGAATAGGTTTCCAAGTGTCTTACTAACATGAGAAGATCAAAGAGTAAATAAAATGTATTTCCAATTGCAAAGAATCATCAGCTTTAGTATAATCGTAGATAAATTCCAATATACAACTAAGAGCTTTTCTTAATTTCTTTGTGTTCTTTTTTTTAGAATGATACGCAATTTTCTTGATGAAAATTGCGCAAAAATATATAATAGAATTTCGTAATGCAATCAGGCAGAGAAACATTCGAAAATATGAGAACCAAAGTATTGTTTACTTTAGTTTTCGCATTGTTATCTTTATAGGATTTGTGACAATGTGCTTTTATCGCTAAATAAACGATTAATATAAATATATGAAAGAACGCATGAAAAAGAATTCGCTTCAAAGAATAGGTTGTTGGTAATCATAATAAAAGTACTATTGAAACTTGCATGAAAAGGTTTTACCAAGAACCGTCGACTGAGAAAGAATTTATCAAAGGAAAAGCAATAAAACAAGACTGTGCCATAACGTAACACCAGTGCCAAACATCATTGAAAGCGCTTGATCAACAATCAGCCGTATTTGCATAATTACGATAAGTAGTGGTTCTCCGCGACTTGGTCAACTTCCAACACTTGTTCCGTAAATCGCTTGTGGCCGGAAAGTGAAATCTACGTTAAGAACGCACTTGCGATCGTATCGATGCGAAGCATTGACGCAGTGATTAGAACGAGGGAAACAATACCACCATCGGTGTCGGTGGTGAGCGGGACCGAGCATTAACGCAATTAGATGTACGCCGAAAGACAAAAGATTAAAGATAGAAGAGGGAAGGCGCACCGCGATAGAAGTCCAGACCCTTCTCAGGCAGCGCTCCGAGCTCTTGGAGAGTGGAGAAGCTGCTGGCGACGGCGGCGACGTCGAGTACAGCCTCGTCGAGCTTCCTGAGCGCCTCGTCCTGGCAGTCGCCAAAGTGCGAGTGCTCGCCGTCGGCACCAGCTGCCGCCTTCCTCGACACACAGCAGAGCATCACCGCACCAATGTGCGCGTCGCGTCCGCGCCCGGGCTGCACTGAAGTAACCGGTTCGTCGCTCGTGACTTGCCGCCGTAACCGCCGTAACCGCCGTCACCGCCGTCACCGCCGCCACTCGATCTTCATGCGCGACACACGTAGAGAGAGAGAGAGAGAGAGAGAGAGAGAGAGTGAGTGAGTGAGTGAGTGAGAGAGAGAGAGAGAATGAGAAGTTAAACTGCTACGCGGAAGGGGTTTATTTTAGTCTAGAAGTATGGGAGTGCGTTAAAAAGCTCGCCCCGACTACACTGGAACTTTTACTCGGGTACATTCGGGAGTTGTCGAGGACTGTTGACGTTTAGCCAACTCCGAACGATCCTCATGTGTGGAAGTTTTACTTGAGAGAAGTGAATATATAGATTCAATTCTGGAAGTTATTTATAACTGCTTGGCTGCATGAATACTCGGATTTAAGGGTTTTTATGATTTGCCGAGATGACGAGGGCGTTAATCGGCAATTGGAATGAAATTAACGATGAATAGAGATTTCGATTACACTTACTGTCTAATTGTAGATTGAATTTTAATATTAACGATTGCTAATGGCTTCATCGCGTGGAGATTTTCCTCACTTGACTCTTTTGAAGATGAAATTTCGCATAAGATTTTTCGAATGTTCAGTATTACATGTTTACACGCGTCACTTATCAATGTTATAAATATAAATTAAACCATAACTTTATGATAAAACTCAATAAGACATAAGTACGTATTACCAGTTTGAAGCCCATAAAGTGGAAAAAAAGTTTTTTCACTTTTTTATGCTTCATAATTAATTTATGTGCTACAACTTTTGTAATACATAACTGTTCGTTCTTACTTGGAATAGGAACATTAGAAGAAAATTAATCTCGCATCAATAAAGATTTTGCAATATGTAATCTTATCATTACTCTGACAACGAATGCGTCGTAATGTATTATTCTATTCGATCATCTCTTCCGCAAATAAAAGAATATTCTGCATGTAGCCAATTTAAAAATGTTAGGTAAATAAACGCCTTCTAATGATATGCATAATCAGTTTGATAAAAATATGTATTTAAAAAATGAACTCGTAATGAATGTATAAGTTGTAGTGAGAGAATTAATATTTTTATTTCAATAATTTTCATTTTGAAGCCAGAAATAAATATAGATAGAATAAATACAGAATAAATATAGAAATAAATAAATTGTTGCTATCACAATAACAAACACAGAACAACGACAGTCTTGATCTTTATGATAGTTTAGGCTAAATAATAGGAATTTATTTTTAATTCAGATACTTGGAAATGAAAGACCTCTAAGTATGCCTCAATTAAGTAACAGAAGACTGCTTTCAAATGATCAGCACTCGTACTTAAATAAATAAATGTATACATATATTTATATAATCTTCCTAGTCAGAGTGACTACGCCCTGGAGTAATGCAGAGAGAGATAAGGTCCAATAATCAATCCCTGATTTAATAAATAGTCTACATGGATAAACTCTGAATAAGGGTAGATTACCCATTACTCGGTAGAGTTTGACTGGCCTTGAAGCAAATGTGAGGAATTCTTTTCGAACGAGCATTTTAATTTTTTGTATTTTAACTGCATGCAACATTGATTAAAAAAAAAGAAACTATATTAATTGTGTTCCACTACAAATTATACGACTATTTCATGAGAAGCCTTAGGTACTAGATTGTGAATGTAGCGTAATAATGGTTCTTAAGTGTTAACCATTTTACGAGTACTTGTATAATTAATATAATATATCTAGAAAATTTGACCATAAATATAAACCAAGACTATTCTTTTTAAGTCGCATCTGTTTATTTTATGAACGAATTTAGCAAATTATTGGTGACTGACAATTTTAACTTGAAAATATTCAACATTTTATGTGGCATTATCTTCGATTTGAATTGTTTCAATTGAACAGTTGTGTATTTGTATTGACAAGCAATTAAGTTACATATAATTATAATTACTAATAATTATATTCGTATCAACAATCTCGAAAATTCGACTTCTGAAGATGGCTGGGGAACTCATCCCTTGCTAGTTATAAGGGTCATATTTTTTGAAGCAAATTAAGTAATTAGTTTGCTTTAGAGAGAATAATTTTTTTCATCCATTCTTTAAAAAGTTTCTAACTTCAAAAACCGGAATCGTTATTTATTTGAAGTTTGTTTCAATAATTGTTAATATTTTTTTCTGTTAACGTTAATTTTACTTATCATCATTTATGCCTATCCAATTTGTTGAATTTCTAAGGAAATCATAAATTTTTGAAAATGAACTATTTTCTTCCTTTATAAAAGCCTGTGGATAATTATAAAACCAAACCACGATAAAGAAAATTGTTTATAATAGCTAATGAACAAAAGGAAATATGTGATCACTTGAAACGCGGATACAGTGAGTAGACGTAAGACAAGATGAATAAATAATACGCGGATATAGAACGCGCGTACAATAAAAACGTAATGCAAGATAGAGGTGTGACGTGAAAGTGTTAACACCGATATGACATAATGACAATTCGAGTGATCCACCTGAAAGAACGATTAATATGTTGCCATAGCAACGAATAAGAACAAATCTAATCGTTAAATTATCGTTGTTGCTCGAAGAAACAGGTGATAATATGTCAAACCACAGAAAAGGTTAAGATAATGGATGTAAACGCTTGAAAATATTGCAGTGCTGGCCTACTTGTCCAATATAACAAAAAAGGTAAAACGATTGAATATCGAGTATCTATTTGTAAATTTGAAATAAATTGTTTATCGCTTTTTGAAATATATCATGTATGGATTTAATCTCGATGTTATAGGAATAGTGGCAGGTGCATCGAATTTGAACAGTAGTTAGTGTTGAGATACATGCCATTGTCTTCGAAATAATGTCTTTTGCCAAAGAGTAATTTAGCATCTTTATTAAAATATCAATTCTAATCGATACATATTTAACTTATTTCGGATTTATTTGTAACCGTTATTTGATGTATAAAACTTGTTTTTAATTTCATGTTTGTTAACTCAATAAACTAAATTAAAACGAGGACATTGAATGTGTACAGTTGGCAATTATTTTTGTAGTTCCATCTTAATTCGAAATAAATAAAATGAATAACATTATCTATTTAACGATATTTGTTGGGATAAAAAAGATCTATGTTTTGAAAAGTCAAATTAACATATTTTGGAAGTATTGATGTCGACGGTATACGAAAGAATGAGAGTTCATATCAAGTTTTTTCTCAAAACGGCTTTCTTGCTTTACTCTTTTTATTTCATCAGAGGTATAAAATTAAAACCTACAGTCGGATTGCGAGAGACGTGAGAAGATTGAACGTCGTTGTGGTTTATGACGAGAATATATAAAAGTATACTCTGTACTACTTTTATAATAAATTATAAATGAAATTATTGATTTTTATAAAGACATTTGTAAGTGGTATGTACTTGTACAAAATTTTTCACGCTAATTTATTTCTAAAATTTCAGAATTTTATCCATATTATTCATAATTTTAAAAGTTTGTCTCTCAATCAGACGTTTTCGCTGTTCCTTACTCTAGAGAAATCAATTTGAGATTTCCTACTTTTACTTCCGAAAAAAGCATATGTTTGAAACTGTCGATAAGCAACGATGAAATATACATGCAAGAATGTATTAAAAATCCATTATTAAAAGTTCTTAAATCGGTCTTATATACGACCGATGAATTTAAATGCACAATTTTAAAATGATTATAGTCATGAAATAAATATCGACTGGAACATGTAATGGGCAGATGTTTACCTACATAAATAGAAGATTAATTAATATAGGAAATGTAACGCAATCAAATTCCAAAAGAAATTACAAATGAAAATCGGAAACAATGTTAGCATTTGAAAGTTTTCTATGGGGATTGTTTACATGAAGTTTCGTTTGCTCAGTATATCACTTTTAGAATTTAAATTATTTTATATTTCAGGTAATTGTGTTCATAATAAGATATTAAAATAAATTGTTCCACGCTTAGATATATCATTTGCTTCAATGCAGGTACTAAATTATTACTGATTTCGATATGTAAAAATAAAATTTATAAAAAGGCATATTGATTATTGTATCAATTAATTTTATCAATGCATAAAAATTGTAATAATTTTCTAAATTGTTATCCTTAAAAGTTAAAATAAAATAGTTGCTTTAAAAAATTAAAATAAAAAAATCGAAAAATTGATGCATTACCAAGTACATTACGTTTATGTCTTACAATAGTTATATAAAAATGTATTGTCCGCTATCGAAAATACGAATAATAAGTACCAAATTTTCCCGAGGGCTTTTTATTATACGCCTGAGTGGATTAATTGATTTTTCAATTATTATTGCACGTATTTCTTGTCTACCTGCGAAACTGCACAATGTAAGAATAATTGCACAAGCATGAAAAGACATCATTGCGAGTAACAGTAGTGATGCACTATAAGCGTGTTCAAGAACGTATGCAGCCTTCGCTAAGTTTGACCAAAAATAAGATTGAACAATTTATTTAACGATGGTTGAACGATCTTCGTGGAAACATGACATGTGGATACGTACGAGTTAAAACACGCTAAGTTACCAACAATCACGTCCACCAGTGGATACACATACTACTTACGGAAACATTCCGCAGCGGTGCGAAAGAAAGAAAGAATATAGCGTAATAAGTAAGGTACAGAGGAGCCGCTATCATGCAATTTATCCACAGGAATGTCCGCCGAAGAGCACCGATAAGAACACCACCGATTCAGTTACATCCGCGACAACTCCACCAGTCCTGTTAACACAGGAGCACACGCGACGAGCACTACATACTACGGTTGCATACCGGCGGGGTATCGATTACGCGTCACCCGATCACGGCTTCGTCGGGAGGTTCGCGCTCACGCGCCGAAAAAGCGGTCCCAGGAACACGGACACTTTGGGCGACGATGCGCCCGGGACTTACCCTCGTCGTCGGCCATGTTAGTTGTTGCCGGACAGCCGTCGTCGGTCGTCATGGTAACCCCGCGGTGACAGCGCCACCGCGAACTCCTCGTGGACGGTTGCGCCGCGCTCCTCCGCCGTCGGTGTCTCGACGACTTGTTTCGTCGATCACGCGGGTGCCCAAACGATCGAGCGTTGCGCTGCCTCCCGATTCAAAATTTATCGATTCCGCGGTGTCGCGTTCCCGTCGCCAAGCGTCCCGCCGCTGCTCCTTGTCCCTTTGCTGCCACCGCGACGACGTAACGAGGCTGCGACCCACATCCTACCCGCAATTACGATTGTTTCTTCATGCGCGATCGTTGGATTGTTGCTCCGGTTAACAACGGCGTCTCTGGTGGTTGCTCCGAATGCTCGACGATCGATAGCTCGGTGGCCCCTTCCTTGCTTACTTTAACGAGATACCACTCTTAATGACAAACAGCCGCACAGTCGCTCATCCGCTAACTTTAAAAGGAGCGGAGACGTTTTCGGAGAGATGACGAAGTCCAGTTGATTTTTGCGCTTTTCGGAACGTCCTCGCCTACGTGTTGTCCAAAGAGTATTTCAATTTCATCGAATCCTTGCCAACGCACTGAACGCTTTTTCGAAGCATGTATTATAAGCACCTTAAGTCTATTATCGAAAAAGTCCTTCAATGGCCGAATCTTCGAGTTCACGCGAACAAATACACGCGATTATTCGTTAGAATTTTAAATTTATCTTCAGCTACCGCAGACCGAGAGCGACTGCTCTCCGAAAATTCCCTGCACGAGGACATCGGCGAGGCGCACGGAACCCGATTTCAAGAGGCAAAACAAAAGACAAGCGCGACAGTAACTCGAGGCTTTTGCTCTCGCGAATTTCGCGGCCCTCGCCAACTGTGCACCACCTGCCGGACACATATGGGAAAAATCGCGAGGAAGCGGACGGCGACGTTCGCTCGCCGAACGACTCCCGCGGACTCTTTCATGCGACGCTCAGGACTGGGGCCTTATAATAAGCGATACGCAAAACCCGCGAATTGATTTACGGCTCTTGTCTCGGGCTCTCGCACCTAAATGGCGAGGTCTTATCCGGTACGCGGCTGCGTGATCCACTTCCACCGGGCTTGACTCGTTTCTGTAGTGCTGCTCTGCTCCTCTGCCGCCGTCTCCTTTGCTTCGGCTGCGACAGCGCGCTCATTAACATCGTGTCCAAGGACTGCGCGCGCACCTGAGAAAAAACGTATATGGCGAGGCTCTTTTAGCCGTGCGAAATCCCCCACGACGCGATGACGGCATAAGCTGATGCGAAGCCGGGTTACCTAGCCTCGACTAGTCAAAGGCACGGGTACAAGTGCGCAGCTCGCACTTTGAATCCAGTGCTTGGGCTCGTATGATTATTGGAGAAGGGAGGAAAAACAACCCTATTTGTAATTGTGAACGCGCGAACGTCTATTGCAGTTGCGAGCTCTTTCGTTGCCTCTTCCTAACTTTATGTGAAAGAATATTGTTTTAATGCTCCTTTGCTAAACTTCCTTCTTTTCAAGTGTAAATTGAAACTTTATGGTTTTATCTGTAAATACGAATGTATATAAGAACTTCTTTAAAACTCGCAGGAAAAATAAATTTACGGTCAGCGAGTGCAATTATGTAAAATAAAGTGCCTTCACAGAATTGCACTCGCCCTTAAAGGTGTAGCTTCCATGAAACAGCAATCGAATTTACGTGCTATTTGAGTGTTATTGAAGTAAAAGCATAGATAGATTTTTGCGTATTATGTATGAAAAAATTGTCAAAACAAGTTGTTTTCAATGTATGTTTTATGCATTATTGATTTCGAAACTAGTGAGAGTTATTTCGCACGGGAAACAATGCATACTAAAACACTATTTACTCATTATAAATAAACAAAAGTAATGTACCTATTGGTGTAAATATAAACGAATTTTAATGTAGATTTGAAGATCTTTTCTTTAAAGCAATGATCTTCAGATTTACATTAAGAATTACTTTATATAAAATACATATTTTATTTATTGTATCTAGTGAACATTGTACCATTGCGAAAAATATTCATGGATAAGCAATAAATTTTATCGTACAGTTAGGTAAGGCTTATATGCTGTTAAGCAAAAATAACATGCTTTTGTTTTGCAAATAAAAACGTTGCATAAATTTATAGGATACCTAATAAATATGCAGTTTAGCTTCTTGTCGGTTTTTCAAGTGCGGCAGGAAAAAATTTCTTATGTTAAGACCTGATTGAAAAATATACTATTTATTTATAGATTAAATAATAAATGTGCATATAAAACAACTCATGCATTATATTAGAAATAACATTAATATTAAAAGCACCAATTACTTATAGTGTTTATAAAAAAAATTTATTTATAGAATAATCTGCGTCAGTTACAAAGGATGTTTTATTAATGAATGATCTACGACATAGATATTAATTTTAAATTATTTATAATGGTTATTTAATCTTTTCATTCGGATACATTATTTAAATTTAAAAGATTTTGGAAATATTTATAGTTAAATAAGTTTTAATTAAAGTTCCATTTACAATTAGATTGTACACTTGTATCAAAAAAATAATTATAAAAATTTTAGTGAAACTTTTTAGATTTATTTATGTACAATAAGTTGAAAATGGTATATACGAACAAAAACTTTTATATATGTTTTTTATGAAAGAATTTTAAATTTTCTTTTTTTTTTTACTTTCAAAGCTCCAAATTTATTGATATAAAATATTTCATTTATTTGTATTTATAATTAGAGTTATGAAAGGTAAGTGCGCAAACATAACATATCTTTCAGAGTGCTGAGAGAGAGAGAGAGAGAGTGAGAGAGTGAGTGAGGGACGGAGGAAGAGGAAGAGAGAAATCCTAATCTCGGTAAAACTTGAACTATAAAATAGTACTAATGTATGTAAGTATTTGCAATAATTAATAAATAGTTCACTTTTTAAATGATTTTATTTTTTCCTTACGTAAGATGTTTTTCATCAGTAACCAAATTGAAAGCGCTCCCATACATACGTTATCTTTGCAAATTAGATTTGTATAATTCTAATTATAAACTTAAACAAATTAAATATTTTATGTTAATACATTTGGAGTACTGAAAGACAATAACAAAAAACGTATAAAAGAAATTTTGCATAACATAACTATCATATATATACACACACACACACACACACACACGCACACGTAGTATGCTGATTTTATAAATGTGAAGCCCAGAAATGGAAAAATTTAAATAATAATTAATAAATATAATATATTCAAAGTACGGAAGTAAATATTGACATATTTTATTGATTAATTTTCATCAGTTTACAATTTGAAAAGTACCTTGACTATAAATATATACAACATTATTTTCTAATACATTATTTTTATTGTTTTAAATAAACAGTTTTTTCCTTTGAATCTTTACACTCTTTGATAAGTAATTTTTGTTACATTCGTCTCAATATTATCGCATTAGTTATCAAATGTTTTTATTTTATATTATAGATAGAAATGTGCAAAACGAAAGAGTAAATGTTCAAATTCTTGAAATACCTCGAATATATTTATTATACGCTAAAATATTATATTACATTAAATACAAAAATTATTCTTAGAAAGTAACTTAACTTTGCATTTAACATTATTGTTTTACATTATTGTTTAACACACATTTTATATCTCAATTAGTATTTGTTAAAGAATGTAGTTGAATTGCTGATAAGTAAATTTGTATCAACCAATCTATGTAAATAATATTTCCTATATGTACATTCCTATATTTATGTTAAAAAATATTTTTGAAAAATTAAACAGTATTATTTCATTAGGTCAAATAATAGTTTGACAGCACGAAACGATAATTATTATGCTTTTAAGCGTAGAAATTCATTGTAAAATATGTGAAATAATCAGTGAATGTTCGTTAATGTTAAAAATAATTGTCAAAAGAGTAACATAAAATATTATGACGAAAGAATATTCGTAAAACTATACTTTCTTTCGATAGCTGAAAACTGTATACTCAATGGCATCGCAGGCTAATCCACATTAACGAAATGTTAATACAACATTATCCAAGCGATAAGTATGATTGACCTCGTGCGAACGAAGTAAGAAACGAGCTTGGCAACGCGGAGTCGCAGTTGGACGGCCCTGTTGGTGAGACTAGAATCAAAATCAAGCGAGTAATCGCTTTGCGAGACTCGTGACGCTCGGTCATAACAACCGATACCATCGCTTGTGCTCAACAATAATCTTGACGGTGAAAAGCGCGGGTGGTGGTCGAGAAGCAGCAGCAGCAGCATGACCTTGTTCAATTGTAGCCGCGTCTTTATCGAACTCTTCCAGGTAAATATCGCCTTCCTTGACCTTCGCTTTACGAGAGAGATAGAGAGAGAGAGAGAGAGAGAGAGAGAGAGAGAGCCCACGCGCACATAACCTCAAACACGCTGCGAAGTGTATGCTTGTTATGCTGCGTATGCGAAGGAAAGCTTAGCTGATAAGAAAGCACGCTCTTGTTTTTCCGTTGCCGGCGACACTAATGCCGAACGCCGGTTGGAATGTCCGAGACTTCGACATTTTGAAATCGTGTTGGCTGTCGCTCGCCTTATTCGTCAATGCGCTTCAATGTTGCAGGTGGGACGATCTATTACAAGGACACTGGCTACCGACAGGACTTCGATCTCGCATCAACGGGAGAAATATGTGGAAACTGAGCAGACGAACGGGGTTCATTATTTACTAGAGTTTTTCTTTCTTCTATGCGCATTTACATCAACTACCTGTTTCTTTTGATTTGTAATTTTGTCGTTGTTGCTGTTGATTTTATAAAGTAACGAGTTTCGATTTATTATGTTTGCATAGCGTTTTACGGATCCACGCAACATTTAATTCCAAATGACAATAACTTTGGTATTATAATGTATGCAAACTGTTTCGGATATTAATGTCTTCAGCTCTTTGAGTGATTAATAATTTTAAGCTCATTGTTTGTTCTTTCAACGCATTCTCAAAATAACTACATATTTCAAAATCTATATTATATTGAGATTGTTTTGGCCATTAAGTTTCCTTAAAAATAAAATAAACAGTAATCGAAAAGTAGTTTGTTCCTACAATTTTTTTTTCCGATAGAAAAATGTATAAACTATATTAACTATAATTTTCATTTGATATTATAGTAAAATTATAAAAGTCCTAATTTGATATTTCGTCAATTTTTAATGTATTATATGTATTACAATAATTTATTGTCAGACTTTTAAAAAGTTAATTATTCTTTCCACTCAAATGCGTACGAAACTAACGTTTAAAAAAGATAGTTGACACAATTTTATTTAAGAAACCTGTTTATTTATCAAAGTGTAAATTTAACGTAAGACATTAAACGGTTCGATTATTTGTAACTCTTTCGTGGTTTTTGCTAGAAGCTTCTTCAGATGTTCGAAAAAATTAATGTTTTTATTTGAGATAATTACTACGTGACGTCCGTATCAATTAAATTTTATAGAATAAACAAGTGTATTTTTTAAGTCTCATAAAAAAATTTAAAATGAGCAACGGTTACTCTTTAAATGAACAAGTTAATTACGCGTAGGTGAGAAGAATACAATTAAATCATCCGAAGACGAGAAATTCGCTCTCATTGGAAATGATGCATTCGATTATTGAAAGTCTCGCTGCCGATTCGGATGATCTGAGTCTCCGTTCAATCGTCATCTCATCGGTGCTGGGCAATGTATTTTCTGCGGGGCATAATTTGAAAGAGCTGGTCAGTATAATTTTATAAATTACTGCGATTTAAAGAAGCACGAAGGATAATTCGGACAAGCAAACAGAAATGATGCGGTATTTTTCAATTATTAAACATTTTTTATGTCTTTCACTTAAAGCTACGAGTACGATCGGTTGTAAAATTAAAACACAGTCTAATAGACTCGAATATTATATTTGAACTATTATAAGGCACACGACTTTATATTTGAAGAAAATATTCATAAATAATTCCGATTAAATATTTCGGCTCAATAATATTTAATAAAAGCGAAATTAGAATTTCCAATTGACTCACACTTGAGAACATCTGTAATTAACACGTTTTAAAGCGCTAATTAACGATGAAGAAAACATTGCTTAGAAATCGAGCAACGGCGAAGAGCATCACCGTTCGGTCTTTCGTACGTGTGCCCAGTTGATGAAAGCGATATCCGACAATCCTGTACCTGTGATAGCAGCGGTCGATGGCTTGGCCGCTGCCGCCGGCTGTCAACTGATTGCCACTTGCGACATTGTCGTCTGCACCGAGAGGAGTAGCTTCTCCACTCCCGGGTAAAGCTGAACGAAGGTCTTTTCTCGTTTCTTGTTTACGTGCTAGTCGATACTCATTTTGGAATTGGTTATTGGTGAAGGCTTTGAAATTAAGCGCAACATTTCCACGGCCGATTACCAAAGAATTTTATTATTTTAATTTTTTATTGCTTTTGGATCACTAGATTAAGTTTCGACGATGCCGCGTTACATTCGCGCATATTTACTTTGTTTGATAAGATTACTCGTACGTTTATTTATTAAACGCGTTTAATAAAAATATTATTTTCATTTTCTTTTAACGTCGCGACTTGGAAGTCAAGTTTTTTTCGAAGTTATAATCAAGGTGAAAAACAAAAATCATAAGTCCATCGTGAATTATTCACAAGCATTTTCGCCAAATAAGATAATAAGATATTAATACTTTAAATTATTATAATAATTTGAGTAATAAAAAGTCGAAGCAATAACGTATATCGTTAAGATATGAATTATTGTATGTATTGTTTTTTTGTTTCTTTTTTTTTTCGTTTTTTTATTGGTTTTTGATTCACAGAATATAATATGAATACAGAAGAATTCTGTATGAATACATTACTTGTAGTTTATTAATATTTATTCATATGTAAAGGAGAATTTAAAATAAAACGACATTATAATTTAGTGTAAAATTATACATGTATTATCAAGTATTTAATGGTAATTATAAAAATAAAAGGGATATCAGTACTTTAATAATAGATCTATTACAAAAAATATTGAAGATGTTTCTTCAGAAAGTTTTTTAACAAAAAAATTATTTCCAAAATTATTCATAAATTAAAGTAGCATCACAGTCAAAGCAGCATACAATTCAGTCAAAAATCATTGCAAAAGATCTATTGAATTTCATAGGCAAATTAAGCCCACTTTTTATTAATGAAATTTATAATAAATATAATTACACAAATACAAAAAATGTAATAAGAAAACATTTTAATGGTTCCTATGAAATAAAAAGAAAATAAAAACAAATGAACCCGCTGTTTGAGATTTTTATAGCAGCTGTCGATAGACTTAAATTTTATATCGATTTTATATTTGAGACACTATAACTATGCATTATCTATTCGAAGAAGATTGGTAATTTTAATTAAAAAAGGTCTTTTACGTATTTGAAATTAACTCATATTAAACGGAATGTAATACCACTATTACACTGTTCATTGATTTTGTAGGTGATGATAGTTAAAATACACTTATAAATTACTTTTGACAAAATATTAATATAAATTTCTTATAATTTCTTATCTTATAGAAAATCTTATATAAAAAAAATTTCTTACTTTATATAAACAATGAGTCTGAAAGAATGCGAAATTTGTAAGCGTTTGTAATACATGTAATATTTTTCAAAAGCATTTTTTACATTATGAATATCATATCCCTGACTTTTTCTATATCAGTATCCTTTTTTCTATTTTTCTAATTTTTTCAATATTTTTATAGTTGACGTCGAAAAAAATACTAAAGAAATATTCTACGAGTATGAGAATATAAGTCTAACAATGAATTAATATGAACATACGGTATTCAATATGCATTAAGGACTATATTTGCTATCCTTTGCAGGAGATCGTTTTACACGATATATGATACCGTACAGGATTTTATTTATTGACATCAAAAGTGATTCTTTTTCAAATTATGAAAAATGAATATGCCTACGTCGGTAACACAATTAAAAAGAAAATGTATTTTAACTCATTTCAAATAAAGATGTAAATTAATTAAACTTGTACTTAATATGGAATACTTATAATATAGAATAAAGATATATTTATTCTCAATATTTAAATATTTCGTGATCAATCTCTTTGATTTTAGGATTAAACTTAGTAAATTTGATTTGAAATTTTCAAATTTATTCTTATTTTATATTATTTATACTAAACGATTTTAGTATCTATGAAAACTAATTGCGAAAATTACAAAAATAAATAAATTTCTATAAAATTTTGGACAACAATTTTTTGTAAAGACCGTTTTTATAGTTAAAATCATTTTGAATAATTGGTACAAGCATAATCTATTTTATTATACTCAAAAGAAATACATTATTTTAAATATTCTTCTCTGATTGAAAGAAATTTATTTGAGTTGATAAAAAAATTAGTTCGTATTAGTTACTTTAACTCGACAGATTAAAAATACCTATTTATTTTTCCATAATAATTTGGAGTTTGAAAGTATTTATCTTTTTTTTCAATTCCTTTTTATTTGTTGCAGCTAGATTTAAGTTCATTCATTTTGTGGCTTTTAATGTAGACATCATTTACTTCTTGTAATTAAGGTATGTTTAGTGAAATAAAAGAAGAGATTAATGAATTTTTTGTGATAACGTTAGTTAGTTAGATTCTTTGGTTCAGTCACGTAATCACCACTTTTTGTCTTACAAGCGACGCAGCACTACAAAAGACAAATTAATTTTTTTATTCATTTCATTTATTCGTTTTGTAATAGTGTATCTACGTTTATTTTTATTGCCATTTGATGAAGATAAATTAGCTTCAAGAGTATCTTCAGGTTATATTTTCCAAATTTATTTACAGATATTATAGTAAACGTCATTTCAACTACAAAGGATATGCGATTAGCTCTTCATACAAGTGCATGAATGTTTTTTGATATACGAGCACGTTGTTTTGAATTCTATCAAGTCATAATACTTTAACAAGTATTATAAAATAATATAAAAGTTAATTAATCGAATATTTAAACGATTATTATTTACTTAAAAGATGTGTGTATGAAAAATATTTTTTATACGAAATAATAGACAACGTGTCGCAGTTTGTTTCAAACTTAATTAATATAAAAACGTCGAGATTAATTATTAAGGGACAATATTACTTATTTTCCCTTGAGCCGATCGAGAGAAGTTAACGCCTAGACGTACAAAATAACAATATCGGATACGTTCAATCTCCTAATCAATTTAATCGTATAAAAATATTACTGCAAAACACAATTAAATCAATTGGATTTACTATAAGAAATTCTATAATTTCTAACATAATGCTGCAGATAAAAAATACTAAATAGAAACCAATTTCCTTTTTTTTAAGGAATCTAAAATTTGCTTGTTTCTTATATATTCGTTGGAGAAAGCTAGACTTAAAAATAACAGTGTGTGTAAAATATCATTGATTATTCAAATTGAATAACTTAAACACAAAGACCATATTCGATCTGGATACTTTTTTACTATATTGTTGCCAATTAGCTCAGTTATAAATTTACACTATATACGCGTTATATTTTTATCGTTCTTTTATCTGATATGTTTCATCAGCGTGTCTATAAAAAGGGATTATAATAATTATTGATCATTCTTCTCAAGTTAAAGCCTTAGCTAGTTAATTTTCCTTTAGTATTAATCTAGTTCTTCTTCCATAAAATTAATGCTTTGTTGATCCAAAACTGAGATCAATTAAACTTCGCCTGTTGCTAACTGGCAGAACAGAAAAAGGTGATTAATTTAATTTTTACAATGTTTATTTTATTTTATGATTTTATTTGTAATTAACTGTTGTATTTTTATTTGAGAAATAGAACTGTAGTACATTCCGCAATAAGAGCAATAGATAGAATATTCTTGGTGCTGACCTCCACTTTAGCAACTCTAAATAATCATCCTTACGAGATTGACATTTATCATTTTAAAATTGATTGCTACTTTTAGAATATCCTGAATACTGTGATCCCGGTGATTTATTTTCATTAATTTACAATTAATAAAATCAAGGGCACAACAAATATCTTTTAAATTAATAAATTTTTTTAAAGTATCAGCAAATAGTATAAGCACATTGAACTCAGTGAAAAGTGCCAATAGCCACATGATAATGAATCTACATTAATGAAAAAAGCTATTTCTAAACTAGTTTTCTATATTTTTTTTTTATAAACAGCAAAATAGTTTAGTAACCAAACCATATTTATTAAAAAGAAAAAATGCAAGTCTTAAATAATTACAATGACGTATTATTACATTTGACAAATAAAACATTATTAAAGCCATTGATTATTTTGGACGTAGTTTTTTTACTTATTTTATTTTTTAAATTATTTAGGATTAATATTTCAAAAAAAAAAATAATTTTTTTATAAAATCAAACTTTAATTTACAGACTTATATGTGAGATATTTTTTGTTAACAAAAATGTTGCACTGCAATAATCATATTATACGAATCAATTAAAAAAATCACATTATAAGTATTAGATAACATAATATAAAATGCCTTTTATTCATGATCAAATCCCTATTGATAGAATTTTTATAAAATATTTTTTATCTAAAAAGGCTTTAAATACAAGAATATTATCATTTCATGAAACAGAAAAACTGATTTTTTCAGAATTATAAAGTATTTCTCTTTAGCTTTTGAATTCTATTGTTCCGTTTACAATATAATCTTTATTTGTTTCAGAGCGAACTTTGGTATATTCTGTTCTACTCCAGGAATTCCGTTAATTCGTAATGTACCTATAAAAAAAGCAGCTCATATGCTTTTCACAGGACTTCCTGTCACAGCGTTAGAAGCGTATCAAGCTGGTCTCGTTAACAAGATAGTGCCAGTAGACATGCTTGGTAATATTTTGACAATTTACTCTTACATATGTTACTCTACATTTGCTGGAACTAATGTTTATTTGTATCATGTTTCATATGTATATTTTTCTATTATTAACTAATTCATCAGATTTCTACATACCTGTTTTTAACAGAACAATCTAATGTCTAAAAAATACTAAATAATAAAAATTACTTCTTTATAGAAATTACTTAAACGTTAATTAGACAATACAAAATAAATGTATGAAATTTAAACGAAAACTTGCAGGTCGAAATTTTTAATTAATTTTACTTTAAAATAAAATGTGTCTACATAATCATATTATTGCAAAAATATTCTGCCAAAGTAATCATGTAAAACAAATAGTATTTATGTGTATTGTTTTTATTGAAAATCCAAAGATATTTCTAATTACAAGTAAAATTAAATTTTACTTTCTACATAGAACAGAAAATTTAAGCAAACTAAACAATCGACCTTTAAGATAATTTTTATTTGCTTTTGGAATGGAAATTTCACGTACATTATAGTAGTTTCCCATCTCCATTTTACTTGTACGTCTTCGACTAACGAATTAAACATAGTCATGAAATATGAACAGCAGCTGTAATATATAAATAAACTTTTATGAAAAACTGATTTAAAATAAATTGATGAGTCTATGTTGATAAATTCCAGTCATCTAGTTAGAACATACAAGTACAACCATGAATGTTTTGAAATTTTACAATTCAGAACTTGAGACAATGAAAATTAATGGATTTAATAGAAAATTTCTGTCGATGATATGTGGTTAAATATGGTTAAATTTGTCAATAACATACTTGTTTGTTTTTTAGAAAAGCTAAAGACATTAGCGTATATTTGTAAATTTCAATAATCAATGAAAAAAATGGAAGAAATAAAATATCATTTTTCTGATAAACTTTATTAACCATACACACAGAGTAAAATGAAGATAAGAATTTACGATTATCTACAAACAATTTTTTCGCTTGAGCAAAGATACTTCTAGAAAGCTTTTTTATCAAACTGTCAATTTGCATAACATAAGCAGAAAATTGGTGCAATAATAATGATAATATGTATAAGATTATTTGAATATTCCAGATAATTCTACACATAACGACCTTATATTTGTACAACATGCGACACCATTATATGAATATGTTATATAATATTTTTAGTATTTAGGATTTTTAAGCAACACGTTGTCCTTTTAATTATCTTTTTTATGATAAGTATAAAGTCTAATAGTAGATATATATAGAAAGAATAGGATTCGAAATAAATCAATAAATATTTTGTATTTTAATAATTATGAATGAATGGAAAGAATTAAATATCAATTTATATCTTTAAAAATATTTAAATGTTGCAAAAAATTTTTGAACAAAACAGTATGAAGAAACCATAGTTGTTTATAGAAGAATCTAGAAAGTCGAATAATAAACGAAGCAGAAACAATCATCTCTTATTTTAGATAAAAAATAGTATTAAATGAATATCATAATTTTATAAAAGATAGCAATGAAGTGTTTGTAGATAAGAAACAATTAATCAAAAAAGATTAAAATCTTATGTCTTTAAAATGACAATGAGAAGATTAAAATTCACTTTGCTGCAAATTCTATGAAATAAAGTATTAAAGATCAATTAATTACGAGGCAAAAATGTAAAATAATGAATTATTTCAACAGACGATGAACAACATTTTTTGATAATTTTTTAAATGTTTATTAATATCAGTGTAGAATATAATACAGTTAATTTATTGTCCAAGGAAAAATAGTGTTCATATGTTATATTATTAAATATATGTATTTAACGTTTCAGAAGAAGAAGTTAAAAGAATTACTGACGCTATCGGTGATAAGAGTCGATCAGTTATTCAACTTGGAAAAGAATTTATTCGGAAGCAACTTGAGGTAGACACGGATACGGCTTATTCTTTGGGCACTGAGATTATGGTCAATAATTTGAAGCTCAAGGATGCTCAAGAAGGCATAAGGAGTTTTACCGAAAAACGAAAACCATTCTGGAGTCATAATTATGATAAATATTCTTAAATTTTATACTATGAAAGATAAAAAATGTCATCTTACTTTGCAAGATAATATGTAAAAATTTGTAAATTTGTATAATTGCTATGAAAAAGTAATTTAAACATGATCTTATACAGGTATTAATCTTTTACATAAAAATGTATTCGATAAAAAATATTACTTATTTTTAGAGAAACTTTTTTATGTCTTAATATAAAGATACTTCAAAATAATCGTCTTTTCTTTTATAACTATCAATTATTCACTATTAATTTAACAAAACATTAACTCTATATTAAAATGAAAATAAATGTCACATAGTCTTAGTTTCAAATAAATTTTAGAAATCGTTTCATTTATGTGAATAACTGTAAAACGTTTAATGTTGGAGTATTAAATACTTAAAATCAATTACTTTAAAATTAAATTCTTATATATTTGTGTACACAGTACATTTGTCATTGAGCATACAGTTATGCATTGCAGTGTAGGTTATCAGTGTGTAAATTTTGCAGTACCGAATGAAAATATAAATATTATAATGAACTAATATAAAATATAGTAAAAATAATGAAACTGAATATGACGATAGTTACATTTCCATAAATAATATATACGTATCCGTGTGTCCTCTTCAGAGAAAATATAAAAAGTTGTTTTAATACTTATTTAATATGTAAAAATCGAATTATATAATTAAGAACATTTAGATTTGTTAAATTAGTCGAAATAAAATTTAATTTATCACGTTGTATAAAATACGAGTATTCATTTTATTTATGTTATACTTACCTACATTTGATAGATCCTCTTTATAAGTGATCAATTAAAAAAATATTTACTTATAAATAAATCTTATAACGTGTATATGATTTACTTTGAATAATTCATTGTAAAAAAGATCCTTTTTTAAAAATTATATTTTGTGATTATCTGTAACTTAGGAATAATATTAAATAGTTATAATTGTTACAATATAATCTATATTTTACATTTTTATAATCATAAATGTGTAATTGTTAATGAAGATCTTTTAGGAATACCTTTTAATTATTAATGTAAAGCTGACGAATTTAAATAAAACATCAATTAATTTCATACGTACTCTGCTTATCCATAAATAGTGTAATTTCCGTATAAGTTAATATTATTGAAGAAAAATTTAATTTTTCTCGTAACTTGGATACATTAAGATTACATTTTTTTCAGTACAGCTATTGTTAAGTCACAAATACTAGAGATTTGATTCGTTATGTATGTTACTTTTCAACGTACATTTATCAATCGTAAACATATAAGACTGTGGAAGTTATTCTTACATTAAAAAAAATCTTATTATTATACTAATAGACGTAAGATTTATAGTAATTATAATAATTATTATAATATAATAATTTGGCAGCACATTCAATTAAAATAAATATGTAAACAAAAATTACTAAAGAAAAAATTATTATTTTTCGAATTAATTTCCATCTGCTTTTTTAAAAGCAGGTATGATCGTTCCAGTTTGCTTGGTTATGTATTAAATTTTATTTAAAATGTGCATGACAATGTATGAATTAAGAACTAGTATTTAATTTATAAATAGAAAATTATAAGCGAGTAGTTGCATTATTCTGAATTAATCGGATTTTGAATGCCAAGGCAATTTAATTATCTGTTATACTGATTTTCTTACAGAACGCTACGTAATCAAAGTATCTATTACTTAACTAATCTTATGACTTTTTTATTATGTATATATATTAAGTAGGCGCAAAATATTTAATACTTTAAATTTTGAAAAATTGATTTCTCATGTTTTGATATTTAAAATATTAAACGATATGATAATTATACCTAAACATCTGAATATCAATATTATAATCTAAATTTGACTCTAACGTAAATTTTAATGACATAACCCTTCTTTGATAATTTAAAATCATAATGAGTAAATTTATATTTTCAACTTAAAGAAATAAATAGGTAATTGAATCCATGTGAAATAAATATTATATTACAAATGAGAACATTAAAAGAAAATCGCCGAATGGCAAACGTTTTGTGGAAATAACAATACATAAAGTGCTGTTAATAGCAGAAATGGGAAATCAACAGATAAAGAAGTGTGGCAGGTAAGTGAACATATTTCTAATAAAGTGTTAGTTGATGCAAGTATTGGTTAAGTATAAGTCAATGAACAAATGATTTATGGAAAACTTATTATCGAAAAATCGGATTAAGAGGAAAATTAATAATTTAGAGTGCATTGCAAATTTAACCGATTTAACAACATTATCAATTTAACCCTTAAGTATCTTATGCCTAAGGCAGCTTTTTAGTGCACATCCAATCAATCGGGAAGAAAAACTTACAAGCGGGATAATGAAATAACAAGCATCAATGAAACAACAATAGTTGAATTATTTTTTATTTAAACACAAAATACGCAAAAGATACAAAAAAATAACTACTCGCAGATAGTATGTGGGCAGGCATAAAAGCATACGCGATAAAAGCGCTCAATCGTCGACGAGTTTGTTGCTGTCAGGATCCTTTTCTGGCATGAGGAAGCGCGCAATCCTTACGTTCTTCGATTTGGCCTTGTCGTCGGTAACCTTGGCCTCGACGGCACCACCGCTCTTCTTCAAAATTTGCCCGATTACCTCGCTGGGCGAAGCCTTCTTGCCTTCGTCCTGTGCATTATCCTGACTCTGCTCGCGCGGCTGTTCCTTCGATTCGATCTCGCCTGGACCGCGACTCAGGCGCAATCCCTGTACCGGCTGGCCATTCTGAAAGCTGTCGTCGATGCTCTCGGTATTGGAGCGTGTGATTCCAGCATTGAGAAGCGGTCTTATTTGAAAACTTCCTCCGGACTGCTGCTGCTGCTGCTGCTGCTGCTGTGGCTGCTGCAATGCCACTTGCTGCGGTATAGCCGATATCGTCGGTGACACGAAACGGGCCTGAATCGACGGGAGAATCTAAAAAATGCGAATCAGTGTTTTTTTAATTCTTCCTTTATTAATTTACATCGTCGCCGAAATCTAGAAATGCATTTCTGTTGGCCGAATCTATCATTGTCGATCTAGCGTGTTCTTCCGTTTTTCTGACATCATTGTGTACTGATTAATATTAAAATATTTCGGTAGAAGAAAATTTTAGATAAAAAGTATAAAACTGAGATAGTTTTGTTTGTATAAATTATCGTTTTCTTTTTGTCAAGTGAATTCTATTGACTTCAAAATTCACTTTATCCCTTATTTAAGTTTATAATAATAGAATGAAATATAAAAAGAAATTAGTTCTCATTATCTACATACTTAAAATTTAATAATTAATTCATAGCCTATGTAAGCTTATACATATTAGAGATTATTTGTTTTCTCGATTTGTCATTAAGTATAATCAATTAATTATTACACCCATGTCGAATAAATGCTTTTTTAATAATTTATTAATAAATTTGTTTATTTCAAGTTACAACTTTTTCATAATGACCAAGTATTTAATGTTATAAGTTAAACATGCTTTCACATTTCGACGTAAAATATATTTAAGTGTGTTTTATCGGTTTGACTTAATCGAATTACGTAATATTTACAACGCACGATAAGCTTTTGACTAAAAAATGATATATTCACATCAGTGCCTTGGATAAATAGGTGTAGGCATTTAGGTAAAAATTATTTAAGTGCAAAAAAATGTCCTACTGATGTATTCGCATACGAAAATATTTGTACAATAGTGTAAACATTTTAATCGAGCGTTTTTAATACAACGCAATATAACGTAATATTCTGAGTAATTTCTGTAATTCTTGTAATTCATACAAATTGTTAAGAGTTAAAAATATAGAAAATACCTTTAAATGCGGTTACTTACAAATTTACATTTGTTTCAGTAAAAATTATTCCTTATTTCTATCGTTACGAATGAAAATGTAAATTTTCAAATCTGATAAATAAACACATGTGAAATAGTAAACGTGCGTTAAATATTAATTGCAAAATTAAACGTTTATTATACTTACTTGGTTTCATTATATTTTGCATAAGTTATAAAAAGTTTGAATAATCTCATAAGCGGAAAATGGATACGATCAAGTGAGTATAATGAACTTTCAATTTTTAAAAGTATTTCATCGTAATAATAAATGATAATGAACAGAATATTGTAAATTGATTTGCTAATGAAATGTGAAAGAAGTTAATTAAAAATTACACTGAAACAAATATATTCTTAGTTCAAACTTTATTCAATATTAACTTTGTACATGCGTCACTAAACATAAAGTATTTCACTCATAACAAAAAAGTATGAAATCTTAAGCTACATTTTAGCAATGACTGACCGATTTTCCGCTCACTTGCACCGAGGAACCTGCTGATACAGCCGGCATAGATACTGACATCGCCGGGCTGTTAGAAGCTACCTGAGGCATTTGCCTTGCGTTGCTGGAAGGTGCCTGAAAATCGAGAACAGAACAATCTTAGTTTTCGTATCGCCGAATCGCATATCTAGCGAGTCACAAGCGCTGTAAACCAGTATTTGGCGTACGTCTACTTTAGATGTCCAGTTATTTTACCACTTTTATCGTTACTATACGTAAGATTGATTTTCATTTTCGAACATTCTCGTCAAAACATTATAATATTTAATGTTCATATTCTTAAATATTCTTAAATATTCATAAATGCTCAAACTGTGCTATTCTTTAAATTTAGTTGATTGCTTGAAAAATAGTTAGTTGTAAAAGCAATCAATTTCAGTAACTTTATGCATTTTAATAACTGGTTCAGAAACAAATACGGACTATTATTCAGATATTCTAATATGAAATCTATTTTTTCAACTGACAAAATAGAGCAGCTATATTACAGTTTGTAATCATTTTTGCTGCTTATCTGAAGTATTATTTTAAACATAATTTCAAATATAGTCCCACTTGAAGCAATTCAATTTTATTTATCATTACGTTCATAAATCCATGTATAACTAATTAAAGGGAGTAAATGGTATTAAATAAGCGGTATTACCTATTTATAATAAGAGTATTAGAGATGGGGGAAGGGGGAAGGGGGAAGGGGGGAGGGAGGGAGGGAGAAATTAGAATTTAGAGTCAAGATGTTTCATGGGTATATTATTTTGGAACTTTTAGCAACGTAATTTTCTTAATTTCAATTTCTAATTACTTAGGGTAGAAAGCATACTTATATTGATGGAATGCTTTTATAAGCAAATCATTTGGTCGTTATGCTTAATTGGACACTTACTTATAATATAAATAGAAACAGTGTTATCTGCCTCGATACATTTACTTTTTCGATCAAGTTGTTGAAGATAATATTTTTCAGTATATAAAAGAAATATTAACGCCTGGGCTTTTGTTTCTTAAATATCATCGAGAAGCTCGTCTTAAAAGCATATGCAAAGTAAAAACGAAGCTGATTCTACGTACCTGTACAGAACTGCCAGCGTTCGGAGATTGCTGATTGTTGTTATTTCTCTGAATGTCCTGCAGGAATTGCAGGGCCAGTGCCTCGTTGCTCTGTGGGGTACCCGTCTGCGTCCTCTGTATAAAGAAGCCTGGCTGGGCACTTTGGCAAGAGCACTCGATCCCGGGCGTCAGTTGGTGCAGCAGGTGACCTTGGACGGGTAGAGATCCATGGGTGTGAACTTGCACGGGGGTTTGCGTCTGGATGGGTACAGAGGCGTGCGTGTGGACCTGCACGGGCGTTTGAGTCTGGATGGACAGTGGTACTTGCGTCTGGATCGGGATGGTACCATGGGTCTGGACCTGTGCGCTGTCGTGCGTATGCACAGGGAGGGTGGCGTGGGCGTGAACTGGTAGGTTCGTTTGACCGTGGACCGGCAGGCTGGCTTGACCATGGATGGTCAGAGCACCGTGGACGCCGTGAGCGCCGTGTGAACTGTGGGATCCGTGGATGCTGGCACCGTGTCCGGTCGTCTGGTGCAGGCTACCGGGCAGTTGGATGACCTGGACCCCAGCGCCACCGGTGCCGCCATGGATAACAGTCGGTAGCTGGGGTGCGCAGTTACCCGTGGGCGCGTAGACGACCTCGCTTGGCGGCTGGATAACGTAGGCCGCCATTTCGGGCTCACACGGAACTTGAATATTGATCGGAGGCGGTGGCGGTGGTGGCTGCTGGGGTATGACGATTGGCGTAGGCGGCGGTGGCGGATGCACGTGTATCTCCGGGATGGGTTCTGGTACGTGTGGTGGAGGCGGGGGCAGTGGTGGCGGAGGCCTGTGCAACTCGTCGCAATCCACCTGGGTGGGCTTGTTGTGCCGAATCTCCACGCAGAAGGTCGTCGAAGCTTGCTTCTTAGCCCGGTCGACCTTCGCCCCCGGCGACGACTCCATGAGCGCCTCGTCGTTGATCTGTGGCCCGTCTAGCCTCTGGTCGACATCTGCCGCACCCACGGCCGTCGACTCCGAGATGGATTTCTTTTCGAGCTTTTTGCCGATCGGACCCGCAGCAACGGCCGCGAGCCCGAGAACGGCGAATAAAATGCAGCACGTTTGGTAGCGCATGTCGAACTCGGCGTGGCGTGCAACCTGATGCGACCTGGGCTGTCTTCAGCAACGGAGAACGCACTGATGCTCGGATCAGCGCTCGCCCCGACATTTAAAGGAGCCGCGATCGGCCGATTTTTGCTTTCGGCTGACGCGACGCGATTTCGCAAACGACTTTTCTCGATTAAGCGGCCACGGCTGTTGCGTGGCCGCGAGTCTTGTTTTCGCACGCGGACGACAAAAGGAATTTATTGCGGCTCTTGCAGATCAGGCACTGATGCGCCCAAGATGTTCCGCATACGTTCGAAAGTTTTTAATGACAAATTCGATTTATTACCTTTTGTTTTTCATTTTTCTTGTTCACCGATGTCTGCTTTTCGGGACGCTTGTTTGCTTTCTTGTGTAATTCGGAGCGTTTGATTTTATTGCGCATTCCATTCATTATTGCGGACGTATCACTCTGTTATTCAAACAAAAATGTACATAATTATTCTATTTCGTACTCGAGTACCGATGTTCTTTTTTATGTGTCAATGCAGCAACTGTCCAGCTAACGAACCGCTACTCGTCTCTTTTTTGCATAATTACAATTAATTATGCGTTCATCGTTCTCAATTTTATCGTAATTATTATCTAATATAATATTGAATATTTTTAGAAGTTTCATATATATATTTCTTTGGTAACGTATACTTAAGTATAGAATTAAAAGCTACATCAAGAAAATAACCACATGCCTTAAAAGCATAACCATTTTCCAATATTTAACACTCTAACTTGTTTTAACCAATAATCAATCGTATAACACAGTATTTTCTCAATTGTAAGAAAATATTTTTATAATCAGTAATACCTGCAAAGAGTTACTACAAAAAAATAATTGCAGCATACATTTTTAATTTCGGATCTCATAATAAGTGTCTTATTATAAAAGTAATAAAATGTTTAATTTACAAAAGTTACGTAACATAACGTATATGAAATATCTGTAATTTTATTTTAAAAAACAATCTGAATTATTGAAATATTATTGTTATATTATATATAATTATTCAATATACACTACAATTCTATTTTAAAAACGCTTGATCGAGAACCACATTTTCGTATATTAAAAATTCTATTTTAAAAAACGAATTCAAACATGCTAAACTAAAGTTAACACATACTGCAATAAGCAGTTTAATGAAAAATAAAGTGACATTACTTTTTCTATTACATATTCTATTAAAAATTATGAATACTCTTAATTTAAAAAATTTGTAAGCAATTCCATTATTAATTATTCTAAAATTCTCCAATCGTTTTG
Organism: Wiebesia pumilae; assembly: GCA_018907045.1. Taxonomy (NCBI): domain Eukaryota; kingdom Metazoa; phylum Arthropoda; class Insecta; order Hymenoptera; family Agaonidae; genus Wiebesia; species Wiebesia pumilae. The sequence continues at coordinate 1,328,951 of JACCHZ010000033.1, forward strand.
AAATCTTATATTTTAATTATATTGTGAATTTAATTAAATATAAATAAATTTATAGATGTTCAAAAAATAGATATATATATAAATTTGAATACTGAATATAATTAATTTATAGAATAAATGGAGATTTAAAACAAATTTGCATGACTTGTACATTAAAACAGTATCTTTGGTATAATTTTTAAAATATGTATTAGACTTTTTTAATTTATAACTTATTTAGTATAATATTTTCATATAATGCTAGCATATAATGATGAATATAAAAATAAATATATTAAGTCAATAATTTAACAATTGAATGAGTTTTTAGCAAATTCATATTAAAAATCGCTTACAAAGAATTATACAATATTACGTAAGCTTTATGATAATAAGCAATGTTTACTCTGAATTTGTTTACGCCCTTTTCTGAATGTAATTGAGTATTAAATAATATTTGTTAGCTTATAATAAAAAAATTAACCCACATTATTTCATTATACTTTTAAAAATATAGATTTTTTAAATTTTGTTTGTCATCGCATTATTTTCTTTAATTATGCAAGTGTCTTATTGTTCTTAACCGCATACCTTCATGTCATATATTGGATACAAATAAATAATTACTTTCAATATATAATATATTCAATACTGAGATAAATTTTTCTCAAAAATCTTTGATAATATCCATTTTAGACGTTATAAGTGAAAATTTTATTTATGATAATAAGAAATTAATTCCTTCATTTATTTTTATAAATTATTTATTTCCTTAAAGTACCAGAATTCTTTATATTGGTATTAAATTTATATTAAATTAGGTAAATAAACGAATTAAATTTATTTCTCTATTATAAATTGTTTATAAAATTGTCAACTGAATAAGCTATTTTTTATATACTTTTTTTATTATATATAAATTTTTTCATAAATATTTTACAATTTTTTCTATACTATTAGTGACATTTGTTATTAAAAATATTGTATTTGAAGTTAGAAAAGTTACAAAATGAATTAAGTAAATAATTCAACATTATTTTTGTAAATAAATATATATATGTACAATAATTATTACGAAATACGCCAAATACAATAATTTGTATCTATCAAATAAAGAGAGTATTGATATACCACAGTAGTATTACTTAACAGTAAAAGTGAAAATCAAAAAGACCTTAAATATTTTTAAAAACGATTATTAGAAAAAGAACTACTCCATGTAGTGACCTAAAAAGGTCAATTATTTACTGTATTCAACAATTGCTGAGACATTACATTCCACGAATTATTGCATATAAATAAAAATCATTTAATTTAACTGATCATTTACTTTCCGAAATGAACACTTGTAAAGCAAAACATAAAATTTTGATTAAATACGATTTCAATAACCTTGTGCCAATTAGATTATTTTTATGAAAAGTGAGGTGAGATTGAAAAAATGATATTGTATTATAATTATATATTTTTATTAATAACATTGAGAACATTCACTACAAAATAAAAGAATTGTGAAGAAATTAGATTGATAATTACGAATACCACCTAACAAACACAAACTTATTTCACATGTACGTCAATTTCGCAATTTACAAACGCAGTTTAACATATGTAGTCTGAATGCACGCATATTAATTACATGATAACCAATACATATCTCGAACTAAAATATAATAATTTAAAAAATAATCACATAGAAAACGATCCTCTAGTGACAATCGGTATTATTTAACGGCAAAAAATGTTCTTTTTACAAAGATATCACACGTTCTCTATCCACACGGAAAGAAAAGCATATTTCAAGTCGAAAAATTGTCTCGAAGTACAAGTGGACTCTTAAGGATAACAGTACAATCATTACATGTATCTCATTATCGTGCATTTCCCTGTACGTCGTGCAATATAATCGGAAGGATTAGAAGCCTAGGAGAGTAAGACCTCGCTCGACTCTACCTAGAAGGACGCGCTCAAAAGAAAAATCCGTTCCCATGTCGAGAGGGTCGTTTTCCCGGAGGAGAACTATCCACTAAGACTTCTTGCTGGTCGAATCCTCAGCCGGACCCACGAAAGTCGCGGTCTCCGTGACTGTCTGAGGCGTCTCCTTGTCCCCCATGAGGTCGACGACGACGGGTCTTCGGACCTCTATCGCGGGAGCCTTGGACTCCGGGGCCTTACCCTTCCAGCGCTCCTCGTTCACGTCTTCAACAGCAAGAATGTCGCTCTTCGGCAGTGCAGAAATCGCGACCCACTTACTTTGATCGAGGCCCGGATTTCTAGCCTCGTCGCCGTCCTCATGGAGCACATGTGGACTCTCGCCGATCTTGATCGGAAGGGGCGTGGGACGTCCTTGTCGTTGGGGCCGTTGAGCCACGTACCCCGGCCTGTACTCGTAGTGGTACTGCTGGTTTGCGCGCCTGCGCAGCGCGTTCTCCTGGGCCCGCTGCTGACGCGCGATCTCGATCGCCTTGCGGATGACGGCCTCGAGTTCTCGCTCCGAGATCGGTTGGTCCTCCAGGCCTTGCTCCGACTTCAACGTATCCGCTCGATACACCACGTACAGGCGCTCGTGTCCACGGCGCTCGCTCTGAATCAGAGAGAGAGAGAGAGAGAGAGAGAGAGAGAGAGAGATGACGTTGTCTTGTCATTCTTACTATTCCTTAATCATATAAGAGTGCCAAGAGTGGCAAGAGTGCCAAGAGCGTTTTTAAATGTAGGATAAAGTTAAGCAATCGGTACCTATATGTATTTTGTTTCTTTAAAAACTGCGAATAAAGTATGTGATAAAAATTTCAGGATCAAGTGCAGCTGTCAGGTACGGAAATGTCGGGCACAACGTCGAGCCTTACCTCGTCCGAAGCGTATTCTCTCGAAGATTCGTTGGGGTTCTCCTCTCTAACATAAGGCATGTAGGTTTTGTACATTTCTGTGGGTGGACTCGGGGCTTCCGCGTTGGGCGCCTGTTTGTAATGTCTACTGACTCTCGGTGCCTCGCCTTCGGTCGAGCGCCTGTTGTAGCCGCCGAACGAGGCGTCGTCATTGAGATCATGCATCTCGTCCAGCTGAAACTTAGACTCGCAACCGCATTCGCAGTCGTACTCTATGGCGGAGTTGGTGGCGACATTGTTATTGTTTTCCTGGGGGTAGAAAAGTGGTCGGTACTCCTGGGCGTAAGGGCTGCGGTTGAATTTAGTCGGGTGTCGACGCCACGGCTCGTAGCGGTTCTGTGACTTGGGAAGCAGATTGAAGCTCGAAGGAGCGGATGAAAGACAATTATAGCAGGGCGTCTCAGCTGGCGGAGTTAGGGTTTGTGGCGGAGTGCAGGGCGGCGTTGGGAGTCGGGGGTCGTAGGACGGTGCAGGTAGCGGAGGAGTGTATGACACCGAAGGTAGTTGAGAGTTATAAGATGCTGCGGGTGGTGAAGAACTGTAGGATGATAGGACTGGCTGTGTATTGTAAGGTGGTAGAGCTTGTGGGGGGCTGAAGGCTGATGAAGGTGGCAGAGTATCGTAAGAAGATTGGGTGGGAGCGGGTGAACATTGACTCGATGACAAGGACTGATAATCTTCGTTTATTTCTGATCTGTAAACAAATACATTTTAATTACTTTTGTAAAAATCGTATTTCCTAAGTCGTTTGCATTTTTCTATATGACATTTTTCCTATTTATGTAAAGATTGAAATTATTGGATTTTCCGACTACAAAAATATTTTCTCTTAATAGTAATAAGTGCTTGCCTTCGTATTTTCTACTCTCGTATTTCTCGAAATTTCGCATTGTAAATATTAATTATTTGGTTTTAATGATTAGTAACAAACAATAAACAATTATATTACGATAAAAAACAAGATTTACCGAGATCGAATATTTTAATTCTTTAATACTTAATTATTTATTATTGCAGTATGTATCATTATTGCAAGTATTATTATTGCAGTATGTATCATTATTGCAAGTATTATTATTGCAGTATGTATCATTATTGCAAGTATTATTATTGCAGTATGTATCATTATTGCAAGTATTATTATTGCAGTATGTATTATTATTGCAAGAGTAAATGTTCATAAAGATTATAATTTATTTATTATAATAAACGTCGCTAGTTTGCTCAATATTCTAGTATAGTTAACCAGAAAACATTATATTTACAAAAGCTCATTTAAACAGATTATTCAAAACTACTTTATTTTTTTATTGCAAATCTTGATTGTTAGGATTGGTATTCTAAAAAAATAATTCGCATCTTAGTTATAAATGTTGATTAGGTACGTAATACTAAAATTATTGGCGTAGTATTGATTCTTTATAAATATACATTATTACACGATTTAATAGTTTCAAATGGTAGATAATTAATATGCAATGCTGAAAAAATCATGTATTTTAGTTATGGTATTCTACAGAAAATTAAGAATTAAAAAAGTATATTAATACTTGTTTTACCCAAACAAAGATTTCCCGATTGCGAAAAGAGTTTTGATGACCTTCAACACATCCTCACTAACGTTACTAATTTTCTGTAGTCTCGCCCAACTGTCGGAAAAAAAGAAATTTAAAATTTCCCACGTGATAAGTTATTATAGGAACTCGTTGTATAATCTTTTATGTAACTTATACATTCAAGATGCAAGCATTTACAGTTTTACGTCCGACAAATAAAGCTCTGCTTATTATAAAAATATTTTTGCAAAACAATGGAACTTCTAGGCAGATTTCCAAGGGTTAGGCCATTTCTCGCAGCGATAAATAATCAACGAAAACATTATCGCTTTCGCATCGAAGGATCGCTCACTTGTGCCTAGCAGTCAAACTTCAGGTATAACTTTCCAATTGGTCGCTCCGTTGGAAACAAAGGTACGCGCAGTCGTACATCAAGAAATTCGCTCACTACGTTAAATATCACTTACATCGAGTCGCCGGCCAGGTTCTGCGGGCAGTCGCGCGCGTAGTTAGGACAGCGGAGTTCGGGGGCGGCGTTCCTCGATTGTCGCAAACGATGTCCTCGGGGCCAGGCGTCGCAGGGTTCCGGCAGTAGCGTCGAGCCTAGAACGAGTAGGATAAGGGAGAGCAGTGCGGCTCCTCTGCTGCGGCTCTCCATGATCCGACGATGATCGTACGTCAAGTCGCCGGGAGGACGCCGAACGTCGATCTTTTAACAAGTACGCGGCCACCGATTGGGAAACCGATCGCGCAACCATGGAATTTCCGTCCACGATTTGTTTATTTACTTTGCCACGGATTCTTGCCAAAGAGCTAGTAGGGATGGCTGTCGCACTTGGAGGCGGTCCTGTGCTTTTGGTCGGCTTCGGATTCGCCTCGTCGCGCTCCTCCTTTTGTAAATAATATCGCCACGATAGTTTATGCTCTTGAGAAAATTTCCTTTGATTGTATACGCGTTAAATTTATTTTTCAATACAGAATTTGATTTCGAAATATACTGTGTTCGATCATTAGCCACATCAAGAATATACGCTATTCTTATTCTTTTACAAAAAAATTAATATAATTTTATAATATATTGAACATTAAAAAGGATTTATTCAAATGTATTGGTAAAATCTGAAAATTTTCGACAACTCTACGTAGAATATCTATGTATACGTTTGGTTTTTCCTGAAGAACGATCAAAGATAGAATAACGAGGTATCGTTGAAAGGATTCTGTACATCAATGAGTTATTTAATTATAGCCTCTGAAACAAAAAATTGTTTGTATTGCCGATTTTCAAGAGCGTAAATCTTGAAATGAGCATTTTTTATCTATTCTTTAAGATGTTTTATGTACAAAATAATTAATTTACTCGTTTATTTATTGATACATAAAAATTGGTTGCGTTGATTATTTAATGAAATTATTTCAGAACCAGAGATCACGATGATATAATATCGAAAAAATCATTAGAAGTCGTTAAGGATATAATATTATTTTTGAAACAACGTAAGTATAAAGCAGAAATATATTCATGTCGAAAATACCACTTTTAGATTTTGCATAATTTGTTAAAGGAATTGTGTTATATAACTATATATATTATCTAGTGGACCACTTATAAGTAACGTCATCGATATTGAATTGAATTGTTGTTTTTAATTTGACTTTGACAATTAAATAAAAAATGTATTATATACGATAAAATAAGCTCAGTAGTACTCGATATCATATATTTTACAAATGCGAATAATATATTTTTTGTTAATTAATAATAAATTATCCTCCAAGATTCTAGAGAAGAGGGACTGTTTCGACGACAAGGACATCGAATATTGAGAGAACGAATTCTTAATTCTTTAAAAAAAGGTGAAAAGTTCCAAATATCAAATACTTCTGACGTAGCAAAAGAATGTGCAGCAGCTTTGCATTTGTATTTAACGCAAATGAAAATACCTGTAATGCCTAAGCGAGTACAAGAATTGCTCCTTGGTAATAAATCATCGATAATAAACATTTTTTTTCTGTGTATTGCGTATTGTAAATGAATATTCATTTATATTCACATCAATACTATTGATACTATTTCTAAATTATTAATAGAATTTGATTCAATAACTCACTTTCTCGCTATACGTTTCGTATAAATAAGTCATAAAGTTTTGTATAATTTGTCACGAGTTACGCAATAATTACTTTTCTTCAACCGCATATGATTCATGAATTTAAGCAAAATATTTTTATACAGGAAGCTAATACAACATATAATGTTTATAAATAAGCGAATATCAACGTCGACAATATCAGCGGTTTCAACATAAGATTATTAATATAGCTAAAATATGTACATTTATAGAAATTCTTAATTATACAGAGAATACAACATTTTTGCGACTTAATGAATTCTTGATACGAAAAAAAATACCAGTATTTAGTTTATTAACATTCGATTCTAATATAATCAAGTACAAGTTTTAAACATAATTATAAGTATTAAATAAAATTTGTTTCTTTTGGAAAAGGTTATCAAGTTGGAATATTTATATTTTTAAGGAAGTGGTATCTGTTAAATTGTTCGATATCGTTAATCATGAAATGAATCTTATTACAGCAGTATATTTTTATATTATAATTTCACTCACGTATTATAAGAAAATTTTATAAACGTCCATCTAAAAGTTATACGTTTTCTTTTATTTCACTCAAGCTGATAATCCTGGTATAACGGCCCACACGATTGCTCGCGATGCTTTAGGACTAATTCGTCAAGATGTTATAGGACGTCACAGCGAACTTCTCGTTGATATTTTGGAGCTTTTGAGGCATTTGTTGATTTTTCCGCCACCATCAGAACGTACAGAATTACAAGCTCCTTCTTTGGTAGCAATATTTTTGCCGGTTTTCTTTAATTTGGTGGTATATTATTTTAGTATTGATTTTAATCACTTTGTTTAAGTTTCTAATGTTGCTTGTGTAAATGAAAATGTAAATGAAAATTTTCTACTCTTACGTATAATTCTGATACTACATTTGTATATTTATCTCTAAAATATAATAAGCAAGTGTTTAGTTTATTTTTAATAATATTTTTATAACATATAATACATCTGATCATATATTAATCATGTTTATGTAATTTTTAAAAATAATTTTCATATATTTAATTTTTTTAATTACAGTCTGATGATGTAATAAAATGGCGTCAAGTTGCTTCAAGACTAAATGAACTTATCATTGAAGCTCCTAAGCAATTATTGCAAAAAAAGAAAGAATGTGCTGCAAGTGAAATAGAAATTGTTTCGAACGAAACAAATCCATTGATAAGATTTAGAGAGCTTTCACTGTTTTATCCACTCATCAGATTTGTGGAAAACAGAAATACTTGTGCGTCAGTTTAACTAATGCAACGAATGTTCTAAATCTAATATCGTGACATTCTTTTATAGATCGTATTAGACAAACACCAAGAACCGTTATTCGTCCACTTCGACGACCACTGGTAGGAAGGCTTCACCCAATTATGTTACAATCGCGAAGATAAATTTGAAATGTAAGAGGCAATATCAGCATATTTTCAGGAATCAATAATTGTTCAATTGGTATTTATTGTATATTCTTTATAAAAAATATACATATACTATTCATGCAAAATTTTATAATTTTTATCCTTTTTCTATTGATCATTTATTTTTACCTCATATAACAACTAATGACGATTCACAAAAAGTAGAACAAACATTTATTTTTAAATCTTTGATACTCTGTATGTAAAATACTTACACTTAACCGACAAACTATGTATACTCAATAATAATAATAATAATAATAATAATAATAATAATAATAATAATAATAATAAAATAATACGTGTACTCAAAACGAGCTATAGTTCACATAAAATATAATCGTACTGTACAATGTCCTTATTATGACTTTATAAATTTCACTTGTTTCGTTTTTATTTTAATAAATGTTTAAAAACATTAGAATCTAATAACAATTGTATTTTTGTCAAAGTTTTGATCCAGAAATATGCAAAGGTTTATTCGCGACATCCAAAAGTTCAGTCCACCAATTGGCTCGTTCTGATCCACTTGGATAACACCGGAAGGCTTCCTCAAGGCGTTCATAAACCTAAAAATGCAACAAAGCTATTAATTGTTCATTAAAAATTTATTTCGGTGTCTAAATTCCGAAAGTTTAAGTAACTGACGCACCTTTCCATCTGACATACCCAATACGGAATTCAATACAAAGTCCGGCGGAGCTAAGGCGTCGGCTATTGCAAGAGCTTCTGGTTTTAACTCTGAACATAACAACAAAATATTTTCTTTCACTAAATATGCCATTTGAGGACCGGTGCAATAACCACCTGTAAAACATGATTTGATAATATAACATATTAGAAAATTAACAATATTATGTTCTTAAAAAGTAAATTAATTTTTTAATACTTTTCAAAAACTTGTTCATTGTTGATACTAACCTTGATAAAACGTAGATAAATGATTCTCAAGACACTTTAATGAGTATAATAACATTAACTTATCAAGTACATTTTTTAGACTGTCAGCCTCTGGATCTGGAGGAATTAGTTTTGTTAACCTGACAGTACAGTAATTCAATACAATCATCTGGGAAACAAATTTTACCTTTGTTATTGTTTTTAAAAAGCAAATCGGATAAATCTAAATATACTTATACAATTATAATTATTCGTAACAAGATTTTGAAAGTATAAATTATCGTGTTTAATTATTATACCAAAATCATATTATTATTAATCACGAACCTCAGAGAGTGACAAATAATAAAAAAGACTAGCGTTAAAATAAATTATTGAATATTATAATAATAGTATTATTTAAATATCTTTGTATTTATACAAATTCTTAAATTCATTTAGGCTATACGTCATTTAAGTTAAAAGAAATTAATTTTGAGAATAAAATGAAACCGTAAATTTTAATTTGTCGTATTTATGTACCTCTCGTATATAGGAGGTAAATACAAATATAAGTTTTTAAAATACGGGTATTAATAATATAATTAATCAAGAATTTGAGAGAACAATATCACTGATGATGTGTGTGTACATGTCTTTTCACGAACACAAGTATTTAATGTATATATAAACAATGTAAACATATAAAAAATATAAATAAATATTTCTTTCTTTTTCCAAAATTAAGTGCAATAAAAATACATGATAAAAATAAGTACACTTCTCATGTCAACTTACACAAGCAGTAATTAATTATAATTATGTCAATAATTAGAATAATGCATCTATAACAAAGTACATAATTTAGAAACTAATGCGTATAAAAATAGATATTACATAAAATCACTTTGTTTTTTATATTTAACGTATTTGATAAATGTTTTTATATGATACATAAAATGAAGTATTGTAAAATCCCACAGGGTAATAGTTTTAAATTTATAAATGAATAATATCATAACATAAGTTACATAAAACTTACAAAATTTAGTTAATTTCCAAAAAATGAATTATTATTTGATAAATCTTATTTAAAATTTACTTACAATTGAAATTACCATTTGTATTTAAAATTAATTTACATGAGTAGGCAAAAAGATATGAATCTTGTGAATTTTACGAAATCCCAAACAAACCTATTGAAACTCTTATCTAGAAGATCATTCTCTTAAATACAATTTGCATAAAAAAAAAACAATATGAAATACAACAAAAAAAAAGCATTCAATATAAAAATTCAACCTGAAAAAAGGATTAAGGTAATCTATTTCTATTCAATAAAAAAAAATTTAAAAAACCATTAATCACATACCTCTCCATATGCTCTGGTAAGATTTGCAGCTCTATAGACTTGTGATTTACTGCGGGCCGTGAAATGATTCGCACCCTTGGTGATCTCCTCGTCATACTTTCGTTGTGTGTCGATAACCAGCCACGTTATTAACCACTCATAAGCATCTTTGACTACTGCGGAATCGATACCATTACTATATTAGTCACTATAAGAGCTCTTTCGTTGTCAAGGAAAGAACTTCTGAAATTTAACCGAAAAGAAAACCAGTCTAAAGCAATTTGAGACGTTGGATTCTATAAAGGAATGCTAAATTTTCTTTTAAGCTTTTTTTATGTACATATATATTAAGGGAAGAAGATATCAGACATTTATAAAAAGATAACGCTTGCTCAATACGTTTTGTAGTTTCTCAAAGTAAACTATCAAGAAATATTTAATTAATATTTTCATATTGATTGGAATAAAATATTATGATTTAAGTTTCTTGACAAAACAATTTTCAAGTGTAATAAATAATTATATTTATCTTATTATGTTAAATCACTGAAAATTAACTTCAGAAAGAAATACGTTAATTTAACATTTTCTATCGAATGTTTGTAGCTTCTACCCTTAAGAAAACTGTGATCATGAAATTTACTTACATTCCAGGGTTAATCTTGAATTTTTTTTTAGTTCGAATTTCATTCGAAGGATTGCAGGGCCTTTAATCAGAAATCTAACAGAGGCAAGAGGACTAATTAAAGTTGAGCCACCTTGCAAATCACTCCATTGTCTCATTATCCAGTTACTACTTTGCTGAGCAAGTACATTATTATCACCTTCATAAGTAACGGAAGGTTCATGATTGGCAGCCATATCACCCAAAGCAGCAGCTGAACATAATAAAATTAATGTGCTATTTTAAATCTTGTTATTTTAATAGAGTTTATGAAATAGAATTTTATATGTTTAAGTATACCGTAATACTCATAACTTATTTTAAAATTAAGTGAAATACTAAAAAATTTTTACATTACATATAGATACATTACTTTAACAAATTTGTCCATTAGTGATTGAAAAGAAAATTTCAAACATTGCTTTAAAATAATAGTATGTCATTGTTGCTATTGTAATGATATTGTCATTGTTACTTTTAAACAGAGTTGGTGAGTTAAAATTTTAGAATTTTCTAGTTGAACATAATGCACTATATATGTACAATAAGATTAAAGAGCATCGATTATTAGAGCCTGGAAATTTTTTCATTAACTAGTGAATGCGAGATATTTTATATTCTATTCAAAATTTTGTATACTAATGATCTAATAGAAATAATTATTTTATGACTTTTACATTTTACTTGTCATACTTCTAAATACAATAAAAAGATATAAAGTAATATACTAATTAATAGATTCAGATGGGTCTTATTGAGTAAATGAAAATGCAGTGTTTTGAAAATAGAGAAGTGATCATGCCTATAATGATGAAATTAAAAAAGTAATATTAATTTACTTTTATGATATCCATGTCCTCCACAAGCCTCTCTACATTCTTTTATAGCATCTCTACAAGTCCATGTAATTAATGGTTTAATTGCTGATACAATACAATGTATCTCCGATACAATTTGACTCTGTATAATAACATTTTTTTGTTAGCAAAATAAAATATATTCATATTACGATCATAAAATAAAACAGCAAAGGTAAAACTTACCAGATTTGGAATATTTCCACCTTCCATTGATTTCTGCACATTTTGTAAATATACACTTGTAAATTCTGACATAAAGATTCTAAATACACAAGCTGCAGCTAAGTATGGGAAAAGCCTCCATTGCTAAAATTGATATAAACTCATGATTTTTAATCGTAAAACACTTTTCATAGAACGATAATATTGAACTATAACTTACATGCAGTTCATATTCAATGATAGGAATTTCTTCATTACCAATAGAATGTAAAGTTGAAAATTGCTTACGCACTGCTGCATATCTGATAGCTATGATTACAGCAGCACCAAGTCTATTAGTGGATTCTTGACATATTCCCATCCGACCAGCAGATAAATTTTCTAATACAGCACCTTTTACGATTTTAGTGAATAAATAAATTTTTAAATTTTAAAGTAATAATAAATTTGGTATTTAATAATTTATCACACCTAAGATTCTTTGAGGATCTGAGAATGAACTTTCATATTCTCCGTCAGGAGTTACATCTCCCGTTCTATTTAATAAATTGTTCTTCGGTATTCTATAATTATTGAATATTATATAACCATTGTCTATACCGTTGAGTCCATTTTTCTCGCCAAGATCTCCTACTATGATACCAGGATAAGGTAAATATGTTTTTGGATCCCTCACAGGAACAACAAAAGCATGAAGACCATGACTCGTTCTTTGTGTTATTAATTGAGCAAATACAATAGCTACCGTTGCTGTTTTACCTACAATAAAGATATTTTCTTTATTATAAATAACTGAAGATATATTTATCATAAGGCACCATAATATATTAATCGTAAATATTGATTATAAAACATTTTTACTTTAAGATTACTGCAGAGAATTATTTATATTGCTAGAATGATTGCATGTACAAAGTAAAATAACGATTGTATCTAAATAATGTTAAAAAAATTAAGTGACATTAATAAATTAAGGGAAAAAATAGTTTATGACAATTTTTTATAAAAATCAAATAGTCAATCAGTAGATTTTTGAATTATTAAAGAAATATATGTTCCAATTTTACCGAGATTGCCAATCCAGCATTTAGCAGCTTGAAAATCTGGTGTATGAAGTACAAAAGTTAGGGTATTTGGATCATATGTTGCTATAGTACGCATCATTTTTGTATTACTTCCATGACCAACTTCAGTGAGAGCAAAGCAACCTAACAACTACAAAAAATAATTTACAATTAATATTATTAAATAATAGTTTATGAAATGACCAATTATAAATGCTTAAATAAATAAATATAGTATTAAATAAAGTATTAAATAAATAAAACTTAAAAATAATTTATTAATCTTGTATTTGCATGGGCAAGCGTCAACAATCATAACAATAAGCATTTGAACAAAATAATTTGAACGATGAAATGGTCATATTTTCATTTTATGCATTTTGTAAAGAAAAAATTTGGTTTGATAAGAATTACCTGTTTGTTCCAAACAGCATAAAAAATGGGATAATGACGTTCCGTTCCCAGACTCAAAATCGTATTGCCAAAAAGATAAACCCCGAGCGCAATCTTAACGGATAACGTTGGATCTACCATACAAGTGGCTTCATTTAACGTCATCATAAATTCTGTCTGATAAATAAAATTATTATAAATTGAGGTTAAATTGACATGTATATGTGGAAAAAATTCAGATTGAAATTACCTTAGTACTATAATTCAGCTGACTAATGATACCTGGCAACAATTTCTGATGATGAAGTCGTGCTAGTTGCCTAGCCGCGCGTTTCTTCTGCTCATCTGCACTTAATGTTACACCGGTTGGCGGATGAAACTCTGGATCTGCTTCCATTGCCTTCCATAATCGCAGCTAAATTAAAAATATAAATATAAATCATTTTTTGGTAAAATGTTAATTAAATGTAACACTAAACTAAAATTGTTGGATACACGGTATTATCTTAGTGATTCAGAAAGTTGTTGAAACTTTTGAATTGAAACTTTAAGATTTTTTAAACAAATTGTATAAAAATATTGGTTTAATGTCTTTAAAAATTGAACAAATTCACGATTGTGTTAGTAATAAAAGTTTTTAGATATGTTGATAAAGGTACATTAAAGGCTTATTATTATTAAAGAATTGTAACGTTTAAAATATTTATTTAACGTTACACAATCATTAACATAAATAATACACAGGTCATTGCTTAATGTTGTACAATGTAATGAATTTCCTTCCTATATTAGATCGACATATTTCATTTGGCCTGAATATCCGGGATATTGATTAGTATCATATTTCTTTCTTTTTTTCCAAATTGATATTATTACTTTTTTTTCAGTCTATCTACCGAGCTTTTAGTTTTAGTTCTTATGCCTAAAATTCGTAAGCTATTCTTTTGTTTTCCATCCTATTTATAAATTTCATCAATCTTCATCTGCATAATTCTTACAATTTAGAGAAAATTATCAAGTTCTTCTATTTCTTAATTATTAATGTACTATATTCACAGCTTTCCACTTTATAAAAAAGATATTCTGAAACACTATATATTTGAATATTTTAAAAAGATTTTAATGATTCTTCATATGATTTTATATTGGGTCATAAAACCATTGACAATATCGCTGTTTCATAAATGTTCAAATTATATGACATTGATCAAACTTTCAAAATTTTATTGATAACCTAAAAATATCTATTTCTAATACGGCGCATTTTAAATTCCTTGATTTTATTTCCAATGTTTTTCATAATAATAATTTATGTCTTTTTTACGTCCTCAAATAGAAACTTTTGCGTTAGATATTACGTATTTAATTTAATTTTACTTCTGATCTAATTTTCTTACTTGTACTATTAAAAGTTAAGTACGATTAATAAAAATGAGATTTTATTTTAACATTTATAAAAACGCAGAAAATTTACATTTACCTATGTTATAATTTTAGAGAGTAATAATCGAAATAGATAAGATCGTAAAAAAAGCGTACTTCTTTTAATCTATCGTAGATCTCAAGTAGCTTTAATAAATCGTGATTATCACAATTTTCCAAATTGTCTTTTTAAAATTATCACAAATTTGCAATAATATCATTTACCTTTTTTATATATTTACTCAAAGGACTTGATTATCTAATTTTTTCTTAACTATAATAACAAGTGAATTATAATTTAGAATTTTGAACTAGATGTTTGATATGTAGCGCAGAATGAATTATGCAGTAAAAAACTGATAACTATTAAAAAATTTCTCAACGGTTACTTTATAAGATGCATTTGTACATTTATGTATGACAGTATGCGCTCAAGTTCTTATTCGATGCAATATTTTATTAGCATACTTAATAATGTTTTCATTAGAAATATATATCAATTACATTACACACTATTAAGTTAATATAAAATTAGACTAAACTAAATTAGCCTAAAATTAGATCATAAATTCATTTAAATAAATAGTTTCCAAAAACATTACTTCAAATAATCTTATTTCAAAATCTTTTATTTTTAAGTTCCATTAAATAGATGTATTCAAAGAAATACGATGTAAAAAATATATAAAACTTTGAAATTTCTTCACAAGCTCAACTTATCGTTTATATTTATTATAAAAGCATAAGTATTAGATTATTTCGAAAAATCATCAAGGAAACTCAATATATTAAATTATATACAATAGATCTAACAAACGTAAATACAATTTTTCTTCAAATCTTAATAACTTATTGTAAAAATAGATGAGACTCTTGTGTTTTTGAAAAGAGTTATAACATTACATTAAAGAACATATATTTCCGGATAAAAAATCTTCTAATAAAATAAAAATGTTCTTGTATAAGTATCTAGAATTAAATTTAATGCGGTTTAATTTTTCTTTAGGTAATATAAATTTGAGTTTTGTTATTAAATATTGATTTCAACTAACGTGGCATACAAAGAACTAATTTTTTAAAATTAAAAACTTAAAATAATTCATAATGTTTAAGTACATATATATATTAATTTATCTTTATATATTTAATGCAGTAATATTGAATACAAAAAAACAAAAAATTTAATTAAAGTACAAAAATCTATACGCAATTGGCCAAAAATTACATAAATTTTTCAACAATTCTAATAGATCTTATTGTTGCCGAGTAAAATAAAAAATCGAAACTTGTCCTTTAAAAAAAACTATTGGTTTTAGACCAACCGTTAATCGTTCCTTTGAAACAATAGATACAAATGACAAGAAGTAAAAGCAAGTTTTTAACAAACCATTACGAACAGAAAAAAATATTTATTCACAAGCTATAATTCAGCATCCAATGAAGGTCATTCATCATCCAAAATCATCATCAATGTCAAATCCAAAGCTAGATCATTGAAAAATAAAATTACTTTTAATCGAATGTTGTCCACGTTCTCCAGGACGATGCGCAACCGCTTCCAGGAAAACGAAGCGGTGGCCCGGTACTTGGCGAGATCACCACCTGAGGGCATGTCTTCCAACCATCGAATGTCCTCCTGGAAGACGTGTCTCGTCGGCGATTTGGTCGTAGCAGCGGGCATGACTTCGTAGACGTTCTTAATTTTACCTGAAACGATAAACGGTGTCTTTCACTCGACCATGAATAATTACAGTTCGGTTTAAAGAAACGACGAAAAATCGATTTGTCTGTACTGTTAAGAATGATCATTAACTATCAATGCGCATTTCCTTTTATTAATTTTTTATAGAAAGAGAAAAGTTCTATCTATGTCTGGAAATTATGGTAAATATTCCCAATTCAATATGGGATAAAAAATTTTTTAATTTGAAGCAGTTTAATCAAATACAGAAGTTACACAAAGCTGAATATTACGAAAATTTTTATTGAATTCCTTTGCAGCGTGGTCTTTAAGACACGGAGAAATGTGGATTTTATAGTTTCAGTTATTACGTGTAGATTTATATACGCTATATTTATATATGAAACATCTTTAATAATTTGTATATACTTACAGTTAAAGTTACAAAGTGAAATGGCTATTGTGTAGAATAATTTCAATACATTACCTTTTTATCGGATAGTTTACGAGTTTAGTTATTTGACTGAGCGGCTACTCGCAAACACAGGTTTAAATATATTATCACCGATATGTCCACCATTCAATTAACTATAGAACAAACACGATATAAAACGTTATCTATGAATGTTATAAAAAAGCATGTGCTCATTTATACCATTTATACACACAATATATAAGTGGTCTAAGCGAAAATCATTCAAATGGTATCACTAATAAGATAAGGTAAGCTAATAACAAATTATAAAATCTATTATTTGATTTTGTAAACTATTTGTGTATACAATTTTAATTTTCCTTTTTTTTAGTTGAATATTTAGATTCAATTAAAAAAATTAAAATGCCTATCGGAATTTCATCTTTAAATATTTACCATATAATTTAATGATTTTTAATACATTTTATAGGTAATCACGCATTGACAAAGACAATATTGAAGGGCCTAATAGCATTGCATACACACGATCACAAAAGTATTGCTAAGCCTTTAATTGAGTCTCCATTGCGTAATCAGTAACCTACTTATAATTCAGCTTCGACTACGAATGATAACAGCATGATCAATCGCGACGAATTTCAAGGTCGATTTTTCGGAACGACGATAATCAAAGCAAGTATCGCGCCGGTCCAATTGTAACAAAAGCCCGAGCGCAATACTTACCCATTTTTTCGCGATTGCTAATGCGGTAGACTGACACGGTATGGTGTCTCGGCTTCGATCCTAGTCGACGTTTTGCTTTGAACTAGTATTATTTTAATAGAATTACCGCGGAGATCGGTAACACATACGCTCTTATCGTTTGTTTTATAGTTAGTACTAGTCTGGTATCCAATATAATAAACTAGTATAGTTACTACTAATATGGTGTCACAGAACGTACGTGCTTTATTTGAAAGCGCACTGC
The DNA here is from genome assembly GCA_018907045.1 of Wiebesia pumilae. Lineage (NCBI taxonomy): Eukaryota > Metazoa > Arthropoda > Insecta > Hymenoptera > Agaonidae > Wiebesia > Wiebesia pumilae. The sequence goes on from JACCHZ010000033.1 coordinate 1,346,803, forward strand.
AAGTTTCGAATGTGTTCGAAACTTTGCAAGGTGTTAAGAAATTATTTTCATAAATATTTATATAGTTGATACGGATGATAGATTGTTAGATTTCAGTGATAGGACATACTATTTTCTATCTCATTATTTAAATGCGATAAAGTGAAAATTTGAATGACGAGCGCTATAAGCTATTAAATATGCGCGCCTGGGAGAAATGAAACTATATATATATATATATATATATATATTACTTTTAATGCACAAAAATTGATTCTTTTAAAAAATCTTAAACGTAATGAATTCCAAAATGCCATTATTTTGATTAATATTTGCATTAAACTTATTTACATAATATTGAGCTTAAATTATTTTGAAATTGATGATTAATTTTTTAATTGTTCGGCAAACACAAGGATGCAATATTCTAAGCTAACAATTTTGATGTCTTTAAATGTTCTTAATTATTAACCGAAACGTATTTTATTATCTTGCCTTTTTTCATTTTAAATACGAGAATAACTGTTTCACACCACTCGAATAAGCATTTATGATGATTATATACCGTGAAAAGCACACCGTTAATTAATAAATAACTAATTTACATTCATTGCATTTCTATTATTAAATTTTTATTCGCTGAACGAGGATCGTATCGCTGTCGTAAACAGTTGCTTGTTCAAGTGAGTCTAATGAAAATGAGTTATAAAGTACAAGACGCTTATAAACCTAATTCTAGAACCGCGACTTCATCGCGAATTTTAGAAAAAATCACTAGCGCCGACGAACGTTCCTCACCAAAACTAAACCACACCGCGATACAACACGATTACATAGCCAAGCACCGTTGAGAATTTTTCCCGCGATCGAGAGCCGATGCGGTTGCTTGGATCGGCAAAAACCGCGTGCATTTCAAGTACAAAAGCCGTAGTACGGAAAGCACAAAACTGGGCGTTACCTTGTGACGAGTGTACAGAAAAGCTTATTGTTGGTTTGCCCATGGACGTGACAAGTATCCGTCGCAACGCTGGAGCAAGAAAGAACTGAACGTCACGCGCCGAATTTCCCAAGGCCGTGGCCCTCCGCTCTCTCTCTCTCTCTCTCTCTCTCTCTCTCTCTCTCTACATCTATCTATCTATCTTCGCCTCACGCATCTAATGATCACTAGATCATCATCGAGCGCGTTTTCAATGGCAGAAACTATAGCACAACTTTTTCCTTACGTGTTTTGTATCGCCCTGTCGTCCATTATCCACCACTCCTTCTGCCCGATGTAACCTACTCATTCGGATTCCGATCTGACTGTAATTTCTTACCTTTTTAAAACTATTTGCGTGCATATCTACCATTACCGAACACTCAGATTCCTTCGTGTAGTTCTTGCTTGTGACTTCACATCATACGATAAGCATCCATGATGGATTACTTTATTACATATACCCGTTAAACAAAATCGATTTCGCTTTTTCATTTAAGCAGCCACAACCATTAAAGTTGTTCGTTCCAATATTTTTTAGAGAGTACTAAGTACTGAGTTAGGGCTTGGTTGTAATAAATCAATTATATTATTATTTTTTTATACAAATGGAGGATTATTACTTTGTATATAAACATTTATAAATAATTAAAGCGTTATGTTAATATTTTTTAATGTCTAATATTGTTTATCTAAAAATAATGTGTAATATTTCGAATAAAATAACAATATTAATAAAGCAGCTAACCGTAAGATAATAGATATTAATACTTAATACGATACCTTGCGATAATGCCTAGAATATATTTTGATTAATTCGATTCTGCATGTTAATTGGTTTATTTTAAGTAGATAATAGATATAAGTAGATTTAATAATCAATGTCACTTTCAATAAGTCTTATAATTTGATTACTTTGCCTTAATAAATTATTATTTATGCACTTTTAAATATGAAATGATATATTTCAGTACAAAATTGAAGTTCTCCATACAACAGTAAATTTGCAATAATTTCTTTATGTATATTATTACTAAACGATTCTATGACATAATATGAAATAACAATATTACACGATTAATAAAATAGAATGAAATAGAAAAATAAGTAATTGTTTCCTTTCAATGTCTTTTAATGAATTTTATTTCATATTAACAGTCTCTAGATTAATAATACATAAATACCCTATATTGTTCTATAATAAAGTCATCAATCGATATTTAATTAATTAACCATTTTAATGAATTTGTTTTATGAAATTTGTTTTATAAATTTTTATAAAATTTGAAACCTTAATCCACATTCAGGTGATACAGTAATTCATACATATATTTCCATTAATAAAAAAATGTGGTAAACGCTTCAATTATTTTCATTAGAGATACCACGTGGAATAATGTCGTTTTTATAAACTTATCTAATTTCAAATATTTGCAATACAATTATTCTTGAATGGTAAAACTTTATATCTAATCTCTAAATTAAAAAAAAAAAAAAGAAAAAGAAAATGAAGTATCAAGAAAAGAACCATTTGAAGGATTGACTGCAACTCAATTTCTAGTATACAAACAATTGTTCGAATATATTATAAAAAATCAATTGCAATTCACTACTTTAATGATATTATAATATAAAATTAAAAAATATAATCTGCTTTTTGATATTTTACTTGTTTACATTACTTGAGGTATAACTGGCATTGTGAACTTCATATCGTTCTCACCACATGCAACATCTACGATTTAATTTGCATTCTACGTAATTCAATGTGTTTGAATAAAAAAATTGCGGAACATAAATATTGGTTTGAAACAAAAGTTCTTCCCTTTTTTGGCTCTGGATGTCGTTACATCGTAAAAAACCGCAGTATTCATGTACTATACATATAATATTTAATGCTGTTTAACAGAAGATATTTCAGCGAGTTTTGGAAAAAAATTGTTTTTCTTTTAGTTATGATGAAATATTTGTCTGTTTGTAAATATAAAATTCTTTAGCTGTTCGATACATGGGATTTATTTGTTTGATTCAGATTTTATCGTAATCTTGAGATCGAAAGACACAACGAGTATATATTAACGTTTATCAGATTTCGTATTAAAATGAACTAAAAATTCAGGTGTATGATATACTATAATTGAACGTACATATATGCTAACGTCATTTGTTTATTGTTTACGTTTTGATCTATTTACGATTAATGCCTTTATAATAAATCGCATAGTTATGAAATTATTTTGTAATAATAAAAGTTCAAATATAGTAAAATAAAAAATACAGTAAAACAAATTATTAATATTTTAATATACTTATGTTTTTTAAATAATTTATTAATTTTAAATAGAGTTTGAGAAATAGCATTAAAACAAATAATTAATTTTTGATAGAGATTTATATTAACTACACACAAAGTATAAACGGATAAACTTAATTGAAGAAGCACCCTCATATGAAAATATTTAAATATTTTAATTGCAATAGGATCACCGGTTTTATATAATTCTACCGCTCGTAGGTCTTATTCGAAAACGATCTTATTGTAAAGGCAATGGCGGCAAAAGAAAATAAAAGATATATTTAAAAGGCATGTTGATGGGGAGTCACACTTAATTGTTGAAAGTTAATAAATCTTAAACGTTCGTAAGATAATAAATTGGAAATAAGTCGAAAAATGCGGTATTATTTTAAGAAGGGGTTCGTTAAAAACTAACTAGAATTGATTTCATACGCATTGATATATGGTTTTCACTCGCAGAGCTGCTGACGTTACAAAAAGCCTTATGAACTATAAGTTTATTATTGCTTACTACTCTTGAAATTCGAGTAAAAGTAAGCAATCCGTAATAAAAAAATTTTCCTATACGTAAAAATAGGTTACTCGCGGAACGTTTATTAGACAGAGAAGACACGGAGGGTCATTGTTTCTAAGAAAATTAATTCATTGGAATTGTGCGGCTGTGCAAGGCATGAATACTTGTTATTTGTTCGCTGAATAGTTGACCGAGCAGGGATAGATCGAATACTATGAAACCAAAGCTACGAGTTGGAGGTTCATTTTCTTTTCTTCACTTACAAGATAAACCCACAAGATAAAGTTCTTAATCAAGTAAAGTAAGCAATCAGTACGATTAAACGCTGTTTTTTTCTTGCTAATATCATTTACACCAGATGTCCATTAATACGATTAAAGCATAAGCAATCGCGTAATAGTATACGATCAATAATGCATCAACACCGTGTGTAACAAACAACAATCGCTTTGTTTAGTCATTTTTTCGTAGTTCTGTCGACTCGCCAACCCAGTTACGAACTCGTGAAGTGTTCGTAACCGCTTTCTTTCAGAGTGCGTACGTGCTTGAAGCGTAGCCTATAATAAAGCTCCCCTGCTTCCAATAGGTCACACGTTCAGATCGCATAATTCCTTCTGGTGTTACCGATGATGTGGACGGACAGGCTTATCGCGAAAACCGAAGCCCTTATTGCGATGAAGAATCTGTCAGCGTCTAGCTATAATTACATTATAGAAGCGTCTTATATCTGTGCGCATTTTTTTTAACAAACAATGAGAAACTCGAGCTCTTTTACGTATACACAGGATGCATCGTCTGTTAACTTCTGAATCGTTGGTCTGATATAAAATCGTAAAAACGATGCATGTTTCTTTAAACTTTGTATTATGATACTTCTTGGAGTATATAATGAAATATCACTGTGAAAATTACATACATTTTAAAGACCTAGTAAAAAATAAGATAGATAAAATAAATGTGTCTATGGATATAGTATATTATGTTATGGATCACTTAATACAATCTTGCAATTCACAAAGGAAACACCAACCTTTTAATTCTTACTTAAGTACTTCCGATTAGGCCAAGTGTCATTTTATGACAATGTAAATACAAATTGAATGTCTATCCCTATATTGTATCTATAATATTTAAATGTGCACATGTGAAGCAACTAACAGAAGCTTATTAACATACATTCGAACAAACGCATTATTTTACATTTTTCATTATGGCTCTAGTACTTTGAGCTGCAATGTTTTAATTGAAAAACGTATTTTTTAAATTTTGAAAAACTAAGAGCCAAAATTGTACACGAAAAATACAACTAAAATTACAAAAAAGTATTGTAATGAAAATTCACTGTCTTTAAGGAACTCAGTTGATTTCCAATATTGGGAGTTTACTACCAGTAAATAGCTACAGCTTCTAATAATAAAAGTTAAAAATGTAAAATACATTTTTAACACAATGAGTGCCTATGTTTTTTTGTAGCTTTGGTAAAATACTTATTCTTCAAAGAAACAAAATAGGTTTCTTTGCTAGCAGCTTTGACTGCTCTCTCACGCACTCTTCCTAGTAAAACGAGAACTTCACTATTTACAGTTTCAAAAATTACCTTGTGTAGGTTGTATTTTTAGTCTTTTGTATATGAAGTTTTAAAAAGAAAGGGAGAAAAAACGAAGAATTGTAACGTGTACTAATCTATAATTAATAAGTCTACCAATAAATATTTATGGATTACAACTAAAAACGTTTTCAATCTAAACTTATATATATCATCATTTATCATTAGAAAATATAAAAATTTTCTGTAAAATATGCAGCACGATCGATTTTTGAGCCTTATATCATAAAACAGCAAATAATATGGTCGCGTTAGCTTATTTCTCATGTACAATATTCTAAAGCCGAATAGTTTCATAGCGTTCATTAAACTTTCTACGATATTTTCTTATGATCTTCGTTAAAAACTATTTGTTATGCATATTTTATGAAATTTATGAGCTGAGCATCAGTGTTTGATTGATTAGAAATTAAGCCGATTGTTGTAAGTATCGACTTTAGTTTCGCAAAGAACATATAAAATTATTATATACTTATTATTTTAAGATTATTAATTCGATAACTTCATTTTATTCTTTTCTCTTACATATGCTAAATTTATCGAGAAAATCGATGCATAATCTCAAAAATAGATTTTAAATAAGGCCTATAACTTTTTCATAAGCTTAACAAAAGGAAAATGGTCCAATTCTGCAAGTCAAGAGTCAAGAATCGATTTTTTCTAAAATTGGTCTAAAATGTTTTAAAAAGCTTGTCAACATTTATATAAAAATCACTATATCTAAATTATTAATCATCGGATTTTTAAAATCATTGAAAAGAAAGAAAACGAATTCCTTGATGAGGTTACTTAATATAAGATAACCAAGAATATTTTTCCAACAAAATTTGCACATAGACTATCCAGATAATGTAACTAATTAAACCGTCAGATATATTCACACACATAACTCTTTTTATAAATCTTAAACATACTGATTTAAATTTTTTGCAAGTTTAACAAATTTTTTCCCAGATACTTTAAGTATACACTACTTATACAGTTGTAACATTTGCTACAAGTAAATGTTAAAAGATTAACTTGTCGATAAAATAAGCTGTTTTATGTGCAACGCTTTTTGATAAAGAAAATGACATATTAAACGAAATTCAAATTAAAGTATTTAATGTAATAATATGTATGATTATGTTTTAAGATCGTAAAGATAATAACATTATTATTATATTTATTTTCATTTAAATACATAAATTAATGAAAGCATTTATATTTCACATTTATTATTGCACATGTAATATATTTTTTAAATTTAAAAATGAAATATCTACATTTTGTCACATGGCTTTTTAAATAATCTAAATTTTACATTTTTCCCATGACATATTTAAATTAAGTACATAAATTTGAAACAAAGAAAGATCAATTACTCATTTTATTTTTTTCAACATTAGTCAGTTGTAATATATGTATACTTACGTCGAAGGGTAGTTTATACGAAATCATTCAAATTTTCATTTTTTAAATATTAAAATGAGAAATAGTAGTTTTATTTCAACAGTTGGAATAATTTCGTTTTTCGCATATGAAATTGAATAATAAAATTGGACAAATAGTTTAAATTTGATAATTAAATAAATAAGTTACATTTTTTTACTTTTACTTACTTCGATATCTCGAAGACAATCTACAAAATAGTAAAACTAATTCCTCGTTTATTAGGAATGTAGAAAATTTAGTATTAGATAACGATCGTAAATAAGATTATTATTCTTTCATTTAATTTGAAAGAAAAGTTTTTTATTTTTTTTCAAGAAGAAAATATAATTTCAGTATTTGTAAAAACAGAATCATCCATCACTGATTAGTGTAGCTTAACATATGTACTTGTTATTAAATGAAAAACAACTGCGCAAATTTCTTAAAAGATTTACAACACTTGCGTATAAAAGGTTGCTAGAAAAAATGGTAATGTCTTTTTGAATTTAAATTCAGTAATCTTTTAATGCATTTAAACTGACGACAAACACGAGTGTAAAAGTATAAAGGCTCAATTGCTTTAATAAAATGTTCTTATTGAGTCAATTCTGAATAAGCGTCTCAAGTTCGATGACATATTACAGTTCTTAATATTTTATTTGATTATAGCAATTCGTATTTCTTAAATTCCTACGATATCGAAATCATATTTTTGATTGATCGCAATACCTGTACTAAGATAAAAAAATGTATTTAAAGACCTTACTTTGTTTCCATGGAACTTTAAAAAGTAGGACATTGTTAATCTCATTATGAATTTCAAGTAAATATGTATTTTTATCCGAATGCGGCCTGACTAAAATTCTAAATATTACGAAGTGTACATTCCTTATTTAACTTTAAAGTTCATTTATGATAATGATATGCAAATTCTAAGATTTACAAAAAAAGACCAGTAGTTACCAATTACTAATATTTGACTCTGGTTACAAATTACAAATTACAAATAGGGTATATTTAATGTATTCATTAAGATTGATAACACAGTCAAAACTTTAATTTTTCAATTTTCATCGTTGCGTCTGAATAACAAGTACATTTTCAGAAAAGTTATTAGCATGTTACTTATCAGCAATGCACTTAATTAAAACTTAAAAGTTGTTGTAAACGCTTTAAAAATTTAATGGCAGGCAATTATAATCAAACTTGATCACGTATATGAAGCTTGGATTTCTGGGAAAGAAACCCGAGTCTATCTGTAATGTTTTATGTTACTACTTGTTACAATGAAAGCCGTTTTAAAAGTATTTTAGCTTAAAAGTAAAAAAAGAGATGGCTTAACTTTTTAAAGAATATTGTAAAACTAGTGATTGTTCTTTAGTCGAGAGCATTTACTTATTTATGCGTTTTAAAATATAAGACATTTATGCATTACGTTTTAATTTTGAATAAAATTTCGTTAAAAGAAGAAAAAAGGAAACGCGATGTATTTGATACGAGTGACATTATAACCGGAGACGAGGCCGAGTAACTTATTTTTGTTATTCGAGTTAACAGACAACAAGTGGATGTACACTGTACACTGCCGACTTTGCCGCTGAGGAGGACATCGTCCACGGATAATAACGACGTCCGCTCCATGGTGGAATAGAAGAAATAAGAGAACGAGAGAAAATCGCAATGCTATTCCATAGGTCTAAGCGAAATGCGAACGCCTGCATTAGTCAAGGTTTCTCGAATCACAAAATTGTTCTCTTTCTCCCACAATTTCTTTTTTAATTTAACCTTTATTTATTTTCGTTGAATACTGAACTGTTCTGACTTATTTTATTTTTTCGTCGCTAGTTTGTAGAGCGGCGTGGGGCCAATGTAAGAGTAACATCGCGTTGAGAATAAGTTCGAAATCGCAATGCATACGTAAATTCGACACAAGGTTGAGATCGCATTCGCGTCTATTGAAAGTTGCTGATCGTAATATTTAACAATACTTATTAAAATGTACGACGGGTTATTTCCGATTCTAAGTTTTCACTATCGATTATGGTTTTTTGATTACTCTGAGAATAATACGCACGACACACGACACACGGCACACACGCAATACACCCGTTTGCGTATCGCGTTAAAAATAATTTCAGAAGATATTGTGACCTTTCTCGTATAAAATTTAAAAATGCAAATTTGAAAATGCAATTATTAAGTAGGAGCAATAGATTATAAATAACTCAAAAACGACGAAAACTGAAGCTACTCCTTGTCGTGCAGAAGTGTGTGCACGCATGCATGCACTTATGTACACACCCACTAACCGTAACGTCGGGCTAACGAAAAGATTGTTCGTTGATGCAGGTAATGACGAATTAAAAAGGATTGTTGATGTTAATTCAAAATTGCAATAATAGTCTCTTACCAGTGCTGGAGCGTTTCTCTCGTCTTATATACCCTGATTGGGTAGGCGTGCCTCTGCGTCCTCGTATGCCGGTTCCTCGCTTTCTTCACTCGCAACGAATATTTTTCATCAGCTGATCACATTACCTCGAATGATTCACGGTTGTGAACTAACTTCTGTCTGTTCTTAAGTCACTAACTTCTGAGCAACACTCGTTCAAGAAAGAAGTGGCCAACGCTGTACTCTCGAGGTACTAAACAAGGAAGAAGCGTGCATTTTGCAATTCCTTCCATTTTAGCGCGTCGTGGAAGGGCGCGATAATCAATCAAGGGGTTCGGCAGAGCCTGTCCGGCTGTTCCCTCTCTCCTTTTTGCTCCTGATTACTGAACGCTTGTGCGTCGCGTAGATGCACTTTACGCAGGTGTGTTTCGAACCGAAGGCAGGTCTCTTGATTACCGACCGTGCGATGGTAGGACGGTGTACTTGCCTTTCCTGTTTGGGGAATCGCCTACCAACTGTTAGGAAGTACGTCGTGTAGTTCGCTGGTTAATTTATAACTGTTAATCATTTTCTTTTATAAAACACAAACCGATTCGTAAATGATTGTTGGAAATCATTGTTATTACTGTAAAGCGACAATGTTTTGGATGTTTGGTATATTTTAAGAAAGTGAAGAACTCGTTTTTCGCTACCAAAATCATTTTATGTAAGTCTCGTGATGTTCTAACATAATCTGCAGAGCTTCTAATCTTATTTCTAATTTGTAATTTTTATTTTTACGATGATTTTTTATGTTGCCTTTAAGTTTATCTCATAAATTATTAGTTTTTTTTAATTCAATGTATATTTTTTATTCTTTGTTAATCGGAACAGTTATTATTATTAATTTTCTTTTGCCAAAGAATTTTAATATTAATACTATATATGACGATCATCTAATAATTAATGTTTTTATAACTTGCCTTATATTTGTAAAAACTATAACATTTTTTTTAATACAAACCTTCTATTTTCCACTTTGTGTCTCAGCCAAGTTTTGTAAAAATATCTGATAAAAGTACACATAATTGTTTCAGATAAAAATGGGCATGTTGGAATTACGACAAAACCTGGTTGGACACAAAGGGAGAGTTTGGAATGTTTGTTGGCATCCATCGGGCGAATTGATAGCATCGTGCGGCGAAGATAAGACTATTAGAATTTGGATGTACGATAAGTCAAAATGGGTTATAAATACCATATTAACCGAAGGTCATACAAGAACTATAAGAGAAGTATCTTGGTCTCCTTGTGGCAATTATATTGCATCTGCAAGTTTCGATGCTACCGTAGCTATTTGGGATCAAAAATCAGGACAATTTGAGTGTAATATTACTTTAGAAGGTCATGAAAATGAAGTTAAGAGTGTTAGTTGGTCTGTTAGTGGTCAATTGCTAGCAACCTGTAGTCGTGATAAATCTGTGTGGGTTTGGGAGACTACAGATGATGAATATGACTGTGCTGCTGTTATAAATGCACATGTCCAAGATGTGAAGAAGGTATTTATTATAATATTTATTTTTTCATTTTAAATGACGATTAAGCAAAGTGTAAAATACGTTAAAGTAAAAAAGAAATGTAGTATAAAAGTAGTGCTATCATTTTTAGCCTAAAATTTTTTATTTAGTTTATTATTTAAAAAAATAATTTCATTAATATTTGTAGGTAAAATGGCATCCTTTGAAAGAAATTCTTGCGTCTGCAAGTTACGATAATACTGTCAAGATTTTCAAGGAGGACACAGCGAGCAGCGATTGGATTTGTGTATCAGATCTTGTTTCTCATACATCGACTGTCTGGAGTTTATCTTTCGATAGAACAGGTGACCGATTGGTAACTTGCAGTGATGACAAAACTTTGAAAATATGGCAACAGTATACACCTGAGAATAATATGGGTATACCCACACCTGAGAATGAATCCGTTTGGAAGTGCGTTTGCACATTGTCTGGTTATCATTCCAGAACTATTTATGATGTAGATTGGTGTAAAAAAACGGGTTTAATTGTAACAGCATGTGGAGATGATATAATAAGGGTATTTTGTGAGGAAAGTGATTCCGATATACATCAACCAACCTTTAGTCTAACTTGCAGTATGGATAATGCACACACTCAAGATGTCAACTGTTCACAATGGAATCCAAATACTCCTGGTTTACTAGCATCTGCAAGTGATGATGGGACTGTAAAAGTTTGGTTTTACAGTAATTGATTTGTATAAAAGTTCTGTATATTATGAAAAATATATTCTTATTATTATTTTCTAAAAAGTGAATTTTGTTCTTAATCTTGTTTTATGTAATATCCTTATCCTAATATAGTTTTTTATTAATTATAATATTTATACAATATATAATGCATAATTATAAATAAATCTACCATCAAAATTTATTATTTGTTTTAGGTAAATTAATAAATGTTTAAAACTTGTCGTACAGTTTTAAAATTAACTCAGAAATTTATCGAGCAATCACATAGAACTTATAAAATGAGTACTTGTAATAAACAAGGATTAGAGCTAAAGCAAATAATTGATTCACTTAATTCTTATGCAAATATTTCACTTGCTGCAACATGGGACAATGTAGGATTACTTATTGAACCTACTGAGCCAAAGAATATTTCCCATATTTTATTAGCAAATGACTTGACAGAAAAGGTTATGCAAGAGGCAGTTGATGTTCAAGCTGATATGATCATTTCGTATCATCCACCAATATTTATTCCTTTAAAATCTATAACTACGAATACATGGAAGGTACATTATATTTATTTTAATACTTACTTTAGATTATTAATAAGTGACTCAAATTTAAAGTAATGTAAGAATTTTGAATAAATCTTATTTATTATAATACATTTCTGTAGTTAGTTAAAAATATAATAAAAATTTGATTTATTAAAATAAGTATTATAAATTATAAGAAACAACTAAAAACATAAAAATGCTGAAAATGATTAGAAATTAATATTTTAATTACGATCTTATTTGTAATCATAAATTTAATAAAAGTCTTGTAGCAGTTACATGTAGAATACGTTTTAACTCAATAAATTCTATTTTCATATAACAATGAATTTTAATTATTTATAGGAACGCATTGTAGCCAAATGTTTAGAAAATAGAATAGCTTTGTATTCTCCACATACATCTTTTGATTCCATTCAAGGTGGAGTCAATGATTGGTTGGCTTCTGCTTTTGATATTAAAGAAAGTTACCCAATAGAGCCAGGAGAAGATCCTCGTAATGGTATGGGCAGGTATTTGGTTTTGCAGAATAAAGTTACAGTAGATCATGCTGTGGAACTAATTAAACAACACACAGGACTTAGTCACGTTCGTTTGGCACGTTCAGTAGGCTCAAGTACGATGATAATTTTAATATTATTTTGTGATTCGTTATTGCAAAATTTACATTTTTATTTGACCTATGTTAATTTAATCTTAATTAAATTTATAATTATAATTATTCATTTAAAGATTTTTTAAAACTAACTATTTTCAGTTATTTGAAATTTATGTTTATAAATTTAAAAGAATTTTATGACGTTTCAAATATTATAAGACATTTTTTTTATAAAATTGTATCAAGTTAAAAATAGTATTGGTTGAACTAACTGTGAATGTAATTATTATTTAAATAATTTCTCTGATATTTCAAATATTTTTGTTTTCTAATTTATTTTTATTAAATTCGTTTTAGCAAAATTCAACTAAAATTCTTTTTAATTAAATTACACCTCAATATTTTATAAATTTATTCTATATCTTAAGGAAATCAGTATATTTTTCAATCGATTGATGACTTGAAAGTAAAAAAAATTTTAATTTACATTTGTAAATTTAAATGTATATTTAACGATATTAATAATATGATGCTACAGTATGAAATATTATATTGTATTTAAAATAATTATCCGATTATTATAAAAAAAAACTGTTTTTTGATTTTGATAAGATTAATTAATTAGCTTCAAGAAAATATTAATTCGTTTACTTTTTAGTTGATTATTTAAATAGTTTAATAGCATTCATTCTCTTTTAAGAAGATGGATTCGTAAGGAAAGTTGGTTTATGTGCTGGATCTGGAACTTCCGTACTAAAGGGATTATCGGCCGATCTGTACGTGACCGGCGAAATGTTGCATCACGATATCCTCGACGCGATTCACAAAGGTACTAACGTCATTTTGACGAATCACTCGGATTCAGAACGTGGATTTTTAAAGACAATATTTGCTAAAGAATTGACCATCATGCTGAAAAATGCCGTTACCATAACTGTTTCCAAAGAAGATCAGGATCCATTAAAAACCGTTTGAGTTACTAAATTTTAATAAAACCTATGATTTTTGAGTAATTAAGTAATTTATAAAAATAGAAAAACTACTACGTGTGACCTCCAGCTGATAATTTGATAATAATATATGTATAATTTTGTGGTCATTTTAGCTTGCATGCAGCATCTAATACATGCTATTTTTGATATTTCAGTTTTGTGATACTGTTTGATAATTAAAAATAATTATACGATTATTGTAAGAGTAATTAATAAACATAAATTTACAATTAAAAACTCTTGTAATTTACAACATTTATTGTCCATATAGATATAGATCCATGTAGATATGATACCAAATGAATTCAGAGAATGCAAAGCTGAATATTGAAATTATAAAGTCGTAAATATAGAAGAAAAAATAATATCAAAATCATGCGAATTGCTGTTTAAATCCTGAAAGAGTTTAGAAATTATTAGCTTTTTGAGAAGCTTTTGGTTTTCTCCATTAACCTTTATCATTCACGATGGAATAAAAATTATTCAATTTTTTTATATTTGAAAAAATTAAACATAAATATGTTCTCCAATCGTGCAGCCACTTGATTCAAATTAACCATGATTCATGATAAGTTATTCATAAATCGTCAATCTTACCAGAATAAGCAGTGATCACGCTAATTTTGGATATGGTTTTGAAGTACGACTCAGCGGAAAAATGGATTTGAGAGTGCGTTTTCACTCTCCGTGGACAAGCAGACGATTTGCCGGCGGTGAGTCGGTAGACAGCGATCGTTCGACCACGGAAGTTCATATTTCAGGAAAAGCGGTTGGAAAAAAAAGGACAAAAGGAAGGCTTTTCAAGGCAAACTGTGGAGCTCAAAAGTCGAACCGGAACATCCTCGGATTCCGGCGCACGATACCTTGTTCCCACTCCTCGCTTTCCTCTTAACTCTCCGAGCTCGCGGTCGCACGCGTTCAGCCGTCCAGTGCGCGGAGAACCATAATCTGCGAGGAATGCCTGTGCGCCGTGTCCAGTTGCCTCTGCAGAAAGGGAACGGAGCCGATTTGCTGAAGAAGGAGCAAAAGGAGGTGGAGGAGGCAGGGAGCTGCGCGACCTATAAAGGTGCATCTTCTTTTCTCTTCGCTTTTTCCTTGTGCCCAGGCTAGGTGCTAACGAATTTTTTACACGATCACGACGGATAATCGCGCGCGCACGATCATCCGGCGACTATATCTTTACGGGAACTACACCTGAATGCCACTCGGATACCGTTTCTGTAATTATATTTTGAAGGCTGAAATTGTGTTAAAGGAAAAGGTGCTCGTCCGTCGCTCCTTGGAAATGTTAATACTTATAACAGTGCGCTACTCTGTTCTCGATAGAATCTCATTTGAAAAGTAAGTTTTTTATCACGCGGATATTTCAATTTAGTTTTTCTTAATTCATTTTCTTTCTTTGCTATATTGCGATGCAAAGAGTAAAGTTGGTGCAGGTGACATGTAAGGGTTCGTTTAAAATTATTCAACTTGGTACATAAAAATGATAAAATAATTAAAAGATTATATTAGCGTTTATATTATTTTCACTATTTATTTTATTTGTACAAATAACAGGTAACAGAATTTTCAGCACTAATGCAAATTGAACGAATAATTAAAATAATTTTTCTTTATTCCAATAATCTAGGAATGATCGTTTGAATTTAAGTACCGTATTCTTTTAAAATATATGCGCGAATAATAATAAATATGTAAAATTATTAAGCAATAAAAAATTTGATGCATATATATTGTCCAAGTAAAATGTGAAAGTGGAAAATGATGACATTTAACTATTTGAGACTAAATTGCTTAATGTATCAGCATTCGGGTTTAAATAAATTTTTTTAGTGTTTGTTTACACAAATTTCACGTGTACAGTAACATATCTTTTATAAATTTTTATTCCATTTCACTTTAAATATAAATGAAATTACATGTTTTACATTTATACAGTATTTCCCTATTCAAAAAAGAGCACATATACTTATATATAAAATATATTAATGATCGATAATTAATTTAAATGTCATATAAAGCATCTGAATTGAAATTATAATATGTAGATAAATAAGAATTTTATTCTATTTCTAATTTAAATCTTTACAATTCTGTGAATATTCATAATTTTCCCAATTACTCATTTCATAAAAGAAGTTTCAAAATAACGTGCATAAACAATTTTTAGTAGCTTTAATAAAACGAAACTTTTTACTATTTATCAACACATAAAAAAAGAATACCGTTTATTTGAATTCGCAATTTCAAAAAACGATAAAAAATTAACTATTAACTGAACAAACTCGGAATTTGTTACCTATGTATTTTAATAAATTGGAAATAAAGCAGTAGCTTAAATAAATTTTCTGGACGTTCAAGAATTATGGATACTAATCGTGAAATAGAAAGTTTCAGACAAAAAGAGAAATAAGCTATACATCGATATAATAATCTATCTCGTTCATGTTTATAAGATTTTTCAAAATTAAAAATGTGAAGAAAGCTACGTAAATGAAAGAAAATTACTTTTCACAAATTTCAAATCGGCTTTTTAATTGTCAAATATACACAAATATAAATAAATCTAGATTTTCACTACCAAGTAAGCCTTAGACTTCTATTGGTCATTGCTTTAATTTATTTATTATTCGTTTAACATTCTGTAATATATCTATCAATAAAGCTATTTATATTTGAACATTATTATTACATTTAAGAATTTTGAATAGAGAGTGCTTTCTTGAATTTTTCTTTATTATTCAGAACTGTAGATATGATACTCTTATCAATGCAATTAGTATGAACATGGACTGTATTTGCTTGTTAATTTCGATGCAACTAGAGAAATATTTTTCAAATGTTTACACCATACAAATTGCACTATATTGATATAAATGCAAAAACGTTCAACGTTTCCTTTCGTATTATGAATAATAACTATCAGAATATTTGTTGTAATACAGATTTATTTTCAATAAGTTCCCTAAGAGACAATTTCCAATGTGTACTACATCATATCGCTTACTCTCTCTCTCTATATAAGAAAAAGTTATGATATTATGAACGACTTATTTAGATTATTAATTTTAATTATTTATCCGTGGTTAATCGACTAAAGCCTTTATCATCAATATTTATAAAAAAATTTCAGATATCACAAGGTTGTCGATCTCTTACGAGAAACTTGAATAAACGAACAAACCATCACCTAGATACATCTGCAAATGAAAATATAAGGGTTTAAAAAGATGCTCGTCGTGAATTTATCGCTTGAGTGAGAAAATGCCGAAGTTACGTGCCTTCCCGAGAGTATAGGCATAGCTCACACGATTCGTTTTCACGTACACAGCCACCGCTCGAAGCTCATCTTACCGAAGGACGGTGCGAAAGTGACCTCGACGAGACGAGGGTTAAAGAGGTCCGTAAGAGTTAACGCACGAGGCGGCACGAGCTCGCGGAATGATTCAGTGGGAAAACGCGTACGCGTTACTTGCGCCCACTTTACATACGCGACGCACATCTCTAAACCGCGTGCATTCCTGCGTCCATCGCAAGCGACCTGGCGCTCTTCTCAAATGACTCTTCAAGGACTGTACGCGTGAGAAACCCGGTTAAGGCGCAAGGCAGCTCTCAAGGAAAGCACCGTTCCGGTAGACCTGGGGAGGCCAGGACCACGTCGTTAGACTGCGTTCCCCGCGCGCAACGGGAGTAGGTACACGCAGTCACGCAACGAGAGAGAAAGAGAAGGATCCGGACGCAGGAGCGAATCTCGCTCCCTCTCCCCCAGTTCCTCCCACCAGGCGAGAACCTCGGCCGGAGCTCGAGAGCTCCGCGCGCCGCAAAGGAAAGAGTCATTTCGCGCCGTCGCCACGAGACAATCCGTGAAATTCGCTCGAGCGAGAGCTGCGTCGAAGGCTCGCCGCCTCTCGTGCAGTGACCCAGACTTTCAACTTGGCGGTGGGTAGCGCAAGTCGTCTGCGTCGCGCCGCGCCATATACGGCCCTGTCTACTTTAAAAGTACACGTCTCCCTCTTTCCCTCTCTGTCTCGTTCCCTTGAAGGATTCCCCGTCTATCCCGGAGTCGAAGAGAAAGAAAGGCGCCGCGACCGCCTCTTCCGAGTCTCCGGTTGTATCGGCGATCGATCGCCGCTCGTGAGTTGTGTTCTTTACTCCGCTCTGTTCGAGAAAACACGAGATTCCAGAGGACGAGGAGTGCTCCGGTGTTTATTTTGTGCGCGCGCTCTTACCACCGGAAGCGAGGGAGGATCAACCGAAGGAGTAATCGGTAAGGAGGGAGCACAACTCAGATCCGTGTGTCATTTGGTATGGCGAGTTCCTAGTTATGTTTGCTGATCGTGGTCAACGAGTCGTACGATCTTATCGCTCGAATTCGCTTTTTGTTGTGATCGCTATTCACGATAGTTGTAGAGTCATTGGGCGATAATAAGTTGAAATTGGATTTATAGTACCAGCACTATACTATAATTTACTGGATCATGATTGGCAGAATAACGTTTCGCCAAACAGAAGATTTAAATTTAGATTATACTGTGTACGAAACTGTCAACTATGAACGAAATTTACAGATCTGTAATTCATTTGTATGAATTACAGATAAATCTAAAATTTATTGCTTTTTAAATTATTAAGTGCTACTTTTTTAATGTACTTTTATTGACGCATCTGTATGTATCCAGTCAAATGTTACTCATAATATAAGGGAAACAAATATAGACGTTCATCATCGATGTATTATACGACACTTCAATGTATTCATTAAAATAATAGAGAACCATTTAATTGCATAATATTTTGAACATTTTTATAAAGATATTTTTCGAATTATCGAATGTACACGAATTGGAATATCAGATTGCAATGTACGTCGGTACGAAAATTCAAAGCAAAATCATCAGCATATATATTTTTATTTTACTAGCCCAATCAAAAATTTGACACGAACTGTACGAGAAATAGGTTCCATTACAATTCCAAATACAATTCTTCACGAGGACATATTTTATGAATCTGGCTGGATACTACTGTTGCTAATTAAAAGTAATTCTAGCATTCTTATAAAAATCGGAAAATATTTCAATAACTATAATGCAAAATAATTTGCGTTTTCAATACTGGTATTGTAAATAATACATTAATTATTATCAAGTGTAATGCTTACATCACTGTAAGAAACATTTGTTACACGAATAATGTCGAACAATGCCCAGGGCCACAGATATGACTCACCCTGAAATTGCAACCTTTAAGACCATATTATTTGTATCTCGTACGTCAAGACATAAATTCATACGCGATATTCACCCTTTCACCCGAAGGGAATACTCAAAAAAATCCAGTAATAGCTCGTGGATGCATAAAGTAGGAAGTTTGACGACTATAACTAATGAATTACAACAGTGCGTTCTGTCAAATAATCACATCTTCTTATGGTCACGAGAAAAGTACCGTTTTCAAACTTATGAACTTTTATATAGTACGAGTATAATTATTTTGAAACAAAACTTGAACTTTACAGTTCAATTTATGTATCTCAATTATGTTCATATATTAAACGTTGATTCTGCAAAGTATTAGAGTATTCTTTTATTCAAATTCCAGACTTCCGAATAAATTTTTTAGTCTTTCCATTCTCTATGAATCAAATCTGGCTTTCCATTATATTTCCGGTACAAATTATTAATGGAAACAAAGGAAGTGCGAGAAACTAACGCTGCATGCTTTATAGTTTTAGTAGAAAAGAAAAAACAATAGCCTCTTAAGAACGTTCGCCAGGTGTCAACTTTTCTTATTGATTAGCGCACGCACCACCTTGACTATCCATTTAATAAAAACGCCTCGCGATCGTTCCTTTTCATTCACAACGCGTGATTCATTCGATTGTAAATTTGCGAAATTTTATACGTGAAAATGACGCGCGCGCGCGCGCGTGCGCCATTTCATCCAAAAAGTACTAACTACGTCAGCTGCTAAATAAAATTCATTAAACATTAGAATAATCTTCATGAATATTTATCAAAGTCAAATAACAACTCGGTACATATTGTTATGAGCCGGAACTATCGCACACTATCCTCGGAAGAAGGATTTTACAATATTATTAAAAATATCTCACAGCGAAATCAGATTTGCTTAGGTGAATAAATCTAGAATGCAAATCTAAAAATCACCTGCTCTTCGTTATTATTTTTTTCACTTTGTGTTTACTTTAAAAAGAAATTAGCAGTAAGCGATCAAAATTAAAAGTAAATTACTCGAAAAAGTATAAAATATTTAACGTAATTTAAATGTTTGAAACGCTAATAACTTAATACATGTAGAAGGAAAATTTCGATATTAATTTTCGATATTTATTTCCTAAGAATGTAAAGGATGTCTAATAGAATATGTTGAAAAATAAATGCGCGAAACAAAACTTTCTTTTTAAATATTACAAATTCTACTATAGTTATTCATATTACCAATTTAAGATTTAAATGTTTTGGAGAGAGAAAAATTAACTATAATTTTAATAAGAACTCAAGCGTATAATAAGATTTGAATCGTTTAAAGTCTATTTTGCCAGAGAGCATCATTTTCTTATTATGATGATGTCGAATAAAAAAGGAGGATTTTAAAATTACTACAATATAAATCTCATTTATAATGTTTACGAATATTTTTAATATTTTCAATAAAATTAATATTGATTATACTCAGAAGTGGTGATGCGTACTTCTGGAATTCAGACTTGCTTGATTCAATAATAGGGAAAATTAATTTCAATATTATATTTTATCAAGATTTAACTACAGACAAATTGATTTTCAGACTATTTTGTAGGTAAGTACTCGTTTAAACTATTCAAATACAAATTTACCTTACTTAAAAGTGCGACTTAAGATATATAGAAATGTTAATTTGATAAGTAGTAAAGTAGTGTACTTCGTTATAAATTTTCTGCTAGACGTATACGTACAAGAAACCATAGAACATGCGATTAATATTTCAAAACAGTCTTAAGCCTTGCAAAACACTTGTTGCTTCATTCCCCCATAAACACAAAACGCGGCCTTGCGTATCGGACAGGCACCGGAACCAAATGATTCGACCTTGAAATAACTTTGTAATTCCGACATTGTATAGCAATTTTCGTTTATAACTATTGCGTATTCATCAATATAAAGGTATTCAAAGTGCAAGTTATCCTGAAGTAGTCATTTGTTGCGCTGGCCACAAAACTCAGTTAGCGAAGCGTTCAAATACCTCGCCGTAGGCCTCATTCGTCTTCTTCCGTTAAGAGTACAATTAACCACATAACGCCAGTTTAATGATATATTGGCTTATGTCGTTCAAATTTACAAATGAAAAGTAATTGGTTTATTCTTGCAATTTAGAAATATATATCTTTCTTTAAAGACATTTGAAGGTCCTAAAGACTTAATATTTTTATTTTTATATTTTTGTATTTTGCAGGCAAAGAAATTAATTGACAAAGATTAACCGTCAACCTTACTTTCAGAAACAAGTATAAATTTATGATTTTTTTATTAGCCTTTTTTGATTTTCGATATAAAGAATAATAAAGGTTCCTAAAACTACGAATGTTGACGAATGTTATTTATGTCGACATATGTCCATCAAACAAAATAAACTTTTATAATTATGGATTATTTTTAATTTTATTGGATAACGAAACTTAAATTTAGTTTTAAATAATTATAAGCTTTTCCTTTAAGAAAGATTTATTCTCTATATTAGGAAATTTTGATTGATTTAACTATATGGTTTTGATAGAAATCCTAGTTGCAATCGACAGATAGGCAAATAAAATATCGACATAAAAGTCTCAGATGGAATTCATAAAAATTTATAACTAATTTTCGATGCGTTGTAAAATACGAATTTGTATCTATAGCTTTCTATTATAAAAATACGCTTGAAAGTACTTCAACTATATGAATTTAGTTAGTGGTGAACCGATATAGTAACATCAAATAAATCTGTATCAATGAATGGAAGTATTACATTCCATTGTGCGTGCGTGCGTGCGTGCGTGCGTGTGCGTGTATTTTGCATTTTATTAAATTAGTTTAATCTTCTAATTTCTTTGTTGTTCAACTCAACGAGGTTTCTCTGAAATTAGAAAGATAACTATTTGTAAATCGTGCATTTTAGTAGTACATAATGAAAATCAACGGTGCTTACGAAGGCTAATCATTAAACGCATTACTTATTAAGCGATATAAATATAAAGCTTATCGCTACTTTTTACTATTTATTTTTATTAGCATAATGTAAGCAACGATTCAAGCTCATATATATTTTACGTGTGACTTTTTTCGAATAAAGTGGAAATGCTATTACGATTTATATTCAAAGGGAGACAAACATTACATTTTTTTTCTTCAATTCCAACTGCTCGTAATATCACTCCATAGCCACAGGGTATTGGTAAGTCTACGCTTGATTCCAGCTTTGACAAAAATATTATCTAGTATACTAAAAGAAAACGATCTGAAAAATCAGCTCTCTACTACACGAGAAATTTTATGAATTTCAATAGCGTTCATCTATTGAATATCTATACCCGACCTATTAAATTTTAAACAAGACTATCGCGTAAATATTTTTTTATGCTCGCCTCATTGTATTTTTTACGCAAAGAAAAACCTATGGATCTGTTGATATGAAAGTACTTGTTAATACAAGATTATTAAACGACTTTGACTGGTAACTAATTTGATAAAATAATGAAGGTTTCTATGAGATTAAATTGTTGTACCTTTAAATAGTGCACGAATAAGTGAAATTTTTTAAGTTTCGATTCTATACTAGTTCTAAACATTCTTACATCGTATTATTTTATCATACAATAATTATAAGGGATCCGAAATAAGAGTACACAATGTACTCATGTAATAAATAAAAAGCTTTATTATTATAGAAATAATACTAAGCCTACGTAAAATTTAAATAAAATCTGAAACAAGCTGTTACCATTCATCAAAAAAGCTAATGCTTTTACTGTAATTAATTAATAATACTAGTTACAGTTATAAATAGTAATATTTTTATTTAACGCTAACATATAATTAGAGAACCATTAGTAAGGCATTTGTGTAAATACTTAATTTCTTAAGGAAAAATTTGATAATTTACATAAATAATTATTCAACTTATCCATCAGCTTGGATAGATCGAATTTTTTTCCGAATATAAAGTGATCTGCTTTTATTTACGAGTGTAACAATCTAATGAGTTCGCATTAGCTATAACAAGTTGAATACCTAGATAAAACGAAATAAATTCCTAAAGCGAGTCAATGGCACCGGGAAAATCTCGAAACGCGTGGGACTTTCCGGTGCGGACGCGCGAGAGTGGCGTAAGTCCCCGATTCGGGACCCTTTTTCCCGTCTTTTTCCTCTGGCGTACTCGATTTCGTAAAATATGCACGCGCAAGACTTTGTGTACGTACACGTGAGCTCGTTACGCGCTTCCTCTCGCAGTTTCAAAGACATGCCATTGCCTTCCTTCCCTAAGATTCCTCGGGCTCCTCTCAATAACTTGAGTTTAAATTTTTTATGTGCTACTTCAACAGGTTAATTTATCGATGCATGAATGCAGCAATTACGTCGTCGTTCGATAACTTCTTGGTTATTCTAAACGATCTAAAAAGTGTCTTCACTAGTTGTCGTAAAAAGCTTTGATTTTTTCCCCAAATCGATACGATTTATATGATAATCTGGTTCTGAATATATTGAATTCATATTTATGCGTCATTTCTTTTTATGAGTGAATTTGTTTAATACCATGAACGTTAATTATTAACCGATCTTGAAATACAAAAGCTAGCCTTACACATACTTCTAATCTTCAAATGATTTAATTACAAACTTATAAAAAGTCCTAGAGCTAAGTGTAATAATCATTGGGTAAGGTTTATCACCAGTTATAGGAAAAATTATCTTTAGCTTACCGCGTTAAAATGTCTGTCTAATAACAAACGTTAAAATACTTGCTACCTATTGCACAGCTATGTATTTTAACACTTGACTCATTATTTAAATTGACGTCGAATCAGTACAAGTTGTCTAAAGTTTTGAATCTTATGCAAAATGTATGAATAAAATTTATGTAGACAAAAATGATCGATACATTAGAAAGTGCATTAATAATAAGTTATATTTATGTGCAAAAGAATATAGTACAGTCTTATTTTCTCTTTAATTAAATATAAACAGTGAAATACGAAATTAATTTGTGTTTGATAAGTGTCAAATAACTTATAAATAATAGTAATAACATTATAGATGGTATTGTAAAAAATATAAATCTCTCTTTCGCTTTACCAGTTAATCAAATAAATTTTCATATCATAATTGCTATGGTAGTAATTTAATTAAATATGTATAAAGTGGATTGTTTCGAACATTACACTTTTATAAAAACAACTTTTTAGTCCTTACTTTTTTAGTACGTAATCTATAATGTATCATTCAAAAGTAGAATATATATTAGCTTTTAATGAATAAGAAATTTCTTATGTATTAAATTTTAGTGTATAATTATTTTGCTTGAGACTCATAAAACATAAATGCTATAGTTAGTGATAATAGCGAGAGCCTAGTTAAACGTAAGAATTGGCGCTGTAAAAGAGATGTTTATTCTTAAAAAATCAAAGTGTGTTTTTATTTCAAGATTTATTTATTTAAAGAATCAAATTCATTTAATCGAAAAATATTTATATTCCTTGTATGCAAACATCAGGCACATAAATCATGTTAAATTGATTCTTGTAAATAATAAAGCCTTGCGACGACCATTAAAGAAAAAGTCAATTCATTATTAACAATATACCTATAAATTATCAATTTTTCCTGTTATAGAAGACCGTTGAATCGCAGATAACGTAAAATATGATTTCTGATCTCATCGATCCACATGTAGACGGAGAAGCGATAGAAGGAAAGCAAAAAAAAATTAAAAGTAAAAAACTCGTTAAATGACTCTTCGATGGTTTGTTTTTTTTGTATTTTGAAAAATATTGTAACCTCAAACTGAAATGATAAACTGCTTATAGGAACAACAAAATTCGAACAATCCTGTATGATCGAGTGACGCGTCGTTCTATCATTTTCTTAAAAGTGGCGAAGCTATCGTATTATTATTCATGTCGAAAGAAACGAAAGGTTCGGCACGCGATGTAGCGGTTATTTCGCAGGATGACTCCGGCGTGGTTCACGCTTACGCTTCCTTGCGGCAACTAAAAGGAAAAATGCCTCGGCGATCGTTCGGCGTCCGTAAAAATAGAAAGTCAAGCGGCGATCTGCATGGGCGTCGTGAGTTGCGCAACGACGCCGGGAGTTACGCGTTCGCGGCTGGAAGAAAAAAGGGAGAAAGGGGAAGAGTCGCCGTAAATAACGGTGCTTACCGATCGCTCCCGTGCACCGCTCTCTGCTCCATTTGCGATCGCGATTTATAACGGTCGAACTTTCCTCGACGCGGCGAAAAAATAGTCGACTTGTCACTTGGGTACTGCTCTACGATCTCTGCCTCCGCTTATCTGTTACGTTTATCTATTGCCTTTGTCATTCCCTGTCAAGGGATACGATCGTTTTATTAGCGGCCGGCGAATAGGATAACACGGATATTGAATCGGTTATTGGGTCCACCTAGAAGGAAATCTGTGAACTCGATCTAGACTCTTCGGCGAGTTCACTATGGGAATTGGGCGTTTGGGCGTCAGATTGGATGGATTTTAGGTTCAACTGGCTGATATTTGATTTTTCAACCTCAGCAAATTTACTCGATGTCCGAGGAATAGCATTTCTCTTTTCTCCTGCGTGATAAGCGTTTAAAAATCATGCCCCATATCAACGGCATAAGCTTTTGAAATGTCTGTAAAAAGTAATTGAATTACAACAGGGAAAGTCGGACATTGTATAAATAAACTTAGAGCTGTATACCTATACAAATACCTTATCTGAGTTAGCTTGCCACCTATACGAATATTTATGCTTCACTTGAAAATTCTGTAGTACTCAGAATTATAGAGCTTTTGAACGATCATTCATTAGGAGAAATTATCGTCATGCATAGATCTCTATCTGTGTTTTTCTTTCTTTCTTTTTTTTTCAAAATACGTGCTAATCGGTTACTGTGACGTTAGTTTATATTCGCCTACAATAAAATGTACCACTACCGTATCGAATACATCGTATTTTTCAAATCAAATTTAACTTAAAATGGATGGACTTGAATCGATGATCGAATTCATTTTTTTTCAATTATCAAAGCGCCATTTACCGATAAAATTTAGAAAAAATTTTTTCGAAATATATATCATATAAAAATTAAAATATAAAAAGAGGATTAATTGTACTTTATTAGAAGAATACATTATTTTACAAAGAAACAATAATTTAAGTGATTTATTACATGTAACTCGAACGTTTAACATAGTTTATCACAATTTATATTTATCACTGTTACAGTACTTCTCACACACTTTTTGTCAAAGTTAAGTTTTAGACTTGTACATAATTCGATAATATTATAAATAATTCAGATAATAAACTTCATTATAATTTCCTTATTTGTCTTATTTGAAAACGTGTATTAAAAATATAATATGGATTGTAATATGCAGGTGAAAAATTAAATAAATATTTCTTTGAAATAGTATAATATAAATAGTAACTGTCGAGAAAAGAAACGTAATGAATTATGTTTATAGAGACGACGTATTTAAGTGAAAGTAAAATTATTAGATTTAAAATTGTATTGTAATGTAAGTATTGTAAAAAAAAATACTGCGAAGAAAAAATTACAGTAGCAACTGTAATTGATGCATCGTGTCTGAGAGCAATTACAGTATTTAAAATATGTACGGTATCTGGAGTATAATTTACAAACAATAAGAAACTAGTCGTGCTTCTTATGTTTTCAGTAATTGTCTCGCGAACTGTTGTTAAAATTTGATTTATATTTAGAGCTTTATGTAATTTTATTCGTGAAAAGTGTCTATTATATGCCAGAAAAGCCAAAAATTAAAATATAATTAAACTATTTATAGAAAAGAAAGAAAAATGAGGAACATCTATTCAACCATAATGGGTGAAGTAATTGGCACATCTATCTTTACGATTATTTAAAACTAGAGCTTAGAATTATTCTATCTCGATTGATCTACTTCTTTCATTAGAATTAATAATTTACAAATGTTACTTATAAAACTAAATTATTGCATCTTATATTCTCATCAAATATTTAAGTAATTCATTACAAAAATTAGTATATACGAGTAAAAATATTTTAGGATTAGCATAAATATCGATATATATAGAGTAAGTCTTTATAATAAAGTTATTTATATTAACAAAAAATACTCGAAAGACTAAATCAGTGTTTTGGTTCTAAACAGCAAAAACCTGTTTTCCATATAAAAAATTTTCCATTTAAAAACTGATGCTCGGACTACGGATGCCCGCACGCAAAAAGCCTGTGGTTCTTTATCGGATTTGTACGAAAATATGTCAAAGAGTATAATTAAAGGGTCCCTCGTTCTTCGCCAAATGTTAGAACTGGCGATATTTATTATTATGTTATGACTTATCCCGACATTTGTTGATGGGATTTGTCAGTCATTTGCTTTGTGATAAGTTCATTTTTAATTTACGAAGAGAAAGCAAAAGCGAAGATAACAAGATACTGGTGTACAAATGATTAAGCACTGCTTTAAAGCATTGTTATTAAAGTAAAATAGATGACAGTGATCAGGGCCAATATCACTCGGATAGCGGAATTCTTAACTTTATACATTAATCTGGAAAGCAAAAAAAGATAAGTAAACGACGACGTCTCGTCGAACAATGACCCTGGCCTTAGAGAATACATTGCGTTACACAATCCTGGTCCGATACCCATCTTTAGATGCACGTGTACACACATCTATTGGTAAGAATCTGTGTTTACATGGTAAGAAAATTCCACGAGCATTGTGAGAAAATTTTTACTCTTTCCGGTACATATACTTGTATATCAGGACAAAGAAAAATATAAAAACAGAGAGCCGGAGAGACTCCATGACTTAGCGTTTCAATTACTCTTTCTGTTATGCACGTGGACAATGACTCGTTGCTGTTATTAGGCATTATTCTGTTAGACTTTCGTGGACTGCGATTATTCTCATTGGAGCTTATTTACGGATTAGCGGTGCAGCTTATTATTTTGCAGCAGATATGTTCATTATCTTTAAAGTTAGCAGGCAATTTGCTTATATCTTTAAATGTAGAAACAAGTTCATTCTAACGTCTTTTCACGCACTTATCCTGTAACAAAATTCTATAAAAGCACTTTGTCTTCGAACGACATTCGTTTATTAATAAAACACTTCTCAAGACTTTACTTTCGCTTTCACTTACGTACTTTGAATGGTGAAAGCTTTTATCGGAAATTTATATGTACGCATTTTCTAAAAATATTTGAGGAATTATCTGAAGCTCGTGGCACCAATCTCTTTACACTCATATTTAATAGCTCGCGCTGATAATCATTAACAGTATAATAGAAATGAGATGAGAACGTATATTGCAATCCTCTTGTCAAGCGATTTATAAAGATTTTGATAATTTCGACTAAATGAAAATAACGTATACATAAAGCGTATCCCGTAGCCAAGTTAAGCATTGTTATTACGTATATTATTATTATTATTATTATTATTATTATCATTATCATCATTATCATTATTATCATAATAATAATAATAATAATAATAATTATTATTATTATTATTATTATAGCTAAAAAACGATTTTATGATCAACTTGATTTTTTATGAAGCTATTAAAGCTCGTCGTAAAAATGTAAAAATGAATAATCACCAAAATGAAAAGTAAAATACAAAAAAAAAAAACATTTTGTGCGTCAAAAGCAAAAAGTATAACTTTCCGCACCCTTCAATTACAAGAATTAGTGGCCCGCAAAGAAAAAAGATTCTCGTGAACTCTCGCGAAGATAATTTCAAAATTCGGATGCATTCGCGCGGGTGTGCCGACGTTTCTCAGCGCTCCTCTTATTCCTCTCGTCTCATTTACCTTTAAATTTATGTAAGCGAGAACCTTGAAATCGAAGCCCTCGAGTTGTTCCAGCCAGATAAAGCGTGCGCGTGTACGGCCGATTGATTTTCATAAATTTCTAATGGCAAAGGAAAGACAGCAGGCGAGCGCCAAAGGTAATAATAGGAACAGGGTAAATAACGACGGCAAGAAGAAGATGGTGAAGCGCGGGCAGAACCGAGAAACCAATTAAAGCGGTCCCGCCGACAAAAGTCCCACGCGCGCGATATGATCGATACGGAGCCTCGGCCTTGAGCCGGGCCATCAGCTGCTGCAGGCTCTCGAGGAGAACAACTCGTGCATCCCAGGTCCACCCACTCGATGTACGAAGCACGTATGCGCCTATCCGACATCGAGGAGAATCCTCAAGGTGGCCAGCCGTGACTCCTTCCTACTCTCTCTCTCTCTCTCTCTCTCTCTCTCTCTCTCTCTCTCTCTCTCTCTCGCTCTTTCGCGCTCGCCGCTCTTCTGGGACCGGTTTGATACGAATGATTTTAAAGACGGAATTTTGAAATTTTGGTGACAAGCGAGAATAGGATATTTCTCATATACTTGCTTTCGTTATGCGAATTTTGACGAGCGACCACTCGCTTGGAAAAAATTCCAAACCGCTACTTTCTCGAGTGCTTAATGTAAGATTAAGAGTTACTTGAGTAAACGAGCGTCCCCCATCAGTAGGTGTTACTTGATATACGCTTTGCTTCAATAAACGAGTAAATTCTCCTTGGTAAGTCGTGTTTGATTGTCAAAGCAAACGATGCTTAACCTCGAGCAATTTTTATGTGCGATTTTCTTTGAGGGTAATTGGAAGCCGATGTATTTTCCAACATTTATCTAATACATTCACGGTGTCCAATGGCTATCTCTTCGCAGTACTATAAGTAGACTTATTGGCTTATTGGAACGATTCCTTGACTTGTAGATTTTAGATATGGTTGCCTGCTAGCGTTATAAATCAAAAATACATTTATAATTCTAATCGATGGAAAAAATACCAACATTTAAGGAAATAAATTTTCAATTCTTATGCTTTTAATTTGTAATTTTTAGTGATTGTACCTAGGATTTTCTTACAGAACATATTTTAAATTGGAATATTCGAGATTAGATGTTACAACCTACGTGGTTTCTTTAATTCGTACAAAATCTGTCCCACTTTTTCTATTGAGAAGTAAAGCATCTATTTCGAAGTGATTAATAACAATTAACACATCTTGCCATGTAACGAAATATTAAGAATATTTATAACATCCGATATTATACAGTAATAATTTCACAACATTTAAAAATTGAAAACAAAATTATAAGTATAGCATTTATATATTAAAGGCATATATTTTATTGTCTTCAGCGATGTATTCATCTCTGGTACTTGGATATGCGTTATGGATTTTCTTAAGAAATAGTAGCGTAGAGCAAGAAATAAAATCACCTCTAGAAATTCCTTCATATAACCGCTTTTTGGATATTTATGTTCATATAATTTTCTACCCATATGAAATATTATTTGCGACCTAATTTCCAAGAAATTCGTGTACTTCGTAAATTCTTTATATCGCAAAACAGTAAGCGTATCAAAATTGATTTCTGAAATAATTGAGTATCAGGTTACTTAGAGAAAAAGAATTTTGATCGAATACGTATAACTTTTTTATAAAATATTATACTACACTTATTCATAATATTATGCATGAATAAATGGCATGATGAAAATATTAAAGAAAAATCTTAGAAAATTAAGATCACTTTCATATTTGACTGTTATTCCGATTATTAGCTTTCCAACTTCTTAAAGATAAGTTGTTCCTAAAAAGTTTTTCGTCCTGAATTATTACTATAATAACTTATAATTGTAGTCATAATGTTACTAGTATTGATTTTATTCATATTATTAAACAATAATAACACCCAGAGATAAAATAAATACACTGATGTATGGTATCATTATTTTATATTCTTATCAATTAGCTGTGTGTAATTAGAATTTTGGAATTTCAATTTTCTAGACCACAAGATTATACTTGAATATGAGTAATTTGAGCAAATGATGCAATCTTGATGTAATTCAACCATAATATCCAATATTTTATGTGTAATTGAGCAGAGCTGTGAAGAAAAAGTACAGTAGCAGTAGAATTTCTATTACCAACGTTGAATAATCGTTATCATGGCAAAAAACTCTTATATGAGTTATTTCGTAGATAAATTCTTAATACATTTATTTCTTACAAATTGAGATAAGTATATTATTAAAAATTCCTTCCATAAAATTGTTAAAATAATGTGTATAAATCAATTGAGTAATAAGAATTATTTAAATATTCAAGAGTGTTACGCATACAATTTGATATGGTTAGTCCTTGGTATATTAGTATAAATAATTTGTAAAAGTGAATTTATGGATGCAATGAAATAGTATTTGAATGAAGTATTTAAGAAAATGTATTAATACCATTGTTATAAAAGGTGAAAACACAAAGGAAAATATAAAAAAATGATATATATATATATATATATTTGGAAAAAATACTGTTTTGGAAAGTTGTGGTAATTTATTATTTTTTACAAGATAAAATAATTCAGCATTTTCAATTTCTTTTGCTAAAATTACTTCGATATATGATATTTTATTTTTATAACAGCTTATATTTTAAGTTTTTGTTTATCTATACGTACTAAATGATATGAAGTCATGTTTAAAGAATAACTTACTCGTTGCTGATATAAAGCAGTTACGGATTGTCTACTTTAATGTATAATAATGATCTTACATTGATATTTAATTAATATTACCATTAAATATTAAATGAAATTTACTTAATTTTTTTATACATATAATTTCCTTAATTTTTCATGTATAATATATAAGCAAATTTATAGAATTAAAGTTATTTTTAATATAAATTGAAAGTTAAGCAAAAGAAATGATTGGCACATTTAATTTGAAAAATTTAAATAGTTTACAAATCAAGAGAAAGTTATGCATTTATAACGTGAATTTGTTTGCTTTTGAAAAAGATGTGAAAAGGCTGAATAAAATATGACTAGAGTTGATTTCTATTTTCTCACTATAAGTAATGGAAGAACAAATATAAATAGAAAATTGATGAATATTTTAAACTGTGACCTTGAAATGATTGAAAATATAGATGAAATTTTTTAAGAATTTAATCTCCTGTAAACACGTCAATTATTTACACTATAATTTAAAATGATATCAATCTAAAATAGCGAATTACAACCTCCTTATGCAATTACTTTCACCCGACAACTTTACAAAAACTGGACTCTTTAGTCGTTAGTTCAGCTACTGGCTACGAGATTCAGTAAACAATTAAGAATAAATGGCAGTTACTAATATGCCCACGAAATCTTTTAAATATCCCGATAATCGACATTGACGGTCTCGACCTGACGGTTAAGCTCGATTAAGTGGGCGGAAGATGAGCGCGAAGATAAGAGCAGGATGAAACCGAAGTTGTTCGTATTTGCTTACAGATCAAAGGCAAGATGGTCGAGGTCAGGAAGCTTGGCTCAGTGCGCTAAGGGCCAACAGTCAGGATGGAACTTGTACTTTCACCGGGGAACCTTGGCGGCGAAGGTGCCGACGGGAGTCCTTTCCGCGACGAAGATGTGCGCGAGTGGTCCCGGGTGGACCATGTCACGGGGA
The DNA here is from genome assembly GCA_018907045.1 of Wiebesia pumilae. Lineage (NCBI taxonomy): Eukaryota > Metazoa > Arthropoda > Insecta > Hymenoptera > Agaonidae > Wiebesia > Wiebesia pumilae. The sequence goes on from JACCHZ010000033.1 coordinate 1,379,127, forward strand.
TGTTGGAGCGAGCGCGAGTCGAGACCGATCGCTGGCGAGCCAACACCCATGATGCTGCCCACTCCTACGGCAAGGTATGTACGATTCAAATGAGAAGGCTACCGATACAAATCGAGACCTTCATGCTCTGTCTTATCGTGTGGAGCGCTTAAATTATGTGTCGTGACTAACCGTGCTTCTCTTTGTGCTCCTTTGAATAAAGGCGCTCGATGACTTTTTATACGATGCACTTCTGATTTGAGGATCGGGACAGTTTGGAAACTGAAGAAGTGAATTGCTTTGAAAATTACTTCGCAGTAATGCCGTGAACTCTGAATTTCGATAGAAACCATTGAAAATTCTAATATCATTCGTAAACTTAGTGGCGCATTTAAGTTCGACTACTGGACATTTTTTAACCTTATGCCCGTTCTGGATTTTAATATGCATCGTGAATCTACTTCTGAACGAAGATTTAAAACCAATAATAATTTAGTTGGGAATTTTCATTTTTCAAAATAATGAGCTGTAACGATGAATTTTCTTCATTATTTAAATCACCTTAAATGGCGATCGAACATTCCAAAAAATACTAGGTTCGAGCATTTTTGAAAAACTTATCGACATTCATATTCATGACACACATTTAATATCACAATGCACGAACAAATAAATGAGATTTTTAATATTTAATATTTATTATTCTGCGACGGACTGGAAGATCCATTTTGCATGTGGTAACCATGGAAGATGCAATTAAGACGCTGTGGACTATGAATCGATTTACTAATCGGCTACATGAGGTTTTATATTCTTCTAATCAGGGAAACACTAAAAAACCTTTCCTTTCAATTAGTGCTATGATAATTAGTATGTTTATTCAAAATTTACATTTTCTAATGTTACGATGAAACTGAAATAAAAACATTTAAATGCTCAAATTTTGAAATCTCGAAATTTTCTTCCAAAAAAAATGGCTACATTTTCCTTTTGTATATATACAAGAGCAGTTGATAAATGATTTATGAAAGTTACGTAAGGAATTCGCGTTTTATATATAAATGCTCGTAATTGGTTATATTATGTAGGTCGATATTAATTATTCTTGATATTACTCACCTTATGTATTCTGATTTGGTTGACCTATTTTCGGATCATAGTTGCATCTACATTGATTTCCAAAGCTACTATAATAGGAATATGCTATTTCAAAAATTAACTTTAAAAGTTGTAGTAAACATCATCTCCAGCTGAAAAATTTGTCAAAAATTCACGTTGATATATTCGAGAAACCCATTATCTTTTAATTAACTAGTAAATGGGATTAAAAGAAGTATGCTTTCTAATTAAATAAATAATAAGTGTAGTCGTATTGTAATATAACTTGATATAAATTTTACTGCTAATAACCTCTCATAATTATGAAATTCCTTAATATCTCGAAGAAAGATTTCAATACAACTGTTTTAACAAGCTTTCAAGTTTTTTTTCTTCACGTCATTCTTCGCGTCAGCATCGTCAAGTAACGAATAATGCTGAATATTTGTACACGTGGCCATTGCTAGGAAAACATCGATTATTGCTCTGCGCTAAGACACACCTTCCTAAAGATCACTCACGCCTCAACTAAAAATCAACGCAACAATACAAGCCAAAAGTCGATCTTTAGGTCTTTTGAGTCCTTTCCGTTCCTACCTTGCAATCTAAAACTAGGATGCGCAGGTGTGACTGCGATATAGCGACGGCACTGTGGACGAGTTGAGAAACGGCGGGGACTGATTTCATTTGCCGGGGGAGCGAACGAATGCAGCGTGCACCGACGCTTCACCGTGCGTGTAATTTTTTCTCGATCAGTGCAGCCTGCAATGTCGAATTGAGTGCGCGCGGAAGATGCGTTTCGTTGGCAGCGGCGCATAAATCAGAATGTAAATATCCGGGTTCTTCAAAGGACAGTAAAATACATTGGGATTATTAGGAGTGTGGCGCGACACCACCGATTTCTTGCACGCGAAAACTCTCATTCTTCTCATGGTGGTACCACGTAATAGTGAGAATTGAAAATGTCGCTGGTATTGTGAGCGGTAAGGAATAACGATAGGTTATACGAAGAAACCGGATGAAATTTTAGAGTTTGGTTGACTCCGCTTGTGATCAACGCGGATCAAAGGATTAGTTAAGCCGGCTATTTTGCTGTTTAGAAATACACCAATCAAATCAGGTTTCTCACTGCTTCGAAGAAATATCGTGTTTTTGTGCTAGCGGTGAATATTTTACTCCACAATCTTATGGTCGTTGAATCTTTTGAAGTTTTTCTTAAGTAAATGAAAATGTTTGTAAAAGTACTTTGCTCTACCTAGCTACGCAGCATTTTTTAATACACTTCTTTTGAGGAAATAGCAGAGCAAGTCTTTCATAGAAAATAGTATTAAATGACAGACATGTGTAGATTATGATTTCCGATTCGAAAGAAGCCATGTAATTGCACTTGGAATTTAAATTTAAAACGAGAAATGTTTCGAAAAGGGATTTTCATAATGCAAGCTTTGTTATTACAATTTTAACAAACACAGATGCTAGATTGGTCAGAAAAATTAAAAATATGTATTTAGTTCAAAGACTATTTAGCTCAACGCTACATTATGAGAATAATAATAATAAACAATATCACATATTCGAAATTATTAATTGTTTCATTCGAACAAGATTTAAGAAGCTTTTATAATTAAATAAACGAGATGTTTCAATTGATTAAATGTCGCTTAAAACATCAATACTATAACAATCGAAATAAATAACAAAAAAAGAACGTTATCTCTTTCGTTATCTCCGTGGTTGATATTTGTCGGGAAGAAGAGTGATGTAACCATATTAATTGGTTGCAATCACGACGCAAAAAAAGGATGCTATGAAATAAGGAAAACGGCGCGTGTTTTCATGTTGCGACGGAGAAGCTGCGCCGATCGTGTCATTACGCGTCGCCGTATGGTGCGAAAGAAAAATAGGCGACGAGGTTCCACACGCGATTCCTTATCTGGAGAATTGTCGAGAGAGTGACACAGAGAGAGAGAGAGAGAGAGAGAGAGAGAGAGAGTGCAAAGGTATTGAGCAATTCTTACTTTATTACGCGAGCGTAACTTGCGCGGTTAATAGTCAGAGAGGAGGGAGACACGTCGCTTACGCCCACGTCTCGTGGGATATTGCGCGGTTCCGTGAATTTCTTTGTAGTGTGGAGTCATGACGTGTCTGTGGATATTAAGAAGGTGATGAGCTCTATTGGTCGCAGGCGAAAAAACGTTGTGCTTTTGCGTTATTTTAATGTATCAATTATGAGATCATAAGGTTATGGCTTTTTCGAATTCTCTTTCCTTTGGACTTAACGTCCAATTTTAATGTTTCAGCTCTTATAAATTTTTCTTTGCCTTTATTATAGTCGAATAGGTGGTTCTACTAAGAAATTATTGAGATTTTTCATTGACGTAAAATAAATCAATTGCCTTTAACGTATGATAATTTTATTCTCGTGAAAACGATTGTAAATCACTCGTCGTGTAAATGCTTGGTATTAATTTTAAACGCGTACTATTAAAACGAATGCGAAGCTTTGTCCATTTGAAGTAAATCATTATAAATCCTCTTGGAATGGTATGCGTTGGACAAAATTGAGAATAATGAGGTCCAGATAATTGAAAAGTAAACTAAGTATTCTTAGCAATTAAGACATCAGCGATTAAGACTTTTTTTGTTTTATTATGCAGATGATCGACTCTAGAGAGCGGAATTCAGTAGATGGAAGTTTGGTTCAGAAAGCTCGGCGTCAAGTTGAAATATTTCAAAGTCAAGGAAACGGCGGAAGGTCCTTCCAAGTAGTTAGAGCCTCGCAATGGTCGTCCTCAAGAGCAACGGATTGCCCAATCGATGTTCCAATAACTAAATCAAGCGTTAGTAAAATTATATTGCAATTTTTATTTTTGAAAGTGAAAATTGATGTTAAAAAATTGAAAAAACCTTAACTTAAATACTTGTCGAGATATGATAAATTCTATCATTCGCTTCGTTTTTACAGATTTAATGCTTCTTTTTTTTAATCGAATAGGTCACGTGTTTTTGTCAACTTATTAAAAGCAAATTAAACGATAATTTTTACCCAGGATAAAATTATATGTATAAAGAAGCAAAATAAAAATAAATCAACGTAAGATGTTCAGAAACGAAGGTGTTCTTTAAATGCAATTCTTTACAATTATTATAACAATTTGTTCTGAATTGATTTGTTTAGAACACCAATGTACTGTTATAAGCATTCAAAAGCAATGCCATTCGTTATTCTGTTGTTCAAAATAAACTTTTATTCTTAGTCCAGTATCTAGTAGATACCATCAAATCAAACATGAAGAGAAAAAAAAAATGCGAAAAGTAATTTTTTTTCAATCAAAAATCTAGTATTGTTTAGTACAATAATTAAAGCATAAACATTAAATGAACGTTAATTTAGTTAGATATTTAAAAGCGAATCTGCTGTCGTGCAGCTAAAAAAAATGTAAAATGCCATAAGAAACTCCATAGGATAGTCACTCTTTACGATTATGTTTCTTTTACGGTCCCTTTTCTCACCATGGAATACCCGTATACACAACTGAAACACTGGCTAAGCACATAAATTATCGTCTGGTGAAATTTACATGTAACTCCGTAATTAGTGTGATTGTAAATTGTAAAATTTTTATTGGCATCTATGAACTATACAAGATTATTCTAAAAAATTAAGAAAATTCCAGAAAAAGATTATGTACATGCTCAAGAAGAGTTCACAAAAAAAATTGAACACAATAATAATAAAGCAATATATTTAATGGTCTATAGAAATATTCGTGAATATCAATGAAGGCTTTGTAATTTGAAATTATAAGCGCGAACGTTAAGTCAAGCTTTTCAATTTAGACATTCTATGCATTATCAGAAGAAAATAATAATTTTTTCATAAGTAGAAGAGGAAACAAACCAAGCGTTACAATTTTCCAGTTGTCACAATGAAAAATTATATCAAAAATTTAATCTCAAGGCATTGTTGCGCACGAAGATTGAGAACAAAATTCACGTGTATAGCTGCCCTTGATCGCAAGTACGGCTCAATTTCACAGAGAACTGGAGCCCAAAAAGAACAGGAAGACATGACTGTGTCGCTTAAAGACAGTACATTTACCTTCTCCAGGACAGTCGGTGCGCGACCGAGACGATGACGACAGACGAGGCCTCGCTGACCCCAAGGTTGAGCCAATGGCGTGCGAGTCTGGAGCGCGGTTCTTCCGACCTCGAGCGGCTCTCATGTCTGTGTCGCGAGCTTCACGATGAGGCCATTCGCAGCAGCGGATTTTGGCCGAGGTCGGTCCCGGAGGAGGTTGGGGCCCTCGCCGAGCGCCGCAGCAACTCGAGTGAGGACGTCACGAGTCAACCACCCGCCCACGAGCTCTTCACCCGGGACTGCAGGACGCGCAGGTCTTTGCAGATCGCGCAATCACCCGAAGAGGGCCGAATCCGTAAACCTAGGAACGATCTCGTCGCGGAACGCGCCCGTACGTTCGAGGAAGGCGCAGCTCGGATCAACTGCAACTCTATGCGCGTCCACGGTAACCCTCTAGGTAGCAGAGTATTCGCTTCTATTGCCGACAACGACTTCGTCAAGAACGATCCGAAACATCCGTCCAAGATCAATCAACTGCTCTCCAAGATCTCTCTTCAAGACGTAGGTAAGTGGCGAAGGAGGGCATGAGATACCGTATTTTCTCATAAGTCGTAGTAAATTTATGAAACAACTTTAATCGGTCGTTGATTGTATAGTAATTTCTCAATAACCGACATCTCAAAATAGATATTTCGAGCTCTAATTCTTAGAAAGTGGAAAAAGTTCAGAAAAAGATTCTACAACAACCTAATTATATTTTTATTTCTTACAATTCAAATTATGAACTCAGCCTTCTATATATTAGAACTTTGAATAGGAATAGTTCCATTACTTTGGTAAAAATTGGCATTCGCAAAACTATTTTTAATAAGCTTTAAAAAGTAAATACATTATATTTTTATCGAATAGACAGCATATAATAATCAATGTGAAATTAATTAAGATGCACTTTTATAAATGCATTTGTAACGTGTACATTGGATGCGTCGTTACTTTGTTTTCGCCTATGCACCATCACAGCCTCTACGCTTGACAATTCAAAAACTTATTTTTAAGAAAACAAATTTCTCAGATATAATTTCATAACATGGAGAGATTCATAAAGTTATCCAATCAACATTGCGAGCTTTTGTCACGAATGTCCTTAAAGCTTAACTATCCTGCACTTGAATCGGCGCTCCTTACATTCAGGATCGTCCTTGGATTGCGCGCAGCAGCGCATTCATATCTAATCGCGTAGTTCGCGCTTCACGTATTCCCAGGGCAGCAGAATAACCAAAGGTTACACGTCACCCCCGAACACAACGGGAACGAGGCGAGCGCGCGAAAGGCTAACAACAAGACAGTCGTGCACCTGAGGAACGCCGCGTCACCTATTCAAGAAGACGTGAACGAGCAGACGCGCTGCATCAACGTGACTGCCATCAAGCTGGACAACGATTTGGAGCCTCGAGCCGAATCGATGCTCACGCAAGCATCCCCCGAGGACCCAACGACGACACCGCCCACCGCGAAACCGGTGAAGAAGGTGGAGTTCTGCAAGACAGAAATTCACTTTGCTGCCGACTCCGGTAAGGTCAATATCGTCGAGACGGATGGGAAACCTCCACCGACGAACAAGTTCAGAATCAGAAGACGACGAAAGAACAGCAGTTTCGGAACCGTGTCCAGCAATAACGTTCAGGTGATAATACGGATAATAATAATAATAATCCTAGGGAAAAGTCGCGAAATATTCGTACTTTGTCAAGTCTAATTATTTTCGTACGCTAGGCTGTGTTAATTTTTAATGTTTTTGATAAACATAAAGTAACATTTGTATTCTGAAATATCTTTCAATTTATTATTTTTCTATTTAAACGAATTAGAATTAATAATTAAAATTAATAATTGTAATTAATTATTTTTAAAGCGAGGTATCATACATCATCAAATCTTAATCTTAAAGTATGCCACAATTGAGTTATGGACTTACCATTAGAAAATACTTGTGTTCTATCCAATTTTTCATAAATACTAAGCAACATAAATAAATGTCTCCTTATTATACAAACAAATATAAGTATAAGCTTTACGGTTTAAAATAAATAAATAATAAATTACTAAACGTAGATGAGTCTTATGAATATCTTGAGATTTTTAACATTAGGGAATAAAATAGATGAATTCAGTTCCTTATATGATTAAAGTAACAAATCACTAATACTAATATATGACAAGTATATATTATATTATAACTAACTGTATGAGAATAAAGAATTCTAATATTATTTCATTAAAATTCTAAGTAATTGTTTTCTGTGATGTAGGACTGTACAAAATTTTTGAATTTTAAGTAAACAAATGAATGGATCTTTTAAAACGATTTTTAAGAAACATTGTAATTATACCAATTAAATTTGACAACGCTTGATTTGATAAATGCTTGTACTGCATATAATCATAATTAAATTTTAATAAGTTTTTTCTGATACTTTGACGCGTCATGAAATATAACCTTCATTATTATTTATTTCGATACAAAAAATGTGTTAATCTTGATAAAATTAAACATTGCCATATAATTTTATAGAATAATTTTATAGTACTTCATAATACCGATTATCTTATTCTAAATGTACATATTCTATAAATTGCATTTCATGTGATAAATAGAAGAACAATATGCCTGTGCTGCACTTCGGTGATACTTTTTACGAAAAGTACATTTTCGGAGGTCAAGGTAAATTATTGCAGGACGATAAAAAGAGTGCAATTTCGAGCGATAATCAGGTGATTGAGAATACTAACAAAAAGCACAATTCCGGCGAGTCAGAAATAAAAATGGACAGATGGCACCCCTCGGAGAAGATAAGGGAAAATGGCGTGGTTTCAAACAACGATATATGCACAGCGAAAGATTCGTATACAGATATGAATCTAGAGAAAATCGTGGATCATAATAATAAATACAAAGGAACGCATACAACGACTGTTAATTTCCTTAGTGATGAGGGCAGTACTGCCCCAAAAGTAAACGAAGGTATGAAATTTACATTTTGAATTTTCAACGCTTATTTATCTAGCGATTCGGACTGAATCAATATTCTCAAATGATAAATATTATTCAAAATATTCGGCTTGAATTTCGAAAAATATTCACTAGCATTGCAGCGTTTGTACGGAAGATCTATTCAGTTGTTTAAGAGTTGTTTGATAAGTTAAAAAATTAAATACAAAAATTAGAGGATGGAAAAGTTATATTTATAAGGTAAAATAATATATATTAATTCAGCTTTTTGTACTATTTTCTAAATAATTGCAACGAATGTTTTAAAGATTATATTTATAATCCTTTCCGTTTCTTTTTTAAAGATTATAGATTTCTATTACTTTAAAAATCATAGATGAAAAGCTGTTAAACCAAAGAAAATAAGTAAACACAATTTGAACGAAGTTAATTATCAGTTACTATTATTCTTTCAAAACTTAATACATTTGAGAAATATTGTGACAGCATTAGATATCATATACTCGTAGTTGTAAAAATAATTCAAATCTAACAACCTGTCAGTATTAATCAGCAAAAATCTGTAATATAAAGCACTAATCCCACTTATGATAAATATTTTTTTAGATTTGTTTAAAATAATTAACTATATTGCAAGAGAAATTATCATTTAGATATTTATGACAGACAATTAAATGTATGCTTTTTAATTTGTGAAATGAGATATAAAAATGTAGCTCTCTTTTTCTAATGCGTGACTAATACTAATATAATTGATACTTTTTGGTTACGAGGTCTTGATGTAAATCATATCATAATTTGAGTCGAATTTTGCAATTTATCGATCAAAATAATTGTAGCAATACTGACTTAATTACACGTTTTACGTACGTAATATAATTTAAAATATAAAAATTGAGTACGCATTATTTTTTTAAGTGCAATTAATTACCATAAAATATTACAACCTACCGCTGATATTTAAATAAAAAATTAGATGTATATATTTGTAAGAAACACATATTGGAAAAAAAAACTTAATACAAATATCTAGCGTTATCAACAGAAAAATGTCGTAACTTATTGAAATTAACAAGAAACGATAATTAAGAGAACCAGTTGGATTTATCGACAGCGTAATAATTGATGCCATTGTATTTAAAAATTACGATTATACGACATTAAATAAAAGATAGATAATTTTGAAAAATAGGAATTCAAATCTTTAATTTTATAGTACGTAACCATTGAAAAATACGTTACGCATTATACCTCGCGTTTATTCTAACCTTGATCAAAATCTTAAAAATTATAATAATCAATTGAAATTTCAGATGATTTCATCTGTGATCGTTATTCATTACTATATTTGATTATATCGATGAATTTTTCAAGTAAAATATTCATAGGTTTTATATAAGTATTTATTGGAACACAAAATAACTTAGTTCCTAAAAATCAACGTTCCTAAACATCAATAATGTAACGAAGAATTAATTATCAATTATAATGTTATAAATTATATTATACTGTACTTAAGCGAATTTAATCGGTAATCACATATCGTAAAATAGAAATTTTTCTTTTCGGAACTATTTAAAATTGCAATATAATGTAACCAATTAAAGATTATCAATGATAAATTAAAATTTTTACTTTATTATTTTTTCAGAGTAACATTTATTTTTATAACTGTAACTATTTAACGTATTTTCAAAAGAAAAGAAAAAAAGAAATAAAGTTTTGTTGTAATTTTGAACACTTTGATGACAATTTTATAAACGAAATTTCTAGAAAATTTTTACTAAAATTAAAATACTTTAAATTAAAATTACACTTTAAGAATAAAAATTATTTTTGCTTCTTCGATTCATGTTTATTCCCTACTCTCCACTATATTGCATAATAAATTTTGAAAAATGAATATACAATTTAAGGAATGGATGTACATCAAATGTGCTTCATAAATTTATAACATTAATTTGGAATGTATTTGAGCGAAGGAAAAGAATCCATCTATTCTTTGACTTGAACTTTCAGTCCATAAATAAAATTATCTCAAAAAAAAAAAAAAAAAAAGTAAAACTAAAGAATCGCGCATATTTAATGTGAACCTATCCTCTCGTAATAACCATCCCAACCATCCAGTATAGTTATATTTGCGTACATAATTAAGTGTCGCGGGCCAGATTTCGCCTGGTACTTTGCTCTTGTTCGTGCAACGTCGCTGCGCAGTCCATAAAAAACATAACAGTTTGCATGAGTAGTATTTGTATACCGAACCCTTGGAGGAAGGACACGTTGTTGAACAGCATCCAACGAGGTTTCGACAGCGAACCCTTAAGCTTAAAAACCGGAGAAACAAAAAACGTACTTACAGGAATGAGCCGCCGCAGGATTCAGTTGCAGTTCGCTTCATCCAACAAGAATCTGAGTCCACTCACCAGCGACGATGACGACGACAACGACGGCGTTGTCGTTAGTCGTACAACTAAGATAACTCTACGCTTGCCAGCCGTGATTAGTCAGCATTCGCGTGTCTTACAATGCAATCCCTTCTCAAATCTAAAGTCGGTGCGGCTCGTCATGAGCATCGGCCAGATGACGTGTGGCCGCGACGTTCACCCGGATGATTCGGTATCCTTCAAACGGCTCTTCTCCAACTTCTACAACAGAGAACCTCGAGACGGACTGTCGCTCAGCGAAACTGGGATCAACAATTCATCGCCGAAACTCTGGTCGTTGAAACTCAAGTCTGACGATTCTCAAGCAGAGGAGCAACTTGACAAGTATCGACTCTTAAACCGATCGCGAATGATCACGGGTACAAGAGCTGTACATATATGTCTAATGTTTCTGGAAGGCAATGAGCTCAATGTTTTTATCTTTCTTTTAAAAAATTCACTTCGTTTCGGGGTTCATTCTCTACGCATTGGCAGTTTCTCGTTATAGCAAATAAGATTAGCTGATAAGACTTACCAGAGAGGGAAAACTTTTTCTTACATTTAAGCAATTGATTCTAGCCAGTTCTTAAAAATACATTTTTATTTTTGCTTTTTATTGAACAAGTTTATCGATATACTTCAATGTTAATTGAAATTATTAATTTTAGCGAAAACAAAAAATTCAGAAGCATTATTTTTAAATACTTTAATTTTTGAAGGTTTGCTGCAACATTATTATACATCAATCAAATTTTAATTTCGTTGTAATTTCGTCTATTTAAAACTTTACTGATTACATAGCATTAATATAGAATTAAAAATTACTTAATACATATCATTACATAATATAGGCAATATTATTTGGTTCTATTTTTTATCACATTTGATAAAATTTCCTTCATTTTAACTGTGAAAAATATTTAATTTTTTTGTCATGAGAATGCAATATTAAATAATTATTAATCCGTATACCTTCCATATTAAACAATAAATGATGTATGAGTTTCATTTTATCAGAAAACATTTATATTATTCGCGAGAGTAGACTATTAATTTTGCTTATTACCATAAACAATTTTTTTAGATAAACCCAATGGTACTTTCCCAACAACAAATCACGTTGTATATAAAGATGTTGATTCAGTATCGGAGAGGCATTCCAACAAAAATCAAGTTGTATCCAAGGATTCAGAAAATAATCAAGTTCTCTTAAAAATAATCAAAACGCATAAGCCAATACTTGCAAGAGTGGAAAATGATCATACAAGCAATCCACTCAAATCTCGATTAAAGAGTCAAAGTGCTGATGTGCATGAAGAAAGTGTAACTAAGCATTTGGTTGAGGAAAATGGCAAAGACAATTCTCAAAATTCTATATGCACTAATTTTGAAGCCAAAGACTACTGTGATAATAGTAATGGAATTAATAAAATGGTTTCCAATTGTATTGAACCTCCTACTTATGAGAATATATTTGACGCTACAAGTGATGGTGCTCCACTTTATGAAAACTTCCAAGTTGTCAATAGTAATCCAGTAAAAGTTAAAGCGATTGTAAATGGAAAAGCAACAGTAAAGAAACGATCATCAAATACGCAGCCTGAAAAAGCATCTAGTGCTTTCTACGATAGACGGCATAAAAAAATTCCATCAAAAATTAGCCATATAGTTAATAATGAAAGATCTACTGAAAAATTAAATAAAATAAAACCAGATAAAATAAAGATTATACGATCTGTTACACCGATATCTTCATTTTCTAGTACAAAAAGTGATAAAAATTCACAGCATTTTATAGACAATTTAGATTTTAAACACCCAAATAGAATAAGTTCTCGTTTAAGTAAATCACGTGACAATTCATCTAAAAGATATAAAGATAATAAATTTATAAAGGAAGATAATACTTCAGGTATACAAGTAAAAAGGAAAAGTTCTTTAAAGGTTCATTCCGCGAAAGACGAATATGAAGGTACACCCTTAAGTAATAATACTGAGAATAATACTCGACGTACAAGGTAAAATTTTCCGTTTAAAATAAAATTACATCTGCATTAATCAAAGATGTTAAGTAACTATAAGTTTCAGATCAAGGAAACCAGTAGAAGTAGTGTATCAAACTGCAGTTTATAATATGAAAAATGAAAAGCTCTCTAAACCTACAAAGACAAAAGAAGTAAGAGGACCTTGCTTGATAAACGATTTTATATGTGGAAATAAAATGAGACGACCATCCGATAGTAAAAGAATAATAAAAAGTATGTTATTTTTTTAATATGCACATTTATTTACGAAAAATTGTTATAAATAAAAGTTCAATAATTTTTGTAGCAGCCATTGTGTCACAAAATACAAGTAAAAGAAAAGAAATGCCTTCTACAATTAACAGGCATACATCATAATCAGTTTAGATACTTAATTATTAAATAATTATTGTTAAAGTTTATGACATTCATTTTTCAGACAATGATAAATAACAAATTATAATGGGTTCCTCCAAATTTATATAGCTTTACGTTTTACCGCTTATGACAAAATTTGATACTAATTTTGAAGTAACTGCTTATAATAAGCGGAATAAGAGTTCCTCTCATTCTACATGGAATCTGTAAATGTTAACATTGACCTTACCATTTTGGACTGAAATAAATGAACTTATATAATAATAATGCTGAAAAAACTTGTTCACTTTTTTTTTACATTAAAATACTAATAATTCATGAATAAAGGATGTAGTATAAGCCCAAATTTAGTAAAGTAGTTTTTTATCACCTTATTCTTTTAAATACACTTACATATATAATAAATTTAATGTAATTTAAGTTATTTATAATGTACATTAATTGTTTAAGTTCAATAGTAAATAACTTCACTTTTATATTTAATTATAATAAGTAATATGTGAATGGAGTATAACCTAAGTATTGTACAAAATAAAGAAAGCAATTTTTTGGAATGTAATATTATTTTTAATGAATATGATTTATATTATAAAACCAAGATTTATGTGAGGTGAAAGAAAAATAATTCCAAAAAAATGCCTTCAGAGTATACAAATTCTTTTTAATAGTTGTTTTATACAATTGTGCTCTTTGTGTACTGGTTTTGTATCATAAAATATCATAATATATGATAGAAATGACTAAAGTTACTTATAGTGAATTGTTATGATCCAGTCGAGGTCTTTTACTACGAATTTCTTCTGGTGAATCTCCATTAACAGACAGTAATTCTCGTTTTCTTTCTGTAGTCTAAAATTATTATGAATCATTAAATGTTTGATAATTTAAGGGTATAATTAATAAGATGTCAATAATTTATAAAATATTATTTAGTAATTTACCTTTTTGTCCCATCGTTGATGTAGGTACCTTAAAACAATTGTTGTTTTTTCTGTTACAATAACTGTAAAATAAATATTCAATATTTAATTACTATAAATATTAAAAAATATACAAGAAACCTGATTTGTGAATGTTATATCAGTAGCAATGTTAGGTGTTATGAGTACAATAAAAATTTCAAACAACAGTAAAGGAAATAAAAAGTCATACAGATTAATTTCATATTTTAGTTTACACGTTGCATTTATTAGATCATTTAACAGACTAAAGCCATTTCATAAACTTTTACAAAGTTAATTAAGAGGGGCAGAATATCCTCTTATTAATAAAATAAAAAATAATAAAAGTAAGATTAAATAATATCTGTATTGTAATACATTAAATATAATTAAACTTAATATTACTTGTAATGCAAATTTGCAAATTATGTAAATCACAATTGATGAACGGTATAAGAAATTTTATTTTCTTTATTATAATAAAAACTTATTTTAATTTGATATCTTTTTAATGCAATTGACTTTATTCTCAAAATTATTATGAATGCTTATTAAATTCTTATTTAATTGATATTATAGTAAAACAATTCGAGAGAAATATCAATTTAAATTTGAAATGTTACAAATTACCTTGGCATTATTCTGCATGATTTTCATATATTTACAATTTTAATATAAATTTTACCTTGTTCAGAAGGATAATCTTTTGTTGGAAGATAAACGGATGGTCTTTTCACACAGGTTCTATTTCCATTATCAGTATGAAAATTAGCAAAATTATTTTCATCTATCGAAGGTAATCCACTAAGAAACTCTGCTACAGACTACAAAAACATATACTTATTACATATTTCAGAATAATTTAATTATTACATAAAGACGCTCATTAAACATGATGCGTTTATTAATCATAACGACTTTAATAAATGTATCATGAATATTAAATATGACAGTATCGCAAAGTAGTTTAAAACTTTAGAGGTTAAGTAAGTTCCAAAAACTTTCTTTATCTTAAAATTTACCCGATCCTTTAAAAAAATATTGCGAATGCGAATCTAGCTACGTATGCATATATTAACACACAAACAAAGATCAATATGCACCTATGTTTAACCTAAATCTATAAAAATACAAATACGTAATTTAGTAATTTTTATTTACCATCTTAACAGAGTCGAAAGACTCGAGGATACTGTATGAAAATCAAACGCAGTAGCAAAATATATGGATGACCGAGGTATAAACTGAACCAGATATTGTCTTAAGAAGACGAAACAAAACATTTCACTAACATCGCATAATATTCATGATTTGCTTTTGAAGCAGATGAAGGGGTTAGCGCTACGGTCTGGACACTGGACATAATCCTAGCATGAACAAATCCAAACGATTCTATAATGTCTGAATTCTTATTGGCTCTAACATTTTCCATTAATTACTTGCAGTGTTGTCAAATAACTTATGGTTTAACTTTCTAAATACTTATGATATGATTCAAATTCAGTCCTATGACTAAGGTGCACGCATGAAAATGGCATCACTGTAGCTAGAATAGAAAACGCGTCTCTTTAAAATTACCTTGTCAACAGATTCGTAAACAGTGGTTGTTTATAATAGTTATAAATGATATCGTGCTTTAATGATGGGAAAATGTTCTATTTTAATTTGGAATCATGGCTTAGAAATATTGTTTTGAAAATGCGATTAACTTTGCAATACTTAAATTGGAGCATATGATACTTTCTACTTTCTACTTTCTACAAATCAGGGTTAATTTACGGTAAAAGATGATTCAAGAAAAGTGGACAAATTTGGTAAAAGGCTCTTGTTCAAATCACTATAATTTTGAACTTGAATCAGTTTATGGTAATTGTCACTGTCCAACAACAATTAGTTTTTCTTTATGTGCTTTTGATGCTGATGATGAAGCACTTATTGCAATAGATAATAATGGTATTGCTTATTATATCGATCTGACTGATTCTCCGGCTTATAGAAAATTGGGATGTGTTGGTATAAGTACTTGTCTAACATTTAATCCTACAGATAAAAATGAACTTTTAATTGGCTTAAGTTCAACAAATATTAAAGTATTGAAAATAAATGATATTAATGATTTTTGTGTATTAACTGGTCATACAGTACCAGTTAAAAATATATCATTTTACAAAGATTATTGTTTGACAGCATCAAATAAAGAAGTGATTATATGGCAAATCAAGTCATACTGCAAGGCTCATCAACTGTGTTTAAATGTCAAGAATATTGTTATTAAGAAAGCTATATTTTCAAATTTAGGACTTGTTGTTGTTTTGTATCAAAGTAATATAATACAATCATGGATATTTCAACAATTTGATAAAGATAATAAAATTGATGTAGAAAAATATGGATTGAAGAATGTTAAAGATTTTGATATTACAAATGACGGAAGAGCAATGATAGTATGTGGATCACAAAATAAAATTTTAGTGTTTAATACTGCAAGGTATGATTTATTAAAATGTATAGATCTTTCGAATTTCAACGGTGGAAGACAATTATCAGTGGTTCCACTACCACTTGATGGAGGAGCAAATTCAACAGTAGCAGTTCTTACATTAGACTGCACATTGAAATATTTAAATTTAGCTACATCGAGCATTATTGAAAATTGTTGCAAATTACAGACAGGAATAAAAAAGATTGTGGTTTCATACAAAGGTCATTATTTGGCTTATATAAGTAGACATGGATACTTAGATATTACATTTTTAAATAAGTTTTTAAATGTGAATCTTACCTCCAGTCCCAGAAGAAAACAAGAACAAAAAAAATCACATTCTCATAAAGCAGAAATGCATTTAAAGTGTGTACAGCACGCTTTAAAAGAGGAATTAAAGTTACAACGGTTATTACCAATATTACAAGAATTTGGAGAATATCCTGAAAAGCATCGAAGATTGATTTGGACAACAATAATGGAATTACCCAATAATAGGAAAGCTTACATTGATTTATCAAATAAAGTTCTACATGGAGCAATGTTTGAAATGTTAAAAAATGATTTTTCGATAGATAAGTCTAAGAATACTGTTTTGAGTATAACACTAAATTGTTTGCTTCACTGGTGTCCAGTTCTTCGAGAATGTTCATTTTTATCTAAATTAGTTGTACCTTTTGTAAATGTTTTTCAGGTGAATAGCTTATTAATAAGATAATTTGTGAATAACCCAGAATAATTGAAAATATTGTTCTAAATGTTTGTCTTACAAATATATAAAAATAATATTTATATCAGTCTATAATATTCATTTTATTCACTTTTATTCTGGACTATTCATAAATATATAGATTATTATACAAGTGTTGGTATAGATACATTTTAGTTTATTTATTAATTTTACAGAATATTCCTATTCTTGGATTTGAAGCATCTGTATTTATTATATTAAATTACTGTCAAAAATGGTTTGAATATCATCCTCTACCACCACTTAATATTTTAGGCATGATAGAAAATATATTATTAGAAGCAGATCCAGTACTGTTTAATTATTTTTGTGAACGAGGTATTTCATCTACTGACTATGCATGGATCTTACTACAAAACACATTAAGTGAAGTACTTGGAACAAATGATTGGTTAATTATGTGGGATCATTTGCTTTCTCTTCATAAGCCATGGTTTCTTTTAATGTGTACAGTAGCCTATAATATTTCATATCGTAAAACTATCACTACAAAGTTACAAACTGTAAATGATTTTCAACAATTTTATCGAACTCGCGGACACGTTTCTATTAAAAATATATTGAAAATAGCTCATAAATTAGATTCAGATATACCTTACCGAATCCATCCTTCTCGATATCTCAAGTAAGATCTTCAGAACTGAATATTTAATGTAAGGAAGAAATCAATTAAAATAATTATTTTCTATAATATGCAATTTTTTCAGAAAAGGTATGAATACAATTCCTAAAGAAGGACCATATCCACCATTTCTTCAATTTGAATTTCCAAAATATTTGACAGATGAGTTGCATGGCATAAACTTAAAAAAACTTAAAGAAAAAGAGCATCAGTTACGAGGACTTCAACTTAATGCAATAGAAGTTTTGGAAGAAAAACGATTACGTACAGAAAGGGAAAATTTTATGAAGGGCATTCAGGAAATGAGATTAAATGGTACATTTAAATATATTAATGTTTATTTAAATATTTACAAAAATAAGTATTTAAGTTATTTACTTTATAGAAATTCGCAAGTGTTATGAGAATCAAGTTTATGATGATGAGAGGTTATTAGCATATACAAGAAAACAAACTGAAGATTTGGATCCTTGCAAATATCTACATAATGATATAAAATGTAACAATTTTGGATGCAGTTGTCAGGAGTTCATTTATGAAACAGATTTTAAAGGAAAAAGTAAAAATAAACATAAAAACTGCAGATTACTTCAAGAACAAGTAGATCAGTTAGAATTTGAAGTTCAAAATTTGCTTACAGCATTATATAATAAATCGTTAAGGACGAAACCAGAATTAAATAAGTATTTTTAAAATTATGAATAGAATTAGTAAAACGTAATAGTCGTATTAAGGTTTTATAATTAAATAATTAGTATATTGAAGATTATTTTTCTAATATTTATGTATAATTAATAAAATATAAATCACAAAAAATTGTGTATTTAATAGAAAATTTGTTGTACAGAAAGAATTGTTAATTGTTAGAAAGTTAATTAAATTGTAATAAGGAATATAAAGGGGCTTCAAGCTTGGAACGTCCATTCATAGATGTCAATTCTATTACAACTAAACATTCTATTGTTGCCACTCCCACTGATTTTAACAGTTTCTCTGCAGCTGACATAGTTCCTAAACATGAATGTAATTTTAGTTTTCAATTGAATAATAACAGTGATTTTTTATTTAATAATATTTTGTTTTTTACCGCCAGTGGCTATAATATCATCTACAATAAGTGCTTTGTTTTTTCCTTGCACAGCATCAACTTGAATTTCAAATGTATCCTAAAAATATTTATTAAATTATAAAGATGTATATATTAAAGCAAAACAAGTAAAGAAATAAGTAAAATTTAAATTATTCATGTCAAAATGCTACAAGTTTGATATGCACAACATTAAGGATTTATATTTAATAATATATGTTATTTCTGTTGAAATAAAGTACAGAAAAATGCAACAGTTATAACAACCTCTCCATACTCCAAGGTATAGTTTTGTTGAAAAACTTGACCCGGGAGTTTTCCTTTTTTTCTGATTGGAATAAATGGTTTTGCTAATTCAAGGCTGATTATTGGACCCAGCAAAAAGCCTTTAGAATCCAAACCTACAATGCACTCAATATCTAGTAGAGCTACATGTTCTATTAACAAATCTCTCATTGCTTGCATGGCTGATACATTTTTAAAAATTTCAAATATATCTCTGAAAAAAATAGACTTTACATAATAAATAACGCTTCAATTACTATGATAAACTTCAATTACCTAAATATAACTCCTGGTTTTGGAAAATCAGGATAATGTGTAACTGCCTCCTTGACTAATTTTAATTTATGAGCCTTTTCCATTTTATATTCAATAACTAAAATAAAAAGTATATTATATAAGTAGAATTATTATTATGATAGATATAAGAATAATAATCTCTTGATAAGATACTAGTCAATGATATAAATGGAAAAATTTTTATATGTGTACATATTATAATAACTAATAATGTAAAATTTTTATTAAATTTTATTCTTTTAATATAAATAGAAAAGTAATATTAATTATTTTATAAATTAAAAATTATTCGTGTTTTTAACATACTTGAATATATTTAACAGCAAAAAATTAAAAGTCTTTTAAAATTAATTTTAATTTATAAAGTAAAATAAGTTTTAAATAAAAATTTTAAATGCATGTCAATTTTGTAAGATATTAGAGAATCAACTGTTTTTATTATAAATTTCTTCATTTACAGCGACTATATCTGATACTTCAAACACGTGAGTGAAACATCTATTTCACATAAAAATTGATAACATTTGACGTAAAGTGACGGTCAAATACAATAAAAATAAAATTATACATTTATAAAAAATGTACACATGTATATTAAAATTTTCTTTATTTGATTCGGTTTTTCACGATTATTTGTAAAGAAACGTATAAGTATTTTTAAGTTTTGTAATTTTAAAACATGAACGTATTAAACAAGAATGTTTTCAGTTTTATTTTACTGTGAATAAAAATGTGTATTTATTAAAAATGTTTGTGATTGAAAAGGTAGGATATTATTTCTAAAATCATTCAATTAAAAAGGGAAATGCCATTCATGCTCTCATATTCAACTTTTATATTTGAATGTATGATAGCGTTATCTAACATTAACTTAGAGCGCTGAATGGAAAACTGATTGAACAACAGAGGGCAGAAGCTGTCGATAGCATGAAGAGGGAAGGGGGAAGAAAACTGGAAAAAATGGCTCTTTCGACCAGCAGATTAGAATGTTATTAGTCATCCAATTGCTGTTTACGAGAACGAATATCAGCTGGATGCGTAGCAAAAGTGGTAAAGGAGAAGCCGAGCTGCTGTGACAGTTCTGTAGTATTGTTCATAAGTAGTTAATGCGACGAGCCACGATAAAACGTATCTCATCTTAATAACATGAAGAACTTTCTTTCGGGTTCTCTTCCTTTTGACGCTGATGTTGGTGAGTATGGAATACATTCTGTTTTTACCTTTATTTTTTTTTTTTCATTATTTAAATATTCTATGATTAACAGTTTTTTCGAGTTTTTTTATCTTTTCGTAATTTCGCTCTGTTCAATGTTCTTTCGTGATAGTTACGAGAAAACATAAATTCGTAGAATGAGTTAAATTACGTATGTAATGTGTTTTCGGATAAAAAACAGTGACCCGAAAACTTAATTATTTTGATTATATTGACGATATTTGAAGGTATACTTAGTGTCAACTTTTTTATACAATATCGATTATAATTTGTACGTGTGAAACTTTCAATCTGTAAACAGAGTGTAATCGTCGAGTTTGAGATAAATGGTGGGCATATATTGTTAAGAATTGATTATTTTTATTGTAGAAAAGGCAACCAATCATAAAAGTACTTCAGAGGACTGGGCATCAATAATGGAAGTATGTGATAAGTTGGGTCGTTCACCAGAACATGCTAGAGACTATCTTCGTTCGATTACTAAAAGACTCAATGCTCAGGATCCACACATTGTGATACTTGCCATATCTGTGAGTAAAATTATTTATCAGTTTCATTTATACAAGTTATTGCTTACATTAATTAAAACTAATAGTTGTTCAAAGATCAATATCATTAAATATTTTAATAAAATACTACTAAATTTATGATAAACTTGTGATTTATAATTAAAACATCTATGTAATACTGTGATATTGTAGAACATATTTAAAAATAAATTTTATAAAAGATTATTATAAATTGTAGTTATACATCAATCTAAATATCTATTTTAAACTGTTATGATAACATGAAATATTAAATAACATTTACGTTAATTTTATGCTTTACAGGTATTAGATGCCTGCTCAAGCAATTGTGGAAAAGCTTTTCATTTGGAAATTGCATCAAGAGAATTCGAAGGACAATTTATAAAATTGATACAGAATAATCGCTCCCAGCCAAAAATTTATGAAAAATTAAAGGCATTATTGAGGAAATGGGCCGAGGGTGATTTTAAAACAGACCCTCAGTTAAATTTGATTCCAAGTTTGTATCAAAAATTGAAGTTAGAAGGTCATGATTTTTCTACTGCTTCTGATATGGTAAAACAACAGATCATATTTTACAAGTTTTATCACAATAATTATTAATCTTATAACTATATTTAATTATTTTTATATATTTAAAATTTTATTTTAATACTAACTTACTTTAATACTAAAATTACTTAATACTAATACTATTAATACTAACCATAGGTTAATACTAATCTATGGTTAGTATTAACTAATTTATTTATTTAATTTCATTATTACTTTATTATTAAAAGCCAAGGCAGAATTATGTGCTTAGTAAAGATCCAAATGTTGTTACAAGTACTCAAGAAGAAGAAGAAATAGCTAAGGGTAATATTATTTATTAGTAATTTTTAAATTGTTTTTTATTTTATAGCTTGGATAATAATTTTTATATGTTTAATGCTTAGCTATTGAGTTATCGTTAAAAGAAAATAATAAACAGTCAACGATTTCACATAATTCTCCACCTTCCAAGAAATCACCTAGTATATATCCAAGTGTAAACTCCACACTAGTTGGTTCTGCTAATTCAGAAGGAAGGAAAGTTAAAGCTCTTTATGATTTTGAAGCAGTTGAGGATAATGAATTGACGTTTACAGCAGGAGAAATCAGTAAGCACTTTCAATTTATAAACTCAATCTATACTAAAACTTGACCAAATCTATAACATTCCTTATTTTTATATTTATTTTATAGTTAATATTTTGGATGATTCTGATCCAAACTGGTGGAAAGGTAGTACTCATCGAGGTGAAGGCTTATTTCCTTCTAATTTTGTTACAGCCGACTTATCTGTTGAACTGGAACAATTTACAAGTATTAAATTTTAACGAAACTTTAATTTAAATGAAATAATGAAAAAATTGTAAATTATATCAATAATTTTTAGAATTAGAAAGTAATAATAAAAAGTCTGTACAATTTGCGGAAGAAGTGGAAGTAAAAACTGTAAAAAGAGAACCTGAAGTTGTAGAGATAGAAATTGACGAACAAAAAATGGATAGATTATTGAATTTGTTACATGAAGCTGATCCTCAATCTGATAGTTCTGATCCACAAGAAATGTTAGATTTGGAAGGTAATCATTTTATTTTTAAATATTTTACAGAAAATGAATTGGAAAAATATTAAGTTTTTATTTATAAAATAGAACATGTTACTGCTATGGGGCCATTAATAGATACAGCTCTTGAGAAAGTAGATAAGCAACATGCAAAGCTTACTCAATTAAGTTCCGATTTAGTAGATGCAATGAATTTATACCATATGTTGATGCGCGAGCCCGCTATATCTAGCTACATTCTACCCAAAATGCCCCCTCAGCAAATGGTTTATCAATACCCACATACACAAGGAACACCACATCCACAAACAGGACATTCACAGCCAGTGCATTCACAAGCAGGGCATCCACAAGTAGGACATCTTCAAGGAGTACCTCCTCATGTAAGTCTTGTAGATTTTACTAAACAAAATTATTTTTTTTAAATAAGTAAAAGTACTTTTAATAGAAAAAATGTTTTATTTAATACAATACATTGTATTTATTTAACGAGATTTCACTTTTATCAGTACTACTTTTTTATTTAATGTAATTTATAGTACTTATTGAATTTTAAATTTCAAAATATTAAAATACAATTTAATTTTCTAAATCATAATTTCAAACTGTAATAAAAGTATATCAATAAAAAGAATTGCATAAAATCAATCTCTACAAACTATTGATTTTGATTGGCATTTGATACTATTAGTGAAAAAAAAATTTCTTATTTAAATATTTATATTTGTGATTGTATGAACTATACAATATGTGTATTTATAAATATAACACATTAAATTGAATACAATACTAATGTCTAAATAAAAATTTTTAATTTATTGTATTAGATTTTTAATGGCTTACCAACTGGACCACAATCACAAACTATTGTTGGTTCACAACCACGATTTAACACAAATATACTACCAAATGGAGAATTAATTAACACACAACAGGGACCAGCAAATTTACCTACAATGACATTACCGCACCACTTTCATGTGCCACCAGGACTTCGGCAAATAGGTTCCGAAGCACGGCAAGAGTCTCAGCAACCTAATCAAAACAACATTCCTTATACACAACCAGGGTAACTAAACAGATATTTAATTTATACGTACTAAATTATAAAAAAATGTGAATTATTATACTATATTTTGAACAGTTTATAAAATAAAATGAAGCATAATCAACTTATTTAAAAAGAAATTTTTTAACTTTTAATTATTGTTTTATATTTATTAAAATAAAGGTAATTGTGTAATTATGAAACTTAGAGCCCCCAAAAAGGGTTTGATTTTTTCTTAAACGTTAAAACAGATTTATTTATCTAAACTATATTATTATTAAAAGAATAATACAGAAATTTATTAATATGTTAATAAATTAAAACCAATCATTGGTCTATTCATTATAACAATTATAATGTATAACAAAGGATAATAATTTTATATCATTATACAAAGTATACTTTACTTATTATTTATTTTTAAATTATCTACATTATGAAAATTTTTTTGTATAAAACATATATTTATATTTTTTATTAAAATAGTTATGTTTTCTTAATTTTGTGCTTCTTGATCCATAAATCAAGAATTGGTTGAAGACAAATTAATTTTTTAATTTATCATTTTATATAAATTTAAAAAGAATAATGTATAGAGTAACTTTAAATATTTATAAATATTTAAAAATAATTATATTATTGATTTCAGTGTAAAATAACAAATAAGGAAATAGCAATAAATTTCTCTTGTAATTTTCTTAACAAAAATAAAAATTAAATGTCAAATTAAATACAGTCAAATTCTTTAGTTTTAATTATTTTTAGAAATGTGATACAGTAAAAAATTTTTGTTATAAATTTTAAATTGACAAAGCACTCGAAATTTTTTTTTGTCAATAAATCTATTATAAAACCTTATTTTTATTACTTATTAAA
This sequence comes from Wiebesia pumilae, assembly GCA_018907045.1. NCBI lineage: Eukaryota > Metazoa > Arthropoda > Insecta > Hymenoptera > Agaonidae > Wiebesia > Wiebesia pumilae. Next base: position 1,403,846 of record JACCHZ010000033.1, read on the forward strand.
AATTATCTGTGAAAAACTTATATTTAAATAAAAATTTGATAATTAATATATTCATAGTATATAATATTTTTGTGTTATTTAGTACTAGTCTGATTCAATTAAAGTTAATAGACAAATAAAATAAACAATTATAAACAATTTATTGTACATAATTACATACTTTATACGTATTCTTTTATTCTACACTAAAATCAATAGAAAAAGTAATTTTCCAAACAAATTGCTTTGCTAATAAAAATTATTTCAGGTTTTAAGCTACCTATTATTGTGTCATTGAATATTTATTACCAATGACACTACCATTCAACTGTAATTAGTACAGTTTGTAGAAATTCATTCTTTTTATTTGTAAATTCATTTCAGACAGTTTATTTGCATTAAAATTAGCTTTGGTATTATTTTAGAAATTAAGATATTTGAAACTCTAATGTGTGAATTCTTTAAGTGCAGTGAAATATTTACAAATGACTTTATTCGCACTACATATTCGCACAATCACCTAAACTAGTATTTATTTGTTAGTTAAACAATATCGTTATATCACAACAGATTTTCAGCGCAGAGTGGCCTCGCAGTACCTGCTTCTTATATGTCGCAAGTATCATCTGACCAGCAGATCAGTAACCAACAACCGCAGTTTTCATCTCCTAATAGCCAGCGAATGATATAAGAAAAGAAAGTAAAAACGGAAAGACACGTATTTTTTGTCACGAACGAGAAAAATAATCACTCTGTAATCTAAACTTCAATTGTACGAGATCGCTATGCTATAAAATTATTGAAATAATAAACGTAATAAAATACATGGAGTAGCCAAAGATCATCGATTTTTGACGAAGACTGCGTATGGTTATTGGCAGCGATTAATATATATAATATACATACATATTCCCACAACACAAGAAGCGTTGAAATAGATGCCTTGACGTGATGCGTTCTGCTTTTAATAAAGAGCATTTCCTTTCGCATCGCTGAAAGATAACTAAATAGATAAATGAATAAAAGGAAAGTGAGCGAATGAGTGTAAGAGAGAGAGAGAAAGAGAGAGAGTCAATAAGCAGAGGAGATTTATGATACTCGTACGAATCTTTCATTATTTTGTGCTGAATAAGAAAGGAAAATAGAGCCAGGCAAATGTAAGTGAATTACTATATTTTTTCGCAAAAATAATTGCAAAAAAATTCGTTAATAATTTTGAATTTTAGAAAACTTATGTAGTTATTAAAAAATGTTAAATAAATACGTACACAGATGCGTACGACATAAAGCATTATGCATACAAATGTGCACGCGTGCGCGAACACACACTTATAGGCAAGTAAATGGCAGATCATTAGAAATTATTATAAATTAAAATTTAATATAAATTATGATTTAAAAAATCAAATTTCGCATGGCCTTGTGATTAAACCTTGAATTTAAAAGAAATTATTTCAATTAAGTCGATCGTCTATTCTGTCGAATATTGTTCAGTCATAAGAATGCAATATATTACCAGTGCGGTTAAGCAAAATTCGATAAATAAGTAAACAAATAAGTCTTTTCTAGTTTTTTACTAACAATAAATAAAGGAAATCATAGAGCGTCTCGTCAGAAATATCCTAGATGACATTTCGCTTTATGAATATTTATTAATGTTCAAATAAATAATTTTCTAGTATAATAGAATTTAAATTTCAAATTATGTGAGAGCTTTGAAGAAAGGATAAAAACACAAAAAATTATTTATGTGTCTAGATATCTTGAAGAAAACTTGGTCTGCGATCATTGTAAATAATTTTAATTCGAAATTAATGCGCGACGATTAGAGAACAAGGGGTTGAGAGTAAAGATTTTAAATACATAATTTTTGTATTTGAATCATTCTCGAACTTAAAAGAACATGTTATGCACGTACAAAAATTACGATTTGTAAGTGCAACGTTTACTATAGTTTGAGATATATGCAGTAGAAATCTGTTTTACAATGAATATTAAATGACATATTGTTGGTTTAACTGACTTCAGAATGGTAAAAGTGTTTCTCACGTTTTAGTTGCATTAATAATTTCACAAAATACGTGTTTTTCAAAACGGTAAGATATACATTTGAGTGAAATAGGTACAAATGAGAGAAGCGGAAGCTGCGGGTATAGTGGCGACTTGACTGATGCGATAATTTGTGAAATGTCACTTTATACATACGTTATTTCACGAATTGTATAATCTTGCTATAATACATGCGACAATTAAGGTAATAAAAATTGGACATTTCACAGATGTTCTGACTTAATATCTATGAAAAAACATGAACAGTTCGAAAAGGAGAATGAAAGTAATCGAAAGAGAAAGAGTACGAATGAATGAAAAAATTCTTTTATAAAACGAAAACAATCGTCAGAATTAATTGTATAGGTTATGTTATCATTAAACTTTCATTATTTACATAAAATAGTAACGCTGTTGTTATTTAAAAATTAAAGCCAGGAATTATTTATTTTTTCTTGTTTGTGTATTTTATAAAGTTATAATATTTTTTTCGATATTCTGTACAATAATCTAACTAATATTTTAGGACAACTCTTTCTTCTGTATTTTACCTGTATCTATCTTTTTTCTGTATTTTAGCCTTTAAATAAATTATTTTACGTACAACATTTTTATTACTTATCCTTGTTACATAAACGTACGAAAAAGTTATCGAATAAAAACGTGAAACATGACTATAATCTTAGTTTTTAATAAGACGTTACTATATTTGTATCAGTCACATAGATTAACTTAGGCTACATGCTTTATTACTGCATAAATACATATATTATATAAGAATACATATAATATATAAGAATACATATAATATATAAGAATACATATAATATATAAGAATACATATAATATATAAGAATACATATAATATATAAGAATACATATAATATATAAGAATAATTCGTATATATTATATAAGAATATTGTATAAGAATGTTATTTTTAACTATTATAAATAATATAATGAATTTGTCATTTATATTTATTTAATTAGCAAACTTATCATAAAATCGTACTATTTATGTGCTATATTCTAATTAAAAAATTATTACATTTGTTTAACCAAATTGTTATTAAAGAATCCTTCCTTAATTGATTTTACGTACATAACTCTCTAAATTTTCCAAACTCGTTATTCTAACGAAAGAATACCTATTAATTTCGTTTAATAACATTCTGAGCAATGAACAGTTTTCTCCTACATTCTTTTATTGACAAATTTACAGTTTAATTAGTGGCTATTAATGTCAGTTATAGTTTACGGTGAAAGATAGATGAAAAGAGAAAATAAAGATTCCGATGATCTTACATTTTTGTATTTTCATCACGTCAGTTCTTTGGAATAAGATAAGCTACTTTTACTTGGCTGCTAACTGGTTCAAGGTATTCCCGTCATTTGTCGCCCATAAGCGGATTATTTTGACTCAAGAATCTCCTTCGATTTCACTATATATAGATTTTATATATTTGTACTTTTTTATTATTTTTGCAATAGCTATTACGTGATCGATTTATTAAACGAATTATCACTTGAATTAACTGTTCTAAAATCTGTAATTTATATAAAACCTTTTTGAGCGATAATATATACCACGATGATAATATGGTAAATTATTATTTTACTTCGAGTTGGTTGCCATAATACTTTGTATGATCTTTTAAGATGATATTTCATTGCATCACTCTAATTTGTAACTACATTCAATTAGGGTTGTAAGCATGTTTGATAAATATTAACGCTATTAAGACAGAGTTCGTTAAAGGAAATATTCTCAAAATATTTGTTTTTTTTTTCATTGTTCATTTGGAATTTTAATTTTTAATTTATAAGTATTAAATAAATTTGCAGAAATGCTTTTTTAAAACAACATTTCATATATAATTGATGTATGCTCTGTTACTTTTTTTATAAATTATATAACTACAAGTTGAAAGCAGATTCGTTTTTAAAATTAAGATAATTCTTCATTTAGTTAAAATATTAAGAATAAATGATATATTTATCCTTAGTACTAACACTTTATTCCTTAAAAGTTCCTTTATAATCTATTTTCAGTATTGAAATAGAAGATAATTTTAGGAAAAATAACTAATACATTTGAATACAGATAAAAAGAATTACCAGTTTTACAGAATTCTTGCATGCATTTATCAAGTAATAGTTTTGTCGCATGGTTTCCTTCTGAACAAATACATTCGTGATTCGATTATACTGTCGAATTTATTTAATTGGTCATATGAAAATTCTGTATACGTTCGTTAATTATATATTCGTTTTTCGTAAATTTTATTTACGACTTTATTCTTTATTTTTTTAAATTAATTAAGTAACAACGTACAGTGTTGTAAATAACAATTAATAATATAAAAAATACCCTTTATGCAGTGGATTAATTTTATTAGTAAACATATAGAATTAATAGTAGGAAATAATAAAGGAAAATAAACTATAATTTTTTCAAACTTCTTAATCTTTTTTTAAAAAATTAAATTTGTAACATAATGGATTTTATTTCTTTAATACAATTTCTTACTTTATGAGAACCTAAGTCACTTAAACACAAATTTATCAACTTTAAAAAATAATTCCACTTTCCGTACTAGATTCATTAATTTCTTGGTTTAATAATCCTTACAAATTTTCTTTATTATATTTTAATTTTAACTGTTATCTTTGTCGAACATTTAATTATTCTCTCAATGTTAATTTACGTATCTTGTTTTTCTACTATTATCGAAGTTATCGAGTTTTTCAAAATTACTAGAGATTTAAATTTTATATACGTTCCTCAGTCGACCAGACAAAGCTTTAATTTTATTTAATAATATGTGGATTAAAAATTTGAACACTTATTTGTACAGACTGTAATATAATAAATAAAAATGGAAAATATTTCACTAAAAATATATAGCTGACAGAGACTTCTCAAAACGTAAAGAAACTGTACAAAAATATACTTTATATTAAAAATCATGAGTTTTTCTTATAAATAAATATTAAATCCAGACAATAAAAAAATTTACTGAATTGCGCTTGAAGAACACCATAATTTTACTTGTTACCATTGCAGAGTAGTTATACATGTAACTAATGTTATATTGATATATATAATTAATATATAAACAAAATGTTATTATGTGAATTATATAAATATTATTCTCAATTAGTTGTCTAAAATATATAATTTTTTGCCATGGATACAAAAAATGAATATCCTAAACAATTGTTATTTATTACAGATAAAATAAAGACATTTTATAATTATACGTTCATATTTTTCTAATATAAAAAATTATAAAATTATATTGATGTGTAAAGTGATTTTAATATAATATTATTCTCTGTATATTATTCTTATATTTATTATAAGAATAATAATTCTTATATTATTCTTATATTATTCTTATATTATTCTTATATATACTCTCTATATTATTAATAATATAAATATTATTCTCAATTAGTTGTCTAAAATATATAATTTTTTGCCATGGATACAAAAAATGAATATCCTAAACAATTGTTATTTATTACAGATAAAATAAAGACATTTTATAATTATACGTTCATATTTTTCTAATATAAAAAATTATAAAATTATATTTATGTGTAAAGTGATTTTAATATATCATATAACACTGATGTTTCAATAAAAAAGTGTTTGATAAATATTTTTTAAATAATTTGAAGATATAGGAATTAAAATATTGAATGTACTGATGACGTTAATCATAATGCACTAGGACGAAGTTAGTTCATGTCTTTCAGCCATTTTCAGTCCATCTAAGTTCGTTTATATTATATATAAATTACATATAAGTATACATTTCTCAACCTTTTATAAGCATATAAATCCAGCATTAAATGTAATTTTAATAAGAGGATACAGCATTCAAAGAGATTTCTTACTTTCTGATTTACAAAGGATTAATTCATACGCATGAAATTCGTTTATAATAGAGATATTTCATTAAGTGAAGAATATAAAATCCTAATTTCTATTACATGTAAAAAATATGGCAGTTAATTAAGTGGCGCTATTTGAGAAATCTTCAATTTCAGTTTTAAACTAAAAAATTGTGTAATAATTGCATAATTTTATGATGCTATTTAATGTATAAAAAAGAAAAAGTGGTCTCCTGTTTTCGCATTTATATAACCTTATGCAAGTTACTTAATTATTGCAGATAATTAAAAAGAAATAAAAATAGAATAAGAATCAATTCGTCAAATTTTAATTGTTATTTAGAGAGTCGCATCAGATATTCAACTAGGTAAATTCATGGAAGAAATTGCTTATTATAAAATATATAAGTTTTATGGGCGGACGCTATTACCTGTTTTGAAAGAGCGATAGACGCTTTGAGACTATTATTTTGATCGTCTATTGTTGTCGTCATATTCTTGATGCCATTGGAAATGTCTGAAGCTAACTAGAAAGCGATAATCGCTTGTTTATTTTTATCTTACTATTGTAAAATAATCATTGCTTTTAACTGTGCGAATGAAAGCCGACAGTGATTGATAGAAATAACTTATAGTTGCTTTCCATTTTTCAATAAAACGTCGACATTGCAAACTTTGAAAGCACGTAAAAGTAAGCGAATACAAGAAAGTAATAAATACTTATGTACAATTATATGTTCAATTAAAGATTGTATTATTTAATAAATAAAAATACAATAAGCTTACGTAGCAATGATAATAAAATGCTTAGTTGTATAATACGATGAATTAGGCATCTTTAGATGGTCATTGTAGTCGTAATATTTATAAAAGAAATAAAATAGTTTTAATATGTGTAGACATATTTACAAATATTTTCAGTAAAAATTATTAACCAAATACAAAAGAGTTAATAAATACGCCTAACAGACAGTTTCATAGAAATGGATTTTTATTACTTTAATCCTAATAAATTATAATAATACAAAAAGCTTTAAAATTATTTTTATCTTTGTATTTACATAAAAACCAGTTATTTTAATGAATATTATAATGAATTATTTAATTATCCATTGTATTTTTAAATTTGAAAATTATGGCAATGAATTTGATTAAGATCAATAATCGTAAAGTTCATCTTAAGGAAAAAAAGTTTCACAAAAGTCTAGAGTCACGCGTATTTACTCATTGTTCTAACGCTTACAAAGTATTTTTTCTATTCTATTGCGTCTCACGGAATTTCACACTTGAAAAATGCATAAACAGTCGACAGATCAATGTGATCGCGGATAATATGTACTCTATTTGTAATACGTATCCTAAATTCATGACGTTTTCCCCGATCTGCAACAATGCCTACAACAGTCCCGAAGCTAGTGTACGTAATAAAACTTCTTATTTTCCGTTGTTCATACTCTTCAATCGGCACGTGCGCGTACATCGACAGCTTCTTAATTATCGGTGATAATATCATTATTTGAAACCAAAGAAAGACGTAACGTAACAAATAAAGGGAAAAAGAACGAAGGAAAATGCTCGACTGAAGCGGCACCGGCATCGTCGCCTAGTTTCACTCTTGATTGTGGTATTATACAATGGTTGAAGCGAGTCCGTCACGGATGTTGCATTGCTTTATATTCGCTTCGCGAATGCGAGCTGCTTATCATCTGCGAACAATGATCTATGGAGATGAGGTTTTTCATAATTATCGTCTTTATTACCGTTATTCACCGCGCTTCCATAAACGCGCCTGCTTTATTTATTTAGGTGTTGTCGAGTCTACTACGATTTCTTTTGTCGCGAGGTCAACGCTGACACGAATTCAGCGAGATTTTGATGTTTTTTTAGCGTCGCTCTTGGATGTTCTATTTTTTAAACCGCAGGACCGAAAGTCCAAGACCGCAACTTGGAAGATTCTAGCCTGTATGAATTTTCTTCGTCTCCTTTAGTGTCTTTATAATTTAAATTATAATTTCTTTTTTTAATAATGCTTCGTAGTGCAAGAGTGTCTCATACATGTACCCTTTTGTAGAAGAAATCGACTTTTACATACTTAGTTTTTAAATACTATCCAATCTGCCATTACGACGGATTATTCATATTTTATGCGATGGAGACTCTTATTTGTACGTGGTAGATTAAGAGGAAAGGACGATTGCTGGGTTTCTTCTTTCTTCCAACGTAAAATAATGGTCTGAAAATATCGAAACTCTTTACTGATATATAATATGCGCGATAGATATACCTCCCATATGAATAAAATTTTTTAAACTAATTAAATAGAACGTAATACAATCGATAGTCGATCAACACCAAACAGTTTCAAAGGTATTTTGTTTTTTATATTTACAATGGACACTTTTATGTATTTTGAAAAGATGACTTATAATCATACAACCTGAATGTTTTTATTGCATTTCCTTTATAACTTATATTCCACTTAAAGAATTATAAATTTTATCAAATTTTACAACGGCAATTATATCATTAATTAAAAATATATTTTCTTTTTATCGTGGATAATTGAATACAATGAGCAATTTAAACGCTTGAATACACTGCAGCTATGTATAAGTAAAATTGGTTATCAAATTTATCGTTGTTTATTCTGTAATTAACAAGAATTGTACTATAGGATTTTCAAATACAGAGAATTCATAACGTACATTTCATTAAAAATATTTAATCTTACATACGTGTAAACAAAATAAATAAATTTTTTGACCTATTTTTTAATCGATATATGTAAGTTAATAATATTTATCCTGTTAGATAATGATAGTGTAGCATAGGCATTTAATTTTCCAATAAGAGCAGGTAATTATTAGTAATCAAGTCAGTACTTGTCCTCTCAAATAATGTATTGTCTAAGATAAAATTAACGAGAAAGTAAGTATTTTAATAATTGTGCTAAAAGAAATTTACATAACTTCATTTTTAACAAGCTCTAAATAACTATTTTGATAGGAAATATCAAGGTATAAACTGAAGATCTTTGAATTTATCCTTGATTTGAAATTTGTTAAAGCAACTTTCCAATTAATTTTTATGTAGGATGATCTACATAAAAATCTAGTTAGGACTAATTGTTTAAGAAATTATAAAATATATAAATCTTATCGTTTTACTTAACTAATTGGTTGTTACTATCAGACTAGTCCCAAACTATTATAGTATCAGTATTATGAGAGTTTAATGTCATTGTAGCTCCAGGCCAAAATTATTCTATGGAATCGGGGAATTCCGTACCAGTAAATTGCTTGTTTATTGTCATATCGATATTACTTTGCTCATAAATTCTTGTGAAAGTATACATAACTCCAATAAAAGACGATATTATAATAAGTATATCTAGTCCCTATTTAACACACAATCACCCGTCAAAATAATATATCTTTCATTCGTTTCTAATAGACAAAGACTTTGAGAATTCTTGACTGTCTACACATATTGTGAATTCTCATTATAAATTTTAATTTATAACGATTTCTCAGATCGCGTTATGTTCAATTGTTAAGCATCAATTTAAAATTATTAGAATGTTATTCATGATATTAGGTAATTTCTAGATCGAACGTCGCTTTAGGTAGCAATGACTGTACCGTCATTTTATTTTTAATATCTTTATAGTATATTTCACAGATGCTATGGAAAACAAGTTTAAAACGGGTCACGTGCTTTCTTCCAACTTTTCTAGAATTTGACGTACTATCGGTCGTTATACGCAAGAATATTCTGTGTAGTTGGAGGCAAGTATTCCAAGTAGTTCTGATGAGCCAAGTCACTGATAATCACGTGTGTGTGCATCAACGTTGCGAGATATCTGATGTGCAACAACGTAACGGGAAGGGAATTAATCTCGCGATAGCGAGCGATTAGCGTCGATTGGCGCCGATCGGAGTCTTGCGTGCCTGCGTCAAGCGAACATCGATGATTTAAGGTTTTACGAAGGCCCCGCGGAATCCGAGGCCTCGTTTAGGAGCAATTGATTTATGTTCAGCCCTCGGTTGTAGCTTGCGCTTGGCTCCCTGCTTTCGAGTAATCGTTAATATCGCGTCTTTGTACTTTATTCGCATCGCTTTACTCGAAAGAGTTGGTGTTTCTAAGCTATCCGAAAACTGAAAAAACTGAAAGTATCGTTACAAAATTAAAAAGCAGATAAGAGTGGATAATTGTACAGATTTTATTACTTGCTCCGTATGGAAGAATTAAAAAAATTTTTATAGTACAGACGAGAAACCTTTGCATTACGCTATAAAGTCGTAGAGAATGAATTGTGATCTAGTTGGAATGTTTTTTGGCACGGCTATTGAAGAGTTTCTCAATTGTGAGTAAATTTAATTGAAGAAGTAATTATTATATAATTTTAATGCCTTTACTTTTTAACACAATGGTTTAGAATTTCTATAAATTCATTTATTAATTTTATATATTAGTTTTTAATGATTGAAAAGAGATATTTTCTTATTAAAGTTTTATCACTAAGATTACGTTAAAAATTATATAAGCAAAACTTGATATGAAAAAACGTTTAAAAATATGTTCACAAATTTGTCAACATACATATTCGTCACTTAACATTTTATCGGCAAAAAACATGTACAATATCAAAGTTTTAGAAACGGTTTTTTTTTCAATGATACTTCTCAAGAAATTGAGTTATTCCTTGAAACTTTGTAATATAACAAAGTACGATTTTACCGTACACAGTGACATTTATGCAGTGAATAAGTTAAAATGGTTTATTAATTGAAATCGTTTATTGATGTTCGACGGATGGTATCAAGTATAACTGATAAAATCGATATTGAATACTTCCTTAAATTAAGAGTTGAATATTTGTCAATTTTATAAGATCGCGTGATTATTATAGAATTAATTTCTAGTTTATATTAGGATGAGATTAGGATTACACGACTGACCTATGTTACATGTTGAAGAATTGCATAACGTTAAATGCAATATTCCTTTATTGAATAAATTGAATATCCGCAATTTGTGGTTAATGATCTTATCTCAAGAATTTTCCTCTAGCTATCAACGTAAGTCCTGATAACTCTGGTAGTCTATAAAATACTTATCAATCTTATTAACAACTAAAACGAAGATTTTCGTAAGCCCAATAATTCTGAAAAAGGCAAAAACCTTAGAAAGTCGTGTACGTGAAGACTTCAAGATTCATAGGAGTGATCGCCGTAGCCGAGTTTTCACGATGACTCGCAATCGAATTCACACTATTGTTCTTTCGAACAATGTTTATTGTTTATGAAGCTCAGTACCGCCATGCTGCGACTACCTGAGAGAGTCACATCCGCCTTGCTAACTTGGATCTCCCGGGACTTCAACGCGTCCTTAACGTCTAAGGAGTTCCGGATTTCAAAACGCACCGATTTTCGTCTTGATTATTCGTCCTTTTCACCAACTATTCTACGGCTTTCGTATAATCGTGGTTCCTTATAGTACTGGATGAAAATTTCACGATGGTTTTGTTACCTCTTGAATATAATATTGGATCATTGTTTCGTATTTCTTTCTTTTCTGATATAAAATTCTGTAATCTTTCAATAGCTGTTATTAATTAAAAATTCAGTTGAGAACGCGTGTACTAAATAATAAAAAATTGATAATAAACAATACCTTAGTTTTATTTATGTTTATAAACTATCTTCACTGTTGGAAAATATCAATAGCATTAACATTTGTGAAAGATTATTGTGCTAATATGCAAATTGTGCTACAGCAGTGTATGTCTAAATTATTTTAGTAATGTATTTCAATTCCTTTTAGATTTGAAAGTGTTGTAAATTTGACGCCATTTATTTGCAAACTGAATTAAATTATAAACTACATTTTCATATCGTATGAAAATATTAATTTTTAATACGAATATAATAGATTATAATTAAATTATTATGAGTAAAAGATGTAATTTAAATTTTACATAACAATCATAATTACGAAAATTTTACCCGTAGTAATGCTAAGAAATTTCATTTACATCAATAACTACAATAAGGAATCAAAATTTTTATAATTTATAAACTAAAATGTTTAATTGTCTCTTAATGAAATTATTTCAAACCAATTTCCAAAAACGTTTGCAGAGGAATATTTAATAGCAATTATTAGATAGCTTCGTTCAATATTAAAAAAAAACACAAATTGTAATGTCACACTAGATTTTAAAGTTCTCATCTTATGTAAGCTCAAGTATTAGCAGGTCCAGACTGGACAAATTTTTTTTATAAATCGAAACTGATGAAAATAGCATCTAGATGACTTGCTTCCAACTGTAAAGTATAAATCTTGATTACCTCAATTGTATGGGAAAATATATTGAGAGCATGATCGCCTCAAGAACATGAAACTAATTACTTGATTTTAATAAAACTATGTTCGATTATGGAAACGTACGTATTATGTTTTAAATTTTGCTTATATGCTGATGGATTGTAGTTTGTAAATAATTGAAAATGACCGACTCTTCATTTGGTGTTACCTCATTAAAATATTCATTTAAAACTATTTCTTTACAAATCAATTGTAAAAACACTAAAACCAATATATATTATATGTTGCTATCACAATATTAAAATATTATAATATGTATTTTTTAAAAGTTATTTGTAGTTGAACATCACAGTAGATTTTTTAAAAAATTGAAATATATATTTTTTGTAACATTTGTTTCTAAATATGTGAAGTCGTAAAGAAAAGAAAAAAATTAAAAATTCTTAGGTTCGTATCCAAATGGCTATTTTTTGTTAAAAAACTAAAGTTTGAAAAAAAACTCTTAAAAATTCATAACTTATTTTCGTATGGAAACACGTAAATTCTTAGAAATTTAGCAGAGCTTCTTAGGATTGTAACATATTGTTTACATATTTTGAAATTTTGTTTAATATAAAAGTTAGGACATACAAATAATAAAAACAGTCTCGAGAAAAATGCCTATAAAATTCACCTTTTATAGGTTTATAAAAGGTGTTTATAATGGTGTTTATATAATCGTTTAAAATCAACAATTTAAAAAATTTTCATATAAACTGAATGGCATTTTACTTGGAAGTTTTGAAAAATACAATAAAAAAAAGTCGAACGTTCGACTATTTATTCCCCTTGAGGACACGAAGATAAAGAATTTTTAAGATGAATAGCGAAACTTAAATTATTTTATTCTTGTAAATGATTGCTTTTAAAAGTCTAAAATAACATTTAGTTTTATTATACGTATATTTTTGATTAGAAAAATATTTATTTCCAACATTTTTTAAAAATAATAATTATAACATTCAATAAGATACGCATATCAGACTACTTCAATAATAAGTCATTATTGACTTTAATATTTGTATGTATTAACAATAAATAGATTTCTAATTTATTGCAATAACTTATTTAAGTAATAATATAGAGGTAGCACTAATTATAAGTATAAGATTTAGATACTTTTTAAAATAACTAGCTCAGTTACTTATAACAAACAATATTCATTAAAATAAGCAAGCGTATTCAATCATTTAATAATCGAAACTTGGAAAATTTCTTAAATACACATATATTTTTCGTGGAGTATTAATTACTATTGATTTCAGATCGTAGTTCGAATTATATAAATATTTTTTGATAATTAATGACAATTGTGAAAAAAATATATTTCAACGCTTTGCTAATTGATATGCTGTACATTGTATTATTAATAATTATAAAAATAATCCACGCATTGACAATTGCGTTGGTTAGCTTTGTTTGGCTAACAAAAATTTATTAAAGCCGTAAGATAGATTAACTATGTAATATCTCCTGGAAGTTGAAGCAGTGAAATTCGTGCGTTTCTCACACGATTTCTCATAAATAATTTGTGCAACATGTTTGTTGTTCTGAAACAGCATAATCATTACAACACGAAGGAAATTTTGAATGTAGAAGAACTTTGTTTCTTTTTTATTGGCTGTGTTATATCATTTACATTTCTTCGTAGTTTCCTTCTATTACTTCTTATATATAGAATTCTTATATATATAGAAATTGGATAACTCGATCGATAGAATTAACAGCATTTTAAAAAAATTAGAAGATTTTTGTTGTACAATTAACGCTTTGAAAAATTAATAATTTTAGAATAAATATATTATATTAAATAACCAAGAATCTTTTTGAAATTTTTACGATCAATGCGAAAAGAAATTATATTTTGATGACTATCCGGATTTGTTTAAAATTCTAAAGTACTTGATTGGAACTTAATGAAGTTCTAGATACAGACGGCTATAAGTTCATTAAGAGGAAATTTTAATTTTTAAAAATGACTTAAACATATTCTTATTTTTTGGGGTGGCGAATTATATCAATATGACCCTGATTAAAAACATCGGAAGAATATAAAATAAACATTTGTGTAAAATAAACAGTGATGTAATTTATTGTTAAGAAAACATACAAAATTTATTAAATTAATTTTTTATAACAATTTAATTATATTAATAATAGAAAAATTTACTTATAAGGTAATACAATAAACATTATTGAGCAAAAATATTGAAATTTCTTGTCACATTTTCTTCCGAATGTAATAAATTAAAACTGAGCTTTTTAAATTTATTGCAACATTATGATCATAATTCGTCATATTAATGTCTGCTGCCTTTTTCAACGCAGTACAATGATGAAACATAGCTTAATATCAATGCATGAGGTCAATAAATTTTTTTATCTCTAACTCTACAGTGATATTTTATTTTAATCAAGTAATTTATTAAGAAACATTTTCACGTTCAACTTTATCTGTATGTAATTAGTAGTTATCATTTAATTATTTTAAATTGAACTTTGGTTCTTGTGTAAGAAAAATGTGCATACATAAAAATATAAATCATTTTAATTTATAAACAAGTTTTGTAATGGTATTTTAATGGCAATATTTCGATTACCTTAATAAATTCGATTTATCCTTACGATCGAGTACAGTGCTAAATATATGATTAATTGATAAATCTTTTAGAAATTAAAATATTTAATTTCACTAATTATATATTACATTGTTACTTGGAATTGGATCGAAGAACACGACTGATCAATAGCAAATTTTTATTTATCTTAAATTTTTTTTTATTTATACTTAGATAATAACATAAATTTTAAAACACGAAACAATTTTTTCGTTTTATAATAAATCTACTTATGTTTTGACAGAAGTTTTTGTATAGCGAGAACTTTTGAGAAGAAATTAAAAGAAATAAATTAGTATTTTTATTATATGCCTATACAAATTAAAAAAGCACTGTATTGGCCACTAATGGTCGATTGTATATATATATATATATATATATATATAAATTCTCAAACATGAAAGTCAAAAAATATAAATTCTAAATTAAGAAAAAATAATAATCATTGATGATTATGTAAACATTTAAAAATAATATTATAATTATAATTATAATTATAATCACAATCGGGTATGAAAATCTATTTTTAATTATAATTTTTGTAACTTAAAGATTTTACATGTAATATTATCTCATATTTTGACAAATATAGCTAGAAATATATGATTTGTAATTATGATTATAAATATCTTCAGCTAATAGTTATATGAGCAAATTTTATGATTTTCTCTACAATACAAAAGTTATTTTTTCAGTATTTTAACCGATAATATAATTCCTGTATTTACAAATTTCAAGTTATGTCTTATAGATATATAGTATTTATAATTATGACAATAAAAGCAAAAATTTATTGCTTGTTATTTCTAAATTAGTTTTATGTAAGTATAATTTATGAAATTAACTACTAATCGGTATTTAGCCATTTTATACTCTATGCAATAAGTTTTTTTATTTTTTATCGTATTCTTTTATTTTAGTCTAATTTTAAATGTGTCGTGATGCTCGAAAAATTTTTAAATCAAAGAGAGTAGTCGTAATAAATACTATAAACTCTAATTCTTTTTACATATTTTTTTTAAGTCAACAATGAAAATATAATTATTATGTTAAATATGAATAATAGATGATTTTTATGCCGCATATAAAAAAGATTATTTCGTCGAAGAATAACTTTTAACGTATTGTTTTTATATGATTTATATTAAATATTAAATTTATGAATAGTTATTTCATAAAACACGTTTTCGACTGTACTTAAGTTTTATCGTTTTTAGCATGTAAACCAATAAAATTAATATTTTACATATATTATTACGTGCATACATACGTACGTACGTACGAATGTACATGTTTATCTTATCACTTTTATATGATTTTCGCATTATATATTACTATAAACAATGCTTAAATAAATAATAAAAAGGAATTATCACGAAAGTTTTTTCTTCTAGATGTTATGCAATATTTATTTTAGTATTTTTTTTAAACAAAAATTAAGAAGAAAAATAAGTGAATCGCTATGATAAATGTCTGACTCTAATAAAAGGATTCATCGATTCTGATTTGATTTTCAAAATATAATTTCTTTTATAAAAAGTTTCGATTATTAATGAAAGAGGAGATAAAATTAAAAATTTAAAGATATTTTTTTATTTCACTCTGTATTAAAAATAATGATAAAGTTAAAATTCTAAGTAAATGCAGTAGTTTTTAAGCAATATGATGATTTTTTAATACAAATAAAAAAATGCGGTTCAAGTGCATTGAATAAATCGTGAATTTTATATGTATGGAACGCATTAGTAAGTCAATTGAATACATTTATACTTAAAAAAGTTCAAAGCAAGTTCAATTGCTTTAATTGATACATTTTTAATGCTTTTATCTTACTGCCGATTACTAGGAGTTACAGTTGAAAAATTTCATTTGATAATAAATTGACATCTTTCCATAAAAACATTGAACGACTTATTTATTAAATTTTAATGTAATTTTATATAACATCAATAAATTTATATTTTGCTTAAATATTATAATATTTAAAGGATTTATAGAAAGATATATTTAAGTATCAGTGTTCAAATATGAATGAAATTAATACATTTATATTAGAACTAAGATGTAAAAATTAATATATATTTTTATGCATTCAATCTTTAAAATATACTCACTTTTAGATTGTAAAATCAATCATAAATTTAAATTGAGTGATAGAAAAATATTATGATTTTCGCATCAACTTTTCACTTATCAAATAACTATTTAATCTTAACATATTTTCTATAATACTAATAAAAGTATTATATTTAATTATTAAGAGAAATAAAAAAACAAAACTTAATTTTTAATATGTATTGTCTAATATTATATAATTTCTTGTCTTGAAAGCATAAACTATTAAATATAACTAGCTAGAAGTTATTGATATAAAACTAAAAATAAAAAAGAATGATTATCAAATCGTATTAAGGATGGTGTATTTTAATCAAGTTATATATATAATAAAAAATATTTCTACATTAATTAGCTGTTTATTTTATATATGTTATAAATAATTCATAAGCATTTGGAATTCATACATAATAGAATCTTTTTGAAATCTAATACTCACCATAACTCAAGTTTAATGTGGAAATTTGAAAATCACTTTATGTACATTTCAAAGTTCATTACCATACAAATTAACATTAAAAAAGAAAAATTATAGTCTGGAAAGTTCATGAAAATGCAGATACTTGTGAATATGTCAGTAATTGCTGCTGTATATTTATTTTACTCAACCCAGACCTTTTTTTACCTAAGACTCGTAATGATAGATTTTATCAATGTTATTAATTTCATATTTATGAGAAACGACAATATTTTACAATAATTTCCAAAAATCATGTTTTGTCAACAGTTGAAGTGACTAAAATTATAATATTTGCATTAAAAACTAATTACCGTGATACGTAAGTGCAGTTTTTATTATGAAAACAGCTTTGTATTTATGTATGAATACTGAGTGAAATAATTCAGGAAATGCTTAGTATCATTTTAGAAAAAATATTAAGTAACAACTAAATTTTATATAAATATTTTATATATTATTTATAGTCATTGTAGTATTTCTATAGTATGCACAAATGATGTATACCTATTAAAAAATTTTAATGTAAGCACTAGCATCGACGCATTTTTACTAAGAAATTTATGCTATGCTTTGGAACTCTTTTTTTAAAGATTGAATAGTTCACAAGAAAAAAATTTTCTAGTTCAGCTGAAATAGTTCAAATATTGTGTTAGGTATAGGTAAGTATGCATAAAATATACCTATATTCCGCGGTATAAAATATACCTTTAAATATTAACTTTTTAAACAGCCAAATAGTCATATGAGTAGGCATTAATTTTTCTTATTTTATTCAAATAAATAATTTAGCATGTACTATATTTTAAGCGTAGTTGATCAACTTGAAAAATGTTACGAAATTGTTTTTGAAAATTGTGCTACAGTTTTAAATAAACTAATCGTTAAATAACAATCAATCTTGAAACACATTGTTTGTTTGTTGTTTTTCTTAACACATTTTAATACTGATATTTTGTAATAATTGATATTTAATAAATTTTCAAAAATGAAAGTAACAATGCAGATTGAAATATATTGTAAAACATGAAAGTGATTTTACTCTATTACCAGGAATTAAAAAATTAGTTGTACAATTGAAGTTGGGAGTATTCACATAAATGAAATTAGTATTATGAAAATATGAAATTCAAGCTAATTCGAAATTTGGTACGGTTCGACAGAATATCAGGGCCATTCACAGATCTGAACGTGTACAACCTTATACGAGTGTATATCTATAAATTGGGACTCGTGATTATCATAACTATGTGCCTCTTCTGATTATATACTTATTGCATAATCTAACGTAGAAATTATCTTTCTCTATTTATCGCCTCTTACACACCATCTAGCTGCTGATGTATCTGCGTTTGGCGTATATGATTTTTCATTAATGTATGAAAAATATGACGACAAAAAGGGCTCGTTTTTATAAGTAATTGGCAATTAGCGACGACGAGCCTTCACTATCCATTCGCACTACACTCGCTCTCTGCTAAATGCATAGTTAGATATATATCAATGAATCCATTCTCGCAATTGACCTTTTGCGATAACGGGCGATTACTTACGTGCCATTCACGAGCATTCACAAGGCGTTTAGATAGTTCGTGACATAATAATGCATGCTTGTAATATCTTCAAAGATTTGTTGCATTACATTTTTTTAATATTAGAAATACTTTCATAGTGTATAGTAAATGTGTTATTGCCATAAATACTTTTAAATACTTCAAATTAATTTGAATGATATTGAAATGTAATTTTATTTATTCTTCTTCTTTGGGCAACATTAGTAGACATATTTTTAAAAAAATTAATGCAAATTTATTTGCATAATAATTGATGAAATCAGAGAAAAACTATTGTGAATAAATATCGCAACTAAAATATGTCATATAACAGTTATAAAATAAAATTTGTTTGAAAAAGTTATCATTAACGCTCAAAAAAATGGTTGATAATTGGAGTTTCGGAATAAAAAAATTGGCTTTTATAACTATTTTATTCATATGAAAATCTATGTATTTTAAAAATGTTGGAAATAATAAATATAAATCTAATATGAAAGAAAAATAATACTTTCAGTATCATTTCATAGAAATCGATATTAGCTACGATTTAATTTAACATTTATATGAAGTAAATTATTACCTATTATTTATTCTACTATTTGATCTATTTTCTTTTTAATAAGAAATATTTAATTTAAAATTTCTTTAGGGAACTACAAACTTAATATCTAATCTTTCTCTATAATATAACCGACTGATTAATAATGAATTTTACATTGTAACTGCAGAAAAGTATGTTATCTATTAAAAATATATTTGATTAATTACAGTAAACTAATTAAAAGAAAATGTAAATTTCATTGAATTTATTTATAATTTCAGTTACTTTGAATAAACTTAAAATACATTTTTATGAAACGTTAGCTGTTTGACAGATACGAAATTTTAACACTTGAATTGTAGATAAGTTTTTCCTGGTAAACTTTAATATAAATTAAAATCTTGTAGGCACATGTTTTTCATTTATGCATTTATAATTAGGGAAAATTTCTTATGAAATCAAAGTCAAATGATATAAAATTGTTATTATTGCTATTTGGTTGTAAAATATATTTTATACGTATAATTATTAGTATTATTGATGATAGATTGTAGCACTACTACTGCCACTTTGGTTATTGAACGTAATAAAAACTTTGATAAAAATCATGCGTGTACGAATTCTTATTGATTTTACTTGGAAAAACTAATTTTTTTTTGGTTATGTCATTAAAAATAAGTGAAAATTATATTATAGCAGTGTATACTTTGAAAAATATTTACTTCAATATCGCAGACAAGATGTGCTATTATCTTTATGAGATTAATATGATTGTGACACAATTTATATTTTTTTATGTGCAGCTAAAACTTTATTTGCATGTAAATGGATGATCGTAAAATGTAACTTTTCAACACTTTTATTTTAATTTGAAAATTATTTAATGTTATTTCAAAGAATTTCAAACGTATGCCTGAATATTTAGATATTTTTAATTGTATTTTTTTAAATGAATAATATTGAGAAATGAAAAATGACTTTCAATAATTTCTTAATATACTCAAGAATTCTTAAAGTTTGTTGTGTAATACTATGAAAGATGAAAGATGATGGAAACCATCGAAAATTTAGCAGAACTCTTGAACACATTCATTTTCAATGAAAATTTGATGCCTCAACAATATAATTTATGTACAAGTGTCCTTACTCTTCATATTTATTAACCATCATTAATATTCTAATCATTAACTGTGCAAAAGTTTAGGGATGCCTACACACACCCACGTATACACACGCAACATTTTTAAAGATGAGATTAGTTGTGCTTCCTTCTAAGAGTTGGTCATTGATTATTTATTATTAATTTCTAGATTTTTATAATATGTTTATTATGATAAGTTTTATTAAATGTTATATTAAAGTATAATTTCTTATTTTTACCTTATTCTTTATATTTGCATAAAAATTTTAAAATTCAATATGCTGTGATCTAAATAAGTTTCATATCGGTAAGAAAAATGAAAATTCTTTTTACTGATAATATAATACATGAAAAATAAATAATTAAATTTTTATAAAAATCAATAAAATATTAATTTTATCATCTTAGTTCATAAGATATACTTCTTTTTAATAAACGGATTTTTTATATTAAAAAAGATATTTTTCATTAAGTGTAAATGTATTACAAGAATTTTATAAGCACATTTGAAATTATTCTAAAAATTTTTTAAATCAATTGCTTAATAAATTATTCTCTTATTTAAAAAATATCTAAATATTCATAAGTATTTGATAAAACTTATATAAAATGTAGGATTTATTGATTTATAAATTTGAAAAAACTCGTTACTAATTCTCATATTAATTAATTTGTAATAAATAATTTTAATAAACATAATTCTTCAATTAGTTTCAATCTCAGTGTAATTTTTCATTTAACGAACTAATTGAATAAATTAGTTAAATTAAACTAATTTAAAAAAATTCTTCAAATTTCTCAAGTACATAATATACAAATGATTTAGCGTACGTATTTTATATTATATATTTTTCTTACTGATAAAAATTTAGTTAATAGCAAATCAAACAAAAAGGTTATTTTTGTGATTATTCTTTAAAAGTTTCAGGCAATGAATTTTTTATATACTTAAATTTATAATTGCCTTCTTTATAAGATATAATCATTTTAAAATTTGAATGTAAATATTAAATACTTTATTTTTTTAATTCTTGTAAAGTTCTTAATTCAGGAATTAAAGAAATAATAATTTAGATTTCAAATATTAGTTTAGAGTACTTGTAACTATCCAAATCGACCTAGAAAAACCGCGTCTGCTTATTAGAATAGTCTGCTCATTAAAAATAAATACAGACTTAGTAATCAGATGCTTCGTTAATTTACATTTTATTGATCACTGTATTTTGAACGAGATATTCCGATACGTCGTTTTGAATATACTTTCTATATTTATTTCTACCGAAGATGCAAACTATCGCTAGACATTCATGGTAATTCTGAATACAAGATTGAGATTACAACACGTTTGAAACAACAATTTGCGTGCGCATAATGCGCATTTGCTTTACGATCACGCAGTCTAAAAACGTGGATCTTGAAAATTTATTATAATATATCTCTTTTATTTTACATTGTTGATTAGCTGAGCTTATTTCTTTTATCTAATAGTAAATCATGAAAATATTACAGGTTCTTTAGCATCACCACGTAGACCATCGCACATAATTCAATATCATTGAATCCAACAACACACTCGCGTAGTTATTTAATATAAATTGAAACAGCTAACGATTTTTCGTGATATTAATGAATCCTCTCATTCTTTTATACTCGTCTTCTCATTAGTATATACGTAACGACGTCGGTGGTTGACGTTGACTCAAAGTACTTTAAGGATCAGCGTACGACGTATTTCGCGCTACGAGAATTTACTTCGTGATTGCTGGCGCTTCTGCTTCTCGATTATCGACAGCCAGTGAAAGTTAACGAGGAGCTCATCATCGGGACTCAAGGTTGTCGGGGAACAAAATGCCGCGCTAGAGAGGCGACGCGTACCCGAGTATCGTGGTACGAGCAACCGATGTGCTCTCGCTTTTAGCTAAGTCTTTTCAGGACAATTCTAAAACCTTTGCAGGTCACGTTGAAAAGTTTTACAACTGACATCGAAAGAACGTTAACACTTTACTGTTAGTTACCAGGAATAAGAGGAATTTTGTTTTTGCATTTATTGCATCTAGTTGTAGAGTTCAATTTTTTATTCTCTAAAGCGCAAGGTAATGTTTTAAAAAATCTTCGTGGCTTCGAGACTGCGATATGTTATCTGTTGATTTTACATCCTAGAAAATATATGTTTAATGTATTATTTAGTACTTTCTCTATCTCGCATTTACTTTATTCCTTCATATTCTACATGCATTATTTTATAAGTAATTGCTAAAATAAACGTAAGTAGCCAGTACTTGATTAACAAGGTAATATATCTAAGAATGCTAGAGTAATTTCTGAATTCTAATGAAATTAACTGGTATATATATTTATCTTAAGTTAGTTTAGCCATGTATTATAATATATGAACTCACTACTGCGTCTATCCAACAACTATGTTCTCTTATTATAATTACAGCGAGCCATAAGCATAAGATACCTTTGCGGATAGTTAATATATTTCTTGAATTTATCACATTTTATATATAACATGAATTTACATAATGTACTCGTATGATGTACCGCAGGCTTTGATCCGGCATTGCATTTCTTTTAGTACATTTATTACACATTGCTTCTATCTAAAGAAGTTAATTCATAGTTACAATATCACAATATAATGTAATGTGAATAGTCCACAATTCAGGGAATAATGAAGATAAGCAGAATTCAAGAGAAATGGTCGGTAACTAATGTTCTCACTGTATTTTATCAGAACAGATTTAATGCTATTTGCATGTGTTCATTTAAATAATTAATTACTTATGGTTTCGCTATGAAACATAGTTTATTCTCAACAGACATAATAACATTTATGTGTAATAGCATTATATAAAATACGTTCAGAATTATCAAAGAATTTTACAAGTTTATCCCAGAGGCTTAGTTAGCAATTTATTTGATATTTTATCACTATTTATAAACATTTTATCAATATTTTATCAATGAATGGTTATTAACGACAAATACGACAAATTTAATTTTACCAACGTTTTTAAACGAACTCGTTACTATTTTTTGTTATTAACATTGTAATAGCTTTAAAATTATTGAGTATGAAATTATTAAAGTTATATCTGAATTATGAAATAATTAGTTATTTTGTATTACAGATAATTTCTTAAAATTATTTTTGACTTGGAAGAAAACGTTTAGTGATTTTAGATTATAGTATAAAATGCTTACGCAGTAATAATATAAATTTTGAATACAGATAGACGATAGAGTTATTATAATTCAACTCAATTTACATATTCTTAATGGATCTAAATTCAATATAAGCATCATGCATAATATATATAGTTATTATTTACTCGTCTCTTCAGTTCTTAGTAGTCTCGAACTTATTTCAAATTTTGGAGGTCTAGCTTTCAAGTCATCAATGTAATCTTCATTAGGATGTAATAGTTTCGTGAGTACTTTGGTTTCCTTTCTAATTACTTCTTAATTGATAATGTTGGCAATCAACTTTTGTTTAGTTAAATAATGTAGTAATTATTTCAAGTAGAAGAAAATTCAATTCAATATTATGAATGTTGAATAGATATATGTATATGTTATAAGGATAAGTTAAATTTATTATTTTGTAATGCATAAGTAATGCGCAAGTAGTGCAGAATTTTAAATATTATTTATGCCAGAATAAAAAATATGTTAAATGTCTGCTTAATAAGGGACGTATAAATAGTATATAATAATGTGGAAGTATTGCATTTCCTTAGAATTGAACGTTTTAATTTTTATGATATTTTATAAAAATTGAAGTAAAATTTTTATTAACTGTCACAGAGGTAATTTTATATAATTATAATAATATAAGATGTGAATTATATAAGTTAAAATTTTGTACAATTAAGATAATATTAAGAGATAGTGAATAATTTTGTTGACCTGAGAAATGAAACGAAAATAAATTGTACTTATAAGTATATTTAGTTGTAAATGTTATTTTAAAACATAATATTTGTTATCTACCGATATAAATTAACAGAACAATAACTTAAAGTATTCGTGTAGACAGAGAAATAGAATGAATCAAAGTTGATAAGCGTTTCTTAAGATTTATGTTAGCATTAATGTAAGATTGTAGTTGTACAAGAAGTAATTCGTATTAATAATTTTATACTATGCTTTCTGCAACCTATTATAATGTATATATATATATATATATATATATATATATATATATATATATATATATGTATGTATATATATATAGCATATTGCAATTTCAAAAATTAAAATGTTATAAGGCAGCATCGAACGTTTATAATTAAATCCTGTGCATTATTTGGAAGCAAAACACGTAAAAAAAACGATATAAATGTATAATGCGTTAACATAGTAAAATCAACGAAATTCTTCCAAATTAAAGAGATCACAGAATTGTACCTCGCTAATATTGATTATTCATTTTAAATCGTTCTAATTAACTCGAGTGTTTCAATTAATTGCTCGATCTGCGTATTTTTTCTTTTGTACACAATTGATGCAAACTACGAAACGAAGAGTAGGATTGTTCGATGAGAGTATTAAGAAATTTCAAAATGTTTCCACGATATAAATATAAGTGATAAATCAAACGGCGCATTAATTTTTGCTAGGATACTTTTTACGTCAACGTTCTTTGAAAATAAATGAAATACAAATGTTTTTCACAAAACGCTGTTATTTATTTTAGCTTTAATTTTTTCAATATTTTGAAAATCTTACTGGATTTAATAATTTAGTAATAATTTATTGAATGGTGTATAATTGAATGATATATTTTTAATTTAACAGTTCGAAATGTAAGTTTTAAAACAACTTTAAGCATATTCATTGTGATAACTTAATTTGGTATTAAAGTGGTATTTTTTTATATTTATTTGCGATAAGTAAACTTTTTGTAATTTTGAAATAAAAGAAAGGCTAATTATTGCATAAAATATAAATTGATATAAAGAAGAAAAATAAAGATTGATTCAAGAATTATAAGAGTCTCACATCGAAATTTTTCAAGTTCGTAACGAACGTGTATGTTCTGTTAATTAATTAAAATAATACAATAGTTGTACTCGGGTCGACATATGCCTATGTTATTTAACTTGACGTATCAAATTTGTTAAATAGAAAATCATTTAAAATTAATACAAGGTAGTAAATTATTGAACTGTACAGAGCTATCCTAGCAAGATTTAGATTTATAATTTGAGAAATGTCTATTTTTGAGTTGAGAGTTAATGCAATCGATCTAGAAAATACAAGTACTGTACTCATTGATCCACTCCCACTGAAATACCTTTATACAAATATCTACGTAACGCACATACGCTACGAAAGATGCAATAATTTGTCGACGAAGGCGTAAGGTCAGAAACGGAGGATGCGACGAGCAAGTAAGGACTTTACGCACGGTCCCCCGTAAAGGTGGAATGGGACCGGGGATTCGGTGGGGACCACGTCTATATAAGCGACAGAGTAGGTGCCCGTCTCTCCATAAGCTAACAGTTTCTTATAAGCGAGTCATCCCAAGTCCTCGATTATACCGTGTAAGGTGAGTGTCGTCTGTGTGGGTCCTGCCGGCTTTCTTTATTCTTTTTCTTTTCCTTTCTCAAGCATCCACTCTGGCGCTTCGCGAATGTCCTTTGAGTGCCTCGCGGCTCCCTCGTCTTTTTTTGTCGATATCGAGTGAAGCTGCATTGGAAGTGTGTTCGAGGAGCTGCGTTTCATTTCGTAACTTCGGAAGTCTTGGATAAATAAGCACAGCAGATATGTGGGCCACTGAAAGATTGCTTCCAGATTTTTTCGGTTACTTTTCGACGCGAATTTGAAAGTTTTTCTTTTTTCTAACAGTGCAATGCAGTTTTCTAGAATTAACACGCAAGATTTTCAGATTGTAATTCTTAATATGATAATAAAAATGTGTATACTTATCATTAGCTTTTCGTATGATTAACGCAGTCTCGTCAATTTCTTTCGGTATATCCGCTTGACAATAATGTCGCGCAACTTAATTTTTAATTACAAAAGAAGTATGTGTCAGATTTAATATGATATTTATCAAATGCGTTCTTAATTTCAGTCATTCTACTTTTTTGAAGATATATAGAAATATTGGCTTTGTTGTAGTTTATTATTTGAGATACAAGTGAAAGTATCATCGATAGTATATCAGTATGCATTTTACGCGTCAGATCAATCGAATTTACTCAAAGAGAAAATTATTGTAAAGGTTTGACGTTTTTTAAGTTGCAATTATAAGTTCAATAAGAATACTAGAAATTTCAAGTAAGGATTCGTGACAATTTCTTCGACCAAAGCATTGAAACTTTTGAAGGCAACCTTATATGTCTTACGCAAACAACAGAAGCGCATCCTAGATGCCCAGAATTTTTGGTTCAAATCCGAGCCTATTTATGTAAAAATTCACGCGGCCTTGGTATCTTTTATTCGTGATGATACGCGATGACGTATTAATAGTCTTATCTTGATTGAGCAGATGATGCTGGTGTCGCTGCTCGTGGTGGCTCTGGCAGCAGTTGCAAGTGCTGCGATCAGCGAGGTGCGACCCCACAGCAACCGCCCTGGCAGATTTCTGTCCCTGCCGGTGCCTCAGAAATGCGCCAACAGTGAGTTTTCTTTGTCTTTGTTATTTATGCTGTTATTTTAATACGCTTGCTAGATCGAATGAGTTTTGAGTTGCGTTGCGTAACTTTACCTAGGGAAGGGTCTAACGAATCTCTCCGTTCTGTAGAAATCCCTCTTAGGAGAGATCTTATTTTTTTGTACAAGGCATCTTACTTTAAGAAGCTAAGATTCGAATGACTTCCTAATTTTGAAGATTGGACGATAATAGACACAGAAGTTGTGGTACTTTCCAAAATAAAAATTTTAATGAATTCAAACCGATAGTTAAATAGTCGACACCAAAACTAACTTGTTCCCAGCCAACGTGAGACATTATTGTCGCACGAGCCTTAAATGCGGTAAAAGTTTTTACATAAAACATTCATAACCATTAATCGATCAGTTACGACGAATTGTGGAATTCTATTTGGAAGAGAAAAGAAAATAATCATAACATGAAAACACGACTTTTCTAAGGTACACGAGAAAAATGAGACTTTGTTGTATCGTTTTAAATAGCGAAGCATTGCCTCCGCTTCTTTTGGAAATGAGAAATCTTTTCTAAGACACGACATAATCCCTACTTTTCATAATCCATTCTTCATTTCATGCTATTTTAAAATTTATTCAACCTCTCTCCATTTATATTTTGTATCGCTAATCGCGTACAATCTTAACGTCGTAAATTACCAAACGTGTAATCGACTCCCGTCAATTTCCTCGAAAAAGATTTCGTTTCTAATGTTGTGCATCGACGAATGCATGAAAATAGGTAGCGGTGTAATTGCGATTGCTTTACGATTTTCTTATAAATTAATCGCGGACCATCAAAGCCGTCTAATTGAATGGCCTCATTTTATTGAACGCGTAGCGGTAAAAAGATAAAACGGCGGATCATTATTTGAAGAATGACGGTAATTTATTGTATCATAATAGCTGTGGAGAATGAAACAACGCTTTCATCGAGATTATTCATTAGTAAACAATTTCTTTTCGTATTTGTATAAATGACAAAAAGTACGGGAAGATACTCACTGTTGTGATTAATTCAACAGATAATGATTACATCGTTTTTCGAATACGCCAATAGCATGTTAATTAATTTGTATACATTATTATATATTATCAACTTAACGTTATATTGATCTTCGTTCGAAAATGCCTTAATGAATATGTATATTTATTCTTATATTATCAAGGCAATTATTGACCATGTATATTATATGATTAGTTTGTATATAATTATCTATCTTTACGTTGAAATTAGAAGCATAAGCTTCTACCTACGCTGATAATCTGAGATTCTAAACGAATTATCATCAATTCTACTTAAAATTGAAAGATTCTATTTAGAAAAAGTGAATAAAAAACAATATTATTTTAAAACTTGTAATGCAGAGTTAATATTATTGTTCAATTTTTGTACACCTTTTCATAAGTTTATGACTTATGAAATATGAAATATTTATACAAATATTTAACGAATAAATGTAAATACATAATTAGATAATAATATACTATAATATAATATAATAATATAATAAGAAATAGTTACGAAATAAGTTGACGCTCACGCACGAACAACTTATTCAAAACTGTCATCGTATTTCGAATCACTAAAATAAAAATACATCTATTTATATTACCACTAAATTTTACAGAAGCTATGCTCAGTTAATTTTCTTATTTTAGTTGTAGAGAAATTTTCATTATGTATTAGTAAACCATTGAGTTATGATCATTTGTTTGTGTTAAAAATACAAATAAACCAAACGACTTAAAACTAAGTGCTTAACATTCACGCTATAAATTACAATTTCGAACGATTCGCTCTGAATCTTATAATGATGTCGAAATCTTTATGAAAACAAATGATACGTAATCTGTGAATTCGACGCATAAATCAAAATATTAACTTCGTAGCTTTGCTCATCTAAATTTGAAATTCGCACACAAGATATTTAAATACTTTTTAGAAGGAAATAGATTTTTTTCTAATTCAAAGCTACGCGCACCAAGAAAGACTCATTAATCCGGTAAAGATTTTAGCCGGGGTAAAGATCTCGCAGGCAGATTTTCGTCGCAAAATTCCAAGCGTGTTTCCTTCGGTATCGTTGAGCAATCGCGTCATTCCAGTCATGGGGCGGACGAAACTTTCATTTTGGCCCCTCAGTGATTCGCCATAAAAAAAAAATATATATATATATATATATATACTTCCGAAGGGACACATCATCGCCATGCACTTTCTCGGTCCATAATACTTATTCTCAAAGATCAAACAGTGCGACGCGCGCCTCGATGAAGAATATTTATGGAATGTCTTTAGTGGTCGACGGGTTTTCTCTTCCGCAAACAACGCCCTTTTCGTCGTCCTCATCGCGCTCTTTACGGCTTGCGTACATAATTTGCGTAATATTGTGATGGACGTTCGTATAGCCCATTTGCGTAATGAATTTCTGAGAAAATCACGAAAAACTTTCGTTTGCTCGTTTCTCGGGTGACCGCTAAGATTTCAGACCTGATTTCAGGATAATCGGTGCTTGACAGAAGTTTGTTGAAAGTGTCAAACACAGATTACAAGGTTTTTTGTATCAAGGTATTTCGATGTTCACTCTTTCAATTACAAGCGGGCACATCAACTTTTCATAGGAAATGAACTTTTAATCTTCTCACGATAAATGTATTTAAATGATTAATAAAAAGGTCATTAAATCCAGGACTTTAAATCTTTATTCTTAGAGCATAAATATCTATACATGCATAAATAAATATTTAATGCACTTTTTTTGTTAAGTTTTCCACAGATTTTATAAACTTATTATATATTATTTAGTGGACTCTGCAGTTAGTGTAGAATTTCAGAATACAAAACGGTTTCTTACGTAGTAAATAATATTAAAGGAATCTTACATTTCAAGCTGCATTAAATTTTTGTGAAAATATAAGATCTTTTCTATGAACAAAGAAATTACGACAGCCTCTTATTATAAAATCTGTCTATTGAACCATAATAGTTTATGATTCTTAAAACTTTCATGTGGTAGGACAAAAAAGAATTGCAGATAAAGATATGTGATACTAAGTTAGAATTTAATGAGTATTGATGCTATAAAAATAGAAAGTTAGATAAATTGTTGCATTATATTTTGTCGTTAATTTATTATTCATTTCAAATATACCACGAAGTCTTCCGTAAAAAAACGTCTAGTTTGAAAGTAAATAAAAAAACCGATAAAGTTAATTGATTCCTTTAGCATTTTTTATTGTATCATAAAACGTAATAATTGAATTAGAAATGAAATTTTAAAGTAAAATATCCCGGAAATATAAATTAATAAGTCGTTAATTATTTAAAATACTATTAGAAGATAATTTTATTGTAGCGTGTCACCTTAATTAAGTGGTAAATAAAAATAATGCAAGCAAATAGAAGAAGCTCTTTAACGTATCATTTTAATGTATACCTTTTATTCTTATATTTAAAAATTAGCCAAAATAAATAATGTAACGAAGAAATTTAAATTTCGCAAAAATTTGGACTTTTTTCAATTTCAATATAAATTTAAATACTTTTGTTTAACCAACATATATTTAAAACATTTGTACAAAGTTACATATACTTAGCTTTCATATAAAGTGATAAAATATAATTAAAAAATGGTGACATTATATTTCTATATTGTATTGACATGGTTAAAAATTCGTTGCAATGGACATCTATATATGTTTTTATTAAAATATGATTATAAATATTTTCAAATTTGAATTATCTTTTAGTAATTTCTACAGATTGAAATATTATTAGATTTTTCATTGAATTTCAGTGATAAATCTAACTATTTTTCTAATGCGAATAAGTGAAAAAAGGTCTTATCTAAAAAGTAATATATTACAAATATAAAAATATACAACTTTTATTATACACAGTATATTGTAACTTATTGTAACAATTGCTATAAAAATTTATAAATTTTTCGTATTTCGACATGCATGCAAAAATGTATAACATATATGTATTTCAAAATTTGGTAGCATATTATATAAGAAATGGAAAGGTATTATTACCCACTTCGATAGAAATATTCGAAGGTATTGTTGTAAGCATAAATATCGATATATGAACAGATTTTTAATTAGGTTGTTTATTGCAATAAAAATACTTACCTATATTGTGTAATAGAGTGTGCATGTCATAAGTTTTGTAATACTAATATCCTTGTATCATGAAGTATTGCTGAAAAAAGTACTGGAAAATATTCTTCTACATACTAAAAATTTAATTTTAAAGTAAAAAAATGAAATTTAATTATGTATTAGTTATTAGAATTACGAGACATATTTGTATTACTAATTCGCATGATGGTTAAAAAACTTAGTTATTAGAAGTAAAATAAGAACTAGGAAAATTGTAAATCTTGATTGAATTTATGATAGACACAATTATAAAGATAAAAGAATTAAATTCAAAAGTAGTTTTAATTATTCATGTATTTAGTAAATTTATTCAAGAATAGATTATGATTTTCGGTTTTAAAAACTCTATTAGACAAGATAGTAATAAAATTTGATCCTGGCGATAAAAATATCCCAGAGTACGAATACTTAACTTTCTTACAAATACTAAAATTTTGCTTCACTTGGTATAAGTAATACAGAAATTAAAAAATTGTTACTCTTGACATGAGTACTTCTAGATTGAGTTACGTACTATCGCTAGAGATTTCTTTCTTTAATAATATAAAAAATTTTTTATTTTTTACGTAAGCTTTGCTCCTATGTATTACAAGATTTGAGATTTTTTATTACTAATTTCAGTTCTAAATTTGCGAATTTATATAACAATCGTATTAGATTTGCTGGTTAACATTTTTAATGAGAGAATATTTTCAAGAAAAATGATACTTCGTAATTGTAATACATATTAACTGTTGACTCTATGAATGGCAAAATTTCTGCTAAACCTGACCGATTGATTTGAACTATTGATATACTTTGATCTTGATTATAATATAGAAATTAAGTTAGTGATATTGTCCTTTTTAATAAATACTATATGAGTGTATTTATGTAAAAATGTAGAAATTTATGTAACCAATATTTTTAAAATTGTAATTCAAACTTAATTATTAGAAGCTATAAAAATACGTTACTTTACTAATTAAAACATTTATCATATTTAAATTATATTATAAAGTATATGTTTTAAACATAATTATACATATATATATATATTAATATTTCTGAAAATTCTGCTAAATTATATAAATAATAATATCAAATGTATACAGGAGATGACTATATTTTATATTTTCTCTTAAATCATCTGTGAGGAATATTCTTCAATTGATGGTCCCTTGCATTCTAATCTTCTGCATCTAGCGTGTTACTTTGTACATAAACTTTCTTTTACAAAATCAACATCTTCTGAAAACAAACAAAGAGTTAGGCCTTTCAAGATGAAGACACGACACGAGATAGACTTTACCGTTTAGATACGGTTACGTATAGTGACGTTTACTTATTACAGTAAACTTTCTTTCTTGCAATTCAAATATTATACGATTTTTAATAACCGATTTGTAGCTTTATTGCACCCGATATTGCTAGCTGAAATATGGACTATGTTTTTGTATACTTTAAAACGAGTAATCCCATAATGATGCTTGGGAATGATTTTTCTCTTCGTTTGAAAGAAACAAATCTCCTCAGCAGATTTAAAAGGATCGGGCCACTACTTGTGAAAATTTCTGTAGAAGCTTCATTCACCACTCGTCCAATTACACAAGAAAATATCGATGATCGAAACAATTCTTAGTTTCAACAGATTCCTATATTTGCGTCTGATGAGCGTGAGAAATTCGTAGTCGATGAAGTGAGGGAGCTGGTACATTGGGCTGTGGCTAATGATCCCACACAAGCGGCGTACATGTACTACATGTCTAAATGTTAGGATTCACAGCGTCGACCCTCACGAAGTTACACGTAATGGGGGTCTTATATAAGCAGATTGGCTAATGACTTTGCGCATGTATTCTACTGACAATTCAGGAGACAGACTTTTCTTAAAAGTAAAGAAAATAAGAGTGATGAAAAGTGATGTAGGTTTTAACTTCGGTCTCCATAAATTAAATCCAACTATACATGATATGGCTACGCAAGGGTGCAAGCGATAAACTAACTATGCGTTTTAATAAAATTACCTTCAACTTGTTTCATCTTGAATTCATTTTAAGTTTTTCTTCTTTTGAACATAAAAAAATATTATATAACTGTCATACTAATAAATTCCATATTCCCATATGGAATATAATTTTTATATCACAATGAAGAAATGGAAAGTATGTATTTTAATTTTCTTTCGAGGTTCGAACAAATCTTACGTTAATCCACCCATATATGTAAAATGTTTATGAAATTTATTGATATAAAAAGTTTGTATACATTAACATTTATTGCTTGATAAAATTTGATAAAAGTGATAAAAATTCCAATGCTTATAGGAAAGAAAGTGATACTCGTAAAATGAGAAAAACGGTTCGACTTAATTTGTAGTTGTATAACATGTGTACGTATATTATCGTTAATCAGTGAATAGAGCTTTATTTGCAAATGTTGACACCTGGTTTTCTAACGAGTAAAGTGTTTCTGCAGTAGGTTCTGCAACGTATTTAAGTTTATATAAACTCCCTCTTCTTTACAGTATTTTTAAAAAAATAATGAGAAAATTTCTATTATTTTAACCCTCACGAAATCTTCGAGAGTTTTATTAATTAGCGACGAAAATTGAATGCTTGTCGAATATTTTTCATTGTATATTATTGTATTACATTTTACTTTTTAAAAAATTGATCACTTAAAGTACGTTAAGAAATTCATCATGTATTAAAATTTGAAAAATTAACTGAATTAAATTTGTTAACAGCATTTTATTCAAGCAACAAAAATTACGGATTTTCAAACGTTTTTTCTTCTCATAAATTTAATTATATTCCTTATTAAATAAATAATGACTTGTGAACAATTAATTAATTAAATTTCTTTAATTTCTTCTGAAAGAAATTGAAAAAGAATCTTGCGAATAATCAATGATACCAATGATATGTCGAAAATTGTCAAAATTATTTTAAACAAGAGTGAACTTTTATTCGTGTGTCCATTATTAACTGAACTGCTTTAAAACAACCTTTAAAATAAAACAAAAGTCTTTTATCGTAAATGTTCCTTTCAACGCTCATTAAGAAGAAAAGAAAATTATCGACATCCGAATGTTCATGATTGTTCCAGATGGAAAGATTCTATTTGGAAAGACTGCATACGTGATGTATTAATCGAGCGATGTTGAAATAAAATTTGTATAGAAAATTGTAAAAATAGAACCGATAGTAAGCCACATGGTTTGCAGGTAGCTTACACAAAATTCGATAAGAAACTTGGATAAAAGTCAACCTGTATCATCGTCAGAGGCTCGTTTTGCGTCGCCGACGTCTAGAGCAGTGACTGACGCAACGCGAAGCATGTGCGTAATAACACTCAGAGCGAAGCTACTTCGAGAATGTCGCAAGTTTTGCCGACTCCTTTTCTGTGATCGATAAGCGGATTCGCGAGTGAGATCCCACCGATCGCGAAATCGGCGAGTACGCGCAATTCTCTTAAACCGACACCACCGAGATTATCGAATAAGGGAAGTCACGAAACAGCCTGACTTACGCGATCACGAAAGTTTTTCAAGCCACGATGTCGATTCTTACGAGGAGCCTGAAAATGTAAGCAATGAAAGGAAGGCGAGCGATAAGCTGTTTGATTAGGATCTTTTGGGAAATATACGGAAAACATCTTTTCATCAAAAATTCGTTATCTTTAATGGTTTTGAGAGGCTCTTAGTTAAAGAGCTGAGTTGTATCAATCGATATGAAAAATTAATTTTTATGCCTGTGCGTGTATTCATTCATCGAGTTCAGTCGGATTTCTGAATTATCGGTGTTCTCTGAGCACATAAGGCTGAGCATATAATCGTATAAGGGTTAAATAAGCGGATTCTCTATTTTGTAAGTACATTATAATTACTGTTAAAGTCGAATCAGAATTCACTTAAGTCACGATTGAATATTACAAAGTTTTCGTAAAAACTGAGTTTGTTTTTTATTCAATGAATAAACTGGAGAAATGAGAGACAAGGAAATTCTTATCTAAAGTCTGCGCCTTCGGTTACATAGAAATGAATACTGTCTGGGAGTTATAAAGCTGTGCAAGTGATTAATTGAAGTTTAAATAAAGCTAGCTAAGATGTTGTTTAAGGATTATTAAATAATTTGTTGGTCTACAAATATTAGTATGCTTATTTATTTCTAAGAATAGAATATTTTAAATGTTTGAATGTACATAAATGGCTTCGATATGATACTAAGAAAATTATAAAAATTTTCATGATTGTATAATTGAATAAATTTATTCAATGCTTTTTAATATTTTAATTGAAAAATTGAATCAGGCTTACTAAATGTGATGCAGTTTCGCTTACTTTTGAAGAAATTCCATTTATGGATATTCTTTTGTTTTATTTCCGTCACTTCTTTGTTTTTGATAACTAAACATTAGCAGTTACTGAGGTATGATACTTGTAATATTTCAAATGAAAAATTGAAGTAATTCAATATCAATTTATCAATAGAAGGTCGACTGACACTTATACTTCTTAATAAAAGCAGACAGTGATCGGTTATTCAATAGTCGAGCGATTGTAAAGAATTTCACTCACACGTCGGAGTGCAATAGTTGTCAATGTTTTATAAAATGAAAAAGATAAGGCGATGTCGAAGCGATGACGAAAGCACTTTATGTAATTTCCAGGGATATGTACGATTATCATAATTTATCGGAACGCTGTAGAATTACTAATTAGTCGGTGAAGGTATTGTGTTCACCCCATGGAAAATCAATCATATGAGCTAATTGTTTTCTCACAGTCTGCGCCGACAGTATTATATACCGTGTAGTATTCTTTTATACTTTAAATTTTTAAATTTTCCCAATGAGAAACCGTGAATTCGTATCGCTTGTTGGCTAATTATATTTAGGTTAATTGGACAACATTCTACGTACTTCCATGCCTACTTCTAAATTTTTAGAGGAATTACAGATGATTGATGTAAGTTTAATGAAGGTTATAATCGAATAATTTATTCACTGAGTATAATTCTTATGTATTTTTGAGGGGCTCTTAGTTAAAGAGCTGAGTTTCATATGCATAAAATGCGTCTCTAGATAACTATAAATTAAAGTAATATTTTTACATGGTAATTGGCTCAGTCATAAAATGGAATTTATAGGCTAATTATAAATCTTCATTTTTTAAATTATTTTATAAAGTTAATTCAGAGATATAAATTGGTAATACAGTAATTAGTTTAAATAATTACACCACAATGTACAATAACTTTTTTATATGTGGCTAAGACGAGGGAATTTAACTATAAATATAAAGGATTAAAGAATTTCTTTTATAAATATTGTCATTTGATACTACGTTTTATGTTTTTGTGGGTACAATTTATATCTTCTAATTTTTAATTTATAGCGATATAATTTCTGTTGTTAGAATTAACATTGCATATTTTTTACTTAAAATTATAACTTCAATGACAATAATAATATAATTATATTGTCGCAGTTTCGAAATTTATAATATTCTTTTCTTGCGTACATTTTTAAGAGGATTTTAAACTAAAAATAGTATTTTAATAATATATTTTAAGTATTTATATTTCACTACCTTACTTTTATATATATAATATTTATTTATATATAAAGTTTTTAAGATGGCTATGTAGAAAACATGTATTTGAAATTTCAAATTAAGAAGATTCCAAAAAATACTTTACCTTAAAATATGGCAACTTCATTCTTATTCGAATGAAAGTTGACTGAAGAAAATCAAGATGTATAATCATTAGTTGGTTATATGATGAAATGAATAGTTATCTCGTTATTTTGATATCAAATTTATATTTTTGTTATTATTGTTCTCTCTCTCTCTCTCTCTCTCTCTCTCTCTCTCTCTGTATGCATGTATATTCTTTTATGCATTATATTTAGCATAAAATTAAGTATATCTACGTGACTAATGTATGATGTGTGACCAATTATTCATTTTCTATTAAAGATCAACTTATCTCAAATAAGGCTTCATTTTCAATACACTTTTTTTTATTTTTACTTATTACCATTAGTCAAAAAGAAACAAAAACGAAAAAATATTTCATACCAAGTATCTAATCGATTTTCTACAACTTTTATAAAATATCAATGTATAAGGTATTAATGAAAATAGAATTATGTTTTTATTAATTAAATTAGACAAACTTAAATATTTTATTAAGTGTAAAATTAAGTTTTATTTAAGATTAAATAAAGTACAAGTTGGAAATTTCAAAGATATTTAATTTTTAAAATCTTATAAGCAATTTTTTAATCATTTCATAAAAAACTCATTTTAATGTAAGAAATAAAAGTTTTTTATAGTTGGTTTTTAAAATATTTCATTTCGGCCGACTAATTTATTATATAATAATAATTTATATCAATGTCAGATTTCTTTTATTATAAAACATTCTAACGTTATTTACTTATAAGGCATTTAAATTTTTTTCTAAATATTTTACGCATTTTAGTTCACACAATTTTTTATTAAGCTGCATATAATCCAGGAATTTAGAATTTTTTAGCTTTCAATAGTAAATATAGAAAAAAACTAAAAAAAATATAAAAATTTAGCTTTAAGCGCGATTAAATCAGGTTTGGTATAATAATTTTAAATACCAGCCCTTTCAAAAACTTTGGCATTTATTGTCTAAACTTTTGATTAAAAATGTCGATGTTCGAATTAAATTTAAATGTCCTACATTGGAGAAACTTTATAATATTCAGGACAAGAATTCTCGAAGCCAAACGAAACTCGATCCGTACAGTTTATATTAATTTCCTGGTTACAAAAAGATAGCGAAGTTGCTTTCATGGTTTGAGGGTCGATTGAATGCACTACCGAAACTTTAATTACAACTGCGCGAGAAAGAAATAGCTCTTTTGTTTACCATCCAAATTTGCATGCTACGGTGCGGTACATTTTTCTCTTCGCTTTCTATTCGACGGCACCTGGAGTCGAATCCCACCAAGACTTTCTCGAGCTGGCCAATATTCGTTTATATTATCGTACCACTTTATGCAACGAAATGGAATGTATACGACAGATAAAAGTGTACACTTCGTAAATTCATGTAGTTCACAACATCGGGTGCGAAATCGGAAACTGATTAAAAATTTCTGAGGAATATACTTGAATTTATATAAAATAATATTTTTCCCGAAGTTTACGGATAATGAAATAATTAGCACAAATTTTATCTGAAGTCCTGGTAAGCTTTTGAAAGAATATGTTTTTTGATGAGGTTAGAATTCAGTTTAATAATTTTTATATAGAAATATCATATTATTTAGGAAGTTCACACAAATTTGTTCTAAAAATTTATTTTTAATAAACATCGAATTAAAACGATAATCAATAAGAATGTACTTATGAAAAGAATGAGTCATGAATATTATTAAATATTATTAAATTATTAAATAGTCTGCTAATTTTAATTATTAAGCTAAAAAGTCAGAACGATAATTATAATAACACGCAATCACGAAATTTTTATTTTTATACTTAAAATAAACTTCTTCATATATAATTATATATGAATATTAATATGAGGTTAAGTGATTATATTTCATTTATTTATTTAATATGTAGTTTCAAATATTATGAATTCAGTTCATTGCTTTAAATTGGTGATTTGGTAATTATTATATTCATAAATGTGTATAAAAACCATAATTTAATAAATGAAAAATAATAGTAATTTTCCTTCATAATAAATATAATTTGAATTCTGTTATTTAATCTTCTAGATTAATGCTTTGTAACAATTAAAAATCTTTTAAATATTTCATAAGTATGTTTTATTACTATATATAGAAATGAAAATTACTTGTTATACCAGCGAAGCTTTTCGACTTTTAAACACAATTATAAATAAGATATTATGAAATATCTGAAGATTTAACGGCTTTTCGACATGTAGTATATTATAGCTTTTCGTTGTAATAAAATAACAAACCGTCAGCCATCTTTAATACTCCTTGAAAATTCTGTGTATAATTTTCTTCACATATTTACTATGTTACCGAGTTTCAAATTTACCATAACAAATTTAATATAATACAATATTATTATAAAGCTTGACAAATAAACTGTTTAACATTCAGTGTCATATTTTATGAGTTTTATAAGCTTTTTCAAATTATTTGATAATATATGATACAAAAAGTAAAAAACAACGAAAGAACATTTCTCATAGACACATATGTATAATAATTGATCACGATATTTCATAATTACATAGCTATATAAATCAGTCGTAATAAAATGCAGATAAACACGTTTTGTACTTGTAGACATAAATACTTGCAATTAACGAGTCTTAATACAAAATTAAATCTTTAAATCTGGATTAATAGCAAGTATAATGTGGATTAAATAAAAGCGTGAATAATTTTTTTAGTTTATTAATTTATCGATGATTACGTTTACTTAGATCTTTTTTTTCAGAAATTCTCCTGGTGTACATTCAAAATAACATTTAAGCTCATTCCAGATGCGGCGGATTTCAAATGATAAGATTTAGTTAATTTATATTTCATAAATTTAAAAAACGCAGTAAGAAGATTAAAATTAAAATTAAGAAGTGGCATGTTTTGGGTTTTCATAATCTTCTTAATTATTTTAATTCTATGAATTTATAGAACGTAAATAAATTTGTTGTAGCTTCGGTTCGTAACAATTTAAATGCACTCTTTATCATGAGAATTATTAAAGTTTTAACAAAAATGAGCTCGCAATATTAAAATTGTGTACTGTTGATGCTAATAAAATCTTATCAGACATAAATAAAATTACGAGGCTTCGACATGACTTCTTCAAGAGTTAATGTATAAAGTATTATTTTTTTATATAAAAGGAGATAATGACTACGTTTTCCTATATAATTGATATGAGATAAATGATTATTTCATACTTTTTTTCTTGCAAATTCATGCATTAATTTGCAAAGTGTACACTTCAGTCACCTTAAGTATTCAAAATAATGCCTTTCGTTATTTCAATATGCACAATTCATTACGAAATTCTAAATATATTATTGAACAGAAAATAATGACTAAAATATTATGCGCAAACATTTATCTCTCTGACGGATAATTCCTATTTTCAAACTGAAAGCTCTACAAAAATGTACACGAGTGCGATTAAGGCGTATAAATGAGAAGACTCAAATTATCAAATATAAAAGTTTTTTGTCTCCCTCGAAATTTCACATATTCGGTTTCTTCATTTGAATAACAAAACGGTCGATTATTTAATCGCCGACGGCTAGATGTTGTGCATCCTCCTTCTTACTAGGAGCAGTAAATTATTATTGCTACACGTGACTTTGCGAACGATTTAAGGATATTTAACTATAAAGGATACAACATTGCCGCGTGAATTTTATGAAACGAATGTCGTCTCTACGTGTACAAACAACGGACAACGGGTATTAAGATGAATGCCGCGAGATACCCCGTTGTATCCATTAGTGAATACGCTGCGTGCGCGCGAAGACGTAAGATGAAAATATATGGGCTTGACATGTTTTCTTCTTATCGCTCTTAGTCTGGCTCGACAACTCTTACTTTTTATTTTAATTTAATGAACCAGTGTTTGAAACACGAAAGTTCATGACATCATCAGCGCAAGAATGGCAGTTTTCTATTTTCTACAAAACTCACCTACAACGACTGCTCGTACTCTATATCTCTTAAGCATCATTGACTTTATTTTTAAATCATTTTCTCATACTGTAATTCTACATTTAGCTCATTTATTTTCAATTCTTGCTACATATTTTATATACTTTAATCTGCAACATTTAATTGTATTTGTAATACTGCAACGTGTACAGAGTTCACCTGTCTCATAATTATACATTTCCCGATAATCTTTCTTTTCTATGTTCTCTTTTGCTTCAATAGTCATTTAAATTTTTTTATTTTTAAACGCTATGTCTACCTTCGTTATATTTTTTATCACAAATAATATAATTGCTTCAAAAGTTTTGATTTTTAATTTATATGAAAATCGTTGTTACTTTAGTCGTTTGCTAACAGAATAAAACGAGTATTTCAAACATTTATATTTTTCTAAGTTCTTTTTTTATTTCACTTTACCCATCTTTTATCGTAAGTCTTAATTTATAATTTTATTAGCAACTATTAACTAGGCATCTTTCTAATCTAATTGTAATTGACTTATAATTACAATTTTTTTACTCCCTTAACTTACTTTTAATCATTCTTATTTTCTAAGTTTCATAAATTTCTTTTTTTTTAATTATTATTTTTTTCTTGACCTTAAATTTCTAAGTTTGTAGCATTTGCATATATTAATAGATTAATTCCTCTATATAAATGGAATTAATTTTCTTATTACGCTTTTTAGAAATCTAATAATAATACATTTCACAACTTAACTAATTAAATATTATAAGAAAGCGATGTTTTATTTAAATTTATCAATATTTTTTAACTGTTTTGATAAATTTCTTTTTGTATTTAATTGTACCTATTTTTACTATTTATAATAATGAGACATATAATTTGTAATCCATTAGATTATTAGTCCTCCCTCCATCTCTCTCTCACTCTCTCTCTCTCTCTAGTATCTAGACTCAATTAATTTAGGCATATACAATAAAATTCTTTTTTGGAAATAATAAGTATTCAAATATGTGGTTGCTTTTGTAAATGTTACAAGAATATTAATTTTTTCTTAAAGGCTGAATTAAGTTATCTTGAGATGTTATTTTAATATTTTAATAAAAGTCTAGTAGGGCCACGGAGAAGAATAAAACTTATATCAAATTTCGACAATATAAAAGCCAACTTTAACTATGTTGAAAATGGATATAAAATAATAAACTGAAACATAGAGTAAAATTCATGACTTTCTATTTATGAAAGGATTGAAAGGAGATAGTGTTTTTGAAATATTATACATGAAAAGATTAAAAGTTGATGAAGAATTATATGAAATTATATGAAATGCATAAGAGTTAAAATAATACGAATGAGCCTAAGAATAAAAAGGAAGAAAATGCTAGTACTGTAAACTAAAAGTACCTAAAAGAGGTCGACTTACTAGAATGGACAGAAATTTAAAAAAATTTCAAATGTAGATTATAATGTAAATTATAATTAATCAATGAATTCATTGATTAATAAAATGCATATAAGTATATCTTTTTAATCACCTGCTGGAGGGGAAAATTTATACGTATATATCAGAAGGAATTCAAGCACGAAAAGCTGTGTGACATTAAAAGAACATGGCTTTAAAAACTTCTCAATAGATCGATGTTTATAACATTTAGGTAACATTCATAGTTTAAAACGGTTTATGTAAGTGTATATATTGATGACATTTTAATAGCAAGAGTTAAAATATAAATAAGCATGCATTTTTAATAGCCTAATATTTTCTTTTGTCCTGTGTTTCTCTGCTAAATTCAAAGTATAAACTTAGATGCTACCGGAGACCATAAATAGCATACATTCAACACCTAGAATATAAAAAAAAATAATAAAAATAATAAAATATACAAAATTTTGAGATTATATAGAATAATAGTTCATTTCTCAGCCTTAAATCAATGCTTGATAAGCAACCGAAGTTGTTTTTCTCAAAATCAAAATTACTTTGTTAAATAATTGTTATAAACGCGTTCATGTTTTTTTCCTGCTCGACTCTACTCGACTTGTCAACAAAGCTTTTATAGACCAACTCTCCCTTAAACTCTTCGAATGAATACGTAAAACTTGCTTATGGAATGATCTAACGCTATGACGATTGTCTAGGAAAAAAAACAACACATCAGCCGCCTGGTGGCCAATCCATACTTTTATACCCTGTCATTTATGTGTACCTTTCCATTCAATCGTATCTATTTTTCAACTCCACACAATATTTAAATATATTCTCACAGGTGAACAATTAGCAGACAGTTTCATAATATTAGTATCGTCAGCTAAATCCATATATTTACGTAGGCAATTTAATTTAGAATAACCTTATTAAATTTAATAATAATAAAATAATTATGATATATATATATATATATATATATATATATATATATATATGTAAGTATTTATACATCGAGCGTATAAATTGATTGAATTATTATTTGAGCTTTTTCTTAATAATAAAAATAAGATTGTGTCTTTCTTTGTTAAATTATTAATAGATCTATTTTTTAATAGACGTGTTGTTATATGCACAAAAATTTATATAGCTTTTTAAATGTATATTTTATATTTTTTAATAGTTTATGTATATAACGTTTAGGAAAGTTGAAAAGAAATTGCAACTATATGTAAATGAATGTCATAAATAAATTAAAGGAAAAATAAGAGAGCAGAAACTTCTAGAAACATAAAACTTGTTTTCTACTTTTCTTTAGTTAGACGTTATTAGTCTTTAGTAGAGAGAACAGGCGTTATAAAGACTTGTAAAAATTGTGAGTCTATTATTTTTATTTCCCTACTTTTCATAAACTAATACATATATAACTCAAATATGCACATTTATAGTTTTCTTTAAAATGATACGTAGCTGGTGCTTTTTGTAGAATTACATTGTAACAGCCATTATGAAACTTTCAATAAACTCCTTTACTACAAGAATCGAGAAATTACACTAACGTCGTAAAAGTGTAATAAAAACGAGTGTAATTGCCGAAAAATTCTTGAGGATTCGACGAACTAATGTATTAATCCGGAATTTCAGGGCCAAAGGAATTCAACTTCAGAGGCCACAACTTCTTCTTCAGTGGACACGTACCGTCTCATGCAAATCAGAAGGTTGACTGGTTAGATGCTAGAAATATCTGCAGAGAATACTGTATGGATCTTGTATCATTGGAAACGCAAGAAAAAAATAACATGATCTTCAGGCTTATCCAGCAAAGTATGTAGAAATAATTGACTTTTTCATCATCAGTTAATATATTAGCAATTTTTAAATCATTTAAGAATGTACAGGAATTTCATAGAAATTTAGTTTTCTGTTTGAATATTTTACTTGCTACTGAAAATACACTTTTTTAAAATAGTTTTATTACAAAGTATGTAATGGCTTTAATTCAGTGGAATCGCAAGTGTGTATACACGAAGACAAATTCTTCAAAAGAAATTATATATTACAATATTTAGTATGAAATTAAAGAATTACTGGAGTTACAAATTATATCGTTCTCTTTATAACTTTTCGACGTGTACCTTATAAATTCAGCATGAGTTCAGATCCTATTCGAAACAAAGGAACGCAAAAAACGGTAAACGTGCAGGTTTTGTAAATGAAGCCACGTAATGCAACGTAATTCTTGTTAAAACTCCCGTTAAGTCATTCATGGCTTATTTGAATTATAATACGATA
Organism: Wiebesia pumilae; assembly: GCA_018907045.1. Classification (NCBI taxonomy): domain Eukaryota; kingdom Metazoa; phylum Arthropoda; class Insecta; order Hymenoptera; family Agaonidae; genus Wiebesia; species Wiebesia pumilae. Next base: position 1,448,777 of record JACCHZ010000033.1, read on the forward strand.
TCTCTTCTGGTCGAGTGAAATTTTGATATTGGCACCTTAACTTTTCAATGACGCGGCCACACGCAACTTCTGAAATTTCAACCGCAAATGCACGATGTAATTCGAATAAATCTGCTCGGAAAATGACCCAAGAAAATTGGCGTAAACAAGGTTATACGCGCTAACCACAAGGAATGTTTTGAATTAACTGAAGGACTATTCTTCGTCTACGATCGGGTAGTTTTCATGCGAAGTTCACTGAACCATTTATTATTCATTATTCATGCGAGGATTAAAGTACAACTCGTGTTGAGCAATAAATCGTGAAAGAATGGGTGAGTTGTACATTGTCAAAGTCCAATAGAATTGGAAACTTCGACTGGATTCTTAACTCGAATGACTGTTATATCGAATATAAATTTATTGTGATTCTCGAATTTTGTGTGAAGGACTTTAACATCATGCGTCTCGATTCCTAATGTGATCTGATACTAAGGACCTTTTACCGCGAACATCTGCCGAACCAAGATAGATAAGTAGGTTTCAATTATTAAATAAGTACAATGAATTACGATTTTTCTATTATAAATTGCTTCAAACATTTGTGTAATTATAAAATTCCTGAAATAAACATCTAATTACTGTAAACACGTGTTTACTTAAATTACAGAGCTTTCGTTAACATGTTCTTGTAAGTTATACAGAAAGTTATCAGTATATAATAAATAAATACTTGAAAAAACTTGAAATTAGTATCACAAAGGTTTAACGAACAATTCCAAATCCATGGGTTAACAGATGATAATTTTCGAGAGACGAATATTACTCATTTACATAATATCCATTATAAGAGAAAAAGACGTAAAACAATCATAAACATGATTTTGAACTGAGTCCGAAGCTCCTTTTAATTAACAAAGCTTAGTTGTTGCTGTCGCAGCTCTGACTGATAACGAAAATTATCGACTAGACGTGGTTATGTACCTGTACGTACGATTTTCGCAAATCCGCAAGTGTCTTTTTCCGCAGAACGTGATGATCAGTGCAACTCGTCGTCGGCACGTATGTCGGGCACGCTTTTGTAATTTAGTACAAACGCGTTTGTGTGACACAATGGTCTTAGAAAGTGCGAGTATAATTATTAAATTTTCTGCTGCTTGCTTCTACTGAGATTATCCAGCATTCTCAGCTACGACGTTTCTTACAACTTTCCTGTTAACTCATACAGTTTTCATGAGTTTTGAAGTTAGACACAAATTATCAATAAGATTTCACCTTTTGATATTAGGTTTTGTTTCCTAATTTTTAACTTCTTCCGTTATTATTCCGTAACTATTACGTTAAAAGAATTAGAAGAAGGTTAAACATAATGCATTGATTACTTTCTACAAATAAAGTTTTATTAATTTGCAAAAACGTATTTGAATTAAAACATTTTTTCAAAATCTTATGGTTTGAAAAATATCAACCGAGTAAAACAATTACCTGTGACGCGTTAATTACTATTATTATAAACATATTTAAATTTATAAATATGAAAGCTCTTATTTTTGGGTACTTTATTTATGAAGTCTAAATTACTGTTAAAAATTGAATTTGTTTTCATCTTCAAGGTATAAAACGTAAAATTGATTTTACTGTAATCATTGATGTTTCTAACAGTTTTGCGACTTCATATTAGTTTCGAGTTTCATTACGGCAATCCGCTTCTTAAAGATCTTATCACACATTCCTTGGATTAAGCACGGATAATGAAACTCTTTCTTTACAATTTTGCTTACAAATCTGCTTTTTTATATGAATTTTACAATAACAATGTAGCTTATATAAAAATTTAGATTATCCAATTCTATACGACGATATTCGTTTGTTTCTTTGAAATAAAGAAATTTTGTGATTTGTTTTCATATCATTTATGTTATAAGATAAATCAATACGGGAACTATTATTAATAAATCAATTTTATAGGAGTGTAAGTACTTGAATACTAAAGAGTTTTAAAAGTAAAAATTATAAAATGGTTTTAATCTTATGTTGATAAAAAAATTATGGAAATATAAATCGTATCGATATATAAATTTCGAAAAATTCTTTGTATTTAATATTTAATATATATAATAATGTATTGGTATTAGTTCATTCTTTTATTTTTTAAATTATTTCAGAATTATAACCCAAATAATCATTATAAATAAAATCAATATCACGATAATATTATTTATATAGTTTATTATTTATAATAAAGAATAGTATTTTATGATGCAAGAAGTAAATATCAGTGTAAATCTTTTCTAAATTACTAATTCATAAATTTTTTTTAAAATAAATAATACATATATCAATAAATTAAAACTTAAGTTTCAACATTAATGTAAATTTTGCATAAAAATTGTTTTCAACCCCTTAATCTTATATAACTAGAAAAATTAATCTACCTAACACATTAATCTGGTTTATCAAAATATAAATTATATTTTTTCTACTGCTGTATCATTTATATTAAAGACAACTTCCTTTGACTATATTTATTGAATAAAAGTTTCGATTAAAAAAAGTTTTGGTTACTAACTTTTACAATGCCAAGATATTTCAAACAATGTTGTCGTGTACAAAAAACATATAATAAAGGTGGAATAAATACAATTTATTCCAGAAGATTTAGGCATTTTTCAGTTTAAAGATACTTTATTCGTCCTTCAACTCAAATAGCGTGACATTAGTTAGTTTCACTCGTTGCGTAATTTTGCTTCGAAAAAACACATCTTTGAGAACTTTAACATACTTATGGAGACTTCTTACAGATGCTATTATATGCATGTTTTGTAATAGAAAAAAGATACACTTATATTTATCATATTGATTACAGTCCTAGAATTATCAAGAAGATATCCCTTTACTTTTGTATTTATTAAAATCATTACATACAATATTATTTATATTTGCTTCATTTTCGTTTTTAGTTTATCGATAAAAAAATTTATTTTAGAATTAATCTGTAATAAATTAATAATGCAATAATTCTAACATTTAGGCTGCGTAAATAAATAATGTTATCAATAAAACATTATACTTGATTAACAGTAGAGAATTTAATTTCTGATCCTTGCTTACTATATAATTTTATTAATTATCAAATTTTCAATATATCAAATAATAATTATCTACGTATATTAATTATTTAGATATTATTTATGTTCAATATAAGTATATCATATTTAAGTGTCAACTTTTGTCGAATATTGAAGAGAATGTGTGTAGATATTATTTATTTTTATACATTGCGCACACATTGATTAGTATTTTCATAGGGATAGCCTACTTTCGGAAATTTACTATCTTTTATTCTCTCGTTTTTTCATTCACGGGAAGATTAATTGACGACTCTACACGACCATATTTTTATTTTACTTCGCAACACTTACTGAGAACTAATTGGTATTAATGCCTCGTGGTATATAACTCGAAGGTAGAAATAGCATACAAAGGCAAATCAATTTTTATGAGGAATATAAGATTCAGCATAGATAATAAAAATTAATTAAATTTTCTATCTATTGAGTAAGTGGAGAATTAATTGCAAATATTTAATTAAAACTGAAGGTGTAAATTACAGAAATTGAATCATAATTACTTAATATCGCATAAGTTTCAATGCTGTAACTTGAATAATTGATGTATTGATATATTTAATTACTTATTCAGCAGCGAAGTGATAAAATCTTGCTGTTTCCGAGAGTAAATTAAAATGAAATTCAACAAACATTAAAATAGTTGAGCATATTGAGTAACAAAGATCCTATAAAAGTTAGAAATTATATTTAAAAAAATGCTTTAATGGAACTTGAATGAAAATTTTACATAAGAAAACTTGTTTAAAAGCTTAGCATACAGCCTGTACAAAGATTGGGCGTACATACATTAATTTAACGTGATAATAAGATCTATATTAAATGTTTCGCAAGCGTTGAGAAATAAAATTTTAATTTTCAAAAAATTTTTAGAAAAGAAAATAAATGTATCGATCTTAATTCTAATGTTTCATGCAGTGTCAACAAAACTTCCATACAGCCAATTATTATCAGTCACTTTAGCTTTGAATGTACTTTAACAGTAGTTTTTGTTTTTCCGTAGACGACGTGCCGTACATTTGGACCTCGGGTCGCCTCTGCGACTTCAAGGGTTGTGAAAACCGCCGCGATCTCGAACCCAAGTCGATCTACGGATGGTTTTGGTCGGCAAACCGCGAGAAGATGGCTCCGACAAATCAGTTGCCTGGCGGTTGGGGTTTTAACCCTTGGTCGCAAACTGGTCACAAGAAGGTTCGACAGCCAGATAATGCCGAGTTTGACATCAACGGCACCCAGGAGTCATGCCTCTCCGTCCTCAACAATGTCTACAATGACGGCATTGCCTGGCATGATGTCGCTTGTTACCACGAGAAGCCCTTCGTTTGCGAGGATAGCGACGAGCTCCTCAACTACGTGGCAAGCACTAATCGCGGCATTCGTCTCTAAAGTGCACGCTGAATACAAACGAGTCGCTCGCTTATATTAATAGCTTATTATACGACACGGAAACTCGCGAATTCGGGATTACGAGTTTCGCTGGTGTAGATGGTTTCTTACCAAGAACGATTTTTTCTCAATTTGTACTTTCTTTTTGTTAACCATTCGTCTAAGTCTATGCTGCTATATTCTAAGTAGCACGTAATTTCAGGATGATGGCTCTCTTGGAAATTATTTTCTTGAAATTAAGTTGTATAAAATGTTAAGAGAACATATTACTTAAAGGAATTTGATAATTAACTTTTGTATTGGCTAAGTATTAGTTATTTTTGGACAAATAATTTTATTTCAATAATTTTAAAGGAATTTTTACTTGAATTCATTACATTCTTCTATTATTGTTGTAAGATTGCTACATTTTTTTCAGAACAATAAATTACTTTTAATGCTTATTAAATATAGTAAAATACGTTCTCATTTTGAAATAAAGAATAAATTAACAAATTTTGAATCAATCTCTTTTACACAATTATTAGAATTAGACAGCCTTTTTTGATCGATAATGTACTTAAACAAGGATTATCACTAAAAAATAATGGTACCGCAAGTGCTTAAAATATGTTTAAACAAATTTAAAAAAATGTTTTATCAATATCACCAGCTAAATTTGTATATCACAAAACCACTTCAAAGAGAAATAATTTCTATTAATCTTTTATACATTTTATGTAATGCGTAAATTGTAATTACTATAATTGATATTATCTAATAATTAAGCACGTATATATGTATTTATTAATTAAAAAAGATACGTCGGCTTGTCTCTGTACATTTACAAATACATTGTATCGTAGACGAAGTTTTTAAATTCTCTATTTTCGTGATTCTTTTTTCCCTCTACAATTGCGTTCGATTATTGAGTATTATATTGAAAAATTAAATTATGGAAACATTAAATATCTGAAAAAGAACGTTTTTAGAGCATTAAGCGTATTTTGTTGAAGGAAAAAAATTATCAGATTTTTTAAATATATTTTTTTGTAAAAAGTTTTATAAGTATTCGTTTAAAAACATGTTAAGTAAAACCGTTGATAAATTACATTAATTGTATTTATTTTCATCCTACTAATTAAACAAAATACATAAAATTCCTTTCATAAAAAATAATAAGCAATTTGCAAATTTAATTATTTTCTTCGGTTCCGTCTATGTTCCTATTTGCACTTTCGTTATTATTCTTATTCTCAGTTTCGCTCCCTTTCTTCTTCGGATTATTTTCGTTTTCATTCTTAATGTTTTTTCTATTTTTATTTAAATTCTTACTTTTTTCCTGATTTTTATTTTCATTTTTATTTTTAGTTTTTTTCTTGTGTGCATTTTCATTTTTATTTTGAATCACTTTGGTTTCTTTTGAAACATCTTCCCACTCCTCTTCATCTGAGCCCACTGTATCATCTTCATTCATATTTACCTCTGATTCTTCAATAATTAATTTAGCCTGTTTTTCTTTTGGTTTTTTGTCATAACGTTTTCGTGATTTACTACAAGGTTTTAATTTTCGCTTGCGTGGTAACGTAGTTGGATCTATTTATAAGTGGAAATAGCATGAAATAATTATAAATTGCACAAAACATCCTTTTAAAAAACTTAATTAAATTAAAAGTACGTACTTAAAAAATATAACATTTAAAATTAAATTACAAACAAATATGTGTAACATTAGAGAGATAATTTCTATGTAAATTTACGTTATTTTATAAAAAATATTTATCGAATTTATAAAATTAATTAATGTACTCACGATTTTCTGGTATATTCATTAATTTTCGAAGCTCAACTCTAACTTGTTTATTAATAATTTCTCTGCACAAATCATCAAAACCAACAGGTAGCCAGCCTAATTTTTCGTGGCATGGTGTACCAGGCGGAGGACCCACATACTTATTTAACATATCTTGTATTTCTTTTACATGTACATCACAATACTGCACAAAGAAATTTAGTAATTAATTGTTTTTAAAAAAATAATGGGAATTGGGTCTTTTATATTTAAAAATATTTTTCAATTGGAATATATTCTGAACAACAATTGAAACTCAAGATTTCATTATTAATGGTAACTTAAAAATTAATTTTATTACTATTTAAAATACCTGATAAAACATTTGCCTAGAAGGTGGAATTATACCTGGACGGTATATGTAAACATTTTCATCTATCATCTTTTGTTTTTTTTGTGATTGTAATTTATTAGTATTTGACATTAGAACAATTGCTTTGGCCTTTGAATTGGAAGTATTTCTATAAGGTAATGTGTATTCCGAATAATTTCTTTTGCACGTTATATTTGAGTGTAAGCCATCTAAGATAAATTCAATTGTTAAATTTAGTAATACATTATATAAAATAATAAAATACAATACTTACGCATAGCTTTCAATCTATAATCTAAAGTTTGATATTTTCTAGCCTCAGGATCTTTTCTAGGATCATAACCAAGTCTTACCCAAGTTATACGCCATGGGCCAGTCATAAAATAGTAAGCCACGGAAGGTAATAAAATTTTTAATTGCTCGTTAGAAAACTTTGTAACATACATAAGTGCTGTCTTTGACCAAATTGGACGATCTTCAAATATTTTGTGCATCTTTTCTACATGACTCATCTGTAGAAATTTTACTCTCATGGCAGTTTCAATACCTTTTGGAGGATTTATTGGAACATAAGGGGTATTAAAACTAATAAAATTTGAGAAACCAGCTCTTCGTTTTCTTGTCTTTCCTATCACATAATGTACATCTGAATTTGATACTTCAGTTTTTGGAGCATATTGTTGGACACTATCCATTCGGCTAAACGCAGCTGGTGGTAGAAAATAAGGCACCTCTTTTTTCATCCAGCTATAAGGTGGTAGACCCACTGGATAAATTGACTCATAAATACATTCATCCTTCGAAGGATCATCCTTGTTCTTTGTAATTGGCAAATATTGAAAATCACACAGATCTGAAAGGTTTACAAAAATAAATTATAATGTTAATATATCAGTTTTTACTAATAAAAATTCTAAAAGTATTAAATATACTTGTAAATCGAAATTCTGTATCAACTCGTCCTAATACTTTTAATTTTGGCAACTCATATTCTTGATCTTCTGATAAATTTTCATACTTTTCATGATTAAATGTGGGTGGCTGATTTTTTTTTGAATCATTATTCTGATTATTTTCTGTTGAAGAAGTTTCAGAATTGACAAAACAGTTTATAATCTTATCTGTCAGTTCATTTACAGATTCATCTCCATTATTATCAGAATTATTACTACTACCATGGCTAGAAGTACTTTTGTCTGCAATATTTGTATTATTTTCTTGTTGTAAATTATTATTCATTTGCGATGCTTTTTCTACTTTTTCTCTTCTAGATTTCTTAATTCTAATTCTTAATAAAAACCCAGCAGTTTGATGCCTATCACCACATGCAGGTTTACAATAACCATCATCTGGTCTAAATCGTAATTCCATTCTTCTATTTCTGGCATCGACGGTCTGTATATTTTAAAAGTTTTTATATTTTATATTCTTAAAATATAATTTATATATTTGTTAGTATTGATTAGATTATATTTATTTTGGTTAGATAATGTTAATTTTAATGAACAATTATTGAATGTTATTTTTAAATGTATACCGTAGAAATATCTGCTACACCTCCCAAAGTTTCAATAGCTTTCTCTGGATTAAGTACATTTCCAGGATACTTAATGCAAACTAATTTTCTATTGAATTGATGTCCACCTGCAAGAATAGGTCCAACAAATTCATCGTTTACTTTACTTTGTGATTCTCTTGTAGAATTACTTTGTTTTTCATCATTCTATAACATATTACTCAAATTTATTTACAAATTATAAATATAATATATTAATAAATAATTGTATATTACACTTTTCCAGACATTATCATAATTTATAAATTCATTAAAGGATTCATCGGATTCAATATCATGTTGATAATCTTTGACATTAAATTCCTCGTCCTTTTCATTTATACTCTCTTTATCACTTATATCACTGATATCACTCATTATGACTCATTATTGAATCTCAATTCTAGAATCATTTATTTATCAACGTAAATAATCTTTCGGTATTATTCTAAGATCGGTGAAATGAAATTTGTTGAGGTTAAGTCATATTGTTGTGTTTTCTATTGGTCACCAAATATAACTAGGTGAACGTACGAAGTGCCTGTGCCGTGCAGGTTTCTGAAGATTCAGGGGCTTACAAAATTTAATATCTCCATTCGCCATTAAAATATTACTTTATTCCATATAGATTGTTTTATAATAAAGAATTCATCCTTAATTAGATAATTTATAATTATATATAACCAATAAGAAAATCTTAAGATCGATATTATAACTTTACCAATAACTTTAATAATGAAAAAACTGTTAACACAGTACTGCTTATTGCATGATTATAAAATCAATTAGATTAATCTTTAAATTTATTACGAATTATAGATTGCGAAGAATATGTCCTCTATTTGTAATAGCACAACACCTAAAGTTCATTCAATATATAGTTTGTCTACTGACAAACATTACGAGTTTTTATATAAAAAAATGAATATAACTTGAATTTTATGACTTTCAAGATAAATCAATGAAACTAAAATTCAGCAAATTAAAAACAAAAAAACAAAGAACGTAAACTGATTTTTCTTAAATTTCTTTCGATTTAAATTCACCTCTCAAATATTTTGAGCGCTTATTACAAATATAAATAAATTTTAGCAATTAGCAATAATGAATTCAAATTGACTGATGCTTATATAACACTTTTTATACATGATTGTTCATCAATTAATCGAATAGATATTGATTAATTTAAAAAGAAAGCTTACATATTTAAAATTATAAAATTGAAAATTAGTGACATTAATAAATCTATGCCGTAGTATAAAAATTTATTTTAATTGATGTTTTAGCTATGATTTTTTACATAAATTTTCTGTACTGAAAATGGAATGTAAAATAATTTTACACACACATTTGACTATCCGCATCTATATAACACTATTACAATAAAAATTTCGATATTTTTGTATTTTTATATTCTTTCATGCATATTATTTGTTACGTTTAATGTTATATAATGTAACATTGCATTATAATATATTATTGTTATATTACATTATATCTTGAATAATCTAGATACAGTGAAATTTGACACTTCGTCTTGAGTCACATACTTGACAATATACAAAATTGTACAAGTGATTTTACTTTTTCTCATCTTTCTACATGAATTTAAGATAGAAATATATATGTTCATAAAATATGTTGAAATGATATTTTTAGCCATTACAATGCTAATTCTTCAGTACCTTTCTTATATGACACAAGATATTTTAACTATAACTGTTTTCTTATTTAAGAATTTAAAGTTATTTTATTTTATTTTATTTTATTTTTTTTTACATCATTTTTTTCATTTGAATGATGCGTACAGCATATATTTCCTTATGAAACAATTAAAAATATCCTCTTGAAACTAAAATGTAATCAGGTTGTAGTCCATCAGATTATAAGTTTAATCTAAATATGAATTTGTAACATTGCACGTATCTTGAAATTAATTAACTTAGCATTATATTGATGTATCATATCAAATATCTAATATCATATCAATTATAAAAAATGACATAACTGTAAGTCTCCATTCAATTTCTTTAAGGCTTTCATATTTTTTATACTTCATATAATCTTTATACTTAAAATAAGTTTGAGATTTGTAATAAAAATAAAAGCAAATCTTTACTTTACGGAATTCTATCCGAAATAACTATTATATGTTAGAAGTACCTTACCTTTTTGACTTTTATTGCTTTCAGCGAATATGTTCACCTTGTATATTCAGTGAATTATCGAACTTCTAAGTTTTCTAATTTTTCTACATTTGACAGTTACTGAATTTGTAATTCATTATACTCAATTATCAGACTAAACAAGTTGTTTCCTCTTTTATAGCTGTTTTTTTCTTCTCCTTTCCTATTCACACCAACGTACTGATTGTCACATTTCTTTATAAATAAGTTATGTTGGTGTATAAAGTAAAATTTATAACAATGCATTAGGTATGTGATTAAAATATAAAAATAATTCCGTATAAAATGAAATAAAATGACAGTCGTGTGCTTTTTAGTGCATATAAAATGCAAACATTTTTTCAAACTAGTACTCATTATCAAGAAAATTTACTCATTTAAATGTGAAATATAAATTAATCGAAGTTTAAAAAAATCACAGGCTAACTTAATAAACCAAAAATATATTAAGTATATTTAAGTCTTTAATAAACTTGAACAGCATCTTTATGCGAGGCTGTCACAAGACCATTTATATTGCATGTACAATTAATCTCTGTTTCACAATTAATTGATTCCGTTATTCTTTGCATTACTTGTCGCGAATTCCTTTAGACAAACGATCGAAGTGAAAAAGTCAATGGTGCGTCGGAATTGAATTGAATTACTCTGCTGTTGGTAAGGCTTGTGATGTTGCAAAATTCTAGCATAATTTTCATCCACTGGAATTTTCGAATCTAGAGTGTACGACGTTCGAATAGTAGAATTGTAGAATTGCAGCGGATTCTTGCGCACACGTTCATACGCGCCCGATGCCCGGCAGAAAAATAGACGAGATTAATCAAGCAGAATAATTTTTTGCCGCTTATGAAATTGCGCGGCATCAAATTCGTAGGCAATTGAATTTCTTCTCGGTTAATACGCAAGAAAGCATGTTTATATCCATAGACTCTGTTTGATACCGTGAATTTGCGAAACAGCTGAAAATCTTGCGTGTGTGCGATACAGATAATTTCGACCTCGATAATATCAGCACTGCATTTGATATAAATACTCACATGTTTCGTCGCAAAAAATTAAATATACTCCATGAGTTCCGCCAAGTGAATTACACAATTTTGAGATCACTTCTTCTCTTTTATCTTTATATAAAAACAAAACTCATTAAGTCTTCATTCTGTATGAAAAATAACGCAAAATGCTATAACGTTAATTTTACCAATTTATTTATGTAATAACAATGATAACATTGATAATAATGTTTTTCGCGAAGACAATTTAGACATTACATTAAAAATGCAATGAAGTTAATAAGAAATGTATCTAATTGCGTGCGTGCTATGCACTTTTAGGAATCATTAGCTGCAGATTGTACCGCAAATTCGACATGTTTGATGTCTTACGTAAGTATTTACCAATGGAAATGTTGTCAAAGTTTGAAATAGAAATATAAGATTTGCCGCGCATCTCACGCACAATCTTTTACGTAGCTTTGCATCAGAATCTCAACAGAAGTCTTATCAAGTATATATAATTCTTGCATTATTACACTCGTTACACTATCGATCTTTTTGTTTTACAGAAAAAATCCTATCATTGTAGTTTCATAGATAGGAATTTCGTTTTCTTCTAATTTCATAATGTTTAAGTCAAATAAACATGAATTCCTTTATAACAAAACCCAATGAAGAGAAATTATTAATAAATCTGAACTCAATAATCAATCAAAAACAATATCAAAATCTTTCTTCTTTCATCCAATGGTAGAATAGTTTATTTGAAAGTTTAATTGAAAACTCAAATTCGATGGGCGACAATTAAATTTTCAAATGAAAATACAACAATGTGGTTAATCATACAAGGGAAAATAGAAAGGACAAAAAGAAAAAGTTGCTTTAAAAATGAATATTTGTAATCTCATTCAAACATTAAGTAGTTCTGACAATTTTCTACTTCCATTTACGTAACATACCACTGAAAGCTAAATTCAAATGCTATAATGAAATAATGACAAGAATTAGAATAAAATTTTCAGAACGTCGATCTTAGAAATAGAATTGGAAAAAATGTTGAAAATACGTTTTTTAAATGAAATTTAGCGAAATAAAAATAACGTAAATATGTATTTTATTGGTGACCAAAAGTTTCAAATTTTTACCAATTATGAAGTATCGCGTACAAAAATAAAATGCAGTCCAAACGTATTTTAATTCTGCTGAGGTTTTCGCCGTTATATTGTTTCTAAAAATATTTTTCGCGCAGCTGTTTCAACCGTGTAGATTTTTAAATGTGATACCTGGCGCGTTAAATCTATATACAGAGAAGAGTGTGGAACTTTGAACTGTAGCATTTTAAGCAGTCGTACAACATTTTTGTGTCTTCGTGCAAAGATCACTAGCCACATTTTGTAATTTATATTTTACTTAAATTCGACGTCACCAAATGATGCCCAGTTTTGGCATAATGTAGGAATATCAGAGTGAGAGAGAAAGAGAGAGAGAGAGAGAGAGAGAGAGAGAGAGAGAGAGCTGCACTTAAAAAAGCATGGGCACACTGTAAATAATAAATAAACACGTTGTCAAGGAAAAGCTGCAATCAGTGAAGAGAGATGATATTTATATAGACCTAGCGACTGGTCAGTCTCACCTCGATTACGTACATAAACAGTAGCTTTCTGAGTGACTTTGAAAAATGACGTACCTATGAGTTTAGAATATTGATTAGTATCTTGGCGAATGGAGCGAACAGCGAGACGACTTCTCGTAATCATTCCCTATCGCGCAATCATCCCCGCGAGCTTCAGTCTCTAGCTCCCAATGTTCACACGTCACGTACACCACACATTATCCGCGCTGATTTCACTTTCTCTCTCTCTCTCTCTCTCTCTCTCTCTCTCTCTCTCTCTCTCGTATCGAGTTACAAAGGTCGGCGCGTCTGTTTACAAACGTTTGCGGGCAGGTGCGACGAGCTTCCCGCCTGGCCATTCCGATCGAGAAGGCAAATGGAGTTGAGTGACGAGGCGCCCCTTGGAACAAGCCTCGCGCCGCCTCTCGAGAGCAATTACATGTGTGTGCGCGCGCGCACGTGTGCGTGTGCGTGTGCGTGTGCCTGTGAGAGAGAGAGAGAGAGAGAGAGAGAGAGAGAGATAGAGAGAGAGAGAGCGAGAGAGTGAGAGAGAGAGAGCGAGAGAGAGCGAGAGAGAGAGGTGCTACTGCCTTGTCGCGCGATACGCGCGATACGAAACGTCACGCACGTATGCACCCACACGCGCGCGCGAGGTGAAGCGCATCTCCGAGCGCAGCCTTTGTATAGCGCAGTGCGCGCGCTGCGCTGGACGAGACGCTCGTGTTCGCTCGCGAAGAGGACGCGCCTCCGTTTCGGTGAGTCCTGGTGCACGATAACGCTCGCGCCGCGCACAGAGTCCCCGGGTATCGGTAACCGCGATTGCGATGACGCTGTTCCATTCTCGGACGGTCTCACGGACTTACGTCACGGCTTTGATAAGATCATTGGCCGATCGCGAGGACTCGACGAGGGCGGCTCGAACAAAGTCCACGAACTGGAGCAAAGGCTTAGCAGCCCAAATATATGGTGCTGACGCAATTGTAACTTAAACGAAAGCTTTGAAGTGTAAATAATGAAGCTATTGCCCTAGAGCGGTTATTAAGTGTAATTTGTTTTCTTGAACTTAGTCCGCGCTACAACGTATTTCATCGCACGCTTCTCTATATTTATAAATTGTAAGCAAATTTCGAGATTAGCGTGGTTGATTGATTGGCAAAAACGGGAGAGCGAATTACAAAAATTCTTGTAAACACACTACAGTTCCTCCGAAGTAAATAAAAATATTGACATTCAATTATCAGTTAGAGCTTAAATGTAAAGCCCACATATTTTGTTTGCTTGAAGTTGTTTTACGTATTCTTAAAATTTGATGGAATCGAAGCGTATCGTTACTTTTTTTAGTTTGTGACATAAATAAGCAAACGAGAAACACGTTTAAAATGTAAACCCTAAACATTGCAACTAAAAGTTCTCGGAAACTCGTGGTCTTTATAGGCATGAATATTGCTTTCAAAGAGCACTTACATGGCAATGCGAAAGCCTGTTGACTTTCCTCTTACTCTTACTTAAAGATCTTCGAGCTAAAGTATTGTATTGATCAGCATAATCACTCGATTCAAGCATCATTTAGACGTGACGGTGACGAGAATGTCGTTGGCCTTTCGATCGCAGCAAATTATTCGATTGATCGATTGTAACAAATCGGGAGATAAGCGACCATTATTGGAGCTCGAGCTTCTCTTGTAGCGTGTAACTTTCACGCTCGAGCCGATAGACGGTGGATCGGTAACCGAAGCCTGCGGGCTTCGAAGCTTTTAATGGAAGCTTCGCGGGATCGACAGAAGCGCTTTCACGAGGTCAGTGATACGCCGACGTTGACGAGGCGCTCGTCGGGAGCACGAGGGAGAGGAGAAGGTGGTCGAAGGAAGACGTTTCTCTTGCCTTTCGGGGACGGAATATGACGGTGGTCGAACAAAAAGCCACTTCCACTTCGTCTGCTGGCTGCAGGATTTGCTACGAAGGTATTGTGAAATTTGGGAATTGGGTAGTGCATGATGCGCGGAAAAATCATGTCTTGGATTTCATAGCCTACGTTACTGTGGTATTAACGCCGAATTGCTGCGAAAATATTTTTGATGTCGTGAAGATTCCGCAACATTATTTCGGAAGTTGTTCGGAAATTAGGAACAGCCCTGAAAGTTAATATTTCACGTTGCGAGAACTGCGCGAGTCGTGATTATTTTCTTACGCTACAATTTTGTTGTCTCAGAGTAATATTTGCGCGCGTTATTTGTATGCGTTCGTCGTATTCTTCCTTGAATAAGAGAAAAATTAGAGTTTTTCTTTTTGTTACTTTTCAGCGTTCAGTATCGTAACATTTTTCTTAATATTCAATCTTAATTAAATCTGCAAAAATGCACGTCTTCGTGCCTAAGGATCTCGTAGGCACGTACGCGTACACTACTTTAGAGTGATGAAACAAAAAGTATATTTAACATTATTATGTAATAAAGTACATATCCGCTATGAATATTTATGTAAATAGCTCTATTTCTTTTTACAACCATTGGAAAACTAAGGAAGATGCTAAATTCTTTGTTTTTTCACGGAAGTACGGTAAATAATAACGTATTAATTTTAATAAAATGGAATAACTTTTAGAAGGTAAATTTCAAAGGCTTCCAAAGGCTCACATGTTAGCGTGTAAGTTAATATTATACATTGCGGTTGAATGACTTTTTTTATTAATATAAGATTCCGTGCACTGATATACATGTGCATATGTGTGTATACTGACGCTTGCGTACATACGTGTACGTAGCGCCTGTGTTATAATTGACAATAATAACTGCGATTTGTGCGTGTTATACTAAGTATAGCTAAAACACTTTACTCGCACAAGATTTCGAAGAAAATATTACAATATTATTGATGACTGCGCTCTTCTTACAAAATATAATTCAGTTTTAATCAATTAATGTATTTTTATAAAATTAATCTTGGTTAGTTCTGGAGAACTTTAGAAAAGTAGAAGGTGTTTCTGGAAAAATGAAATTGATTTGTGAATGTTTCAATAAGTAGCTTAATTTTGCTTTACAAATTTTTACAACGATTCCAAAAAAAAAAAAAAAATAATTTAAAATATGGAAATACTAAAAGAAATATTCTTTTTTTATTCCTTTAATAAATTTTCGCAAATACACCTTTTCTATAGTATAATTTTTCATTGAAAATCTTAGAATTTTGATTAATTTTTGAAAATTAGTTTCAAGAAATTAAAAGAAAAACAATCAACCGAACAAATATTTATAATAAAATTATGTTTGTTTTAGGATGGTAAGAAAGGTCGTACGTAACATAAGTGAAATGATAATTTATAATCGTGAAACGCTCTAGTTCTAACAAAAGTGTGATTTATACTGTCATCGCTTATTTAATTAAAAATGGACAATCAATCTTAATTTGTGTCTCGTTCTAAATGCCACTTAATTATTGGAGCATGATGTTTATTGCCGATAGCTAAGACCTCATATCCGATCACGCAGTGTTTCAATATTCATAGATTAATTATTAAACACATTAACATCCATATTTTTTATTTTAATGTATCTTATTACATTTATTACAACTTACCCACCTGGGTAGCACACCTGGGTAAGATGTAATAAAAGTAAATTTTTGCTTGAATTTTATAAATCTTTTCTGAGGCTTTTAAGGTTGGAAAGAATTCTAAATGCGTATTAATAATTAAAAAGAAAATTGAGCATTTTAATTTTCTCATATTGGTAATTTAAAAGATACATGTTTACATTTATCTTTCAATTTTATTAAAATTAGCGAGACAAAGCATTCATTTTCTTATACCTCTAAAGTATTATTTTGTTGCTTATAGAATTTAAAATATTTTAAAAAATATTAAAAGAAACGATATTATCAGTTTATTGTGTTTGGTAGAGATAGATTTAAGACTAATGGTGAAATATTTTTTGAAGTTTCAAGACATACGAATAGAAAAATAAGAATCACAGTATTAAAAAGTGTGTGCGTTCTTACACGTTTTGATGAGACACTTCCTAATTAAAGAAAAAATCAATATCGTACTGGCTCAAGTGGCTTAATACGAAATTATCTAAATGATTTAACTCGCGGACGCGCTTCTTAAAGGGCAAGACAATTTGCGCAATAAATGTATCGTACATCCAGATAATAAGATAATGTAAACTCCCGGCGAAGTGATAAATTAAATAACAAGCGAACCCTGTTTTCTTAATTAAAGAGTATCAACCAATGGTACCATACAAAAACACCTTAGAGTATATAATAGAAAAACTTATGAAAAACATACGTAAGAATTTTCAGAGATGTTTTATGTAATATGCTCCTATACAATATGTATGCCTTCCCACAAAAGTACTTTGTCGGAGCTTGTAATGTGCTAAAGAACGAGAGAAATCGTTTTTCAATTTAATTTATACGCTCAGGTTGGTTTAGAACGTCAGTTCAGAACATCAAGATTCCCGAGAAACGCATTACTAAACAACACCGTATTTAGCAAAGAAGCTAGAACGAACTCACGGCTTTTGAGCTGCCGAAGCTGCGAAACCGACGCCTCGCGCACAACGCGTTAGTAGGCCCGACAAATTTCTGTGGTAATCGAAGAATGCCGGTAGACCCGCCGGGGAATTAGATAATGCGTGCCTCGTGGTTTTTCGATTGGGACGCGGAGGAAGTGAGTCGGGGGAGGAGGCTTACGTCTCCGCGACTTCCGTGGCATTGAGGCAAAACAATGAACCGTGTCCGTGCGATCCCGAGTGTCGACCGGGAGCGTTAGTCATTAGAAGCTGAACAAAACGGTTTCGCCGCCGGCTGACGTGTTATTGAACAGCTGTGCTCGGCTTCAGTGCTCGATCGTTTCTGATGTCCTCCATCAAAAACTTCCTTGACCCACTATCGAGGTAAATGAAAAGGGCCGCATGTCGCGAAGACACAGCGTCCCGGAGAAAAATGCGACGCGTCGAGCTACGACTCCAGCTTCCTTCCTCGAGGCTTCCTCATTGATAATATATATGTTTCGCATTACGTACTTTATGAGAATTGTAGTTCTCGGAAAATTTCGCGGTTTTTTGCGGCGAATTAAACGTCTACGGTTGCGTTTTTCGCGAGATTGTTTGAACACGAATAGAACATTCATTCGAATGCACTTTACTTGATCTTTCATACACTGTAGTTTACAATTGAAACTTTTCAAAGTGAACCGATAATTGCTGCCCAATTACGAGAATGCAGTTATGAACGGAATTTAATGATAATTGAATGAAAAGGTTTTAATCGTAGCATCCGTTCGAATGTAAATTCTATTTTAATCCAAGCGCAGAAGAACTACGCTGAGAAAAAGTGCTTGTAGCTCATGATCTTCTTATAGTTCCTGTTATTTATAAAATAAGCCTTATTAGAATGAGTAGTATTAAATAGAATTGTCGCAAACATGCTTTAAAACGTGCAGTTATGAGTTACATTTTTACATATACGTATTATTAATAATGATTTTGTAACGTCTGTGGATGCGTAGATCAGTATACGAAATGTATTATGAGTCATTCCAACGTGATTCATAACAGGATATGTTTAAAATTATGAATTATCACAATCGCTAAGAAAAGAATTGGCATGTAAAGCCATGTCATTACAAAGACAAGAATGAAAATTGAATTCTGACTTTTAGGATAATCAATCGAGTTTCACGAGTTTATCTTGTTATTGCATCGAATATTTTGAAAAGAATGTCAAATTGTTATATATATAATAAATAATTTGAGAAATCATAATTTTATAATCACTCAGTGTTAATTCTTTTGGGATAAATTTTAAAATACTTATTAAATAATTCTGAAACGTAATGTATTTTATTCTATTTATTATAACACCATTCATGCGTATAGATTTTGTTTTATTAATACACTATTATTTCACTTTATACTCAATGTACGAATATAATTACTATACTTTTTCCTTTTTATGTACTTTAGAAGATATTTAATACAGGAATATTATTGTAATGTACAATCTTTTATAACATAAACGCGATGCCAGAAATTTCATATTTCTTCTACGCCTCTAATATCAAAAATATTGCTTAAAATTTTATCTCGCACGTAAATAAAGAAATACTGGTTTCCGCCAAAGATTTAAGCTTCCAAAGTTCTTTCGATTAAAATGATAATATTTTTTTATTAAAGTAAAAACTAATGCATTTAAAAAAGTTAGTGTAATGAAAATTACACTAACAAAAATGTGTATATATACAAAAGAATATTTCTTTAAATATACATTATTATGTGATCGTATCTATATTTAAACAATTAATGTTAATAATGTACTTGTTTGAATCGAAAAGATTGTGATTCAATATTTATTTTATTTATTGGTCTTAAAAAAAAGGGACTCCACAACCAGATGTTCTAGAATGTCAGTATTAAAATTTTTCAATTAGAAAGATATAATATTTTGTCTTTTAGTTTCATGAAAAAAATTAAGGTAAAGCAATTAAGATGAAGTAATTTCTTTTTTTCTATATGATTTCCAACAGTTTTTCATCATTCTCTAGATAAAAATATTTGTAGCTTATTAACAATTGATTTCAATTAGGATATAATATTTACATCCAATAGCTTTTACTAACACTATCGGATATTTAAAGTTAAAATTTTAGAAGAAGAATTTATAGACGGTTATATGAAAGTTCCGTAAAATCAATAGAAATTAATATGATACGAAGGTCTTATTATTGACATACTTATTGTCTTATATCTCAGTAGAAAAATAACACATGGAGGAAATGTTTTTTTATAATTCGTAGGAAACTTTTTATAATTAAACGTGAATTGATCGAAGCGACTAAATTTTCTTATTTAATAAAAAGAAATTGGATGATATCGAGTAAGGACGCAATGTGACATAAAAGAAGGTGGACTAGAATTATTATTAAGTTTTAGTCCGTGGTGATGGGGATTATTTTTTAAAATTGTTTAAAATGCGAATATGTACATGCAGCTTTCTGGTAGCGCTACATTCGACTATCAATACGTTAGAGCGTTTAATAGGACTGTGGCTAGATAATGATAAATTCTAAATAGCACTAACATAAAATTTACATCATTATTTAATATTTTCAAATTTCTTTCCTTATTTTTTAAAGGTCAGTTACTCCTACCATTTCATGTCAAAGCAGAAGAAATATTAAAATAAGAAAATTATTAAAATAATAAAGATATTTCCTAGAGAAACATTTTTCAAAAATATTATTAATCCGATTGTTAAATTCCTCTATATTATTTAAATGTTTTTAGGGTTATCAGAAATATACTAAAAGTAAAAGCTGATTGAAATCAGTTTTGTATTGATTATTAAAGCTGTATTTTTATTTCATTTTTGTACTCGTAAGTAGCTAGGAACCAGCGAAGAAATCCCGAAAGTGCAAAAATAAAAAATAATTAGACAGTTTTGTGACTAAAGAAAAGCTTATTTGGTACGCAGATGGAACGGCAGAGGAGCTGATAGAGCCGTGCGAATGCTCGGGTACTTTAGGGCTCATCCATGCGAGTTGCCTGGAGAAGTGGCTGTCCACGTGGAATACCGACCGCTGCGAGATCTGCAACTATGGGTTTGTCGTCGAACGCAAGTGCAAACCTCTACCTCAGGTACGCATCACGGCCACGTACGTTGGTTGATTTGCAAGCGTCGCTGCATGCATATACGATGTGTGAATCTTTACGTACACGCTTCGCATGTTTTAGCTCAATCGATCCCTTCCTCTTTTGTCCGAGAGCAGACACTCGTCTCCATTATCGATGAACATGTACAAATGCGCATGCCATCCGTTCGTTCTAATATTTTGTGGCTGATTTACGGGCATTTGAGAGCGATGATCATTCGATGAATGTGCATTTTGTCTATGAGTCAAGATAACCTTGAGTTTTTAATGAAATAAATTTCGTAGTAACTTTTACCGACGAATAATATTCATTTTATCCATTTGTAACATTTTTACGTATCGTTGTTTTGTAAAAGCTGACTTTGATTGAATTTGTTTCAACTAAGATTTTTTTAGAGTTACTTTGAGCTATAGATTTAAAGACCCATTATTTAAAAAAATGCGTGCATGTACGAATAAAATACATTCGATATATACAAAATAATATACAATTGATCATATTGAGGATCGTTTTTAATTATAGAGATTTTCTCAACTGTCTTATAACTTTAAATTCTTGTTTGTCGATGTTTTTCATCAAATATTCGATAATAAAGTTAGCTAAAGGTTAATATTCTATGTGCACAGTATCAGTCGTGTTACATGAAATTTCTGCACGTGTATCGTTGAAGTTTTGTGGTCGTGAATTGAAAACATGTAATATAATGTAAATAATAAGTACAATATCATTTACATGTATATCAAAGGAGTTAATGATAAAATATTATACATTTTCGTTGGTTTTAAGTCTGAAAATCTCTTTGATTTTTTCTCAAAGTCTCTTTCTCAACGCAACTATAAATCAGTTGAGTTAATTGAAAATGTTCAGACCTGCAAAAATATGTTTCTAAACATTTAAAAATTGTAATAATTTATTCAAATGTAATTATTAGTTTGATTTGAGGGGTCAGAAAACAACTTCTTGAAAACAAAAATAATCTCTAACATGTACTTTTATCCATTATAGTTTATTTAAAAAATATAAAAGAAACTTACTTTAACTAGTTTTAGCTCAATCGAGTACTTTTCGAGTAATTTAAAAGATTTGAAAATATGTTTAAGATGACACAAATTTGTATTCTAAATAAAAATTCAAACATTATTTAACTATTATCTTTTTGTTTTTTATTCATACGTCGATTACGTATCTATTAATCTGAAATTCATGTTTTTAGTTGATAAAGAATGATGTAGATATAAAATATTCATTACATTGATCGGTTAAACTTTGCACTCGTTTACAAAAGTACAATGCTGTAGCGTACAATGGGCCGTTCCTGATTTTCCCATCCTGTATAATCTCAATGGTTACATCGCGAGTCTTTGGCATAATACGCTTCTCCTGGTATTCCAAGGAGAGGAATTAAATCAGTAATACGCGAAGTTGCAGTACTTGGTTTCGATGATAATCCCAGTGCACAGTATCATCGGAGCAGAGTTTCATCGCAATTCGTTTTGAATTTCAAATTGCGAGCGGGGACGGATCTTCGTGCGATAAAAGTCTGAAACGTGCTTATATGTACACGGCTATATGCACGATCATGATGCATCTTGTATTATTGAATCTTTACATCTTCCTTTCGTGTGGAAACAAAATATTCTTGTTATCAATCCAAAAATGGATTGGTTTGCTTGAACGGTGATCATGATTGTAAATAATTATTATAATAATTTACTATTCTGATGATTGTCTAAATGGTGCGAGATTGTTATTCTATCGAGTCGTTTAATGTGTGTAGTTTTTTTTTCACAAGTTGGGTTTCATAAATTATAAATATTAATAAATTTCGTATTTTTTAAAGTACTTTCATACTTTATATTTCCGTTATAGTTACTATGCTTAGCTTACAAATGTAATCTGCAAAATAAGCAAATGATTGTTTTTATATAAAACTAGTATAATTTCTTTATCTATTAATGAAAAATAATTTGAGATATTGGCAGGTATGTAAGATTGCGCGAGGTATAAAATTACGCACTGCAATTACGTTATAAGCACGATTGAAGAAAAGAAGTACACGCAATCATTAGTTGAATTATCGGAGAATTCGCCGTGGGAAAGAAAATGTCCAGCTTCAATTACCGAATTAATCCACGGGCAGCTTTTCTAGAGTTCTTCTCAAAAATAATTTTTATTGTCGATAATATGTATCAGTACGGTAATGTAAATAATTAGATATTAAAAGCCCAACATTATTAGTTAGATAAATAAAATTTTCAGCTACGAAAACAGTATGTAATATAAGACTCCTCGTACAGAATGGAAAATAGAATATTATATTGTATTTTCTTAAATTGTAAAATCTGTATGTGCTCACAAAATCTTGATAATTTACGTAAATATTTGTCTGTAAAGAAGTAGAAGTTTATCAATTTTATAAATTTCATTTCAAATCTATATTTTACTTGCAATAAATTTGATCCTTTAAATAGTCAAAAATTGACTACAATTGGACAAATATACCTATCAATTAGAAAATAAATTACCATTCATAAAAATTTGTAAATTAATAAATTATGGATGCTTTTTTTAATGACAAGTTTCATTACGATTAATTTGCAGCTCAATAAATTAATTTTAATTTTTACAATAGGAATTTTGTACGGGCCTAATGTCAACATCACCCTAACCATGAAAAAGTGAATTGAGTTATCTCGAATCGCCTCTAAGATAAGCTAAGATAAATTAGCTTTCAAAAAGTGTAAAGATGGTATGTAACTCGATTGATTCGATAAAAATTTTTCGTCAAAAAGAGCAGTTACGTGATTTGTTGTAAAGGAGTTTTTGGCTAACTAACAAGATTAGTGATAATAGGAAAACGAGTGAATTTGTCGGAATACGCGGATAATACGATGCCTTATCAGTGGGCAAAATCATCGATCGGGCCTTAACTGCATCTGAGAGTAAACACTAGGTATCATATATTCTGAAAACGCTGTATTTTGGATTTTAGTCGCTGTGTCAGTGGTGGACTACACGCGGTCTGTACGGGCCCCAGGGCGTGACGGGTGATACTGTGTGTCTGGTCGTCCTGACGCCGCTGTGCCTCGCGGCGACGTACCTCTGCGGCATTGGCGCCACCGCATACGCGCGCCTCGGCTTCTGGGAGGGCACGGGTCTTGCCGTCCTCTGCTGCATGCTCATCGCCACGTACTTTTTGTGGTTATTTGTCACCGCCAGGTACGCATAGACTCGCATGAAATTGGAGCTCCGCCGCTTCGCCTCGATTCGTACCGCGGGATTTTCACTTTCAGTCGCGCGTGGTTGCTATTTTTCTTCGCTGCGGAAGCGTTAAGTAGTTCGCTCATAGCTTCGTAGAAAGGCAATATCTCCTTTTTGATACGCAAACATTTTTTAATGGTGCGACTATAAATATCGCGTCTGATGTCATATTGCTTATCTCAATGTTTCAATGTTTTAAACTAGTGTATTTTTATAGTTTACTTCGTTTAATGAAGTTTATTATTCCATAAGAATGCAAGTGATTTATCACACGCGAATGGTTTAGGTATAGTCATTCATTTGAAGTTCAAAATGATTTTTCGTGATCATTAATTTTACTCTGATTACGTATCGGATGATTTAGTTCTCACGTGACATTTAGAATATACATATTTTCGACTTTTTTTACTTAATACATTTAAGACTAATTTAAAATAGTACAATTGTATTGAGTGATTAGTGTGTTTAAATTAATTCAAGAAGCATCATTTTTATAAATTATATACATATTTTTATAGATTATTATATGGATGATTATTTTTCCGTAATATTTTTATTTGGCTCTCAAAACTAAGAATCTGTGAACAACAAATCACTTTTATAGATTTAAGAATTTTATTTCTATGTGAATTATACGTAAACAAATAAATCTTAATAAAATTCAACATCTAGAGCAATTTTATATTTCTAGAAAATGGATGTTAAATATTTGATTATTATTTAACATTAAATATTGAATATTTCCAAGGTAGAGTTAATGAAGAATAAACCAAAGTATTTTCTATTAGTAGTTTAATTAAGAAAATATTTACTTAGGAAAATATTAAAATGCCTCTTCAGGGAATCAAAGATTTAATGCATTTTTAATAGATTCACATAAACTCAATTCACTTCACTCTAAATGTATTGTATTCAAAATTGTACAGTTAATTTTATGTGCTCATTTAGCGTTTTTAACGGTTTTATTTTTATTAGTCAACTAACTGCTAAATTTTTGAAACTGCATTCTACTTTATCAAGCTTGATTTTATTTTAAGAAGATTATATTGTCATTTTATGCTAGAATGAGATAAAGAAATTATTGCGCCTAATATATTCAATTTTATCAAGTATTTAGTGTTATAAGATCACTGACTTTTGCACTAACGATATATTTATTCATGATGCTTTTAGGAATTTTTGTATAAATATTTGTTCTAAACGGAAAGCAAGATAAAAACATATAGGTCTAATCACATTAACGAGGATTAACGAGGTATAATAATTTAATTTAAGATGAAAATATCGCCGAAATTTATTTTCTTTCTTTATAAAGTTAATTAATTTATATCGCTTAATGCATAAGGATAGAATAAATAAGCTTTTAATGCGTAGATCCTTTTTCAGATTTCATTATAAATCATGGAAACAATGGTGTAAACGTAATCAAGATGTGAGGTTACTAGTAAAGTGTAAGATTCCAAAAGAGTGTCGAAAAAAAATGGCCAAAGATGAGTGCAATCACAACCAGAATGATAATAATGTATTACAAAGAGAGGAAGGATTTGGCAGACTTTTCGTGTGGTTAAATGGTACGCTCAGTCAACAAACTGAACCTATTTATAATTTCCAACAACAAACGGCATTCGTGTGATGAATATTATCGAACTTATCTCCAGATTATTTTATATTGATCTAACTATATTTTAATTGTCTCTGTGTATTTCAAATACAAATTGAACTCTATGAATCTGAACATAAACTGCTTTATAAAGGAAAGAATGAGATTTGTTTTAGACAAGAGTAATAAAAAAATTATACTTTCGTAATCATTTGAAGAACGAAGTATTGTACTGTGAGTTTCCTGTTAACTCTACAATCACAAGTATAAAATTTTAATTATAGAATTTTAAATTATATTACGCGAAAGAGGGTTATACCAATATATAATGATATTTAAAGTGATTAAGAATATAAGACTTAATGTTTTTGTTTTAAAAGCATTGTCCATGTATTAATCGGTACTTTTTGTGTGTTTATATATCTAGATATTTATTTATAATTATTAATGAAATGGTAACCATATTTTATGTAACTATAAATAATGCTACTGTTTTATTAATAACTACATCTGCGTGAAATCGTTTGATTTTACAAGTTTGTTACTGAAATGCCATTATTAAAATTAAGACTGCAATTAAATAATTTAATGTAATATAAAAAAATATTTTTAATAAATAATTAGTACTCATCGTACATTACATTCAATGAAAATATATAAAATCAAAATTCTTACTATGATTTTATGAATTCGTAAAAGTATGTTGTTCTACTGTCATTGCGTCATAACGAATGTTATGTTATATTTTAAGATTTAATTATACGCATTTTTTACAATAAATGGTATTTTTATAGAAAAAATATTGTAAAATATTATTAAAATTTAGAATAAATTATATTTCGAAAAAGAAATTAATTCAAAACAAGAATATTTTAAGAATATTTTAAGAATATTTTTAGAATTTCATTACATTTGATAAATTAAATACTTTTAATTCTTTGTAATTATTATTATTATTTTAATTTAAATCATTTCAATTTAGGATTTTAAATAAGGTATTCATTTTACGTTTATACACGGTAAAATATTATTAAAAATGTACCTGGTATAATAACATTGAACGTTTTTTCATATATAAAAATTCAACAACCTTTGTCAATGAACAATTAATAATAATATTATTTACTTCTTAAATGATAATATTGAATTTAGAAAGTATTATTTATTCATCGCGGATAAGTGAACTAATAGAATGTGCTTAAATTTATAAATAAATTGTAAAACAGATAAATATTGCGTGCATTATGCAATTAAATAATTCTAAAATAAATTTGATTCGTTTTTCACGAGAATGATTTTTAAATTAAGACTGTAGAAAGTAGATAACTGTGAATTATGGATTATTCGGTTATTTTGTAAATCTTCTATTTAAGAAATATAAAAGGCATATTTATTTAATTGTTATTGCTTTCCACTTTTTTAATATGTTAATATTTTTAACTCTTTTATTACTTTGATATATGTTTAAAATACTGATTTGATGGTAAACATAATAAAATAAAAGTAATTCCTTTTATTCATTATAATTAAGAAATAATTATTAATTTTATGAGTCAACCATTCTTTAAGTACCTTTATACCCAAATCGAATTGAAAGTTTTGACACAGTTAATACTTACTTTAATATTTACGGACAAGGGCATCGAATTTTATTCGCATTTATGATGAAAGCATTCGTAATTTGTCTCTACACACAGTATATTCTGCGACATACTAACCCCTAATTTAATTTTAAATTGTTACATTTCTCTGGTTGAAAGTATTAAAGCTGTATTTAAAACCTTATTTTCTGTATCACTTATATTTTGAAGGTCTCTTAAGTTATTATACGTTTCGTTCTGATTTTACCTATGTAATTCTATTTAGACTATAAAGTATGTTGTTCAGTATTGCTTTTAATTGTTTTAACCTAAAGCTATAAATTCGTATTTCTTAGTTTTCTTATATTTTCAAAAAAAGTTTAAAGGGATAACTTTTAGAATTTTATTTTATAAACAAAAATTTTTTATTTATATAATAAAAAATTATGCATTGTTCTTGTTAAAAGTAACGGATAAGAATAGAAATTTTAAAGAATTTATTTTGCATTGTTTCGATTCGATATTAGAATCCTACCATTAAAAATTTTAAATAATCAGTGAGCTCGTATCGTTTCTGAACGTCATAAGATTTACAATCGAGCTCAATTGGCTTGTACATATTATTTTTTATAATAATTCAATGTTTTAGACGGTTAGAGTTTAGTTGCAATCTTTTAAAGTCCACCCTTTCAATTTTCAAAAGATACGATGGCGGTTCTCAAACTGCATTTTTTCACTGTTAAATCAATTATTTTTCTCTTAAATATTATTATATTATACACAATTTTTTTAAATACATAATTTTTAAATTTGTTTACATATCACTAATACCGTTATTAGTAAAATATAGTATATACTATATATACTATAGATTTTATAGCAAATATGAAACTTGACTAGAGAATATTTTGAATTTGTATTTACAAATTATGAAGAGAAATGTACTATTATATTATCCAGAATGTAGTTAGTATGTAGCGAGGAGAACGTTTATCCTTTTAGATGCATCTGTCACTGGACTGAAAGACTACATACATATCACCTCGTTGAACTATCACGTTATGTTCACTGTTTATTCAGCAAATTGCTTATGCAGTTTATGCTTATAATAAAAAGGTTTATATCTTTGATTATATTCTGAAATTATTATACTTATATTTGAGTATACTGTCGATTGCATAATCTTGTAATTGAATTTAAAAAATAATTCTTTGAAGATAATTTTTCTTTTTAACTAATATTTCTATAACTAATTTAATAAATATAAACAACGATCTTTACATTTCGAAAGTAATTTCAAATGTTAATTCTACTCTTTTGTATGAATTTCACTCTCGTTGTAATATGTATTTCTTACCATCAAAATTTACTTTATTAATATTTTATATTTTAAATATATATTTTTTAAATTAAATTTTGTTGTACATATCATATTTTTAAACTGAATGATATTCGAATAAATTTTAAAACTAACCAGTGCAAAAATACCTTATACATGAAAATCTATAAAATTTTATTTTATAGATATTAACAAATTATTAAATATGTGACATTCCATCTTTATTAGTTTTTAATTTCAAATATTCACCTAGTTTCATTCAAACTCTTTCAAGTTTAAAGTGAATGTTGGAATACTTAGAAACTAGAGTAACAAATGGAAAGCCGAATGTAATTTATAATAAAAAAGTTAATCGTTTATGTATGCTTTTTAGTTGCGTTTTAGTTTGAAGTTATTAAAGTGTTCGTTAAGGTTAAGAATTTGTTTCTCTGCGTTAAATAATTTTCATAAAGATCATGAGTAAGACATTCATAAAGATTGAGTAACTAAAAGCACTGTAACTATTTATGGTAAAATGCGAAGTATTAAAATTTCAATTATATTTAATGTAGAATGAGAAAGTTTCAAGAAAAATGAACGGACATCAAGTACTTAAGAATAATTAAATTTTCATTTATATACTTCTAAAAGAGAATTCTAAATATCACAATTTACGTTTAGCTCTTGAATACTTCTCATTTTTTTAATTACAATATTTGTATATGTAAGAGTAACTTAAACGAACGATAGGCTTAGTAAAAAGCATATATTTATCTATTTATTAAAGGTATATTAAAGTATTGATTTATCTATATAAATGTAAATGTAAATTATTAGTTGCATGCGGGCATGCGAGGGTATGATTATACGTACGTCATAATCATTCATCAGCAATACAGATACATCAGCAATGTATCATTAGGAGTAACAAACAAAATCGCTTTATTTTTATTACATAATATTTTTATTTATTTATTTTATATATAGGATCTTCTGTTTATTTAGTCCATAATAACGCATTTGTAGAATATAACGGTTAATTTTCATGAAAATACGATACTTTCAAAAATGAAGTTTTAGAAATCAAGCATCGAAGCACAAAAATTCCCTATTGGAAAGCGATAATTTATGTAACAAGTGACATTTGAAGCTCGTTTTTTTCAAAATCAATCTTTCAAAATTGTTAGAAATGATATCGCAAATATTATTGGTCCAACTGTAATATTGTTTTTAATTTGTAAGCAATTATATCTGAATTCGATTGAATCTACAATATAATATAAAACAAATTAATTTACAACTTTTGTAATAAATTACAATTCTCCATTTCGAGTGCCGACATGTTATAGATTACAAAGTTATTAATTATTGGACAGACATAATGATAAACTATGTTTTTCTACAAGTAGAATTTTTTAAAGTTTACGAATTAAATTTTTTAAATTTTATTTATATTTTATTTAATTTTTATTAATTTTTAAATTAATAAATTAATTAATATATTATTAATTAATTAATTGATTAGTTAATTAATTAAATTAAAAATTTATTTAATTATTTTAATAAATAAGAATAATAAATAATAAATAAATAATAATAAATAAGTTTAATTAATTAAAAATTTATTATTAAATTTTTAAGTTTGAGAGCTTTCACGAGCTTCAGTTTTTAAGAAAGAGATTTCGTATCAACGAAAAATTCTTTTCGTAAACTTAAATGGTAAATATATTATCCATTTTCACAAAGGAATTCACAAAAATAGCATATTTTATATATTATAATTGTTCCTCTTAAGATGGCTTTTTCTTTTCATTAAAAATCTAACATAAATTTCTTGTTGCAGTAATTAATAGCAATGATATTTTTCAATTTCCAAGTTTTATTTCTTTACGTTAAGTTAAGAAATTATATTTTGATCGCGATCATAATACAGCAATGTAAAATTAAAAGCAAAAAATAAAGACATTTTTATCGTTCCACTAAAACTATCAAATATTGTTATTAAAATTAATCTGTGAAAAATTCAATAATTAGAAAATTTTGTTTTAAAATTGATTGCTATTTGCTATCAATATTTCTTTAATTCATACTTAATGGATTTGATTCCATTTTTTAATATTATATTATTTTATAATTTTTTATTTATTTATTAATTATAACTGCTTTAAATTTGATTTTTAATAATTAAAAATTAATAAATATTGTTTCTTCTTATTGTAATTAAATTATTTCAAAATTATTTTCCTATTAATATAATAGCTAAAAATATGCCATTGCTTATTAGTTTTACAATTAAATGACAATACTAATACTTTTTATATGATAAAATTTATTAAATGGTTTATAAAATATTTATTTCTATTCTTATTATAATATATCTTTTATTCATTAGGATATTAAATATATTAGCTTCAATTTGTGATATTCATGCAAATTGCTCGTTTCAATGTTGTTTTAATGGAAGTTTTTAGTTTTTTCTGATTATATTGAATTAGTATATTACATAAAAATTTGCTTGACATATCAGAATTTCAAGTCATAGGTATATTAAAAATCATTAAGAATATTCAAACGATCACTATATTTGTCATATTCTATTTATAATTTATAATAGAATGTTTTGAATCTATACTGTTTTTTATGTTAATATTTTTTTATTTGAATACTTTAAGTGGAATTCATTCTAAATACGTAAGATAGTAACTTGTGCAATTTCTTACAAAAATTTTAAGAGCAACAATTCGTAGATTCACTTTTAATTATTGAATATATAGTTGCAATTAATTATAGTGTAAATATTCATTTGTTTTTAAGATACGTGTATTTTATTTTTTAATATTTTTTACAGAACATTATAATTTTCTTTAATTTTAATAATTTCTTTTACGTTAATGATTGATTATGTTATGATTACAGCTGATTTAAGTTTGAATAACATAAATGATAATAAATTTTGTATTTAGTATGGTTTTATTATACTAGATTGTACATTAATTGAAATTATTACTTTAATAGACTTAATAACGATATAACAGTAACTGTTAAGTGCATAAGTGATTTCATAACAATATAAAGCGCTTTCTGGATTTTGAATGGCAGATTGATTTCTGCAGATTATTCAAGGAAATAATAAACTTTATTGATTTTTTTAATTGACTGGATATTAGTGAATTTTTAATTCTCCTTATGATTGTTTCTTCCGTACAGTCACGAAAACTAAAAAAGGGCAAAAGGATTTTGATAATTATTTGTTTTAGTGTGCTTTATAATAAGATAAAGTACTAATATTATCAAACATACTAAAATTTAAGTTATATAAGAGAAAGATGATGTTTGCTTCCGATTAATATATCAAAATAATCTGTATGCGAACCAAGAAAAAGAGGTTTCGTGAGCTGAAGATTTAGGCTCAGAGATTTCAAATAAACCTAAACGATAGATAAAGAAACAAAATAGATAAAATTAATATACAGAATGTAAATATTAATATTTATATAAAATACTGATTACTACGTGATATAGTGCTCCAGAGTTAGAATAATTCGAATGTCGGAAAAATTTTTCTTTATTTGTTTTGACGAAACACGAGCTCTAGAATATGGATTAATTACGATGAGATACCTATCAAAACAAGATATGCATATTTCTATTGTACACCATTGATCAGAATTCATATTATTATGGAGACCGAATACAGGCAGAATTATTGCAGATATATTCCCTTTCATGAAATTATCAGCGATTCGAAACTTTCTTTAATTAATTTTTAATTATTAATCGAAACTTTCAATTAATAGTATATGAAATAATACTATTTGTGGATAAAACTGATAAGGATGATAAATATGTAAAATCCTGTTACGAAGAAAGAACACATAAACAGAAATATATGCACACATGTGTTTTTTATTTACATTTGACAGTTTTATTTGCGAATTCTAAAATTGTATAATTAGAATTTCCGAGCAGTTAAAGAAAAATATTTTATCTCTTTCTCATTATTAGTATCAATGACAAATTATTATTCAATACGTACTAATTTTTTTTATAAAAGTAATATGACATTGGACCATTTACCTTGTGAATGTAATTATAACTGTATGTGAGTGAATAAAATAAGAGCTGACTGTCTTGTCTTATTGATTTATGTAAAGTGAAGTTTCTTGATCTTCGATTTTTAAAAAGAGTTTAATGAAATTCAAACCATGAATTTTTATTGGAATTATCAGAAATAAGTAATTAAAATCATACACTTTATTTCATTAATTAATATTAAAAAGCCGCAGATGTATTTTAATTTTGATTTGCTATAAATTGAATTCTGAAAAAATATATAATATGAAAAAAGTAATTAATATTTGCTTTGATTTATAAATATAAAAGTAAGAAAAGTTTATGAATTTAGGCACTAAAATAAATTTCTTTAAACTTGCTTTTTAAAAATAATAATTGAATTATCTTTCTACGCTGAAATTCAACAAGACTCTACATTTTAAGGAAGGTCGCGAACATAAAGATTTAATGAAGCGCGTAAATGATATTGGTGTTTTATAACGAAACTGCTTCACAAGGTTAGTATTTAGAATATTAATTGTTATAAAAAACTAATAATCAGTGATACATTATAGAAATTTAATTTCTAATGGTTAATTCTAATTCTTAATGGTTAGTAAATTTTTTTGTACAAGCAGTACATTTTTTTTCTATGTCAAAGAATTCTTCATATTATTATATGTATTGAAAGTGAATAAATCTGATTGCGGATATAAAATATTATTTTATGCATTGTTCAAATATTTTGTTTCATTATTTTAATGTGGTTAAATTGTTAAATCTAATTGTTTATTTTTCAAAAATATAATAAAGTATTACAACGTTTTATGCTATTGGTATATAATTCAGTTTCATTTATATATTTCATAGTGGTTGATATTTTTCATAATAACTATAATTATTACTTATAACAAATTTTAATTATTAAGTAAAATTTGAAATCTATATTAAATATGTAAAATATGTTTTTCTACATTAAGAATAATCAATAGAACTAATTAGTACTATGCAAGCTATTGAAAAGTCTCTTATAATATATAAAGCGGTTGTATTAATTAAAAAAAAATTTCTTTTATAAAAAACACGAAATTAAAAATTATTTATTTAAAAGACTGCAAATTACTGATATATTTTGTTTAAAAAGTTTAAAAAAAAATAATATGAAATAAATTTAAACAAATTATAATTGATTATTCTATTAAAAGTAGTTTGTAACATATAAATAACACAAATCCAAAAAATCCCCCAAAATTGTAAAAAAAAGTGTATGACCTTTTAGTAATTTCTTTTTAGCTTATAAATGTTTAGCTTATAAATCAATGACTTAATTAATTGATTCAAAATATAAAGAAAATATTCTTAAAAATATAGTAGGCATTTATGAGAAAATTAATAAAAAATCTAATCTTATATATTTATTTAATAAGGAATTGGTTTTCAAATAAATGTTAAAATCTAATATTCTAGAAACGCTAATAATTTTATAAAGTTTCTTCATATACAAGTAAGGTGCTATTTTTATTTTTCTATTCTGAAAGTAATGACTAAATTAATAAAAGAAAGTTAATTTACTTAAGTATGTAAAATCACTTTTTACTTTTAAAAAATTTTTATTTTTCTTAGCGAAAAGATTTTATTTTTTTATTGTGTTTTCATAATCTCTAAAGATTTTGCATTCTACTTAAGTCAAAATAAAGAAAAATGTTTACAAATTTATGATAAAAATTATTTACATTTGATTCCAGTTCAAAACCTTCGATATCTGTTTTAATATATAATATATAAATAATATATAATATATAAATAATATATAAATTTTAATATATAAAATATTATAAAATATTTTAATAATAAATTAAAAATATAATAATACATATTAAATGTAATATTAAATATTATAATAATAAAAATTAAACTAATATAAAATATTAGTTTAATATATAAAACAATAAAATGTATGAAGATGTATGCTTTCTCTGTACTGTACTTAATTAAAACTTTCAGTGAACATTCTGATGTGATAAATAATAGTTTCACTACTATTAAATTTAGAGTTAATAACTTTTAAATTTAAAATTTATATAATATTTCTGTATGATATTATGGTCCATTTGTTTTCTTTAGAAATTATTAACATTTATTGAATATGAATTTATCAAGTCGTTCTAATAAAAATACTTCTTAGTCGTTTAATTTTCGTGTATCATTTTTTACGCATCTCATTAGTAGTTATAAGACTTATGTGGTCTTTATATGTAAAAGATTACCAAAACTCATTATCAAAATACGTAGTACGCCGATTTCAATATGTTGAAATATGTCCTCGTGTTTCTTAATTATTACGGGTACATAAAAGGGCTGTTAATAACTATCATTAGTCCTACATTTGTCTAGTCTTTGCAAAATAAAAACAATGTAGAGACGTATTATAAATGTACAATAAAATTACACACGTGGCACTATTGAAACATTAAAGGCGTAAGGAAGGCGAATGATAGTCGTCGTGAGGTGACTTTAAATAATTCGTAATTTTCTGACGATACATATTTAGAGGCCATGAGAATTCATTAGACATTTCCAGTACACGATCGCGACCTCATTCAGAAAACCATACATATGAATACCTCTGCGATAGTAATAGAGTTTTAAAAGTTCTTCTTCGTTTCTAGGGACTCAAGTGAGCACGCCTGTGGTATCACTTGATGAATGATTTATTAATTAATTACTTGAGGTACATGCGTACCTCGTAATATGATTGCGCGCACCTTCTTAAATTTTCTGAATGGTCGGTGTGTGCTTACGTATTTAAAGTAAAGTGTGGTCTAATAGGCCTTAAACAAAAATTTAGCAGTTATCCCAATCGTTGCAATTATACTGATTATAAACAGACAACATTTTTATTAAGTACTTAGGAATAAGTAAAAAAGATGAAGACATGATAGTAATAAGTTGATTTTCATAATATACCAAGCAAACGATTATTCGTATAAGTACGTCTGAAATAAATTTGGATGCAATCGTTGGCAATTTAGATATAAAATATTTAAATATATAAAAAATTTCTACAATATTACAGTACTTATATTACACTGTATCGACTAAAATTATTATTTCAACATTGAACTTCCATTTTCCAACAGCACAACGAGATTGCTACACATTTAAATTATATATTTTATTTATATAAAATAATTATATATTTATATATATAAATTATATATATATAAATTGAGAAGCATGAAAGATAAATATAAAATACTTTGAGTTACAATTATTAGGTACTTCATCATTATTTTATACTTAATATAGGTGCAAACGTGGTTTGCTTATGATTAATAGATGAAGTATAACTCTTTTTTTTTTCATAATACGGTCATTAATTTGAAAACCACTCAATTTAATCATACTTTAATTTATTACAGCATTATACATACTACGTATATATACATGCAAAATACTATATGCAAGTATAACAAAGTATATAATTCTATTCAAGTATAAAAATATATCAAGTTCTGATTTTATTTGAAACGCTGAAATTTACTAAAAATTTAAAATACACATAAGCAACATCGGGATAAATAAAATGGTAACACGTTGTTAAAAACTGTTTAAAATTTATAAATTTCATTAGAAAATATTAGTCGATGACTTTCTTTACAATGTCGAAATCAAATTTAGAATTTTTTTCAAAATTTATTTTCAGTTTTACAAGAAAAACTACTATTTTTGTCATTGGAAATGAAAATAGTTAAAAATTCCTAAATAAATATGACGTTTACGTGTACGGTCATATTATAAGGTCTTATGGTTAATATGATTTGTCTAATCGAAAATCTTATTAAAAATGGATTTTTCAGTAGAATACTACGAATTTTTATCAATATATTATTTATAAGAAACTTTATTAATTAATTATTATATTGCATATTATCAAACTATGCTAAAAAGTTCGAGAAATCAGTATAGATATTGATTTTATCTTAAAGTAACCATTGTAAATTATTCAAATCTAATAACGTGATGTTTTTCTTTGATTTGAAATTAAAAATTAAATTTCTGGATTTTCTTTTTGTAATATCAAATGAATTTTCATTTTAAAATGTGACTCCAAAGACAAGATCAAATCCTTCAACAAGTACGTAATTGCAATTTTATATAAGAATACAACTTTTTTACCTAATAATATTCAACATATGTAAAAATTATTAAGGTTTTTTTAATACTGTATAATAAAATATGACTTAATAGTGCTTTATATGGAACAATATTTCAGAACGGTGAGAAATCGGAGATGGATTAAAACGCAAGTACGCTTTATAATTTTTTCTGTTTATTTTGATGTTGGAAGCAACATAAAATTTATGCAATATAAGTTAGTAAAATATAGCCTATGTAACATTAAAACTTAGTGAACGAGTAGAGAAATTAAATTAAATTAAATTAAAAATTAAAAAAGTAGAAGTTTTAGTATTAGCAAAAAAATAAGTAGAGTCAGCAGTAAACTAAAAGAATAATAAATATTTAGAAGGATAAATAAATTTTAATATTTCGATACAGTAATAAATAATTGAAGCTTGTAAAAACTGGATTATTGTATCATTGTTAATATATTTTACGAAAATTTTATGAATTTTATTTATAAAAATTTTCTTTTATGGAGGTAAATTAAGAATTTTTTCTTATGATATGATATTATACGTATTATAAAGTTTTATGAGAAAATTTATTATATTACGTTTAATATATTCAATTTTCAAGTGTATACAAAATAATAAGTTGTATATTATTTTTATTTAAATATATTTAAAAATCTCGTAATTATTCTTATTGACAAGATTAACAAGTTAATGAAGTTAATACAATGCCAGAAATAACAAGTTTTCAATAATTGAAGATTATTTGTAATTATTAATTATTCTATAAAAGTTTACAAATTGATTTTTCATTTTAATGATCAATTCAAATAAATGTTGGTGTATCCAGGCAAGAAAAAAATTAAATTTCTTTTTAAGTTATTACATTGAATTAATTGTACATTCATTATTAGAATTTAATTTGGCCAAAAATATTTTAACCTAATGAAATTTGTGCTTATGTTACATTTATAAGCATAAAATGTTTTCCTGAAATCAATTAACTGTTTACTAATATGCAAGATTTCCATTTGTATTAAACTATAAAAAAGTAACGCATGACTCAATTTCATTATCTCTTTATATTTATATATATATTAGCTTTTTTTCCTAAATAAGGTACTCTGCATGCATTAAATTTTCCTGGAGCAATCAAAATTAATTATTTCTTATGACAGTTTACTCCATAAGCTTACAGACTATTGATGACGCGAAGGATCATCTCGAATTAGAGCTTCGAATGTGATAGCTGCTCAATTTTTCTCAATTCTGTTAATACTCATAAGATGGCCTATGTAAAAGTGCTAAATTGATTTTATCTTCTCGGTAAGCCACTAGACAAAAGTTTGGACGCGAAGGTTGCAAAATCCTCGTTTTTTATCGGAAACTGTATGTAGAGAAAGTTTATGAGATCATAAAAGGTATCGCGGAAAGAGTAATCGCATACACAACGTAATTTAGTGGTCTTTAAATAGCGCTATGTTAAACCACTGTTTTCGTTTAATAGCTCAATGTTTCAAGGTCCGGATAAATTAAATATATTTTGAATTTGCTTATACTCACTTTTACCTCTTTATAAATTTCTGCGAATGGATTGTCTCGCATTGCAAATCGATCCATACTCGAATGATCGGCAGAAATTTAATTTCACCTATCGTCACGCTTCAGCATCATGCGATATCATGGTTTGTAAATTATTATTCAACACTCGCGTTCATACAAAATTCTTTTTAATGAGTTAGAAAAATTTTCTTTTTTTCTATATTTGACAAACTATATCTAACGATAGAATTGGTGAGGCACGCGTATTTGTATTTTACATCGTTGAATTATTGTTATGTAAACACAGCGTAATTAAGATATTTAATTTTTGAATTCAATGGTAAACATTAAAGCTAAAAAATTTAAGTATATTTAAGTTTTGTGTAATGTACTTCAGATTAATTTTAGAAGAAAGATATTAGAATATAATAAGTTAAATGAATTTAAGAAGTTCTTGGAATGTAACAAATTTACATTATTATAGTATTTACAACTAACGAAAAGAATTCCTTTAAAGTTCTTATTTATTAATAATATTTTAAGTGTAATCACATCATTTTTCATGCATGTTATAATAAATGTTAGTATTCCATTGCTATACAAACTGATAATTATTTGAGGTACTCTTTAACTTACATTAAAATTATGAGTTTGCGGACCTCTATACAAAGTACATACAACATAATATATGTACTTCATAATTGATACAATAGCTAATATTACAAAGTTGACGTGGACTAGACTGTTCACGTACTGAATTTCTTATTGTTAAGGAGTATCTTATTCTCCAGGATTATAAAGCCTAATATGTTCTCCTTTTACGTTTTAATTTGTACTCAACTAATTTATTTAACGAAATTGTTTTTCTATTTAGCATAATTATAAAATATAAAAAGATATAAGAAATCGATAATATTATTGATTTGCTAACCCTCAACATTAATAGATAGGATATAAAATTGATTACTGTTTTTAAAAATATGTATTATTAACGTTTACTTTATGTCGAATTTTCGAGAGGCCAATTTTGATTATTCTAAAGACAAATGAGCAATTTCAGGAAGAAAAGCGTTTTTCCAAACGGACTGTATATCAAAGAATATTCTAGAAGAATGATTTAATAATATGTAAAAAGATATTGAAATCACGTAGGAAATTATATTTATTTTCTATAGTAAATTTATTGTCTACCTTAAGTATTAATGCAGTTCTTTTAAAGAAGTTTTCTATCCCAGTATTATAAAAGAAATTTGTTATAGACTATTAAACATTTTAGCCATTGGAAGACATTCATATTGCTCAAATAATAAGCTGATATTCATCAACGCTTTAATTTAAACAAATTTACCTATTAATAATATTTCAATTATGTAATATTTAAAATACAAATATAATTCAATATAAGACAAAATATCGTCTAATTAGAAGAAACACATTATACTTTTTCGAATAAAAATATGATTTTATAGGGTACAAGTAAATCCATCTTAAATTAAGTATATATTATTTATTAAACTGTATTAATTATTAATAATTAAGATGAATATTTATAGTTAAGGAAAGTTTATAAATTCTGTCGAATTTTAAACATGCAAGAATGATTACTTAGATGTGAATATAAATGATCTATTAAAAATAAAAAGCTACCTCTTTAAACTTGAAAATTAATCTGTACAATGATAAAACAGAATATGATGAATTCATATATCTAAGATCTTATTTGGAAAAATCTAGTTTTTAAGAACTGTTTATGATAATAGTTAAATTATAAAATAATGAAGGTACAGAAATTAAAAATTTAGAAGCTGAATTAATTATGATAGAAGAGTAGGTATTTATAAAATCCATAAACTTATAGGTACTGGAAGGAATGAATAAGTTAAACGTACGAAATGTAGGGCGATAATTATAAGGACATTTTGTACTAGACCCTTCTTAAAACTTATACATTGTCATTTACAAAATAACATTCATTTCTTATGTAAAATCATTTTGTTTTAATTAAACTAGTACTAAATAACTTAATATTTACTCATTTAATGTAGATTTTAGGTTTCATATGGATGAATGATCAAGCACTCATATTTGAACAGTTATTAGAAATTAAAAAGAATTTGCATTTTTTTTTTGCTTTCTTTATATGGTTTAATTCAAACTTTTAAAAAAGATAGTTAACTTACTTTTTACTTATATAATAAATACAAATAAGGAGTAGAAAAAATTAAATTAGGATTACTAGAAATCCACAGTAGTGTATAATAAATTGAAGCACCATTGATCCTTTTATTCAATTTAGCTTTTAAATATATTATTAAGTCATATAACTCGGGAACAAACACACACACACACGCGATATAGATTATTAGGAAAATTGTAAATGAAATTTTAAAACTTTTATTTAAAGCAGGAGTAAGACTAAAGTAAAGTAAGTTTTATAAAGAAATATTATAGGTTTAAGATGGATAATTAAAGTTCATAATTTATATAAAATAATATTATTTGAGCAAATGTTAACAATTTTTTAATCTAATTTATAATTTCGACTTTCACAATTAAGGAATGTGTAGAGAGTACAATTGAACAAAATTTCATGGCACAATGAGGATGCGACATCCTCCTTTTTTCAAAAAGGTAATAGTAAAAATGGCTGCTCATTA
Source organism: Wiebesia pumilae (assembly GCA_018907045.1). Classification (NCBI taxonomy): domain Eukaryota; kingdom Metazoa; phylum Arthropoda; class Insecta; order Hymenoptera; family Agaonidae; genus Wiebesia; species Wiebesia pumilae. The sequence continues at coordinate 1,489,558 of JACCHZ010000033.1, forward strand.
GTCACCGTGATAAATAATATTTTTAAAAATGATAATGAGCAAAAGAAAGAGAAAATAAAAAACTTATAATTTATTGAAGATTTACTAATATTTATATCTCATATTATAAATATATCTAATATTACTCAAGCAGTTGTTTTTACACTGTTTACAACTTGTATATACAAATTTAGAGACGCACTGTATTTTCGTGACTTATGCATAACGTGTACTAAATATTGGAAAACAATATTTAGTAACAAATCAGTGACGTATAGTTTTCAAAGGCGTAACGTAATTAGAAAGCTGACGATGTACGTGTATAACTTCACGAAGGTTTATATATATTTTAAAATGTACTTACTTGTAATGTATATGAATAGTACATGAGAACTTGACATTGAATTTGTAAATTTACTTCATAACTCAAGAAAATTGTGTTGTCCGTCAGACATAAATATACAATGGAACATACTGGCATACATGTAAATGTATGCATACAGTTCCATATGCACATATACAAGGAGAAAATGGTATAATAAAAAGGATATTGTAAGCAATTGAATGAGAGTAGAGGCTTGGGTAGGTAAGTAAGTAAATAGTAGGGGAATACGTAGAAAAATAAGAGAGAGAAAGAGAGAGACAAAATATAGAGCGCATGCTATATAGTGAACTGTTATATAGAGAAAGATACTAAAGTTCCATGAGTTACATGTATATATACTTACACACCTAATCCGTTTATTGAAATGCTTATATTAAGAAACTAGCACAATTAAATGTAAATCACATACGTACGTGCAAGTATTTCAGTTGTAGATGAAAATAAAAAAAATGCGCTGTAAGCGATTTCAATTAAATGTCATGGACTTATGAGTTATCGTCTAAGTAATATTGTCTTCCGGATAAAGATTTTCAGCAAGGACCACAAGGACTACAGTGAATCATTTCTAAGTAAATTCGAAAAAGATGATTTTTGAAACAAAATTTAAAATGTTTGGAATAAAAGCAGTTGTGTGTAACTACGTTTATGTACTCGTACATGTATGTACATCAAAGTAAACATTCATATTCACATCTATACGTGCATGAATATGTAAACCTAAGAATACGTATTCAGAAGATATACTAGAATGTATAGAGAAAAGGCTTTGTCCGTAAGTATAGAAGTATATTAATGGTAAGTTCCAAGAAAGACGAGTCGATAAATCTGATAATTACAGAAAATAAGAGATATAAAAGAAAAAAAGGAAATATTAAATTAAATTTACGAATTTGTGTTGATCTCTTAAAATAATAGATAGAAACAGACTATTGCAAGACTTAACTTACTCGTGGTACGTACGAAATTGAAAGAAAACATTTAACATTTTTACTTGTTTTCAAGATTTGAAATATATAATTTTTGGTATTTTCCTGAATTTTACGCTTTCATATTAAAACGTCCGTGAGAAAAGCATGAATTAAATCAAAGTCAAAAATACAAGAAGCAAAACAGACGGTTTCCAAGGCTTTAGAACAGTTCCATTGGACGTGTCTAGCAAGAACCGCGATTCATAGACAAAACCGGGTGTTTCCCTTCTGTCGGTACGTGCGGGAGGGGCGACGGTCGACGGGACGGGGGCAGAGTTTTGACGCATGCGCCACGGACGTAACCTATGGTTACCGATCGTACCTTCTATCGGATGCGGCGATCGCCTGACTCGTGCGCCCCAGCCCCGCGAACTCACAACGCTCCCAAGAGCTAATCCAGCCGCACGCCAGTCTGCGAGCTCGGTTGAATGAGAGTCACAGCTACGACCTGGAGACGGCTGTACCGGCGAATTCATGTGGACGGTGCTGTTGCTGAGCATTATCGTAAAGACGATTCTCCGGAAGCTCCGCCGCTTCGACCGCGTCTACGCCGAGGGCATGAGATTCGCGAGTGGTCGAATAGGCAATCAGCGAATTAAGAATCACGGCTGAAAAGTACGATGACGTCTCACGAAGACGACTTGGAGTGAGGCTCGATTGACTGGCACTCGGGTTGTTGACTGTAGTGAGCGCGAGTAGTGTAGGTCCGGCTGCGGTCGGACCACCATCGGCTCGAGCTCGTTTTTATGAGAGACCGCGCGGATATGTGAGTATTAAATGGCCGTGGAAGGACCGAGTCACCCTTCCAACGACCTACTATGGGCATCTGCCTGGACACAGGTGAGCTTCTCTGTCTCTGCTTTTTAAATGCTTTTCGGTGGCTTTTGCGTGCCGCAAACTCGAGCATTAGAGCGAGTCGAGCGGTGCGCGATCGATAATATCGAGACAGTTAAGGACTGAAAGACTTTTTTCCACGGCCGAATCAATGTTAATGGATAGAGGAGTGTAGACGTGACAAGTATTATCCCGACCAGAATTTATGGAATTTTGTTAAGATTTCGCTCTTATGATTCAATTTAATGATTTTGAATGCAATTTGAAGCTTTTTAAGGTTCTCAACTGCGTAATTTTTTCTGAAAGATATTTTCTACTTATACTTCTCACTGCATATTTAATTTTAATACTACATATTACAGTGTAAAATAATTTTTCTCGCTACAATTTTCTAGAAATGATGAAAATATCGGTTGCCCTTATTAATTAGTCATTGCACTTATTCGACTAATAATTTATTATAAAAATTTTTCCAATATATTTAAGCGATTTATTTTCTTAACATCTAGTGGATTTTATGAAAATACGAAACTATTTTACATAGTTAATAATCATCGATTTGTTCAATATCTAGTCATTAATGAATTCATATCTTTCATAAAAAGAACATAAAAAAAATTATTCTTAAATTAAAAAAATAAGAGTTCATAACTATGATTTCCAAGTTGTAATATAAAAAATTATTTACGCGAAGGCTCCTATTTAATTTACCATAGATCGAAATAGAAAATCATCAATAATATATATTATTAATTTCTGAAATGAATAAATAGTTATCTTAAAACTTCATATCGATCAACTTTAAAAAATATATAAATATAAAGTAAGCTATCTTCAAAATTATAATTTAGCCAAAAACATAATAAGACTTCACATAAATATTTGAATTACTAAATTAATTAACTTAAAACGCATTAATTCAATGAAACCAATTTAAATTTTATAGTTTATTTATATGTTTTTGTTAAATATTTTAAATTTATTTTACAACAAAATGCTAGAAAATTAATTGTATTATATAATACGTATAAAAGAACTCTATACATTTTTCAATAATATAACCTTAATGTACAGGAATTTTTAATAAAATACATTTTTATATTGATGGAAATTTAGTTTTCTAGATTTAGATATTAAAACAATTAGATATATAAGTATGAAATACTGTATTAGCGAATTTTCAAACTTATAAAAATTATGTTATTGATTATAATATTCTGTACTTAAGTATAGAATAATATTCAGTCATCAATATTTTATAATATATATGATATTTACAAATATAATATTATTTCACTGCGTTTAGTAAATAAGTTTTATTTGCTATTTCATGTCTCCGTATTTAAATATTAAATTTCTTTTGACGATATTGCTAAAATTATTTTGTGGAAACTAGAGCGTAAAAATAATAATTTAATAAATGCAGTTTATATTTGAATTTTGAGAAATAATGAGATATATAAATATAATAAATATAAATAAATATCTCATTACGAAGAAATAGCATAAATTTAATTATTGCATATTGATACAACAAACTTACGCTTAGGTTCCTATTTCTTTGAATTATAGCTGGAAAGTAAAATTGTATGACTTTCTCAAGATTATTAATTATATTTTAAATATAATTAAAAATATGTTATTATAACAAAAATGCTTGAATAATAAAAGTTAATAAAGTTTCTTATTTAAATTCACAACACTATTAATGAAATTTTTACTGGAATTTAAATAATAATAGCATATTTACTTTTCTACAAAAATTAATTAAGTTACTACAATTAATTAAATTACTACAATAAGAGGTACTGCAAAAGATATTTCCATTATTTGAAAGTTAATATCAAATCCTACAATTTATAAATCCATTAAATAAATATATATTTTATTATATTTTATTATTTCTTACTCATTTGTGTATAAAAATATTTATATCACATATGCAAATGGTATTCTTTACGATTAATATAAGTGTAAATATATGTTGATAATGTGTGGATAAAAAGAACCTTATAAGTTTAGTGTCAAATAAATTTTATAATAAATATGTGAATATTAATAACTTTTATTAATGCCCTTAAGATCGATATGAATTGGAAATATCAGTTTTTATATTTACATAAAAAAATTTACATTTTTTAATCTATACTTTAATATTTGCATCAGAATATCTATTCAGCAAACTCTGAATCATTGATGGATAAAATGATTTGTATAATATAACATTATCATTTAAGAATTAGAATTTGTTTTTGTAAAAAAATTCTTAAAATATGTAGTATTCATAAATTGTGTTCTTTACATATTCTTAGCCAAAATTAACTTTCATTATTCAAGATGCTATTTCAATTTCAACTTTCATGAAATTAAAATTTCAGAATCATTATTGAAAATGGCTTTTAAATTAATATATTCTTTATACGATAGAGAAGTAAACGATATTTAAAGTACACTTTTGATAGTATCTCTTTCGATGCATTATTACTTTCGAATGAATAATAAATGCATATACCATAATGTTTATAAATATTTTAAAATTTATTACTGAATATAAAATAAAGCACATAAAAATATATTATATTATAAATTCTTATTTTTAGTATTAATCCGAATAAAAATCTTTTTGTTTTTATTAAATATTTATCAGACATAATTAATAAGCGAACGATAAATAAGTCTTTTAGTTACTTTATTTGTCTAAAATAAAAGAAATTATATATATAATTCATTTATATGATAAAGGTACTATGAATAGATTTTGGGTAAAATCGCGATAACCGTTAGAGATATACTTCATAATGTAAAGGTTGCTTCGCATAATCTATGAAAAATATTTTCTAGATGATACTAAGTTCGATACAAAAACAATGTTCAAATTATGCGTAGTACATAAATACTGTTTTAAAGTTTAGATTATATTTAATTTTTTATATTTGTTGGATCTGTAGAAGATTCTTCATAATATCTTAAATATGATAAAATAATATACAGCCATATTTGAATACATTTTATTATTTACTTATTTTCTAGATAAATTATTTGTAGATATGTAATCATTTTACATGTTTAGAGAAAATTATTTCATTATAGAAAATTATATCTTAATTTTAATATTTGACTACATAATACTTCCATGGTAGAAAAAAGAGAAATTAATATTATAAAAAGAATTATGGATTTTTATAAATTATAATTATTTCCCAAAATTACTGTTATTAATTAAAATTTATTCATTAAAATTAAACGTAAATAGTAAAAAATTAGGTTCATTTATTATAATAGGACCAGTTTAAATATGTTGGTTATAATTTATTATCCACTATCAAATTTGCCTTTTATACAATGTAATATAGTATATTACATCGTCTATTTTTAATTTTCAAAATAATACACTGACTTTAGTGAGATTTTCCCCATAAATTAATGTTTTCTGTACGTAGTATTTTATCTAATAACTGTTATAGTAAACTGATAAGAAAACTACATTATTACAACTGCTTTAACGTAAATCAATTAAAAAATATTAAGTAAACGTAATTTTTACTTATCTATAAAAATGTTAATGTAACTTTCAAAAAAGATTAATGTTTTTTTAGTCGTATGTTTACTCACTATTGTACTCAATTGTAAATTTTAACATTGCACTCAGTCACATTTTAATGATGATCTTTTAAATTAAAAATAAGAAATAAATGAAAAAATAATTAATGTAATAAAAAAATCAAATATAAAAAACCATTCATTAATATTCAGTATAAATAATTTATCAACTAAGAAAATAAATATATTTATGGAATCTATTATCAATTCTTCATCAACGGTAATATTACTTATTCTTTTTCTGACAAATAATTTATATGTATATATACAAAATTCAATAATTTAATAGAAAATTTATTGTTTATGACGCCATAAAATAAAACATATTTTAAAGCTTCTATAATATCGATTCTACGTTAGAAGTCTTATTAGATGCTATTGGCATATCATATTAAATCTACTTTCATCATTGTGATATATTTACTGTAATCAAAAAATTCAAAAGATGCATTTGATAGTCCATGAACGTTCATAAAAAGAAAAGAAAAGTACAACGCTAAACAAGACTCCTAGATGAGTCAACAGAATAGGACTAAGTAGTTTCGCTTATTGAAATTTCCAGCAAATATATGTGTGTGTGTGTGTGTGTGTGTAAAATACAAGTAACCGAGTAAAACAGAAAATAAAGCAGTTAATCGTTGTTTCAATGTAATAAGACCACGGACCGAAAGAGAGAGAGTGTCAAGTGAAACCAAAGTATTTCATGTTGACAATATTCTCTGTGTACTTATAGAAAACTTCAAAACACTACCCCAGCTTGCGATGCAGTTTGCGTGGTCGGATAATATCGAACGCCCATGAATCGTCACAAGGTAAAGGTCGCAAGCCTCGTGTAAGCCGTGCACGCGTATTGAAACACATGTTCAAACGTATATTCACAAAAAACGCGTACCCCTTTAACATAATGGATGTGAAACAATCGATGGATCGGAGTAAGAGGTATGCAATTCGGCTTTTGCTGTTTCACCATCGGTAAAGGGAGAGACAGAGAGACATATAATCAAAAGAAGCTTATGCGACGGCTATAATTGTTGTGACGTGCGATATCGATGAACTCTTGAGTTCGTCAATTAAGGTTGGGAGAATTTGTACATTTTCGTTTGTTTAAGAAGGTATTGTGTAGCTCAAACAAATGTATCGCTAGAATCATAAAGATTTAAACGCTTTCTTGAATACAAGAATTTTCCTCAGTACTTTGACTTTCAGAATATTAAAAAATAACATTAAAATTGAATTTTTAATAGGAATAAAATATAAAATAAAATTATGACTATATTTTTTAAGCATGCTCAAGCTTTAATAATATAGATAAAGTTCTTGTATGCTGTATAAAAATGAAATTTTCATGAAACACGAACAACAGTTGAAAAGAACAATCATTGTACTTTTGCAAGAAATCATAGTTTTGTATCCAATGCTTAAGCTATTTGATATTATGACGAGATCCATAATCGTCGCGAAAACTAGATTCATTTTTAAATACATAAATATTTAATTAGAGAGATTTTGTATTTTTATTTAAGCAAACATGCGTATGGTGTACTTTTGTTTCGCATGTTATTCTTATTTGAAATATGAAATTTGTACAAAAAAATTGCAAAAATAGAATCTTAAAAGCATTTTTATTTAAATAAATTAGATAAAGCATAATTTATTGCAATTAGAATAATAAATAATAAAGGGAGTTTCCGTTCTTTATTTTTAAATATACCATTTTAGTATTTTAAATGTAATTAATTATTATTTGTTGGTGTTTTAGTTATCTTTTCTTTATTTAAGTTATTTAAAATATTTGTGCAGAAATAAATAGTACTTAGATGTTGTACAGACATTTGGATTCATGATCTCAAATATACTGTCATCAATCTTAACTATGGTGACAATATAACGGTTATATTATAAAGACCTAAATTATACTGATTCACAGTTATACTAGCGAACATAACTTAAAACTTAAAAATTCTCATTAGAATATTTGGATCATCTGACAGTCAAAGAAGATCACCAAAAAAACTACACTTTTCTATTTTTTATTTCCGTTTTATTTAATTTAAACTTCGTAATTATTAATATGAGCAAAAAGAAGACTTGTTTCTTCATACTATATAAATATACAAAGATCCAACTGGGATCTAAGCTAATTTGTCAGATCATTTTCTTAGCAGTTTATTGTTAACTTTTTTAATTTTCGTTAGAAAATAAAGTGAAATGTTCTACACGTAATTAATACACATATTTAAAAAAAGAAGTCAGTATTATGTTATAGTACATAATTTTTATATAAATTAGATATATAAATTAGTCAAACTTGTTTTCTATTAAATAAATTTCATAAGTACATATTACTTTCTTATGTTTACTTTCCTATCTACTCAAGTTTGTGTAGAAAATTGGTATTTTACAAATGCTGATTTCTATAATTGTAATATAGTTCAATATCACATCTTGCATAATCTATTCTTATGTAAGAGTACTTATAGTTATATATAAAGTTATTTATCGATTTAATTATCCTTTTTTAAATAATAAGACAAATACAGGACATCCATTATAAAATTAATTTTTATAAGTTATAACATTAATTAAATTTTCATAATGTTTGATATTGATAAAATATTTTTAGTGAAACTAATTAAGCACATCAATTTATTTATTATTTTATAATAATTATTTAATTTTTGAAATTTGTAATCTTAGAATGCCACGGTTCGATAAAGAACTTTCTATCTTTTATATGCTTCGATCGTTTTTTACATATTTCCCTTGTTATTTTAAATTTTAATTACTTTATAGAAACCACAGATAATATTGATGCACTAGATTCTTGATTATGGGCTTAAATCTTTTGACAGACAACTTCAATTGTTTTATCATAATGTTCGTTGTATATAATTAAGTTAATATCATTAGAATTGTTATTAGTACTTTTGATATAAGTAATGTACTAGTTGCTAAAGTTTTAATACATATTAAGAAAAAGCTACAGAACCTTACTTACAGGTGCTCAAAAACTGCAAGAACAACAATATCATTGGTACTAAAGCCTGGGAATTCAAAATTTCCATTCGTGAATGTTATTTATGCCTGTACGTGATTATACTGAGATTCATTATGATGCACATCCTTCTTCTAGATCATCAGAGACAGTGAAAGTCATTTAAAGGAGAACAAGAAAAATTTTTCTACTCAAATCACAATCGATCTATAAGTTAGATAGATATAGGCAGCAAAAATCTATTACCATTATATGTTTCTATGTTCTCAAAAGAGCTCAACCTGAACATTTCCTTTTAAAAAAAAGAATTTCTTTTATTTTTGAAACTAGTAATTAATCACTTATAAATCTATAAAATGTTAAAAATAACATTTTACACTTTATTAAACGCGAAAACATTTCTTACATATTTTTCAAATTAAAAGATAGAATAATTTATATTCTATGTTTAATTAATTGACTAAGCACACTTGACACAATATACAATGTAGGTGCATATTATAACAGAACTTGAGAATGTGTGATCTATTAAATAGATAATAGTAACGACAGTAAAAAATAACATAATACAAGGTCATAGACTTGTCAAAATTGAAGTACACATCACAAAATTACATTAAAATGTACATACATATGCATATATAAATCAATTACATATTAAATATTTTTGTGAGTTTAAAATAAAATAATATTTTATACAACAAATAATAGGAATATTAGTTTATCCGCAAGTTACGATTGAGATTCAGACGAAAAAGTTCTTATAAAATTCTTTCATAAAATAATTCAAATTTATTAGGGTAAACAGCAGATCAAAATTAAAATTTTTTAAAAATCTTTTAGATTTTACTTGAATAAGAATAATATGCAGCATTAATTGAACTTTATGTGCTCTATTGCATATAACTTTATCCTTTTTAATATTAATTTTGCAATTTGTATTTTGCTGAATATATTACTCAACTTATTGATCAATTAAACTTAACCCGAAGACATTTGAAATTAGTCTTATATATTTTTCGTATATTTATAAACCAATGCTTTTTATAAAAAAACAAATGTATAAAGGATGAATAAGAATGCATAAAGATGCATAAATCTAAAAAATTTCTAGACTATTATTACTTATGTGTTCTACTAGTATTATTATTACTATTATACTTCTAGACTATAATTTAATAAAAGAAAAATAATTTCTCAAAGTGAAAGCATATATTACATTAAAAAAACGTTATATCTTTTGTATTCTTGGTAATATCAAAATGTGTATATGAATTGTATTCTATTGCAAAAATTAAAAATTTTTCAAATATTTTTTACTGTGCAACAGTTAGGTAAAATATGCAAAAGTTAGGTAAATATAAATTTATCTATTTCATGTGCATACGCTGTTTGCAATGATGAAAGAAAAATCATAAAATCGAATTATGATCTATGTAATAATCTATGTAACTGTTTATTTAAGGAAAGTATTTCTCAATCTTTTATAGAAATCATATATAAATTAATGGAACATATTAAATTTATGAAATGTTATTAAAGTAATTACGTAAATGAAAAATCAATTTACTTTTGCATTTTGCAAAAGAAAAATTCTTCCCTTGCATAATGTTATTGAGTTTATACATACATGCTTAAAATTATCTTTTTCTAATTAGGAAACTTTTAAAATTTTTCAACACATTTTTTTCGAAACACTTTTCGAAACATTTTTAAACAAAAATACATAAAGATTATTTTATAAATATTAATGCAAAGATATAACTCAAAATTACATAAAGAATAAATTTGATTAATTTTACTAATATGTTTGATTAATTAGTAATTTATTTATTTATATTAATTAAATATGGCTAATGTATAATAAGGACTTGCATATAATAATTATTATTCAATATATATTGCAGTAATCATATGTTAAAATATTTTTCTATACTTTACTGAATTCAATGAAAACGATTTTTGAAACAGTAGTTAGAAAATACTCTAAATGTGTGTTTACTAAATAATATCACTATTTACCATTTTTATTTTATTATATAGAATTAACACTAATTAAAATTTATTCTATAAATTTTCTGCTAGTTGAATAATTTAACATTATATATTACCAATTTTCTATCAATAACCGGGAAAAAAATTCATAAAACGTTGACACTACATATATGATATGATTATCAATATCTTACAAAGTTTAATTGAAACATCATTACTAAGCGCATCGTTGTAAAAATCAACTGAAAGCTCTAAAGCTTAAGTTTCGACTTAAAATATAGAGGTATATAAAGCACGAATTAGTGATGTTGCGTTATAACGCGGTATTATTCCTTGTATTTGTGTCTATCGTCCAGTTTACGCGCAGGTTCGCGATGCGAATAAGTATTATCAATATGTACCAACTAAATATATACATGTGTGTACAGAGCATATCAGGGCAGAAATACGCCCAACTGGTATAGACGATTTTGATTGATGTACTTTTTAGAGTGTCACCACTGCCTTTTATAGTTGCATTTTTCCGTACCTTAGCTATTAAGCCTATGACTACAAGTCATTCTGGATTCCTTAAGAGTTTTTTTTAAGAAGCTTTTGCGAATGAAGAATCATTATTGAAGATCTTACAAATGAATTTGTCAGCTATTTTGAAGCTTTTAAGGAATTCGTCGATTTTCATTACGCGATAGGAATAATTTTGCATCGAAAATATATTGTATTTTTAGCATCATAATGTTATAAATAATTTTCCAAGATGAGCTAATTTAAAATGCTGTATTTTATTGTTAATCCTAAAGTCTTAACTATACTTCGACAATACATTAGTATTTTGCATACCCTTAGTTCTCCTTACATAAATTATAAGAAATAAGTTGACACGCATAAGGGTGCAAATAATTTTTTAATTATATATATATATATATATATTTTTTTTTTTTTTTCAAATTAATACTTGCATTTACAGATCAACAAGATAGATCGAAGGCGTTTGAAGAGTCAGGTGTTCAGAATACCGAAAAATGGCGCAGACAAGCGGGAATATTGGCGACTCCACCTGGTGGTAATTTTCCCATGCAGAATGCCGGCCCAGTTAAATTCGAGTCTCCCACGGTACCGGTTATTTTCGTACTCGGTAATTATCTATCTATACTTGTAATTGCACATATCATTGTTAATGCATATTGTTTCGATTACTAGCTAATCGAGCCAACTCTAAACTGATGTATTTAATTATTTTTATGATGATTATAAGCATATTTTATATTTATAAGTGAATTAAAGTTGTACAATTGAAATAAAATTAATGAGTACTTAAGAAATATGAAATTCAGGTGTATAGTATTTATGCTAAACATTAAAATAATAGTTGAAATTAACTTTAAGAAGTCATTATTAAACCAATAATAGAATGAGTCAATTGTTTCTTTTTGTTGCTTATAAATTTAAAATCAATTATATTAGCGTAATCATTATTATATTTTTAATAGAAGTAAAATTGATTCATAAAATTATTTGTATTATTCTTTTTATTATCCCGAGTATTACATATTTTTTCATATTTTATACTTTATTTTGTTTAATCTTTACTCTACTTTAATTTACTTTATTTTATCTCATTTTATTACGTATTATTTCATACAGAATTATTTAATTGTCTCATTTTTAAAAATTATTTCATAGCCTTATAAGAATATTAAATATTTATATATTCGTAATAATTCAATATTCAAATATTTTTATTATATTTAATAAAGTTATAAATTAGTATAAAAAATGAAATAAAGTATATTTCATTGGTAATTTTATTTTTAAAACTAAATGTTTAATATGCAGAAATGAGATTAAATTAATGTTTTCCATTTGTATTAAACATATTAGAAACCTATTAAATAACCGAAGAATCTTGTATTTAAAAATGCTTAACATAGTTGCGAAAAATCAGTATTAAAACATTAGCAATAATTGTACAAGATGAGACAAAATTAAAATAAGTACAATTGTATTTTAACAGGAGGTCCTGGCAGTGGTAAGGTGACACATTGTGATAATTTGACACAAGACAAAAAGGGTCTTGTTCACATAAATATGACGGATCTACTGCAGCAATATACTATGGGTAACGGTGAGTTATAGAATTGTAATATAATTTCCAATAAACAGATAAGTATAAAAAATGCGATATATTGCAAGTTTTACATAATTTTAGCCAACAAGTAAGAAAGAATAAACATTATTATGATAACAGATTTTTCTTTAATACAATCAGCGATTAGTAATATGTAATGAAATTCATAATATATAATAAAATTAATTCAATATATAATAGTGATAATGAATAGACATAAAAATAGCATATATTTTTAAAAATGCAAACTTTACTATAAGTATTATAAAAATCTTTTAAAGTAATAAATTTGTTTTTGTTTTATTCGAATATGACGGATTACTTAAACGAAATATTAATTGAGCAGGGTTGATTTTTTGTAAAACAATATAAATTTGATGAATGTTATGTAAATTATAATATAATAAAAATATCATTAAAAAAATTAAATAAAATAAAAAAAATCATTAGAAAAAACAAAATAATATTGAGCTCATCTAGGACTCAAAGTGTAACAAAAATGTACAAAATTAATTAAAATTATTAAAAACTTATTGTAAATATATGATATAAAAATTTTTAATTTGCTTAAATAAATGAACATTCTGTTTTTTATTTGTAAATTACAGCAATTTTTTTAGTATTACATCAGAGTTATTCCATTCTATACACGTGTGTACTATTACACAGATTATACATGCGTATATACGTACTGTAAGATTAAAAGTACAATAGCGATAAGGGCAGCAGTTTTTTAATTCACGAAGAAAAATAATTTCGTAAAAATTACTAGGTACTTTTTACGCGCGTTGTCGACATGACAATAGTCTTGACCGAAATTGATTTTGTTGTGAGATCGATGAGGGATTCAATATTTACAATTATACAAAAAAACAGATTACACTTCCTTAGTTTTCTAATACATTCCAATAATTCAAGATCAATATCTTGACTCATAAGTACAATTTTATTTTAAAATCAAATATGATATTCAATACCATAAAATAAATCATACCAACAAAAAGGGCTATTCACTTTGTAAACATATATGTAGTTGTTACAATTTGAGTAAATGTCTAGACTTCACTCGAAGATTATAAGCTTCTTATAATTCTGGGTTCATTTATTCCTGTCAAAATTTCTACTTCCATACAGTTCTTTCAATTGTTTTCTGTATATCGCTTAAACAGCATGATTCAAGTTGTTAGTTGAAATCCCACGATAATTTCATGTATTTAATATCTGAGGGCATATAATGCTAACATTTTTCAAGAAATTAAAATTGTCTAGTGCATATTTATTTTCAACCAAATTTGGGATCATATTGTGTTAAGATTGTTTCGAGAACGGAGCAAACATGGAATTGAATTTATTATTCATATTAAAAAAACAGTATAATGATCTTTACACTTAAAAGTTATTTGACGTATTACAAACAAAAATAAAAAAGTAGAAAATGAAATATCCTTGTTTAAATAAAGCGAAACAAAAGAACGATAAAAGTTTATATCATTATAAATATATAGGAAAAGAGACAATCATTTGAAAAGAGTCTCGATCGAACTTAAATGAATTATCTATACTCACAGAACAAGATAGTTTATATATTCTTTATGAATTATTTGTTTATAGGGACAAGCTATCGTGATTATTTTAAATGACTTTGATAACTACGCAAGTAAAACTTACAAGAATTCATTGCACGAATATAGAAGAAAAATAATTTAATTTGTTTTAAATTATTTATATACTAGACACAATAAATGAATAAGTACACAATTAATATATTATATTACCTTTTATATTGCTTCATGAAACTTGGATAAATTGCTAATAATGTAAAAGTAAAAAGTAGTTAAATATTATATTTGTTTGTTGCAGAAAAAACAAAAGCGTTTTGTTTAAAGGATTATAGTTTTGATTACTTTCGTCACTTTCTTCTTGGCTACTAGTGGCATAATCTTTACTAACATTTTCTGTAAATATAAATTGATTTCTAGAAAGCACTATACATATTTACTGAATCATTTAAATAATATAACTGCAATAGTAGTAATAATGCTATTCATGTTGTGTTACAATATCTTTGCATATAATTTTATATGTCAAAGTTAGTATTCTTAGATAATTATTGCATCTGTTCATTAATGTAAAGAAATATCTTCTAGAAAAAAATTTACAATAAATTATAAAATTATCAATAAAAGAATTATTTCCTTTGAAGACTTTGATAAATTTCGCTGCATGAATGAAAAAATTTTGTAAATAACTTTACTACATGTATTAACTTAAAAAGGAATTATATTGAGAAACAAATAAAATTTAACCGAAAATTGTTATTTTTTTATTTTTATTTTAAGATTTTTGTTCTAATAGCCTTTATAAGTGAATGTAATTCAACTTTAAAAATATATATTTAAATCCATTGTTTTAAAAGTAAATATCGATAACAATTTTATATTAAGTGAAAAATTATGTTGAAGTGTTATGGCGGTTTGTGTAAAAATCTATAACTTGTCAAAATTTATTTGTTCATTGTTTAGATTTACAATATATAACTTATGAATAATTTCAAATATGAATAGAATATTAGCTTGAATCAATTGTAAAGACTATAAACATATGTACATCATAAGTTAAAAGTAGAATATGTAATAAAAATAATCGCATAGAAGGCAGATTAATTTCTTTTTGCTAAATATCTTTCAAGGAAAATGTATTCAAACCTTCGTTTCAAAGATCACCTTAACAAAGTAGCCTGTTTCGTCTCATCCGCAATTATTTTTAAAATTTAGATGAGAAACATAAAAACGCGGCCAGACCTTTCGTCTTGCCTGCAATTGTGTTGAAAATTTTACTATGAAAATAACTATTTATAACTAAAGAGAGATAATTATATAGAAAAGGATCTTAAGGAATCGAAAAAAAGAAAAGGTTGGGTGTCAATCTTCTTTAAAGAAAAGAACTACATAATAAGTTTAAAAGGTATTTATTACTCATTTTCTTATACAGGACGCAAAGCTTACTTCTAGGAGTGAGATCTGAAAACTGAATTAAACCGTATTTTTGTATGGAAATATTCGCCCTTTTTATACAAAATTTTAAGTATAGGCGGTATAGGCAAAGAAGAAATTTTTATCTCTTTTCCCGGAAAACCCTATACAGCCTGTATACTTTTCGTAGTCTAATTTCTCGTAGTTATATAATTTTCGTCTTTTATCAAGTTGTTTAGTTAATTTAATGACAATTTGTGGTTACATGACAATTTGTTTTTTGTTCTTTTTGTTTTGTAGTAATTATTATTTAGGTATAATGATTATCATTATTTTATATATTAGTCTGATTAATACTATTATTTTTCTTATTATTTTCATTGTTTGTTACTTTATCAAGTTATAATTTATTATCGACATTGTTGTTATTATTATTCACTTATTTATTATTTTCTTCTTTTATGTATTTTTTTATATATAAAAATATGAATATATATTAATAATGAAAATAAAAACTCGGTACGATAAGTGTTTATTATAATAATAATGATAATAATAATAATAATATATTAAGTAATAATAATAATAATAAGTATAATATAATAATAAGTTTGTTTCAGACTTATATTATACTTATATTATAGTCGCTTTATTATAATGCATTTATATCTATAAATATTTGTACTTGTATTGTTGTTTATAATGCTTCAATGTTATTAGATTTGTTTATAATGGAATTTTATAATTTTTATTTATTTAATTATTATATTGATAATTTATTAGTTTAAGAATTAAAAAATTTTAGTCACGAATGCGTAAAGTTGAATAAATTTTTACGCACATAAAGGCATTAATTGAATGCTGATACGTCATTAAAAATTTATGTATAATAATAAAATTTGCCAGAAAATAAAAATTATAATTTTTCCAAGAAAAACTGAACAAACTAGAAAATTCAAGTTTTATTCAAATATAAAAAGATATTAATTATTTATTTTGTTTATGTAAATAAGTTAGTGAAAACCTAATATTATTTTACACTTTTAGATTATGTAAATTATCTAAATACACTTTTAAATTGTATTACTTATAAACTTCATTGCTTAAATATTGATCTTGAATTTGGCCTATGTATTTTCAAATTCTGAGACTTTTATGCGTATAAATATGTAGCAAAATATTTATTGGTATATTTTAATATTTATTAAATATTTAATATATTTTAATATTTCTAAAGAAATTAAGTAAGCAAATTGTTGATAGATAATAAATGATTATGATTGACTATCACAATAATGAAGTTGTTTACAAGAATTAATTGTCTTCTATTGTTAATGAAAAAAACATTACTTTAAAGCTCAGTTTTTAATTATAATATATCAGTTTATTATATTAATTTTACAATAAATTTTTCTTAATATTACTTGTTGAATATTAATGTGCTATTTCTTATATTGAAAGAATGGAAACTATAATAAGATAGTATAAATATTACTGTTTATTCAGACTTTATGAAATAAAATGACGTTCTATGTCTAACGAGAAAGTAACACCTAACATGGTCTTGCTCGAGAGTATTTTGTTCTTTTTCTCCCACTACTGCAATTAGTTATAACTTGAGTCAAGCATTCGCTCGCATACATATTAATGAACAATTGTAATGTACAATTACTTTAACAATTACTTTTGTTAGCTGTAAGTAATCTAATATGTATTATTACGAATATATATTGAAATCGAAAAATTTTAATATTGAAATTTAGAAGGTATGAAATCTAAAATTATTTTAGAACGTAGGATAATAAGGTATTTTTGTTTTATACTCAATTTTTCCTCTTTTTTGTGATGATAGAATTGGCAGTAATATCAATAGAAACCTTATATATAAGGCATAACGTTAATATTATAAACAACGTAACGAATAAAATATCATTCTGGAATATCAGTTAACAATCAAAATAACAGTTTGCATAGCATGAAAGAACTGCCTTGCTTCTGGAATGTATCAATTAGGAAATTCAAGAGTATTTAGTTACATTAGAGTTAGTTACCAATAAAGAAATGTATAAAAAAGAAAATAAAGTTTCGAATAATCAACGTGATAGATGTTTCATAGTGAATATAAATTTTGAATAAAAATAAGATTAATTTTTTTAATAATGAAAAGTATGCATTCCTATGTGAAAATAGTGTTTTCAAATTATTTACAATATATCTATATATATTTTCATTTATATTTAATTTATATTTATAACTGTTTCTAATTTATTCATGTATCATATCTTGAGTGCGGTTAAGTCGATCTTTCGACCTGAAGCAAAGATAGGAGAGAGAGAGAGAGTACATATCAAAGTAAGAAAATATTGTGCCAATTTTTTAGTGCTTTAATATATTTTTAGACATTTTTAACAGAGTAATTAAGTGAATCTATACAATTGGGTAATTATTAAAATTAGTATCAGATTCAAATGTTGTTAAAAGATGAATTCTTTGATAAATAATTAGAGAAAACATGAATGTTACGTATATTGACATCAAGATTTTAAGATTATAAAAATGTTATCATTGATTGTAAGTGAAAGTTTATAAAAAATTATTCACAATCCTAATCAATAGAGATATAAATTTTTATGGAATAAAGTATTTTGTGCGCATGTGTGTGTAAAATCTTTTTAAAGTGTTAACTATAAAATTTCCTATTAATAAAGAAAAATTTATAACATAGTTTTTATAGGACAATAAATATCTTGCAACATTTGTATAGTCTTTTACTTATATATATATATATATATCTGATACTCAAATGATTAATATACAGAAAAATAAATTTATATGTTGCATAAGTATAATAACTCATTATATACAATTAAACAAAAATTAAAATAAGCAATGGATTTAAGAAATAAAATTCAACGTAAATAAGATTATAAATGTTAACCTCTTAGATATAGTATTGGGTCTTAAAATCTTAAGTATACTAATACCAACAAAAATATTGTTTAACTAATTGATATTAATTTATCTTTTTATTTGATTTTCAAGTACATAAGAATATATTGACATTCGTAAAAATAAACCTTTGATACAATATAGTTTCACTTCTTTTTAATCAATCAATATTATGAATTTGAATTTTAAAATAATTATAATTACGTGTGTATGTATGTATATACATTAAAACGTTATTCTTCTTAGAATTAACAACTTAATTTATCCATCATATATGAAGTCAGTAATAAATCTTTTATAATAAGTAACGGCCATATGAATATTAATTAGATTTGGATCTCCATTCCTTAACGAAATTGGAATAATTCCTTTATTAACACCTATAGTCTTATTGTCCTAAAGAACTGGAACCCCACTGTCACCCTAAAAAAAGATTATTAACATCTATATTTCTGCATACATTGCAGCAAGGCTTCAAATATAATATTATGAAAATATTTTTTATTTTTCAAGAGAAAGATACATAATATTATAACAAAGACTATACTTTTATATAAGTTATTTTGGTTTAAACATATTTATAGTAGTATGAAATACATTTAAAATAATTATTTCAAAAATGAAAAATAATAGTTACAAGAAATTTTGAAAAATTTCTTTACAAAGATTATGTAACACGAATTCATTCCAATATATTAAAACTATTTTCAAATAAGAATAACATTTAAATAAAGAAATAGTTACATCGTTCAATAATAGATATGGTTCTGCTATAGTACACAAGATGTGTCTGTTATTGAGATTTATTGTTTGATTTTATAGTCCTAATTCGATGGTTGCAGTTACTGTTTCTCAAATTAGTTGATATAATTGACAACTTAATATTGTCATATTAGTTGCTTTCATATAAATACTAAGAGTAGATCTATTTGACCGACCCCATTCTGCTATTATAACTTGTAATCCAAATAAATCCTTAATTCGTAAATCTGATAACTCTGCTGGAACGATTTCATCTGGTGTGTTATGGCTCAACTAAAAAAAGAAAATTTTTCTTGATTTAGACCTGTTTCTTATATTCAATAAACTTATGGACAATAAACTAATGTATATAAATTCTCTAACTTATGTTATATTATAAATGGATTAAATAATTAATTTGAAGAGTAATTTACCCGTACACAAACAATGTTATTCGTTTCAAAAATAATTTTTTTATTTTTAATTATAGCCCATTGTTCGTATGAAATCCACCAGGAAATATATACTATATATACATAGTCTTAAATTATTCGATCCAATAAGAATTTCAGTTGACCCGATCTCCTCGAATATAATGCAATGTTCAGCAGTTGAAACGTCCTGTTTACTTATTAGGATTCTTGTATTCGATTAAAAGAAACAGTTAAAGGGAATTCATCTTAAAATGTTTTTAATGTTTTTAATAATATTTCCAATCAAGGCTATTGTACTATCAAAATCAAACCAGAAACCTAGTTTGAAATACTTTTAATAGTATTTTGATAAAGTTATGATAATAATAGTATTAGAATAATAATAGCATAATTTATACATTTATTATTTATTTATAAAGTTTAACGAAAAATTTTGCTTACCAAATATTACAAAGTAGTAAATAAAAATATTAATTTCTTCCATGTGAAAATGCGATATAAAAGAGTAATGAACAGTTGTTTATAGAAAATTTATAATAACGTAAGTATTTAAGACGAAATTATAATTGCCTAAGATGATATGAATTTAGAGAATTTTTAAATTTTATCAATTGTTCGAAATAAATGGAATAGTAAATTCTGGTCAAAGATTACTTTAATACTGTTGTCAAGATTAATAATACTATTTTAAATAAAAGCAGAGACAAGCTTTTTCACTTATATGCTTTTTTAGATAAATATTAAACGATATTTATCATTATATTAAAGAAGAACGAATGAAATATTTAGTCTTAAACATTTAGTTATTAAAATTAGTTTCATTACAGTAATGTATTAAATAGAAGTTCATCATTTGTTTAAATATTTGTTAATATATACACATAAGTACATTTTACTTTAGTTTGTTTCTAAGTAAATTTATACCTAATTTGAATAAAATTGCGCACGTAAAAGATTAGTTTTTAGAGCTATATTTGTTAAATGTTTAAAAGAAAACAAAATTAATTAGTTTCAAATTGGTTCTAAATGCATGATTTACTATTATATCTATAATAAACACTGTCGAGAAACATTTGAAAATACATTAAGTTCTTAATGCATGCACGAAAAAATGTTGATATAGTTGAATATTATAATATACATAAATATTACTAATCTCTGTTTTCAATAATAAAATTTAAAAATAAATGTGAATAGCGGTTTTATTAAAACTTGCTGCTTCCAAAAAATATGTACTGAATAAAATCAATTATTAATATATTTCTTTTTTATATTTAAAGTAAATTTGTCTATAAAAAATAGATATAAAGTAACTGGTTTGCTTAAGTGCATAAATGAACTTGGAAAGTTAGGTTGAGCAAGAAATCTGTTTAAAGGCTAAGTAAAATATATTGACTATTCATATCTGTTTGGTACTAGTAAAAACTCAACATGATGGATTTAATTTAACATTGTCAATCGAAGGTAAAAATATGAATGGTAGGTCTATGGATATTCAGTTATATAGCCAGAGGAATATAATTCACGAATTCTAGAGTATAGTTTATATCTGTAATTTTATGGCAAATATTATAGAATCTTTAAGGTCTAAGCCGAGATCATTTCGACCCCGCCACATGGTGATTACACCGCATTTTCGCCTGGAACAAGTTAGTACGAAGGAGAAGTCAATTCAGGAGATAGAAGTAGCGGGCAGCAGCCGCTGATAAAGATACCCTTAATGCTTTTACGCCCAAGATTCAAATGCCACTTTTTGGCCTATGCAATTAAGTATAATAGCCAGGGATGGACTACGGTCCTAAACTCTCTTGAGATATCCTCTTCTATGAACATATACAGTAGTAAAATAAGAATAATTATATAAGGATACGAAAGAACGTTAAAACTCGGCCAGACCTTTATCAGGCTCGCAATTATGTTGAAGAATTTACTACGAGGACGGCTACTTAGATTAGAGTGATACAAGGAGTAGTATGGAGAAGGATTTTAAAGAATGGAAAGGGGAAAGTTTGAGATCAATCCCCTTAAAAGAAAAACTACATAATGAAGCTTAAAATGTATTTATTTACTCACTAGGTCGACTTCTAGGTACAAATCTAAAAACGACCTTTTTTTGGCATAGAGAAATGCGCCCTTTTATATAAAATTTAAAGCACCGGTGGTATGAGCAAAGAGGAGATTTTTATGGCCGGAATAGTCTATACAGCCTGCATACAATTTTCAATTTTATTAAATAATTTGCGTTTTTATTTAATTAATTATTTAACTGTTTTTAAAATGCGATTCGCAATATACTTTTTCGTAGTTTTACAGCTTTTGTTTTATAAATATGTTAATATTTAGCTTATTATTAATAATATTAGTTAAATTAATAACAATTCATTGTTACATTTAAATTTTTTCCTAGTCGCTATTATTTAATTATAATAATTATCGTTATTTTATATGTTAGTATTACTAATATTATTATTATTATTATTTTCTTTGCTATTATTACTACTAGTTTCTTTTAATCGTATCAAAACGTTATTAATATTTGTCTTTATTGTTATAATTATTTTTTTACTCTCTTTTTGTTGTAATTTTATATAAATATAAGAAAAATAATCTGTCAAATTAATAATAATGATTGCGGCGTTTCTTTCAGACTTATACTGAAAGAAACGCTTTCTTTCGGAGATATACAATTTTACCTCAGTGTATTATTGTTATTATCTAATGTTAGATTTGTTTTACAATTATGTTTCAGTATTTTATTATATGTGTTTTTTATATTTTTTTATTTGTTTTTTTTATTTATTATTTATTTTTTAAATTAGTTATATAGTAAAAAATAAAAATAATATATAGAAAAATAAAATTTTGTTTGTCAAACGCAATTGCACATTTGAAGGCATTGCTGTACGTGTGCGTGTGTGTATATGGCGTTCGGTTGCTCAAAAATACAAGCGCAGTCGTAAACATGTCAAAGTCATGACCTACATGAATAATATAATACACTCGTAACGTGCTGTTCAAGAGGTCTCATTTTCTTCAGCTCCGTCGAACAATTCGCTGCCGCTTGTGTTTGCGTTACTTCCGTGTGATATACAGGCTGACATCTCAAGCATTGATCTTTAACCCCGACGAACTTTGGTGTCCGGAGCTGATATACTCGAAATCTTGAGGAAGCTGCAGCTATCCAATTTTTATAAATCCTAATATTTGGAAGAAAATAAAATTCTGAATTGAAAGCAACCGTGCACGCGTATCCACTTAAATCAAGTTTCCTTCTTACAAGTCGACGACGAAAAGTTCACGAACATAACGCTTGCTTTCGTTTCTCGTTAAAGAAAGGAAATAATCTTTAGTCGTAATTCAATAATAAATGTAACCCAATACCACTATCAACAGCGTGCACGGTACTGTTTTTGAAGCGCTATTTAACATATCTCGACATAACACACATACACATACAATAAAATTTTTAATTCGATCCTCATTTATGTAAGCGCCATATGCATATATTGAAGGTAAGACTCAGTGTAAGTTCAAACTTTTCGGAAGAAAACCCAAAATTGACTTACACCTACTTATGGAACGTATATTAAAAATACAATATTAGTTTAGGTACCCGAAGCGACGGTGCGGAGCGTTCAAGTTTCATACTGAATAAAACTGATTTATGTATAACTTTGTGTTTTATTAAAATAGTCGAGATCAAAATATCTTTTTACATTTATGATAAATTTATTGTTCAATATATAAATAACAAACGGAACTATTGTTAACCGCAGGCACTGGTTTAGCCACTAACTAGTGACTATGATGGTTTCAATGGACAGCAAAGGTAGCTTAAGGTAGTCGTTGGATTATCTTAGAGGTGTGAAAAACCTTCACAATTGTCATCCTAACCAGCCAATTCGATCAGGAGAGGACTCGAAGCAGGAATCGCGTTAATGGCGACTGCAACTCGTTCTTAATTAAATACTCATCACAGTTATACAAAGACTGAAATATAATCTGCCCACTTGGGCATTGAAAGTAATGCACTACTTTGTTCTATCATTAATACCAAAATTAGCACTGCGTCTGTATGAGGTGATTCCTAAGGTGGACAAAAATAAATTCCGTCGAAGAGTAAAATAGCTTTGGAGGCGCCTTTAATGCTTTGTCTACGAATATGTATTTATGTGTGTAGGCGTGCACGTTGTTGGCCCATAAATCAATGGATTCAATTACTTCAAGATGAAAAAAATCCTAACAGATATAGCGAGGATGAATGATCTTAACGTATTTTAATTTTGGCGAGATATTTAAAAAGAGAACTTTACCACTGCTTCACTGACACTGCAGTATCATGGAAGAATTACGTTGTAACTAATGATATATTGACATCTCCAAGATTAACGAAAATTTAGATTAACTAAAAAACTTCCTATATTGCCAATTTTAGATCTATTAATATAATATGATAATCTTGTGATGTAAGTAATAATAACAAATTATATTTGTACTATTCTACTTCAATTTTTATTATTATATTAAAATCTAATTATGTATAAATTAACAGATTTCATAAATCTCTCATATCATTAAAAAGATCATAAAGGAAGTCCTTATAGTAATGAATGGCTGAATGAATATTTACTAAATTTGGATGCAACTGTTGCAAGTTATTCGGACAAACTCCTTTGCTAACACCTAAAAGAACATGTCCATACAAAAGAGGACCACCACTATCACCCTAAAAGAAATATGTTATTTATTTAGATATATATATATATATATCAGTAGAACATATAATAATACTATAAAAATTTATGTAATTCTTAATACATTTAATATAATTCCTAAAAAATATATTTAATAGATATTTATGTTAAACAATGACATATATCGAAGTTAATATAATTTATATTAATAATATAATATTTACGCAAATTTAAATATATATACTAGTTCTAAATAAACATATATTAGTACATTTACAGTTTTTACCAATAGATTTTATAAGTTATTTGAAAAAATACTTAAATATAAAAAAAATGTATGTTACTAATTCTTTACAGCGTATTTTAATTATTTTCCAATAATATTAATTTTTAAATAAGGAAATACCACTTACATTACTTAATAATGCATATGGATCTGCTGCAGTACATATTGCTTGTTTGCTACTAAGATAAATTTGCATATTTGCAAGTTCCGAAAGTCGTTGTACGCATATCCTATTTGATAAAATCGTAACGTTTACCATTTTCAAAATTGGATGTACATGGTTGTCATTTGACTGACCCCATCCGACTATTGTAGCCTCAAAATCATATAAATTTGAAGTCGATATGTTATTAATTTGTGCTGGAATAATGTTGTCGGGTACGTCTTCGATAAGCTAAAATAAAGAATTATCTTAAAATGATTTTAAAATTAAATAAATTATTGAAGAGTTCCAATAAATTTGCAAACATTTTTATTTATATATTATTACATAATGCTTGAAAAATTGTTTTGAAGAGTAATTTACCCGAATGTTAGCTACATCATTTACTTCAAATTCAATATGTTGAGCTCGAAGCTCAGCCCATTGTTCAAACGTCATCCACCAGTATATATAAAAATTTTGACCAAGTCTCAAATCAATTGATCCGAGAACAATTTTTGTAGCCGATTTATTTTCATATAACACACAATGTTCAGCTGTTACAACGTCTCTTTTAGTAACCAGAGTACCCGAACATGCATGATTTATCATTGGGTTAGTGTTTACGCTATTAATTCGCATTATAGATACAACGAAAGGAAATTGATTTTCGTTTACGTCTTTAATATTATGTCCTATTATTGGTTCCATAATAATATAGTAATATTGACTACCTAGTAGACAAAAATAAGTAATTATTACTAAATTATAGTACTTATGATGTTTTAAAGTTATAATTTATTGATAAATAAAAAAAAATTTTTACTTACTAAATATTATGTAACATCCGAGAAAGAGAGAAATTTCTAGTTGCATACTAATAATCAAATACAAAATAAAGGATAAAACAATCTTTTATATATATAACATGAAATTGTTTTATGAATAATTCGAATAAAGATAATTAGAAAAGTAAATTTTAATTTGGATTAAATGAACGAAACAGTAGTTATTAAACATACTGTTTCAAGTACGACAAACCTACACTTAATACGTATATATTTACATATAATAAAGGAATAGCGCGATGAATATTGATTTGCCCCGTTTTTTCACCGATTGATTCGGTTGACTTTTTTTTTACCTTGTTAGCCATGCGTTCAGTTCGCCCAGAGAATTCGTTAAGAACCCAGGCGGTTCGTTACTACGTTTTTTTTTTCAATGAATAATGTTTTTGTTTCTACTAGTCATCCTTAAAAAGACGATTTATATTAGGAAAAGACGCACTGTCACGGAGAGCAAAAAAAAGAAAGAAACATTACAATTTACTCTCTACGGTCAGCCAGCTACGTCCTGTTCTTTGTTCTCTCACCCACACGACTGTTCCATACGCTTTGTCGTGTCTTCTTACATCCCCCACGTTCAAGCACCGCCGCCCCAATCACTGTGCGGCTCTTCCTCCCACTCTTTCTCGACTGCACGCCGCAGCGGTACCGCGCCAATTGTCAAAGAAGCCCTTCCCGCCGAAGCCACGTCGCGCCAATTACAGAAGGGACGCCTCCCGCCACAGCGACGCCGCTCCAATCACCGCGGCGGCATCATAACAGGAAATCCCGGGGGCTCTTTCCTCGGTACGCGTCGCTTCGATTTCACTTGCATTAGATGACTCACCATGAGTCACCCTCTCTGGTCCGGATCCACTCGGCACGGTCAATGCGAGTCATATTAAATTTAACAGCGCGCGTCAAAATATTTCTATAGTTTAAGAAATTAAAATTTAGAAATATTTAGTCTGCACAAAAAGTATAAAAAATTTATTGTTTAAACGTTTTTTTAGTGTTACATTAGTGGATTGAGTTGTTCATTGTTAAAGGTGATTAATAAATATTACTATTATAATAAAAATCTAGCAACAAGAGACGATATCTAATAAATAAAATTTTTTAATTTTAATAGAATTAATTACAGTACCTTAAGAAATTTTTGTTAATTTACCGAATTTCCTTTATAAATTTAAACTATTGCTCGGATTGATGATTATAGTTTACAGCTGTTTTCGTTTTGTAGGAAAGGTTAGTGAAAATTATATTTTCAATAATTAAAATGTTTTTTTTGCGCGATAATTGTATACGTCATTTAGTCGGTTAGTGTTATCGATACATAAATAATACTGACAAGCATCGGTGCTAACTTGGTTCCGCCGCACAATATTTTTAAGTAAATATTTACTTAAATTACCATTATTACAACTATAAAATTGTATGTAAATAAATAAATTTTTATTTTATTTATTAATAAAATCTATTAATTTCTTACTTTATAAAAATACAACGTAAAATATTAATAAAGTAAAATCGCGTAAAGTTATTATATGTTTTTAATATATAACAATAAATAACTAGTTGTACATAATACAGTTTTGTTTTTAATTTTTGAAAAATGAGAGTTAGTTATTACATGATAAAGATAAGACCTAAGCTTAATTTTTTTTATTTTATTATATTTAAACGAAAAACACATAGTTCTAATTTCAGAATTGCAAAATGTAATAAAAAAATATATGGTAGAAATTAAAAATTGTTGTTTTTTTAAATATATCGTACATATACCGGTTGTCACTCATAATTTACTGTTTGAATTTTTCACATATTACTAAATAAGACCCTATACATGGAATCTTGATAATGGTAAGTACATAAATGTATATTTATTAAATTTGGATACTTTCTAGGCAAATTACTCGAAGTAGCTTCTTTATTAATGCTTGACGAATGGTCCTGGAGTTGCTTCCTTACTCTTCTTTTCTTCTCTTCTTCTCTAAGGCTTGAAGCACCCTTATTTATATCTTATACCTATCTAGCAAACTACGTAGCTCTAATCGCGGCGCAATTCTTTCTTCCCTAAGATTTTTTCCTTAGAAGAAAATGCTGCCTTCCAAGAGCATCAAGTAACTTGATTCTCCTTCGTGCTCGTTGTTTTTCTAACAGCAGATCAGTGTTTAACCCAACAAACACCGACCCGCTCTTTTGAGGGCGCCAAAAATTTTAAATAAAGACTCATACGAGCCTCACAAGTTATGGCTACCAATCTGTCCTTCTAAAGGCTATAGTCAACACTCGTCCTGTCGGAACGTAGACGGCGAGACAGACTGTAAAATTTCAGACCAGACAGAGAACGAGATTTCGTCCTCCATGGCCTTCTTTAAATTTTAATTAATCCAAAATAAGATGCGCAGACAAAAATTTTATAAATGAAACTAAAATTTTTTTACAAAGTATGAATACTGTAAGGTAAGTTTTTTAATTATTATGTTGAAACTAGTAAAATTGTGATTAATTAATTAAAACCATACTCTTAGGTTAAATTGTTACTGAAGAAGGTTATCGATTGATTGCATACATCGGTAAAACAAAAGTCAATCGCACACTTAAATTGATTATATTAATAATAGAAAAAGAAAGATTCAACGTGTTAATTTGATAATTTCAATTTTATTAAAATAAAAATAAATACTTATCAATACCATTTTTAATACATATGCAAATTTGTATTTTTTAATACATTTGTATTAATTTCCGTGAAAATTAATTATATAGGTACATATGAGAAAATGTTGGTCCTTGTATATATTTAATTCTATGATCTTCTCATCATGTTAAAAAAAAAAATTTTATAGAAATGCATAGCCATATGAAGATTTACTAATTCTGGATGATTTTCTGGTATCGAATCTGGACAAGATCCTTTATTAATTCCCACTAGTTCGTTATTATACAGTAGTGGACCACCACTATCACCCTAAATGTAATATTATCAATATATTTTCAATTATATAAATATAAAAGAATTTATATAACTACGTATTATCTATGTGACATTTAGGAAACAATTTAATTAAATAGAGTCCTATTTTATCTATCTTATAGGTTTTATTTTCAATATAAGAAGAAAAATTCCAGAGAATGTGATATAAAAAATTTAAAAAATATTGTACATCTAAGATATTTCATTAAATTTTTTTTGATATTATTTACATTGGGCATTTGGAAAAATATACCGTAACTTTCCATAATATTATCAAATTTTGCATATTACTTTTTGAACAGAAACAGAAGCAAATTTTATACTTTTACGTCTACTTTAAATTAATATTTACTATTTTATAAATTACTATTTATTTAACATATTATACAAATAAATAGAACCTTACGTCAGTCAACGATGCAAACGGTTCTGCTACAGTACACAAAGCTTGTCTAGGATCTAGAGAAAGATGTTCTTGTGCCAATGCCGAAATTCTTGCGACGCATTCGTCATTCGTTAAGACTTTCAAAACGACTGTTCTTAATATTGCATTACGTATAGTAGCATTTACCCAACCCCAACCTGCAGTCACCACTTCCTTTGTATATAATCTTCGATTTGATAAACACGATATTCGTACCGGACGGACACTAAACTGTACAACTTCTAGTAACTATGAAGAAACATTCTGATTAGCGTTTTATTTATTTAATTATTAATAAACCTAAACAGCGTTCAAGATTATTCAACAAATCTATCAGAATAATTATAATAATATAATATAGAAGTAATATATTTGATTTACTTAACTCTCATTAATAAAAAACAACCAAATTTAAAGACTAATTTACCCGTATATTAGCGACATCATTTACTGTAAATTCAATATGTATTCTTTCTTGTACAGCCCATTGTTCGTAAGTGAGCCACCAAAATATAAAATGTTTCGAACCATTTCTTAAATCAATTGATCCAACAAGTATATGTACACTTCGGTAAACCTCATTTAGTAAACAATGTGTGGAAATGGCAACATCTTTTCTTGTAATCAAGGCTCCTGTGCATAAGTGCTTTGTTTCCTCTCGAGGATTTCGATTATCAGTTCGCATGAAAGATACAACGAATGGAAATTCATTTGCTTCTGCATTTCTAACAGATTCTCCAATCAAGGGTTTCGTATTGATTAAGGAATATTGATTAACTAATAAAAATGTATTTTATCTAATAGTATAATTTAATTACTAATATAATACAATTTATTATCTTTAATTTCTTGTACTTACAAAGTATAACATAATAGCTAAAGAAAACAAAAATGTTGCTCCACATCTTAAAATATAGACAGTAAAATTTCAACACTTTCTAACAAAAGTTAACAATCAAAAATCGATTACATGATGTAGGTACACTAAAATAAATAGTTGAATTATATAATTTGTACATTATTGTTTAAAAAATTTTAAAAAAATAGTAATCCACATGAAATTAATTAACTATTTAAATGGAGTTATACTTTCTAATATTTAGAGAGTATGAAATAAAATAAAGATTTTCAGCAACATCTGCTGAAATTATGAATAAACATATTAAAACGTTGTTTTGCTTTTTAGACCATTACTAGGAATCTTCTAGAATTATTACGTATTAAATACAAATGTCTAAGCAAAATTCTGTTTCCCTGTATTACATTAACGTTACAGACACAAATTGAATTATTTTTTAGTCTTTTCGCAAAAAAAAAACATATACTAAATATAATCGTTTCTGATCGATTCACTTTAGTAGGATATTTCGCTACTTTAGGCTGCTTATTATTTTAATAAATATTATTACCAGATACACGTTAGATTCGTTTATTTTATGTTTCCAGAGGTATGTATTGTGCAAAAGAATCCTGTTAAACTGTCAGGCCTTCTTTAAATTCTAATAGTCTTATGGAATTTCAACGTAAGTTCTCATTTATTGTATAATGATATAGTGACTCTCAATGTCAGGCTAATATTATATTTGTTCCAACTCGGTGTAATATTTTATTTAAAATTCAAAACCCAATGCATTTCAGTTTCATTTTCATTAACGTTTTAGTTACATATTTCCTATACATACACAAAAAATGTCTCTTGTTATAATGATGATATTAATGAAGCGATATAAAATAAAATATTCATCATATACTTTTATGTCTTTTTCATCCCTTACTTAGATATTATGTCTATCTGTATAAGTATCATTTACCGTCATAATTCTGAAGTGTAATTGATTCAGCTCAATCAATTGTCTATGCTTCATCTTGTCAATATAATGAAAATGTAACATACTAATAGTTAACACCACTCTAGAATTTTGAAAAAAATCGATTTTTTTGTTCAAACAATGCTTTAATACAGTAAGAACAACATCCAAATGGTTTTATAGTAAAAACAAATGTTTAAAAGGCTCTGCCGAACATTGTCTCGCAATATCTCAGAGCGCCTGCTTTATGCGATGCGGCACGCTTCGAATTATTCGACTTGTACTTTGGAAGTAATGGCCTGCCCATTACCAACAGGTAAGAAGATATTCAGATTATGGAAAAGATCATCAAGGTCCGTTACTGTTTTATTGTATGAATGGGTGAATTATTATAATTAAAAAATGATGCCAACCTCGCGTTTTATATTCGTCAATTTCATTATTTTCAATTTACTTTTAAATAAAAAGGATGAGTGACAAGAGGAGCATTTATCAAGAAAGAAAAAGCCGAAGGGAAAGTTTTACCAACGTGAAGAGATCGAAAATGACATCACAGCAAAAGCTGAAGTGTTACGAACTTGTTACTTGTTGCATTTGCGGTTACACGCAAAAATTCGAACCAAAGTTTGAACGCAACCGTATGGACAATGACGCCCAAATCATTTCATGAGGCTCATGAAACACCTGGGAATGAAAACTGGACCGCTCTGCTACAATTTTTGCGTCGGACCGGATCTTCGTTAAAATCGGCGAAAAAGCAAAGGAAGAGGCGAGCATCGATCTGCACGACCAAATTTATGATGCAGGCATCGCAGATTGAAGGTAAATCAAAAACTTCTAAGATTGAAAGGTTAATTTAAATGCGATTTTCTCAAAATGATTATTTTGAAATTGATCCGGACACTTTAAAACGGTGCACGGATTTCTTTGAAATTTTGAGAAAAACTTCACAATTACATTCTGTAAGATACTACGTAGGAGATTTTCAATCCGAGCTTAATTTTTTATTTTATAAACAATTAACTGTACGTTTTTTGCCAAAAATCAATTTTCATTTTCCAAAGTGCACCATTTTTACAATTTCGATAAAATCAAAAATTCCTACCTAGACTTTAAACTAATAGTATATAAATTAAGTTTCGTTTTTGTTCCAAATTAACAACTGTAATGGGAAAATTCGGTCCGCTGTTGTATAAAAATATCAATAAAAATTTTTTTTCATATACTTCAATACATGTTCACTAACGCTTCAGAAGGAATTTTTATCCTCATCTATAGATTCTCCGAGAGAAATCGTCAAAGTTTGGCCTTTATTTTCCCAGAGTGGTGTTATCCCTTAAAAGATACTCATATATTTTGACTCGCATGAATTAAAACTACTCAATTAGCTTTAATACCGTTAACTGTGAAATTTTGTATTTGAGCCGGTATAGACTAGACTAGTACTAATACTTAAATCTCATACAAGAGATTTGCAGTTTTAAAAGCATACAAGTTTTTACTTACCCTCTAACAATGCAATTGCAACTCACATGTATGAATAAATCTTCTCTGTATGTGCAATTTCTTACGTGGTCACAGACGTATGCATTTGCAGTGCTTAATATATTTGTGATTTAATCTTAATAGTATAGGAGTAAATATAAGATTCTGTGTATAAATTAATTTATTTCTGTGCAAATATTTCTATTACTATTTTATTGAGTTATAAATCATATCATAATATTTTCGTAATAATTATGTTTACATGTAGTAATCTGTGGAATCAGGTATGTGCTTATATTTCACTACTCATTAAACTAGCAATATATTTTTAGTGCTTATTCCTTTGTACTCTTAATATAGTTTAGATAATTTGAAATATATTTCGAAATACATTTTATTGAAATTTTTAAATTTGATTTATACTTAATAAACAGTTCCTAACACTGTTATTAATATAACATTCTGAAAATTATTATATACACGAAATATTAAATACACGACACTGGTACTACTAATTATTAAAACAATTTAATAAAAAAAATTAGAAAAATTTCATGCTCAATGCATGTGCAGAATAAACTATTTATAAATTTATTAGTCTATTATGTATGATAATTATTGCTTTATTTTTATAAAATAGATTGTAACTCTTAATATTACATTTTCTTTATTTCCTTATAGACAATAAAGTTGGGACAAGTAAAATATTTAATTTATCGATAAGTATATTCTAATAGTTGAAAAATTTAAATTAAGATTTTAAAAAAATCCTACAGCACTCGATGACAGCAACGTTTATCTTTTGTCAAGAAAAACAATTTGCGCTGTAAGAAAGATTATTTTATCTATGCGCCATTTTGTTTGACTAGAGTTTTAATTTCGTGGTTCCAAAAACTGTACCACTTTCAATTACTTTTATTTTTCTTTATCCTGTATTTGTAATATAAAATTATAATTTGCTAACACATGTGTTTGAGGAAATACATTAAAAAGTACTTTTTTGTAACGAAAAATAGTTAATTTATTATTTTAATATTATTTTTTGACTTGTGTATAATTTGGAATTGAACAAAAGCAAGAATTTTTTTATCGATACGATATTACAGAAGTTGTTTTATGTACAATTTACTTGGGTATAACATCATTTACTTTAATTTTAATATATAATATTTGAGCCATAGTTCATTTCTCATGTTATATAATAGAATATATAATTATATTTTAGAATATTTTTAATAATTAATCTGACTAGTATTTGCTTAGTATTTTCTGATTTATGTACAATATAAAATATCATTCAAGGAATTATCTTTTCGTGTTGCTACTTTAAGAAAAATCGGGGTTGAAAGCAATTGGATGATTCCCTTGGATTCTCAAAATTCTAGTTCTTACCCCACCATCTATATGATTTGGCGGAATAAGAATTTATTATTTAATTTATTAATTTAATTTTTATCCTGGTAAAGGGTAGATGGCAGTCGAAGTTTATGGATCTTGTTGAGACTATGTTTCAAGATGTTTGATGACTTTGATGAGGACAGATAAGTTTGTTGGTCCCCTCTCAGCGACTACTAAATTCCTAGTGTGGCCTCCTTTAGCATTCTGTCCATTTCTTCGTCTGGATATATCTATCTGTCCTACACGCTAAATTGGCCATCTTTAAATACTTTAACAAATATAACTGTGTTAATAAATTCGTATGAGAACTGAGGAATCACTTGGTTACAAACGTCTACACCTAATTGTTTTTATTATTATGAAGAAATATGTCGCGTTTACTAAATTACTTCAACACTTTTAAACTAATTCTAAATACTAATAATATTCTAAAATTATTACTTAATCATGCACTTGAAACAATTTTATTGAAAGTGCGGAAAGGCGGATACAAAAATTCAAATTTTATTACAATAAATCTAGTTTCGAAAGACATTTTTAATTCATATATAAACTTATGTTCAAGCAATTGGTATACAGAAAGCAATATTTTCATTTGTTTGGAAAATTTTAAGCACTTTATGCATAAATTAAATCTCTCTGATATTCATCATTTCAATAAGAAAACGTCTGTAATATTGCATAGACATGTGAAGATTTACTAATTCTGGATGAGTTTCTTCTACCGTATTTGGATAACCTCCTTTATTAATCCCTATAAGTTCATTATTATAAAGAAGAGGACCACCACTGTCACCCTGAAATAAATATTATGAATATGTGGATTCATTTTCTTAAATGTTTGTGTACTTTTGAATAATATTTAGCTAAGTATCTATCTTCGAGTAA
This sequence comes from Wiebesia pumilae, assembly GCA_018907045.1. Taxonomy (NCBI): domain Eukaryota; kingdom Metazoa; phylum Arthropoda; class Insecta; order Hymenoptera; family Agaonidae; genus Wiebesia; species Wiebesia pumilae. The sequence goes on from JACCHZ010000033.1 coordinate 1,524,464, forward strand.
ACTTTAGGTAAATTTCTGTAATATATAAGAAAATAATGTATTTAAGATTCAATATAACATCCAATTTTTTCTATATAGTATGTTTTGTTTCATTGGTGATTATGGAAAATTATAAAGTCAAAATATAAAAACAATAGATGTACAATATTTTATACGGATTACTGTTTGGTATTTAGATTAATGATTACAAATACATTTTTAAAAAATGTAACGTATTCATCAGCTCGGCGCTATGAAATAATATTTTACAAAAAGTAACATAAAAATTATGTAGATTTTTAGTTTTTATTTAAAAAAATATTTATTTTTTTGTAAATTACGATTTAGTAAACATATTATACAAATAAATAGAAACTTACGTAAGTCAATAGTGCAAACGGATCTGCTACAGTACACAAAGCATGTCTTGGATCTAGAGGAAGATGTTGTTGTGCCAACGCTGAAATTCTTGTGACGCATTCGTCATTCGTTAAGACTTTCAAAACGACTGTTCTCAATATTACATTAAGTAAAGTAGCATTTACCCAACCCCAACCCGCAGTCACCACTTCCTTTGTATATAATCTTCGATTTGATAAATTCGATATTGCTACTGGATTGATCGTTTCAGGTGCCGAATGCAGTAACTACGAAGAAACCTTCTGATTAAAAACCTTGATGTACCCTTCTTTTCAAAATAATTGTACAAATCTACTCGATTATTATAATATAATAATGTAGTGGCAAGTTCTTTTATATACTTGTTAAGCTTAAATAATAAACAACTAAATTTGAAGATTAGTTTACCCGTATATTAGCGACATCGTTTACTGCAAATTCAAGCTGCCTGCCTTTACTAGTAGTCCAATATTCATAAGTTAACCACCAATATAAATCAAGCTTTGGACCGCTTCTTAAATCAATCGAACCAACAAGTATATGTAAACATTCAAGAATCTCATCGATGACGCAATGTGCAGCAATAGCAACATCTCTTCTAGTAGTCAATACTCCTGTGCATAAGTGCTTTGTTTCATCTCGAGGATTTTGATTATCAATTCGCATCAAAGATACAATGAATGGAAATTCATTTCTTCTTGCATTTCTAACATTTTGTCCGATCAAGGGTTCCGGATTGACAAATAAATATTGGTTAACTAAAAATAATATTTTACATAATCGGGTCATTTAATTATATACGTATTATACTTCTCTTCTTTTTTTAATTTGCAGACAAATTTTATTGAAGATATTAAATAAATATATTTTTACTTACTAATTAAAATATAGTACATGAAAAAAATAAAATTCTTAATTTGCATGCTGAAACATAAATAGTAAAATTAAAATACCTATATGAAATTAAACAAGTTTAATATGTATCTTTGTATCTAAAAAGATTTACCTTAAATAATAACATTAATAATAATAATAAGCCTAATGGGAACCAAACATTTTAAAGCATTTAAATTTAAATATCAGTATCTTCTATTAATAATAGTTCATATATGGTAAATGAATCTTTTTACCGCATGAAAAATCCAAATTAAAACAACAATCATCAGTATTTCTTTCAAGAAAATCTTATATTAATAATATGTATGTAATTTCTTTTACAAAGAATAGCGTCAAGTGTGGATACCAAATATTTTTAATCTGTATTCTTCATAGGTATCTTTATGGAAGGAGTTTGAGAGAAAATGATCTTAATGTACTCACTATATATAATTTTTAGAAGACCAAGAATTTACCTTGATTACCGCTTTACATAACATCGATTTAGATTTTCAAATATCTTGAATAGACGCTCATTTGATTTGGATGATCCTTTATTTTCAATAAAAAATATAGAACTCCATAATTTTGTCTAATAAAATATAAAACGAAAAATTCTAACTCTTGAATATGTAGACATGAGAGACTTAATTATGTTGAAAGTATATAGTGAACCATTAACGGTGAAATCCTTGAAAACGTTTTCACTAACATTTGCCGAAGTTATGAATAAAAATATTAAAACGATGTTTTGCTTTTTAGACCATTACTAGGAATCTTCTAGAATTATTACGTATTAAATACAAATGTCTAAGCAAAATTCTGTTTCCCTGTATTATATCAACGTTACAGATCCAAATCGAATTATTTTTTAGTCTTTTCGCAAAAAAAAAACATATACTAAATATAATCGTTTCTGATCGATTCACTTTAGTAGGATATTTCGCTACTTTAGGCTGCTTATTATTTTAAAAAATATTATTACCAGATACACGTTAGATTCGTTTATTTTATGTGTTTCCAGAGGTATGTATTGTGCAAAAGAATCCTGTTAAATTGTCAGGCCTTCTTTAAATTCTAATAGTCATTATGAATTTTCAACGTAAGCTTTTAGATATTGTATGGTGATATATTTTCTCAACAATTATGAACTAGATTTATAAAATTGAAAAACCACTTTTTAAGGAAATGTATAACATCAAATAATTACTGATAATTAAACGTTTCATACCGTAGAAGTCGAATTGGTTGAATATTGATGTTATTGAAAATCTTTCATTAATCATAAATTTCGAAAAAAGAGTTGTCGAGGGAACTATTTAGAGTAGAGCTCATTCGTCGAATATTTATGAAACATATTGAAACATGTTAATTGATTCCAAATAACAGTTTTCGTTCCGGATCGGAAAACTAGACTCGTTTTGAATGTTCCAATATTTTTATCGATGCCTTTTTAAAAAGTAATACTTAAATCTCGTATGAGAGATTTGCAGTTTTAAAAGCATACAAGTTTTTACTTACCCTCTAACAATGCAATTGCAACTCACATGTATGAATAAATCTTCTCTGTATGTGCAATTTCTTACGTGGTCACAGACGTATGTATTCGCAGTGCTTAATATATTTGTGATTTAATCTTAATAGTATAGGAGTAAATATAAGTTACTTTGTATAAATTAATTTACTGCTGTGCAAATATTTCTATTTCTGTTCTGTACGACCAATAACTTATTGTATAATATTATGCATAATTCTCTTTTTTGTGCCAAATATGTAGAAATACGTGTGTGCCTACATTATACTACGCAGTAAATGTTTAATATATTTTTATTATTCCCTCACTTATATTTTGAATAATGCATGCGGCTTACGAAAGTTAGATAATATTTTTGTATCTATTTTAAAATAATATGCCAATATAATTATGATAATTCAAAACATCGTTTCGTTTATCTACATTTTCCTATTTATTCGTACATATATATTTAACTGTAAATTAAAATACATATTTAAGTATAATTTTTTATTTTCATAATAGCTATCACATATGATTAATTGCAGTATGCTACGTATATAATGAAAATATATACCTATATCACAAACAATTCCTGAGAGTGTTGGTTATCTAATTTTTTGGAGGAAGATACGTAATACTTTTCAATAAATATTAAATATAGGTTTTTAACAAATAATTAAAAATAATTAAAAATTTTAATTCCCAGTGCATGTGCAGAATAATCTATTTATATATTTATTAGTCTATTATATATGATAATTATTGCTGCATTTTTATGAAATAGATTGTAACTCTTAATATTACATTTTCTTTATTTCCTTATAGACAATAAAGTTGGGACAAGTAAAATATTTAATTTATCGACAAGTATATTCTAATAGTTGAAAAATTTAAATTAAGATTTTAAAAAAATCCTACAGCACTCGATGACAGCAACGTTTATCTTTTGTCAAGAAAAACAATTTGCGCTGTAAGAAAGATTATTTTATCTATGCGCCATTTTGTTTGACTAGAGTTTTAATTTCGTGGTTCCAAAAACTGTACCACTTTCAATTACTTTTATTTTTCTTTATCCTGTATTTGTAATATAAAATTATAATTTGGTAACACATGTGTTGGAGGAAATACATTAAAAAGTACTTTTTTGTAACGAAAAATAGTTAATTTATTATTTTAATATTATTTTTTGACTTGTGTATAATTTGGAATTGAACAAAAGCAAGAATTTTTTTATCGATACGATGTTACAGAAGTTGTTTTAAGCAAAATTAATTAACTTGTATAATAGTAATATCATTTACTTTAATTTTAATATATAATCTTCGGATCATAGTTTATTCTTCATATGTTATCCATATTTTGAAAGAATAATAATATCTAAGTACTACTTTCAACCTATTTATTACATAATCTTAAAAATACGAAAAACATTGGTTGAATCTCGAAACGTAATTTTTTAATAAGAAAGTGATTAATATTTCAGAATTATAAATTTAAAGATCTGAAAAATGTTATATTTGGAATCTATTAAATGAATATTGTGTGTACTGTTTATTGTGTGTGTTTAGTTTTTATATAAAAAATCATTATTAAAATAACACTGCTTCGAAAAAAGTAATGTAATCCTAGAATTGAACATTTTTACACAAGAGCAAATAATTATGAAATTTAAAACAGAAATAAGTATATTTTTCACTTGTTAATAATTAATTGGCTTTTTAGAATAATATAAGCGCTTATCTTCATTTAATATTAGAATTTAAACGTTCGTAAGTATTTTGTCTCTTTGATTGTCTTCCAGTCGTTTTATAATACAATCAAAAGAATACTTGATACTAGTTGAATTTTTACACTCATTCAAAACGAATTTTATTTTTATGTAATAAATATATTTACTATTCTTTCTAATCGTTTCCCCATCTTTAAAAATATGCAAATGAAAATTAAATATAAAATTATTAAAGGGGTTTTTATTCGGTTATTAATATTATACAAGTTAAAAAAATTTTTAATCTAAAATAATAGTATAATGCAACCATAAAACCATAAATATTTAGATATAATAAGTAGAGCAATTGAAGAGAAGAAATTATAGTATTACAAAACCAAATTAAAGACTGAATCTAGAAATATTTGATTTTCCATTTCATTAACTGAAAACTAAAAAGCTTTAGGAAAGACAATATTAAACTAGCAAATAGAATACCAATAGTACCGATAGTACGATACCGTACAAATAGTAATAGAATACCATACCAATAGTACGATAAATATATAATTCGACTGAAAATCACTATTTTATTTTGTCCACAGATCAAATGTAAGAATTCTAGGCATAGCCATCGCTACACGCTTATATATATCATAAAATAAGTAATGCATACAATAGTTTTCTTTTACTAGATTGCAACAATACACATACATATTTTTCATACGAAATTACATTATTACAAACTGAAGATGAATGTAGCATGACCACTTTAATAGTAAGATTAGACAATAATTTCTCGAACAGTTAAGGCGAAATTAGATTTGTCACTCTACTTACAATACAGGATTTTCCCTCTATTCGAAAAAGGAGGGCCATGGTTTTAATTGTAATCTCAGACATTACTATTAAACCTCCTATTTATATAACGTGCAAAGAAAAAAAATTAATTTTTATACTAGTGAAATTTGTTAAATTTTCTGTGAGTGATAAAAAAGGAAAAATGAGACTTAAAAAAGAAAGAAAATTTTTATTTTTGGTAAAGAAGATGTATAGATTATAATTTTATGTATAAAAACAAATCTTATTTTAAAAAAGGGTGAATATAAAAAGATGTGTTTTAATTTTTATGATGAAAAGACAAAATAGTTATTACTATATCGAAAATATAGATACTTAATACATATTGTTGCTCAAGGCTTATAAACTGATTAGATGTACTTAAAACACTTAAAAGTTAACATTGAGTTATACTCTTCAATCAGTTGTATCGATGATGTGACAAGAAAATTATGAAGTTTACTAATCAAAAATTCATTTTTATTGAAATAAAATTAAATACTTACGAGCACCATCTTAATGCACGTATAAACGTATACCTGAATAATATATTTATAACAATTTGCGTAAAAAATTAATTGTATATATTTTGGTAAGTGTGAACTATTTTTGGCTTTTTATATATAATTTAATTTTCTTCCTCAAACATTATTTCAATAAGAAAACGTCTATAATATTGCATAGACATGTGAAGATTTACTAATTCTGGATGAGTTTCTTCTACCGTATTCGGACAAGCTCCTTTATTAATTCCTATAAGTTCATTATTATAAAGAAGAGGACCACCACTGTCACCCTGAAATAAATATTATCAATATGTGGATTCATTTTCTTAAATGTTTGTGTACTTTTGAATAATATTTAGCTAAGTATCTATCTTCGAGTAAACTTTAGGTAAATTTCTGTAATATATAAGAAAATAATGTATTTAAGATTCAATATAATATCCAATTTTTTCTATATAGTATGTTTTGTTTCATTGGTGATTATGGAAAATTATAATGTCAAAATATAAAAACAATAGATGTACAATATTTTATACGGATTACTGTTTGGTATTTAGATTAATGATTACAAATACATTTTTAAAAAATGTAACGTATTCATCAGCTCGGCGCTATGAAATAATATTTTACAAAAAGTAACATAAAAATTATGTAGATTTTTAGTCTTTATTTAAAAAAATATTTATTTTTTTGTAAATTACGATTTAGTAAACATATTATATAAATAAATAGAAACTTACGTAAGTCAATAGTGCAAACGGATCTGCTACAGTACACAAAGCTTGTCTAGGATCTAGAGAAAGATGTTCTTGTGCCAATGCCGAAATTCTTGCGACGCATTCGTCATTCGTTAAGACTTTCAAAACGACTGTTCTTAATATTGCATTACGTATAGTAGCATTTACCCAACCCCAACCTGCAGTCACCACTTCCTTTGTATATAATCTTCGATTTGATAAATTCGATATTGCTACTGGATTGATCGTTTCAGGTGCCGAATGCAGTAACTACGAAGAAACCTTCTGATTAAAAACCTTGATGTACCCTTCTTTTCAAAATAATTGTACAAATCTACTCGATTATTATAATATAATAATGTAGTGGCAAGTTCTTTTATATACTTGTTAAGCTTAAATAATAAACAACTAAATTTGAAGATTAGTTTACCCGTATATTAGCGACATCGTTTAAATCAAATTCAAGTTGTATCCTTTTACGAACAGCCCAATGTTCGTAAGTCATCCACCAAAATAAAAAATGTTTCGAACCACTTCTTAAATCAATCGATCCAATGAGTATGTATAGTCCTTCTAAAACCTCATTCATTATACAATGTTCACCAATAGCAACATCTCTTCTAGTAGTCAATACTCCTGTACAAATGTGTTTACTTTCTTCGCAAGTGATTTCATCATCTATAATCATCAATGATACAACAAATGGAAATTCATTTTCTTCTGCGTTTCTAACATTTTGTCCTATCAACGGGTTCATAGCGACGAAGTTATATTGGATATCTAATAAAAAACAATTTTTTATAAAGTATTATTCATTTATCAACATATTTATCTGTATTTATTTATAATTTAATTGTTATAGAAATTTAATAATATTCCTTTATACATACAAAGTATAACATAGTAGCTGAGGAATATAAAAGTGTTGATCCGCATCCTAAAATATAAGTAGTAAAATATAAAAATAAGTAAAATTTAGTGAATTTTTAAACACTTTCTAACCAAATTTAACAAACAAAATCGATTTTGTAATGTACATGCATTAAATCACATATTTGAAATACATAATTACTTTCTTTTTAATATTCAAAGAATAAAGTCGTAGCTTACATGTAGACATTTAATTATTTACTTGGAGTAATAAACTTCAATATTTAAAGAATATGTAATAAATTATTTTCAAAATTCAAATGTCTATGAGAATTTTAATGTATATTTCTAAACTAAAAACACTCAACTTTCAATAAGCAGTTCTTGTAATATAAGCAAAAATATTTCCTTTTAATACTTTTTTTTAAACATTTAGAAGTGATTGAAATAACATTTATTAGCCTTTACTAGAATCTCATTTTATAAAAATAGGAAATACCGAACGAATTTTTCCTTATAATGAATTACAGAATTACGATATTTTTCTGTGTGACAGAAATAATTTTTGCACTCATTGATTTTTGCTTTCTATACAGATATTATATAGCTTTAATAGTTGATCTTACTTCCTTCATTAAACTTTAGTCTAGCTTTATAGTAATTATTTGCTAACCTTTTGTACTTATAAAATAGAATAAGCTACATTTTAATAAAATAACATTAAAGTCATGAATATCAAAATTTTAAATCGTTACATATCGTGAATCATTGTTTCAAATATCTTAGATAGACGCTCATTTGATTTGGATGACCCTTTATTTTCAATAAAAAATATAGAACTCCATAATTTTGTCTAATAAAATATAAAACGAAAAATTCTAACTCTTGAATATGTAGACATGAGAGACTTAATTATGTTGAAAGTATATAGTGAACCATTAACGGTGAAATCCTTGAAAACGTTTTCACTAACATTTGCCGAAGTTATGAATAAAAATATTAAAACGATGTTTTGCTTTTTAGACCATTACTAGGAATCTTCTAGAATTATTACGTATTAAATACAAATGTCTAAGCAAATTCTGTTTCCCTGTATTATATCAACGTTACAGATCCAAATCGAATTATTTTTTAGTCTTTTCGCAAAAAAAAAAACATATACTAAATATAATCGTTTCTGATCGATTCACTTTAGTAGGATATTTCGCTACTTTAGGCTGCTTATTATTTTAAAAAATATTATTACCAGATACACGTTAGATTCGTTTATTTTATGTGTTTCCAGAGGTATGTATTGTGCAAAAGAATCCTGTTAAATTGTCAGGCCTTCTTTAAATTCTAATAGTCATTATGAATTTTCAACGTAAGCTTTTAGATATTGTATGGTGATATATTTTCTCAACAATTATGAACTAGATTTACAAAATTGAAAAACCACTTTTTAAGGAAATGTATAACATCAAATAATTACTGATAATTAAACGTTTCATACCGTAGAAGTCGAATTGGTTGAATATTGATGTTATTGAAAATCTTTCATTAATCATAAATTTCGAAAAAAGAGTTGTCGAGGGAACTATTTAGAGTAGAGCTCATTCGTCGAATATTTATGAAACATATTGAAACATGTTAATTGATTCCAAATAACAGTTTTCGTTCCGGATCGGAAAACTAGACTCGTTTTGAATGTTCCAATATTTTTATCGATGCCTTTTTAAAAAGTAATACTTAAATCTCGTATGAGAGATTTGCAGCTTTATAAGTATACAAGTCTTTACTTACCCTCTAACTGAGTAATTGAAGCTTATGTGTATGATTAAACTTGTAGGAGTAAATACTAACTGCGATTTAGACAACAATGTAGAATTTATGAATTGCTTTGTATAAATTAATTAAATGCTGTTCAAATACTTTTATTAGTGTTTTATTCAGTATGTAACTGAATAAAACTGTTATAATCTTATCACATATTTCGCTTTGTATAATACTAACAATGTATTAGAACTTTTTATTAATTTTAATTAAAATAATCAATAATTAATAATTAGAATACAAATGTTTGATAATTTTTTCCTATGTATTCCAGATGTATTTGGAAATATCTTGTTAAAATTGAAAGAATTTTATCTTTATGTAAATTTCCTTTTTTATTCTTGTCACATATTATATATTATATAATATATTATATAGGAATATGAATTTTTTCACTACGAGTTAAGGTACATAATTAAAATCTTGTATATGATACTTTAATATAAATGTACATACCTAATAGAAATGTTGCTAATCCTATTGTTAAAATTTTCTAAAGAAAATAAGTTCTTATGTACGTTTTATTAAATACTATGTCCCGCCTTTTGTATCAGAAGTTCTTATAATCGTTGATTAAAAATAATTTTTTTTATTTTAATATTTATATATGTTCAAAATAATATTCTTTTAAATTTTTATGTGCAATATATGTGTCTATTATTACTATGTATGTATTCTAAAATAAGTTGTAATACTTGCATTTCTTCTGTGTTGACGAGTGAATAATATAATTTATCATTAAAACTATACTGAAAAATTAAGAAACTTATTTTAAAATTTAAAAATAATTATGTAGTATCCAGGATTATACTGAATCTTCGCAAATGAAATATTTATCTAACAACTGAACAATCGCTTTAATAATAGCCCATCACTCACTTCTATTTACAATTAAATTATTTATAATGTTTACAACTATTTATGAACAATATATATTTATGAACAATATATATTTATGAACAATATATATATATATTATCTGTGCGAATTCAAGTCATGTATTCGATATATATAAGAATTATAAATAAATGTATAAAATTTTCTATTTTTAATAATTTAAGAGATTTGCAATTTATAAAGAAACTTTTTATTATCAACAAATATGTGAATATTCACTGAATCTACTTTAATTATATTTCAAGTTGATTTTGGAGTGAACGTAAACCATCCCTATTGCTCTGAACAAAATATATTCCAAAAATAATTATTTATTTAAACAATTTTTTTTAGATAAATATATATCGTTTGTTAATAAACCATTATATCGTATATAGGTTATATCCGATGTATATATATATATATCACCATTTAGGTTTAGTAAATACCTGAAATTTAAGTAAATAATAAATGTAACATAAGATATATATTTATACAGCCTAATATTTTTTTGCTATTATGTATTTAAATGACAATTATTTATTTGTACATATATTCAATAGCTATCTTACTTATAATATTATTCGCATTCTCTTGTACTTTCGCTGACAAAACTGTCGACGTATAACGGTGTGTGATGTGCAAATCATGGACCTTTAGGCTCTCTTAACTATAGGAGGCACGTCATAATTCCCGCATCTCAATTCCAAAGTACCATGTTTAATCATCGCCGCATGCTCGTGCTTCGCTTTCTCTCTCCGCCGTGGATAAATAAAAAGTCTCCCGGTAGGCAATCAAGCTTCGAGATTATCCACTGTTTCTTCATACTTAATGATTTATATTTTCTCCTTGTTTTTTTTCTTCAGCGCTCGTATTAAAACGAGGAATGCTTTTATTGTTATTAACTTTGTTTTAAATATCAGAAAAAGTTATTCCGAAGTTTGCCAGTCGAATCGCGTGTGTACTTTTCCTCTTTCTTCGACATGACTTTGGTACGTGGTGATAATATGATGTGCAACTTGCATCACCTTGTATAGCCCCATATTTTCTGACCCATAATTTGAAATTTATCAACGTTAAAAATACCTTTCCACAATGACTAAGTTAAATATTGTCTTGAGGTCAGGCTATTTAAGGAAATCTTAGTTCAATAATGCTACTAAAAGATCAAGCAGTCGTACGAAAATCTGATGTGTGCACAGATTAACCGACCCGTAATCAATATATATGGTGATAAAAGGCTTCTATTCAGATTGTTGAAAGAACAATCCCAGCGCAGGATTACTAACTTACGAAGCTATTAAGTATGGGTGCACTAAACGTGAAAGATAAAGAGGCCGTCGGGTATTGAATTGGCGATCGCTTCTGATTATTCGCACGTAACAGCTTGTCACAAAAAGTATAACTGCACTCGTTAAGATTTCGATTCGACATTGTTCCATTGTATTGTAAGCTCAATTTATTCTCCTTCTACTATTCAGATTCCATGTTCTTCTTACCTCACGTCAACATCGTTCCTGTCGATGTTCTATTATCCTGCCTATCCTTTTCTTCCTAACCTCATTAAACCAGGTTGTTTGGTGTTCAAAATGCTACTTCCCCATCTCGTTTGGCTACATTATTCAATGCCATATTACTTGTCGTTCTGTTTACTCCTATCCTTATCTACTTAATTTTTCTTATTCCTGGAAACGTTGTTTAATCCAGAATAATCTATCGATCTGATTCATAGTCTTAAGTAATCCAACGCTCGAGTACTTTATTTATTTATAAACTTGTAAGATTTTACTTTTATCTACATTTTTATATTGCAGCCAATTATCTAGACTATGAGGAAAAGCCACAGCTTTCCATTATATTCCTCTTGTTACAGATTTAATGCTTTTTGGAGCTGGATAATAATTTTACTACTCTGCAGTATAGTGGTCAGTGAAGTAACAATCATATAAAAAAGGTCGTACGAAAGCTGTGCAGGTTATCAACTAAAGTTAATATAATAAAATCTTAACTAGAGTCAAAAACTTGATTGAGAAGGTTAAGTGATTCTAATATTTTCTCTTATGAGTGTCAGGTCAGGTCATCATTAACCGCATTAAATGAGCTCGACTGAGCAAGATAGTTGGCATTCGACGAGTCTTGGTGTTGTGGTGAATAATGAGTAGATTTTCTGTAATTTTTAAGGTATATAGCCTGATTACTTCGATTTCTAACTATAGGAATAATAATTTTTTATAATAGAAACTATGATTCTCTGACAATATACCATAAATAATTTTAAACAATTCACTGTGATCTTTCAATAAAAGTGTCAGAAAAAAAATTTAGCAAAAATATGTCAGCCATTTTATTTTGCACGAACGATCAAATGCTTAAAAAATATCATTTTAATAAGAAAGGAAAAAATTATAAGAGGACTACCAGTTTTCACGATTTTCATAACGTGATTGCAAGTATCACTGACATGTATATAGAAGCATTATAAAGTTCAATTTTAAAAAAAGTTACAAATTGATTTAGCTTTTGATTTTAATAATCGTAATACTCAAGCTATGCTAAGACTATGAAAATTAATAAATTAATTTTAAAATGAATGAAAGTTGAGTAGTTGAAATAAACTCTTGATGAAAAATGTTATTTAAAGCAAAATATAATATAAAAAAATTTTCAAAATAAATCGCCTTATGAGATAGAGATAATATGGTAAGATCATTTATACTGAATAGGAAACATTTAAATTAGAACTGCAGAAGAAGACCACATATAAAAAATAATACAACATTACTAAGCTGAATTCTCAATATATCATAAAAGGATGATTTTATCAAATATCGAATGTATTTTTACGAGGGCGAGATTGACAATTATCAACGCAGTTACAGTGAGGCCATAATGTACATTGAAATCGAATCATTTTTAGTAAAAACTTTGTAAGGAATTTAATTTAATTGCTACCTATTTTCTTTTAAACCTCAACTCGTGTTAGCATTTTAATTTTTAAACGGAAATAATTACTTTTATTTCAGACATGAAAGATTTTGGATTACTCAGCAGTAAGACTGTTACGGAGGTCCTCATGCTTGAAATGAAAATGTCTCCAGGGGCCAAAACGTTTCTCGTGAGCGGTTATCCGAGAAACATGCGCGACGTCGTTGAATACTCCGAAAAGGTATGAAAAATATAACTTTATTTGTGAAATTCTACTTTTATCCACACGTTACTAGTGACGTGTACTTATATTCAGTTAAAGTTTTTTCTATTGCAAAATGGATATTTATAATGCATATTTAATAAATTTTAACCTGAAAGATTGCCATTAAATCATAAGTCAACCCGGTGCATTCCGTATATAAATTATATATCTAAGACCTAATTGATATTTTTTATTGTATATTTTGAAAAATTATTTGCACTGAAAATATAATTTACTATGATTTATTTGAATATATAAAAATGAATATAATGTAATATGTTGTTCACGTTTTTATACTTAGAGTAAATTCCTTTTAATCGTCTTATTTTTATTTTTTTCGTATCGGCGTGGGACACGAATATAGGCGATTATATTCAGCAATTCCATAAGTTGATGAAAACAAGGATGGTCGAGGGCTATAGAAATCGTGAGATTTCAACTATCAGGAACTGAGGCACTGACGTCAGTCAGAACTAGAATAGGCTTCTTTAAAGGGTTAGGATCACTTGGAAAGCTGAAATTAACCACTTTTATGGAATTTTGTTGTTCACGTTTTTACACTTAGAGTAATATTCCTTTTAATTGTCTTATTTTTATTTTTTTCGTATCGGCGTAGGACACGAACATAGGCGATTATATTAAGTAAGACAACTCTTAGAAAAGAAACTTCGCGATAGCCATTCTCACTAGAAAGTAAATTATCTGAAACAGGTAAAAAAAATTATATTTTATATATAATTATTTTTACGTATCTTTTTATATAATTTTGTACGTAAATATTGGTTGCTAAAAATAAAAAACGCTCATTTTTGTGCATATACTTAAATATACTAGTCAGAAGATCATGTTTGTTAATAAATAATAAATATTTTTTTATTAAAAAGTACTATGCAACGTTTTACAATAATTGAATAAAAAATTTTTGAGAAATCATTTCTAACGACTTTGAAAATGCTGTTTTCAGAAAAACACGTTTAAAGTTTCGACTAATGCTTAATAATAAATAAAACGTATATTTTTTAATAGAACATAAAATAATTTATTCCATATCCAAATAGTACATTTTAAGCTATTAATTTAACCTCTAAAATATTAATTCTTTTTCCCAACGAAATAATCAGTTTCCTCCCATGATTCTTATTGCGCTCGAAATCTAGATTCTTAGAATATTTCTAAATTCACGGAATTGAGTTTAAGACCGTAGCATTAAAAATTGTTGCCAATACTCCAGTGTCTTTATTCAATATACAATCACTTAAATAAGTGACTATTTTAACAATAATTGCGTTTCACGATACTATTTTCGAGTTTATTTTCTAATATAGTGGATTATAGCTCTCGATATTCTATTTTAATTAAAGCCACCAATTAAATTTTGGAATAAATTTGTAATAGCTTAACTCTTCGTATATATATTTCAAAGCTTTTAAGCTACTCTAAGAGACAATCATGCTCATAATTACGAACGTCATCGTTTGCTTTGACAAATTGATAAGTGCACAAGGGTCAGTGCCTCCAGGGATATTACTATTATTAAAACTTATGTGACTTGAATTGAAGTATTGATATGTCACTCTTATTGTTAAGTTATCACATACAAATTGAAGCAAGACTATATTTATATGCCTTTAGAATCACTTGATTTAAATTTTTACTTCATTTATGGTATATAAGTCTTATAAGAATTAGTAAGTCTACTTTCGAATGATTTAAAATACATTTCTGCTTGATGTACGATAAGAAATCTTTGCACGTTGTATATTTTATCACCGCATTGACTTAAAAAGCTGAACTTTGACTCGTGGTTACATCAAAAGTTTTCAATAAATCAACTTGAGAATGTAATTTAATACATTTGAGATGTTACACTTATAGAACATTCCAAAATATCAATTTTTTAAACATTGCTTCTGATCCTATCTTCTTAAGTTTTGCCCATTAAATTGTGTATTGGTATGTGTAGTATGATTTCTCTGTACATGTTTGTTCATTTACGATTGTAATTTTAAATTATTTGCGCAGTTTTCAATAGGCAAATCAGGTATGCCAGAATCTGAAGCTTTCGCAAAGATCGATCCAGACATCAATTTTCAAGGTGCGTTCACGGAAGCGACATATTTATCCCGAATCGACAGAACCACCTAGTAGATGTGTTGGTTGACGGATGCATTTTTCATATCTCTTATGAGTTGGCTTGCAAGAACTAAATTTGCTCATATTAATTTGTGAAACAGCATTAACTTTTCCCTTTCCTTGTGCGGATTTAAACTGCATTCACGCACATATCCGTAAGATTATTCTAATTGAATACATTAATTTACTTATCATTTTCATTATTAATAAAAAGACTGTCTTAGATTTATGGAACTAGTATCTTTCTTCCTTATTTCGACAGAAAAAAGATAATGTTATGCCAAAAAAATAAATCGAATACACATTTCAAAGATAAAAAGTCTCATTTAATTGGTTGGTTCCACGTTACGCAAATTTTACCTGCGAAGATAAAGCAAAAACTAAAAGATAAATATTAAATCTATATGACTATACTCAGTGTCGTTCGATTCTTTATCCTAATTCTGAGAAATATCTAATATTAGAAAACAGTCGTAAATATCTATTCTTGCCGAAAAGAAGATATGTTTTTTATTGCTCTAAATATTTAAGTATACTGAAGCTTATTAAAGTATCATGAAAATATAAAAGTAAATTTACGCGGTTAATTCAATAAAAAGTTTCATTACTTTTATATTTTCATGTACACAGATTATACGATTCTACTTATACGAAGATAATTCAAAGAAAGGCGCGACTAAAATAATTCAGTTGGAACAGAATCCATTCCAAAAACGAAACGTTTCACGATCACATATTTTTTCAAATTTTTCATCAAAATATAATTTATAAAAGTAACGATACGCACGCGCGCTCACGCATGCACGTACGCACACAAATGTATGTATATCTACATGTGAGTAATTCTAAGTTTTCAATTTCATAATTTTTATATAATCTTAGAAAGTTCAAATAATCAATTTTAGTATGTGATATTCTTATTTCGTATATCATGAAAATACTGATAGTAGTTTAAATTTATGAATTCAGTTTTCAAATATTCAAATTTATACACTACTTATTATTTATAATTATTATTATTTGCTAAGACAAAAATAATATATTTATTTTACTGTATGTATATATAATAAATAATATATTCATTTTACAAACCTACATTTGTAAACATGATAATGACAATTCAGTGCAGCAAGAACATAAAATCTTTTCATTTATTTGATTATTAAAGTCTATCTATAGTTTTTACATTAACCTTGAAAAAGTAGATCAACTTATAAAAGAGTAATGATTCCTTGCAGAACTTCAATGTATCAATCGCCTTTGCACTTAATTTTATCCGTTAGCCAAAAATAAAAACGTGCGTGTGACATCTTGTCATCGGTCGTCTAGCAATTCCATGAAAAAATGTACATGCAGAAAGGAAGCATGGGTAACGTAATAAATGTATTATCAATCTTGAAAAAAAGAAAAAAAAATTAAGAAAAGACTTGGAAACAAGGGGTGACTGAGACTACGAGAGAACACTCAAACGACCTACTGGCCTACTTTGTTTGTCGGACACTAAACACTCCCACTATATATGCTCACGTGATTGTACACCTATAGATGGGGTAATACTCGATCATCCTTTCTTCAGCTTTACGTACCTTCAAACATGCATATACACGCATGTGCGTCAATGTAGATTCGTATTCGATTTAGGTGCTTAAAATTAGAGTTTTCGATGAAGCTCTACATGAGTACGTGTATACATTCATCGTTACTTCAATTTTTTTTAAATTTTGAATCTTAATTTAAATCAATTTTTAATTTAATATTATCACATAATTATTTCTATACATATATATAATCTTAATATATAATATTAATCATTTATAGAGCCACATAAAATATATATTTAATTTAACTGCAGCTGTTATTCGATACAATAGAATTACTTTGTAACAACGTTAGAGTTGGAGATAATATAATAATTTATTGAAGATCAATGTAACATCTTTACGTAGATATCACTAATCGAGAGAACATCATATTATAATTACGTGAGCATTCTTCTTTATCTCAAACTCAACTTCTCGATTTGTTTTTTAATCGTGCATTTATAGCTTAATTATTCTCCGATAGCCTACGCAAAAAAATTATTAGGGTTGAAATTAGAAGACAAAGTCATCGTGTACCCTAAGCTCTTCCGTATATTTGTAATACATTTCGATAGTTAACTTTTGTTCATTTCATTACATGCGCTAATTCAAGTCCATATTAATTGTGGCAATGGCTGACTCGAATGATGAAGCATACATAGTGCACAAAGGAAAGCATTCTTGTACATTTCAATTTGTACCATTTCTATGCGAACCCTTCCGTCTTGATGAAACAAGCGATGACTTGCCTCAAGGCAATAATGGCTTACCATTATTTTTGATATTATAAACATGAAACATATATATATATATATATATATATATATATATATATATATAAAACAATTTATCATACCTTATAAAAATTGTCGTGGCTTATAAATTGCAGTTTATGATAAAATAAATTTTATATCAATTAATACATAAATATTTTGCTTTAGAAATTCTCCATTTAATTAGAGTTCAAGAAAATATAATGTACAAAAGATGCATTAATGAAATAAATTTTAATTTGTTAACAGATTCAAATAGTAAATGGAGTAATATTAGTTGCATGGGAGCAAGAAGTACTTCAAAGGCAAATTGATTATGGAGCCCAACTTGGCCAAGTGGTCATCGAATTAGCAAGAATGGAGCTAAAAAATTTTTATAAAAACGTTATACCAGTTGCAGAATATTTTGACCAGAGCGAAATGTTACTCGTGGTAAGAAATCACGAAGAGCAAAAATATAATACTAAAACTAGAATATATTTATACAGAATAAAAAATAAATACAATAATAAGCATAACGTACATAATGATATTTAAATACTAATTTAAAACATGTTAATAATCATTACTTTAAGATCTAAGAATATTGATAAAATAGATAGCAACAGTAATTAATTTTAGACATTGTATTCTAAATTTTGATATTTATATATCATATCCAAAGCGAAGCTTGAGCAATTAAACCATATAATCAATTTGAAATACTCAGTTAAATATTTATAGTATTTACAAATATTTACAAATACCTTTGTTAAAAATATTGAAAGTAAATAATTTCTCTATATTAGGCTGTATTTAAGAAATTGGGTCTATTACATTTACTTCTATTCGTTATAAATTAGTAGTCAATTTTAATATTAAAAATTTTATAATCGTTGTAAATTGTGTTTACATCTAATCAAATAATATAATAATTAATATTATGTAGATTATAAGAATGTAAGTCATAAAATAATTTGTAATATGCAGTCTTATATTTTTCTCAAAATTCTTTTTTTCAAATGATCAAATTACTTTTTTAAATTAAACTATATAGAATTTATTACTTACTACTTACTAGAATAAGAATATTGTGATTTCGTGTCAACTAAAAATAAAAAAACTGTTTCTAGGAAGATCTAAAAAATTTAACTATTCGTTTAAACTACATTACAAATTAGTGTCGATTTAATAATTTTTCATCAGTGGCAATTTTTAGCAGTAAGTAATAATCTATAACTGGGAGAAATATTTTATAAAATATATGAACTGATATTGATTTTATTTTCATTAATTAGTTAAAATTTTTAGGCTTTTCAATATATTCTTTCAATTTTTTCTACATTCAATATGTATAACTTCTTTTGATTAAATACTCATACTTGGATAAATATTCATTTTCTGTAAAACGAACAAATTTAATTATGGTGGTGAAGTTGATATCATTATTTACGCGAAAGCTGTAAACCAAAATAAATAAATATTATCGAATAAACGGAAATTCTCAAATTCTCCATTTATAGACAATTAGATTTCTCGCAATGCGTCTACCAATTGATTGATATCAATTAAAAAGTTAAAGTGATAAAAGAAATAAATGTAAGGTTTGGCCCTGTGCCGTTGGTTGTTTCTTACACGAATAATCAAGATATAACGTTTAAAAGTTCTAACAGATGGTTGTTGATTAAATTGAAATTGAACTGCGTTAATAGAATGTCACGATGACAGGTATGTACGTTACTGAATTTTTTCGGAAAGCTGCAAAAAAGGAATCATGGTATTATAAGGAACACATCGAGTTTCGAAAATTGTGGACTAGGTTTAAAAAGGTCTGACGTAGTCAGAATGCAAATTTGTTATTATCTAATATGTATATAAATTTTGAATTTAGTGTTCGCAAATACAGTTTAAAACTACTTCCCAAATTGGATAGATTTTCAAATGAAATACAGTGAGCGGCATTAACTCATGGTACCAACGTGGAAGTTTATTGTAATAATAACCACCATTTTTATGTAAAAAGAAAAGTATATAAAATAAGTTACGACTGAATAATTTAATTATCAACTTTTTGACAAGGATGTTATATATTAAAAGTGATATGACAATTACATAAAAAATGTTCTCTTAATAGAACAAATTTTCAAATAATCTTATTCTTAAACTTCTTTTTATTATTGTTTTGCAAGTTAAGCGACTCGTTGCAATAATGTTAAGTAGATTTTTACCCTTTTTACAGTCATACAAATGAATTTTAAAGTAGTCAATACTGGTAAAGAACTTGCGAATAATATACGGTACAAAAGATAGTATAACAATGATTCTTTATAGGTTAATGGCCAAAGAATCCCATCGGAAGTTTACGTGGACTTCAGACAGTCGGTGATGCAGATATTGGGACTTTCTGATGAAAGTAATTCTCCAGATAGGCAAGGTTCGAATTCAATACAAGCGGAAGTAGGTTGATTCTTTTTAGTTGAAAGGCAAACTTTAAAATCTTGTATTTGTGCACGTAAGTCTATTAAATTATGTCTTTGACGAAATTGATTTCTGTTATGTACAGGTAAGCGTTGAACGAAATCAATATGAAAACAAAAGAAGTGCTGCAAAGAAGAATGCAAAACTAGTAGCGGTCACCAACTCTTTGTCATCTTCATTAATTGGGCATGATGTATCACCGTCGAAAACCGCTGATTTGTCGAGAAAAGAACTGCCTCCAATCGTCTGGATTTTAGGTGAGTGTTTTTATGGTGACGATAGAATGAATCTTGGAGTGAATATAAAAAACTGTGTATTAATTTTTCATATTAGCTTAATACTTATGAAATTGTACTTACTGAGATACTAAGATTACTTTTTTAGTCAATACAATTCAATTTGAAAAATATATTATTATTTAGTAAGTTTTTTCAATGTAGTGTAGTTAATACTATAGAATAACTTCATTATTAATGCATCTATTTCATTGAGAAAATAAAGTGAAATATTAAAAGAAAATAAAATGTTTTTAGTACTTATTTAAATTCTATTATTTATTTATCAGAAAATATAGTAATTCGTCAAAATTAAATTACTGAAAAATTTCAATTAATTAAAATCTGATGAAGTAATATAATCAGACTAAATAAAGTATATTAAAGGGCTAAAATAGTATTAGGTTATCCAATAAATTAAAAATAATTTTTATCATTTTACAAACTTTTACGAAATTTACAGTTTTGAAAAACTTCTATATGCAAAAATATTCCTAGTTTTTAATTTTTATCTACATTCTAAACTATAATATGATTTGTCAACTGAAGATATAATATTTATAATAATAAGACTAATTAGTTAGTTGACAGGCAAAGTGAGATAGTAATCGTCGTGACGATTATCGCATAAAATATAAAATTGTCGATATAACTTTGGTAAATTATGTTATCAAAAGTGTGGAATTATATGCAATTTTCATGTTGAAATTCATTTTTTAGGACAAATGAAATTTAGAATTTGAAACAAAAGACTATATAATAGTTACGAATCAATATGTATATCATATGTTAAAAATATTAAAAATTAAGAAAAATCATTTTGTATTAATATTAGTTAAAAATAAATTCTATTTTATTCGTTTTTTTTAAATATATTATTGCAATTTATTATTATTTAATTCATTGAAAATACTTACCAGGAATTTACAATCTGCATGTTGCAATAGGTGGTCCAGGGAGTAATAAAGCAATGGTGTGCAATGAAGCCATACGTAAGATGCGGAATTGGGCTCACCTGAACGTAAGCAGTTTTCTAATTGCGATGGCTGCGAACAATTCAAAAATACGCGAATCACTTGCTTCCGGCGAATTGATATCATCGGATATAGTTATGCAGCTGATCGAACGGCAAATACTGAACAATCGTGATGCCAACGGAATCATTATCGACGGTTTCCCTAGAGACATAAAGCAAGCTGAGGAATTTCAGAAAAAGGTACAGCTAAGATCATTTTACTTCGTTAGCGTGTGCTATTTACAAAGTATTATTTAAATAATACATTTTCATTTTCATTTATCGAAATTGCAATTTATAACATTTCTAATAATATAATGTAATTTAAGTTAAATTTCTAATTTTAAATCCTAATTTAAATTTGTTTAAAGAAGAATTAAAATATAATACATTTATTTGTTGTTGTCTATCTGACATTAATTTTAATTCTTCAAGTAATAACGCTAATAGCCTTTAATATAAATAGCACAATAATAGTTTAGCAGATAATCCATGATAATTAACCATAGTAAAGAGATAAATATCTCGTATTGAGAAAATTCTTTTCATGACATGATCTGCCCTTTCATAAGGATCCTCTCAGTTTCTGGTTTCCTAAATCTCATCTATCTCATGCTCACCTGCCAAAAGTCAAGAATATTTTTTCTTATTCGTATCTTCTGAAATAGATTTGCTGATAGTATAATTGAAAACATCTCTTACATTCAACAAAAATGTGAGCAACAATTCTTTAATGAAACTGACTACCTCGCAACATGCGTGTACATTTATTTTTCTCCTTTGTAGATAAGTTACTTAATATAAAGGGGCCTTATAGATAACGCAATATCTCTAATCGCGTATCCGTCTATCATTTTTGTCACCTAAAGTATAAAAATGTCGGGCTTACAGTTTTAAAATATTATATTTGCATATGTTGTGTTTTATCTTGTTTAGGCAAAATCAGAACACCTGACGTTATATAACAGATGTTATTCTGGCTTGTCACCTTGCACCGTTTAAATGTGACCGTTTTCAAATTTAACCTTTGAGCTTATTACCTCTTAACTTATTTAATTTTCTTTGAAATTGAACGTTTATGTACAATTTTTATATTCTAGAACTGATAAACAACAATGAAAATTTTACTGCATATTGATTATAAATTATATTAAATACATATGATCGTACAAAGTAAGATGGATCAAACACCAAATATTTTTAATTGCATTATTTGAAAAATATCAATATTTATAACAAAGATGGACATTTTCAACGTGAAAGTTAAATTTTGCAAGTATCTATTAATATTTGTAATGAACTTTAAAAGAATCAGTATCAATTGAAAATGAAAGGGCTTAAAATCTGACGTGCTTTCGTAAAAGTTTTTACTTTTTTTATAGATAAAATAAAAAAATTAGCATGAACAGTTTTTGCTTCAGAATGGAAAGTCTAGTTCGAGAAGTGTATGTAATCGTAAATAATGTGACTCGTTCTGCTCGTAGTTCGGCCAGAGGCCAGAAATGTTGCTGCTGGATGTCTCGAAGCAGCAACTGAGTCGTGGTCGACTTTACGATGGCGCGGAGGCATTCGAACAAAGGCTCAAACTTTTTCGCGAATTCGCACTGCCAATGCTCAAAAGCCTCGACGCCGAGGGTCGTCTGAGTATCGTCGATGGCGAGACGGAGTTGCCCACTGATCGTCAGCAGTTCGCCTCGGCCCTGTTGGAGCTCATGCGACGTGCGGCTCGTAACGAGGACGATCCTAACAGAATCAGTGTGCTGCAAACCGAAACCGAGGATGACATTAGTGAAAAATCGGAAAGATTGAAGAAGGCATCCAACGGGACGGCCAAAACTGTAGAGAAGCATCTCGAACTTGACAGCAACAACACTTTCATCGGTAACGGCGCTGCCGGTACTTACCTCTCCGTTTAATCATCTTACCTCTTTCACTTTTACCTTTTTTTCCTCTTCTGTTTATATTTAATTGTATTTTTCTCTTATTTTTAAACGAAAATACTAGTAATTACCTTTAAATGCTTCGATCTCAATTTTTATAACGTAACCTTTAATTTGTTTTTAATTCTTATCAATCTATTGTCTACGCGAAATAATACTGACATTTTTATTATATTTTAAGTTAATTTATAATTTCAGTTTTTTAATTAGAGATCCGATAAGTTGTTGTTGTTATTATTATTAAGCTTATGAAACATATTGACTGCTATTCCAGACGGAATGAAAAAAAAATTCATTGGCATAAAAACTGAGACTAATCTGTTATAATGAATTATATTATTTTGAAGTGATTTTATTTACACTATTATCATACATAAGCTTATTCTCTGTAGTAGAAATACTATTTCAATTCAATCAACGATATTTTCATCGTAATTGAATATTTTGCGTTCCATAAATTTTCATTCTTGACAGTGTCTCGTTCATTAAAAAGAAAAAACATTTAATATGTATTTTTTATTATTTATGAATAACGTATTATTTATGAAAAATAATAAATTCACCTATGCTTTCTAAAAATATTAATTATTTACATGAATTATATGACGATTATCTACGTAATGTTACATAAAATGTTACTTATTACTTGTGAAACACTTTTCGTCCTTGTAGTACAAAATTTAGTTGCAGTAATTTGTGATACATTACTACTACACTCTTGAGCTTCTTCTTTAAATATACAAAAATAAATCTTTCCTTTTATTACTACATAATACTAATAATACATAGGTTACCGAAAATTTTAGAAATTTTGCTTTAATTCATAAGATTTTTATAAATTTTATGAAAAAATTTACAGTAAAAAATAATAAAAAAACTATATTTGACAAGGATTTCTTTTTCGCATATATTTATGCATCGAAAGTGTACATTAAAATAATAATTATAGTACTAATTATGAAATATTAATAAATATAAAATATGTAATTCGAGTTAACGTAATTGATATTTTTTATTCGCAATAAAATTACGCCCGGATTAAAAAAAAATTTGTAGAAGTACGCTAAAGCAAAAATTTAAAGATTATTTTTTTATTTAATCTATTTAATTAACCTAACAAATGATATTATTTGCATAAAATTTCACTTTGATAGAGAGCAAAATTCTTATAAGATTTTAATAAATAATTCTTGAAAATAAAGTAATTGTATACAATGATAATATGCCTCATAACTACAAATTTTAACGTTATTAACTATTTGCTAATATAATAAAGTTATGTTCTCTCATATTGTTAGTAAAACTATTCTATATAGGTTCTTATGATTTATAAATACATGTATGATATGAACTTTGAATTTTAGACGAGAAAAAAGAAGAAATATTATTTAATTTAGAATGAATTATCAGATTGTATTCTGAATTACTTAGTCATGAAATTAATAAAATGTACACATTCACCAAAACTTCTACTAAAATATTCGGTAATCTCTGTCGATGAAGACTCTGAGCTATGACAATGTACGCCTGATCAGCGTGAAACACGCTCGAGTTCATAGGTGGTGTGGGACAGTTTCTGCAGAAGAGCTTCCTCCCAGGAAGTCGGCAACGCTTGCGACCAAGGCAAAGCGGTGCACAGCAATTGCTCCATAATGGGATAGCGGCCCAGTTGGCCAACGGTTTCCTACCATCAAGAAACAGAATTGTGCCCATCAGACACAACGGTGTCACCACTCCTGCTGATTCTCTCAGACGCATGTACAACGAAGTCCACGGTGTTTACGACAGTCCACCCACGAATCTACATATTTAGCCATACATTTCCTCGTGTTCGAAAAAGAGACGATATCGTACGCCTCTGTTTAGCCAAATATTCGTCTGCCGATGTCTCTCTCCTTTCACCCTCTCGTTCCTCAATATACTTTTTCTGTAAATTACTAGAATTTATAATTATTATGCGAATGTTCTGGATCCTACGTTTACCACTGAGCTATTTTACTAAATAACCAGTGATTAATTAGTTTCAAATAAAAGCTTAAATTTATGTAAAAGCGAAATACAAACAGGATAGACTAGAATAATACCGAACAAAACTTCAACTGAAATAAGTATTTGCAATACTTTATATGTAAATGTACATAATTATTTTCTAATAGAACATTGATAAAGTACTGATATTGATGTTTATTAGAAAGATATTACGAAATATTATAAAATATTACAAAAATCCCTTATACAATTCAAGTAAATTTCGATTTTGTATAAATCCAAGCATTTCTTCTTAATTATAATCAATCATTCTTTTATTTGAACAGTTCAATGCTATAAAAGAACAAATCATCGTTTTACTTCTTTAAGAAAATCTTAAGATAACGTAATGTGACAGCGTTTATTGGATATTTATTGGATAGAAACTGGCATCTAATGAAAGTGAATTTTCAGTTAGAAAATCATAATTTTTTTATGATAAAGGCTGTATTTCTTTAAGAATACTTTTTTGAAACAAAACAGTTATAAATAAATATTTATCAATTAAATTTCCAGCTGATTTCAAAATGATTTATCTTATCTATCCTTTACTTCTTTAACGCACTAAAGAATGCATATAATGTTAACTCTCAAAATGTGACTTGTTACAGCAAAATCTTATTTATATTTCTCTATGCCAAGTTTAAATATTTTCGACCACGATTTAACTATAATCTTGAATTATAAACGGATTTTCACAAATATTTAAATATTTTAAGAAATATTTTCTGAAAATTTTTTTAAATATTTTTATCATTGGCATTCTTAAAAGCGTTAAAATTTTTATTTATAAACCTGGACAAAACGTTAATTATAATTATATTCAAATTAAGAGTACTGGAATCTTATATCAATTGTAGAATTTTTGATTGTAATCGTGTACTGATGTGCATTTGGTAAAATAAATAGTACAATAAAAGTATTTTTTATTACTTTGAAATTTTAAAAGAAAAATTTATTATATTATACATTTTTAAAAATACTTATTCATAAAAGTAAGCTAAGTGATATCAGCAAATTGCTTATTTAATACATTATTTAATAGTGCTATCCAAATAATATCGAGCTTGTTATCAAAATTATTCTAAATAAAAAATACTTACAATGAGTATTTTCAGTGACAGTATTAATTAATTAAATATTCTGATTCTTCATATTTTAAGACATTTGACGTAATTACTTTTAAAAAGCTTCATTTGATGTTCGTGAAAAATTCGGATTTAACACAATGTAGAAAAATATTCTGATATTTTTATTAGTAATTCTGCTAATACTTTTATACGATTACATATTTGGTCAACAATGATGACTTATCTTTAGTGTTATTCCTGATGAAATATTAATTGAAAAGTAATTTTGTAAATAAATTTATTCATGTTCAAATTTTTATAAAATATTCAAATATTAAATTGTTAAATGAAAATAGAAATATTGTTTGAATAAAGCTATTGAATCTAAAAGTTATACTATATTATATATAAAATTGAAAATAAATGATGGCAGATAAGGTGAACAATCATTTTCATTGTATATACTAGTAATATGGTTATCAATAATTTTCATGTAGTAAATATTTTAGTTTATTTCTAAATTAACAGAAAAACCATGTGACATGATATTACTTTATAACATGTAACATGTAACATGATATTAATTGGAAAATGTCCTGAATTAAGTATTATACATTTATAAAAATAATATTTTTATTCTTGTAATCCAACTTTATTTTATTTAAACTAAAAATTAAATCTACTAAAAAATCGTTATAATAGAAAAAATTTCCATTAATATAGATACGTTAAAGTTATCTACATAATTTAAAGTATATATTAATGTACCTGATGATGAAGCCAAACGATCTGGATTTAGTATACAGCTATCATTTTTAATCTAAATATAAACGTGGCTTAATTTAAAGTATGACAAATAACGATAACAAGAATAATATACCTTTTACTCACATATTTCAACAAATATTGAATCAAATTTCTTGATATTACACATAAAATGATTATGTTGAAATACAAATATATACCTATGAACATTATAAACAAATATATATGTATATAAATACACGTAACAAATATAACTCTGCAACTATACATCTTTGATGCTATTGAAACCTTTATTCTACCAAAAAAATTTTAATAAAAAGTATAAACTATAAGTCCATTTTATTTTATAATATAAATGAATAATTTTTTCTGCTCAAAAAGTAAAAATGTTATTTTTTTTATGTTTAACGTAATGTTTTATGTAATTTAATTCGTAGCCTACATAAATTTTTTTCAAAAATTGGTAAAAAATAAAATGTATTGATTAAAATTATGGATAAAATCTAAAATAATACAATATATTTAGTCGCAGAGTCATAGTTGTTATGTAATATATAGTATTAAAATATGACATTCTAATTGTAATTTATAAAAATTAATAAAAAATCATCAATTTATTCAGTTTCTGTATATTCAATAATATTGTATATTCTATAAAATAATATGTACATTTACATCAACTTTTATACAATTAATATGTTTAAATAAAGAATAAAATAAAGGTTTGACTATTTATCACTAGAGGTTACTGAAGAATATAAATGTATATAATACATTCATAAATCTGAACATACAATTTTTTATAATTAATGATGTATGTTAAAATGAATGCGAATAAATTCTTAGTTTTTTAAGAAGCACACTGACATAGAAGTAAATTAATTTTAATTTATGTTGAAAGAACTATACATATTTTGCGAGTACATTAGTGTACATGCTAACATGAAAACATTAAAATACAGTATTGAAATTGAATCATAGTATTTCAATAAAATAAATCTTGTATTTTCTTAAAAATTTAGTCATTAATTGTATATTTAATAGATGTATTTCACAGTTTAGGCATACAATAGATTTTTTTAAATAAAATTTAATAATTGAATTTATTGGTTTTAAAATTTAAATTTTAAAACAATGCATAATGTTGTTAAAAGTCTGATTTTAAATATATATAATACTTATTATAAAAGTGAAAAAATATTTTATATATACTTGAAATAAAATACTTATGATCTATAAGTATAGTAACTGTTTTATCAGTAGATAGTTGATAAATTAGTTTTCTGCTTTCTTTCCGTAAAACAATTTTAACTAGGAAATGAGTTCTTACTTACAAAAATTGAATCTATAGTAAATATCAGTAAATTGTATAAAATATAGATACAAATAGTAATTAGTATTAAAGATTCTTAAATTTCTTCACATTTTATAAATCACTTACTTTATCAATAAATAATAGTTTTTTATTTTTAAATAGTTCTATGTTATTATCATATAACTTTTTAGTTTAATTTTATTTACTCTGTCATTTATTATCATAAATTATTAGATTTTTTGAAAATTATGAAATACATCGATTTTTCATTTGATTAATATTCATAAATTATTGCTGTGTTTAAAATTAAATATTGATCTTTTGTTATACACAAATCAGACTCAATGTTTCTTTGTTTACTTTCTTTACAATTGAATTTCATACATATTGAATTTATAATCAATAAATATATCACATTCATTGATAAGGGTATATAAAAAATACTCTTAAATACTAAGTACAAAAAGATAAAATATTTCTAAATATCCGTAAAAGAAAAAGAAATTATTTATATAAGAAAGTAAAAAGCAATAAGAATATAGAAGAAAGTCAATAGTTCAATAAGCCTCTAATTTTTTTATAATTATAAAATTAATTGAACATTCTTGTATCTGAAATCAATTAATAAAATGATCCGCGGGCGGGTATTTACTCTAAAATAAGCTTTATACATTTAAATTCAAATATATGATGACAAGAAAATTGTAAAACTCTATTTAAGTACTAATTGGTGTTTACTTTCAACATTGATAAATTGTAAAATAACTTTAAAATAAATGAGTCTAATAGAAAAAAATATATTTTTACGAATAATTTATTCATTTCTACATACCCACATTTTTTATTGTTTGAACTTTTTTGTACCTCGTATAATTGACTAATTTTTTAACTTTTAAAAAATTCTACTGTTTATTACTAATATCTTTTTTAATAAATAGAATTATTTGTAATCTTATATATTCATAACATAAAGAAACATGTTTCGTTTTTACGATAGTGATATTACTATTTCTTCAGATTTTATTTTTTAATAGAAATATCATTTTATAAATTTCAGAGGAAGAAATTCATTCATTATGAAATTATTAATGGTTAATTAATTAATTAATTTTTTATTCAATATTTAACAAATTTTGTTGATCATTCTTTCATTTTCTAGATTCACTTAAAAAAAATTCCTTTACTAAAATCAAATATAAATTGTTATTTCCTATACTTTATAAATTCAATTAATATAACAGAATATTATAGATCTCTATTTCATTTTTATTAATATAAATTACAAATAAAATTTTACATTAGTTTAAATTGTCAAAATATTTTTAAAAATATATTATTTTTTTATATTATGTTCAACGAAATTTTTTATTTATTCTTCATTCAGTTTGTTATTACCTCTGGCTATTAAACTTTTTTGTTTTCGATGGAATTACTAAATGATCAACATTTTTTTAATGTTAACTTTGGTTTCAACTTTATTTCTTTTCATTGTTTTAAATTTCATCTTGTAATATATATAATAACATAAGTTCAGTATATTATTAATTACATCTATAAAAGAGAACACCGCCAAAAAATGTATATCAATTTTTCATGTGTAAATAATATATAAAAAGTATAATCAAGATACTGTAACATTTATTATTATGTAAGTTTATGGATGTATCATTATATATACATTATTACATTATATATACATATTGACATTATTACCCTTTATACCCTAGATTTCAGTCATGCCGAAATTCTTTTTACTAACAGTTAAGATGAAATAGCTAAGTAAAGAAGATATTATTAATAAGAAAAAAATATTTTAATGTATAGTTAAATTCAATTTCTATCGACCAGCAGGTTAATGCAATTTGCTCGCACGAAAATAATAGTACTAGATAAACGTTAATATTCGTAAATTACATTAACGTAATAATATGTACATAACAAGTTGTTGGTTTGATTTTAATTAGATCAAAAGAAATTAAATTCGTTAATATTTAGTATTCTATAATTTTGCGTACACAGAGGACGCTCAACATAGACTTCTTATTGAGAAAAAAAAGTAAAGATGGGTTCGACAGATGCTTAAAGTAATGGAGAAATCTTCGAAAGATATCTCTACCATTCTGGCTTTACATCTCATGAATGATAGCAAAATCACAACAGTAGTAGGTAGTGTCACATTCGCCTCCAAGCCTACTAATTAATACTCTCCCATATCTGAGTGACACGAACCCAAAGAACTCCTGGTTCAAAGGTGACCGGAGGAATAAGAGAGTAGTAAAAGAGAAGAAAAACGTTTGAGTTAGTAGAGATTCAGTGTAAATTATTCTTTATATACAAAATACCATAAATGGAAAAGAGAAATCTAGATGATTAGCAAACGTGGTCTAGGAGGGTATAAAGAGTTATACGTTAAAATTAGGATTATGATAGTGTTAGAAATATCAGTTAGTAATAAGCCAGGGTGCGGATAGTGTTATGGGTGTAAGCCGACTTCATGAGCACTACGCATGAACTGGAATAAGCCCAGAACTTCTCTAAGAATTTTCATATACGTTCCTGAGAGTTTTCTTATGCATTTTGGGCCACTAACCTCACAAATGCGAAAGATCTAGGTTTTGATATCGTGGATGAAGGAGATGGATTTTGTTTCGAGAAGAAGTGATCGGTAAGCAGTGAGGATTTAGTTTTTATTGTCTTTTATGAGACAATTATGTGAATTATCTATTGAAGATTATTCATAGAAGTTTAATTAAATATCTCCAGGGGATGAAATAGAAGTTTTATAGATAGTAGCAAATGGTTGCTCTTTCAGAAGAAAACTGTTACTAATTGATCTTGGCTAATGACTGGCCTCTATTTTTGGTACAATGAGAGAAAGGGCAAGAAATTTAGTTGGATTGTGGATCTGATGAGATAATAACGATACCTTAGTGATATAAGTTCGAAGATGAATCCTCGTCGCTATTTTTAAGATTGTCTATGATAAACTCAATTACCAAGAAGAGTTTGCAGAACCTGATTAGGAGTAGTAAATTAGTAAATAATTTAGAAAGTCTGTTGAACTTCACATCTTTAGAGATTTGCTTAGCAAAAAGAATAGCCTGATGTGCCCGTAGCTAAAGTGAAAAAATAGGGGTTTGCGAAGTTTATGAAGATCAATAATATGTAGTTCCTTTCACATAGGGTAGAAGTAGACGTGCACCGAGGCTCGTTAGTCCCAGTGCAAATTTATCCTTCCTAACACCTCGTGCAGAGCGAAATTGTTCTGGTTTTCAGGTACGAAACGCGCATGGCTTCATAGGGAGCGAATTTTGGTTGAAAGCCTGAGATGTGTGAGGAAAAACAGGTCAGGCTAAGGCATGCGAGAAAGGAAAAGCGGAAGGCAATGGCTTCGACGGCGTGCCAGAAGAAGAAGGTTAAAAAATTTAGCGGGAAATGGATGCGACATTTTTCTTTCTTTAGGAGTGGAGGAGACAGGAAAATCCACACACGAAAGCTCGAAAGCTCAAATGTGGAAAGGACCAAAATTAAGTGATGGGAAAGCGGGAGTGGGCAGAAAATGGTGTGTGCTAGTGTTCTTTTTCTCAACGTGAGTGCTTGTTTTTTTCCTGTAATAATTCCTGTCGCGAGAAAAACTATAATATTCCGAAATTTTTTGGGACATTTGTATTTGTAACAAATCAGCATTTTTGTCAAACTATGGGAAATGAATGATGGAGTTGATAGTATTAGTGACAAATTTTATGTGTTTGTCATTGACAATTTTCAGGACATCATTGAGTGTATCATTTTCGTATTGCATTTCTATTGGTGAGAAAATTAATTACGTTAGATATCTCAATTAGTGATGTTGGATGAAGAATACTAACCGAGAGTTTGAGGTTTGGATGTAGCCGTTGACGCTCGAGAAAAATTTGCATCCTGGGATTGCAAGGTAAAGGGAATATTGGAGGTGAAAAGATTTAATAACCTTCCAAAATTTTAAGAGCATTTTCTTTGATGATACGTGGACTATATAATTAATGAGGCCACGGATTAACTTTATCACAGCGTGAAACATACAACAAACGCCAAGGAATCAATCAACTACGATTATACTTTATTTATTTTATAAAACTATAATAATTATATAAACAATAAAATATTACAAGATTTTGAATGACGTATTAAATTATATTAAAACACAATATTTTTTAAAACCTAATGTAAAATAATAATTACGTAATACTTTTGTATTGATAGCGTTATAATTCAGAGTATACTTTAATTTTTTCTTGAAATATACATCACATCTAAAAGAAATTTTTTATAATACTGAATAGACATGTGAAGGTTCACCAATTTTACATTAAATACTTCTATTGAAAATGGAACTGTTCCTCTATTAACGCCTACAAGTTGATCTTTATACAATAATGGACCACCACTGTCACCCTGAAAATATATATTTTATGTATTCATATTTTTATGTCTTTATGTATTCATTAATATTAGTATTTAAAATTACTTTATTATAATTGATTTACAATGTAGAAAAAACTTTACTTTTTATTTTCATAGAATACAAAAAATGCGTTTGTAATTCATGTTTATATATTTTATAATTATATTATTACTTGTTTCGATTTAGAAATTTTGTTTATCTAAATATGTTTATAATATCTAAATATAATCTAAATATAATATCTAAATATGTTTATCAAGATATGTTGAAGATTTATATTAATTGTTCATACTTTTGCTGTATTTAATGAAGAAAAATGCATAAAACTATGTGGCTTTTTTATTATATGTAATGTATTTTACAAATATTAAATTTGAAAAATTATCTTTCCCACAATATTACTTAAAATGTATTTCGAAGAAGTAATCTTAACTTTGTAAAATGTAAAACAAGTAAAATAAAAATTAGTATATTGAATATTATAGTCTTAATAAAATTGCTTTTACTAAATATTCATTTAAATTTTATGCTATTAATAAAAATACAAACGTAATAATATGTATTTACATTATTATTTGAAATTAATTTGTATTTAATTTTACTAATTATTAATTATGTTGAAAAGAATTGAATTAATAATTATTCCTAATATTTAATATTTGTATTATAACTTAAAATAGTGCATGATGGACAAGGTGGGGGGAGTAGTTGTTTGTGATATTTTGCCTTTTCAAGAGTGGATTGAAGAACGGTCATGAATTGCCTCTAAGAGAACGAATTCGGTTGCGTGCAGAGGACTTCTGAACACGCTTCTGAAGCTTCGACAGTTTTGGAAACCTTCGTGTACCTTTCTTTATGCTTCAATTCGAAACAGTACCGCTCCAATCGAGGTAGGATGCTCCCCTTCGCTATCACCGGAACCAATTGGAGAAAAGCCCCGGCGGACCAATTACGGTGACTTTGGATGAAATTCACCGCGCTACTTGGGTGGAAAACCGCGGTGTTTTCCCACGTCTCTCTGTCGCTCTTCTCTCTCTCTCTCTCTCTCTCTCTCTCTCTTTCTCCTTCCGCAACGCGCATGCAAAACAAGGTCTCGTCCATGCGTGTTGAGGCCTACATATTTGCTGGTTGCCACGAATCAGCATTTCTTACAGCGATGTAGCAAGCGCTAGGCACGTCAATTATATAGGTGCATGTCAATTATATGCGATTAAGGTTCTGAAATGGTACATAAAGCTGCTCTTTTATCAAGATGAACTTTTAGTGTTGCAAGAACTGTCATCCTTTGTATATACTCATCGTTCGTTAATACTTTCAAAATCACAGTTTTCAAAGTTGAATGCACGCTAGTATTATGTGACTAACTCCATCCTGATGTTTTAACTTGTAATCCAATCAACTTATGATTATTAATAGTTGAGTATATTCAACTATTATAGTTTACTTACTTCATGTAAGTAAACTAAAAATTAGATTTGAAAGTTTGTGCTGAAGTTTAACTTTAAAATTATATAAAAAAAAAAATTTTTTTGTAATTATATGCACAGAATTCTATATGTTCAAAACTTTATATGTATGAAACTATATATGTAGATATCTATCGAATGAAAAAGGAATTTACCTGTATATTATTTACATCATTAATTTCAAATTCAATATTAATATTTTTTTCCACAGCCTATTGTTCATACGATATCCACCAGAATATTTTATATTTCTTACTGCGATTAAAATCAATCGACTAGCAGCTATTTTTACGCGTTTCGTACATTCATCCGCCATATAGTGTTCAGAAGTTACAACATCCTTTCTAGTAATTAACGATCCTGCACATACATAAATTGTTCCCAAAGTATTATTTTGCTTAGAAATTTGCATAATCGACACAACGAAAGGAAATTCAGTTTTTCTTACATTTCTGACATTTGGTCCGTACAAGGCATTTGTATTTACGAAGTGAAATTGGCTATCTAGTGGACACATTAGGTTGAAGCAGAATTACAAATATACTCAATATATTAATTTTATTTTCTGTATATATCTGAAAAATATGTTCTTTTACTCACAAAATATTGTATACTGTCCAAAAAGCAGATATATTTCTATTCATATACTAAAAACATCGATTTTATAAAAAAAATGTGGTCAACATAAAATAGTACACTTTGAAATTATTATTAAAATCATATATTAGTTTAAAAATCTAAAATATCTTGGGTATATTTCTAATACAAAAACATATTTCAATGATTGACATGATTTATTGTTGAACAAATATTAACAACCCCTTTTACGTACAATACGTAAGAAAAAAGAGAAAATTTATTTTTTCTTGAAATCTACAATTTGGTTGTTGATAAAAATTAATTTTTAATGTCCCATTCATTCTATTTCATAAAATATAAATTTTTTGAAAATTTTTGTAATATTTTTTTATTTTCTAACAAGTTAAATAAGAAAATTACTTTGCTACATCAGTAATTTTACGTAAAATATTCTGGGCTTAAGCTATCAATTGTATAAACATGTAATAAAAGTTGCTAATCATTCATTTCAATAACAATTTCAAAATTTTTGAATTTTCCTTCATAAAAGAATTTTTTTACGTAAGTAATATATAATAATTTCCACAGGTAATATTCTTAGTTACATTTATAAAAACCAAAACATATGGCATATTTTTAATTATATATTATCTTTTGTGTGTAATGAATAAAAACTTTATTGGGTAGTATAAAAATAGTTTTTAAGAATTTATCTATATTACAGATATTAAATTCAATAAGTATGAGTTTGGGAAATTTATAAAGACCATAATATTTCATAGATTTCTATTTATTACATTATACTTATAATATTTAATTTTTTTTAATTTTTCAATCTTAACAAGAAGTTTTATTTTTATTAATCAATTCATAATTTTACATATATTTGTATTATATAACACTATAACATATATTTACGAATGAATGATCATTCAAATTTATAAATTGTATAAATGGATAAAATTGTAACAAATATTTATTGTTAAATGTATGAATAATTGATATTATTATATAAGCAATTTTTTGAACTGATGTTAAAAGATTTTTGCAGTTAAAGTTTGTTAATTGGTTTCTTTATGTACTACAACTATAATATCTGTCAGTTATAAAACAATAGATTTACAACTATTGAACAATTTAAAAATACCAATCAGTAAAATAATTATATTTCCGTTAGTGGTATTTGAATTTAAAAATGAAAAAGTAATTTCACTAAAAAAACGAATTAAAATAAGAAGCAAAAGCTTTATTTGATATTGAAATAATAAAAATTAAAATGAATACGTATTGATTTACTTATAAATGACATCGGTTTTTGATCACGCAAAATATTTTTAATCACGCCACAATAAAACTATAAGATTGATGACGAAACTTTAAATGACGACAATTATCTAGGAATTCTCATTTTTAAACATTCATTTGATCAATATTTTTTTTATTCAAATTAAATTTACTATTATTATTTATATTATTATTAAATGTAACTTGTTCGATGAAACATTTTAATTTTGATTTTTCAGCTACTCAACTTTCATAATAGAAAACAGGTAAAGGTAGCACCAATTCTACATATATATAACTAGAAATGTATTTACTGACAATTTTTTATTTTATAGAGGAAATTACGAAACAAACTATCTTCGATAAAATATTGAATCCATTAATAGATAATCTTGCTCTGCAAACAATTTTTGTATATTGTCAGCTGATAGATTACTGTGTTGTCTAGTTACTCTTTCAACTGTTTGGAGTAGTGTACTTTGAAAATCAATAAAAAAATTTGATTCAAAATTACAATACAATAAAAATTGATTGATGAATCGAAAATATTCTCTAAATTAATAGTATTTTTGCAATAAAAGCAGAAAATATAATAACTTTGAATATATTTGTTGAAATTTGTAAGAAATATTAGACACTTCTAAAAATGTAGATAAATAGTAAGTACGAAAAATTATATTAGGAGTAATAAAAGGTTTTTATAAGGATTTCTCGTAAAATATGAATAATTTATAAGTATCTTTTTTTCTCAGAAAATTCTAACATACATATATACAAATTATGCAGAATGAAGTTCTTTTGCCCATATACGAAACATAACGAAACGATGCCTTCTTTTCGAAAAAAAAAAGAGTTTTCGAGAGCGCAAATAAACGCTCTTCCATTTACAATCTTCTCGATAGTAACACGTGGTTATTGAAAGAAAGAGAAAGACGAAGGTCCTTCGCATTACTGGAGGACGACTATTGGTTTCAAGGTTTTCTATGCCCGCCCACTTTTTCGTGTCGCGTGTCGCTTCCTCCAGACAGTCGCATGGTGAGGTCTTACCTTTCTTGTTGTCTGCTCGAGTGTTTAATTATGGTATATTTTCTTGCGTTTTTCTTTCTTGCTAATTGCAAATAAGAAACTTTGTAGACTTTGTCAGGAGTTCCGTGATTGTTCACGAAGTACCGCGACATCGTAATTTTACATGTCTGTTTTCTTCTCCGGCCTATGTTCAAGGCGACGACACTTTGCGGGTTCCATCCCTCTGTTCCCGGTTGACTCGAAGGTAACTGGCATCTTGATCGAAGTGTGCGTATTCCATGTGATGCGACTTGAAGTCTCTTACCTCAACGCTTGTTGTTTTTCCGTTTAAATGCCGTGATTGTTCGTCCGGCACCACGTATTCTGAGGCGTGACTCATCAAGTCCGTAGCGTTTAAGCCTACCACCAGCTCTATTGCGTTTTCTTCGTGTTTACTATTACATTATCAGCTGTAATTTTATTTTTGTAATTTGAGCAGCACTTCCCGACATACAATTATAGAAGTCAACTAATCTCTACTTTTATAACAGAGATGTATTGCTGCATCTATTGCTACTCACAATCCTTGATTTTTCTGCCTTTAGGTCAAAATTGCCTGCATCGAAATAGGTAGGTATTGTGCATTTAGTTCTTTTTATTGAAGTTTAATATTAAAATATACATTTTTTATTCTACATATGTCCTTGAAAAAGAAAGCATTAGATTTTTAAACTTTTCTTAGTACTAAATATTTGCTGATTTAGGTACAACCAACGTTGTCTTACAATTTAAAAGTTATAAATGTATAATTTTTTAATTATTATATATTAAAGTATTACATGTGTGTTATTTTATCATAATAAATTCACATTTATTTACTTATTTAATATTGAAAATGGGATAATTAGAAAAAATTGTATATTAAATATTTTGTATTTGCTTTTCTTATCATGATTAGAAGGGCATTAAAGTATTATCGCAGGAACTAGAGATAAGAAAGGTAAGATAAAAAATACACAAATTTTATAAACACTTGTAAAACACACGCTGTCATACATATATATATACTTAAATAGGAGTATATATAACATTTACATAATTTTTTTCTTGCTAAGTACATTTCAAAACGTATTGGTGTGTGTAATTACTGATTTTTTATGTTAACCACCAATTTTTTTTAAAGATGCGTTTAGTTCTTCTACAACCGTTCATGTCTAACAGTAAAATCCAACTTATTGTGCATTTCGATCATACTTACGTTTATGTATTTTCTGAAGAAAAAACCGAACAGTTATCTCAATTTATTAATATTCGTGTAGAAAAGTAAATTGAAATATAATGTTGACGAATAAATGACGGAACATAAGCGTACGTAAATTCTTTTATATAATAAAAGCATTAATATATTTGATATTTAAATTAAATATAATGAATAAATTAGATTAGGTATATTAAATTATTCGAAAATTTAATAAAGTAATCAAAACAATAGCATAAAACATTTATAACTCTATAATCTACAAAAGTTCATAATAATAATGGAACTATTATTTTTTGTCTTGTAACCAAAACTTTTTTGATACGTGCCACTTTCATACAAGTGTTTTGTTCAAATTTTTATATATAGTTTCTTACTTCTTCCTATCTTCTACGCACAAAAATTCTATTTACGCAGCTGGAGCTCCACCATTTGTAAGTAAATACTTTCAGTCGTTTATTATTAACTCTTTAAAATACGTAAGATAAAAATCTATCATATATTTTATTGTTTCGTATTTCAAAAAAAATTCCGAACAAATAGAACCGATATTATATTTATATATCCTGCATTATCTCAAAATGATGCAAACAAATTTTTGATAGAAATTAAAATATTTTAAGAGTGCAAAACGATAGGTACTTCAATATTTAAAATAAATGTACATAGGCGCAATTATTTTAGTATAGCAGTATACGTAAGTTTATCACGCTTTAGTACTCTCAGTTTAAAAAATATAACCTGTAATGTACTTGCGTAGATTCCCGTTATTATTTTTCACATTTAAACTTTATAAATTAATAAGCTAAAGTTTTACACGTGTAAGGTCGACTCATTTCGACCGTTACTCTGCAGGCCTCAACACGCACCCGGGCGAAGCTTACACAACTATGCACGCCTAAGAGAAAATTCTTCCGGCAACCGAGAGAGTGAGAGGAGGGATGCCAAGCGCGTGGAAAATTCCCCTTTGACTTTCCATAATTGACTCTGTTGAGTAAATCCCTAAAGCGTCTTGCGCCAATTGGGGTCAAAGTAAAGAAGCTCTATTTTTCTCTCTTTCGATCGATCACCGTCCACGTCGGGCCAGAAATACGTGCCACTGAGGTTGCCAGCGACAATTTTAAATAAACCGATATTAAATATAGACTTATATACCTCCACATTGACTCGATCGATAAACAAGTGATGAGGAACTTCCGATTCGTCTTTTTCAGGACATATAGTAACAGCTTTTTTGTTCTTATCAAGATTGTAGTAACAGCTTGATCGTCCTTTTCAGAACGTAACGTAACAGGTCATTCATCCATTTCAGGACGAATACGAAGAAATATTCATCCGTCCTTTTCAGAACCAAAAACTAGAAAGTCAACTACTTTGTTAAAATTGTGAGGATTCACATCCTCTTCAGTGTTGTGAATGCATGAGGTCACAAGTGTTTGAACAGAAAAGAAGCTTAACAACCTTGGAAGATACTGCCAGCCTTAGGTCGATAGTATATTCTCAGGGGCTTCTCTAACAGATCAATTCTTATTTATTAAATAATAATAACATTAAAATACCAATATGTATTCTATAAAGTTTCTTTATTCATTATTTCCATATGTTAAAAAATTATACTGTTTATTTTCAATTATTTAACTCATAATAACGTTTTATATAATATTACATAAAATATACACTTTTCACCAAAAAAATTAAGGTAAAAAACATTACTACCTACGTCGAAACGGAGAGGTGACTCATCGAGAGTCGGTAAATAAGAAAATTGAGAACACGCGCGCCAAGGGAGGGCCCGGAGTTTCCCGCCAAGATACCGCCGTAGTGATTAGAGCGGCATAGCTTCGGCGGAAAGCGGCATAGATTCCGGACGGAATGATGAAAAATGCCCTCACGTCGATCGAATGACGTCGCTTGGGAGTCGTAATAGTGGAAAAATGGCCTTCCGCCTATTGGAATGGAGAAGTTCGACTTTTAAGGATTTTAGAAGCAAAGCGCAGATTTCCGAAAGTTAGTTGTGCGAGAAGAGCAAACGAAAGAGGACGAACCTCTGGAGGAGCTGCGGCTGGTTGACTTGTTTCAAGGCTACATCCGTTTTGTTCTTTATCTAGCAAAAACCCTTCTTCTTCCCATACCATCCGTCCTTTTCAGGACAACATAGAGAACAAAAAAAAAAGCAACGGAGGAACAAACCGTCTTTTTAAGGCGTCAATCAACCTACCAAGAGATTCGATCAATATAAAAAGTCAGTCGGAACGGCCATCACCAAAGCTGCGCGCAAAATCAGCTATCGGAGATTTGAAGAAACCTGTTGGTAGAGTGCGAAGAAAATCCGTAGGCAGGGAGTTTCGGTTCTTTTATTAATACAATTCTTCTTCTTGGTATTAAAGAACAAATACAACATTCAAAAATAAAATTTTTTTTTAAATAAGTATTAGTAAAAACAATTAGCGATAAGAAAGTTAGATGAATCAATTATATTAAAAATCATAAAACTTTTAGTTAAAATCTATATAAATCTCTTTTTCTAAAGTTTATACAGAATATCGAAGTGTTCTAAACTTACTGGTCCAAGATCCGGCCACTTCGAAGCCTACGTACGATGAATGCCACCTGGCAAATTGAATATGCTTCCTTATCTTTATTTCTACAGCACTCCGAAAAAATTAAGCTGGAAAAAGTATGATAGGAAAAGAAATTAACTCAAAAAAATAATCCTTGAAAATTAGAAAGATTTTATGCTAAAAGATCTCCTCTTCAAATGACCTGTCCAAATTAAATGATGCGTTAAGATCATAAGTGGGAGGTTTCTGTCTACTTCTCTTGAAATTTCTGATATCTGATGAATACGCTATAACTTCTTCGAGTAAGTGCGGAGAAACGGAACGTTGCTCTTGAGCTTCATTGTCAATCTTTCCGATGAAAAGCTACATCACTCCAATTGGGAAATTTTTTTCCTTTTTCGCACTGAAGTTATTTCTGCACGAGTTGAGTCGCATCAATCGGGATGGTTCTTTTTCTGATCCCTCCGGTATCTTCAATTTTCTTTTCCACATATAATACTGTGACAGTATATTCAAAGCAAGTATAGCGTAACCGTGTATTGGGACGAGTTGAACCCACACACGTCAAAGTTAATTAATCGCAAAGAACATTTAATACAAAATATGTAATATATAGTATATTTATTAGTGCCGGAATCTTCAACCCGATGCTCGTTCGATCCCTTTCTCGTCTTGTTCATACCCGCTCAACAACATCGATAAAATAAAAAAGGGAAAGAAAAAAGGCCGTGTCCAAGTTGCTAGAAGTGCTTCGAGTGGCGACGCTTTCTCCTCAGGAAAATCCGAAAAAAGGATGAGCTTTACTGCTCTAATCGCAGCATAGCTTCTCTAAATGATTGAAAAAGGGATCCTTTTCATTCTACAGAGCAAATGAGAACAAGGGCTGGAGATTAACCACTTTAATTAACGATCAGAATAACCACCAGGCAACAACACCAGCAGTCAGCGGAAGGAACTAACAACATAAACCGATTTACCCTTTTCAAGGTAAAACATTATTCAAACGTAGCTTGAGTGCGATTCAAACTGAACCGCCGTTAATCGACAAATAACCTTTTTTCCTCAATGCCAATTACAAATTGGCACATTAAAAAATAATACCGAATATTTTTATAATATGACTTCCTCGACACGCAATTGATTAATATGCATAATATATTATATATTACGAAAAATTAATATATTAAATTTATTATGTTTTGTGTTTTATATTATTCAAATAAATATTAGATAATGGAAAGTTGCCTCTTATCATTTGACAAATAATTAAGATTATATCTATTACAGAAGTCGTGCGAGCTATTGATAAATGAATTTTATTTTGTATTTATAATAATCACCATACTCATTTTCGAATATGAAACATAAAAAATAAGAATACTGGAGTGTATAATTACAAAAAATAGTTCCAGGTATACGATTTGATCTAATTCCGTCTCTATACTTATATAAGTATAAGTTTTCATCATTCAAGTAAAAATATTAGTACTTCTCTATCAGTATATTACATTTTGTAAGTAAACGTACTATTTTCGTATTCAACTACAAAATATTTATATTAAATTTTTAATATTAAAGGTCTTACTTTGATATTTTTATCATATTATAAAAATATGTCTTTAAATAGGTTACCACTATGATTTTATAAATGCCGAGCCAATGATAGGACAAAATGTTAGAAATGCAGTGGAGTACGAATATCGTTTCGTTGTTTCTATGGTACGTTT
Source organism: Wiebesia pumilae (assembly GCA_018907045.1). Lineage (NCBI taxonomy): Eukaryota > Metazoa > Arthropoda > Insecta > Hymenoptera > Agaonidae > Wiebesia > Wiebesia pumilae. The sequence goes on from JACCHZ010000033.1 coordinate 1,567,448, forward strand.
TCAAAATCCAAGGAGAATGGAGCATGTGTGTACAGGATCACTCATTACTAGAACTGATGTTGCAATTGCTGCACACTGCATGAGTGACGAAGATAAGGCCGCTTTACGAATAATAGTTGGCTCAGTTGATTACAAACGTGGTCGGAAACATAATATACTTTGGTGGCTAACGTTTGATCAGTGGTCTGACCGTAATCACAGACCTCTTGAATTTCAAGGAAACGATGTTGCTAATATTCGGGTAATAATTTTTCTACTTCAGACGCCTAATATAAAAAAATATAAAAGAACATAGTACTAATAGTTTTTATTGATTTTACCTATTTTATTCTTCAATTCAATTCTAAAATTCAAACCTTTTTTCAGTTAATAGTAAAGGTATCTAATGCAATTATTCCAGTAAACTTTTCATCCTTATCAAATCAGGAATTGTATGGAGAACAGGTTGTAACGGTTGGATGGGGAGCACCAGAAGATTGCCCTGTCAGTTCAATTATGAAAACGGCAAATTTAAACGTTTTATCTAATAGAGATTGTATGACAATGCTTGCAAGACTCGTAGGGCGAAGGGTTCCGATCAATGAAAGGCAGCATTTATGCGCTGTTGCAAATCCATATGTAATATTGAACGACGTAAGTAATATTAAAAAATTTTATTATTCATTTTTCTCTCTTATAAACGGAATTGTAAATTGTTTTCTTTTTTATTTCTGGTTTTATAAAGTTACTAATTTTTCTTCTAAATTGATAAGAAAATAATACGGTTCTGTATTACCTATAATAAAAAATTACATTTTTCTGAAAATATTTCGGTTAAGCATTCGAAGTCATTGTCGATTTTACTTTAACGTTTAGCAAATATTAAAAATGTACATCTTGTCTTGAAAAATTGAATATAAATATAAAATATAACGTAAAAACTTGAATTTTTTACTATATTTTTTACAGAAGCTAACAAACTTTGTAATAAAAAATTCACAATTACCAATATTTTAATAAAAATTGTACAATAAATACGGTTAAAAATATCAAGAATGTAATATTTTCCTTTTATGCAGTAGTAACTAGTTAAAATAAGACATGCACATTTGCAATTAATACAATGAGATAAATTTTTGAACTATTGCAGAATAACTTTTTTTCCTTACACTAATAAAAGATGTTTTTGTATATTACTTATGTAAAATATTTTTAGGGTGACAGTGGTGGTCCGCTGCTATTTAGAAATGAACTTATAGGTATTGTTACAGCAAGTGTACCTAATACATTAGGAAATTGTCATCCTGATTTAATAAATCTTAACTCAGCCATTGAATATTATAAAAGATTTCTATTCGACGTAATGAATCGACAGAATACGTGACTTCATTTTTAAATTGTTTGTTTAATAAAAAATCCTCAGATTTTATATATATATATATATATATATATATATTAATATAAAATAATTTTACTTTTATTTGAAAAAATATATTATCTGGATATATCAACTCCAAAGTGCTACAACAATTTACTATTAAATAAAATAAGTAATATGTAAATAATCAGTTTACTTGTGTTAGCGACTAGTTGTATATAATTACCTTTTGCGCACGCGTATCTGTAATACCTGTGAGAGCCGAAATATAGTTACTTATTTAAGTTTCTTAACACATTGCCTGTAACTAATCTTACTGATCATTTAATGTACGGATACAAACACATAGATAATATAAGAGTAGTCTTCCTCGAAGGAATAATGTAACACGGTTTCTGAATAGAAATTATTCATGACATATGATTTCTAAACAATTTTTTTCGTAATAAACTGATAAATTTAACAATTTATTCTAAAAAGGGACATCATTCGCGTACTCAGCCTTGAAATAGATATTTTGAATAAACACTTGTCTCTTACAAAAGTAGTCATATCAATACGTTTCGTAGGTCTAAAAGTGCATAATATCTAGAACAAGTCATATCAAAAGAGTTCATGCCGAAAGACCGGAGACTACTCGGTAACGTTAATAGATCAACCATATCTCACTCACCTGTGTAACAAATAAAGAACCAGATGAACGGCGGTGCACAACCCCTTCTTCTCACTAAAGAATATTTCGTAACATAGTGATAATAATAATAAAAGTAATTGTAAAACAATCACTTAGACATGATTATGAATTTTTATTAAACTTTTCATTGTTCTTTGATACTGAATACGAATGCATATACACGAAAAGTACATAAAACATTGAACATCATGCAGGACATAAGCATAAATGAGATATTTAATATATATAATATCCTTAGTCAATTATATAAAACTTCATTAGGTATTATCTACGTGAGATCTGCTTGAATAATAGAAATAAACGAGAAATAGTTTTAGTAAGTATGTCGAACTAAAGCCAGATTTCCTCAAATATTTATAATTATATTAGGAATTCCATAACAAATTGTACGTACATCAAAAATGGATGGACTAAAAAACGTATATACAATTACACAATCAGTACAATTACAGCCATACTATTAACACTGTATTATATAATTAATATTCGTAATACACGTACATGTTAACATACCAACTGACATATATACAAATCTCTATGTACTTTCAGAATTTAATGATTCTTTATTCTTGTTATTAAGATTATAGCTATAATTTAATAAGCCATGACTGAAACTTTTTCGAAAGAGTTTCATATTTCTCTATATAAAAGCGTGTACAAAAGTAAAAGATTTTACAGTAACTATAATAAGCACATAAAAGAAAATTTTAATAAAAAAATAAGTACGAAATATTATGCAAGATAAAATTAGAAGTGAAGGCAAATATTGGATTATATTTGAAAGGCAAAATTTTTAGAATTAAATATTTTAAATATCACAATTATTTTCTGTTAATCGACAAATAACCTTTTTTCCCCAATGCCAATTATAAATTGGAACATTAAAAAATAATACCGAATATTTTTATAATATGACTTCCTCGACACGCAATTGATTAATATGCATAATATATTATATATTACGAAAAATTAATATATTGAATTTATTATGTTTTGTGTTTTATATTATTCAAATAAATATTAGGTAATGGCAAGTTGCCTCTTATCATTTGACAAATAATTAAGGCTATATCTATTACAGAAGTCGTGCGAGCTATTGATAAATGAATTTTATTTTGTATTTATAATAATCACCATACTCATTTTCGAATATGAAACATAAAAAATAAGAATACTGGAGTGTATAATTACAAAAAATAGTTCCAGGTATACGATTTGATCTAATTCCGTCTCTATACTTGTATAAGTATAAGTTTTCATCATGCAAGTAAAAATATTAGTACTTCTCTATCAGTATATTACATTTTGTAAGTAAACGTACTATTTTCATATTCGACTACAAAATATTTATATTAAATTTTTAATATTAAAGGTCTTACTTTGATATTTTTATCATATTATAAAAATATGTCTTTAAATAGGTTACCACTATGATTTTATAAATGCCGAGCCAATGATAGGACAAAATGTTAGAAATGCAGTGGAGTACGAATATCGTTTCGTTGTTTCTATGGTACGTTTTCAAAATCCAAGGAGAATGGAGCATGTGTGTACAGGATCACTCATTACTAGAACTGATGTTGCAATTGCTGCACACTGCATGAGTGACGAAGATAAGGCCGCTTTACGAATAATAGTTGGCTCAGTTGATTACAAACGTGGTCGGAAACATAATATACTTTGGTGGCTAACGTTTGATCAGTGGTCTGACCGTAATCACAGACCTCTTGAATTTCAAGGAAACGATGTTGCTAATATTCGGGTAATAATTTTTCTACTTCAGACGCCTAATATAAAAAAATATAAAAGAACATAGTACTAATAGTTTTTATTGATTTTACCTATTTTATTCTTCAATTCAATTCTAAAATTCAAACCTTTTTTCAGTTAATAGTAAAGGTATCTAATGCAATTATTCCAGTAAACTTTTCATCCTTATCAAATCAGGAATTGTATGGAGAACAGGTTGTAACGGTTGGATGGGGAGCACCAGAAGATTGCCCTGTCAGTTCAATTATGAAAACGGCAAATTTAAACGTTTTATCTAATAGAGATTGTATGACAATGCTTGCAAGACTCGTAGGGCGAAGGGTTCCGATCAATGAAAGGCAGCATTTATGCGCTGTTGCAAATCCATATGTAATATTGAACGACGTAAGTAATATTAAAAAATTTTATTATTCATTTTTCTCTCTTATAAACGGAATTGTAAATTGTTTTCTTTTTTATTTCTGGTTTTATAAAGTTACTAATTTTTCTTCTAAATTGATAAGAAAATAATACGGTTCTGTATTACCTATAATAAAAAATTACATTTTTCTGAAAATATTTCGGTTAAGCATTCGAAGTCATTGTCGATTTTACTTTAACGTTTAGCAAATATTAAAAATGTACATCTTGTCTTGAAAAATTGAATATAAATATAAAATATAACGTAAAAACTTGAATTTTTTACTATATTTTTTACAGAAGCTAACAAACTTTGTAATAAAAAATTCACAATTACCAATATTTTAATAAAAATTGTACAATAAATACGGTTAAAAATATCAAGAATGTAATATTTTCCTTTTATGCAGTAGTAACTAGTTAAAATAAGACATGCACATTTGCAATTAATACAATGAGATAAATTTTTGAACTATTGCAGAATAACTTTTTTTCCTTACACTAATAAAAGATGTTTTTGTATATTACTTATGTAAAATATTTTTAGGGTGACAGTGGTGGTCCGCTGCTATTTAGAAATGAACTTATAGGTATTGTTAAAGGACATGTACCTAAAACTTTAGGGGAGTCCCATCCTGAACTAATAAACCTTAATACAGCAACTTCATATTATAAAACATTCCTGCTCGACGTCATAGAACTACCCGATAATGCAAATATCATTTAAATCATATGTTTCGTAAGGAATCTTCACATTTTCTCTATATATTAATGTAAAATGAATTTATTTAAAATGAAAAAATGTCTTACCAATATATGAAAATACTAAACTCTTACGATAATTTACTATGTAATGAAATAAATAATATGAGAATAATCTTTTAACTTGTGTTTGCATCTATTTCTTTATAATGACTTTTTGCGCACACGTATCCATAATATCTGCAAAATTGAATATTGTGTTATTTTTTACGTTTCTTAACATGTTGCCTGTAAATACATAGATAATCAAACAGTCGTTACCGTCAAAGTAAGACTGTAACACGGTTATTCAACAGGTCTCATTCTTTCATAGAGCTCTTCTCACGATTTATCTAATTTAGCTCATTGTTTCGATTTACTTTATTATAATTGTTTAAGTTTTTTAATTAAGTTCCAGTACTTGTGCTTTGTTTTATTTTCTTTTTTTGCTTTTCTGCTCTTAGCATTTAATATTTCGTGTTATTCAGTGATTAAAAGTTCTGAAATCTTTTCTGTTTCAATATTTTTTTCAAGTTGATTGTTATGAGGAAACCATTAAAAAATCAAGAATGAATCAAATTGAATTTTTATATATTAATATTAAAAATATTAACAAGAATGTAATACGAAGACTTTTAATCAAATAATTTAAACAACAATAATATTCCTAAAGTATCTATCGTTGTATGTGATTGAATATGTTTTAGTTTTTGTTTCATTTACACGCTAAATGATAGATTGATCTATACAATCTCTCAATAAATCAGACTTAACTTCGTCAAAAATTATACTGTAATGTTAATCCTTTGAATTCTGTTTTGATATGTACAAATAAGATAACGAAAATTATAACAAACGAGCAAACCATACTGGAGATCTGAAAGAAGGTTGACGCGCATCGTTACGACTCCGATTCGTGGCAACTACGCCATGCGAGTTTGGATGTGTGCAATGACTCAATAGAGTCGGACGTGCAGGAAAGGGACAGAAGCGAAGCGATGCTGGCGATGGAGAAGGCCTGAGATTTCCCGCCGAAAGGCTCCTTCACGGCGATTGGCACGGGTGTAGTGTCAGAGCGCAATGACGGGAAGCGCTCCCGCGTCGATCGGAATAGTATCACTTGCTGATCGTAGTGGCGGGAAGTAGCTTCCCGTTCATTGGAGCGGTGTAACATCGAACCACAGTGACGCAAAGTAGCTTTTCGCCTATTGAAGCGGCGTGGCTCGAAATGCAGCGGTAAGGAATGCTCTGTGACGTTAGGGGTGGCGAAGCTCGTGTTTCGGGCGTTTTAGATGCGCGTGCGGTGATCTAGAGTAGTGTGCGGGAAAAAGCCAAAGAGAGAGGACAGATCGCTAGAGGATTTCTGCTAAAGGCGTTGGCTGACATTTTTATAAAAATACGTGATATTTTTCTGATTGTTAGGACTCTCTCCTTCTTGACTATCCGACTTTATCAGGGAAAGTGTAGGATTACGCGACAAAGGAACAAACCACCTTCCTTTAGGCAACGAACTTATTCAAAGATCCGGGCGACCAAAAAAATAATGTTCAGTCGGATCCAGCATTGCCAAAAAAATACCAAGAAAAAGGGTGGTAACGAAGTCCCCAAGTGGGGGAATTTCGGCCGTTTAGCAATACCCTCTCGATTTGCAGACTAATGTAGTGCAGTCCAGGTCGATTGTATATAATTTTATGAACTCCAAATAATATAGCTTAGCTTAAACAATGTAGAAAAAACAAATAACATCCTGAACAGTAAAGACGAACAATCTATCCGTTCATATTATAAACTTAGAAAGTATGCTATATGCTCTTGACTATGAACAATTTTAATGTTATTATCATTGCAATCAACATTATCACTGGAGAAATAATTTTAGAAATAAGTCGATAGTAATTTACTCATTTTTTAGTTATAATAGATGGGTAACCAAATTGGGTTCTCTTCTCGTGCAGCAAAACGAGACAAATTATATTAACTTGTCATAACTATATTAACATGTCATAAGATTGTCATTCTGATTTGCTAAGTCATGTACCTATTGTTGTTCGATGTCATAGCAATACTTAAATTAATTATTAAATTTTAACATATATATTAATATAAAATTATTTTACTTTTATTTGAAAAAATATATAACCTGGATATATCAATTCCAAAGTTCTACAGCAATTTACTATTAAATAAATTAAATAATATATGAATAATGTATTTACTTGTGTTTACAATGAGATGTATATAAACTCCTTGTGCCCACGTGTATTCATAATACCTACGGAAGTAGAAGTAAGCTTCTTTTTTAATCTACTTAACAAGTTATTTATAACAAACTTGCCAAAACAATTCCTAACCAATAATCAGCTTCGGCAAACAAAACTTTGGTTTTCCTAGGAAGTTAAGGGATCTTATGGAATCATTCATTTACAAAGCTCTTTTCTCGATTTATTTAAATTGAGCGACTTGTTTGTTTTAATAAGAAGTATTTCATTTTGTACTTATGAATTTCTAGAAAATTTAATTAATTAATTGTTCTTTATATCTGACGATCCAAGAATGTTATCACATACAACGATAGATACTTTAGGAATATTATTATTGTTTACATTATTTGATTAAAAGTCTTCGTATTACATTCTTGTGAATATTTTTAATATTAATATATACAAATTCAATTTTATTCATTCTTCATTTCTTAATGGTTTTCTCAATCAACTTGAAAAATATTGAAACAGAAAAGATCTCAGAACTTTTTATTTGTGAATTTTAAAAAAGTTGTATTGTTAATGATAACTTAATTCAATAATTTAATGATAATATACAAAGTTTTTCTTAATATAAAAATGAATTAATCATATCATTTTTTTAGTATTTTCTAACGAGATTTATGGTTTTGAGGGGGGGTTGGCTGTTATGGTACGGTGCATTATACATGGGTTCCAAGATGACGTCAATTTCAGCCGCCCCGCTGTAACCGGTGCTCTGCTATTTCTTACCTTTGGCGCGGGGAGAGCTGGACGCCGAGGTAATGTTTTTTTGTAGGGGAGGGCTGCGGAATCAGGAAAAGACGGGTATTATTATATATATTATCAATTACGATCCTTTAATGATATACAGTGTATTCTATTCGAATGTATTCACAATAAACTACAATTTGGCGGTGTTACTGTAGCGTCATTGGCGCGTTGCTTCCAGCCAGAGACTGCGGTGATTGGGTGAGGTGTCATCGTTCCCCTTGGTCATTATGAGCGTTAATTTCTCGGCCCTACTTCTGTTACTCAAGTTCGTCGAAAAGGAAACAATATTCGTATCCTCGTCTTGTTCAGTTTGAGTCTAAATTGCCTTGTTCTATGTGAGAAAAGTTAGGAGGGAAATGGCAACACGCCAATTAACGAGTTACTTGGGAAAACCTGCACGATTAATAATAAACAAAGGGAACGAAGGGAATACGTCAAATAACGAGCATTCAAGGTCGAAAATATAATGAACGGTAATGTCGAGTCGGTGAATGGCACCGAGCTCGCTCAGGTCAGATTTTTCTGGACTACTTTGGTCAAACAGTCGCGAAATCGATGTGCGACGAAAAAGTCCGTCGCAAACTTAGTGTTTGAGTAATGGAAACTTACAGTCATGCGGGACGCTTCGGCAAAAGTACGTATGTGTGAAAGAGAGTACGTGCTTATGCCACCGCCGGTCAACCTACCCCTTCGCTAGTTAGAGTAACGATTTAATCGACCAGACAGCGGATGAAAAGCAAAAGAAGAAAATCGCGTTCAAGCTATTATGAAGGCGAGCCGGCGAGGAAGGGGGCAGTCTGGTTGGGAATAAGATCTCCCTGAGTCGTGCAGACTATTAGCACGCAAAATAAAACTCCAAGAGTGCAGCCTAACTGCTCGTTTTTCGCCATACACACTTTTTGATCCACGGTCTCTGGTGTAGTTTCTTGACTTTCTCAGAGCAAATTGTCTTTACCAGAACAATATAAATTAACCGCCGCCATAATCAACTTAGTCCGTTGTAAAATACCGCATCTACGGTCTATGATAAAAAGATGAGTTGTGGAGCACAGTTGGTATTAGGAACTTCGCCGCCGATATAAAAGATATGAAACGCCGCCACGGCTGAATAAATATTTATTCTATCCTTTGTAAGCAATAAGCATACTGCAAAAGCGGAATAAATGTAAATCTGTATGAATGAATATTAGTTTAATAATCGAAAAGAGCCGCCGTTATCATTTTTCCCGGTATCTTCGCACCTTCTCTCGCCACGAACCTGGTCCTACAATGAACCATCCGAGCCGGGACAACCAGGGTGCGCAAAGGGACTAAGTCGCCGTCATCAGAAATGCAAGTAAGTACAAATGTTATTCGACGACCGAACAGGGTTTTGGAGGTCGAAAGTTACAGATGCTCAATCATAGTTTGATGCCTTTTTTATAGACTAACCAGGGCTCAGTTGCGCTTGCTTGCTCTCATAGCAGCAGTGGGCGCTACGCTTTCTTCTCTCTCACTCATTAGCGCCTAAGTTTTCTCACTGCAGCGATAAATATTGCACAATCTCTCTCACACTCACTCGCGCCCATTCTCTCGCTCGCTCTCATGCGAATTCAATAGCAAAACTTCGGGAACATTCAGGAAGCTTCAGGAATATTCCAGAAGCTCTGAGAGCGTATGAGACTGCAAGGCGTTCATAACCTGCCCTAACAACGACGCAAAAGCTGGAAAATAACATTGCACTTGCTCCCTTACTACGGAAAAGTCCGTCGCGAACTTACAATTGAGTGTATATGTGAGTGACACGTACGCGGCATAACTTGAGCCGCAAGTGTACAGAGCGTGAATGAGAGATGATGCGGAGTGAGAGAGCGCGAGTGTGGGTTTATAGAAGGAGCCGTGGCTATGCGCTGAGTCTTGACTATGCGTTAAGCCACGGCTATGCGTTAAGCCGCGATCTAGTAGGCGAAATGCTAGGCCCTACGCGACAAGCGCGTCGCGCTTGCACTACCACTGCCGCTGTTTTCACCCCGCTAGCCTTCACCTATGGATTGTGAGGGAAAAGGCTAAGAAGAGTCGCTCTCCGCGAAATTCCACAAGTACAAAAGAATGCTTCATCCGCTAAACGGCGTATGAAAAACAAAAGAAGGAAAGCCTTCTTTAATTCATAAAAGAGGCGAAATTGTGTGGAAAGAGAAAGTTGGTTGGGAATTGGAGATCTCCCTTGGTCGTGCAGCCTTTGGCACTTAATCTCTGGTACAGCCTATCGACGCGCCGGTAAATTCCAGGAAGTGATGTCTGTCGGCGCACTCCCCCACCTTGCAGCCTTTTGGCATGCAGCCCCTGGTGTAATGTTTCGACCTACCAAGAACCTCAGGGTGTATACGTCCGACGCACCCCGGAAATAAATCCATGTGGTTCGATTATCTTCGCCATAACTCACCCGTAGAATCGTTCACCGCTAATATGACTCATTATATATTTATAGTAAACCGCCGATATAACTCGCGTGACATTTTGAATAAAGTAGATCAATTTGTATAAAAAAAGGCGTCCTTATACGCCCTGTATCCTCACGCCTTCTCCTCCAATACAGACCCGGTCCGACGTCAAGCCATCCAGACCGCGACATCTGGGAAGTACTAGAGAATAAGCCTCCGTCACAGCCGACGCAAAAGACGCATGACGATAAAAGAAAAGGCAAAGAAGTTTAAATTATTACACTCTAATTTGATAGAGTTTAGGTGCATGGATACGTACAAAATAATGTTTTTTTTTTTCATATTTATTAACTAAACCTACTAACTAATCTGAAAGACGTACTTTATTTATAAGCTATTTTACCAATGAACTAAATTCTACAAACATGCTGAACCTTACAAATTTGAACCTTAAATTACACTTATAAACTAATAAACGAAATCGATGAATTAGATTTTTAAACTAATCCTGACTTATAAATAAACGAACTGGGATTTTAAAATTAACTTTCCGGACTAATAAATCTTGGACTTGCAGACTAAAAATTTTTTACCCTTAATAAACTTAGTTTTATATATTAATGTATGTAATAAACTATATAAATATATAATATATATTAATTAATTTATTAGTATATAGCTATAAAATTATTACTAAACTTATAAAGTAATACTTTCTACAAGTTGTGTCCGAGCCCTTCGTCTCTTTCTTGACATTGCTTGGCTCTTCAAGTGCGCGATGACGCTCCTCCCGTAGTGGGAATGAGGGTTAACATTCGATATCCTATCAGAGCCATTACATCTATACACAGAACCATTGGGTATGGTTGATCTGAGAGGACCAATACATGCCACTACAGTACTGTATCGCGTACCTCGAAATTAATGAGAGTGGCGACGGTAGGAATCTGATCACCTTTCTATCCGTGTAGAGCATCTTTAGTATTTCCTAAAACAACTACGTGTGATGGTTGAAGTCAGTAATGGCGATAACGATGTCGTTTAAATATACGAAGTCATGAGGCATCAATTTTAGTAAGATAATCCTATTCATCAGTTGTTGAAAAATGAGGCTAAGTGTAAACCAAACAGCATGACGGAGAATTGCATCAATTTCCAGTATGGTAAATGCAGTGAGGGGCTTGCTTTTCTCCGTCAACAGTATCCTCCAGTAACCATTCTTCAAATCACTGGTCGATAAGTATTTGGCATCTCTAAATTTATCAAGAGTCGTATTTTGGTTTGGTAAAAATGAAGCATCCTTTCGCACTATTGCTTTTAAACATCGGTAATAAATGCAAGAATGATAGCTCCCGTTTTCTTTTTTAGCCAGCACGATGGGCGAAATCTAGGGGTTTGGGGAACGTTCAATTATTCCTTCAAATCATTTTATCGACCTTTTGGTCGATAATTTCCTACTCAGCTGGATTTCTCGATCTGTACCCTGCTTGTTTGGAATGAGTTCGAGCAGCTGGATTTCATATTGCCCCAGTGGTATTGCGATAGGTCTTGCTCTCGACTAATCAAAGACGCAAAGGTTTCCTGCACCTCGTCCCTTAATTTGGTTAGTCCGATAGAGCAAGTCTGGATAAATAATGTTTCATCACCAAAGCAAGTAAGTGATAAATAACGTTGCAAGTTAAAAAATAGAACTATTAAATAAATAATTAATATTAATTATTGCTAATTCGTGTACATTAATTATTAATCTATATTATAATTATATTTATACTGTCAAAAAATAATCAATAATAGTCAAATGAAAAAGAGTTTACGAAAAGTATTTTATTTCCTATTTTAAACATTGAAAAATAATAGTTTAAAAATGAAGTATTTCATATTTATTATATTGCCTTTAGTGACTTATACTTTTGTATTGAAAAGTACGTGTATGATTTAATATATATTTCTGAAATTATAGTGATTAATCTATTAATATTTATTACATAGGCGAAATACATTTTTCAAAGACATACTGTTTCAATTGTTGTAGAGGTAAATTATAAATTTTGGATATTTTATATATTCATAATTAATAAATTTATTGATCACGTCTATAATATTAAAACAAAATACACTCGTAACAGAAATATTTTATAACAACTAATCGTCGTACAAAAAAAGGTATAATTAATAATTAAGAATAGTATACTTATTACATAATTCTTCAAGACAGACTATCAGTTTGAAAAAGTATGGTGGCGTGTTTGATGTTTCCCCGAGTTATCAAATATAATAATCCTCAACCTGCCATCTGTGTACCAATGGGATAATTTGGAATAACTGTTGACCTGAAAGAGGCCGATAGCATTAGAAATTTATGGGTCTCGTTGAGCCTACGTTTCAATTTGTTGATCACTCTGAGGGCTAATCGGTGTGTTAATCCCCTTTCCGCGACTGCCAAAGAAAACGATGTCAAATTCCTGTTATTGTCTTCTTCAACTCTGTCCGTTTTTCCATCTGGATCTGCTCGTAAAGACACAAAACGCTCCCCTTTAAATACTTGGGCGAAGTACCACTGCTCTCATCGCGTTACGCGAATTCACGAAAGCACTCCTCATCTAGTTTGAAAAAATATCGCCGCTCCAATCGCGTTAAGCGAATTTGTGGCGATATTACCTCTCCTGCTTCGGTTACGCCAGTGTTGTTGACGGGCCGGTAAGTATGGGATAAAAAAAAAGAACATGCATCGGGATAGACATTCCCTTAGTACGTCAAATTCTTTTTCAAACATTTGACATATACTTTACTAAATTTATATAAGATAGTACATTAAAAATCTAACAACAAAAATGGTTAATTATTTAACAAAACAAAAAATATATAAAGCAAAAGTCTCTATTTAAAACCAAAAATTGTGTATTTAAAACGTTTTCTAAAGTCATCTTATTTCTTTTAATGTATTCCCGCAAAGATATATAAGTATAATATGACCATTAATTACAATTATCTATAATTAATTTATACGTAGACTTAATTTTGCATTGAAGAAAATAATTTAAATTAAAAAATGCTGAATCAATATTAAAAAACACTGTTCAAATTGATGCCTAATGCATGAAAATTAAATTTCATTAATTAAATACAATATTATATTTATATTATTAACATAACTCACTTGTCTATTTTTTCTTTATAATGTGTTTTTAAGATAAACAGATCAATACTTACTTTGATTGTTCTTGTTGTTAAATTTAAGCTGCTCTTCTATAAGTGTCGTTGTAGATTAAATATTAGTATGTTATATAAGAATTTGAACTCGTTTGTTTTTATTAATCCCTAAACGATATGCATTTCATCACATAAGTATGCAAAAATATTAATATTAAATAATTACACAAAAAATACTTTTTTCTATTGATTTGTTTTAAATTTTAACTGTACATTTATATATTCATAACTGTATTTCATTGTAAAATAAAAAAATAGCTTTGAAACCAATATTTTTAATTATATAAAAATTGATTCAATAATAATTAATGATATTATTTTAATATTTATTCATATATTTTCTGTAAATAAATTTGACTATAGAATAAAGAGAGAGAATAAGAAGACATAAAATTGAAAAAAATAGTAAATAGTTAAAAAAAATAATAAATATTTGAAAAAGTTTTTAATATTATTTTGCTTTTATCGTGATATCGTTATAATGATAAAAGTTAATTTGATAAATATTTCAACGCTTTTTTAAACTGATAGTCAAAATATAAATAAATTTCTAATAATTTTTAATAAATTTTAATAGATTATTAAAATTGGATATCGCTGGCGGTAATTATAATAAATTACCGCCTTTTTCGCCCGCTCTCTGATTCTCCCTAAAATCATAAAATTGATCAATGCTTGTTTATTTTAAATTTGGAATTATATATTATAAATTGCATATTATATATTATATATTGTATAATATATATTATATATTATGTATTCTACTTATTCAAACTTATTATTTATTTACATGTAGTCCTTAATAGACAAGAAGAAGAAAAATGTAAAGAACTATGCGAGAGCAAACTAAATTACAGTAAGTAAAACGATATTCGTGAAATATTATATGAATCATTTTTTAAATTTGAAATAGTTTTAAAAAAAGAAATTATTATTGAAATAAAAAAAAACTAAATAGAATTGAAAAAGAAAACTGCCCATTATCTTGATGTTAATTCTTGATATTACGGATTCTCTTTTAAATTCATTAATTTCCTTATTTTCACATTCATGTAAATAATATGATTAAAAAGTTAGTAATTAATGTGTTTGTGTTGAAAGTAAATAATACATTCTTATTAAAATGCTTAAGTATACTAAAGAAATTTTATCGATTTAATTGTTTGAAATTAATTTTTAAATGTAAATAAAATATCTGTTCTAATTTCATACCAATGTATATATCATGATTAGATAATGACTGGCGATAAAAATTTAAATATTTAGAGAATTTAGTTGTTTTTTTTTAACTATGTCATTTTCTAAATTTCTCAACATCTATATTCTACTTTTTATTTTAAAAACTATATTTTTTAAAGAAATTACTAATATTTTACAAAGAACCCTTAATATATTCGTTTACACCTTATCTGTTATTTCTAATAATTGCTCTGTCTCAAAAGTCTAAATAAGTAACTTATATTTTATATTTGAAATATTTTATTAAAAAAAAATTTATTAGTACCATGGTTATGTATATATATCCGGCGCGTCTTTTGGAAATTTATTTATCGAGTTTGTCCAAACAGTCCTCTACCGATTATTAAAAGGCCACTTCTCAAACGCTTGTCCTTGAGTTTATTCCAGCAGAGAGAGAGAAAGAGAGAAGAGCAAACATACAAGCCCGGAAAATGCACTCAAAATCAAAGAGACATTAAATGCTAAAATATTAATATTGAATTAAAAAGTTATTAATAAAGTAAGAAATAATCGTGAAGAGTATTGTGTGTCAAAAATTAATAGTTTATAAAGTAATGAAAGTACAAGAGTAACCCATAAGTACTTGATGCAAAAAATTTACCCTTATTAAATTAAAGTTTAGTGTTTTCAAATTAATGTTTTAGCCAAATGTAATTCAATTTAATTACTCAATTTATAATATTTAATTCGTACTCTTAATATTTTATCATTTTTATAATTCAAATTGAAATGCATACACGATTTAACCGAATACAACCTTCGATTATTCAAAATGTGTGTGTGTGTGTGTGCGCGCGCGCGCGCGCCCATGCATGCATGTATGTTTGTATTGATGTATGTGTGTATGATGTATTTTATTTAATAATTTAATACAAAATTATGTTCGTAACTCAATTTTTTCATTCATTCCTTTTTTTCAGATAATAATAGTTCATCATAATTATAATACAAATAATAAGATATGGCGTAAAAGGAAATAAAAAAAATAATAATAATAATTAAATAGAAACTATTTAGTCTATTATTATTTAAAGTACTACTCATTTCACCCATGCTATTGCGATTTAGTTCGTAAACATAAAACAAAAAATATATATAAATATCTAAGACGTCACAACGTTAATAATTACTGAAATGACAAAACATCATTCTTGTATCCATATTTATAAAGATAAATAGAAAGCGTTTATAGAAAACCTCAATTAAGATTTTTAAATTTGATTTCTCTGTTCTTTTTTTGTATATGTTTTATCTTTCCAATCTAAATCATAGAAACTAATTCAATTTTTTACATTACAGTACATCTAATATTTAAATCCATAAAAGATTGCCAATCATATTGTTACAGTAAGGCATATTTATTTATTACATTATACTTAAATATTAATAATAATGACTCATATTACATGATTCACATAGTTACTTCTTTGAAAATACAATTTTGAATATTAAGAAAATATTTACAGAAAATAAATTAATGCTTTAGAAAATAATAACATATTAAAATAATCAAGAACAGTAACAATTTTTTCAAAAACGATTTTACATAAAGCTTTTAAATACGCGAAATCGTTATTTATATAAATATTTATTTATGATATTATAAGACTATTATAGTGATGAAAGATAAATTTGAAAAAAATTTTTGTATACTGGATTTTATAAAAATAATAAGGAAATTGTTCTCTATTCTAAATATTTTTATACAGAAATGTGGTACATAGTTAAAAAATAAAATTAATGCAAGTCATACGTTTAATATTTGATTTTAATAAAAATTCAAGGATTATTTATGATAAATTGTAGTTTATATAGCTTTCAAAAATATATATAATTAAATGGTTTGATTAATAGAAAATTTACATTAATTTTATGTTGTGTGACTTAATATATTAATTTTTTTTTAAATATTCCAATGAATATATGGTGTATAAATTTTTATGCAAAATAAAAAGAGAAATTGCAATAAATGTAACATTGATTGCACCTATTATAAATACTTTTATATTATCAAAATTTTTAATTTTTTTACCAGTTATTTGGATTAAAAAAGTAATTTTAAAAGTCATTAGATAAATTTAAAAGTTTAATTTTGCAAAAGAAATGATTGCGTACTATTAATTATTTAAGAAAACTTATACTTTTTTATTTAAATATTATACCTGTATTATATTAAAAAATATACATATTATATAACTGAATAATTTCTTCTCGATTAAGAATCTTTTTATATCACAATTATATTTCAGTTTAGATAATTAAAATATTCGTAATAATATTATAATTAAAAGTACAAAGCACTATAACGACTCTCAACTTTTTTAACCTGAATATATAATAAGCCTGTAGAAAATAAAGATTATAAAAAATATGTCATATAATATATATTTATGTTATAATATAAATATATATAAATTTATAATAATTTATAATTCATCATTGTATATTAATTCAAATGTTGTTAACAGATTGTTTCATTATAAATGTCAAGTTTATAAAAACTTATTTAACTTAGTTAACAAATAATGTTTTCAAAAGTTTAAATTTATAAATTCTACCATTATAAAAGAAACAGTAATAGAAATTTTTTTAATTTTTAGAGATTTCCTTTAAAATCAAACATTAAATCAATTTTATATATAATAAATAAAAAATTTAATTTTTTATAATATTCTTAATTGATACACTTTAGATATTAATACAGTAAGGTTGACTTTAATTTTAGTGTAATTCAATTACTCTAAAAACTTAAAATTAATTTCAGCTTTTCCAACGAATCTATTAAAACATTGTTGTTTAAAAGAATGCCGAATAAAATCAGGTAAATATTTGACTATTTTTATTTCAAATTTTTTATTTTTAAGTAGCGATCAATAAATTTGAATAACTTTCTTATATCTTTGTATTAATATCAAATTTCAATGATACTTTTATCTTTTGATTACTACTTTACTATGAAAATCTATGAAATAGTTTATTACTAATCCTATTCAATTATTTCGGATAAAATCTCAAAAAAATTATGTTTGACGTTATTCTTGATCTAAGTATATGTCAAGAGCCTTTTCCATTTCAAATCTTACTACTTCATTTCCAATCTCGAAATCTTAAAATAAAAACTAAAAACGCTGCCACTCATTTTTCAAAGTATAAGATACTATTAAACATGTCAGCCCACTAAAATTAGTCATGTAAATAAAATATTAAATAGGCATTATTAAAGTTGATAATCTTATTAATGTTTTAATGCATATTTTGAACATTTGCTAGAAATTTTTCATTCATCTGTCGTATATTTAGATACAACATACCTTTGAGTCCATAAAAAACCAATAGAGATCCATTGAAAGTGTTTGTGTATTATGTTTCCTTATTTTCACAAACATTACATTTAAAGATTTTAATCAATGAAGAATCAAAAAAGAAAAAGAAATACTACGTCTACAGATAATTGAGATGAAATAACTACATATCCCTATTCTTCTTTCCATAATATTATTCATTTTTTATTTGTTTTTTTAATGTTACTATTACTTTCTCTATTAGTATAATAATAGAGAAAGATCTTTTGTAAAAATAATTATTTATTTTTACAAATCATGTTTAAGAAATATAAATTTTTAATTCTAGAGATCCGCAATTCTAAAATTTAAAAATTTGTTTTTAAGACGCTGTTTATAAAATATTTATTTTTTCAGATATTATCAAATAATATAAGCATGAAAGCTAAGACTTTTTAATTTATGAATTGTGATAATTTATAGTTTGTTTCAAAGAGCTCTAAAGTAGAAAAATGAGTCGTTTTTATTGCACTTTCTTAACGCAAATTATAATGCACAATATATATTATGCCATCGAGTTTATTTCAAAATTTATAGTAGAAAATTGAATGTATTTTTTTTATTGATTTTTACGGTTCGATATTTGAACAGAGACTGGAATAAACACTTAATAATCTATAAAACATATGTCATTATCACGTGTAATCAATAAAAACTTGCATTTTTTCTAACATAATTATAAGTTTCGAGTTTTTAAAGCACTGCTTCAAAATTTTATTTTTAATAAATTTTTTTAATTTGTGCATATTTGGCTCTTTAACTATACTTACAGAACAGAATAATACTAAAAATTGTATGTATTTAATTTCTACTTATCTTAAAAATAACTTAGATTAAGAAAATATTCTAACTACGAAAGAAATAAGCTTAAAATTATACAATCATAAATGATTTACTCTTTTTGTAATCATTTCAAACGTTATATAAATCCGTAGATAATTAGCTTTCGCTGAAAAATAGCATTTCTCTTTTGATATATGTATTTTATTTCACGAAATAATCATCATAAAATATTACTAAGTAATATCAAAATAAAATCGACGCATTATCCGAAACATATATCTTTGACACGAAAAGGAATATTAAAGAAATTTAAAAAAATATGTTTCGGTGAGTAAACATACCAACTGATTTTGTTGACATAGTTTCTTTGAATCTCTGGATTTTCACAGCTAATTGATTCTTTTTGACGTTCTATTATTCGATTTTTTTTTTTTCTTTTTTTCTAGGTTTTCATCCGGAATGATGTGATAATAATTCACATTATGTAACACTTTCATTATTATTAATTATATTTATTGGCTTATATGTTTATAAAAATTAATTATTACTGTGAAAGCAACAGATATAAAATAAATATCCTATATTT
This sequence comes from Wiebesia pumilae, assembly GCA_018907045.1. NCBI lineage: Eukaryota > Metazoa > Arthropoda > Insecta > Hymenoptera > Agaonidae > Wiebesia > Wiebesia pumilae. The sequence continues at coordinate 1,587,002 of JACCHZ010000033.1, forward strand.
AATAAACATTTATTTTATATTTTATTTTATATTTAATACAAATTAAAATATTACTTGAATAATAAGTATCGTTTTAAATAAGTATAATTACACGTAAAAATAAGTAATTTACGTAATCGAAATTATTCATTTTTATGATGCTAGTAAAATATTGTTCGAGTGCTTTAATGAGAATCTAGTAAAAAAATTAAAAGCATAATAAAAATGTTTAACAATTACATAATTTGAAACTTAAATTTTGTAAAAATTACTAATGAGACCAACCTCAGATTATCAATTAATTTGCTAAACAATTTATATAATTCTGATCATTATTAAAAACTTTTTAAATAATAAGAAAAAAATACATTCTTGCAATGATTGCACTAGTATTGTTCTGAGGTTACTTTCACGTACCTGTTGACTACAAAGGTAAATAACAGTTTGAAACAAGTATCATGATTAATAATAAGTGTAATTCATAAAATAAACAAACTGTTTTCTGTACTCAAATATAATTATGCGCGTCGAGAAATTCAATAAAATAGACATAAAGTGCATATCCATGAATATTGGCGCTGAAATTTAAAAATCTGCCTTTAATATCACCAAGATGGTGTTATACGTTTCCAGGACCAGTAACCACTAGAATCAAACATATTTCGATAAATCTTCCCTAAGTTCTTGTGCATCCTATGAAAAGTTTATTCGATCACCTTCGAATAACATAAGAAAAGAAAGAAGATTCAAAACTATTATAAATGTGTTTATTGATGTAATTACTATTAATTAAGATTAACTAGCCCATATACAAAAGTAGTAAAAATAGTAAGGCTTCTCTCGGACGACTCTCATTGTACCTTCGACCGACGCTACCGCCATGTTTGTTTCGGTTCGCCGCCCCCGATATTACAATAGTTACGATAGGTGCGCACGGCAAGTAGCATACAGTGCGTCGACGATTCGTATGTCTGATTGCAAAGAGATCGAGAGGGAAAGAAAAAGAAAGAGACGGAGCGAAAACTAGTGCACAATGCACATGAAAGTAAATAGAGAGAAATGTGTGCGCTAGTAGCAGCATACAGTTTTGAAACAGGCGCCCTCGCGTTCGGTGTGTGTTGTAGTTGCGTCGAACAGCCAAGGAAGTGAAAGAACCCGAGACGGTGGTGAAAAGCCGAAGCGAGGTGAAGCGAGTGAAGTGCTGCAACACCATTTTCACGGACTGGAAATCAAGGGCATGGTAAGGAAGGCAGAGCAAAGTGCATTACGCCTCTGTCGCATCCCGGAGCTTTGAACTCGCGGCGTTCGTTGTTTATGTGTACACGCGCGACTTTTCGCCGCCGCTAGCGCTGCTTCCAGCAATGTCGTACGAATTTTAAAAAGTAAGACTGCCTCCGCGTTCGAATCTCTCGTTGAAGCGCGGACAAAGGTCTTCGTCGGGCTGTGCGAATCCCGACGATGGTGCATCCTGCAAGAGTGCTGCAAGAGTGCAAGAGAGAGGGAGTCAGTCTTGTTGCACGGCCAAACTCCATTGCTGCGCTGTTCGCGCGCCGGAGCAAATCAATATATACACTCGCGCGCACATACACGCACACATACTTATCACCATGAAGGAGAACGACGAGGCGATTGCTTTGACTCGGCTTATTTCACTCCGTCTTCGTCTCATTCAGTAACGCCCCCGCGCTGCTACGTACTTACTTACCGCTGTGATTGCACTATGTGATTGCACGCATGTGTGTATGGATGGAGTGCACGCGAGAAAGTTTTTCCCGCGTGTATAAGCCGCGCACACGAAATCGTTGCACTTATTGTTTGTTTTTGTTTTTACGGCATAAAAATGTATCCTAGAGCTCCTTGCGCGGCACAAGGATCCGCCAAAATCATGAAATTTAGTATGCTTAAGGTTCATTTTTCGGCTCTTGCGAGTACTTGCATTAACGTTTTCAAGCGGTATAATGTAATAATTCATTTCGTTAGTTTGTCAAAACTGTAGGGTAATTTTTTAATTTTCTTCAACTTTAAATCAAAGCGTATCTAATATGTATAATATAATACTTGTTTAATTTATTCAATACAGTTTCAAAAACAATTTTTATAGCTAGAAAATCTAGATTAGTTAAATTTAATTTTTATTGCCCTAAGTATTAAAATGTATTTAAATTTTAATTAATATTTTAAATATATTCTTTTAATTTTTTAACAATTTTTAATATCTTAAGTACATTTGAAAAAATTATTATTATAAAATACATTACAAAAATGAAATGTTGCGTGTTGTGTGTGTGTCCAAATTAAAAAAATATAAATTGTTTTCTTCAACATAAATATTTATAATCCCATGTATTGTTCAGAATTATATCATGTATAGATAACAATAATTATCTAAAATGTGAAAATATTTTTATATTAAAGATTAAATTTCAAACAATTTTAAAATCAAATATGAAAACGTAACCTGTTAGTATTTAGTAAATATGTAACAATTTTTTTTTTATTCCTGGCTACCATTATTATTTGAACTTTTAATTATTGTTAAGTATAAATATAATTTATAACTTAAGCTTTCATAAAATATATTAATTTTTACTTTTAAACATTTCTTAAAATTGTTATTACAATTTACTTCTCCAAGTGCAGATCCTTTTACTTTACTGTATTGTTTTCTTAAAAAATAAATTTATAATATTTATCAATTTGTGAAGTAACACTTGTGCACTGTAAACTCAATAATAGCAGTTTGCTAAAGATAGAATCTTTCTAAATTGGTTATTAAGCTCAATACTGACATATTTTTAGCCTGGTTCTTTGAGAAAAAAAATGATACAATATTTTATAAATTATTTAATTTAATTATATAATGTATTTTAAACTATAATGTTTTTATTATTTTTATTATTATTGAGTGAAATAACTTTGTGTCTTTAATGCTTAGTGATATTTTTTAAATTTTCTAAATTGTAACTGTTTACTCAAATGGCTATGGCTCTATTAAACCAACATTTTCAATGAATTTAATAACTTCTGGCTAAAATAGTCTGGCCATCTTCTAATATTTTATCAGCAATTAAATTAACTACTTGAAGAGAGTAGTCAACTAGCTAAGTGTTAAATATAATTTAATACTTTATGTTATCAAATATTTTAAAATATTAATAAATTTAATTTTACTAATTATTGTTACAGAATATATAAATTAAAGATAATGTGGCTACGAAGTGAACATGTAAGTCGCAGACTGCGTGGACGATTAGGTACTACTATTGTTGCTACAACTAAAAATACAAATCGACGCGTTCAAGCAGGTGCTGTGCGCAAATCTCCAGCAGTAAACAATAGTAGTCAACGTGTACATACTACAAGTAAGTGTGGAAGATTATCACGTTGGAGACGTCACTCCCCACATCTTTTGAAAGAAGTACGTACATAAGCAAGTTTTAGTTTAATTTATTTTTAAAAAATGATACTGATTTTTATAATTATACTTAGGCATGTAAGGAGAATGTCCTAAATTTTTCAAAATCTGTACCAATTAGACGAGAGACAGGTCCTCGTCGAAGAAAATGTATTAAACGCTCTCTGGTCACATCTACTCCACTCAATCATGCTGTAACTAAAGATAAAATAATTGTAAGCTAAAATATTACTATTCTTTTCAATTAAAAAAAACATTAATTGGGAAATATAATATTTTTAAAAATAAACTTTTTACAGCCTCCAAAACCATCTAAGATTACAAAGGTATCTGAAGAATCTAAAGAGAATTGGGATTTAGATACAATTCCTCTTTATTCTCCACAATTAGACATTGCAGAAGCTGTCTGTTCCTCAGCACCAAGTGAAAATTTCAATATAAAACATCCAACTGTTAATTCTATTACAGAACTAATGCCTCCTCCCAATGAAACAGTACAACCAGACTTCTCGTGTCTTCTGGATGAAGATGGAAATAGGACATCTGGTACGTATATTTTACGAATTAAAGTGGAACTCTATAATTCAAACTGACATTTTTTATTAAATAATTAATTATATTTATGCGATATTTTAAAAACTAAGTAAATGAGAATTATTAAGCAGTATAATTTTATTGTCATTAATGTCAACATTTTTACATAAATGATATAAAATTTGTAAACTTAAAAAATATAGTATAATTATATCTCTGAAATGTAACAAATTATTTTTTATATTTAGATTTTCACGTGTTTGTATTTTTAAATTAATTTTACATCTCAGTTTCACCTATTTTAGACTTACTTTCTCTACACTATTCAGCAATTTGCACGCCAACCAATCAATCTGATGAATATTACAGTGTTATGCACTCCACTTCCATTTATAATAGTCGCATGACGTACTCTACAGAAAAATATTTTCCAAATATTAAGTATTCATTTATCAATAATAATGAAAATAATAGTGATTTATCAAAAAATCAGTACGCAAAACTTGAAAATGAATCTTCTAAATATGAATCTACTCTTGCATACCCTTCTTCCAAATATAATTTAACTAACACAAATATAACGAATTCGGAGCATTCTCCTGATACAAATGGAAATATTGATACAAAATATGAGTCTGATAATATCAGCAGAGAATATCAAGATGTTAAGTACATGGAAGTTAGTAGCGAAGAAATTGTGGAGAGTTGTGATGTTGATAATATGGTAACAAATATACAAGACGATCGCGATTCCTTCGATCCATACGTGTTCATTAAACACTTACCACCACTGACACCAGCAATGAGAGCAAGATGTCCAGCTCTACCTTTGAAAACTAGGAGCAGCCCAGAATTTAGTTTAGTGTTAGATTTGGTACGTTATCAGTTTTTATAATTAAATTTTTTTTTAATTATGTTCATACAAAAAATATGTAAAATATACATTTAAAGGAAGAATAAAAATATAATCATTCATGATTTTTCATGATTAATGAAATATTTATTCTTTATTTTCAAATAAATAATTTATTTTTATATTTTTAATATTTTATAAGTTAATTTTTTGTTTTTATAGTTAATTTAATGAAAAATGCAGATTAAGTGTTACTTTTAATAGAATATGGTTTTCGTTTTAGGACGAAACATTAGTGCACTGCAGTTTACAAGAACTATCGGATGCGTCATTTCGTTTTCCAGTTGTTTTTCAAAATATAACATACACAGTTTTTGTAAGAACCAGACCGTATTTTCGAGAATTTTTGGAACATGTATCTTCACTGTACGAAGTTATACTATTTACAGCGAGCAAACGCGTTTATGCAAATAAATTGATGAATTTATTGGATCCCACAAGAAGATTAATAAAATATCGATTGTTTCGAGAGCACTGTGTTTGTGTAAATGGAAATTACATTAAAGATTTGTCAATTCTGGGAAGAGACTTATCTAAAACTGTGATTATTGATAATAGCCCACAAGCATTTGGATACCAGGTAATAATAAAATAATTGACAATAAAGTATATTTATTATAAGTCTATAAAAAATATTCATTTACAGTTAGAAAATGGTATACCTATAGAAAGTTGGTTTGCAGATCGAACAGACAGTGAATTAATAAAACTAGTACCATTTCTAGAAAATCTTGTACATTGGGTAAGTAAATAATCTGAAATAAAACAAAAGTAAAATTGAAAATTTTTCAATAAAATAAAAATATACTTTTTTCTTCAAGGGTGGAGATGTTCGACCACGAATAAGGGAGCAATTTCGGCTTTTTAGTTTTTTACCGCCGGATTAATTTTAAAATAGTAAACTAAATTTATAGACCATGTCAAAGGCGGACATTTTTTACTTCGATTACGGTTCATAATAATTCATTTTAATATATAAAATATTTTAAAGTATAGGCAGTCCTGTGCAAGTACACATTATTATACTACACGTATAATTGGCGATAATACTTCATAGAAAATGTGAAACAAAGGTAAAATTTTAATGTCACAAAACCCAAAGGGTATAAAAATACATATGCATCAGAGACGCACGATCACATGCATAGACGACACACTGTAAAAATTATTATTCGTTAGGTAAAGCAGTATATCGGTCATTTTAAAGGATTATTTCTAAAATTTTCAAATTTCACGAAAATGTTTTAACATAATAAGCTGCACTTTGCTTTACTTACGTGATTGTTTATAAATATTGATTTATTCATATTTTACTTTAAATTAAGTAATATCTCTTTCAAAAGTGTCTTAATTATTGTAAAATTAAGTTTAATTTATAACATTTTTATATAATTTATACCAAACGGTCAATTTTTGTAAGTCACAAATTTTGTATTTTTTCAAGACTTCAATTAATAACTATTGAAATTAATTTAATAGTTTCTATAGTTTACTTTTCATATTCATATTAAATATTCATTGTTATAATTATGTACATATAAAATCACGCCTTTCCGGTTTTAAAGGCATTTCTATTTTTTTTACGTTATATAATTATTATAAAATTGTATTAATTAATAGTTTGATATCATGTTGAACGTTTATGATAAAGAATGTATTTGAGATAAAGTATCATCTGTAACGAAATATTAGCAAATGTTACTGTTACATTCTATGTCATAGTATGCTCTGATACTTTCTCAGTACAAATTAATTTACTCCTGTTAACAACGCGATCTAACCGTTAGATTGTTTTCTTTTGCATGTCTGGACAATTAACCAAATTTCTATTTCCCATAAAATTACATGTCTATATTTGCAAATGTAGTTGTGTACATGCATCGTTTGCATACCACAAATCTCGCACTGAATGAGAAAAATCTAATTGACCTTAAAATATACAAGCAATGGTTAGATATATAGTTATAAAAATTGATATAGGAATTAAATAGATAGATAGATCGACATCTACATTTATCAGATGTAAAATAAAATATTAACATTGTCCAAATCGTTGAATCGAATGCCAAGAATATATATATATATACAGACACGGCGCACTTAGGTATCAAATTCTCCAACAAAGAAGTTTATACAATATTAAGAATAACCTCTATGTATTTTTTCATGACACCTCAGTAGGTGTTGTTGATATAACTACTTCTACCTTGAAAATATTTGTTCATACGATATTTCATTATCGAATGATTTTTTTAATACTTAGGACATATTCTTTGCAATTAATATGTAAACAAGAACTGAAATATATGCCATATATACTTGTACTTTTTCAGTACGTAACAATTTAAAACTATTGTTGTTGCTATAGACGTTGATTGTTTTTACTATAACCATTTTAATAGTAATAAAAAAGTTGTATATTATCTGCAATATCATATCTCAGTAACAGTACTTGTGACAGTAACTTAACAAGACATAAGTAATCAAAACCTATCCAGTGATGATTTCTACAAAATTAAAAGACTTAAATTTTTTCTGTATAATTTGAATTGATAAGAGAATATTATTTGGCTTCTTTTATCTTATGTTAGTTTTCAGTTCTTTTTTGCCAATTTATGATAAAATTAATCCATGAAAGTTAATTCGAATATAAAAAACCTTGATTTTACTGGTAAAGAAAACTACGTTTGATATATGAATTTATATTGGATAGTAGTTCCGTTTCACCTAGATAATTGAACACAATGACGCTTGTAAATAAAATTGTTAATTCATTTAAATTCTCAAGTAAATAAATAAATTCTTACTGAATTAATCAATATCATGATATTAACAATAGGTCATACAAGTTCTGCATTTATTTGCATCATTCAATGCCCCTACTTCTTATTCTCGGCACTTAATGCTGATATTCGTTGAGAATAATTTAAACATGTTTGTTTCCTTTAGCAAACGAAAGATTTTCATTCATGATTAAAGAAAAAATTATTCCTCAAAGTATGCATGATAATGTCTGTTCCTTGCTTTCTGATTAAATCAATATATTAACAATATGTACTGACTGTAATAATCACGCTTATAGTATGATGTTCATACCACAAATAAAAACAGAATAAGATAGTTTCTGTTGTGCACATAAAGCGAATTCCTTTAATAGGCTATAAATTACATTGTGCAATTGCTTAAATAATTAAAATGATTCAAGTTTTTACACATATACTTGATAATATTCCCCGATCTATTAACAAAATCATAAGATAAATCGTCTGTTAGGAGAGTCAACTATTTGTTGGTTTTAATCTTCGAAACGATTCTTCTATCCATTTTTGGCTTTTCATACATCCCAATGTTATAAGCAAATACACTCCTCATAGAATAGGCCAAAATATTGTTTTTCTTGACTTTCTTTATTTCTCATTCTCCGATCAATAAAACTTCTATCTTGAATGAAATTTATTTATATTAAATTCGACTCACATTTCTATTCGATAAGTGTTTTTACTTTTTAAAAGAGGTTTTGAAATTGCGTTATGGTATAAAAGAATATTTGTTTATCACGAGTAGAGAATTACTCTTCGTAAAATACTTTTTTAATGTGATGAATTATACGAAGCTTTTAAAACGCGTCAAAAGCGGTGATTAACCATTCTGAGTATTAATTTTGATTAACAAATAATTGATTTTTTAATATTTAACTACGATTACCTATGTAATTCTCAAATAGTATTTTGCTGAATTTTATTAAACTGAACTTTATTTTTGCATTACTCTGATAATTACGTTTTATGGTACTGTTGTTACTGAAGTAAATGACAACAAGTACTTTTACAAAACTGATCTTAATAGTATTTAGTACTTAGAAATCAGAAAATTAAATGACAATGTTTGTATAAGCACAAAACGGGAATTAATTCAGACAACAAATAAATAATTTGGAATATATATTAAATGGCTGAGGTATTGATCCATATTTCTATGCGAATAGTATTTTAGTATAAAATAGTATAAAATTCCCTGTAATAAAATCTAGCTGTATCAACTGTGTAGGACCAAGTTGAAAATTTATCAAACTGCAGACTGTGTAGATGAATTTTTCGATACGACCCATCTATTAACGTTAAATGCTTATATATTCAAGTTTCAAACTAATAAGCTTTTAACTATTTTTACAAATATTAGTATAATCTTTTAGCTTGTTACTTGCGCTGAATAGCAATAATAAATTGATACACGAGTATGTACATAATTAAACATAGTTATATATAATTATATATCAATTCAGTGATTAAATCCGATATTCGAATGCAAAGATCATTGGTCAAGTATCAGTAAATTACAACTCAATTCCAGTGTCTTTGTTAACTTTCAATTTATTGTAAAGTTTGTTTTAACTTATTTTTTTAATAAAAATTTTTATCGGCAGTTTATTTTATTTCGTTCTTCTTTACTTCATTTTTATTTCTATGCCGTAGTTATACATACGACTGCTTTTGTGTGGTAGGTTAATATTTCGCTACCTAATTCTAAATAACTGTGCCTCGTGTTCAAGAGAAAATTCGAATGTCAAACAGTGATTTGATTGCCTCTTCAGACATGCAGAGAAAAACGATTCGATGTTGTTAACACCAGTAACTTTTAGTCCTTATCAAAGCTAAATTTGTACTAACAACTAACTTTTGTATGCATTCTTAGTTGCATGGATGCAGTGGTGGAAATCACCAAATAGTCTCCAAACGGAAGTACAATATAAAGATATCTCGTTTAGGATTTCCTCAGCCGTTATACGCCATCATAAAATTTATTGCTGTACATTAAAAAGTGTAATGATACAGAGAACCTCTATATTCGATTGTCTGTTTAATATTCTTATTTACTTTTTATACAAGTTCCTTTACTTTACAGTCACTTTTTAAAATTTAAGTTTTTCTTGAAACTTAAAAATTGTTTTTTTTTTATCATTAATCATTGACAAGTAAACACTATAGATAAGCACAATATTTTTTATCTTATATTCAAGTGAGCTTGAGAAAAAAGTAAAATATGAATCAGTTAATTTGTTCTAAATAACGTGACTTCCAGTTATTGTTAAAAATCCTGCGTTTGCTAGTCTTACATTGGGCAGATTAGTATGCTAATGGAAAAAAGTGAGAGCTAAAAGGCATTCAAACGTAGAGAAATAACATTATTATAATAAAAAATATATGCCTTAAGTACAAAAAATAAGATTTAGAAATCTAATATGTAATGATACATTACAAAGTTTTATGATCAAAATTAAGTTTTTTAATATAATGAAATCAATTGCGCTTCTATAATTCATATTTTCACCATGATACATATTTTAACAAATTATGTAACGCATGCCTATGTTTGTCGTCATATAAATGCCTAAGACAAGCAGTGATATTAATTTAAAAACGTTTCTATGTCTGGAAATATGAATCAAAATTAAATCTTGATGACCAGTGGTAGATTTTATTTAAGAAGTCTTAAAAATAATATATTTTATAAATTGTCTGCACAATTTTTTAAATGACTTCAAAATTATATATTGGTTATTTAAGTAAATTTTTTTAATATTGTATATTTTATATAGCAGTTTTACAAAATGTTTTTTTCAATATCGTTTTGTTTATATCAAATTTTTTTTATCAGAATTTTTAAATATTTGAAAACTACTTGATCATCAATAATTTCAAGTTTAAAAATTTTTATTTTTTATATTTAAGAAAAAAATGAATGTGAAGTCGTTCTTCTAAAAACTTTACACATATACACAAATTTCTTTTATAATATTAGGATGGACAAATACCTAAGAAAGCTATATTTATCATTGATAGTGATCTCACTTATAATGCAGATAGTAAAGATGTAAGTTTTTATAAGAACTAGAAAAAGACTATAGTCATTATGCATCATTTTAACATTACAACAGTTGTAAGGATTTAAAATACATACATGAATAAAGTAAATTTAAAGTTGTAAAAATAATTTTATCACTTAGAAATTAGATCAAGTTCGTACTGATTACTTACACATTTAGATACATAATTAATAAACCTACACATAAAGACTTGTGTATTATATCCCATTTATTGGACTAGTCGATTTTTATTTTCGTACAGAAAAGTTATTATAAGCGTCTTTTACAAATTTTATAAATCATTATTTTTTTATTCATCTTGTTTTTTATGTATTTACTCGCATAAAAATGAAGTAGCTCTTTAATTTTTCCATTCATTATTCCTACTGGTAAAATTTATAAAATTTTATACCAGAAGGGTTTTGTTATAATTATGAAAAAAGAAAACTTATTGAAATAAAAATAAATAATATTAAACAGATAGTAACTTTTTCTTGTAAAAGAATTGTTAATTTTACACGAAGCACAAATGAATAAAAGAAAGAGCTAATCAAAATTAAAATTATTAAATATTTATGAAAATACAGCCCAATCTATAACGGGTGCTAGTGTGCATTTATTTAGACGGCGTTTCATAGTTTTAGCATTTATATAGCTTGTTATAACAGCGCAATAAGTAGCTTCCTCAATCCATATGTCAATTGTATCGTTGTGAATTGTTATCGTACACCATCGAAAAAAAACAGAGTGAATCGAGAACATAATTTTATTCTTCATCAAATTTTACAAATGTTTAGAAAATTCCTTTTCTAATGATGCACAGAAAAAATTTTAAGTGTATTCAAGATTTATTTGAAGTGTGAAAATATCGATTCACTTAGAAATGAGGTGTGAAAATTTCAAAATGTACATTGTAATTATACCTACAACAAATTGCTTAATTAAAAAATCTTACTTGTTCAATGAAAGATTTTAGAAAAGAAATTTATACATATTTAAATATTTTTTCACCCCATTTCTAAAGTTTTACAATGTTACTTTATAACTCATATAAAATGTGATTACTGAAAAAATTTCTTCCGCAGTTTATAAATAAATGTTTAAATTAAAACAAACGTCAAATGTTTTTAAATCCCCAATAAATTAATGTTTTTATTCTGTTAGAGACAAGAAGTAAGTAATGAGAATTTAATATAAAAAATGATATAGGATGTGTTTAGGAAAAGGATGTATCTATTTTAATTTAAACGATTTTGAACAATAAGTGTTTTCTTAGCTTTATTATGATTTACTGTAAAAACAATTTTTTCTATTTGAAATAGTTATTTATATATATAATAAATTATAAATATTGAATCATCTTGTAATATATTAAAAAATGACATGCATGCTAAGATATACATTTGTATATGCAAAAATAGACTATAATTTTACTTCATATCATGTTAGTACTAAACAATCCTTACTTGTATAACATGATCTTACTCTAGAAGTGATATTCAATCAATGAAAACAGGTACTTGATTAAGGTGATGAAAGATATTGAAAGTTTGTTATTTCCTTTTTGAGATTTTTATCTTTCTGTATCAGTTCGAGTGACTTCCTTTAGAAAAACTTCTATATAATCTGGCATGTATTCCAAAAAAAAAAAATTTTTTACATTACACAATTCTCATCTCCAACTTATTTTCTGTTCATTAGACTACTTGAACCCTAAAGTAAGAGGTGAAAAAATGCTGAAACACGTTATTACTATGTCAAACATTATATATTATAAACAATACATAAAGCAGTTAACAAGACTTTCAATTTACAAAATAACTTCATACATATAATTCTTCATTTATAATTATTTTTTACCTAAACTTAAAAACTAAAATATATAGTTGGCTGTTCAAACCTTAGGTACTTTAAAGAGCTACTCTTTAATATCAAAGCAAAACATGAAAAAATTAAATGTTTTAACAATTTACTTACAATTGTCTTTATTTTAACTTTTTAATAATGTAGCATCATAATGCTATAACACACAACACAAGCTTTGAAAAGAATACTTATTTGTATTAGTTATAGAGTTAGCATAACAGTAAAATTTTATTTCATCCATATCTATGTAACATACTTCTGTGTACCTAAAGTTCGAACAGACAATCCATTTCTATTCTTCGTCATGTTGAAAATACCTATCCTCGATTCTTCTGCAGTATGAGATGAGCCTTGGATGGTTCTCTACAAGTTTAGCCATAGTATTTTCTTCAGAAAGTGATGTTGTTAATATACTGAATAAATGTCCAAATACTAAGGCATCCAGTTCATTAGGTCTATTAGAATTTGCAATAAAAAATTCATATTTTTATACTGCTTTAATTATAAAGATTGAAATAAAAATCATTTTTATCAAATTTTAATAAGTTATAAAATATACTTTACAAATATTTAAAAATTAATATTGGAATATGGAGAGGATAAAGATTGTCTCATTTGAATCACAATTCAAAAGCTTTCATAATGGATTCTTCTGATGAATTTTCTATTAATTCAAGGGTGTCATTACTAAGATTTGGAATACGGTTAAAGTAATTCTTGTTAATCAAATAAGCATGTTCAATAAGATTAGGATATGTATGAATGATTAAAGCCAAGTCTCGCATAGGTGAAGGAATAGTGGTTGTTGTCAACGTATGAACATGGGAAAATACCAATGCATCTAACTCATTTGGACTTAAAGAAAATTAATGTATATCAATATTTATAAAAAGACATGAAATCTGTAAAGAAAATATCTTACGTGTCACCAAAAAAGTACATTTTATCCGACAACCTTTCACTGAGTGATTCAAAGCATTTTTTTACTTCGTCAAAAACTTGATCTAATGACTTCTTAGCCCAAGGAAAAATACTCAATTTTTTTATAACTTGATTTCGTTTTTGCCAATTCAAATAATGATTAAGAGGCCATGGATATACACAACCATGTCTCTTTCGTGTAATGTTTTTATATATATCATCATTACACCAACAAATGTATAACTCTGCATAATACAGCACACTGTTTACAAGTGACATATATGCTCGTAAATTAGCTTTGTCATTGGATGATAAATTTTCAGAAAGACTTGAACCATTGCTACTTATAAATGTAACAATGTTATCAAAATCTGATATTATATGTGAACCACACTTAATAAAAGGAACTTTTGCACTGGGTGACATATATTCTGCATTCCATCGAGGTACTACATAAAAGTCTATGTTGCACATTTTTAAGTATGCCTGAACTGCTAAGCAGTTAGCATTATCAGGTAATAAAATTTGTTCAACCTCATATGGTTGGTATAAATGTAATTGATGATTCCGTAAGTCTTGAGCTAAAATAAATAATCGAAAGTTAGTAACATTTTCTTGTTCAATGTATTTAGGTTAGGTATATTTTAGTTTAGGTATATATTATATATATAAATAATAATATAAAAAAAACATATATTCATAAAATTGTTAAAAATAAATTATTTACAATTCACCTCCTATTTTAATTGTATAATTCTCTAATAGTTTTGAACTTGTCATTTCTGTTCACAACTAATAAATTTTATTAAAAACCTAATTTTCCAACGCGATTACAATCAACGTTCACACAGATGAAATCAACTACAAATCACTATGCATACAAAAGGAAAAAATCGATACTCTCATCTCGTACCTATTTTGGCCCATCTATGTACAGAATATTTACAACTAAATTTTCATAATAATAACAAATCTGTTTTTATAAAAAATTTTATAAAATAAATCTTGAAAAGGTACGCAAATAATAAATGAAAACTTACGATGGATATCTACATAATTTTCACCACAAATAGTTACAAACTTTCGAATATTTTCAGTTGAATCTTCCTGAAATATATAAAATTATTATCTTAATATACTGTAATATTAACAAATTACATGCAACTATACTTAAATATAAACAAAAAAAACAAAAAGTAACCTCTGTTAATCTGTTTATACTTTTATATAAAGAATTTAGTATACGTGTTTGCAAAGGTACTGTTTGTTCGTGCATAATTTTTTTTTTTTCAAAAATATTGCATATCTTTGTAAACATAATTTTGAAATCTAAAAATTGATTTTTATTACGTGTAAACTGTTAATATTGCGTGCTCGTAATGTTAATTTAAAAAAAATGAAAAATATGCATCACTTATCACTTGTTTTATTTTCATTAATAGTTATAATACTCAATAACTAAACTTTAATTTACTTGAAAATTGTAGTTTTTACATGCGTGAAAATTAAATAATACTAAATTTTAATTCATTAAAATTTTTATTGTATTCAGAAAAAATAGTACAATATATACTAAATTACTAAAGAAAAATAATACAAATAGTATCAATACTAACTAAATTTAATATATTAAATAAAATAAAACAATTGGACAATATATTTTTAAATATTATTAAAATTTAAGTATAAATTTTTAGAACATAAAAATATTAAAACACAATCACTCAAAATTGTGTATCTGTTTATAATTAACAGTTTATTAACGTAATTAAAATTGTTGAAATATTATTCAATAAACTTGCGTAATTTTTTATTAAAAATTAATAAAATATAAGTTACATATTCGTATTTCATTGATATATTAACAAAGTGAAGCGCAAAATCGGAAATAAAATAGCGCGCATATTTATGATTAGAATTTAAATTTTATGTTGGAACTTCAAATTTTATATTTCGTAGTTCGTGAATACCATCTGATTCTTACTCTCTTAAAATCAACAAGATGTCGAAGAGAGGTAAGCCTCTAAAAACTTTTTGGAACATCCATTCGAATCAAGCTCCAAATTAACTACAATTATTTTATGGAGAATAATTTTCGAAATTATAGATAGTGATTAATAAATTAGAATAAAAAGTTTTTGTTCGAGAATTTATTTTATCGAGAAAATGTCCTGCAAAATATTGAAGATGATGGGGCCTTTCTACTTAAAATGACATGTAATG
Source organism: Wiebesia pumilae (assembly GCA_018907045.1). Classification (NCBI taxonomy): domain Eukaryota; kingdom Metazoa; phylum Arthropoda; class Insecta; order Hymenoptera; family Agaonidae; genus Wiebesia; species Wiebesia pumilae. The sequence goes on from JACCHZ010000033.1 coordinate 1,602,716, forward strand.
TATTTTTATTTTTTAAGGACGTGGTGGATCGGCAGGGGCCAAATTCAGGATATCACTTGGTTTACCAGTTGGAGCTGTTATAAACTGCGCTGATAATACTGGTGAGTTTTGCAAATTATTACATTTCCTAATGTAAGCATATCTAACCTCAAAACATGACACATGGTATAAGAAAACATTGCTAAAATTAAAGAAACAAAGTTAATAGTAATCATTCAAATTCTTATTAAAAAATAAGCAACTCATGACTTGAAAAAAATTTCATGTTTTTATCACAGCATAGTATTAATATAATATTGGTATAATATATTCTATATAATCTATAATATATTCTAAGGTTACATTTTTCAATTTAACGAAATTTATTAAAACATACATTATTATTTACAATCGTATGAACAATATTAAATATAAATTAAAATATAAAGTTAAATATTAAAATATAAAGTTAATTGTGATTTGAATACAATAAGTAAAATTCAAAATGCTTAAACAATTCTAAAGTATATGTTGAATACTTGAGTATACATAAAATTGCTTAATAAAAATAAAATTTATTTATTGTTATTTAAACGGAAAGGAGTATCAATTATTTTTTAACATAATCTTATATGCATCTATATAACTTATTTTGTATATTTTTTAAAAATAATTAAAAATATATTTGTATCTTAATTTTCCATTTGGAATTTTAATTTATTATTATATTATATCATATAAATAGATAATATATCATTAGGTAAATAAATTTTGTTTATAGCAACCTTATTGTAATTTACCTTATCAATAATCAATATTGAATTAATTATTGTAAATTGTACTATATATTTAACAATTTTTCGAAACAATTATTAAATATATAATAGATAAAAAATTTTTAAAAAAATTATATTTTTGTCCCTTATTGAAGATATGTGTAAGAATATGTAGATATTTGCAAGTCTAATTATTGTACTATTACATAAAATCGAAGTTTCTTCAACAAGAGATATAAATATTTTTTGAAAATAAATATTACTTTTAGATATAAAATAAAAATATTAAAAAATGTGATCAGTATTATAATATTTTGATATTTACTATATAATTAACAATTCTGTTTTAAAAATGTTTTTAAAAAAGTAAAAAAAAAAAATTTGTTTTATAGTTTTTTCAAAGTAAGTATAAATTCAATATATTATTTTCATAAATATTACAAATACGTGATTATTTTGTAGGTGCAAAGAACTTATATGTCATTGCAGTTCAAGGAATTAAAGGTCGTCTTAACAGACTTCCAGCAGCTGGATCAGGTGACATGATTGTTGCTACAGTTAAAAAAGGAAAACCTGAACTCAGAAAAAAGGGTAAAATATTAATTATATAAATATTATAAATTATATATATTAATTATATTTCATGTAAATCTTAATATTATTACTATACAATTATATTTGGATTAATAGTGATGCCAGCTGTTGTTATAAGACAACGAAAACCATTTCGTAGGAAGGATGGAGTGTTTATATATTTTGAAGACAATGCTGGTGTAATTGTAAACAATAAAGGCGAAATGAAAGGTTCCGCAATCACAGGTCCAGTTGCAAAAGAATGTGCAGATTTATGGCCCAGAATTGCATCTAATGCTAGCAGTATTGCTTAAGCCATCATGTATAATTATTTTGCTCTTAATAAAACAAATTTGGATACTGTGCTCAGAACTTATTTAGAATATATTTAGTCTCAAACCAAACCTTACATTTAATTGTTTGAATAATAAATTTTAAAAAGTAGTTATATTAATTATGACAAATTTGTTGTGATTTAGAATAGTGTTATAGAATTTTGTTAGTAAAAAAAATTGATGTGCATTAAATAATCTACTCAAGGTATTTAAGTTGTCATGAGATCTTTTGCAGAACATTGACCTAAATAACTAATAAACTGTAGTAATATATTTTTTGTCTCTTTGTAATTATTAAATTTTTTTTATAACTGAACATAGTTTTCTTATTAATCTTGTTATGGATGACTGAAAAGTTAAATATATTTTTTAAAAAATTTAACACTGCACTATTAAAATAGATAAACTTTATATCTGTTTCCAAATTTAACAAAAATTCAATAGTATACCAGAATTAAATTTCAAATTCTAGCATTGTACATAAAATATACTTTACAAGATTTATTTTTTATTAGTTCTTGCATCCTTAACTAAAAATATGTGATGAATTTAATTTTTTTATGTGTTAACAGAATTTATAAGATTAAAAATATTTCTTTAATTATATAAAATTTTTATATTTTAAGTAATATTTTCAATGTTTTAAGTTAATCATAAAATTTATTACCTACCAAATTAATGTTCTTAAGTTAATGATAAATTTATAAATCATAATTTTAATCTTGTATTAAGTACTAATTACCAGTGAGTAAAATCCACTTATCAAATATATTAAAAATTATTATCAATTATAAACTTACAATTTTGAAATTTTTATAATTTTAAATTCAGTTTTTGTTGCAATAAATCATTTCAAATTTCAATAATTGGTAGTTTCATTGAAAAATTCAGAACATATACTTATTTAGCTTAGATTTACTTCCAAATTTATCTGCATTAGTATCAATCAGGCGTATGTATTACTTTTTTCATGAAAATAAAATTGAGCAAAATATGAATAACTATTGCGCGTTGTGTATATAATTACCTATGTTTGATTGAATCAATACAAGATTCGTGCAGTTATTTTTGAAAAAAGAAGAAAAACCAAACGATTCAAGGAGTCAGAAGTCAGTAGGCGTTGAACTGTATCTTTTTGTACGCTGTCAACTACTCATTGATGTTTTTATAATAATTTTTCTTGTGTAACGTACAGTTAAGCCTTTTATCCCTTGTTTTTCCCTTCCTCCTCGATAAGTATATCAAATAATAATAATAATTATTATATTATGAATAAAATTATGTTTTCAAATCTGCTTTAACGTTACATTTCAATACTGTCTAAATAAAGAATCATAAGAAGTAATATGTAAACGCTTATGCAAATATAAAATAGTTGAATTTAATTGTTGAAGTTAAGGGGAAAAATATGTGCGTTGGTTTTCCAAATAAAAATTAGTATAATATTATACTACATAATCTCAATCTTGAAAGAGCTTCAAAATGATAAAATATAAAAATTATAACATGTCCAAAAGCGAATTATACATTTCGTTATACATATATTTTATAAAAGTATTCGAATTCTATTTTTGAGATTATATGACTTTAAAATAGATAATTGACTTCAATGAAATAAGTGCTACGATTTTCACAAACAAAATAATATTCACATCTACCATTTTTCAATGTGATAATAGGAAAACGTAATTTTATTACTAATTTAAAAAGTTAGTTAATATTTTGTACATAATTCTGAATTATTTTATTACGAAAGCAATAAAATACAAAAATAAAATATAAAATAAAATATAAAAAGAAAGTAATAAAAGTAAAATGTTCTCTCTATATTAATCGTATTTTAAAAATTGATTATATTTATTATTAAATCGGTAAAACACCTAGCTATTATCAAAAATTATATATATTTACTTCAACTATTACATTCAATTAGTAATAATCTTGAAATTTATTTTCGAATTTATAAACAGACTTTAAAACGTTCTTCATTTGATCGACAAATTCAATTAGTCTGTCAAATGAAATTGTGAAAAAACTAGTCATTCTTGCAAAAACGATGGCATTATATTCATAAAATTTTTAATAAAAACGTTAATAAATACTGCGGTCTAATCAAATTAATTTATGTATAAAAGAATTTTAATTATTAATAATGTCAATTATTAATAATAAAGTGATATCAATTGTGAAAAAAATATTTAGAATGGATTATATTTTCAAAAACTCATTCTTATAAGTTTATGTAGTATACTTTTAAATAATATAATTACACTTTCTATGAACATTTTTAAAAAAATAATTAAATATGAATAATTTAAAACATGTATATTTAAAACTTTTAGGGTACACTTGATTGGTTTAGCATGGTACTCTAACTATAAACCATACTTTTTATTTTATTAAATTAAACCATTATTTTTATATTTATTTTCTTTTTCAGATTTAAATAATTAATTATCATGTGTATGAATATGTGAATGCCTACTTATAATATTCATAAAATCGTGAACACTTGAAAATTGTAGTACATAAATCAACGTGATCAAATTTTGATTATAATATTTGTTCACAGATCTAACACTCATATTAAATTTATAGTAAATTATCTTTAAATCGATAAAGTTGTTTAAAGATGGTGCATAATTAACATATGCACTAAAGTGCATAGTTTCATTTCAAGAATTTGCTGCATTTGCTATATTTTCAATTGTCATCGTCAATCCCAAAAATGAAATTCTTTATAACAGGGAACCTTTTATTATATTTTATCCGTAGAATATTTATGTTCAATTTCTTAGACTGTACACATGAAGAATTTAATATTCTAATATATCGGTGAATTGTAAACTAATATTTAATATATAAAGAGATACGGTTTATTGTAATTTTATGCGTAAATAGGCGACAACGTAATGTAAAAGATCCAAGTGATAATTGCTTAGGATTTTATATGACGCGACGTTATCTTCGAGGAAAAGAACGAGAAAAACGAATGAAGAGTAAAAAATAATTGAAGAGAGAGCAAAGAGAAAAAGAGAGAAGGAGAGAGTGATAAAAATGATTCAAACATGAACAATCGGTACTTTATTATATAAAAAAGCGAACGCAAAGAAAGTCAATATTACAGTATAAAACAAATTGAATTATTATAAAAACTATTTTATAGGAAACTACGTAAAAAGAATTTCTACATTAAATGAACGATACTCAATTCATATACTCAACTATACCTACAAGTATTTATTGCAGACGACGAAAACGCGAAGTTTAGGGATCCAGCAACGGATACACAAGATAGAACACGAGGGTGGGAGGAAGCAAGTAAGAGTGGGTGGGACACAGTTGGTGGCAGTCGCGCGTTCCTTGGAGCATGTGATTTTCAGATTACATATATTCCCGCGCTGACATGAACGAACAGTTCATTCCGTGAAGGCATTTCCCGGTGCGAAGAGCGTTATCAGTCACTTGCTCTTTCTCTACATGCATACCATTTCTCTCGCTCTTTCGTGGGTGTACACTCAACATCGCGACACGCGCTCAAGCAACGCATTCGAGACGAAGAAAAGAAGCAGAAAACGGCTGTACAGCATTCTACTTTATCAAGGTGAACAGCAGTTTGTGCTTCAACTCGTCAGAATTCGCGAGCGTCGCTTTTACTCCCACGCGCTATTATCGCTTAACCCAAAATCAACAAAGTACGAGACGATTATCTTAATGCTCTTTGTGGCTGCCTATATGAACGCGCGCGCGCGCGCGCGTGTGCGTATTAAGGCATAGAGCTTTTGTGCATAGCTCCAGAGGCGGGTGCGTGTGCGTGAAGTAAATATACTCTATTAAAAAGCGCGGTTTTAGAAACCTTTGCGTGAAATAGCAGAAAATTTGAAAACATTGAGCGTAGTAACAGGTACCGGTTCAGCGTGCGACATATCGTGCGATAAATAATTATGATAAAACATCGAAATCAGTATCACAGTTGTGTTAATTTTACAATTCTGGTGTCACGTGTTGAATATTCTGAATAGAAATAAATAACATTCAGTGACGAATTATTTACGAAATATATTTACTCTTAAACAAACATTTCAATCTCTTTTTTGTTCAAACCTAGAACCTTATAAATAAAGACAACATTCAACATCGGTAAATATAGAAAAAGGTATTTTAAATGAAATATAAATACCATTGCACGTATTAAAAAAAAAAAAAAATTATTACAATAACTATCATTTCACTTTTTATTTATAAAAGAAAGGTCAAAAATATATTACGATTCAAATATTCCTGTTTTTAAGAAGCCGTCGCAAAGTATAATATTTGAAATCACAATGTGAATTTTAAATGTACAATTAAAAGATTAAAAGCTTTATCGCAAGATGAATATTAATAGGGTATGAATATGATGTATAAAAGTATATTTTTACAGTTGAAAACTGTATAAAAAATGTACCAAATAATGACTACAACAAGTTATTTCATTGCGTTCTGTAAAAGGAAAAACATTACTAATGAATGTAATGTAATAATTCTTTTAAAAATTCTATTTTAATTTGAAGTTATTTCATACGCTTACTTATTATTATCTAAGGAAAATCTTAAAAGAACCCTAATTATATGATATTCGAATTTTCAATTTTATTAGTTCCTTTTTAATTAAGATAATCTTTCAAGAAAAATTGTCATTGTACTTCTTCTTAAAGTTCACTACCAATCTCGCAAACTAGCGATCCAAAGATTATTTAGAAATGTCTGATTAGTTGTCTCAGCATTCAACTGAGCAATGTTTATATAACATAAAAAAATGCTTGACAAGGCGTTTCTTGAAAAAAATTACATTGTTACAAATAAATTTATAAAAAATCAATTAACAATATGCAAGAAAGCATCAAGTTTTTTCGCGTGTTTTCAACTATAAATTTGAAAATGAAAGTAATAAATATATGAATGAACATGTTTTATGATAATACAATAAAAGATACAATGATTTTTTAATCTTTTAGAGCTACAAATACGCGTTGCTTTTCACAATCAAATATATGATGTTGCAGCTATTCTATAGCGATTCTTATTGTATACATCACCAGTGTGAATTTCATATTATCGTTTATGCAATTTGTGTGAGTGTTGCACGAATATACACACAGCCTTATACTCGCGATACATATTATCTCACGAATTTTCATAATTATTACAGTGTCAACGATTTATTCGTCGATCTGACGCACGGTGACGCTTGCGTAGGCTTCTAACCTCTCGGCATATTCATATTGAGATAGTACGTGGCCGATTTATTATGCAGCGGCTTTTTTAAGTTCATCAGCGACGCGCGCATTCACAAATTTTACGGTATGAATTTTTCAAGGTGATCCCCGTTGGCAGGGAATGAGGATATATTTTCATTACTTTCGTGTTGGGATCAAGTTATTCGACATGTAAAATTTCACAAAGCAATGAAGCATTGCCATTGTACATTGACGTGGATGGGAAACGTACTTTATGACACTAGTTGATCGAAGCGTGGCGTAGAAGTTTAGCAAGTTGTTGAAGAGTTAAATCTTTGATATTTTCTGTTGTAGTTGTTAGAAAATAGTTTTTCGAAAGGTAATTTAGAGGTATTTATGAAATTATGTTAAATGCTCATTTTAAACGAATTTATAATTATTTTTATATATTTTTTAATTTATATGTATTTGTCAATTGATCAACATCATTGAATAACTTTCAAATAATGAAATTATTAATTTCAAATCATTAGTAATAATCAGTAGTACGTGCATATTAGTAGCAACCTTATTTAATGGCGATATTTATTCAAGTAGGCGAAGTACAATTTTATAAACTTAAGTATTTTTGTTACATTTTTAATAAATTTTCTTTAATAAATTATTTCTTTATATGAACATTTTCAATTAAATAATTAAACACGAACTGAATATATTTTAAGGTCATTTTCGGATTCTTAAAACGTAATTCTTATAATTAACGAATGAGCTTATTCCAAAAATTTAATAAGTTAATCAAATTACTACTACAATGTTTGAAAAACGTTACATCCTGTTTAATTAAGTCTCTTGCATTCGTTTCGTTATATACATCAAAAGAAAATAATAATGGAAGAATTTGGTACTATAATATAACTATCGTAATTAGTTGTTTATGAAATTATGAAATCACTTTTACCATGTCTATTTATTACAAATAGAAGGTTGACTATTGAATAAATACTCTGTTTAATATCTAATTTGTTCTGTCATATATTCTAGGAATCACTTAGGATTTAATCTAAAAATTAATTTTTAAATTTTTTACGTATCTTAAAACTTTTTTCCCTCTGTATTTTGAAATTCGACACGGAATACCTTATAAATATGGTTTATATAAAATTTTCAAAATAATTAGAAAATAATTATATATTTTTCTCAGAACAATGTTAATTAATAAATTGTAAGCACTATTTTTAAACTCTTTTCTATGTAGTTAAGCTCAAGACATGTATAAAATAATTTTTGCATTAGCATTCATTTATAATGAAAATATAAGGCTACCTCTGATTAATTTTTTCCGTTTTTATTGTGTCATATCTAAAAGAACTTTTGCTTCTTGATTTCCTGAGTAAAACTTCTGATACGGTTCCATTGAAACCTCTGATACGGCTCTGCTTTCCATCTTAAACGTTATAACATTGCGTAAAATAAAGTATTTTTCCATTTATTAAATGTTTTATAATCTCCTTATATCTTCATCATTTTTTCTCATAAATATATTTCTAAATAAATATTTTTTGTATAAATTTACGCTACGTAAAAACCTGTGCGTCGTATTTATCCAGATTTATTGATAAAATTATAATATTGTAAATCTTAATTTTTTCATAAAAATATTTAATTCGATTTATTTAAATTATTCAATTGTGTTACTCAAATTTTTCTGTGCGTATAAATTACATTTCTATAATATTTCTATTAATGAAAGCTTAATAGTATATTAATCGCTGAAACGTGTATTTACTGTAAATGTAAAACTTGACGAACTGTTCGTATTTGTAAAGAATATATTTGTTTTTAAACAAATACATTTATTAAATTGTATCTTTTTACAAATTTTGTGAGAATTAAAAATATCAAGCAATATAATACTTGTATTATATTTAAAAGTAATAATTTATTAACCCACATAACTAAATAAATACATTTTTTCAATATTATAATAATATAATGCTTGTAATTAAAAATAATTATAAAAAGTAGAAGCGGTAAAATGCAATTCATAAATCATTTTGTTTTTAATTTTTTAATTAACAATCATTGTGATAGTCATGCACGTGAAAATACATTTATGTGTAAAGTACGCATTTGACTTGTTTTAACTGATAAGAAATCGATGAACATTTTATTATTGATCATTTATGAAACTTCCATGTAATTTTGTCACATAAGAAATCGAAGGATTTTTAATTGATGACAATAGCGAACATTTATAAAATCTGCAATTTTTAGATGTTATATCTTTTCTGTAATATTCTAAACATCATCTATTGTATACTTATATAAATTTTTACAACATTTTTATCCTACGATTTTTGTATTTATCTATCTTGATCGATTGTTTAAAAAATGTTCAACAGTAATAATGAAGAAAATAAATATTCAATATAATAAAATTAATCGTAAATTAAATGAAAAATTTCATTTTTTTAAACTTCATTATAAGAATGAAAATAATTACAATTTCAAATTGCTTAATATGTGATCTGGTAAAATTGTGATATGAAAATATTCATAAAGCATACGTTAAAAAACTTTTGAAGTTTGTATCAAGTTTATGTAGTTTTACGTATTCCGTTCTTAAATATTTATTATTTTCATGGAATAATTTTATGGTTATTAATTTTATAATAATAATAATAATAATAGTAATTTTATTTAATACACGATAGGTGTTTGTGAGTCATTATTCATTTTTCATTATCTTTCTATAAATATACATCTTACGATATTCCGTTTATTTATTCTAGTGGTAAAAATAGCATTTTTTTAATATTTAAATGAAACGAACAACTAAAATACCAATTTGTTATATATTTATTTTTATGTTTTCAAACAGCATTTTATCGTATTAATAAATTGTAATAATAAAATCAAAAGTTGATTAAAACAGTAAAAAATAAAATGTTTTTTTATAATATTATGCAATATTATCGATATATCTCATTCTTACTTTATGTAGATATTGATATACGTAGTAATTTGCGTTAGCAAACTATTATTTTTTTATTATTTAAAATTGTTTGCAAAATAATTTAAATCGTCCATCTCAAGTTATTCTATTGTATCGTGAACTGCAAAAATAATCTCTTCTCAATGACAATCTCAACAATAAAAGGCTCCATTTATCATTTTTTCTCACATTAATTAATATTAGCTCTCTCGTTCTCTCTATATTCGTCTTATTTTTCTCTCTTATAATTAACTCTATCGCGATGAGGCTTCTCCCTCCATATAAACAAACGACGAGTGTAGACTCCGAAAAATGCGAACACCCAACAGGAAAATGAGTATGAGCCAATGTTTCGCTAGCTCATGGATAACGAGTCTTATTCCTCCATCCCTCATCCACTCTTGTTCAGCTTTCTGTCTCATATAGCATTCTCGTCTTACTGTCTATATTATTTCACCTCATTCCGTGGGGGCGTACGTTTAAAGCTCCGACAAGCATTGGCAGGAGGACGGTCACTGCGTATCCGGGGGACGACACGCGCGCATTTTTGACAACTAAAAATACGGTTCTCTCTCTCTCTCTCTCTCTTCACTGCCCCGTCGTCTATTTCCGATGCAACGGCACTTCTTTAACTTGCTTCTGTTGCTCCTGAAACGAGGTGACAAATCCTTAAAATTTCAAAGCTAAGAAAAACCAAAACGGTACAAGGTGCGCGTAATCAAGTGAGATAGACGCAAGGAACGAGTTGGTTCTTCACGTGTGCCCACAAACTAATCGTAGAAGCAACATAGCAGACGCTTTATGGAATTTCATCCCTCTTCTAGAAGTGCATACGACTTTGCAACAGTGTATGCGTCTTACCCTGCAAATTTGCACTGCACACGTAAGCGCACGCGCGCGCGCGCATGTATGAAGCTATATATTGATAGTTACAATGCGGATGAGTACCGGTGACTGCACGTGAGCCGTGCTCGATAAGAAGAGAACTTTACCCGCGAGTTTCACTACGATCTGTCTCCCGGTGTCGTAGATGTGGTGCGCGCGCTTTTAATTTTTACTGATGTACAATTTGCGACGAAGAAGCTCGGTTATAACATCACCATAAAGAGGAGCAAAAATCAAACGTAAAGAGACTGGCATAGCTTCTGATATCGCTCCTAGCGATACGAAATTTCAGAGAATATCGTAGCACCAGAGACAAAGAGGGCAAGGAAAGAACGAGACAGAATTAGAGACGAGAACTGCAGCTAAGTTTTAGGTTATGGAGTGCGTGCGCGTTATGGCACCACGATTCAGTAGTAGCAACAGATATGATTTGTTGCTCCCGGGCGAAGGACGGTAGTTGCGACTACACACTGATCGAGAACAGATACGCATCGAGGATCGCGACGATGGATGCCGCGTTGCCACGTTGACTTTTGTATACCACGAATACGGAGATTTCGCTGATTACCGAGGAGAGAAATTTAAGAAGGGTGTTAAGAGGGAGAGAAGGTTCGTTTTAACTACGTATGGTGTGTTGGGGAAGGGGGCGTTACTTTTTTATTGCAAGAACAAGCGCGCTCCCTTTCAGTTTTCGACTGACAAATAGTTTCCCTTAGCTCTCGAGTGAATTTTCAGGTCGTGTGATGCAATGACAAAAGATTTTAAGACGAATGTCATACTTTATATTAAAGGCCTCTTTTGGACTCGGATTTGAAAGGCCTTATCATGTTTATTTAATGTTCTATGGAAAAAAAATTTCCAATTAAATAGTCGAAATAAATTAATTCGATAAATTCTACTCTTCAAGACAAATATTTTAAATAATTTTTATAGAAGAATATTTAAAAAGAAAAATCTTTATTGGCAAACATTTTGCTTAAATAGAAATTTTATTAATAATGTCATTGATTACATTACGCTTTTATTATGTATTTATGAATGTTACTTATCTCATATTATCATAACACCGCATACTTGAAACTGTGGATTTTTTTTATGTTTGTATTTTTTATTTTAATTCAGATTATTTATTATATCGGAGCCATGACTTAAATTAATAGTATAAATAATCGCAATCTAAATAATTTAAAGACTTTATTTCGTATATTAAAAATCTTGGAGATTATAAATCTAATCAAATATTTAAATTTTATAAACAATTGTATATTTTTAATTTAACTTAATTAAATTTTTAATTCTAATTAATTCACATTTATTTTAGTACATATTTATATATACATTTTTTGTTTTGTTTTAAATATTTGGTAGCAAAAGATTTTTTAAACGACTACTAAATAATGGCTGAATATTCATAAATTTAATTAAAAACAAATTCAAATGCTTCTATTATTTTACATAAAATATAATAGCAATAAAGTTATAACCTGTTATTATATTGAATTATATTTAAACTTTATAAATTTTCTTTTAGGTAAATAAAAATGGCACAATATTTTGTTGTCATCTGTGTTGTTTGTGTAATATGTGCAGCTCATATACCGTGTTACGCTCACATGGATTTTCCTCCAACTATGAAACAAAGAACTGACAGTGCAAAATATTATAGAGAGTTATCCAATTATAGTGAATATTTATTTCCTCGTCCAATAGGCTCATCAGGAATGTCCCAAAGGACAGATATTGTTGCAAAAGATTTCAAAGTAATAAAGAATAATAAAAATTTTCTTAACAAAGTGCCTGAAGAGAATATTCAGAAATCGCACTACGATCATAGATTAACAGAAAATTCAGAACATATTCATATGTTTCAAAAATCGAGGCAAGAAGAATTATTGGATAAAATAGGACAAAATTATTTAGAATCGTTGAAAAATCCCAATGTCAGTAAAAAAAATATAAAAAACATACGATCAAAAAGGAGTTCAGAACTTGATGAAAAATACTTTACTAAAAAAATATTTGAACTTTATGGAGATGGTGAAAATATGACAATGGAAGGATTCGAAAAACTTTTGAAAAAAATGGGGCTTTTTCAGTTAGAACCTAAAGTCAGTAAACAAGAAATTCATAGTATAGATAGTAATCAATCAGGAAGCCGATTAGGTAAATATGTTCTTTATTCAATAACTTTAAGATTTTTTAATTATATGTATAATTCAGTATAAATAATGCAATATAATTAGTCAAGATATTATACATAAATATTAAAAAATATTTAATTCATTATTTGCTATTGTATATACAATACTATTTATCAATGATCTTCACTTATAGTAACAGAAATACATATTTATAAATATCACAAATTTAAAAATTTCTATAATTCTATAATTTTATTATTTATTTTTCAAGTAATAAATTATTATAATGAAATGTTAAAGTATAAAATATTTATAATAATGCATTAAATTTAATTATAATATATTTGTTATTCAAATGCATTTATATAAAAATATATATAACTATTCTTTTAAGTTATGTGTTCAAAGTAACAATATAAATTATATTATTAGATAACGCAAAAATAAATTTATTTTACGGAAAAATTTATTAGAGTTATTAATTAAGAAAATTAAAATAAAAATGAAAAAGCATTCAATATATCTTTGATTTGATCATTATATTAAAAAATCTTTGTTCATTATATTAAAAAAAATATTTAATAATATTAACACTATGTCTTGGCTAAACGTTTATAGTTTCTATCCTTGGATAGTATCTATTTGTATAAATATTTCGTGCAGTGATTTTGCTTTACGCATCATAGTCTTATTAGAGAAAAAATTTCGATCAATTAGACTTTTATATACGTGTGAACGTCGGCATACATTGATAAAAGAGCGCAATACTTAAATACTCAATAGCTTATATAGTGACTAATTGAGTTGATTTAATGATAGCAATATATGTAATTAATAATGAACCGATTTCATCCAATAGTTCCGCGCTCACATGCATTGAAATGCGTTTAACCCTTCGATATCAATTGATCTACCAAATCGCTAATCAATTTTATAAAATTCCAAACATTTATGTACACTGCAACATTAGCTTTCTCAAACTCAATAAGTAATTTAAAGTAGTACATAATTCAGAGTCAAAGTGAACGAGCCCTTTTATATTAATTTTTCCTTGTTCATTTTTATTTACCTAATACGTTTTTAATAAATATCAATAATATTATTTCTACAGATCTTCTTTAGATAAATTAATGTAATGTCTTTTAATGGATACAATTTAAAGAAAGATGGACTTAATTTTTTTTAACTCCAAATCATTCAAATTTTACTTACGACTGAAAGCAGATTCTGTAGTTGTTTGAGCTTTTAAATACCAATGATTTAAGGATGTTGACGTAATTTAAGAATTAAATAACACTTGAAATAGCGTGGACTCAGCAGTGAAATTTGTGCAGTTGTGCCAGTCTGTAATACAATCCTGAGTACAGTTACAAAGTTTTATTTTGTCTTTAATTCTTCAACTTCTGCCTAAAGAATAATATTATTTAAATAATTACTTAAAAACGCAATTATTGATTTGAAGGAGTCAATTTTTTTTTCAATTCCAGCTAGTATAAAAGAGTTACAAAGTAATAACGATCTACAAGGTACTAATAAAAGTTTAGATTCAAGGCAAAGCGTAAGTATATTATTGTAAATTATATATATAACGAAAATATTATGAAAAAATTATTTGCAATTCATAAATTTTAGGCATATTCAATGATTCTATTTTTTTCTCTCTCTCTCTTTCTTTTTTTATAAGATTCAAATTTTTTTTATGTAGTTTGGCCAAGTGCTAATACATTTTCAAGTTTTATAAAATTTTATTTAACTATAATTAGTATAATTATAGTATAATTAACGCGATAAATAAGTAAGCGTACTTATTGTATAGTTTTCATTCAGGCTGTTAATGACAATAGCATAAATGTATTATCCAAAGCGAACTTAAAATAAGATTCCTTAATTTAACGATACGCTTTATCAATGATCGCATGAAGCATGAAAATTGTATTATTTTTCAGTGCTTGAGCAGTAGGGAATTACTGAGCGCCTTATCTAACGACGTGACATACATGTCTACGAATAACAACGGGACCACACTACCTGTCTGGTTGTTCGAGCGTGTATGTCCAGCACTTGTTTATCAGCTAATTGTGGTATCTGCTTCAGAGAAAGGTGGATGTATCCATGTCTCAGATAAATACAAACCATCTGAGATTGGAAATTACGACGAGGAAACAACGCGCAATATGTTTCAAGGTATATGCTGAGGATCCCGGGACATTGTCAACCTTTAATACGGAGCGTTCATTTTTATTCATTATGTTTTTCATTGTTCGCAGTATGGGTGTATTCTACGGTGAGCATACTTATAATCAGTTTGTGTGGTCTTCTGGGTGTTGCTGTAATACCAGTTATGGGCAAAAGTTACTATCATCAGCTTCTGCAGTTCTTGGTTGCACTTGCCGTTGGTACCTTATGTGGTGATGCTCTCATACATTTATTACCTCATGTAAGCTATTTCTTTTAAAAAGTTTAATGTAAATAGAAATTTTGTGTGTGTGTGTGTGTGTGTGTGTGTGTGTGTGTGTGTGTGTGTGTGTGTAAGTGATTAATTATTATCCACCAAATATTAAATTTAGATTAAAAATGCATTGATTTTTATTTTTTATTTTCATTACAAAATTATATTATGCAAAATTTATTTGCCATTTTATGATTTCAAGTAAGAATGTTCACATTTAGAAAGATTTTTAAATTAAACTTGTGCATAATCAATCATTAATTTTAATTAATTTCTTGGTTGTATACATTACTTGTAGGCCATGATGTCGGAATCACAGCATAGTCATTCTCACGAAAATAGTCAATCACATATATCTGTAGATCATAGGGAAAATGAACACATCACTAATATGTGGAAGGGGTTTGTAGCAGTGATAGGTTTAGTCATGTTTTTCTTCACTGAAAGAGCATTGAATATAATATCTGAATGGAGAAAATATAATCAAAATCGTAGTCAAGTGAGTAAGGTTTAAAATCATTAATTATACTAACAATCTTCTCTTTTTTACTAATATTAAAAAGCCTTGTATGAAAGTTATACTATTATTTTTATACATATATCTGTTTAAATTTGTTGAATCCACTACAGATACCAGTGCGAGTACGAGTTATGAGAGATTCTGATACAGGAAACAGTAATACAGTGGGTGAAAAACTTTGTAAGCACAAATATTCAACGTATCCATATTGTTATGGAGAAATTGCAACTGAAACTCAAGGTAATTTTTATCAAATAAAATTTCAAATATATTAGTTATTATTTTTATTGTAAATATTAATAATTATTAACTTGATTTTATCCACAAGGTAATATCCGTAGCCATCAGCACAATCACCATGAGAAACCACAAACTATTGAGGAAGAAAAACCTCTAACATGCAATTCTACCAATTGTAACTCAGTTTCCAATAAAATTTTACAAAATGATATTGAGAAAAAGAATAACGAGGAATGGAAACTAGATGACACTGTGATCGCTGATACAAAAAAGACTGTCGATGGTTCTGATGTTCCATTAAATGAAGCAGAGAGTTATGCGGTGATTATCAAAGATCACGATGCTAAACATCACGGTCATGGACATTCACATAGTAATTTATTTTGTTTTGTTTATTTTTAGTAAGTTTTGTCTTAATAGAGTTTTAAATATTAATATTTTTTTAGATCACGTGCATTCAACGCCAGATTCAATGTCAAGTGTTGCATGGATGGTTGTAATGGGTGATGGTTTACATAATTTTACAGATGGTATGGCTATAGGTGCAGCTTTTTCTGCAAATATAGCCGGAGGTTTTTCAACAACTATAGCTGTATTCTGCCATGAATTACCTCACGAATTAGGTAATAATTAACATAAAAATAGTACTTATGCAAGTCATTATTCTTTGTAATAGAATAGTTATTTAATTTCTATTTTAATTTAGGGGATTTTGCTGTTCTATTAAAAGCAGGCATGAGTGCCAAACAAGCTGTTTTTTACAATTTATTATCGTCAATACTTTGTCTATTTGGCATGGTATTTGGAGTATTACTTGGTGCTACACCAGCTGCCAGTAGTTGGATGTTTGCTGCAGCTGCTGGCATGTTTATTTATATAGCTCTTGTTGATATGGTATAAGCTTTAATTTAAAATATTATCAGTTATAAATGCAATTTAACCTATTTTCATTCAAAATTCACTTTATTTTAATTTTTAATTTTAAATTAAAAGAAATTTATAATATTAATTGACTGGATTAATATTCTTTATATTGATTAAATAAAATAAATAATTAGTTACTTTTTATGTGAATATAATCTAACTTTTCAGATTCCCGAACTATCCACAAATCACTCAGTAGCACATGGTGCTCATTGGCAGTGTCTTCTACAAGCAGCTGGACTGATATGTGGTTTTGGCATTATGTTAATTATAGCACTTTATGAACATGATCTGCAACACATATTCAGTACCTAAATCCAAGTACGACTTATGAACGAAACGTGATAACACAGAAGTCAATCACCAATGTCATGTGTGATCAATCTGAATCCTAAAAGTTCAATTACAACTGGAGTGTAAATTTGAGTTTTGGATTTGAACGATATGAATTTATTGTGTTATCATCAAGTACATTTTATTTTCATTTACATAACTTCGTGTGATCGAAATAATTACACAGTGTACAAAGTTATGCAGCTCACATTTTAACTTGATTTAAATTATAGATTTCTTTAGCGTACAAAATTTAGTAAGTTGCATTTCAAGAAATTTAAGTGAAAATTATGTACAACCACTTACAATATTATTTTTATTGAATGTTTTATGATGAAAACAAAAAAATTTTTATTTCATCAGTTGATAACAAACACTTTTGTTATAAGCACACATAAATTGATGATGAGTTATCTTTTTATATTTCGAATAATGGAAGCCTAATTTATTCATTTTTATTATTTGGTGTTATTTATTGATTATTGTACGACTTGTTTTTTTCGAAAAGATATCATTTTTTATATAAATTAAAAGTAGAAAATAGTTTCATATCGTAATAGATATTGAATGCAATTTAATAATTTGTTAACGAAATTATTAATTTAATTTCCATCAACTATTAAAATTGATTTGGAAAAATTATGTTGAAAGGGTTATATCCGGTCATACCTTCAAAAGCACAATTTGAATAGTTAAATAGCGAAATTGAAATTTAATGATTACTATGTATCAAATATAATAATATTTACAAATGTATAATATTTTCTTTGCAAATGAATGATCTCATTTTTTATTATAAATCATGATTAAAATTATATTTCAAAAATAATGATATAACTATATTATATATTAAATATATATATATTCAATGATATAACTATATTAACTATTATTTGAGTGATTTTTTAAAAGCTTTTAAAATAATAAATTTTAATAATTGATAGTATGTAATCTTGTAATATATCTGCATAGAAAATTTCTAATTAATTAATTCAACAGTATTGTATTTTATAATTTTAATGATCAAGAATACAATGTTGAGAAAATGTGCTTAAAGTTATTATGCATTCGATCGAAATATTTTATTTAAAATATTTCGCGACATCTCTTGAGCTTCATTAATTTATTTTATGTTATTTAATTATTTTTTCATTCGATTATCTAGTTTTTTGAATATCTGTATTGGATTTGATTTTTATAATTAAAATTTAAATTGAAGCCTTTAAAATAGAAAGATATTTGGCCGGGTATAACTCTTTAAATACAATATGGGAACAAAAATAAAAATTGTACAGAAAGCTTATAAGCTACATATTTCAAGACAAATTTGTTTCACTTTCACTAATTAGATATAGATGAAAATCTATATTATTATTATCTATACCAAGCTCTGTTTGAATGAGTTTACATGTTGTTCCTTTAATAATTGTTAATAGCTCTCTAATAAATTGTACAATCCCAATAAAATTGCAAATACAAAATAAGGAATTGAAAGACAAAAGGCACACTGCATTACTAACACTTAACAGTAAATACAGTATTTTGAGAGTTATAACGCACTATTATGCATTTAATTAGAAAACTCTCATTTATAGAGTTTTAAAAAAAATGTACTTTAATTTATAGAAGAAAATATCGTGCTTTTAAAACACGTACTATAATAACCAAAAATTAAAAATATTGTTTCTTAGTTATTGTTGCATTTGTACTTCGTATTGCTTTTAATGAAATAGCTAACGAAGTTTAGAATAAACCACAAATTTAAGTATAAAGGAATAAACAGCAATCAGGTATCAATAAAGGTGTCAATGTGCTCTAGGATTATAGTTCATCAATGTGCGACAAGCCAATCTTCTTCTCAGATCAACTTAGAGTTATCGTTTACATTTTGACTATTGTGTTCTAAGCTAGATCACATTCATAAACTGATATTATTAGAAGTAAGAAGATTCATCAAGAATAAAGTTAATACGATAGACTGCAGGGTGATGGTACTGTGTAATTCTACATTGTTTTTGATGTCATACTCAACTCCTCCAACTCCATTATCCCTAACCCCATCAATATATGCAGTGGGGACAGTGCCATGTGTGCTAAATATAAATTTGGCATCTGTGTCTCATGTAATTTGATGATCTAAAATGTGTGAAACCAGATGTTTTATTTTCACGTGCTTCAACCTTAATTGCTGAACCCCTGTTAGGATATAACACATAGAAAGACAAAGCAGGGAAGTTATGATACATGAGAATTTTTCTACACTTGTCCCTTTTTCAACATCAGTACCAATCCAGATGTTATTGGTGTTATATCAAGCAATATTTTATTTTCCACATGACCACATATTACAATAGTTAGGCTTCCAACGTCGGTATGATGTAGCGTCTGATGTTGATTGTAAGAAAGGAGAGATGATGGCTACAGAGCTAAGTTTAGCAGCCAACATAATGGCCTATTTCATTATAAGGTCTAAGGAAGTAACTTGGCTGTAATAATTCATCACCATCAATATTCGGGCAGCAGTGTAAGGATACGTTTTGTCCTGCAACCTAGAAGAAAATATGTTATTGATGTTCTTAATACATTTAGCCACAAAGTTAGTTAATGTCGTGTCTGTGGTCTTGGGATCTCTGGTATCATTGTATACTGGTACTTCAACAGTATCAAATATACTTAATCTTTTAGTCATCGCAGATTCATTGTCATGAACATTAACTAACATGATATTAAGGAACCCAGATATTTGAATACAATAACTATAAGTGTGCTAAGTATGTATCGTGAAGTCTCTTCAAAAAAACGACCATAACGATCTTCCTGCCCACCAATAGGATGGTATGAATAACATGATTAAATACATCAGATCCACCTTTGATATTATAGATAGGTCGTATGGGATAGCAATCCAAGACGCATCGTTGGAACTCCTGTAAAACACACAATTAGTTTGATCTTCATCATCTGAATAAAGGCTGGATAATAAATAGGCTGCACCTCTAAGTATATCACAGAAAGCAGTAAGCGTGGTAGCCATAACTTTGATTGGGTAGTCATTTTGAAGTCATCAATGAGTTCCTCCCTTGGTACGTTACCAAGAAAGCATAATCTGACATTAGAACTTTCGATGTCATAGATGTCTCTTACTCCCAGAAGGGCTAGAAGTAGACCTTTTAAGAACAGTATTGTATCTATCTAGCTATTGTTGAATGTACCAACATATATCAAAAAGAATTGGATCGATAAGATATCACGACAAAGCGGACCTTTAACTTCGATGGTGAAGGTATTATTCGCAACCTTTTTACCTCAATAACGTGCCTGTGCCATTGCGTTCCACCTCGGACTCTGAGCTGACTGTTTGATACAGAGTTGTTTTGACAGTTACCATTCAGATGAGAAAATGAATAGCGCAACCATGTACTGAAACTGATACTGGAGCCCTTTTGTCAACAGACTTTATAGAAGGATCCCCAATTTTGCTAATAAATTGTTGAATCTGTGTACTATTCTTCTGTTATCCAAACTACCAAACTACATTTACTCAGGTCTAAGGTGATCTACTGTCACTTAGTTGTTTTTTTATCCTCTCAACATCAGACAACATAATGAAAGTACTCTCTAATGAAAAAAATATTTTATCATTGACTTACGCAGTCAGAGTCTACAGGTTCTATTTTGCCA
This sequence comes from Wiebesia pumilae, assembly GCA_018907045.1. Taxonomy (NCBI): domain Eukaryota; kingdom Metazoa; phylum Arthropoda; class Insecta; order Hymenoptera; family Agaonidae; genus Wiebesia; species Wiebesia pumilae. Next base: position 1,623,766 of record JACCHZ010000033.1, read on the forward strand.
TGTCCATGCCAACAGTTCTTAGATTCAGCATGTATTCATGATCCGTTCTCACTTATCTTTGAGTGTCGTTAGCGTCAACTTGTTGGTGAGACAGTCTCTACTAGACAACTCGTATCCAGTATATCGTTCCACAAACTTCACTTCATATGGACAAGTGATATCTGCTCCTGCGACGTTGTTTCACATGGAGCTCTGGAATTAGGGTTCTGATATATATCGTTATACCACACACCAACTAGAATATGGTGACAGATTTTTAGCCGATGTCGGGAATACTACAGTAGTGTTAGCAGGGTATGCTGTTATGTGAGCCATTTTTAACCCCGCGCTTAGTTCAGGCACAGTAATTGCAGCATATAGCACCATACCTGAGTGCTCGTCGGTAATAATAGTTTTGAGTGCGTTCAAACTCTCTTGGTTCATAGGTCAGCTAGTCATTGTTATATACTGTTGCACTCGTTATGACTAACCAAGGCCAGGCATAAGATGGTTAAAATCTTATCCTGTCTAGACATTAGATGATAGACTAAACAACACAGATCAGAATTGTATGAACCAAAAGACACAGGATGATAGTAATCAGTTCCAAATGTTTGGAGGAATACCTATGAAACATAGGAATGTATTCATTGGGTTCATGGTTGGTTGAATTATGCATTATTTGTAGTTGTTCCGATGGTGGACTGCTACGACAGGGGGTAATTTCGTCATAGAGTACCTCAGTAGAGTACCTAACCATCTCCGCGCCGTTTATAGTCTCTTGAACTTCTTCACCATGTTTTGACGCGCAGATCATCGCGCATCCTTTTTTGCGCCTTTTCAATGGTTAACACCACGCACCTTTCTCTGATCATCTCATATATCCTGTTGTCTCCTAAGTTAATCATTTAGAATTAATGGACCACATCATTAACGTCTGATATTATAGTGTTGGAATCAGACCCGTTAGTAGACGTTCCTTGAATGTTGTCACTATCTCTAATATCAATGATAAATTGATACCTGCAGCTATTATTTATACCTTGGATTGTGTGTTCCAAGTTGTGTAAGCAGTTTTTTTTAATAACATAATCTTGGATATTTCATGGCACAGCTTATATGTCTAAGTGACAGAATTAGTGCCAACTCTTGGGAGAGGTGAAGTATACATAGATTTAAAATCTTCAACAGATATCGTGTTACTGATTTGCAGATCTCCAACTACCACAATGGTCTGTTACATACCTGATTCTGTCATTGTGCTTAGTTAGGAGTCTGTTCAAAAATGTTAAAACAATGTTGTGTAGTAAAGTGGAGTCTGATAGTACAAGGCAAACAAAATATGCAAGAACAGATGTAATGACCAGATTAAGAATGACAAAGACTAATAATATGATGACGATTAAGTCTTTAATGGAGAAACTTCTAATAATGTTCTTATCAAGAAGCAGTTCACTCTCTGTGAAACTGTAGGATTGAGGAATTCTTAAATAAATACTTATATAGTTTATAATAAATTAGATATTTTGATATTATTATTAGTTGAGTTAACAGAATCTATATAGTTATAAAAAAAATGCTTTTTAAATATCTTGAAATGAGTTTAGCCTGTGTTCCTGACAATCGTAACTTCTCGAGATGTTATGAAATATAATGAATTAGTAATATTTAAAAAAAATTAACTGCAATAAAAATATTCAATCATTATAAAAATATTATTTTTGCAAACGTGATTATATTATCTTAAATAGTTAGTATCGTATACTTGTAATTTTATCAATGAATTAAAGTGATCTATTTGTTTGTTGTCAAGAAATGAAAAAGAATGGTACAAACATATATACATATTTTCTTTACACTTTGAAAAATAAGTCATGACTACTTTATAACAAAAAGAGAAAATTGTATACAACGTATAGCATTTTAAAAAAGCATTAATGGATAGAATGTGTCTTTAACAATGATTACATTTAATTTTATTGATTAGACTTAATCATAAACACATACACCAGTGTAATCATAATGAACTGCATTTTGTATAATAAAAAAGAATTTTAATATTGTTTAAATACAGATTTTTTAAAACGTTTTTTGACATTGTTTTAGTTTTAATAAATATGTATTCTACAAAAATTCCACATCGATCAACATGAAAATAATTGTATTTTTCAAGATGCTAATAAACGTATAATGTATTCTATTAAACTTGTTAATGTTCTTTTTATTTTATTAATAAATACAATTTTCAATTCATTAAAATTATTAATTAAAAAAATAAGCGTAGTTATTTCAGAAAAACATTTTGTATATAAAATTGTGTAACATATATACATTGTATAATTATTTTTCTAAGAAATATATTAGACAATTTTAATTTAATGAAATAAATAATGACATATTACTATATTAAACTTTAATCTTATGTGTGTTTTGTTTTAAAATAGAACTTTAAAGTGTTCTTAAGTAATTTAACATTTGTACATGTAAGTCTCATTACATTTACATTTTTAAAATTATCACATTGATATAAGATCATCCCTATCGCTCATTTGCGCTGTGAGACTAAAAGCTGTGTCTGTGCTTGCTTCACTATTAATACTTTCGTTAAAATTTGATTTCTTGTTAACAACATCGTTCATTTCACGCATTATACCAGCCATATCATCATCAGGATCAATTTCTTGACTATCTCCAACTACATCAATTTCTATAACATTATTTTTTATCAAATTTTCTTGAACTTGCGGTTTTTGCTCTTTAAACTAGAATTAAATCATCAAAAAAATTAATTAAAGAACTTTAAAATCATTATATACAAAAAATTATTAATACCTTCATAGGTTCTAATTTAAATTCCTGAGGTAACTGAGAGTGAAATACACAATTTGTATCAAAAATTACAGGTACAGGCTCATGGCATTGCATATCAGCTTCAACAGCTCCACAAGCTTTAAATAATACTTGATTTTGATCCTGAAATATTTTATAAATTAAAATAAATAAAAATAATTAATTCTAATATCAAAATTGATAAAATAATTTAATTTAAAAAATATAAAGTACATATAGAATGTAACAAAATTAGAATGAAAAGTTGATTTTACAAACAGTACCTTTAATACATGTTTACGACAGTATTTTGATGAAGGTAATGTTCGTTCTCCACATTTAACTCCACCCTCAGTAAAAACACATTTTTGTACACTTGGTGTTTTTTGTACAGATCCTTCCGTTACTTGAGCTCGTCGTTCTAATGATTTTTTGTATAAAATAGCTTCTACACCACTTCGCCTGTGATAACTATTTAAAGCTTTCAATTTTTCGTAAATTTTCTTTTCTTTTGCTGTTTCCTTTATTTGATCATGAATACTACCTACAAACATCAATGTAACTATAGCCAATCTCATCTATTAAAATCATTAAAATTGACTTTTTTTTATTATTTACTTACATAAAGTTTCCTTTTCTTTTTTTAAAGCATGCAGATATTTTCGTCTCTTTTCTTTTAAGGTGTATTGCAATCTTTTGAATTGATCGATATACAATGACTGTAATCTCATTAACTTTTCTCTGGCAATATAGACGACTTCTTCAGCTGTAAATATTCCAGCATGCCTTAAATAATTGAGATTTCTTATTTTCATAATTTAAAACTAATTACCATTAGTTTTTTAATCATTAACAGAATACATTCAACAATCAATAATTGTAATACATTCTAATACTATGATTTATAAAAGTGTGTATAAAACTTCACTAAATCAATAATGCAAACTTTGTTATATTACCAAAAACTAAGTAAAATAACACCCTCTAAATATATATAGTAGTACATACATTTTCATAAGGTATATTATTCATTTATATTAAAAAGAAATTGTGTTTCATTTATTATTTAAGCTTTTGTTTTAATATAATTCTTCAATTAAGAATCTACTAAAAAATTAAATTATAGTACTATAAGCTAATTACTATTTTTATTAATGCATTTACTAAATTACCTTAAAGGATCTTCCTCTGAACTATGTAAGCTTTCATTTTCACTGTCATCAAGGTACGTTCCTTTCATAGTATCATTAATTAATGTTGGTTCAACATCACTGTCTGAAGAACTAGCATAATCCAAAATTTCTGGTCCTTTCGCATTGACTTTGTATACATCAATTTCAGCTTTAATTTAAAATATACTTGTATAAAATGTCAACTATAAAAATTAGATGATTTGAAAAATATTATTTTAATAGTACATACTAAATGGATTTACAAAATTCACTTTTCCATCTTCCAATTCTGATTTTGTATTTAAATTTGTTGGTTTGACATAATGCCCAAGACTTAACAATAAAGCTTCTGGACTGTCTGGTAGAGAATGTTTAGATGTAGACTTTGTTCGAGCAACTAGAGCTTTTCTTGCATGCTCTGGGCAATAGCTAAGATAAAAATAAATTATTGAATATTAATGTGGATTTATGCTATTTAGAAATTATTATAAAAAAATAATTTTTTTCATACGTAACATCTCGCCTATCTAATTTAGGAGCTGCATTTTGACATTTACGGCCATTGATATTATAAATGAAACAGCATTGTCTGAAAGGAGCACTTCGATCTTCTAAAATGTGTCTTGAACAATAGGAATATGAATCCAAACATGGTTTATTACATTCATATGATGAATAAGAGCAACAACGATATTCTTTTGATTGTTTTCCAAAAATATTTGTAGGCACTGTAAAAGTTGAAATAGGCATCGTAGCCTTAGGAACTCGAAACATGACAAACCTGAAATGTATACGAGCATAATAAGCACTTAAAAGTAACGAGATGTTGAAGTTTGAACACTTTTAGAAGGAATTATGAAGGAATTTTGCCAAATTATATTAACATCATTAAGGAATAAATGTTACCTTTGTAAGTAAATAGTTGTAATATTTGATAAATAAGTTATTAATAACTTTTTTTAAAATAAAAAATTATGCTAATAACTTATTTTATAAAAATAAACCTGTAACTAAATTAAAATTGTTATCGAAACTCAGAATTGTTAACAACTGTGAATAATAAAAATGTTGATAATTAATTAACCGATTTTTTTATAATTTGTTTAAAAAAGAAAAAAAAGTTTTACAGTTCATGGTAAAATTTTTTGTCTAATAGAACAATATTATATGATTGCTTATTAAATTTTGAGCATATATTGCAATCTCATAATGAATATAAGCTTGTTAATAATTAACGAATATTTGTGGAGCATAGGTGCAGGACAGTTACAATTTCAAAATTACCGCGCTAAATGACTACGCAGAGTAACAAATCAAAATAGTTTCCATGCTCAATCTAAACAACACTATTTTGAGAAGCAGCATAACAACCGATTTGAAAACTTAATTTCGTCATAAGATACGAAATCGAGAGGCATCGTTGAAGTGCAACTGAAAATCGGGTCTTGAATTTGACAAGCGTCGTGGTGAAGGAACCGTGGCCATTTTGCGCGGTGCTTTGTGTGCGCTGTCGTTGATCGTCGTCGTTGCGCGTGCGAGGAGGGCCGTAAATTTATTATCTGCGCGGCCAAAGCCAATCCTCTTCTGCACGATAAGCATACGTTCTCGCGAAAGACGCACAGCTCGCGCTCGCGCTCGCGCTACCTACGATGCACGTGCGGCTTTATTCCGCAAAAAGGAAGGATCTCCGACGACGCCCGTGAGTTCATCTCCCCAACACGTAAGCTCGCTGAATTTTGTCGCGCTTATCCCCTGTCCATGCGAGAAAGCGATTTTATTTATCATACCTCGTTTGCGTCTTAATCTCGTTGCCAGTGTGAGCGCTGGCTGTCCTTTATACCGAGTGTGTTGATAATGGAAGATAAGGGCTCGTTTTTTTTACCGTTGCACAGAAAGCGCGCACACGGCTGAGGAGCGCCAGATCAGTTCTTCTATGTGGTACACATCAGAGTGGTGTGTATAAAACAGTACGCTGTGTGACTGCAGCGCGCTCATCGATGCTTGTGTTCTTTTCGCGAAATACACGAGATCTTATGTTAATCTATTTTTTACTCGTCTTTTTTTCAATATATATTTATAAATATTTTTCTTACTTTTGATATTTCTCAGAAATCAAAGGTACGGTACGTGCAAGTGGGTATATTTAAAGCTTTCATCTTGATGAAAAACAGCAATTGAAACCAATTGTGTCGTACTACCACGGTCAGTGGTGGTACGACAGTAGTTAGTCAAGGCCTTTTACTTTTTGTGATAAGAAATCAATATATAGATTGTTGATCCCAATTCAAAATATTCTGATTTTGTTTAACTTTTAAGCCCGCGCACACACGAGTAAGGAACACGAGTAAGAATTGTAATTATAATTTGAAACATTTATCGATTTTAGGATCTTTGCGCACAAAGCAAATAATACATTTAATTATACTGAGTATTTACTAGGCCTATGGAAATACATGTTTTTTAATAACTGCTAAAACAATTGATAAGGGATTTTGAAAGGTGATTCTTAAAATTTATTATTATTAATTCGGTGTAATTTTGTATTTAGTCAACAGCCTCTTTCAGAAATATTCCAATATATGGCCGAAAATTACGTTACTCTAGATTCCAATCTTTAACAATACAACTATTTAATTTCTTATTTTGTTGCATCTGACATATAATTATGAGGCATTTATTCTATTATTTATTAAAAATAAGTAGTATGTTCAATATTTTTAATTCACCAGATCGATTATTTCTCTTTAAGTTAATTATGTGCACTTTGTTTATATCTTGCTTTTGATAAATTAATTATTATAAGATATTCTGCGGCAAATGTATGTTTTTCTATTTCACAGCTTACTTTAAAAAAACTTTAAACATTATTATTTTTAAATAAAAAAATATTATAATTTCTAAATTATATAATGAATGGCTTAAAATTGGATGGCTATTAATAAGCAGAATAAATGTCTTCGAATAAAGTACAAAATTTTTCTTTCAAATAATTAAAGTAAATCTGAATATAAATTTGTTAGGTAAGTTCGCTAAAAAAAGTTTATATTAATATTGGAGAATGGCGAATAATAATCAAAGATATGAGCAATAAAATTATTTTATTTTGATAATTCGGTATTTTCTCAATTAACATTTAAAAAACGCGAATATCACAGAAACAATTTATAAATTATACTTTTTAATATTTTCGTACGATTATCGCAATTCGTAATCATGTTTACCAAAACTTATTACGAATTAAGTGAATTAACGCTAAATTAGTTCATTTGACTTCTATCTGGTTTTAAAAATCATGTATTTTTACAATGGATAGATTGCGTTAGTAAAAAATACCGTTATTTAAACTTTCTACATTTCTTGAGATGTCTAACAATACGTTTTTTTGTTACGTAAGATATACGCAGGTTGAACGGTGGCATGATTGATAGCGTAAGAGCATTGAGAAAGACGCAAAATTATATCATGTGTGATCATGACATTACGCGATTTCTAGCACTGAGAATCAATAGAAGCTTTTCGAAAAGCTCAAAGTATGAAAATCTGCATAAGAGAAAATATATAAATATGCAGGTATTTTTAAATTAAATTAAGTGCTCCTAATAGAGTTTTATTTGGAAATTTTTTATTTATGTTGTATTTTGTTCTAATGCCCGAATACAGTTATATTGAAATTGTCGTTTTAATAGAATACAATTAATTAATAATGAAAAGTTAATAATTCGGTATATGCTTCTATTACTCGTGCACAATAAATGATGGGAAAGAATATATTTTTCATAATTCAGTGCTTGCATCTAAAACATCTAAAACATCTGTTTTACGTATTTACTTTTAAAATCTAGTATTTACCTAGAACTTTCGTATAAGAAATATCGTAAACAATATTTTTTACGTATTTAAATCAATTACAGTGTTTTAATATATCCTGCCATAACATTTTATTTAGACTAACAATAATTTTTATCATTCTTATTAAAAGTATTTTGTACATAAAATCCTATGTTTGTTAAAACAATTCAGATTATTGACATAGAAAGTTCTTATTTTTACTTTACAATTATTATTTAATGGTGGATATACTGCTATTCTCAATTAGTTTACTGATTTATAATTTATAATGACAAACGGCTTATCTCAATTATTCATCTAAAATATTTATCATAAATTCCTTTTTGAATATATTCGGATATTAATGGTTATACTTCACTTTTCTTCACTACTTAGATCAGCGTCTTTTAACTTGAATAAAAAACGTTTTTAGAAGGAATTAAGATAAAATAAGATAATAATGTAGTATTAAATCTATCTTTCTTGCCCATTCATAATTATGAATCAGCATGAAAAATTTTCGTGTTACTCGTGATATTTATCTCTAAGCAATCTTATCTTTATACATAATATTTTTAACAATGTCGAATTGTTTAAAAATAACAATTTTTATGAACAAACAACAGTTTAGTACTTGCGTATTATGATTTCTCCGAAGTATAGTTTTATACCATAGAGTTGCTTAAAATTCATTTCGAGTCAAATTTGATATAAAATTTGATATTTTTGTAATGTATTAATTGTTAAAATATCGATATTTATTTTTCCCTTTTAAAATAGATGAATTAAGATAGTTTAAAATAGAATTGAATTCAGGAATAGATTTTAACCAAAGTTAAAAATATTTAATCAATGTAAAAAAATTCAAAAATTTACACATCAAAATATTTTCTTCATAGCTTTTGGATTTGTTTTAACGTTTAATTAAATTAAATTTATATGTTTTGCATAAAAATTTTATTGTCATTCGTATTTTCATGTTTCTTCGTTACCATACTGCACTGGGTGCATCTTAATTTTTTATACACAAATGCTCCGACTGCATGCGCGCGTGCGTATATGCAACTATGATATTGCGAGTTTGTCGTCCATTATACTACACAAAAGAGAACTTCGTATTATTTTGCATGGTGTCGTGAGAAAAAAGACGGAAAGAAGCGCGTGAAGAAAACGTGGTTTTCGCCTTCCCTTAATGTCAAATATGTTTTATCGCTGTTGATAATACATTTGTTGAAGAATATTTTTACGATATGCCGTTGTACAAGCAATTTGTTGGTTGGCGTTTCTTTGGTTATATTGATGTGCGCTAATATGACGCAATGCTTTGCAATATCGTGAAATTTTGCTTTACTTTCGTTATACGGACGTTAGTGCTGATAAAAATATGAAAAAGAGAAGAGAAAAGTTTTCACTAATTTTCGCGAGCGATACCAGCTGTAGCAAGTTTCTCAAATCAATAAACTACGAGAATGATGATTTTTACTTACGACATCTGAAGTGCTTCGGTGAAATTTCGAAGATTTTTTTTAGAATACCTCACACACGCGTGCGTACGTACGCAACAAAGTGACGCATGCATATACATACTCATACACACAACTAACATTATAATTCTTTTTGTATTTTGTATGCTGCCTCTTTTTTTGGCTTAAAACGACGAATATTTATATTATTTTTTTAATTATTCATTAATTATTGCATCATCATTGTAGATAATGTTATAATATACTTTACCTTCTACTTTTTTGGTGTATTTATAAAAAAAAGTTAACCCGTATTCATATCAAAATCTTTGAATGATATTGTATTATATATTATTATGTATTGAATTTATATGCAACATGTATAAAAGGCCATTTCCTATCAAAATGTATATTTTTCGTATTAGATTTTTTAAGTGATTCTTAAAGTGTATATTTTATTTTATTTTATTTTATATCAGTCATATAATTTATCAATATTAATTAATTTGATTTATGAACCAATATTTTAAAAATAAAAATTACTACATTCGAAAAACAATAAATCTTTGCTTTATACATTTTATTAATCAATTTATTACACAGTTTATCTTTTAAGATCTTTCAAAAATGCTTCACAAACTAAAATAAGCATAGAAATCTGAATGTCATTTAAATTTATTTATTTTAAATAGATGCATATTTATAGTGTTAGCAATATACGCATATTTAGATGTTATATTTAAAGTCATAGTAATTTGATAGTTAAAGTAAGTTATCCAATTTTTGAACAGTTACAATTAGTTTAAGGTTTTTGTTTAATTGCTATTATTATTTTATATATATATATATATATATATATATATATATATATATATATATATATATATATATAAGAAAAGAATAAATTATTCTGTAAACAGCAATAACTGAAATAAGTTTGAGTTTACTATTCGATATCAGACCGATATTTTAAACTGATACTCAAAACATGTTTTACTATAAGTTATTTTATATTCATAGAAAATACATTAAATTGTTCAGAATTCGGAGTTTCGAAGTTCTATTTCGAATGCATATGAAATACATTGTTTATCGTGTAACATTGAATCGAGTGATCTTAACAAATCAATATTATAAACAAGTTTAATAATAAACAAATATGTACTTAATATAGTATTTGTTTATTATATTACAATAAAAAAGAGCATATCAAATCGTGATATCTATAAATATTTTTATAAGCAAATTGGAGAATTTTATAAATATTGGTAGGCACGATACTTGGATTTATTGTTAACGTGCCCTAGAATAATTAAAATTCTATTTATCCTAGAAAGGTTGTTAATAGATTACAATTATATAATTTTAGTATTATTGACAAGCTGCTTTCCTCCCTTGATTTTTCAGAAAATAACCGGGCAGTATACTAGTCCAGACATAGTTAAATAGGTAGAATAGATCCAGGAGTTAGGGTAGCAGGTATAATTACTAAATGTGTACCTGTCGCTTCGACGTGTGATTACGGGGAATTCGAGTCCAGACAAAATGTTTAAGGATTATCCTTCCTTAAATTATTGTTTAAATACCGAATATTCTATCGAAAATTGAAAATATGAGCAAATTCTTTGAACTATTTCATAGCCAATTTAGTTATTTAGGTATAAGTGTATTCATAATTTATGAAGAGTTTAGTTGAACAATCACTGAAGAGAAATAACAAACTGCGTAGAGTGTAAGGAAGGTCATAATAAAAAAAATATGTATGCATATGTATGTATACAATTCGTTACTGGATATTACATTTTGAAACATAGTTACTACATTCACGATTATATATATAAAAGGTATGTGAAGCATTTTTACATATTTCAAATAAAATAGGAATAAAACGATAATTTAAACATTTAAAAAGAAATCTCACCGAACTCTGAAAAAATTTTATTTCAAATGAATTTGAATATTATATCTCTCTTAAGTAATATAGATTTTAAATTGCTATTTTGTAGAGAATAAGATTTAAAAAAATTTGTTTTGATGAAATTAATTTTCCGTTATTTTAAAAATTAAATATCTTAGAAGAAAATAATTTAATAAATTGTCTTAAAAAATTTTGTTTTTCTAATCAGATATTTGAAAATTACACCCTACATTATTTAATGTTTCGACGTAACAAATGAAAAATATAACAAAATGAAAGAAAAATTCATTGAATATTTAAAATTTAAAAATTTCGTTTCGTATTGTTATAATATATATATACAAATTTATAAGTATCCCTGATATAGTAATTAGGTTATGTGTCAAATTTAATAAAAATTTGAAAATGTATATATATATATATATATTATTTGATAAAATAATAACGTAATTTTCCAATTAAGCATATGAAATAAAATTGTATATATTGTTTTCAAAGAATTCTGTGATTTTATTTATGTATGATAATTTGAATTAATTTTTTTTTACAACGTTACTAACTGTATATAATTATTCTTTTTATGCGTGTGTTCTTTGCCTAGAATTGAACAATACAAAGTATGCATTTAAATGTAATTAATTTTTATAACTATAATGTAATAGAAGTGAAATATTACAACACTGTAATTGAATTTTGAAGAAAATAATAATTTATATTATTCTGTGTCAATATTCATTATAATAAAGTTAAAAAATATTTATAGTTCTAACATCTACCAAAATATAGATGTCTTACATGTCAAATTTCGCGGTAATTGTGTAAATGCAAAACGGTCGAGCGATCGAATGCGATTACTTCCTTCAAATGCTCACTTTGTTGAATTCGTAATAATTAGCAAATCCCTTGAATTTAACGCGAAATAAAAATCAAATAAATATTAATGTCTCGATTTTCAGAAGTAGAGTAATTTGCTACGTGTACAAACTGTTCGTCGCAAGCAAACGCTGAAAGCTGACTGATGACGAAAGATTGGGAACAGAGGCTTTCAGCGTGATCGCAGTCCCATTGCTGTCTGAATTTTGCTGCTGTGTGCTTGCCAATTAGTGAATTTGCGATAAATCGAAGACTTCGATTTATGTTGTGCGTGGTGTTGTGTTTGTCGGCCAGTGCCGTGAAGTACACCGCAATAGTGTCAGCCCGCCGTACCTTTGTAGCCGCCGCCGCTGCAGTCGCGCGGAGTGCCGAAGTGTGTACATATAAATGGCGGCTGACGAAAAATGGTACTTTACGAAAGAACAGCTTGCAAACACACCGAGCAGAAAATGCGGTATAGATGCAGATAAAGAGCTGAGCTATCGACAGCAAGCAGCCAATTTCATCCAGGATATGGGACAAAGGCTCGTGGTGTATCCTTTTTTTATACAAAAATTTTCGCATGCGCTGCACGCATGCATCATGTTCTTCCCCTTGCCCCTCTGCGCGTCCTTTGATCACTTGTATTTCTCGACGCGTATTTTCTGCTTTTTCTCATTTTTCAAGCTTTAAAGTATTGCATTATACCTCATATTCGGCACTTCGCGTAATACGAAAGCATGTGAATGTCTTGAGAGGACGCAGAAACTCGTTGAGCACGTTGCCAAACATACAAAACGAAATTCACGCGACGCATGCTACCACGAGAATAACAGTAGATCTTTCACTCTAAGCTTATCGATTCGTGTTTTAGATATTAACCAGAAACGCTCACATTTTCACTTAGAGGAAATTTATAGATAAGCGTTGCGCTCTCACAATTTCTATGTAACCTTCCTCGGCTGTGGCCATCTATTATTTGGGCACGTTAAAGAGGACGATTTTGCAGGTCATCTGTTGTCATAGGATTATTTTCATGTCAGATCTTAATTTTATAATTCTGTTATAAACAAAAAGATTTATTTTTTATCTTCATTTCAATTTTACCACTGGCAAAAACAAAGGATCCTCATTTTCATAGCTAATCGATACTGCTGAATTTTGATGTGATTCTTTTATTGTACAAGGGCAATTAAAATTATTAGTATTTGATATTCTGCATAAAGTATGGCATTTCTTAAAACGTAGGCCCAATATAATTTTGATTTTTGAACAAGATTTTATAAAAATGATTTTAAGATAATGTTTTAATTTGCATTTTTAGATATTCTAATGCATACAATTTGAATTATGCTTGTTTGATCTATTTTAAATTTTCTTATTAAAGAAGTATTAAGAAACAAAATATTAACTCAAGGGACTAGCTTTTATATTTATGTAAATAATCTTAATTTAGTAAAAATGAACATTGCAAAAAAAGTAATAATTATCATCAATATACTCATTTAATTGTTATATTGATTTCTTAGCATTTTATAAAAATGTGGGACTTCATCGTTATTTTTCTTTATATTATATTTAAATTTTAAGAACTACTTTCTATATTTAGTAACAATTTTAATGTCAATAAATCTAATTTAAAGGCTTTTAAGATAGATATTTTAAAGAAATAAATGAAAAAGTTTACTTATTAAACTTATATATAATAAGAAAGTAAGTATTCTATTTTATAATTTTTCTATAAGTATTTTTATTCAATTGTAGTTGATACAAAGTTATTGATTGTAATTTAATAATATAAAATTTGTTTAATTATGATTATATTCCGCTATGCTCAAAGTAAATTTAATATTTCATTTAATTTTATTGGAATTTTTAGATATAGAATATGCATTGATATTATATAAACCAATAATTTCCTATAGTACCATTTTATAGTATATAAGTTTAGTTATATTTGCTTAATTTGAAGTTAAAATATTATAAGTATAACTACAAAAATAATATTAAGGTAACAGTGTCAGAAGAATTATAGAATTGGTAAATAATGTAAAGAATTTTCCTTAATATATTCTTAAATAGATCACAATTATGTATCAATACAGCAATTGTATACATGCATCGTTTCTACGTGTTCCATTCGTTATCACAGTTTCACAGAAACTCGATAGCAGCAGCAGCTCTTTTTCTTGCGGCCAAGGTAGAAGAGCAGCCAAGAAAATTAGAACATGTCATCAAAGTGGCACATATGTGCCTCCACAGAGATACACCGGCTCTTGACACAAAGTCTGAGGTAAGAAGAGAAATTTTTAATATTTTAAACATTCATTGAACAAATAAAATAAAAAACTAATATTATAACAAGTTTTGTGTAAATACATATAAAGTAAACATATTGTATAAACACATTTATGTCAAATAAAGTTTTAAGAAAATTATTATTAACTTTTATTTTAATATATTGTTTGGATATTCTTAAATAAATAAATAAACAAAAATAGTATATTTAATAACAAATATGATTAATAAAGTTTTAACGTGCAGAATAAAAAATTTTTAAGTTAAGAACTATAAAAGGAAACATGTAATAATTTAAATCTTTATAAATTGTTTAACCAAATTGTACTAGGTTACATTGCAATAATTGTAATGTTAAAAGTAGAGAATGTGAAAAATGATGTAAGTTATTTCTTGTGAAATTTTTAATTTTTTAAATTTAGTGAAATTAAATACTTATTTGCTTTAAAATTGGAAAAATGAAAAATTCAAAATATAATTTTAATATGTAAGTAAAATATTACTATATTCTGCATCATGTTACGACATTTATTACTTATACAAATACTCTTTATTTCATGTGATTTTATTAATTAAAGATTTGTATTATTAATTTTAATTTATGATTTGTCATTCTGACCATACAGATGGAAAGATATATTTTATCATATAATTGTATTCTTAAAAGTTATTAATTCAGTAAATAAATACTATTTAAGTTATAAAGTAATAATTATAAAACTCAAATTTATAAATTTTGTACCCAATCAAAAGGTGTATTGCAGGGTTTTATTTTAATATTTATAATATTATATTTATAATTGTTTAAAATAAAAACTAAATAAATAGTGAATGTTGCTTGCTAATTTTGTATTTATCATTGAATGAGAGAGAGGGGTGAGAGGTGAGAAGCTAAAACAATGACTTAACAAGTAATGCTAATAAACGTAGGTTATAGATATAATGAAATAGTTTTTTAATAATACTTTAAATTAAATATTAATAAAATAAAATGTATATTATTTTGGTGTATAAAAAATTGTATTTCAGTGAGGAATACTTGAATAGTATTCTAATTATATTGTATCCTATAAAAAAAATTTAATAGTGTAAATATGTAATAATAATTGTAATAAAACAGAACTTATTAATCATTTAAAAATCATGGTGTAATATTAAAGGACTATTTTGTTCTAGAAACTTAATAGTAGTTAATAAAAGTTAATTATGTTATAATGATATAGGAAACAGTAGATAAAATAATACTTGAACCATTAAAAACAATTTAAAATTATATATTAAATCATGGCTTCAATGGTTCTACCAAATAAACAAAATTATACTTAGAAAAAGTACAAAAATTATATGATCTGGTAATAATAAAATCCTAACAATTTCAAATATGATAAATTTTAATAATCAATAAGAAATAAATAATTAAAAATATTAAATTTTTTAAAGACATGGATATACTTATTTAAGACTTTGTTTAAACATATAAATTTCAAGATTATATTTTGTTTTGTATATAACCTACCTAATTAAGGTATTGTTTTTAATATATTTGACTATTTACTTAAAATCAAGTAGGTAGGATGAAAAAATAAGCTACTTTACACTCTTAATTAGGAAAAATATAATAAGAAATGCTATAATTTTTAACATTTTTTAAATTACTTTTAATAAATATGAATTACATTAAACTTATAAAATTTTAACCTCTTAGCAATACTTAGAACAAGCTCAAGACTTGGTGTTTAATGAGAATGTCTTGCTTCAAACATTGGGGTTCGACGTTGCTATTGACCATCCCCACACACATGTTGTTAGGTGTTGTCACCTAGTAAAAGGTGAGATCTTGTTTTCCTATTTATTACTTCCACGATACAAGAATATTAGGAAATAATACAATTGCATTTTTCTTAAGAAGCTCTACAACACTATCTTTATATAATAATAATTATTTCAATTATTGTAAAATAAAATTTATTCTAATTACGTACAAGATATCTTCAAACATAGTTATTTTGATGTGATAACAATAATTAGTAAATGTTTTCAAGAACAATCAGTATTGGTTCAGTTATTAATAAAATTTGTAATGAAAATGATTGATATTACATTTAATATTTTAAAATTTTTTGCTTTTATGAAGAATGTAAACTAAGACATTGCTATTCATCTCAATAATAAATAATCATTTTTTGAAGAAGTAAAATTATTGAATTAAAAAAAAACAAAAATATTGTAAAAAGTTTTTACATTTGTTTTTTTAATTTTACTGAAAAATAAACCTGTAATATTCTTGTGTTATTGAAAAATGATTTAAAAATTTGAATGATTCAAAATGTATTAAAGTACTGTGAATCTTTTTATAGCGAGCAAGGACTTAGCCCAGACTTCGTACTTCATGGCATCTAACAGGTGGCTACACATTTCCTAATAAATTTTACTCTTAGCGGTCTTCAGATCATATAAGATGTCCGCTGGAATCTATTTCTGAGCTAAGAATTTCAAGCGATAAAGCTTAGCACAACATTCTGTCCTAATATATCTTATTTAATTTAAATTTTATGCAAATAAATTAAATTTTTTAAGTGATTAAACTTAAAAATATTTATACAATGTTTTATATCAATATAAAACTTTGTATATTACAAATTTTTAATACCAAGAAAAGAATGTTGCATTACAGTATTTGAGATATTGCTTGGTTCTAAAAAGAATATATGCCAACGCGATCCGAAGTTTAATTTGTAAACTAAATAACCAACGCGGAAAAGTAATAATAAGGTAAATTAAATGTATAAAAAATGAACATTTATTATGTGGGTAAAATTTTTTTTTATTTTTCTATTTATTTTATTTTATTGATTGACAAGTTTTAAAAACATATTTAGTTTTTTTTTGTCACCTCTATTATGTAGAAGTATTTACTTGTATATAATGGTATATCTATAAATTTAATTTACTGAAGTATTTTATAAAAGAAAAAACTTGTAGATAAAACTGAGAACCTCATTAGTTAATTTTTAAATAAAAATTGTTATTGGTCTCCGAGTTAATCTTGCGATATCGATAGTGATATTTTTTATGAAGAACTTGATTGAAGTAATATAATTTTTCTGAAAACTTTTAATTTAATGCGTATTATTTTAAATTTTTTAAATTAGATTAAAATATCTATTTAAATATTTTTTTCTAAAATACTGAATTTTTGAAAGTATATCTAATAGAAAGATCATTTATCTATTTTAGTTTACATTTGACGACCATGTGTCTTCAATACAAACCTACTGTAGTTGCTTGTTTCTGTATTCATCTTGCGTGTAAATGGTCGAATTGGGAAGTAAGTAAACAAGATAGTGTCAAACAAACAAAGGATTAAATTACAAACTATTAATTTTTTATTGTTTTTAGATACCTCAAAGTAATGAAGGGAAGTACTGGTTCTGGTATGTTGATAAATCAGTGACATCTGAACTATTAGGACAGCTCACTGGAGAATTTTTGCACATATTTGATAAGTGTCCTTCAAGGCTGAAGCGAAAAATTCGGAGTATTTCGGCAAACCAAAGTCCAAATATGTCTCATCCAACTTTATCCAATTCACCATTTGTAAGTTTTATAATTTTATATTTTATACAATTTATGCTTAACAAACTTAATATTTTTAAATGAGAAAAACAATATATTTTCCAGTTAAATTTTTGTACTTAAAAAAAAGAGAAAAAATTCTTTAATATTTATCAGATCTCATATAAAAATATTTTTATATAAAGAACAAAAGTAAAGCATTATGATATAATATAATTATTTTTTAAATAGTAAATAATTTATATTCCAAAAAAATTCTTTTTTGGATTTAGCAATGTATTAAAGTTTAATTTTTTAAAATTATATATACAAAAATAATAATAAATCTTACAATTTTATATAAATGTAATTTGTTATATAGTCTTAATCAATCACATAAATTTTTATATTTAGTCTTTGAATAATTGATATATCTCCATTCAAATGATGGGCACATAAAAAAATTAACTTAGAAATTTTGAGAATCATGAATATATTTGAATAATTATGTATTCTTTAATGTATTCGAAATATTTAATTTCATTTTTTATTTCTTTTGATTCATTAGTATTCAACTATATATAAAGAAATATCAATCTTCTACTGTAAAAAATCCATTAAAAATTTATTTTATCCAATATTTTTCTAATTAATATAAAATATTGATTACACTTAATAGTTTTTATAATCATTAAAATTAAAAAAATTCTTATGTATTTTTTACATTAATAAAATATCTTTATTGTTTTGAAAAATTAACAAAATCTTGTTTTTAATAAAGGATATTTCTTTTAATGAGATATTGAGATATAAAAATTGTCTGTTCTTTAAAATTTTTTGAACGAAAAATGATTTATTTTACTTTGTCTAATACATAATTTTACATTATAATATGAAAATATGTCGCACATTTATTTTAAAAAATTTTAAATTCAAAATGATAATACTAGATTTTTACAAATTTAAATTAGCGATTTTTATTCATAATAATATAGTTTTTTTGCAGTAAAGAGTACTTTCTAATTTAAAATGATCTCCATGTCAATGATTTTTAAAGAAAATAATTAAGGACTTTGTAAAAAATTGCAGGATGCTGAGCCACGTAAGGTGCAGTCACCAGCAAATGCCGATGGCGGCCTCTGTTTTCAGTCCAATCGTCCGTTCCACTCGGATAAGTCTGAAACTGATAGTACGAAAAAAACTAGTACTTCGCTATCCGGACGTACGTCTGTCGATTACCGGGAATACCGCGAAAAAAAGGAACGCGAACGACTTGAACGTGAGAAAGCTGCTGTGAATGCTTCTTCAGTTGCTTTAAGTGTAGATCCTAATAAACACCATTCGCATCACCACAAACAAAGCTCTTCTGGTGTTAGTGTGCCGAACAAGCACTCAAACTCCTCTTCTTCTTCATCGAGCGGATTGAAGCAAGCTGTACATCATAACCATCACCATAGTTCGCGCCAAGATATCAAATCATCCTCCCAGATAATGGCGCAAAGACACTCGACCGTTAGTAGTCAACCAAGAGATCTTAATCGTGACAGGCAGAGGATGTCACGAGAATATAATTCCTCTAGTAACACAAGCGGTGGAACTGTTTACTCTCATAGTCACTCCATTGATAACTGCCTTGATTCTACCCTAAACAGTATCGGACAGGAATCTTCAACCATTCACCCGCCAGAGAAACTCAGTAACAATGTACATAAATCTTTGTCGCATGATAATCGAGGGAACGATCCGAGGCATCCTAAGCAGCAACAACAACAGCAGAAGGATTCCGTTAAGCCTTACACCAAATACGCTGATCCGGTGTCAACGTCTTCACGGACATCGAGGAAGCCAGATATTCTTGAACAAAGGAGTGAGGAAGTACGAAAACTTATTGAGAAACCTCTTCCACCACCAAAGCCAAGGGCCGAAGTGTTAAAGGAAGAGTATGCGGCGATGATGCTTAAGCAATCGCATCATCCATCCAAATATGGCCACCAACCGGAAAAGTCGACCATCAACACAACGCAAACAGCTGCTTTGCCCTTGGCTGAGTCAAAAACGTTAAACGTTGGTCAAACGGCGTTCTCAGCCGAAAAGTCGCCCAACGCTCCTGTTTCTGCCTCTCAAATATCTCACAAGTCTTTATCAACTCCTTCCAAGGCTAGTCAGATGCTTCCGTTGAAGAACGGCAGTTCGTCATCTTCCGCCGCTTCCCTCGGTTTACTTAACAATCTCGATGATGCAAAGGCGGAGAAAAGGCCTCGAGGGCAGCCGCAGTTTTCGACGGAACGAGACAGTAATCCTGCTCTACAAACGCCACCAGCTCCAACTAAACATAGGTCACTCTTCAGTCCTGAAAAGACGCCAACGCCTTCACCGAGGGAGTCGTCGCACTCGCAACGATCGAAGCAAAAACAAAAGACGTCCCCGGCTCTGCCCAAGCAGGAGCTATTACCGTCCTTTGCGAGTCCTAGTTCTATGCATCAGGCTTCTGAGACGTTGCAAATGAAACAAAGGCTCTCAAATAGCACGAGTTCGACGACACTATCATCGCAGAAGCAACATCGAGGCACGAGTAACACCGATGCCGTTCTTGAACAAGATTCGAAACAGCATCTGCTAGAAGGACAGGCTCGCAGGCTAGGATCAACCTTCAGTTTGCATGAACCACTGATAATGGTTGGCAATCGCCTTTCGGATCTCTCACAGTCATCTAAGGACAACGCCATAGGTAGCAAAGCTACCGTACCTTCTGTCGTTGATGTAAAAGCAATTCCCGAACATATAAAACCTTTCGATGGCATAGATCCAATGATACTCTCCAATCAACGACACAAGCAGCTGCATCATGGACTCAGTAATGGATTAGATACTAGTATTGTGAAACAGGAATACTCGACGATAGATCCTTCTAGCTTCCTCGTAAAACTCGAACCACCAGATGAAATATTAAGTACGGAGACATCGACTGATTTGATGTTTATGAAGCAGGAACAACCGAAACTTGCCGATTATCTGTCGTATCAGGAACCGGTGTTAAAGAGCGAACTTACGGATGAGTCGGAACTTGTCATTAACAAACAGGAAAGCTTTTCACCACTCAAATCCGCTCAGAGCATTAGCGCATTGTTACAGGAGCCTCTTGCAGCTGTGAGTTCACTGCTTCAACAAACACAAGGCTACGAGCAACAACAACAGCCTGTTGTGGAAGAGAAACCACTACTTCAGTTATCGCAACAACCGCAAACACAATTGGAACCGTCTTTGCCTTCTACTGTAGACATGAGTGAACTTGACGGTCCGATTCAGTGTATAGTAGACGCTCCACCGTCTACAACGGGTGCAGTAGTGGTCGCGTCCACAACCGTCACGGTTCTGCCAGTGGAAGAGAAAAAACTCGAGCACCGCAGTAAAAGTGAGAAGAAGAAAAAGGAAAAGAAACACAAGCACAAGGATAAGGATAAGTCAAAAGACAAACATAAACACAAGCATAAAGACAAAGACAAAGAAAAACATCATCGCGATAAAACTGACAGAGAGAAAGATAATAAGACTGAAGAGGGTAATGGCACCACGAGTGGCAACGCGTCACTCGGCACCGTACCCATCAAAATTACTATACCCAAGGACAAACTCAACCTCAGCTCCGAGTCTATCGGTACCTCCTCCTCCACCACTATGACCAACAGCAGCAACAGCAGTCTCAAGATTAAAATACCTAAAGAGCGACTCAAGGGTACCGAGGTTTCTTCGCATCAGCAGCAACAACAGACTCAACAAGCTGCATCCCAGCAAGCGCCTCTAAAAATCAAGATACGTACCGATGCGTTATCCAGGAGTGCAAGCGAACTGCAGGTGCCATCCCAGCTGGATGGGAATAGTGGCAGCAGGAAACGTGAGCGCGTCGACATGACGGAGTGCTCAGCCTCAGGCGCGCCACCGGCTAAAAAGCAGCAGCAGCAGCAACGGCAAAACGGCCGACACAACTCGTATAATTCGGGCAGCAATGATAAGGTACGTGGAGGCGGAAGAGGGGCAGGCCCCCGGCTTCCTCCGTATCCGTATCGGCAATACGGGCTTGCCCAACAGATGCGCGAGGTCGGCTATCGTGGTTACCACCAACAGCGTCAGTCGCCACCGCCGCCACCACCGCCAGCCTTCTTACGCCATCCTCGCCCCCCACCGCATCCGTACTTTACCAATTATCCGCCGGCGGTGCAGGCGCCGGTTTTCGCCGTCGGATACACGGCCGGCATGTACGATCATGCTATGTATTATCAGTATCAGCAGCAGCAGCAACAGCAGCAACAGTTCGCGACGGCCATGTATCCGACGGGAGGTATGATGATGACGGCGGACGGACAAATCGACACGAGTGTTCCGCCTCCGTCGTTGGCGACTAGGCAAAGGCAGCTGGCTCTCGGGCAAATTTCGGAGGAACTCGAAATTTCTAAGTTCGTCCGGGAGCAGCCACCCCCGCCGCCACTGCCCAGCGGTCCTCCTCCCAGTTCCTCGCCACCACCTCCTCCACCACCTGAATAAAATCCGATGATTACCTTACTACCACTACTCATTCCCCTTCCCAACACACGACACACAAATCTTTAATAATGTGCGAGAGTCCAAGTCCAAGACTTATTCTTTTTTATTTTGTGTTTTTTCTTTCGTTGGGAAGCTTAAGCTTGCAAAATGTGATTTTGTATTGCAATGTCGGTAATAGTTTTTTTCTTATTTGTGTTTGATATCTAGTGATATTGTCTTATAAGATGCAAAAATAATAGATAATATTTTGATATTATCTACGTGCTAAATTGGATTAGAAATAAATATCTTTTAAAATAAAGAAATCGATGAAAGTATTAATGTAGAAGAATAATATTGAAACAAGCTGGTTAACGTATTATTTTTTAAAATTTTATTATAATCATAATTAATTATTTTTAAATAAAATAAATGAAATAAACCTAATTATTGCATTCAAACCTTAATAAAAATAACTTATCTTGTACATTTTAGAAACTTATATAGTGCAAAAGACTCATCTAAAATTATCATTAGTTAATATTTTAAAATTCTATGAATGTACTAGATTTGGAACTCAATATTTTTATTTGTATTCATTTTTAATTGATAAAAAACTACAAAATATTCTGTTAGCATAAGCTTCTCAATTAATATTTTTGGAGTAGTAACACACTGATTGCTAAGTCTAGCCTCTCTCTTTTAGTCGTAGATGTATCACTGTATGAATTATTATCTTTTTCTATTTTCTTGGTTTTTTTTTTCTTTTTTTTCAATCTTGCGTTTACTTTCGAACGCTGTAGAAAATCGGCGCGTCTTTTTGTTGTTTAGTTTGTTTGTGCCTGTGAGTGACTGATATCTTTTTTGCACCTTAAGAATACTTTATATAAGTAGTGCAATAGAAACTTAAAATCTTGAAAAATTAATTTTTTTATATAGATTTTAAATAGATTAGCAAATCGCGAATTTTTAAAAGATGTTTCATCTGAAAAGAAAAACTATCTTAAGGAAAGGTCTAAAATCGGTTTTTGTTGAAAAAAAAGTTGTCACGCAAATTTTATTGGCATTTAAGTGTATAGAGTAAAAAGAAAAAAATCTAGTGTGTTTATTGTTATTGTAGGTTGAATTACTTAAGAAAAATCATTACAATAAGATGATTACAGCTTGACAACAGCTGGAAATTTTTAAATCATATGATTTAAGTTAGTTGGTAATAAGGGGACCAAGTCACCTTAGATCTTTTAATAACGTTTGTAAAAATTGATGTGCTTTCTCAAGGTCTTGAGATTGCCAAGTTGAAATTAACTTAAAAAATAAAAAAAATATGATAATTATCTATACAAGTCGAAATACGCAAAATATTAGAAAGTTATCGCCAACCGTACATTCTCCTTTCTCCGTTATCAAACTATTTTTATCAACTAAAGAAAAATAATTTATAAATATATTTCTTTTTGTTACTACATTTGTTGTAAAGAAAACTGTTAAATTTCGCGTTAACAAGATCCGTGTCCCAGTAAATGGCTACATTTTTATCAAATGTAAAAAAAGCATTGTAAATTTTATCATTTTAGGTGACTACTTTTATTCATAATTTTTTATACAAACTTTAATGAAAAAGGTTGAAAAAACAAATATTAAAGTTTTTAAAAGTATTTATTGTAAATAAAAAGAAATACACGATTAAACAATAAAATTTTTCATACTAATGCTACCATTTTTAAATATTTACTATATTTTAATTACTGTTAGATGGTCAAATTTGAGATACTTGTCTGACTTGTTAGAAATGTTATAATTTTTGTACATTTTGCTTTAATTGTTGATATCAAACGCAGGGCGTTTGATCTTGTATCATTTCACAAACATAAATACACAATTCACTAGTTTTTCTTAGTACTATATACAAATCAATTAAATATATGAGTAAAGTAGTATAGCTCAATTTATACTTGTAATTGATTTGAAAGATCATTAAATCGTTCTCTGCTAACTTGCTTGGGATGTTTCCTTTGTCAACTGTGATTTGCACTATTGTAGATATATTTTTTATATACCGCTCTTGTCTTGTTCTAATGAGAACATTTGAGCTGCTTTTTATTTTATATTTTCTATAATAAAAGAAGTGCTTTCTTTAAGAGAAGTCCTAAGATTTTTTAAATGTATGAGTTTCGTATGTATGAATGCGTCTGCAAGTTTTTAAGTATGTTTTATATATAATTTCTATTTTGTGTATAAATAATTAATATTAATTAATGTGACCTTTAGAAAAAAAATAATGTGTAATTTTTTTAGTTTAACGAAGTTTTGTAAAAAAAAGAAAAAAGTGAAATTCAACAACAGAATCAATTTGCGTGAAACTTAAACATTAATTTACATATTACTTCCTGAATTGTTTGCTGAAAAATTTATACATTCATTTTTATTATCGAAAGTTATGAAAAAGTAAATAAACGAGAATAAGTAAATAAAGTAGAGTTTCGGTTGTAATTGCGATATTAAAATATCCATGTTATAAAAAATGTGATAATTTAAACGTTTTACAAAAAAAAATATGTTATTTTATTCATATTTTATTTTTAATATTCTAAACATTGAAAAACTTCAAAAATAATAGATTGTGTCTTATGGAAAATGAACAAATAGAATGAACAAAAATAAAGAAGAGATGCCTAAATTTTTCTAACGCCAATCACTCAGTAGTGCCTGCACGTTGATTTTCCTTTCAGTAGTGATCTTTACTTTGCTATACGTATAATTGTAATACAGTTGTAGAATAAAAAATTGATTTTCTTCAAGATTTTAAGATATCGTTTTCCTGCATGATCTCTTGAAATCTGAAAATGTATTGTCGCAGGCCTTAATTCGTACTTCACGTTGATTGTATATAGAAATTCTATATATACTTTTGCCTTGTATTTTTGTGCATCAAAAACGTAGAATGCCGCTTTTTCGTTACTTATTTTTATTCTTCCGTATACTTTGCTCTTCCCGCACGCTGCCCAGTTTTTCTTTTAATTATCGTAGAAGAGAATTTATTATTTTATTTAAGATAGTTTGAAAAATGAAATCCCTTATCGAATGAGTAATATAATTATATAAGAATTACATGAGTTTATAATATAATAATAATTAATTGAATTTAATCACATCTATTTATTGGAACCAAGTTTTGGATGTATTAAATAATATTCAAAACTGTATATAGTTGTAAAAAATTATACAACTGCCTAACTGTCTAGTTATAACTAAATGAGGATTTAATGCAAATATGACGATTGATACAACGCAAAAATTAAAGAATTAAAGCTAGTTGAAACTATAAGTTACATAATTTAATTAATAATACCGTTTTTTATCTTTATCTTACATTTTATCTATAAAGTTATATTATAGTTGCAAATAAAATTTTCAAAATGTCCTTAAAAATGGGTTTGATAATATTTATACTGTCTTTAAAATATACTTATTGCATTTAGGAATAAGTAGGGTAAATGAATAAAACATAGTATTGCTCAGTCGGTAATGGACATACATTTTAAAATACTCTTTAGGCAAGCAAAAGCTCTATATGGTCTTGCTACTTTGAAACTTATAACGATATAAAATTCAATTCGGGAAAGGCAGGAAAGCACAAAGAGAGAACAATAAAGCTAAATGACGCTTTTACTCCCTATTGATATCTTGCTTTCTTGAATTCGCGGAGTTGGCTCACCTAAATTTTTAATCGAGAATTTATTTGTATGTTCAAGCCGGACCGATTTTACGAAGCCGTCGAAGTTAAAACAGATTCGGGTGAAGCCGTCGAGGGATTTCCGAAGAAATTCGTACCCACGAGCTACGGTTCGTCCCCGAAATTTTACTCCTAAAAAACAGAAATGATCGGTATAAATGGCCTAAATCGTTGAGATGTACTTATGTTTATTTCTCTTTCCTTTTTTTTTACCGAGACGCACGTGTGATAGAAAGAAATATGAAATTTTGTAAATAAACTCGTTCTTATAAAAGATATATTTATTTTTTTATACTTCGTTCGAAAATTTCGTTGTAAATAAATAAATTAATTATCCTGGGTCATCGAGGTCATTATAAAAAAAAAATGATTATACGGCGATAGAAATGTCGTAGTAATTGACTGATACTGCGTTTTTTATAAAATGATGTTATGTATTCTTGATTTATCTTCGATTTATTTTATTTTTCCTTTTATAAATTAAATAGATTTACGCTTATAAAATTTATCTTTACGTGATGACTTTAGAAAGTTAAAAAGTGTAAAATTTGACTAGTAAGTTTGAGAAAATGTAAGCATTCTGCGTAAGCTTGGTCAAGTTTAAAAAAGTATCACACATATTATTTAATATTGTGCTGTATATTTAATTTATAAACATTTAAGATATTATTAGCACTTTTTATTGAATCATATTTTAATCTAATGAAAGAATACCTAATTGAAATTTGTACAATGCTTCTTATTTGACTTATAGAATTTCTTTTGATTTTCTCAATGATAAAGATTACTTTTTCACTTGATATAACTAATAAAAAAGAGTAGTGTATATAAAAAAGTAGTACCATTACAATTATTTTATTAAAAATGTTTAAAACCGTTACATGCTCTATTTATTTTTCCAACCACTTTTTATTCATGTAGTATTTGGTTTGTTGATAAATAAAATTTCTAATTTTATAACTTGCGTGTTTATATTTATTTAACATTAAATTGCTCAAAATTATTTACGTAAAAATTCATATTTTTTCATGTGTCAGTCAATTACTGATGCATTTGCTTTATTCGGCGCTACTTAGCTTGAAAGGATAATTTTTTTAAAATACATACAAAGTGATTATAAGCATATATAAGGCAAAAAATAAAAATTTCCCATTTTTTCCTAAGCAGTAATTTTTTTATACAAAATTAAGTTTTTATAAACATAAAAATTGTATAATTTACAGAATATATAAACATTTGTTCAAAAATATTAAAAAGGATCCGAATTATGAGTCATCGTCGGAGCGCTCTTTTAGAAAGATATTTTGCAGTGAGTAACATATTTTCGCCCAAATAATCTGAAGTTTAAAAATTAAATTACTTTTATTAGTACATGTATTTATATATATGATATTGATAACATTTAAATAAAATGAATTTAAAGCAATGAATTTTAATCACAACTATGCAAAATTTATTTATCCTATTTATAAATTAATTATGATTTACGCTTACAAAATTTTTTCTATATGATGACTTTGGAAATGAAAAAGTGTACATTTGACTAGTAACGACAAGAAAATAAATATTTTCCATAAGTTTATGCAAGTTTAAGAAAGTATCGGGTACGTTATTAAACACTTTGCTGTTTATCTCATTTATATAAAAGTCGAATTTCATTAAAGAAATTGAGAATTTACATCGAAATAAATAATCAAACCATCAAATATTAGATTTGTGTATTTTAAATAAATATAAAAATTACAGAAATATCAATGTAATTCTTTTTAGAGCGTTCCGAATTAAGGTAGATGTTTTTCCCAATAAATTTTTTAAATTTCTAAGTGCCTATAACGCTTTCATCAACTTCAAATCGAACGTAAAATTATAAGTTTGTCTCTTATTAATAATATTGCATAATAATCTATTTAATATTTTACAAATATAAAGTACGTTTCAAAAACTTTAATCGAAAATTTCCAACAAAGAATATTACGGCAACAAATTAGATTTTTATAAAAATATTTTGATAGAAATGAAAAATAATTTATCTGAATAATTTTTATCATTTTTTAATTAAATTTTATATTGAAGTTGTTTAAGACATTAAATGATATAATATTCATTTCAGTAAACTCACATAAAAAACGAGCTAAAAAATAAATGTATCAAGTAACACAGTAAAAGAAATTACTTTATAATTGTAAAAATGTAATATCTTATGAATGTGTCCGTTCGATGTTCTTTAAAATATACTAACTTTTATAATTCCTAATTTTCGGTGTTTCGTGTGTGTACGTTTTTAATTATCGTTTAGGGTCTTCGATAATATTTCGTAACACTCGAAGAGATTCCTTGTAATTATTCATTATGTAACTGTTATTTTTAGAATTTAATTATCCATTACTTTAAATGTTTCTTTTTGGTTTTATTCGCATTTATTTTAAATCATTATTGTGGGATCAATTACTTTGCTACTATTATTTCCCTAATTCCCTGTAGTATATATTCTTGTAGTTGACTTTATGTTGTGATGATCATTTAAAAAAATTTTTATTTTTATCAATGTTTATTCATAAAAAAATTTATTTGCCATAATTGTGAGAGATGAATCAATTCAAAAAATAGTCTTATTACAAAAACTGAAGATCTTAAATAAACGTTGAGTAGTTATTAAAAAAACACTCAATTTATCGTTTAGACAACAAATTTTAATAGAATTCCAATATTTTTCAATTTAAATGAATTGGTTTTTGATTAGATTCATCTTTACGTAATGATTATGTCAAATGTTACGAAAAGTAAAGTCATTTGTATTTAAGCTTTAAAAATATCTCGTCACTCTTTTTTTATAAAGAATTTAATAAAATTTACAAATTTAATTTTCTTTTATTATGAGATACAGGTTTTTGCTAGCATAAAAAATAAAAGACTTTGCTAATCGCTTCATCTGTCAAATTATGTATGTAAAAACTAAAAAATCAAAGATGGGAAAAATATTTAATAAAGTAATCAATAAATTGATATAAACTTTATGTATTGATTTTTAAAATAATTTTAATATTTATGATTAAAATATTTAAATTTCATTTGGTACCTTTTCAATGTATTAATTAGAATTATTTTTTATAATTATAATACAAAATAATTTCTAAAGTCACTATTTCCACCAAATGCTACTCCATTTTGTTATGTTATGTAAATTTTTTTTTACGTAATAAAAATACATTTTACAAATCATTGCTCAAGTTTTATATGAAAATAGAAAAAGGATCTAAAGATTCTTCTTTTTAGAAATATAAACGTTCATTTAATTATTCATAGAAAAGTTACCCATCTCTGATAATGAATAAATAGACAAATAAATCAATATAAAAAAGATAATATATAAGTATATAAGAAGAGAGAAACAAATTAAAAAAGGAACTATCTTTTTAGGGTGATCGAATGACGTACACGTGAAACGGAACGTTCAAATGTCGACGAGAAACAGAAAT
Source organism: Wiebesia pumilae (assembly GCA_018907045.1). Lineage (NCBI taxonomy): Eukaryota > Metazoa > Arthropoda > Insecta > Hymenoptera > Agaonidae > Wiebesia > Wiebesia pumilae. The sequence continues at coordinate 1,653,387 of JACCHZ010000033.1, forward strand.
AAGAGAAAGAGATTAAGAGAAAACGAAAATGCAACGTTAGTGTAACGTTATAAAAACAAAAGCAAACATATTTGCTATTAGGACAGTCGTCAGTAATATGTGGGCGATTCAGATGGAGTATATCCGCAAAAAATATTCGCTCCAGAGTTCCACAGAGAAAGTGTTGTTACTTCTTGTCAGTTCATTTTCTATTATTCATTTTATCGTAGGATTATAAACTGATGAGAAAAAAATATAAGAATAAACTATATATTGCGGGCGTATTCCTTTACGTCTTCTGAAGGAGAATGAAAGAAATGTACAAATGACACCGAGTGAAAGTTGAAGGGGGTGAGTTTTGCCTCATGTTGATAAAGTAGATCTATTTTCGAAGTGTGAAAATAGATACTCATATTGTATAATTTAAAAAAATGCGTAAAAAATGAACGAGGGAGTGAAAGAATGAAAGTGAATAAAAGGGAGAGAGAGTGAGAAAGAGAAAGATAATAAAAGGAACGGCACGTGAAAGAATGAAAAAAAACAGTCATTAATTTATAGGTGCAAGTTTTGTTTCTTCTTCTCGTTGTTATGTATCAATATGTTAATGTATGTTGGGTGAAAGAATTTACAGACGAGAGGAAGCGAAAAAGTTTAATACCAAATGAGAATTTTGTTGAATAAAAAAGGATGATTTTTTCCAATTTCATTACCGAGGTACATTTATTATTATTTCCTTTTTTCGATTATTTTTTTCTAAATTTTGTACAGAAGATGTATATATTGTACTCGATCGTCTTCTATTTTGATATTTTCAATTTAAATAGCCCATATATTAGTCATATTTAATCTATGTAGTATTTTTTCATCGAAAAAGAAAATAAAATCATCAACAGAACGTACAATTTCGTAGACTTAGAGGCATTATAAGTCCTGATTTTACTGCACTGTTATACCAACTAAATCGTGAATGATTCAATTTTATAAAACATACTTCAATTTTGAAGGTTCATTCATTAGGTATTTATAATGAAGTATTTTATTACTGTGTAACATCTTTAGAACATAATTTAAAGTTATTTTCAAAAGTTATTCAAATAAACGAAATAGTAATTTAAAAATACTATACGATTTTTCGCATAGATGAAAGTAAAAAGTTGTATTAAAATGAAAAGAACCATTAAGATGATAAGTTTCGAAAAAAGCTGATAGTTACAAGGTATTATCACGATTGAATGTGAATTTGAAGTCAATATTTCTTTTCTTATAATGTGTGTATACGACATTTGCCATGAAGGCATTTTCAAATTAACGATAAACGCTATTTAATAAAAGCAGTTTGATAAATTCAAGTATTAAATTAGTTAAATAGTCAGAAGAATAGATTGGGCTTAAAATATCTCTAGCTAATAATAAAAATAATCACCCCCGAATGACATTATCAGCATCTTCAAAATTAATAAAACTACTACATATGTTTCATTTATATCTACATTTTTTATTTGTTTCTATAAATATAAATTTGTATATGTATATAAACAAACATCAATTATGTTTGAATAGAACTGATTATCATATAAAAAAAATTTAAATATATATTTTAAAAAATAAATGTATGCAGCAGTTTTTTGTTTGATAGAATTATTATTTATAACTTTACGACTGATTGCAAATGACTATCACAATTAATGAAATAAAATAAAATTAAATGTGAAATAAAGAAAGGATTGTGTTTGCATTCATAAGGACGATTCATTCTATTTTAAAGGAAATAATCATATACTTACTTTTATAATCAGTATATTATCGTATGATTCATTGTCAATTTTAGTATATACTAGAGATAATGTAAAGATAAAGAAATATGTTATTGTTTATTTTAACAAAAAAATTACCAATTAAATTGTTTTGTATTTAAGATAAAGAAATATTTTTGTTTTGTACTACGTATTGAACATCGATTTTCATCAAATTTTTATATTGAAAAAATGTTTGTTAAGGTTCAAACTTTTAATGCAATCTTTTATTTTTTCAAGAATAAGTCTTATTTTGAAAAGGCCTATATGATTCTAAATGTACATTTATATTATATTTTTTGTACGACCATTGATGCATTATTACATCTTTTCTGCTTAAAGAGGCAAGCTAATTGCTACATTGATAAATAATTATATAAAAATACATGCACTGTACATATAACTTTACACGACATACGACGAATTCAAAACTCGTAAAAGAATAATATATATAATCTTCGAGTGTTACGGATAGAATGAAATAGAAAAGTAATGTATTGTGATTGAATTACATTTTTTTAATGATTATCGTAAGTATTAATAAGTGAAACTATTTTAAACTGTAAATAAAAAGTAATATATAAGTAATAACTAATTAAATCTCATTTTTTATACATTTTAGAATTACATGTAATTCTAAAATGATTTTTTTATTGAAATATGTACGTAAGGTAAAATTTTTGCATAAATAAGAAACAAAAATACTTTAAAAAATTATATGTATTCAAAAAACAGGAATAAAATTTTTTGAATTTATTGCGATAATCAGCGATGATTTCAAATTATTAAAAAAAAAGAATAAGAAGAAACGACGAATGTGATAGCGAGTAAGCGTGAGGAATTTAGGCAATTGGAAAAGTAAATTGATTATAAACATAAATAAATTGACACATTGAAGGCGATGACTTTTTACTTTTGCGAATCTCGACAGCGGAGAAACAAAGGAGAAAAAAGTAATTTTATTTTTCGTCGACAGTTGTTACGAAGTAATAGTATATAAATATATTATACATAAAATACCAAGAGAAAAGTCAAGAGGACGACTCGACTCTCTTATCATAAAAAATTAATAACAATAATAAAAAATAACGATGAAAAAATGATACAATGAGTTTTGAAATAAATCATCTTATTCGTTTATCATTGCAGCAAATCTTCATATTTCTCAAGATTTATTTTCATAAAGGTATATTAAAGGAGGGGAAGAGAGAGAGAGAGAGAGAGAGAGAGAGAGAGACAGTAAGATAGAGTAAATTGATGAAGAACCAAAGGCGAGGGCTTGCACAATTTCCCTTTTGTATTCATTTTATTAAAATGAAAAGTTTATGTGTTAATGTCAAGAAAGGAAAAAAAATTTTGTTTAAAACTGAAATTTTTAATAGCCAATTTGTATTTATGTACGAATAACTCATATAGTGAATTGAAATGCTATTAAGCAGCAGTTTCGAAGTATCGAATTGATAACTGAATGAACTAACTTTTATTTATGTTACTTTTATTATTATTATTTTATTTTACATTATCCTTTTACTCCCTAATTATCTTTCCTTTCCATTTACGAGCATATGCCCGAATGTGTATGTTTTTCTCGTTATTGTTTTTATTTATCTTTTCTTTTAATTAATACGTATTTATATTGAATACATGTAAACGTATAGTTTAAAAAATTAAGTTCAACTTTATGCACAATCAGTTGCGATTGAATTAAGTTCCTTAAAGGCAATGAGATACCAAATGAAACCAACAAAAACAAAATAAAAAAGATAAAAATCTTATACTTTTAGATTTAATTTTTCTAATTAATCCTTTACGTGTTGCATGTGTAATTGTTAATATTTCGTAGTACCAGACTTCTTTTAAATTTTAATAAATTGTATTATATGATTTGTAGATAGGATTTTGTAATTTTGTAATATTCCGAGTTTTTCTTTTATATATAAAATGTTGAAGCGCCGTACAACTGCAACACTTAAAGAATTGACGAAGCCTCATCATTTTAATGAAATGAAAAGTTTTTAAAAATATATCAAAAAAATCATGGTTCTTTACAATTCTTTGTAATGCATGCTTGTTATTTAAGCCAAATTTTTATCGCAATCGATTGTGTTACATATTTCAGAAGCTGCAATATTTTTTATTTACATTATAATTTATTGGAATATGAATGACTATAAATGTAATTCAATTACAATTCACACGCATTTTTTTGAATGGTTAATGGATCGTCGTCAGATATTTAAATGAAAAGATAAAAAACAGAAAACGCATGTTGGAGAAAGAGAAAAAAGTCCAGTGATTTATAAAATTTATATTATAAAATGAATAGTTAACGTTATTTTTTTATATTCTTAATTATTTTGCTTGTACATGCTTTTGTGAATTATACTTGAAACGAAGGTGTGATTTTTTATAAAATCAGCATTTAATAATTCATCTAAGAGCCTAAAAGTACTTAGTTAAGCGAATAAGTTTTATGTTCTTAAGTATAATTACGGAATACTATAATTAGTACTCAATTCAATTACTTTATTGAAAAGCAGCTTCTTAAAACAATATTTTTAATTCATTGTCACCAATAGACTAAATATATTATCAATATTGTATCCATCTTTTGACGAAAGTATAATCATTGTGATATTTTTAATGGAAAGAAAATTTGTTTAAGGTTCTTTTTGTAAATCATCGGGTTCAATAACAAAGATTCTTTATTTTCTGCGTAATTTTTTTCTTCATTATGTTTCACATTTTTCAGCATATGTAATACATTTTTTTAATTATTGGTTTAATTATCTACTTAAAAGCTTAGGTTGAACTTTTTATAAGTGCTTGAAACAGTAGGTAGCAAATTTACCTATTATTATACTTAAAACATTTAATATCTATTTAAGTTTGAATTTAATAATATTGTGTATAAATAATAATCTTGTCCACTCAGTGAGCATTTTTACCTAGACTAAAATGTAATATAGTTTTTATGTTCTATTTTTCAATACATTTTTAATTCGATTTACATTACAATTGATCTTTTCAATAGTTTTCAACAAAAGTAGATCTATCAAATGCTAACTTTGCACAGTCTTTTTTACATGAGAGATTCCAATTTCTTTATTTTAAATAAGATTCTTTAGTGGAATGCTGCGCTAGAATTTTTAAACGAATAGTTGCTGAGGATATTTTTTCATTAATTTCATCTCATAATTAGTCTCAGTTTTTGAAAGATTTTTTACTCTTGTTCAGATTTTTCCTGTTTAATAAAAATTCTCTTTTCGTTATTATTAATTTCTTTATACTACGTACTTATCTTATATTTTACCTTTACATTAAAAATTCGTCTTTAAAGCTTTAATGTTCTTTCTATTTTGGACCTTTAATTGTGACATACGTATAATAATAAGATCTCTCTAGCGTATTGCAGGATCCTGTAAAAACTTTTGATTCTCATCTGCATTCTTTACCTTCACTTATTAATTTTTTATCACAGCTTAATTTGCAGGTCAATCAATAAATTTAATTTACAATTCAACGTACCCTATTCTGAGTAATGCAGTAAAAACGTGTTCCATATATTTAAACTCACAATATACGGGGAATATGTGTTATATGGAAGCAAAGAAGTACTTATTCCAGTTATGAATAGCTTTTTCCTCATTGAAATTTAGTCGCATCCATAAGTATTGTAGACAATCGTGTTATCGTATTAATGCATGTTTATGGAACTATTAATTCTTTAGATAATTACGATATACTAATTGTTATTGTTTAATTTATGTTACGAAGATAAGATAGGTAACTGAAAAGGTGTTATTATCCACATAATTCTCGATAAGAACGAGAGTGATCTATCTCACGAATATTATAAGTAATAAGATACAAGTCCTTTTTTAAGCTTCGCTCATTTGAATGTTATGTAAAAAATAGATCTTTATCTTTAGAAGAACCGAACATATTACTACTCTGAAATCTTATATATCTGGAGCAATCTTCCTTATGTTAGGATAATAAACATCATTGTTAAGGGGAACAAAGTACGTAGCCGTTTGGTAAAAGTTTTGAATGCAAGTAACATTACTAAGCTTCTAAACTACATTAATTTATCATGCTATAGATACGAATTTTTTAGAATTAAAAAAACTTAAGATAATAATATCTATACTTTCCTCTTAGTAATTTTTAAACTTATTTAACTTTAAGCTGGTACTCATACTGCCAAACTCTTCACATTAGTTCATGAAAAGTTTGCTTTTAGTTATACTCCCGGCACAAAAGTAATCAATTCACTGAAAGAGTTTTCTTACTCATATTTTTCAAAATTATCATTCTTTAATATGTAACAACTTTAAACGTATATTTAAGTTATGTCATTAACTTACCATTCAATATTTTTAGATATTTTTGGACACTTATTTTAGAATTTTTCATATTTTCGTTTCAATTTATATTATTATTAATTTGTTATTTCTGTTAAAAGTCATTTTACAAATAAATTCTGATTTTTTATAAGATTTGTTTGAAATGCATGAAAATTCTTTTATAAATAGAAAGACGTCTTTTATGTTATTATTTGTGGTGTTATTACTTGAGCAATCTGTTTCAAATTCAAATAATCGATAAATTTATATAGTAATTGAATCCAAACATATACAGATCTATTTTATTAAGTGTGAGAATTAATTGTAGTAGATCGCGAATTGTATTTTTTTCTATTTATATAATTAAAAATTCGTTTTGATTTTAATTAGATTTATTTACACTTATTAGCTAAAATCCCGTACGTTGATACTGAATATTATGAAAACGCACATCACATTTGTTCTTTTTGATACGTATTCTTAAGAATAATCTTTTGAAGAACTGTTTTGTAGGATGAAGGTGAGAACATTTTTTTAAGGGTACCATTTTTACCATTTTTAGACTAAGAGCTATTATGATAAATCTTGTTTAATCTAGCTAATTATTTATATTCCTTTACTAATATCGTTTTACTATGGCACAACAATACATGAATTTTATTACAATGATATTCATTCGTTACAAATTATTTTAATTGGAAAGTTTATTGTTTTACATATAACGGATTTTTATAAGAATAATTGAAAATTATTATTACTATCAGACTGACTACTATGATCACTAGTTTTTCTGTATATAAAAATAATCTTCATATTACACTTTTTCGTGAGTACAAATTTTTTTGAACTTTAGATTCATTTCAATTTAGTTTTCATAAATTTATCTTCTATAATTTATCTTCTAAACTAAAAGTCTATACCTAGATTAATAAAATAGGAGTTTTTAAGTTTCATAAGGTGATTATAAAATGTAAAGAATGCTAAGCATTTGACTAGTTTTGACAATGTATTAAAATATTGGTTTCATATTTTAAATGAATATTAAATCATGTAACTAATTCTTCTAGTTGACATAGTATAGCGAGCTCAAAAATTCATTATTGATCAAATAATAAATTTTCAAACACAACTTTTCCTAATAGTATATTTTTATTTTTATTTTTACTATCTGACAGGGTTAATATCACATTCATGATACAAGATTTTTTATTTTTCACTAAAGTATAATTTATTTAATTAAGGGAAATACAATTTAGATAGCATTCATTTATTGTTTTAGCAAACTTCAATTTTATAAAATTGATTTTATTTAATTATTTGTTCAATTATTCAATTAGTTGAAACATGATCATTTATTCATGTTATTGAACTGCTGGTGTTTGCCATTACTTTATTATTGATATTCATGTATATACTTTTATTACAAAATTAAATCAAATTTCCTTGTTGGTACAAAAAATTATTCAAATATATAATGCTGTATCTTCAAAAATAGATAAAGCACGTAGTCAGGCTCTATTCGAAAAAATAATTATAAATTAAAACTGTAAATGGACAATAAAAAGTGGTAAAAAACTGTTTTCTGTCGACGGTCCTTAACAATGATGTGTCTTCAATCAAAAATATAAAAAGCTGCTTTACATGATGCGTTTTGTTTATAATATACATTGCAAAAAAATACTTGCACATGCATACATATGTAAATGAAGAAAATGAGTGAAAACTAGATTGTGAATGAGAAAAAGTAATAGTAACTATTCTTCGGCCGATTTCAGCGAATTTCTGTACTACATGCAGAAATAGTGTACGAGTAATGTAAAAAAGACAACCGATAAAAATCAAGAGAATAAATGGAAAAAATATATCACAAATGTTTTGTGAAATAAAAAATTATTGAATAAAAGACATAATGTTCATGTTTGTTTCTCCATTTACTCATGCCACTAAGTATATCTGTACCATTATGTACTTGTAAATATTAATAAATTCATGATATACTCTGCAAATACTTTGTTGTCATTTTAAATCGAAACTCTAAAATACTATCGCTGTAAATATGTAATTTTTATAATTATTTTTTTTCATAAAAATAGATAATTTATGAAGTATGAGTAAAAAGATTCAAAATATCAATAAGTAATAAATTTATTGATTTATCCTAATAATATTAGTCATACGTTTTCTTAATTCAAATCTCAAAAGAATCAATGATTTAATACATAGACTTTGACAGACTATTTGGTATAAGGAATTAGTTATTTTCATATAATGTGAATTTATTCTTATTAAATAAATATAATAAAAATTTATAAAAATATGTAAAACATGTAATACAATAATTTTTAATATTTTTTTATATATATTTTTACAAAAAAAGTATAAAAAGGAAGAAATTAATCAAGGTTGCTTTACAGTAATTCTATGAACACTAAACTATTATTTTACTCAAAACAATATTTGCTAACGTAGCTTCACAAGTTATAAAAAAAATTATATTATAAATAATATATATGTATATATGTAAACTTTTGAAACCTATATAGACCTTTATGTCGTTTGATTGGTCATACTTGAGTACTTCATAACGTTATTTGCTTCTATTTGACATTATGAATTAGTTATTTAAAAATTTGAAAAACTTCAAAAGATAAAATTCCTATTTATATTTTTACTCTTGATGGAATTTTCAGATTTGAAGCTTAAGATTTAATGCAGAAAATAAGCGAAGTTCGCGACAATAATAGAAAATGTATTTAAAAATATTTTTGATGTTTTTGTATAATATATCACAAATCTTGTTTAATTTTCAAGAATACCTTTAATAATTCAAAAATGTATGCATAGATTTAATTTTTTTTTTTTTCAAATAAATAAGTTCTTACCAATAAAAGTTTGGTAAAAGCTTTTAAATATGTCAATGAAGTTAGGTCAATATTAAGTGATTTGATAAAAACATGAAGTGATATATTTTATATAAACCCACACACTTTTGTAAGTATATATATCATACCATATATTGAACACAAAATATCAATTTATTATACAATAATTTATTTGTTTCATTGATTATGTAACAAGCACTAGATTATCAACATATTTTTGTTAAACCGAGAGTGAATATAAATGAAAACTTAATACTAATTTTAACATTTGTACTTTTCTAATTGGAATATAAATTTTTTTATATATGACTTTTTTACATCTAAATTTGATTATTTGTGTAATCCTTTATATAAAAGTAAGTACTTAAGAAATATAAAAATAAAACTATACAAATAAAAATATGTTAAACATTCATAGTATAAAAATTTTGGTTATAAAATGATTCATTATAATTATTATTTTTCAATAATCATTTTACTTCAAGTAACATCTTCAGTTTTAAAGGTGGAAAAAGTAAATTTTCAGTTTTAAATGAATAAATTCTTCGGTGACTCCAATCTGTGTATTGTTGTGTATTGATCTGAATATTTTAATATGTGTAATTTAATATCTATTTGAAAATTAGTAGTTAAGTATATTAAAACTGTTAATACATCGTTCAATCAACATACTTTTAATTTAATAACAAAATTTTATAAAAACTCATTGTACAATATTTTTCCTTATTACTATTTTTAATTACATGCTCTATAAATGTTTTAATAGTAATAACTAGTAATAAATAATAGTAATAAAATAGTAATAAAATAAATAGTAATAATAAGTTTTAATAGCTATAACTAGTAAAATATACAGTAAAAATTACTTTATAATCTTCTTTATGTAATAAATTTAAATACTTCTGATTAATTATTTTAAAAAGGTAGAGATCCAATCTGCTACTACAATAGGATATATTTAATTTTGAGATTACCTAATCTTCGCCCTTATAAATAATGTTTAAAATTACTAATGCCAATATTTGGGTATAGATATTGACTTCAGTAAAGATTAATATCACATTGTTCACGTACATAAGATTAGAGTCATAATTTTTCTTTGTAACGAATATATAATCTTACGGAATTAGTATGGTTTTTTAGATATATTAATTTAATATAAAAAAATTTTTATTTCATTATTTTATAAAAGTCCAAGACCAATATAATGCATATCATTATTAAACTTAGCAGTTAATAATAATAAATATTTATTATAGGATTGATCAAAGAATATAAGCAGTATTTGTCTAAAATAGATCTCTAGTATACGTATTTAATGAAAAGAAAAGAAAAATTATAGAACAAAATATAGAATAATTTGATATACCAATTTAGACTGGATAAAAGAATCCATTTTAAGAAAAGGTAATGTTATTATTTAATTAAATATTATAATTATACTTTAATTGTCTACCTCGATTATGCAGAATCAACCTGTTTATTATATTGCATCCTTTTTCCCTTCTTTTACTCATATACGTTTTCGTAGGCACCGTCCCTTATAATCTATTACCTGATAAACCTATACTATCATAAGCGACTAGTAGACACCGAATCGTCTAATAAATTAGTCTGTTGTATAATGAATACACTTTTATGAAATAATATATATATATTAATAAACGCAATAAACGCATAATATTATTTGAAATTGTGTTTACTTATTTTTAATATCACCTCAAATAACTAGTCAACAGGCTATAGACCTAATATGCTCTCACTGCGTCACTGCATTTTGTGAATAACGCCAAGCTAAGCAACGCTAGTTCTATTTTAATGCGGCAGCTATTTTCTTTAGCATGGATGATAAGAAAACATCAGGAATGATCAAATTAAATTATTTCAACTACTCAATAAGAACTTCGAAGTGATGTCTATGTTAGAGGCAAAAAATCTCGTGGGGTTCGCGAATGGAAAGAAATAAAGAACTAGTCAAACAAATCAAATTAGACGATTGGAAGAAGTAGAAAAAAAATTAATTGGATTGGGGTGGGCTTTTATTTAACAGTTTAGAAAAGTCGACTAATTTAATTTTAATCAATTGTTTGAGCCCACAAGAAACATGGGACAAATTTAAGAGCTTGAATAGCAATTCAAACGAAGATGCAAAACAAAGCGCATGACAGTAATTTAACTTGGTTTTCACAAGTGAAGATGATCCAATTACACTAGAAATTGAAGAACTAGAAACCATTTGTAGAATGTCTTCATATAATGATAAGAAGCTGTGGTGTATTTAATATTGCATCGTGTCAAAATTATTAAGCAGTTTACTAGCAAGATCCTCCTTCGATTAGCGTGGGGATGTAAGCCCACAGTTGAAAGAAATAAGAAAAACTAAATCACGAGATTTCATTCTTCATTTATTTGTATTTTATCTCAAATAATTAGTCAATAGTTATCATTACTTTATTTAGATTTGAAGATCTTTTCAAATTTTCTGAAATCTCTGGTTGATCAATATTTGTTAAAACTGATAACGATGTTAATACATGAATTAAAATTAATAACAAAAATGAAAATAGCATTATTTATAAAAACTTATTTTGCACAAAAAATGTGATTAGAAATTGATTAGAAAACAAAACAACATTAAAATAATTTTTCTATAAGATTGCATACGTTATACAATATATATATTTGATCATCAATAATTTATATATAATAACTACATATACATTAAATAACTACATATTTAATAATTACTTTAAACACTATTAAATATTATCATATTTTTCACATAAACATTAAATATACAACTGAATTTAAAATTTTAAAAATATATATTTTTGATTTTATAAAAAGGCTCATAAAACAAACGCCAATACAAATATTTATAAATTTCAAAATATAAATTATATGTAAAAAAGATGTTATTTATTATTCTTAGATCAGTTTCATTTAGTTTAAATCATAAAACATGAATTGCTGAAAAACAATTTATATTTACAAAAACGTATTTATAAATATTATCGAGAAAAAACTTATATATTATGAATATATAGCGTAAAAAAGTTTTAAAAAAGTTAAAATTTATCTGTTATATACAATAAATAATTAAAAATATAAAATTTTCTTAAATATTGTGTACTTGCTAATCTAGTAAATTTAACAACTGAATCCATTCAGAATTTCTATTATTCAACTGTGAAAGTATTTTGATACTTTCATTTAACTTGTATATTCTTTGGTGATGATTTTAGTTATACAGTGTATTGTTCTGGATAAAATAATCGAAACTTATTGCATCATTATTATATATTGATACAAAACCATTTTAATTATTAATTTTTTAATTCGCTTGATACTTATTGACTGAAAATATGAAAGCATCTGACTATGCAACTCATGAAATCAATGTCTGTAAAATAAAAATGTTCAAATGTACAATATAAAAAACTTTTTTTTAAGAATGTTGTTAAATTAAACCCATTTGTGAAGACAATACAAATGATGTTTTTTATAATATTTAGGTATAAAATTATAAATTTTCAATAAATTCGTACTTTTAATATATTACATTCTCAACGTATTTTAGTAACTAAGAAATATTAGGTACAATTAATGAATCATAAAACTTAAATTATACATATATAGTCACTTACGACAGCGAGACTGCAGTCTGCTGAATATATAGTGTGAGATTAGATAAAAAAGCTATAAATAAGATACAGAACGAAACAATGGAGCAGTCAGTTGACCAGACAGAGATTAGAACAACTCCTAGGTTCTATCTGAGGTGGTCATCATATAATCACACCAGCCTACGATAAGAGACTTCACTCTAGATCTACTTTTTGCAAATTTACTACCTCGCTATTCACTTATGTTACTCGAGAAATAAACTGATTTGCTTTTCAAACTTGGTGTTATTTTTATTCTTGACCTATACTCTCCGTTATTCTGTCGCTCTAAGTCACGTATGAACAATGTAGCCGTATACTTAAAAGATTATTCAATGAATTGATTTTTTTTTAATTCAGTTAAATTTATTTGTAAGCTATTTGTTTATTATTTACTGATTTTTAAAGTGACGCATAGGCGAGAGATAATCGGCACAAACTGATGCACAAACTAAATACTATAAAAAATTAAAGCAGACTTATAAATATACTCTAGTAAACTATTCTTATGCTCATCAAACTGCCAGAATGTTTCGGTAGGGCTTAGCAATTTGAGAAAAACCATACGAGATCTCAGATGAATCGAGAAAAATCAAGACCATCAGTCAGTTATTAAACTTCTTCACGTACATGTGCCATTGCTACGAATACTCTTTTTATTAACTAATTTGCGTTTAAGTAAAATCTTTTATTTGCATTCTTCTTATATTTATTACAAGATAATATTTAATACAAAGATTTCGAACATACAATTTACACGACTATTATAAATAAATAAAAAAACGTATTTCTTGCAGTTTAATACAATACAAATAAACATATTTTTGTTAAAATACAGTAAATAATGAAACTTTGTCAAATCTACGGAGTAAAAATTGTCTTCGATGTATATGGAACAAAACTATAATATTTCATTAATTTAATTTCTTTTCAAGAGAAATGTCTTTAAGAGAAAATTAATTGTTATTAACAAGTAAGAATTAATATAAGGAAATTTGTATTCTATTTTAACAAACCAAATTTTATATTTTTATACAGAAGCCCGGGTACTCGTATTTTATGTAAGTATGGAATATATAGAATTATATAATTTTTTATGAAAATATCGCATAATTTATACAACAAAAATCTTTATTAACTCAAAATAATCATCTTTCTAAGGAGCATGAATTTTTTTGTCGGTACTTTTAACAAAAATCTATAAAATAGTATATTACAGTATTCTATAAATTAGTATGTTATAAAATAAATTAATTTATATACTTTAGTAAGAAAAATTCAATTTATATGATTAAATCACAATTTGTTAAGTACAAAGTTTCACGTTAATTTATGCAGTAATAATGTTAATCAATTTTTTTCTAGTTTTTTTTCTTATGTATCAATTTATTTGAATATTTTAATATCATTGAATTTATCGTTTGTAATCTTATCGCAGTATGGTAAAATACAATTTCATTTTTTTCACAAATGAATTGTCGAATTTATATTTTGTAATTCTTAAGTTTTTATTGAAATCTATCTATATATTCTTAATAGTCCAAAATAATCTAATGCGGTATTTTATTGGAAACGACAGTCTTAAACATAATGATTGATGGTTCTGTACAAAGAGTATTTTGATCTTTTATATTACAAATATTATCTTATACATTCGCATAAGTTTTTGATATAATCTTTATACCTGTTTTCATTTTAAACTTCTAAAGTCCCATAAAATTTGCTATAAATTAAAGTAGGTGTAAATACATGAAAAAAAGATAATTTTTTTTTCATGTATCGATCTACTACAATATATGAAAACCACAAAAGAATTTCTGATCTTATGAATTTTCAACCGTATGCAAGACAAGCAACGTTGACTTATGTTTAAGTTGACACTTTTAATTATTTAATTATAAATTATTATAAATTATAAATTAACATTATATAAAATGTTATTTTGAAAGCAAAAAATTTAATATCTTGATTTAAATTTTTTAATTAAATATTTACCTTTTTTATAAAATGATCTTTACAATTTTTTTATTTTTAACAGTTAGCCTGAGAGTGTATACATAAGAAAGAAGTATGAATGTATCCAATTAGCTTTACGCCGCGATATCAGGCAGTTACTCGTATTCAAGGGGTTAGGCACTGATTAAATCACTTTCTTGTTTCTTATTATTAATAAGATATTGTTACTTTAAGTACCCAAATATATAAGTTTCATAACCTCCACTATCCTGGTTATTTGACAGCAAAGAGCAACACAGGCACTATCTTGCCTTTGAGTAAAGCGACAAAAGCCTGTGAATGTATTCAACTCACATTTTGTTCGCAGATAATATAAAAAAAATTGCCAAAAGCGCCCACGTCTGTTAATAAAGTATCAGATTGCCGTACATTCTGCTTTTATAGCAATATAAGTTTTTACTTTTGATAGAAATTTTATCAAGTGAGTAAATGCAATTTCTGATTAATTAAGATTAAAATTGATAGCATGAAACTTTATAATAAAGAAAATTAAATTTTCAAATTTATACTTTTTCAGAATTAATTTTTCATTAAATGCTGTTTATAAAAAAAATTTTAACATTACTTATATTGTTTAATTTATAGATTATTAAATTATTGATCAAGAATAATGTACAGTGTGTTAAGTGAGAATTTATTATCAACATCGATGATTACAAGTTTTCAAAATCATATTAGATATGCTCATTATTTGTAAGTATTAATTAATTATTATTAATATAAAACTTATTAATTTAAAGTTTGATAGATCCAAATAAGCAATAAATAAACAAGTATCTAATTATAAAAGTGAAAGACACAAGAATTTTAACTAATTACATATTGTGTGTATAAATTTTAAGTCGTAGTATCTTATAAAATTTTATTTGTAGATGTAAGGTTTTAATTATTGGAGGTGGCACAGGTGGTTGTACAATAGCTGCAAAATTATCTAAAAAATTCAACAAAGCACCAAATCATGTTATAATTATTGAACCAAATGAAGTATATTGAATTTTTTAATATCTAAATTAATAAAATAATACTTTTAATATGTTTAATATTATAATATATTTATTACTTAGATTCATTATTACCAACCAATATTTACATTAGTAGGAACAGGTATTAGCAAATTTGATATATCTAAAAAATTAATGAAAGATGTTCTACCTAAAAATGCGCAGTGGTTAAAAGATAGGGTTATATCTTTTGAACCTATTGAAAATATAATTAAAACAAACAATGGAGATACTGTACAGTATGATCAAATGATTGTAGCAATTGGTTTGGAATTGTATTGGGATAAAGTTAATAATTAGAAATATAATGATTTATTAAATTTATTATTATTTTAATAAGATTGTTTACTTTAGTTACCAGGGTTACTTGAAGGTTTAGAAAATCCAGATGCTCAAGTTTGTTCTATATATGGACCAGATACAGTTACAAAAGTTTTTGATAAAATAAAGAAAACAAAAGAAGGAAATGCTGTATTTACATTTCCAAATACACCTGTAAAATGTCCTGGAGCTCCATTAAAAATTACTTGTTTATTTGAAGATTATTGTAACCGCGTAAGTAATATTTTGAAAAGTTTGGATATTTTAGTTATTTATCATTATTGTTTTCTATATGACAGAATAAAGTACGGAATAATGTTAATGTTATATATAATACAAGTTTACCAGTTATTTTTGGTGTCAAAGTATATGCCAATACACTTTGGGATATTTTTAACAGTCGACATATTCAAGTCAACTTATGTACAAATCTCATTGAAATTAATCCTGATAAGAAAGAAGCTTTATTTCAAAATTTAGAGAAGCCAGACATTAAGAGTATTGTGAAAGTATGGTATTTTTCAAATTGTATATAAAATTTTGTAAACAAAAATTTGAATGTACAAATTTTTAATATTTTTTGTCAGTAGTATTCTTTGTTACATGTTACTCCACCAATGGGATCACCAAAAGTATTGAAAAAACATAAATTATTAGTAAATGAATTTGGCTTCCTTGATGTTAATCCAAAAACATTACAGCATAATAATTTTAAAAATATTTATGGTCTTGGAGATTGTACAAGTGTACCCACCTCTAAGACAATGGCTGCAATAGGTATTTCATTTTACAAATAGAAAAAATATTCAAATTGACCATTAACTAATTTTGACTGATTTTTATAGCATTACAAAGCAAAGTTTTGTATGAAAATCTAATGGCTAATATGTCTGGGAAAAAAACAAAGAAAGTTTATAATGGTTATACAGCATGTCCATTAGTCACTGCACCTGGAAAATGTATTCTTGCTGAATTTGATTATAATTTAAATCAACAAGAAACTTTCCCAGTAGACCAAAACAAGGAATTGTTATTTTCGTTCCTATTAAAAAAATACATGTTTCCATTTATATATTGGAATTTAATGCTTAAGTTAGTGATATCATTACTAAATAATATTACTAAATAAGCAAAAAATTAGGATACACAATTAATTACTTTGCTTTAATTTCAGAGGCTACTGGAATGGACCTGAATTATTTAGGAAAATATTTCGTATTTTCAAGAGAAAAAATCTTAAATTATAAATAACATATATAATAGATTGAATTTAAGAAAATTATTTTTATGACAAATATATATGTATTAAGATGTTTTATATGGTACTAAATTCTTTTTATTTTAACTTGTTTATAATATAAGTTTGTATAGTTAACTCAATAAAAATTTTACAGTTTTGAATTTTTTGATTTTTATAATATATTTTATTTTAAAAGATTTTAATTTCTAATTTCATAATATAAGAACTTATTTGAGTGAAAAGTTAATGATTTCTTGTTCTTATTCAAATTAAAATAAACTTTTGTAATAAAATTATTAGCTTACTAAATATTTGCTAATTTAAAAAATGATACGTCACCTTATATATTGTTTTTGAATGTAGTTTGATAAGAATTAATTTTAACAATATTTTCTTTCCTACTAAACTTAAAGTAAATAATGAAACTATATCTAGAGTGCATTACTGGTTAAATAAATTTCTATTTTTCAAGGTATATCATTCTATTTAATTTTAAACCTAACTATAAAAAATTAAATACTAAATACTGATTATCATTACTCTGACTTTGTCAAGTTTAGTCTTTTTTATAACAATTTATAAAATAAATTGATCAGTTCATTTATTTAAAACCTTGATTATAATAAAAATTAATTAGTATATTGATACAACATAATTACTGATGATTAAAAATATCATGAAGATATAAATAAATATTTTATCTTAGTAGCTACTTATACTAGTAGTTTTAAATTATAATGTAGTTAATATAAAAAGTACGGTAACGGATACAGAATTCGCGCGCAATGCGCGCGCATCATATTTAAGAGAGAAATTATATTGGAATAATTGAAGAAAAATTAAACTCTTAAAAAAATAATTTTTATTAGTAAATTAAATGATGAAGGAAAATATGTCTTTTTCTGCAAAACATGCAGAAGATACTGGACAAGAAGGATCGATTCGTTGTATCTTTTTTTCAGAATTTCATCCAACGGCGGGTCCCAAAATTACTTGTCAGGTTAGTCTGTAATTACCATTTCTTCGTACATTAATTTATAGTATAATACATTATGTAAATTTATTACAAAAATTAACAATCTCCTGGAAACATCAGGCTAATGAATCAAAATCACTAAAAATTTTCTACATAATTTATAATTATAGGTACCAGACAATTTTATATCAAAGGACATATTTGATAACGTCAGTGTGTACATTATACCAAAAGCTCAGCTTCAAAGAAGTACAATTACTGTGTTTGTTTCCTATTGTCACATGGGCTATTCGCGTTCGGCGGAGCATTGTAGATGTATTCATACATGATTTTACGGGAATATCGTGATACCAATGCAAAACTGCCCTCTCCGATATGTGTCCGTAAATCAAATTACTCACGTAAAATCTACAATGTTTGGCAATTTATATCGCGAGCCTTTTATTATTATTTTTCTTGTTCTTATTATACTTTATCTATATTTTATAATTGATACAATTATGAAAATTTTAGCACGCTAAAAGATTATAAAATATTAGGATTTCCTACTAAAATTGACAATAAAAAATATGCTAGAAATGCATTTTATTTTAACCTCTGCTTTGTTTGTGATGCTGAAGCAAGGACAGTTCATTATGAATCAGTAGTAAAGAAAATGTCTGATTTTTTGGTAACAAGTTTTTATTATCATTATTATCAATTTGGTCTTCGTGAAAATGTTAGTTTTAAATAATTTTATTATGCATTAAAGATGGCATTAGAAATAGAAAACTGTTTTTTATCAGCCTCGGAAGACAAGACTCGTCTTTTAGAAATGTTAAAACAAGTAATGCATGATTTAAACATGCACAAAATGTGTACTTTAACAGGTAGAAGTGCATTGTAACTTGTATAAAAAGATTTTTTTGCAAAATATTTACTATAATTTTATTCTAGAGGGAACAATGACATCACATTTAAAAGTTGTAAGATTAGCTCCAGAACCTAAGCCAGTATTTGATCATCAAGTACCAATATTTCTTGAAGGTCGTGAAGCATTTAGGAGTGATCAGTGGGATTTAACAACTCAACAAGTATTACCTTATATCGATGGTTTTAATCATGTGTCACGTATAGCAGCAGAAGCTGATGTAGAAAATAATCTTGTAAAAAGTTGTGTACAAAATCTTGTGTAAGATACTATATTTATTTTAAATGATTCTATTTAACATTACAAAAATAAATATTATTCATATTTTATTTTTACTAAATCAGATATTATGGAGTAGTTACACTTATACCAATATTTCAGTATAGTAATGTTTATGCTACGACACCAAAATTAAAAGAACTTGCAGAAAATTTAGAATTACAAGGTCGCTGTATAGAATATACTTCAAAGTCATGTATGCAAAAGAATAATATTCTCTTACTACCGCTTTAATTACTGTAAAAATCGTATATTACCTGCAAGCACTCAATTTTTAATATTAATCGAAGATTAAGCCTGATTTGTATTTAAAATTAAGACCTCTTTTGTAGTCAAAACTTTAATGAATTTGTCATTAATTACAGAACGATAGATGAAAATTTCAATGACAACATTACAAAACATATATTCGTTATAAATATTTTATTTCGTATTTTGCAAAATATAATTGCTTATATTAACTCAATTTTGGAAAGATTTATTTTTCTTAATTGAAGAATTTTTATTTTAGGCTGCCATTTATTTTTTCTTTTCTTTTAATTATTTTCAAAGATTTTTTAAACCTAATATTCATTTAAAACAGTAGTAATAAATTGTATTTTAAATAATAATCTTATGTTCAGTATCTGTAAAAAATTGTGGTTTATCAAACAATCTATAAGGTGTTAATGTATTTTATTCTAAACAACAAATTCATTAAATATTTAAATTATTGACTTAATTCATCAGCTAGACAGCTAGCACACTTGAGAGACATCTACCGAATGTATGCTTCTATGACTCATGGGAGCAGTATGAGGGATTTGTGTCAACGATTGAATCCTCAGAATCTAAGGATTAATGAGAGGAAGCTTGTGCAGTTTGGACTAATTGAGGGTCTGATCCGAAGAGTATACAAGGTAATTAAAATGAAGAATTTTATAACAAAAACAACTTTGTTTATTATAAACAATGTTTTAATATGAATGTTTTTATATTGTATAATAATATAGTATAATTGGAATAAATTCTATATAAGTGACCTATATCGCATTAGTTGTACAATTTTTAAGAGATCAAATTATTAAAAAAAATCGTAATAAATATCTTTTATAAAAATATAAGAAAAACTTTGAAAATGATAATATAAAATTATTTAAATAGATTTGAGTTCTCTAAATTTAGTCTGTTTTATTAGTTAAATTTATATAAATGATTTTTTTTTGTTCAGTACGTGAATACGTATTTAAAGAATATTTATAAATACATGAAACATAAATACTTTCCATAAACAAGAATATTTTTATGTTTATTAAAGAACTTCAAACTAATTTTTGTAAATAATTATAGTATTTGTTTAATGTTTAGTACCCGATTCTTCTACCCTGCAGTTCAAGCGATGAAGCTCGCAACAATCCCATTTACAAGTATTTCACTGGAGCCTTTAATCTCGACGAAATTTGTTGCAGTACCGGACAGTCAGCAGCCCAGATTGAAGAGATTGTTGAGAAAGATCCCAATGTTGTTACGTTGTGGAAGTAATAAGATAATACTATCAAGTAAGTCTTGTCCAATTGAACAATAGCATAAATTTACTCCATATTTTTTTTCTTTATATTTCGAAAGGTTTTACTTAAGGTTTTCTATATTACGCCTCACTTCTTTTATGTAAATTTCCGGTACTTTGTTTTCGATCATTTGCTGGCACTTACGTTCCATAGCTTCTCGAATCCTTCGTTTTCGTAATTCACTCTCAGCACGTATCGCAAAACCTTCCTCGTACATTTTTTGACGAGACATGATTTTTTCCTTCTCCTTCTCATTTACCTAAAAGAAATACGATAAAACTTAATAATTTTTATTATCGGCATCTAATAATATTAAACACCAAATAATTAATATATTAAGAGTAAATTTATGATGAAAAATTACTTTGAAAGTGTTAAATTAAAAAAATTAAATGAAAATTAAATTTATAATGAAAAGTTCCTTCTTTGCTTTAATATACTAAAATAACAATAATAACAATTATTTCAAACTAGAATAATTTGTTAAATTAGAAACTAGGTTTGAAAATTTTTTGAAAATTTATTTTATTAAATTACTTTATTAAATATGCGTGCAATAGCATTAGTACGGAATTTATATACGTTCTAAGTAATTGTATATTAATTAAATTAAATACAATAATTCATAATGTCAATAACAATCTATCAATAAGATCTGTTTTAAATTTTATATAAAATCAATACGTCGAATTGTATCATGAAGACAAAATTACCAAAATGATTGTGTTTTAATTAAAAATTTAATCTGTGTAGAGGTTATCATTTTTTTATCCGTTTAAAAAGATTTTCTACATAATTATAATTACTTATTTGTTATTATAATAAAATATCTTTTATCTAAAACTATGTTTTAATATGGTCAAGAAATGAAAGTTTCAATGAATTGTGTATGGCATTACCTGTTTCAAAATTTCGCTTCTGTGCATGAGGGCCTGTCTGTGCTTTTTCTCCCGTTCTTTCTGTTCTCGACAGACGGCTTCCTTCTGCATCAACAGTATTTTCTCGAATTCCTGCTTCTCACGTTCAATTTCCATTGCCTGCAATAGCATTTTGTTATTAATCTGTTGATCTCTTACTAAGCGTAGCTTCTTGAGATTCTCTGCTTGTGCCAGTGCGTTTTCTTTCTCACGACGCCGCCATTCGCGTTCAACTTCCTCCTGGATCCTAGCCGCATACATCTCATCTAATTGAACCTGAGAATTGGAAGCGTTGATTGTTCTTTTTTTGTACATTTCAATTTTATGAATAAGTGTTTGGTACAAAATATGTCATATCTACTTGAAGTCCATGGCTCTGAAAAGCTTGTTTGGCTATTCTATCTTTTTCACGTTCTTTTCGTAAATTTTCTTGACGAATCTTCTCAGCTAATTTTGTTTCTCTTTCTGCCTTTTCTTGATGGAATTTTTGAATCCTTCAAAACATCATTATTTACATTATATGTCAAACATAAATTGTACGTTAGGATAAATTTTTATTATAAAAATTACTTTGACATTATTCTATATTACACTTTTAAATAAGTAGCTTTTGCTTTATTTATATTATGTTTTTGAAGATCTTTTTTAAATAAAGATAATGAAACAAATTGTAGTTCTCCAGGTTCTTATTTTTTATTATTAACTTTTTCATTTCAAATTTAAGAGAAAACTTAATTAAAGTTTTAAATCTTTAAATTATCTATGCTTATACAGAAAGCTTAGACATATTATAAGAGTCCTTTAAGCAAGTCTTTCACTACCAGGAGCAATATATTCTATTATTATTAATATGTGAAAAATTATCTCTTTATTTTACATTTTTCAATTTATCATTTCTTATTGACAACATATAAAAAATTTTCAGGTATCTTTTTAAAGCATAAATGAGCCATATATATACACTAAAATGGTATATTTGTATTTGTCAGTAAGAAATACAAATACTTTATTGTAGATTTAGCATTTAATTAGCAGAAATCGATCAAATAAACTTGCACATTTAATAAATCCCATATGCACGAATTATATTCTTCCGATTATAATACCTTAATAATATTTCACTATTGCATAATACATTATGTTTTTAGAAAATTGTAAATTAATTAAATTTCTACAAGAATTTAAAATCTTTAATAAAAAAAATAAAATATATTAACAAAGTGAGTATTTGTTCAATTATTTTTAGGTGTTTAATTTTTTTCAATCATAATAATTAGTACAATATATTGGTATATAAAATAATTACATGGGGTTTTTTATAATTATATTATTGATAACATAAATTTGAAAATATTTAATCTTATTTTTATTAATTTTCATTCGTTTCAAGGGATATGTAAATAAATGCTTGTATTCAGTTTGCAATTATTTTTGTAAATATAATTTGATATACACTTTTATATATATATATATATATATATATATATATATCCGTGTTATTTTTTGTGAAAACAGTTAAATGTGAAAATAAAACGAGGATGAATATTTTATAGTTTGTAAAAAATCAGAGAGAGAAATTACCTTATGTCCATGATACGGTTCTCCTCTTCCTCCATGGCTTTGAAGTGCTTGAGTTGTTCGTTGCACTCTATGAGACTTTGCTGAACTTTCTCGTGCTCTACCTTTTTCTCCTTGATCTTTTCCAGCTCTGCCTCCTGCTGCGCGATGCTGTTGATGTAGACAAGTCTACTTTCCTCGCGCTTACGCTCGTAGTCCAGAAGCCGCTCCTGCTCATTTGCTTGAATTTGTTCCTTCAAGAACTCTGCTAAGCGACGTTGGTGAAGCATCCGTTCTTGTTCCTTTAACTCGTCGGCATGGATAGCGTTTATGCGTTCCTGTTCCATCAACTCATTAATGCGACGCTCTTCGGCGATTTCTTCACGCTCTATAAGTCTTTTCTCTGCTATCTGAAAACACCCTCACCAATGCAAATTATTGTTATATTAATAATATACTTGTAAATATGTACAAATGTATAACTGTAAGCATTGTTTACAATCAAAAAATGAAAACAAAAAATGCTAAACTGAATTTTTTCTTGTAAGTAAATAATAAATTTAATGTTGCTTAAAATAAAGTAATTTTAGCTTTTAAAATTCGATAAATCTTTCAGACGTTGAAAGTAAAATGTTTTTAAACCTTTTTTAAAATTTTACATTTAATAAAATAAGTCGTGAAGTTAAAAAAATGAAAAGAGAATTAAAATGTATTGCAAAATAGTAATAAAAAATTTTTAAATATGTAATTCGTTAATTTAGTACTGCAGTTTTACAAAGAATTTTAGAATAAAACTATATCTAATTTAATACAATTTTATTTAAAGTTATTTTTAAAAAATTTATTTGCATTTGATTATAAACCTAACATTGTTATGTATCATATTAAATATAAAATAAAATTTTTTAATATATATATTGTTACGGTATAAGATCATTTATATATATATATATATACACACACAAATACATTTCTTCTATTTATCACTTTTAAATTCTAAAATAAATTAGTATTCCTTTAATCGTTTACTTTAAAAAAAAACAGTTGTTTGGAAAAATGTGTCTAAGTTTTAAATTGTATTTGCTACACTTTCGCCGGCGAAATTTCAGAAATAGCAGAGCGTTTGTGAACCATTCGTAGTGCATGACCATTAAAAACTAATTCCTAGTTTACAAGCTTAAGTGCGACACTCATAATTGTAATATCTTTGCGATATTTCCACCCGCATATACTGTTCCTCTTTTCAATTGAAAATAATGTATATTTGTAAATAACCATTCGCGTCTGTCAAAATACTTTTCGCTATCAATAAATTATGTACGATTTGATTCGACTTTTCTTCATTTTTGTATATTTTCTATTCAATTCTAATAAGAAAAAATTAATGTACGCAATATTAAGAAATGTAAAATGGATTCGCTAAAGTATTGTAATATCTGAATAAAGTAAGAAAATTAAAATTAAGAACTCTCTTTTACAAGCTGCGGCTAGTTACATAATATCCATGCAAAAGTAGAATTATGTTTGTCTTTTTCATTTTAATAATATTTCAATTCTCAAGTATTCGTTCGACATTATTTCTCTAGGTAAAGTTAGCATAGTAGAAAATAAAATCTGAACCTGGGCATCTCTGATGGCCCTACATTTGGTCTCTAGGATGAGCTTATTGCATTTCTTGATCTGCTCCTCTTGCTCGAGCTCAATGTCGCACGCCCGTTCTAAAAGCTGCATCGTGCGTTGTCGTGTCTCTTGTTCGATATCGGACATACGGCCTTGCTTCTCACGATTCTTTAATAGGTCCATTCGACGAATCGCTTCCTTACGTGCCATGCACTCGCTTTTTTTAAAACACAAAGACACTGATACTGATAAATTTAATAGATTTCGAGTTGTTATTTATGGTTTATGGATGCGAAGGGATGGGATTGTTTCTCGCGATAAGTGAAAAAACGAGTACTTTGAGAATGCTTTTTTGATATTTTTTATAAAAAATATTTGTAATAATATTATCTGAAAATAATTGTTTGGCAGATATTTTTTTGGCGAGCAGCGTTTTAAATGTAAATATTCTAATTCTTAGCAAAAATATTCTGTTGGCATAAAATAGAATACAGTTTTTTCATACGTATAAGTTAACCATATTTATTGTTATGAATAAACTTAAAAAGACCATACCTAATACAGATGTAAAATAGTAAGTATAAAAGATATGTTACAAAATATTTACATAGGAATAACAAATTGCATCTCACATAATGAAATTTTTCCATTTTGTATACATTACTTAAGAATCAGTCAAAATTAATTAATTATTGTCGCTAAAATAATATATCACTTAAAAACTCTAAACTAAATCAAAAGAACGTCTTTCTTGATCTAATTCTGTACATTGTATTCAGTATATTTTGTTTTTCTGATTTTTGACTATTTATTGAATTTTATTGACTACTATATGATAGAAAGAAAAGATGAAGGAATAACTTTTCTTTATAAAATGCTAATATTATAAGGAATAAATTTTTTTGCTGTAATCGCAAATAAATATATGATAAATAGTTCTTCGCTACCGTAACTTACAAAGATTTATAAAACACCTTTAATAAAAATAAAATAAATAACGAATTAAAATATAATATCCCATTTTATGCAAGAAAAGAATAATTAATATAAGATGTAAAACTAATCTTCAATAAAAGACTACGTTCAATTATATTCTTTTTCCAAACAATCAGTAAATTACTTCATGTTCGTCTGTCATTGATTATTTTACTTAGTACACATAAGTTATTCGATATTTTTTAGCATGCATAGGGATTATATTTTATTTTTCATATCTTCAACATGAAAAAACTCATTTATTTCCGATTTTCATAAAGTTTTCATTTTTAATATTTAAAACGAAAGACCTCAGAAAAATTCATTAATAATAAAAATTTTTCATAGTAAATAATTTTATATCATTTTTATATAGATTAATAAATTGAAGAAATATTACGTAGATGACATATTACACAATATTATTTTTAAATTTTGTTTGTCTATTTATAATAAATTACAAATACTTTTAATCTAATAAAAATAACATTGTTAATCAAAATTAAACATTTAATCTAAAAAATATAAAATTGTTTCTCTTTTCCTAGAAAAAGACTTTCGTAATACTTTAAATTATAAGTACAAAATTCTACCGACATTGTATTATTAATTTATTCCAATTTCCTATTATTAATATCTCTTCTTATATTCTAGACATATATTTTTCACTACACAATTATTTTAAACATCCTTTAAGTTTAATTTTAATTATTCAACATTAAAATATTTCACTATTAAATTTAATTTAAAGCTATTTTAATTTTATGTTATATTCACAACATGTACATTAAATTTTTCTTAAAGCGTAACCACTCTGATTAAAGTATCAATTTGTGCGATACTTAATTTTTTTATAAAATAACTTCAATAAAACTATATTTAATTATTATAATACAATTTTATGAAAATCAACAAGGAACAAGGAATGTTAATACACAAGTATTAACAAGGAACTTTTAATAAAGTTTTTTTATATTCAATCTATTATATTATTAAAATTAAATGAATACATAATGAATATTTTTTTAATTTATACAATTTTAATCAAGTAATAGTCATATACTCATCTTGGATGTTTCATTAATAATTTTTTTCTTTTTTTATTATGTAAGCTTGAACATTTTTTCGATTATTCATTTAAATGTAAATATTTTTTAACTTTAGAGGAACGTCCATTTTTACTTGAATATTAGAAATCATATTTGACCGCTTATTACCACATAATATGTATTAATTTTCAGAATTTAATTATCAAGTTACTGATAAAAATTTGATGTAATTAATTAATACTCATTAAAATTTAATTTAATAAGAAATTAATTTTTAATTATTTATAAAATCTTTTGTAAAATTGACAGGGTTTATTCTTACCGGAGTAGACGCTCCTTTTGGTTCTCGGTGGCTGCAATAGCTGCTTCTCTTTCCTCTTTGGTTGGGTTATGGGTTCGTTGCAGTAGATTAGAAAATTCTGAACTTGTAATAATTTTTGGACGAATTATCGGTTCTGTTGACGGCACCAATAAGCTTCGGAAACCTTCCTTCTCTAATACACGTGTTACCTATTATTTATTTTCAATGAAAAGTCCAAGAGTGCATGTATTGGATGATTTATTTATATAATACGTTACATTTCTTAAATTTGCTTTTTTAAATTTAAATTTTCTTACTCTTACTATTGTAATTAGGAATAATGTATATATTTAAAAAAAGTTGTTAAAAGAACGTTTTTTGAGAATTTTTTTAACACAAATGCACTTAGAACACGTTTATCATAGAATTTTATATGACATCGTAAAATATGTTAAATGTGTTAAGTAGATAAAAATATGGATTTTTTGTTATTTTTTATTGTTACATATTTTAAATTTAATTCATAGTTGCAAACTAATACAATTCTGTTTTTTTATTTTGGAAAATAAATTAATAAATTGCAATAAAAAGTCTGATGCAAATACATTATTCCTATGAATAATCCATTGAACCAGTTGAACGATGCGACTGTAACACTCTTCATTATCAAAAATAAAATTATAACGTTTCATTCTTCGTTACACGAATCGTGCGGGTAGTTCTTATATATATATATAATACATGTTTCCTCATTATAATTTCAAACAATGAAAGCACAAGCTCTTTCTCGTCAGCTCTACCTCGTTCAAGCTCTACCCACCTCTTTATCGTCGTATGTGCATCGTTTCAAATGTATTGGTTTATTCTTCAGAATCTGCTTACACTTATTTGAAGTATGAATGGTATATTCTCCAGGTGGAAATTGGGTTTGGCTTAATGATTCTTTTGATTTTCGTTTAGCATCCGCAGTCCTCGCACCCATTCGAGTTGCCGATTTCACAGACATTTTTTGGGATTAATCAAGACAATCTGTTATTTAATCTATCAATTAATCATCAATTCCGTTGACTAACAATATTAAAGCGACACATACATTACGTGACTAATTTTATTAGTTACATATTCATTACAATACATACTATTGCATGACTAACATATCAGTATGTAATATTATACAGTTGTATTAACTTAAAAAGTATAAAAAATATTTAAACAATAATGTATAATAGAAATAACGTAATAATTTAACGAACATAACATCATTTAAAGATATAAAAAGCATATTCTTAATAATAATTAATTTATACAGCTTTTATTTGAAATGCTTTTATAAATATAAGTTTGCAGAATTTTTCATATTACCGTAAGTGTTCAATTATAAAATTTATGTAAATTCATTCTTATTTATATATAATCGATTACGTATAGGTATAAGTGTAGATGAAAAAAAAAATTTATTTCAACTCGTGTATCAACCCCTCTGCATCTTTTACATTTCGTAATTTTTTTCCTCGATTTCTGCAACTAATGCATGCTTCACGATTTTTATTTTTAAAATCCATAAATTTTAAACAATAATGTTCACTCACCGTACCAAAACTTGGCTATGCAAAATATTATAGATACAAAGGCATACACGCACTAAAATATCACATGCGTGTACATAACCTTGCGATAGTAACGGAATGACGTTGATTTCAAGTTCAACGACGTGTTGCGGAGATAACGGCTTGCTTGACGATATTTAGATGGGAGCCACTATTATTTTCCTGTTTGCAAAATTAGTGCAAAGTGCACCGACGAAGATTGCAGCAGATGATTGGACGTGGTGCTACCGATTATCAACTGACCGCTGGGGGATACATTTCGGTCGGTCTCCCCTCTTGTTGTGTTTGTTCGATGTAAATCGGGCAACGAAAGCAAAAGGATCGATTGCTGTCGGTGTACGTATGGACACCGGCAAAGCGAATTTCGCTTCACGAGTCACTGATTATTTTATCTTTAACGCTATTACATAGTCGTAATTGAAGTTAGTAATGAGTGATTTTATTTCAAGGTGTATTTCTCTTGTTTACTTAGGCAAATATATTTTTAATATGAGTACAATTTATTTGAATTTCGATGTTTTCGTATTATTCTGATTAAAGTAAGTTTTTTTTCAAGAATATAAAATTCAATTATTCTTGTTTTTTCTAATATAATTTTCATGTTGTGTATGCCGTAGTAAATAATAATTCAGTGAAAAGTAATATGTAAATAATTAAAAAATAATTTTTAATTCCATACTGTATGCTGTACATTAAATAGTTTGTCACTTTTATTTCTGAATATTCTTAATATTGATATTTTTATTAGTAGTTATCACGCAACAGTATTCAATAAGACAAAACAAGGCTTTTAAAAATTGTAATAAACTAATTTGATAAAAAAATCTGATACATGGTCAAAATGACATTGAAAAAAGCTATGATGAAATTTTTTTATTACATTCTGATTAATTCTTATAAATATTTGTATAAATTCTTATAAGATTATTCTTATAAATATTCTTATAAATATTGCTGATTTTGATAATATTAGCTTATCATAGTACCGATTATCTTCCAACACTTACCTTTTTCTTAAATAGCTATAAGCCAGCTAGAATTCACAGGAAAGTTTAATGATAAGTTTGAAGATGATATAATATTGAAAAAAAGTAAAGTTAAAATTAAGTTAAGTGCAGTGGTCGACTGACTATAAGAATTTTCCCTCACCTTTAGAAATGACAATTAAAAATGCAACGACACTGATCTGCTTTATAGTCGTTGCTAAGGCAGATTATGAATGCCTGTCACGAAACGCCAATGGGCTCAACAACAAACGCGGTCAAAATTTCTGAAGCTTTCATACATCGAACAACGCTATCAAGCTTTTACGTGAATTTATCTCTCTATAGTTGACAGTATATTGCGTAGGTAGTTGCGTATATTGCGTTCCCTCATCTTTCCTATGATGGATTCTTTTATCCTTATTTTGGATTTAGTGGTTACAAGAGTTAAGCGTGATTTCAATGGCCGCAGTTCTTCTATCAAAACCATTATACACGAATTTGAATTGCTCTAAGATCTCGTCAACTGTAGAAGATATTACACCATTCTCTTGTAAGTTATTTGCAGCTTTTAATTCTTCTACGGTTACAATTGAGATGAATATGTCGTATCTTTCTTATAATAAACTACAGCTCCTAACGTTTCATCAATGACTGCATGCATATTGCTAGGGCGCCAATTAGTTTGAATTATTAGGGAGTTTCTCTACAGGGCTAAAGGATCAGTAAATCCGTCTCCTGCAGCAGCCGCCTTAGCAAGTCCGGAGAGTTATTCGCCTAATCTGTTTCCGATAGAGTAATAAGGTCCTAAGCAAAGAGTATCAATAATACTAATCTGTGACTTGATATTGATTCATCTCCAGATGGAACAAGGGAACTTAAGCTATCATCCAGTTCTGTTTTATCACTAGGTAATTTAAAAATAGGTACGTGGTTAAAAACTAGAGGTCTGATGTAAGGAATTAAAGTAATAAAGTAGTGATTATTTTGATTTTTCTGGTTTCGAGAGTGAATGTTACTATTTGAAAAAAATTTCTCTTTTTCTACGGTAAAGCCATAAAAAAGTGGTGTGTTGATAGAAAGCATAGGATTAGAAGCGAAAAGCGGAACTTGTCTGAACAATACTTGATCTCCAAATACAGACAATATTACGAGCACCTTTAAAGGCATCCGTTATTAATCGCATAGTTACTCGATTTCCTAAAAGATAATAGACGTTATTTATTAATTCATTTCTCGATCTAAATTCTCCCTCAAAAAGGTACGTTAAGCCGGAAGTTTTTAATCTATGAGATTTTTGTTCAAAGCAGTGATTAGAAATAGGAATGTCGGATCTGTTAGATAAGGCGAAAATCAATCCCTTTGGGGTGCAATTGAAGGACACTTATTATCTTCTTTCTTTTTGAAGACACGATGTTATAAGCTCATGATCATTACCTTGCTTAATTAAGTTTCACACCGTTTACATGTTACTCATGTACATGCCTAACTCCCTACACTCAACACAGTTCTGTATGCTTGTAACAGTATCCTGTAGTCCTGTAACAGTATCTAACGATACTGTTCTGAAAATGGTCTATTTTCTAACTTAAGCTGGCAGTAGGAATATTAATAGAACACAAACTTGGCGAATGATATTATTTTATAATATTATTTATTCCTTAAAGATAAAGTATCGAACTGAAAAGGCGATGATTTCCATAGTCAAGCTCAGACTGTTTTCCGCGTGATGCTAGGCCAGCGCGTTCTTCGGTCTTTTTCCTTTTTCCACACTTTTCTTTACGAGGAGGAAGTAGCCGCTGTTGCAACTGCTCAGACAAGATAGTAATAGAATATATTAGTAATAAATAACAGGCGCTCCCACTGCCACGTTTTGAGTTATTTGTCAACTCTTATTTAACGCTTAGATGCTTTATATTTAATTGCCAGAATTTGTCCTCTTCTGTATTAGAGAATTCAAGGAGAATGACTTGATATTAGGTCATAAGGGCGGTCGAAATCTCACAATTTTTTCCTTCGGTATGTCAAAAGGGCAGCGACGCTAAGAGATCTTCCCGGCATCCGGTTAAAAGTGAGAGAGAAACGCTGGAAGCGGAGGTACGACAACTGTCCGGCTCCTTGATGCTCCTGCTCCCACTGTCGCAAGAGTTCCGATGCACCTCTATTTCAGCTCTTGTACAGAGCAGTGCCGCCTGAATCCCAGCACGCGACGCCCCTTCATAGCTACCGAACATTATAAGCGTGCAGTTCCCAGGTGAACCGATCTCAGGCAGTTGAGGCAGTTGAGCGGGAAAATCGACGTCGCTTCAGTGAATTTCCCGGACCCGATGTTTGCTCCCCTCTCTCAGTTTCTCTCCCCACCGGAACGAGCGCAGGACAAGCACGTTCCAAGCAGCACGACTCGTACCGGTCGAGGCTCGTTTACGCGAGCTCGGTGAAGTTTTTCCCAAAGGACGTTTTTCGCGTCGGATGCGTCCAGCGCGAGTCAATACAGACAGATGTTCGCTTATTTTTGTGTTAGAATATTTAAAAATATTTTTGGTTTTGATACCGTCGCTGGCTCGAGGTTCAATTTCATTTTCTTGCTTCACACGACAGGCGAGGATCGAGTCAAATTGATCCTTCGCGAATCAGATAAAGTAAAAATGAGCGCACGTATGTGTCCAACAGATTTAGCTATAGTACCTCTAATTCTTCGTCAGCTACATTCGCCGTGAATTAATTCAAATTATCGCGAAGCATTTAAGAAATCTACTT
Source organism: Wiebesia pumilae (assembly GCA_018907045.1). NCBI lineage: Eukaryota > Metazoa > Arthropoda > Insecta > Hymenoptera > Agaonidae > Wiebesia > Wiebesia pumilae. The sequence goes on from JACCHZ010000033.1 coordinate 1,686,111, forward strand.
TAACTTTCAAAAAACATGTGTCCTGTCTAGAAACAATGCTTAACGTTTGCGAAGACTTGTCACTGCAATGGCTTAAGTGAAAGATTAATACGATAATCTCAACAATAAATGGTCACCCAACATGATATGATTTTTTGATCCAACGTTCAATCTAATGTCGACCGCCGTCTCTAATCTATTAGGTCCTGCATCTTCGTTAAAATCTAATTATTATTACTTATTTTCACTCAATTTTTATTGAAGTTAATGATCATTCCTACATGCAAAAATTTTCTTACTAATAACTGTGAAAAAAGGGCGGCCAACCTCGAAGCCGAAAAGGCCAGTCCCAAGTAAAATATATCGATGACTTTTTTTTGCTCCTACGATTCAAGGTCACCGAAATGCCCTGACAAAGACGGAATAGTTTTTGCTATCTTCCTCTTCCTTCGTTCTGACAAGGGTGGTTGGAATGAGATGGGATGACTCGGGAGAAATGAAAAGTGTGAATAGGCCGATATCTCTTTAGTTGGCTAGAGGTAGCGAAATACTGTGCTCGAACGGTACTGCGCTCCGAAGTAGTCCCGGAATAAAATTTGCGAGAGAGCCACCAGTGAAGGTGGTGTAGGTACCGCTGGAGAGATCTGCTTTTCGTGAAGTTCCTCTCCTTCAGCTCTAGCCCGAAGCAACGCTGGTCCAATCGGAGTGCTCACTTTAATAGTCATCAAGCCCGATCTCCGTGCAACCCCTGGTGAGCCAATCTCGTGCAATCAGGTACAAAATCGGCCGCGTCGCCCGAGTGCATTTTCCGAGCTTGCATGTTTGCTCTTCTCTCTCTCTCTCTCTCTCTCTCTCTCTCTCTCTCTCTCTCTCTGCTGGAATAAACGCAAAGACAAGCGCTTGAGAAGTGGCCTTTCAAGTAATCGGTAGAAGCCTGTTTGCACGAGCTCGATAAATAAATTTCCAAAAGATCTGCCGCATTCGTCTAACGCGCGTCAAATGTTGTGTCTTGCTTTCCAACAACAAAGTATACTTTTATGTATACCATAGATTCCTATATTGCTGATAATATGTATTATCTTTTTTTTTTCTTACTTTTATAAAGATCTCGCTTTTTACAATAGAAATTTGTAATAGCGATTACAGTTCCATAGATCCAATAAACAAGTTTACATCAATTACCATGTAATCAGATGCTTTGGAATCCAGAAGAAAAGAATCTTATTGACTCCCTCGTTTTTTACTTTATCCATCATGAACGCAAAACCTTGTTTGTTATTATTTTTTATCTATGAAATCATTTGAATGATTTGAATAATTCTTTCTTCGTTATCTGGATACACTATCAGACATCTACGTAAGTCAGATCGACGTACTCGTCCTTCAAGACAAAACGTTCGAGCACAGTATTTGACCTTATTCTGTTAAAAGCACTCAAGGAGAATAAAGAAAAATATGTAGTTATCGCTCCCGTTAACATGAAATAATGACCGGCAGGGAATGAGTCTATGACTCTCTATCTGACATCTAGATGCTACTAAAGTGGCTGAGATAGAAACATTAACAAATATAAATCACTTCAAACTTATCAACACGAAGGAGCGTAACATCAATTCTTTGAATGAACGAAGAAAAAATGTCAACCTTGACTCAATATTTCTTTTTAAACTCTTCAACGTGGTTAACAGACAAAAGCAATCGAGCGGAAAGTGTAGACCGCAAAGTTGTTAAATACGTAGAGAAAGAGAGCTAATATAAAATGCGCCTGATTGTCAGAGGAAGCACGTATGCTTCCTCTGAATGCCGCCATCTCAAAATGCATTTTTCGACTTGCCATGATCTGATATGGTAGTGTCGAGTACTTTTCGAATACTAGTTGGCATATACTGGCGTAAGTTCGAAAAACTACCGAACAATTTTTACATTAGGTTTTTTAAAGTATTTATTTTGTAACATTTCCTACCACAGTGATGGTACTTTATACTATTTCCTGATTTACGGAATTTCAATTTTTTTTAGCTTAAATGATCTCGTACTCCGTACTTCAACTTTTTATTATAGTGTATTAACTTTTTAATTTTTAATTTAATCTTATGGTTAAGTAACCATATTTTTATAATTTTTTATAATTTTACGGAAGCCTGCGTAAAATTGTCCTCTCTTAATGTTTAAATCCTAGTTATGACACTATATTCTGTGATCATATATTGCTGGAAGTGTCAATAGCAAGTGCGGTGGCACTTTATTATTGCCTATGATTTAGCACTTGCAGATATGAATTCATGTATTGAATTATCAACAATGGCAACATGCTTTATTAACAATTTTTCTCTCTGCAGTATGAATTTGCAAAAGGTAATGTTTTCGAGTTTGGCAAGTTAAATTCACTACGGAAAATGATAATAACATTATTTTTTCTTTTTCCACCTTAATTTCGTGCATATTACTATTCTTAAATGTTAAAGTATGCAGTATCGAACAATTTTTTTCGTATAATAAATGTTAATAAATATAATATTATTAAGCAAAATTCAAAGTAAAGTTTATCTAAACATATGAGAGTACATTTTTTCCAAATTGAATACTTTTTCGACTTTTAGCAATCTAGAATTTATTCAAAGTATCAGTAAACAATCGGTCCGTTATAAGTTTATCTTAGCAAAAGTAATATTAAAAAGAATCCGTTATATAAAAAAGTATGTGCGTAAAAAATATATTTAAAAAAAAATCTTAAGTCTGAATGTCAGATTTTTTTTAATTTTTAAAAAAGGCCGGAATTTACTTGGCTAGTGGTTGTAATATAAATATATCGATATTAATAAATTAAGACAAAATTTATTATCAATTATATGAAAAATTATCAATTATTCAATGTTTTTCTTTATCGATAAAGTTTATTTTAATAAAAAGCAATCTGTTAAATAAAAGGATACGTTAAAGTAAACAAATAAATGCATTATAAAAAACGTTCTCCGCATAAGAAATCTCTTTTCGTTGTAAAAGAAATGAAAAGTAGCTCATTATAAAAATTTTAATTATACGGCAAGTTTATTATATAGGAAAACTTTTATTAAATAAATTAACGCGAATGGTTTTGAAGTTGAAATAATTAATAAGAGATTATCAGATATATTTCTTGCTATGTATATATCTCGTAATTTGCTATCACGTTATTCAAGAAGAAAATACAAATTTTTATATTGAATAAAAATATTGTTCTTATAGCTGAATAGTAAATGTGAAACAAATAAGTTGCTAAAATTAAAAATCTTCAACATTTAGAGAAATCTATAATGTAAATAAAACATGTATATTTTTTATTCTTAATACTTCTAAAACCAATACTGTTAAGAAGATATTTTTTTTTATTAAAATATAAAATGAATATTGATGTGTGTTAATTTTAAAAAGATTTTAATTTTTTTTTTAAGAAGTTTAGTAATTAAACTTTTCTTCGGTAATAAATTTCTGCAACTAACACTAATTTATTGATAAATACTTAAATTGGTTAGAAGATAAATTAATTCTAAAAATAGCATCAGATCTATATATTTTTTAAAATTTTAAATTATGTCATAATAGACAGTTTTAATAAAAATGTGAAATATTATTGTGGTATTAAAATAAATGTATTTTTATATATCTTATAAAATAAAAAAAAATTAGCTTTTGTAATCACTAAATTATTGTATTTATTTAATAACACATTATTTAAATAATATATTTATCTAATAAAATGGAAAAATATACTGTCAATTAACATACTCTATGTACGTGTATTCAGAATTATATTAATTCCTATCCTTGCGCGCGCACACGCACGCACACACACACACACACACACACACAAAAATAATTATGAAATTATATTATAGAAACTGTTACTAGTATAATACATCTTTAAGATTGTATGAGCTTATTTAACTTAACCATACGGAAACTAATAGAATTCTAATGTTAACATTATTTCGTGTCATAAATGGATTTTAATTTTAGAAAAAAGGAGAAAAATAATGATAGATAATGATTAATTATACTATATTAATGATGTACGTAAATTTAAGTTAAATCATAATTCAAATACGAGTAAAAAATTCTACGTTCATTGCAGAGTAATAGATCATTTGTACGTAGAGGCGCCCAAGCATAATGAAACAAGGACACCTGTTATATACTCAAGTTAGACTAGTTATTTACTGTACTATGACGGCAAATGTGAATATTTTTTGTAGGAATAAAAAATATAGTTTTTTCGGAGAAAAGAGCATCTTTCTTATCAGAAAAAAATATTGAGACTTTCGAAACCAAATGAGGATACGGGGATACATTGGTGATATATAGGTTACAAACCTATTACAATGTGCGTTTGTCCTGCAGAGTCATGGAGAAATATCATTTTCACTTACTTACTGAGCTCATTTAAGTAATCTAAGTTTTTCAAGAAATACAGATTTAAATAGCTATCGAGTTTTAGGAAAATGGTTATTGCCATGTGGAGGTTTATCTCCGTTAGATAATTTCCAAATTGTTAAGGGCTGAGCAACCCCAGCCTCAGCTACTAACTAATAAATTATAAAGGAACGCCAACGGCGTACCATGAAATCCAGAAGAAATTCAGAATGCCTCATGTTACTCTGCACTCTGCCGAAAAATATACAAAAATGTAACTAAGAGTGTGACAACGAGAGCTCCGTAAAATTATACGAACGATATTTCGTTTAACGTGTTTATTTATTTTTTTTTAATTTAAAAAACAATTATAATAAGCGAGGACAGAAGCCTCAAGATATTTTATGTTTTATAAGGCAAACTTTTATGTAAATGAGTAATATAATAATTTATTTTAAATAACTTTAATTATAATTTTCAAAAAAATTCCAATCATTAATATTTCTGAGATTTATATGCATTACTTACTATTTATTGCTAGTAACACTCTACATGGATAATCAGTCTCGATTTATTTATTTTCATTGTAGTTACAATGTAAGAAAATCTATTAAGTAATAAATTTTTGAAATATTGACTGGATCAATAATTAATAAAAAAGTAAATGGAATGAATATTCAATACGAAAGTATATAACACGATATTTATTTCAAGTAAAATACGACACATTCTATATTATGCTGAATATAGACAGGGAAATGACATAACATCTGAATAGTAAAGATAATAAGTAGCGAAGTGTAAGGTCGACAAAGAAAGTATAAATGTAGCCGATCCACGTATGAAATGAAAAATTGAAACGTTTCAACTTGACTATGCTGTTGTAAAATCATTAAGAAAAAGGTAGCTCTATAACTATAAGAAAGATATCAATCAATCAGTTCAATAAATTATTAAATATATTTAGAAAATATACTTAATATAATACCAATTTTGTACTTCGTTCTATTACTTTTTTTAACTTACATAGCTAAAGCTAATTATACCTTAACATTTACATTTGAAATTATTTTTATCAAATCATACTGTTTTCATAAGCGTTTATATAATTGATTTTCAAAGAAGTGTAAAATGTAATTTAAATTATGATTTTGTTCATATTTTAAATCATAAGTAATGAATCAACTTATTTCTAGAAGTGTCGTTTGAATAAAATATTGCTTAACAAATGAAATTGCAAAAAACGTTGACATCGAGTTTTAATAAAACGATTTAAATTTTTTATGGTAAGAAACATGTTTCACATAAATTATAAATAGTCTTTAAAGATACATAGGTTATAATAATAATAACATTTTTTTTATCCTATTATTTTGTGCTTTAACTGTTTTGTATTCATTACTTATAAAAATGGTATAAGCTCTTTTGTAATGTGATAGAGTGCGTTGATAGAATAACAGAAAAAAATAATTATTACTTATAATTTCTTATAACAATAGCGTCCTTTTTTTCTCGCATATACTTTCTTTCTCAGTTCAGTTTACGTAAATTGTATAGCGAGACACGTGCGCAAGTAATGTATATCGAGAGCCACGCTAGAATTACGTGGTCCCCTGGCATTCGTCGATTGACGATGAGCCGTATCCAAGAATAATGTACAAAGAGCTAACGGATATTAACGTAAAAGTTGCGCCGAAGTTGCGAATACGAAAGCTATTAGTTCATGCGTATTTTGATACTTTATTTATTCAGCAATAATAGGTTTGAAAATTCATATAATTAAAATCTCAAATATCGTAAAAATATTTCGTAATTATAAAAAATTTACTTGATTATGGTTATAAATAAAAAATAAAAAATATTATAATAAAAAATTACGATTTTTTTTCTATTCAATAATAAGCATAGTATTGAACTAAACCTGGTTTTAGTTAAATAGAAAAATTAACAGCATAATAATGCTTGAGATTATTTTTAGATGTAAAAAGTTCTAGTCGTGAATTAATAAAAAGATTATTTTTCATTTGGATATAGAAAAGACATAAAGAAGAACTTTTGTAGATATTAAGCAAGTGAAAAATTTTGTAATAAAAGAACAACAGAAATTTTCTCAGTAACATATTAGTTACATTTATTAAAAAAATTGAATGATTACTTCTTAGCGTTAAAATACGTAGTTTTTTTAAATATTAATATTTATATCTTTCGTATACGTACATTTTTTACTTTCTTGATGGATTTATATGTGCAAATAATTTTATACTTTAAGAGAAAATTGCCCAAATAAAAAAGTTTCACAAATCAAAAAATTAATAATTTTTATAATTTAATATTTTCTGTACACATTTATAATTTAAGTATAAAAATAGCAATTATGATGATACATTTACAGCTTGTATTAAAAAGGAATTTATAATTAATAATACTTATAAATAATAAATACAAAACAAAAATAAATACAAATTTTAGTATATATACAGATATAATAAGTTTTAATCTTTCGTTCTTAATTTAATCGTAATTTAATCGCTCATTATTCACAACATTCTCTCCTCAAAATGCGTGCGAGTCAGATATTTAAACACTGATCAAATTTAAACTAAAAAAATTCAGTCACACATAAATAGGCATAGATATTATGCACAAGTGCCCGTGAGCTTAAAATTAATCTCCAAAGATTTCGCTTAATTACGGATCTAGTTGTGAGTAAAAAAAACAATATTTGGCTTGTTTTCCTTATTCTTGAAATTAAATTATTCTAAGTCACATATATAACCTGATAATAAACAAAAGACATACTAAACATCATAAAAAGTGTGCAAGCATCTTTCAAGATTAATAAATATCATTTCAAGGTACGATAAATGAGTTTTTTTTTTAATTGTAAATGCAAATTATGCTCTTCTTCAATACTACTAAATTGAAAGTTTCAATGTTTTTAAAAATCAATATGGTTATGAAAGTGAAGTTTTCAAAATCAATATAATTATCTTTTCACGTATATTCTATATTTCTTATATAAATATCATTGTTTGATAAGATTCCATAGAGAATGAAAAAAATTCCTCGAAAGAATTAGCACACAAATAAACTTTACGTTTTTTACTTTCAGATGAATAAATGGATTATGAATTAATTATGAATTATACAATTATAGATATATTTACACTGTAAAATTCATTTTTTTAATGAATTGAAAGTTCAATTCCGATTGTGTATGTATAATTACGTTCTAGTTAGTTTTAGTTTTTGAACGGAGACAGAGGACTTCATTTCCATAATGTCGTGTTTATGTGTATCTCAAACGGGTGTAGTAATTGTAATAATATAATTATTTTTATAATTTAGAATCTTACATACATCAACTTGAAAATTTGAAGATCTTTATATGTAATTGATAAAGAAAATAAAATAAGATTAGGTATTTTTACGAAAAATTACAATTACTCATCCTGTGATCCTTGGATGAGACGATAGCAGTGTAGTTCATCGAATAAAGAGCAATCCAATATTGCACCGCTTGCATACTGAAATAATTTATGCTAGTAAATTAATTTTCGCTGCAAAAAAGAAGTAGGCTACACAAAACGTAAATAAAAAAGGCATGATGAGCGTAAATAAAGCCAAGATGAAGTCTTGGAGAGACTACGTACGTGGATACTACGTCTACGAAGAGAAATAGTTTTATAATGTAACTGTAACGTAAAGAATAAAATATCGACAGAGATTGTAAGCCTTAAAAGAAAATTACATCTGATTCAAGAAGATTAAAGTGAACGCCTTAAGTTAAACGAACGCCGAAGATTCGAAATTGAAGCTAAAGCAAGCCAATGGAATTCTGTGGAAACTTTAAAGCACGATCATACGTGTAGTCGTATAACTCTTGCAATATTGCGTGAAAACGGACTTAGCAAAGGCAACAGGTGCTGCATACTGTTGTTTCCTGATGTCATAAAAAGGTTCTTTTAACCGACATCCATAACATTGTGACACCATTACCATTGTGACACCATGACCATTCAAGTGACTATCTGCTCGAAAGTTTGAATTCTGAGTCGAGAAAGTTATTATGATATCACTGAGATAAGCAGAGAATATTAATTTATCTTAGCATTCCCTGCTAACAAAAAATAAAAGAAGTTCTAGGCAAGGATCGCTACGTTATGAAGGATATAAAGAGAGTCTAGAGAAGTTGAAAATTTTATAATGGTTTATATATAAGTACAAATTAAGGTTAATTAAACTTAATAGTGATGAGACGACGACGTTCCGAAAAGCCACAGATTATCCGTGAAGGAATTCAGAAGGTAAAGACTCGCAATACAACTCTACCGAGACAGAACCACTTAAGTTCGCACAAATCATCTACTCGCAAGTTAAATTTTTTAAAGAGATTAAAATCATCTCGATTAAATTATCTAGAACAGTCGACAATACGGCATCGAAAACTAAGTGATGTATATACGGAATCTAAGCTAGTAATAATTAGATGAATAATTTGAAAAAAGAAAGAGCACCAGATACTTTTGATTTTAAATAACTAAGGTTAAAGCTCTATTATCTTCCTCAGTAGTTACAAGAAACACGCATGCTGCGAGTCTTTTCGACGTATTTAAAAATCCGTGTAGAGTTAATTTAATTTGTTTTTATCGTCACGATACGTTTCATAAGTCCTTTAAGAAAATTTACTGGATTATCCACGAAGGTGAAGCAATGTTGTACGCATCGTAATGAATATACAATATACAATATACAATATACAAACGCATTCTTCAAAGTTGAAGTGTTTTTTGGTAGATAGATTGATACGATAACATTTCCATTTAGTATTTGATAAACAAGGTTCTTTCTTTTTGTAGCAGTTGAATTAATTGTTCTCATAATTCTAAAACTTTACTCGCTATAGCAGCAATGAGAAGGAAGTTGTCGACGTATTTATGATGATTTATCCTTGTACTCTAACGGTCTGATACTGATCGTTGTTGTTCCATATATTAAAACCAATAACCAATGAAAAATCCACAAATATTCATGGAACATTTTAATAATATCAACTATGAATACAAAGTTACAAAATATCCAGCAGTGAGAACTCCTTTAACTCCTCTTGAACTAGACTTTACTTGACTTTTGCGACCAATTGAATACTCTTATGTTTTTCCATAATTAATTGCCTTCTTAATATTACATATTAATGGATAAATTATACTCTTGGTGTAGGTATTGTTCTCTCTAACTTATCCTTCTTGGTCACTTTTTCTAAGTATCCGAGTATTAGATACAAACGTATGAACTCATATTTTCACATATCACAATACTGAATTAATTTTAAGTACGGCTTTGGTATAAACCTTACTATCGCAATACTTTTAAAGCGTTTTAAGTTTGAAGAATTCCTTGGAGGTTCCATGTTATTGCAATCGGACGTCTTTTCGATGCTTCATATTAGAAAGAAACACGACATATCATAACGCTGCGACGTGTGTAGCTACATGAGTGACATATTCTAATGAAATAATATGTCTGTAGTACGAAATATCTGAATAATTACGTTGGAGTTGTACGAGATCAGCTTATACGAGAATATGCTATAGATGTGTGAAAACTTGCACATATCACGATAGTAGTGCGTTCGGCAATGCAAGCGTACTCGCGCGACGTAATGAATATTTACACAATTAGAGCGGGACGAACTAGCATAATTGTACTCTTCTTTTTTGATATTTATGTTTTTTAACAAATTATAATAAAGAACAAATCGATAAGTATGATAATATCAGATACTAAATAAACTTTGTTTATAGTTTGCTAATTGAATAGAAACGAAAGAAATGATAAACTTCTTCCAGAAAAAAACATAAAATATTAATCGGTGCTAATAATTTATAAATTTAATCTATAAGAATTAATTAGATAAGAATTAGGATTATGGAGTGCAATCTGATCTATGTGTTATTTTTATTCTCCTGTCTTCGTTTTCGTTTATTATAATAATATTCAAGACGAATCATGAGACTTTTGTCCTCGGGTTAGGCCTACAATATCGTTACTGATTTTACTTATCAAAAAACGTAAGCTGTTCGACAGCAATATATTATGAAGGTTTTCGTCACTTTCAAAGCAATGCAATCATAAATGTGGTTGTAAAGTATTATTTTATATACTAATAACCATTAAAACTTAATGGAATAATTAATGGTACGTTTTAAGAGAAATTCACATTCACTGTTTCATTGAATCTATTTATCATTGAAAATAAATAATTGTGTTTCTTTAATATTATTCATTATTTAAACTTAGTAATAAGTAACGACCATTTAAAAGAGTAACTATTTTAGGATAAAGTGTATACGTCAAGAAATCAGTAAGTAACAAGTTTAAAATCTCAACTAAATCTTAATTAACGTGCTTTAAACATAATAAAGTAGTACAATAAATATTTATAAGTAAAAGCGTAACCTTTGAATAACATTTAATAAAATATAATTTCATATGCACTGTTAATTTTTTCATAATGTATACTTATTATTACAAATCAATTTTAAATAAGTTAATAATTATAAATTTATAATTAGTTATTCAAAGTCCTGCATGTTAGTTTTAACACTATGAAATCTCATTATAGAAATGTAATTAGCTTGATTAGAATAAATATAAATCGAGTAATTAATTTCAGATTATAACGCTTCAATTTAATTTTCTTATTTGATTGAAATTGAGATAATTGAAATCAAATAAGACGTGGATTAATTTGTAATAGGCTTAGAACTTTTTATACGGTCACGTATATCCGTGAACAATTTATCTCTCGTGGCTACTTGACACTCATAGGTGCCATGTATTACTGGATCATGCACTAAAAATGTGATTAGACAATCACCAGTAAAGAAACTAAATAAAAAAAGCGTGAATAAAAGGTTATTCAAGAAGCAGCTTCAGAAGTTCGATGATCATAAGTGAAGAAGAATAATGGAAATATGTACATTTCAAGGCTTTCTTATGAATACCTTAATTGCCTTATATTTCAGCCAGAAAATAATGTTCATACATCTTTTCCCCTAGTATATAGGGAATTCTTTTATTTTAACATAAATGGATAAAACGGACTTTTATTTTATTGACAAGAAAGTTGATAATATGAAGTAATGATATACTGTAATGAGAAAGTATTTTTTCAAAATCAGAATTAATCCCGCTAGTAATTAATCTTCTGCGAATCACATCACATACAGTCAAAAAACTGAATCACTCTTTAAAGTTTTAGTCAACGATGGTATGGCCTTTAAAATTATTTAAAATTTAAAAATGCATGAGTAATCTTCGAGTGGCCTTATTGCGAGCTACCAAGACAGTAAAGTGCATAGTAAAACTATAGCTAGTTAACTAAGGCATTTCATAATTTATATCACATTCATAATTAATAGTTCAAGCATAATTCAGATATTTATACGTTATTTTTTAATATTATCAAATTTTTCAAAAATACGAAATTCAATTACTTCAATTATTTCACGTCAAAGCAAAAATCATTTTTTATGAATTTAAAAAGAATCACCGACGTATATTTTTAAATTTAATTTACGTACTCTTATATTTTCATTTGAAAACCTGTTAAGAAATATTGAAAATAATGTACAATTAACTCTGATTCATTCATCTTTAACTATTGTAAAATTTGAAAAAACTTTAGGCAATAACGTAAATGGTTTCTCCCAATATATAGTTTCCAAAATATAAATCTTTTTACTTAGATATCTGTCCTGTAGAACGGGTTCTTTGTTTCTTCTTTTTAAAGAAGAAACAACGTTTTTTAGATTTTATATAAAAGTTTCTTGATGTATATCGATGATTAAAGAAAAGAATTAATTTGAGCCAATAAAGTGCGTCCAAAAATTGAACTTTCTAACTTGCTAACTTAAAATTAAAATCTAACTTTTATTTGCTCAATTTTTGATTTCTTATATTTTTATGAAGTATAATATATCGAGAACAGTACGTTGAATTTTAAAGTAGATCTGACGCAAGTAGATAATTCTGTTTGATCATTACTAACATCAAAAGCTTTTAATACATCCTTGATTTAAAGTTTATAATTATTTAATAAGATATCAATATTTGAATTAAAAAATAAATTTATTTTATTTTTTATTTAAAACACGTAATGAAAAAAATTAGAAACACAACAGATAAATTATACTTACATCGCATAATTTAATACTATTTTTTTAATGTAGAAAAGGATGTATTTTTTTTAAATCGACAAATCTAATGTTTTTTCTTGCCTTGTCATGCCAATATATAATGGCATAGAATACTTTTTTCTTAATTAGAATATCATTATATTATTTATTCATCAATAACTTTTGTATGTTTTTTGTAAATTTATTACATGAATGTCTAACGGAGATAAGAATTGATTTACAGATGTGAAATATATTTATGATTAGATCTTGGGGTTAGAATATATATTTTTTTAATAACAAAAATAGTAGATTATTGATATTTTTTATGATTCACGAATCAAGTTGAATCGTGCGCAATGTTTAAATGTTTTAAAATAATTGAAAATAACCATAATATAGTAAGATGTGTATACTTAAATTTTTGTATGAAAACATTACACTGAAACTTAAATTGCAGTAAAATTAGGTAAATTAGGGTGAATATATCAATATTTTGGTGTTTAGTTGATTCATAATTTTGCAGATTGAAATTTACATGGTGCGTCCATTTTGTTATTTCGTCCTGCTGCCACATTACATCGTGTGAATATGACGTCTGGCCAGTTTTACGCTATGAAACACCATGTGATTTCTTTATGTGATTTTTATATAAGGCTCGGGACAACTACCTCGTTACACAAGAACAATAACATCCAGCGTAAATGGGTCAACTAGTTTTAGGGTTTTCGATTCTTTTTTTGATTTTTAAATATTTATAATAATATTTGTTACAAATTAAATTTGATTAAAGTTATTAATATTCTAACTGAATTTACTTATATTTCTCTAAATCTCTCTAAGGTGAGTATACCACTTTGCAATCCAAATATAACATTATATATACAATTTTTACATTAAATTCACAATATTTTAATAATGCTGTGTTTGTATTACATTTTAATTAAATTTTAATAAATTTATTGGGAATATCGATTTTGTCACTGATATATTAGGTACATTGTTCTTGCCAAGTTTTAATAAAATTGATTAAATACGTGCGCAAATATTTTAAATTAATAAAGATGAATTAAAAAAATAACGTACATTATTAGTGCATAAAAAATTGTGTCCAGTTATAAAATACTTTTTGAAAAACGAAATAATATATTTATTTGTATAATAAGTTGTATTAAAATAATTTAAGATTTTTTTGAATCATTGCTTTTGTAATCTCTTTCTTTATAAATCATATATTTCAAATCAACAATATTGCAAAAATCCCCTTACGTGTTTGTTAAATGATAATACCTACCTAATGTAATCGTAATTATTTCGTTTTTTTATTACGTTGAATTATGACTTTTCCGAAAAACGAAACCAATAAAAGAAATAATTTGTTTGACTTTGCGTGTTTCAAAAAATCAATGCATTCTTACGAAAGAAATCAATTACAAACAAAATTATTTTTACTTTAATTATTAGTCATCTGCCGATAATTTACAATAATGTTTTTTAAAAACAGAAGAAATAATCTAGCCCGATCTAATGTCTTTATATTATTAGGATTAACCGATAAGGCCCATCAGTAGTTAGTATATTATGAACTTCTTAATAAAGATATTCATGCAATAAATGAAATATCAATTTATATTAAGAAATCAAAAGAGAAATGGTAAGAACATAGGAGGAATTTGAAAAAAGCAACATATGATTTTACTCGGTCTAAAATCAAACTCCATTTTTATAATAGATGCTCTTTCCGGCTTAACTACTGTCAAATATCTATAGCACTTTCTTCTTAAAATCATCTTCATATTATAATGAAAGCACAATGCAAGATCCTTGTACTTACTTAATATTCAAAATACCATATTTAGCACCGTAAACATTAGCTAGTACGTTAATAAGTTTTGTGCTTTAAGCATAATAAAAATTAAATTAAGAAAAGCTCTGATTTTTAATAAAGATGATAAATAAAGCGAAAATAACATAGAGCTGAGAAAGATCTTTATTCAACGAAAATAAAGTGAATTTTTACACACGCTCACGCGCACAAACACACATTAAAGTAAGAAGAAAACTGTCACTTTTAATTTTAATTTTAATTTTAATTTTAATTTTGAAATAAGTATTAATTATTACATATTCGTACAAATTTATAAATACATTATTTCATACACTATACTTTTTTTATGAAATTTTTTTATACATTTTGGTAATTTGATTTAACACATATTTTTCAGTAAAATCCAATGGTCTTAGTTTTGGTATTACTTTAATTTAAAAAGTTTTATCTTTTTTCAAATAACTATTATGTATTTAAATTTCATTAAAAAAAATTGAATCTGGTAATAGATTTTATTAAAAAAATTTTTTAGTGATTTTTCAAAAATCAATGAGAAATTTTTATTAATTGAATAAAATATACTTAATTCGCAGAAAATGTTAAATTATAACAAAGAAATTTAATCTACAAATAAAACTAAATAAATTTTATAAATTAACCACCTAATTATCAATTAATGTAATTAAAAGTATGTACAAAACAAAAATCTAATAAATAAAAAACAATCTTTGTTTGGTTATATTGATATACATATGCATATACATATATTTGTCTAAAAAGAAATGTATAAAATACCAACCGATTTGCAATTCTAAAATATTCGAAAATTTTAGTTTTTATTTTTATTAATCTTTATTTACGATGCATTTCAATAATTAAAAAATTTCAAGTACCTTGTTTTTTAGAGTCTTGTACATTTTAAGATATCATATTGTATTTTAAAACAATAATTAGAAAATAAACAAAATTTAAGATTTATTTGATATTGTGAACAGAATTGATAATAATCATCAAAAGGTATATTAATTTATTATTATATTATAAAAACTATTATGTAATAATTTGTAGTTTAATAAGTAAGTTTTTATTCCTTAGAATGATGATTATATTATTTTGTAACTTTAATAAATTACAGTTCAAAATTAATATTAGTGATTACATTAGTTAATACGAATATAAATATTTTATTTCGAATTTTTAAAAAATGTGGAAGTAAATTATTATTAATAAGAAAAATATTTTAAGACATTCCTTTTATTGGTTAATGTAACATA
This sequence comes from Wiebesia pumilae, assembly GCA_018907045.1. Lineage (NCBI taxonomy): Eukaryota > Metazoa > Arthropoda > Insecta > Hymenoptera > Agaonidae > Wiebesia > Wiebesia pumilae. Next base: position 1,701,761 of record JACCHZ010000033.1, read on the forward strand.
AATATAAAAATCTGTACTTTTTATAATATGTGTACATACTTGTATTAAAATTATGTTTTATTGTATAAACATTTACTACAAAATCTTAAAAATTTTATTAATCTTTTAGTAAATAATAAAAATAAAATGTAATTAATATAGTTTATAAATTAAATAAAATTAATACTTAAACAATTTATTAGCATATTTATAAATTATTTCATCATATATAATATTAATTAAATTTTTTATTTAATTATTTAAGATTATTGATACATTACGTAATTACTTTATTTATATTTATTCTCCTAGTTATTTTTAGCGTTTACAGTTTTTTAAATTAAAAAATATCTTTTAATTACTTCTAAAAATACATTATATTACACTTTCGTGTCTTATGTTTGATTAAATTTTTACTTAAATTTTTAATATATATATATATATATATATATTATTAGTAAAGCATGTTCCTAATTATCTAAATTATTAAGTGGTATATATAGACCATAATAGATTGGTACTTAGACACTGCATATTAACTACCTTCAACTTTTTTTTTCGTTCTAATTTAATCAGCACATAAAATTATTGTTTAGTACCTCGAAATAATAATTGTGAAATGTTTATTATAAAAAAATTTATTTAAAAAACTTTTTAAAAAATTATTATTTTTCAATTCTAAAAATTAAAGTTAAAAAAAAGAATACTACAATAACTATTAAAAACTAGAATTCAATGGTAGATTAGGTTTTTTAGATATTGTATAACTATACTACCCATTAAGAATAGTTTATTACTACTTTATCATTATCAAAATATTCCTACTAAATATTCCATCAAAACATTTTAATGGATATCATCATCTATGGTCTTCATAATTATTTAACAATTAACAGATTTTAATTTTCTAATATATAAATTTATAGTACATACTGAATTAGACTAATATAATAAATACTTATAATTTAATTCTTTTATCCCTTTTGATTAAAGTATTTAAATTCCCTTACATAATAAGTATATAATAACTTATATAATAAATTTCATATTTATTTGGGCTATTAAACTTCGCAAAATTTCAACAGATTTGATGAATGTAGAAAGATTGATAAAATATTGAGATAAAATTGAATATTTAGAATATTTGGTATAATTCTATTAATCTAAGAGTTGTGTGAAAGCTTCATTTAAGAAATTTGTAATGTCTGATTATGAACAGATTAGAAAAAAAATATTTAAAAAGTTCATTAAAATTGTAATATAGTATATAGCACATTTAAATTTACAGTATTCAACGTTCTATCTCTTAAATCATTGAGGATGTTGTATAATATGATGATTTTAACAGTTTGGTTGTGATAACTGTTTATCACTTAATTTCTCTCGGAAATTCGTAAAAGCACCTTAAATGGTTGTACGCACGACCTTTCTAAGGGTCATTTTATTTCCGTACATAATTTATTCCGTACAAAAACATAAGTCGCTAAATCCATATAAACAACTAGCTTAATACTAAACTTACGATTTACAGACAGGTTGTACTTTATTAGTTTACTTGCAGAATTCTACTAGAAAGATATGTGAGTTTGGTTTATTGTTACTGAAAACCACCGTATTTTTACTGAATTTTATGTAGTACCAAAAAAAAGTTGGTTGAATTACTAGTGTCACGAAATATGCGTATGCATAGATAAAGTAAAACGACAGATGAACTTTGTAACCAATTCTGACTTTTTAAAAAAAGCCAGGTTACTATTTACTCTTGATTAGTTATTCGACCAGTCGTCGTTTTATTATTACCAACATTTTGCAAGATGGTTAAAACTAACCGAGTGCTCTAATGCAAGTAAGATATTCACGATATTCACCGTGCCTTGTTTTGTGCTCATCCCGTCATCTAAAGCAGCCAACCGCTTAATGTCACCACTGTTAATGTGGAATATCACCTTTATCAACGATCTAATTTTGGACTAATACTGCTCCGTATAAGTAACGAACTCGAGTCATTGTCAATATTAAGTGAGATAGTACGATTGGGTTACGAACTCCGACATAATTTCAGTGATGTACATTCAGTCACTAATATTCACTATTGTTGTTGTTGTTGTTGTTGTTGTTGTTGTTGTTGTTGTTAACATATATCTAAAATAACTAACCTAAATTAATAAATAAAAACCCAAAAATGTTATATTGATATTTGTCATATCTTATTTAACAGTCATTGTTAATGTTTGTCCTCGATGGCATTAATTATTGTTTTATTTTTCCATTTGCGTATCTTAATTAATTTTTTAATTTCAATTATTACTTATGAAAACTAACGATTAAAATATAAAATCAGGAAATATAAAGGATAAAACGTATAAAGATTATAAATCATGGTCAAGGACAATTATGAACACATGCGAGACATTTTTAAATAATTTATTATTAATATCATTAGAACATGCTAGATTATTTATTTATTACTATATGTCATTACGGTATTTATACTAATTCATATATTATTTATTTTTAAACATTTTTTAATTAAATTAATTTTTTATTTTTATCATACATTATATGTTCTAATTTTTCAAACATATTTAGAGTAAAAAGCAAACCCATAACATTGCTCATGTAATTAAACTGAATTAAGCTAGTTCAATATGAAAAGATGTATGTTTAAATGAATAATAATTGCATGTAATAGTAGAAAGTGGACCTGTAAATGTCAGATCCACTTTTCTCCTTTTCGAAAGTCAATGTGAATCCACTTTAGCAAATTGCTTGCATCATCGTTTCGCTGATAATTCTTATGATTTATTTCGCAAGTAATATTTCGAAGATAATATTGCACATCACAAATTCAGGTGATATTTGATTGTACTCCGTGAAGGTATATAATCTGCAGCAACTATTAATAGGAAGAACAGACACGACGTTGCTCATCATATTTATACATTTTATAGACAGTTGCGCAAGTATGTCTATGATATAATGAATATTATCTTGTTATTAATATGACCGACAAGTATATTATGAAGAATAATCTTCATTTTACTTTAAGTCATATTCTTAATGGGAATAAGTTTCTATTGTCGTAAATCAATAATCATTTTATGATTAAAACCTTTAGCTTGAATTCCCTAAACAGAATATATCAAGTGATTGTTTATCCAGTGATTGTTTGCGAATAATTAAAATTTGAATATTTAAAATTATTTACATTATTTACAACATTTAAAATATTTAACATTTGAAAATAATATACGTATTTTAAAGCTAAATATACAATTTTTAAATAATTACACCTTTTATTATTTTATATAAAAAGTTTCTTCATCATTTTACTTTCAAGAATAAAGTATGATTCACAGGAAATAATGTTTACTAAATTTTAGAACGTGTTTTATAGGATACATAATTACTATTCAGTATCGAATCTTTAGTGTTTCATCTTAGTTATAATATCCAATAAGTCACAGTATCAAATATTTATGTGAAAATAAATAATAAAAGTGATGTTGTTGTTAATAATTGAAAGTATAATTTTTTAACTTGAGTTTTATTAGATAGAAAAATATGTATTTATTCTATACTCAATGCTTTAAAGTATACTCAAAAAGGCTGAGTTATTCTTACAACTTTACTTTACTGTTGTTTTGCTAAATATTTTAAAACATTTCAAATAGACATATAAAATCTTTTCTTATTAGTTTTTTCTGTCAAGATTTGTAATAAAAAATTTACAAATAATATTACTAATAAATATATTAACTTGTAACTACTTAATATATTTTTATACTGTATTTTATATTTTAGACGCTATAAAATTATAGAGAATGGGTATGATTTTCTGAAGTTTTAAAAAAATTCAGTTTGCCGCAACTTATGCACTCTCTATATCTTTATTTCATCTTATTAATTTCATTCTTTTATATATAATTACGTAATAATACTTTAAGCACATCGTTCACTTGATAGCATTCATTACTAACGAAGTAAAATGCCTTATAAATTATTAATATTTTTACTATTAATAATTTATTTCCGTGTAAAATCATACGGATATCTTATACTTGTTTAATGATTAAGTCTTAAAATAATAGTCGTGTCTTAAAAATATGTATTCGACATTTAAAACATGTACATCTATATGTAGTCTTATACAAAAGATAGATTTCTTTTGTGAATTATTAGCTGAAATATTAATAAATCAAAGATTCTTGAAGAGAGCTATTCCAACCGAAGAATTGAGATTTTTGAGTGTATTATTACTACAGTATAAAAATTATTGTAAAATGATATAAGATAAATCGGTTAAAAAAATTATAAAACAAATTAAACGAAATTTATTAAAAAACGATACCTAAATTTATAAAACTTTTTTCTTATTTTAAAGCTACATATTTAAAAGACGCACAATTATATTGAAAAAAGTAGTCACTGTAAAAATAAGTAGGTTATAATAATGAATTTATTAGTGTATCAAATTACTACGTTTTTATTACTTTCAGTATGAGCCGAGTATTCAATCGTATAATCATTTCAAAGAGTAATTTCTTCGATACAAATATAGTTTATGTAATATGTCACTTTACGATATTGACAAGTAAGTGTTTTGAAATTGTAAAATATTTAATAAGAAAACAAAATAAATGACTGTGAAAGAAAATATAATACTTCTATATTTGACGTTATTTTCTAAAACATACTATGAGCATTAATTTTATCCTATCATTGAAGTATTCTAAATAATACTCTAAATCAATTTTCAGTTTCTGTATTTCTTTTTAAACAATAAATGTATGATATGATAAATACAATATTACGTGTATGAGGATACATAAATTTAGTGAAATATTTTATCAGTGAGTATAAAAACTTCAATAGTTTTTACTTTAAATTAAGTTAAAAACACAATAAGAACTAAATATAAAAATATATAAAAATTCATGACACTAAATGGCAAAGTAGCTATAATAGGATTAAATATTTTCTTGTAAGAAAATAAGTATAATCTAAAATATTAGATAAGAATAAACAATTTGTTTTAGATTTATCTAATTAATCACTGTTTAAATATGTGACAATATGTATTAAAAAGTAAACGCAACCGATTACATTGAAAAGATAACTAAAAAAATGAATACTAATTATATCTTTCAAATTCCTTACTAGTACCATTAATTTTTGAAAATATTTATTAATAATATCTAAACAACACATCCTTAGTCATAAATTGTGAGATATCTCAACAAATTAATTATGTATTTAGTTCATCAGTTATTGAATTTATAAGTAAATAAATACCATATTACGTGGTAATGGTATGGTAATTTTTCTAAAATATGCGTAAACTTTTATAACAGACATATCGTTTGCAACTGTTTTTGAATTAATGAAATTATTATTTAGAAGTTTCTAACAGATTATCATTTAACAAAGTGTTGATTAAAAAATGCTTTTTTTAATAGAACTCGTTTTCCCTTATATAAATAATGTATTAATTTCAATAAATAAATAAATTTTGATAAATAAAGTAACATTGCAAATAGGGAAATATATTTAGAATATAATTGTATCTCGAAAAAACGTGGAAAAAAATTCATTTTGTTTTGAAAAGACGATTTAACAAACCAGTGAGAGAGAGAGAGAGAGAGAGAGAGAGAGAGAGTGTGTGTGTGTGTGAGAGAGCGCAAGGAAATTTTCCCGATATTTGGGATCGCTTAATTTATATGGGAAACTCTTGCCTTTTTGTTGGAGTGTTTGTTCAACGTGTACCTATAACAGAGAAGTGTTTAAATCAGGAGCCGTTCGCGCACCCATAGGCTATTTAATGTGAAAGAGTGCGTGCGGTGTCTGTCGAAGTCATACTGGTGACGACGACCTTTGACCACCACCTGGCGCCTCCCGACACCGCGGCGCATTCGCATCGACGTCGGCATTCGCGTGTCGCGCGCTAGCCTCGCCACATCGTTATTTTCATCGCTCCGTTTCCCATTTGTTCTTATGCGAACATTGCGAGATCAGCATACGCGAATCGAATGCTTTTTTCTTGCTGCAGCGTAGGTTCATGTGACTTTAACGAAAAATTGTGCGGGAGTGATTCTCCGACTGTCAGTTCTTATTCCTTTCTCGAACGTTTCAACGTTTTGCCGATTTCCAACTTGCCGATGACACGATCGCACTTTGTCCGAGGAACTTACGAAGGAAGGAGCATCAGCAAGCACCGATAACTAGTTCTTCACAAGAAAAGAATCGGCAGTTTTATGGAGATGTTATTTAGTGATCAATGAAGGATAAAAACTCCCGATGGCAATGAATACGTTGTATTTTTTAGGAAAACGAAAAGTGAGATACTTTAATTACTTTAGGAAACACGAGACTTGACAAAGTGCAGAAAGGTTTTTTAGAAGTTAAGCATAGCAGCTGAAGCATCGATGAATCAGGTATAGAAAAGTGTATTTATTAAAATATGAATCTTTAGGCGATGCTGCAGAACCGTATTACGTGATGTTACTCGAGACAGTTTATACTACATTCTTGCACGTACGACAGCAGCTACATATCCGTTGCGTGCACAAGAGCTTCTACATGTGTGAATATTTGAATGTGCACGGCAAAATGTTCTCTATTTATTTGAAATAATTACATGATTAACCGTTGCCAAATTCGTATGTGACAAGGTATTACTTTTTTAAATTTAGTACTGCGAACGAACAAAATGGTACGAATACGTGTATATTTGAAATAACAAATTGAAGCTACCGACGGTCAATGTATTAGAAGAATATCTGATACAGCTACATCGATATTATACATAACTTATTACAGTATTTGGACTTACCGCGCTAATTGTACAACTTATTAATTATTACCGTTATGTTAATATTTCTAAATTAATGCATCAGTGGATGTTCAATGGCGCGATAATTAATAACATGCTGAATTACTTGAAATGGGAAAATGATAATGCGATACATTCCAGATTGATGATAAAATAATTAATAGATAGAGAGAGAGAGAGAGAGAGAGAGAGAGCTAAAGCAAAGTGTAACCGATGATAAAATACATAACAAAATAATATAAAATGATTCTTTAACATACGAGTTTAATTTGAATATATAAAACATTTTGCAGTTTATAAATAACGAAGTATTGTGCAATTATAGACGAGCAAAGAAGACAGAGTGTACATCATAATTTAAAAAAAGCTACGTGTAAAGAAAAAATTTCATACATGTCTATGCTTTTATATTCTTGAACTTTTATCGTAGTACTTAAAAAAATTAAGCAAAAAAAAATATCGCGTAAACTAAGCTAGAAGTAAAAAATAATAAACATTTGCAAAAATTAACGCGAAATATTGAAACATTGATACGCTTTGTAGAGAAGAAAATAAATATAAAAAAATTAATAATATAAATTTTAGTAATCTCGTGTTACTAGAATTTATTTTGAAAACACAAATACTCTCTTAAATTCGAATAACGTAGTGATCAAACTACTGCAAAATTGAAGACACATATATCAAGATCAGTGTGATCAAGAATTTGAACATCAGTAGACAATGGTAGAATTAGTGGTAGAGGAAAGCAATTGGAACATAAACGAACGTCACGAAATGTGTGCTACAAGTAAGTTTCGTACGAAAATTTATGTTACATACATGTGCGTAAACAATGATAAACACTTATATGTGACCAATTTTAAATCATAAGAACGAATAAAAAATTGTTGATTTTTCATGTAATATAGATATGCCAACAAATTTATAGAACCCTGTATCGCTTATAAATTTAATAGTCGTCATTTTAAGAGATCAAACAATAAATGCTGTTGCCTTACACCGATATGCGCTTACTTTTTAAAGAATTGTGTTTATATATCATTTAAATTCACTGATATTTACATTTAATTAAAATTTATTTTAAGATATAACATTAGAAGATTTTTTTTATTTCTAAAAATTAATTTTGTTCACAAATAAAAGATTTTACAGAAATAAATTTCTGTAAAATCATCAGAAATAAAATTTCTGATAGTTGAGAATTATAAGCAAATAAAAAGATTTTATTTCAAATACAAAATCACTTTTAAATCGATAAAATAAAATAACGCTTATTTTTACAAACCTTCAAAATGTCATATTTGCGATTCATTAACTTAAACTAAAATTGCTCATGGGCATATGTATCTTTATTTTGTTTTATACTCTAAGAGAATTAAAGCCTCGCTCATTCTTCAATTGTTCATTAACATCAGTACTAAAGGATCGAGATAAAGCTAAACTTAAAAATAATATTTAAATAATAGTAATCATTATTCTGTCTAAACAAAACTTATTTAAACCTTCAATAGGGTATTATTATTAAATTGCGGACCTCGAAATACTATCTAATTTTTAAAAATCAAATATATAATTATATATTGCGCAATTTTAATATAATTACCACATTTTAACAATTTATCCTCAAATACATAAAATATTATATATAAAAGATATATATGTATGTATTTTCTACTATTATTCATACTTATATCAATTTTTAATTACTAGTATCCACATAGTATTGGTTTATTAAGTTTACAATTATCAAAATTGTCTTTAAATATGTCAGTTTTGCAAGAAATTGACTGCAACTTTGCTAATGGCCTTCTACATATGTCAGCTAATTGATCTTTATATTGAGTGTAATTAAAAGGGTTTTTTTTTCTACTTACTGTACCATAAATAGAATGAAATCCTACACCAACATGTTTCAAGTGTTTATAAAATTTTAAACTAAATATAAACAAATATATTGGTATAATATTAAAATTTATTTATTTATTTATTTATTTATTTATTTATTTTAGGATTCGACTAAGCTATGTAGCTTCATATATTTTGTTATATGATGCATATCTTCTAATTTGAAGGCTATAAAAATACAATATGTATTTGTTTATGTTAAAATATCAGTTCACCCTTGAAATTGAATACTGAGCTACTTGCTGATTTACTTGCCGATATCTATGTATTTGGTGTAATTTTTGTAAATAAATCTTTTTATTTTGTAAGAACTCTTATGAATAGTGAAGAGATTCCAAAATCTTAGATTGTCTTGTAGATATTGTATAACTTCTTTGAATGTTCATATAATATTCTTTGAGGTACGAATCTACAAATTGTCTAGTATAATTTACTTTACCATATATTTATATTTTTAATGTTGACATTCTATATACAGCAGTTTTTTAAGAGGTTTTAGTGTAGTGAAAAACTTTTCTAACGCCGTTTACGTTTATTTGATACCGAATTGATATTCCATGTATATTTTTCCCTTTTTAAGGTAACACTTTGTCATGGTGACTATATTTTGGTATCTTACTGTCTCTCTCACGAAAGTCTGATAAAATGCGTGGTAGTCAGTTTGCATTGTCAATACTGTATTATTCTATCGTGTTATATTATTTTTTTATACTTATTTAGATAAATAAATTTAATTTTGAATAAAAGGAATACTCGTGAAAAAAAATATTCCTCAATCTTTATTGACATAAATATTACGATAAAAAAGATAAAAAAAGATAAAAAAAAATAAATTTTTAATAAATTGCGAATATTTGCATATTGTATATGAGGTCAATACTTGCACCAATACGAGGCAAATGTTGCTCGGTATTAAATGCGAAAATTATATGTAAGTATGGACTCGTTATTCAATTGATTGAATAACTTTTAGCCTTTCCTTCTTTCATACTACTTTTGGCATTCGGTTCGCAATTTCCGATGTTCGACTTCTGATGACTGCTTTTCTTTGATCTACTTGCCCGATTTCGATATTCTTGCCGGACTCTTGATTTCTGACTTTTCCACCTTTCTTCCTGTTCACCGATGATTGAATTTTGTGGGTTAAGATGAATTGTCAAAGAGTTCTTAGATTATTTTCCATACGCTTGATCGTTTTATCGCTGACATTGCGGGTTGAAACATTATTTGTACGTTATTTAGCGTGTTGTTATTCTACGAATTCGAACGTTGCCGCTGACAATTTTTAACTATGACACGTTTAATCAGGCATAAGTGAGATTAAAAATATCAATGATATTAGTATAACAATAGGTATTCCGACGAATTAATGTAGTAACTTTGTAAAACTATATTTTACATGAATCTCAGAGACTATTTATATTAGATAAATATGGTGTAAATAATAGATATATAAATACAAGTACCATATTTTCTTTATCGAAGCGATTAAAATAAACTTCTTAAACCTAATGTTAATTATAACATACTGTAAAACTGACTGGAAAATTAATAACGAGTAAATGTTTTTTATTAATATTATTTGAATGTATAAAAACGTATTTTTATAAGTATATTAACTGTGTCATATAACTATAAATATAAGTATTTAATTCAAGAATTTAAGAATTTAAGAATGTAGTTAAATATTTCAAATTTTTTTCAATTACATTTCGAAATTATTGATATTTTCGTAGATGTAAATTCTGTAAATAATATAGATTATCATTGTTAGAATTATAAGGAGTGCAAAATTAACACATAGAGCTCAATTTTACATGATTAATAAATTAATAATCAAAATTAATAAATTAGTGAAGCATTTGAACACTACTTACGTCAAGTATAGAAAAATGTTACGAAATTGAATTACATCTGTTCCTCTCAATTAATTTATTTAAAAATACGTCATTCAATGATATTATTATAAATAATGTTAACAATATTAGTACTGTAATCCTTTCTGTTCAAAGTAGTATTTAATTTTTTAAAGAATCTGAGATACTGTACAGTTGTTCATTATTTAAGTTATTCAATAATATAATATAATACATATCATACTTAAACTTTAATTATAAATAAGCTTTCAAATGAATACTAAGAAAGAAAATATGAAATACTATAAAAATTTATGTAATACATAGTTTATGATAAATTATAGGGAAAATTGTGTGTTTTGTAAACTAAACATAAAAGAGTACTCTTTTGAAAATGAAGTTATCAATGTTTTATCACATTCTTTACTATTTTGTAAGTAATTTATGTATGATGAGTTCTCTTTATTAGAATTTTCTATTTATTTATTAATTTTCTAGTTATTTAACTATATGTTATAAATTACTAATTAATATTACTTAAATATTTATTTAAAAATGTGTTTTAGATATTTTTTTATAAATTAGTTCGAAAAAAACATAAAGTTTTAAACTTTATGAAAGTTTCGTCAGTTGAACGTTAGATGGATTGATTTTATATGTAAAGTAAATTAAAGAAATTGATTACACAATTTGCGATTGCGAGTAGTTACGAGAGAGAGAGTCAGAGAATACGAGAAAGAGTGAGTAGAGTAATCAAGTAACCATTACGTTACAATCCTAAAATGAGTCTCATTAACCATCGAAAGGCGAAGGCAAGTTTAGATTCTTTCCCAGTCGTCTTCTAAAACTTTTTTATACAAACGTTCAGTACGTATTGTAAAATGCATTGATGTATAAAATATGTATAATGCTCAAATACATTCAAAAGATTCTGTTCTTTTTTATTATGTAATCATTGCTATTTGTCATTTTGTTAACCTTATCCCTACAATAATGGAAAATATATTAACTATATAAATTTATTAATTATATAAAATATATTGTTTAGTGAAAGAGATAATTATGTTTACATTCAAATGTCATTCTGTAAAATGGAAAAGTTATTGTTTGTATCAAGGTTCATTTTCTAACACTTTTGATTAGACTTTAAATAGTAAAAATATTAAACATCAGTAACTTAATGAATGAAAACTTTTTTTGGATCTAAATTATATTTCTATCATTACTTATACCCAGAAATCTTTTTCTATTCCTATGCATTTTGTATCTTATCTGTAAAAATATTACCATTTTATCGATAAAAGTTTTATCACCGAAATTTAAAAATGATATTATGTAACACAAATTGCGAATGCAAAAAAACTTGTAATTGATATTGATTTTTAATTCTCGTAAAAGCTTTTTATTTTACTTTGTAAATGCGTTGATGTTATCATGAATTTTCATATATTCCCTCTTTTTTAAAGCATAAATTATAAAACAAACATTTTGAAAATGAAACGTGCATATATGTTTTGTTGTAAAGTTATACATAAAAAGGAGCAACTGTAGGTAAAATTTTCATAGAATAAATGTACGTGTTGATTTACATTCCATTTCAAATTGCAAATTTCTTTCTAGAATTCCTTTACGTATAAAATATTGGTATGTATATACGCAATTTAAAATGAATAAAAAGTGAGATCCTTATCATATTTACCTATTCACAATATATTAAGCCCCACATTTAATTTGTTATGCTCAATGATAAAAATAAGCTTCGTTTTCACAATACACTTATAGCCATTTCTAATTTTTTATTCTTTCATTTTTCAATTTCTATTTTTTCCTTTATTTGTTTTTATCACGTATAATAAATAGCAAATATATTTTTAAAATATCATATATAATATTCACAGAATAATAAAAGAATTTTTATTTTTTTATATAATGTGAATAAGAAAGTAAAGAAAATTCCATGCCATGTTCACTTTGGTAAATTATTGTGAAAAAATTTTTTCAACTGCAGTTACTCAAAGTAAATAGCAGTTATAATTAATATAAAAATATGTATATTCTTTTAAAATTTATGTACCAGTGAAACTTGCATGCACTATATCGTATTATCTAATAGTTTAGATGATTATTGTTAACATTTGAAGAGAAATATATACTTAAAGCTTTCAAATAAACATAAATATTTAATTTATTCAAAAGTTTATTCAAAAGTTTATTACTTAATTCCTTCGGCTGCTGATAATACCAGCACTTGTTAAAAATTAAGGAAATTTTTTATGAATTCAATTAGTTTCTAAAACTTATGAATTGAATAAAAATTGAAATAATTTAAGCATTGATAACATACATAATTTACGCTGCTGACTAATATTAAAATAACATTTAATTTATAAATACATATAACATAATTAAATCTTTTCGATTTCTTATAAAAATGTTTATTTATAAAGAAAATTTAACATAGACACAAGTAAAATTTACTTTGATGTAACTTTAAAAATTTCTGCGCACAGTTACCGAGGTCTACTTTATTCTAGATAAGATTTATAAAGAGGCTTATAACTGTGCTTCAAATAGAAGTTAGAGATGCCTGTCAATAAGCTAAAATACTCAATAGGGTCATCGTTTATCCGCTTGTATAGATAGTTTTCTCAAGAAGTTTCCGCAAGTTATTGTATTATAGCACTTCAGTTTTCGCTCTGTATATCAATTTGTGTATATCTCTTGTCAACAGTGTCATTCGCCCTTACAGTATCACCATAGTACTGTTGATGCTTTTCAGTTTTTACGGTACACTATTCTTACATCTTGTATGCACATATCGCCAATTTGGCGACCGTGTTCACTACACGTGTACGAGTTATCTGACATGTGTTACGTTACACTTTCTGACCATAATCTTTGTAAGAGTGAAAAATAACGAAAGATTCGATACTGACAAAATTTGTCTTTATATTTTATTTGCAGAGATTGTGTGACGACGTTTACTGGTATTATATCTTAAGTTGCTTCTATGATACTAGTAAAAGACTGTTCATCGTTTATGAGATTTTTTGGATAGAAAATATTAATGCTGGCATATTTTGAAATAATTTAAATCTGTTTGCGATTGCAGGAAAATTGTGGTTATTGATTTTTAGTGTATTGATTGGTCGGTGGTTAGCTTTAGGTGAACGTTGGCTGAAATCTAAATTTACTATATTTCTAATTACGTTGAGTAATCAGTTTTAGACCAGTTGTTTCAATCAGGATTTTAGTGCTAATACAGTAGTCGGTAAGTAAAAGTTTAACGTGAAGTCGCTTATAATCTACGTCCAATCGTAACATAGATCTTTCTAGGTAACGTTATTGTCCTGTAAACGATTGTAGACGCATTTCTGCAATGGCTACTACTATCTTATAGTGGTGTACTAGATGGTTTTGGAATATCTATCGTTACAAACTCATAGTGGCCGTATTATTTTCTACAGATAAAGAATTGTTAATCCCTGTTATATTTGACTGAATGTTAAGGACAACTTGTTCAATCTATTTCTAATTTCTTTATATATTCTTTATATACTTAGGACATTCATTCATTCATGGGTCAGGATATCTTTCTACTTCTTACGGAGCACCACTTTAGCACCATTCTCATATGCAAGCATTATCACCACGTACATTTTATCAATACAGTAATCGCAATCTTTAATTCCAAAAACGAACGAAGCATCTGAAAGCAATCTTGTTGCATTACAAATTTACAATAAAAATTAAAATTTAGATAAATTCAAAATTAAGTACACTTTATAATTATTTTGTAATAAAAAGAAAATTACATATAAGCAATAATTTTCTTCGTAAAATACATATAAATATATATTTAGTTTTTTCCAAAATCACTTCAAAATCTAATAACCAATTAATTGCTTATTACTCACCAGGATACAGCCTGTCCAAAGTTTGCCAGACATTAAGAAGAGTGTATATTCTTAGCAACTATTTCTTATATCTTAACTACGTCAATTTTATCAATCTAACTAAATATTATTGATCAGAATAATAGTTTATAGAAAGAACTATTACCAAAAAAAATTGAAAAATAAATTGCGACGAACATTACTTTTAATGTATAATGGCTATGCATAAAATCTTTTAGATTTTACCAATGTATGTGTAGGCGTGAAATGAAAAAATTTTTGCTTTTGTAAATGTAAACCAAATAAAACAGATTTATATGAAACTTTACTAACTTTGAAATATTAACTATTTGAAACGAACCTTTATAAGCTACAATATTAAACTAATAATAATAAAAATCAAATAAATTTCGCTAGTGAGAAAGATAGAGAAGAATGAATGGAAAACAGAAATGAAAGCTCATTGATATAACACATAAATAAAGTTGTTCAAGGCTATTCATATGCTTTTAACAAACGTCAGGAGAGTTTTTTCTATTAGAGGTAACCGCAGAAACAAATTTATTGCGAGTAAGAAAAGACGATACGCATTTAAAAATCAAGAAGTTTAGGTATGAAATCGTCAAAATCTCAAAGCCGTCGAATCTCAAACTGCCGAATCGGGCCGTCGCTCGGGTTTCTATACTTATTACCCATGCATAGGTAATAAGTGCACGTGCACAGGTAATGTGCACGTATCCACGTGTACTCCGCGAGTAGAGCAGTGATTAGTTATCTATGGCAGATCTAACGACTGATACATTATATTATAATATGTAAACAAAATTTTGTATTTTACTTTTTTAAATACATTGGATCTTAGATTTTCCTATTCCTAAAATAAATTTTAGGAATATTATTTTATTCATAAAATATTATGTTTTTGAAAAATTCTTTTTATTTAAAAAATGTATCTTTCATTATTGTTCTCACTGCTGGATTAATTTTAATGGTATTGGATGGTAATAATAGTTTAGAAACAAGCAGACTGAGTAAACATAATAAGATAAAGGGATATTAAAAAACACGAAGGAAAAAGTTTATTGTAATGCGCGTGATGCACGCTTGTGTGTGTGCGTATTATGTATCTACAGCTTCGTATATTGAAAGGAATAAAAAAATATGTAGTAATATATATATTTCGTACATATATCTGGTGCCTTCGAAACTATCGCAAATTCGATATGTTTACATGTATCTTGACACATTAGTTTGTTTTAAGACCTCGGGTTGTAAATTCAGATGTTTGTTTAGAAAAACTAAAGAGCGACAATAACCGACCGCTAAGTGTCGGAATTACGGCGACGAATCGTCAAAATTCTAGAGGCCAGTTTCTAATTCGTACGTCGTATTACGTTTCATAAGTGGGCACAATATGTGTAGACACGCGTGTATTCACTTTTTTTGTAGCAATGTTGACTCTGAAATTTCTTTCAGGCTCACTGAATGATATACATAAATTTTAAATTCAAATTTTATAATGTACGGATCTTCATAAATAATTTACTTATTTTTTTATTAATATTCAATTGTCTTATGCATATCTAAAAACGCTTATATCTCATCTGGGAAATTATTGTATTTTAAAACATAAATTACAGAGGCAACTCGAACACTTTTTCTTGCACATTCTATTAGACATTACACATAAAAATCAGATAAACTTGCAAATAAAAACAACAGTCAAATTTAGTGATGTTTATAGACATAATTTTTAAGAAATCACTAACTACATCCGTGACCACTCGAATTAAAATAAAAAAATTTAATATTTTTGTTCAATCTGTAAATTTCTATCTACGTTTTGAATTTTCGAATTGTTGATTACATTATTATTTTACATTATTATAAAATGTTTCAATATCTAGATTAAAATGATCAATTCTAATCATTAACGCATAACATAAGTTTACCGAGTAGATATAATATATAGCAAATAAAAAATTTACAACACATTTTCACCAATTTCATAAAAGTTAAATTCACTATAGCTTCTGTAACATAAAACTCAATACATTAAGAAAAAACAAAAATTAAAAAAAATTTTTTTCCTTTAGTTCGAAAATAAGTAAAAAATTTTCAACTTTATTCCTAACGCTACACTAATATTCTATAGACACAACAACTTTTATGCGCCTCTCAAAACATCTATAATAATTATTTAACTTCTTATAGATGACAATGTCATATAAACAAAAACTTTATATATATAGCTTTACTATTTATACAAAATTGCAACACGTCCGGGTACATGCACTGGATATTGTGCACCACCATTAATCGTCAACGCCGCAAATTATTGATATTTTACTTATAGATTACTACATACGATAATCATAAACGGTTTATAACTGATTGGTTATAACAAATGCTTCATAGACATTCCACAACTTTTTACTAATAAATTCCGTTGCTTATACTAGAACATACAAATAAATGATTTTTCAACATAAAATAATTTTTCGTAATCATTAAAAGTCGTTTTAAACAAGTGTGTAACATATACGATTACTACGAGATATACTTTCTTAAGTAATTTATTAATAATAAATATTACGAGTAGTAACTTCTCAATTAATGTTTTCTTAATGAAATTACAGTTTTTATACTTCAAAAGTTATAATTTATAAACTTTCTGGCTATTAATAAGTTCTACATTATGTACCGGTATTTATTTGTTATGTGACAAATACAAGTACGTAATCGCAAATCCTTACAAGTTTGCAAGGGGCCTAATAAAAGTGAGAAAGAGGCTAATTACACAGACTCAGGTAAAATGAGTGAGAGAAAAAAGGCAGTAAAATATTAAGCAATATAGTAAGCAGATTCTTACATTTATATATGAATTTATATTTAAAGAACAATGTAAAATTCTTCAAATTTAATTCTTTAATTCTTAAAGAATAAGAAAGTGTAAATAATCGTATTCCTATCAGTACCTTAAATCTAAATTTATACTTTTTCACAGGGTAGTGGACATGAAGAGAAAGAGATGTTTGTTTAAAAGAAAAGCGACGTTGCCGCCCTGCAAAGACGATGAGCTATAGATTGACTTGTGAAAATCTTCGAGCCCATGAGTCTTGCGGAGTTCGAATGTCGCTTGTAAAGCCTTTCCACGTGAGTGAATGCATGTAATTCGGCTTGAATTAGTATCAACCCGGAGCTAAAACTATAAACTTATCAATTCTTTTCAAAAATAATTCGTAGGTAACATAATCGTAGAAAAACGTTTCGATTCAAAACAAATTTTGTTCTAGAAAAAATATAGTGGAATGCCTTATGGGAATTTGTTATAAGCAATCTTATGTGGCCCTTATGCGTGTGTGTAGGAATAAAAAAATTGACTTAGTTACGAGTTTTTGAAATTTTCAACCCCCCTCCCCCCCTAAAGGGTCGTTTTTGAGGGTGGAATTAATTTTAAGCCTATTATTTTACATTTTTGTGTCATAAGTGAAACCGCTTATAGTTTTTTCAAAAAAAGGAATCGATTTTGTAAATTTTCGAATTTCGTTGCAACTTTAACGATGCAAACTTGAGACTTCTAATTATTTGAATATCTTAAAGTTCTTAGATCTGGTTATATATCTAATCACTTGTATCACGTAAGTTGAATTATATTTCTTATTGTTTAGGATTTAATTATAAATTCTACAGAAAGAACTATAGGTTAAGTGTATTAATTTATGACATTTCATTATTAGATTTTATAATTATATAACTTTTTAACTTTTTTGAATTTCAAGATCTTTGGTAATTACTGCTGATATAATTTCATGCTTACAACTAAGTCGTTGTCAGTTCATCTTTTCTTGAAAACAGCTCTTGTAAATTTGAAAAATACTTTTCGATGATTAAAATGTGTTAAGGACTTATTATCTTCGCGCAATCTAAATTTAGATCACTTATAATTATTACATTAATTTTAAAACAAAATTACGTTTTTAATTTTTACGCGAAGAAAATTTTCAATGCTTATCCTATGTCTTTCAAAATAGTTCGCTTTGATATCTAGATTTACTTAAGCTAGTGCAATTTGCAATTTTAGAAATATTGATGAAACTTTATTAAGTATAGCCTTGCGTCATCTTTTTTCTTTTTAAGAAAGACCTTGTCCAGACTCTTTTAAATGATCTTTTTAGTTTATTATATTGGTCTTATTTTGTGAGATCAAGAAGAGTTTAATAGTTTCATAACAAATTTGATTAACATCCGTTTTATGTTCCAAATATCACTAAAACTTGTTTCACATAAGCCTTATAACGTTTATATGATTTTAATAAACCTCTCTAGTTGCAAATCTACGATTAAAAAACACTTAATTAATAATTAAATAAATTAAATAAATAATTAACTTAATTATATAAATAATTAACACAATCACTTAAACTTTACTTTCTCATTTCCTTAACTTTTCTGTAAACGTTTATTAGACTTATAGACTCATGGGTAGGCAAAGTATTGTTGCAAATAGATTTATTTAACATTTCAAACTTTTTTATTAAGATATTCTGCGACTAATGCAAAATTTTTGAAAAATTCACTATTCCGACTTTTTTCTACAAAAACAAATCGACGAGCACATTGAAATGTATCTTACTAATGCATTCGACATAGAAACTCAGCTTCGTTGAGTTAAAAGTTGACACATGTCACTTGTTATATGATTAACTTGAATAATCAACTCCATTTATTAAAGAACACCCTGCGCAAATAAAAATCTTCTTTTTTGTTTAACCTTGTGTATTAAATGCGTAATTGTATTAATAATTAAGATATGGTCGTGTCGTGAAACTTTTTTATGACACTATTATATATTATTTTACGTGTTTATTCCTTCACTATGTAAGGAGGTAATTATTAGTATTATTCGTAGTACCAACATTTGCACATTTCAATGGAAGTATTATGATTTCGTAGTTATCTTTTCATGTACAGATCTGATACTTAAAACGACGATTAATGGGTAAATTGTTTTGAGTATATGACGAGTATCTGTTCTTCAAGAGTCAATAGTCAATCAGACAAAATATAGAGTAGATGCATGAGTTCATCTCGTTTTTAACGCTAGGCATCATTATATCACAAAACCAAAATATTATCTAATTCACACGTATAACATTTTGATATTGTTTAACAACAAAGCTTTATTCAAGAGTAGAATTATAAAAATGACTCCATCAGGAGTTAATAAGGTACGTTTGATAAAGAAACAAACGTCGTCAACTGTAAGAGAATGCAACAGTGATTCTACAGTAGTAATGATAGATAACTAAAATTTGGACGAATTAAGAGTCGATATTTGTGTAACTGTTAATGATAAATGGTGAATTCATGAATAAAACTCGTAAAACATTATAAATAAATTATTTTATCTTGAAATTCTTATTACAGCAATGTATACTCTGGCGATTGAATGCGATTTTAGGACATGAAAAATACTCTACCGATAATTGGAGATCACTTTCGAGTTCTAGTCGAGCACAATATGGTGGCAGCATCCAAGAAGTGATGTTTGTAAATGATTGAATCTTTTCTGAAATATGTATTCCGATTGCGGCGTTTCAGAATACAAAGGATTTTGAAGGAGCTATACTTGCAGATGATACTGATCATAAATCGGATCTCGACTGTTCTAAGCACTTTGACGAATTTATAGTATTTATAATATGTATGATAAGAAGAAGGCTATGAGAAGCAAATATCAGTAATGAAAAGAGCAGGACAGAAGGTCATTGGTAGTGTAGAAGGAAGTTATCTTCAGGAGCAGAGAGAAGAATCATTTCTGGATTCAAGTTCTTTATTTGTAGATTACTAGAATATCTACATAGCAATTGATATGAAAAAAGGACGTTGTCTGATTTAAATGTAGGAGAATGGAACAATAAGTGAGCAACTCGACAGCGATGGACAGAGGTCACGAGATAACACCTAACCTAATGAAATGTAACTAGTAGTAAAAACTAAAATAACTTGATAATTCTTTTTTGTATGATAATAATCATACAAAAATAAATATTTATTTTATCACTCCGATTTTGGAAATGAAAATTTGTGTGTTCTGTTTGATGTGTAAAAAGACTTTATAAAGTGAAAAGAGATATTGTGCAATGATTTTGTGAGAGTTGTTATTAACAAATATTCTCCTATACCTATATGTATAAGATTGCATATGCATATAAATGCATTAAAGCTCAAGTTCATCTTCGAATTTCGAAATGAAATTCGGGTTTATTTGGTATATAATGAGTGGTTGGAATCTGAAAACGGATTTTGTGAAATGTTTCTGAAATGTGTTTATTAAATATTATATTTATCTTTACGTGGGTGTGTGCATTAGGAGTAAATATGCATGATATATAAATGCACTAAGGTTAAAGTTTCGTGACAATTTTTTTTCGAATAAATTCTGTTGAGTGTATTTTAATATATTTAACAATTTTCCAAAAAAAATTTTGTACAATATTAATATTTACTCCTTATGTGTGGCTTATAAGGATAGAATTTTAGAGAAACTCATTATTTTGTCGTTTTGTGTCATAATTAATAGTTTTTGATAGTTTTTGTAAGAAATTATTCGATTTAAAAATTTTTCAATTTTCGTTGCGACAACAACGTTGCAAACTTTAGACTCATAGAAGATTAAGATTATACTGAAGTGAATCTCATTAAATAGTATTAAGCTTTCATATTTTCTTGAATTTTATATTGGTTAAGAGATTTAGAATCCACCTCACGAGATTCAAAAGTTTAAAGAATTCGTAAGATTAGAGCGTATAAAAATTTGAACAAAATGTTTATCTGAAAAAGGTGAGAGCGTATTGTTAATAATTCTGTTATACCTTTTTTAAATCAATAATCTAATATGAATAATATAATAATGTTTAAGAGTATTTAACTGAAATTTCAGACACGTAATATGTTATGATAAATTAATTGCATATACTTGCAAAAGAAATCTTTAAATAAAAGTCATCAAATATTTAATGCGTATTATAATTTATTTTCTCATTTATAAAAATATTAAATTAAATAAGCAGTTATTTATTTTAATTATATAAGTATTAGTTTTACCTACTTATATTTTTCATTTATTTTATTAAATTTATAAAATATTAATTAAAATAAAACAAAATTATCGAAAAAATTATTATTTTCAAGTATTTGTATATAAATTTGTATAATTCAGAAGAAATTATACTAATTTTCTTATAAAGAAATAAATATAATTTAAAAATCGTAGAAAGATGCATTTATTGCATAAAATATAAAACACTATTTTTTCTTCTATAAAGCTCGAATAAGTATTTAAAAAGTGGAGATAAAGAAATGTTATAATAAGTTGGGACTTCCAGTTTGCTTTTATAAATTAAAAAATTTAAGTTACGTTCGAAATACTGTTCAGTCAATTTGAATATTTTAAACCTGAAATCATTACGTAAATTCTATATTTTTAAAAGTAAAAGGTAATGTTCATTTAATTTATGCTGAGTGTTTTTTAAATTAAAAATATCTATTGAAATCATTAAAAATATTGTAATCTACGAGATATTAATAAATTTGAAATAATGTTAAATATAGAACTAAACGACAGATAAGAGATTAATTCATTATTTCTGGCAAATAATTAAATGCAAGTGTAAATCTGTATGAAAAAGTTGTTGCTAGAAATAGCATAATGACCGTTTTATTGCTAATATTTGATTACATATTTATAAAAATATTATCTTATTTTTTAACGTACAAGTAAGGTGAAGATAGTTTTAAAGATAAACTTCAAACATAGAAGATTTCTGCTTTTTATACATACAAAAAGCACAAAAAATGTTGGTTACATGCTTGCTTTTAAACTATTTACTTTAAGAGGATTTTAACTTAAATTTATCTTTAAATCCAAATACAGAAAATGTGTATACCATGAACTGTTTCTTATTTAGGCTTATATGTCTCACATCACTATTGTTAGAACAATTGATATTTTTTAAACTAACTCAATTTCCGAAAAAAGTTTATAATTTATTAAAGCTTTTATTTAACTTAAATATTTGCTAAAAGCAATTACAAGTATTATTTTACTCTGGTTTAAAATTAAGTTTGACTTGAAAATAGTTTAGTGTATTCTCTCTATAAGTTAACTTTTTAATTTGTAATTTTATAAGTTTTAATTCAATACACTTTGTGTTTTTAATGGTAGGAAAATTGTATGTTTACATGCAGCATTTTTCAATTCGAAAATATTTGTATCTGTCATAAAATATTTATTTAATCCTTTATCTAATTAATCTATAATTTTTGTAAATATTTTTTCAATATCCTATAGATATAAAAATAAATATTTTTACATGCAATTTATACACTTTATTTTATTCTGTTCTATCCAATTTTATATTTTTCTAATAATTATTAAAATTTTTATAATGTAATTAAATAGAAGATAAAATTATTTTACATTCTTAGAAATACTATAAAAAAATTTTATTAAAATGTGAAAAATACAAAACTTATTTGTATATATATGTATGTATATACTTGTTTGAGATATATATATGAATATAAACTGGACACTGAATTTTTTTTATTAGGGATGGCCATATTTATTAGCTTAATATTAGTATGAATTATTAGATTAATGTTCATTTTATTTATGAGACAAATATTAATTTATTTTTAACGTTCAATTTATGTAGTAATTTACTTTAAAAGAGATTTTTTAAATTTACTATGAATATGTGTGTATATGTATATTAACTTTCCTTATATATAAATAACATATAGCTTAAATATTAAAATATTTAAATAAACAAATTAACTATAAATGATTAACTGTAACTTAAAATTTAAATATATATTAAATTGAAAATTTTATCTTAAGTATCAGTGTTTTTGACGTATAATCATATTATATCACCTACTAATGTAATAATAATATATCTAATCTGTTATTATTTATTATTGTAAAATACTTGGCTGCATTAAATTCAATGAAAATGCTCTCTTTTTAATGTGTATAAAAAAGATGCTGAAAGTTTTTCTAACTATTTAATAAATCAAGCCATGAAGCTATATCTTCAACTTTCATTGTATTGTTAAGTTTAACCCTTTGCATTTCAAAAGTAGTACTGGTATTGTAGAAAATATTAGTTTACATTTTGAAGTTTTTCATCAAACGTATGCGTAAAATAAAATGCAATATAAAATAATAGAAATTGTTCAATTTTCTTTTAAAAAAAAATTAATTTATTTTAAAGTCCGTATATTAATTGCATTCCTTCTATATATATATATATATACTTAAAATATTACTGAGTATTTTTATAAAAAGAATTTTTGTGTACAGATAGAAGAGGTTTTTAATCATTTTAGTAGTTTTTTATCTTAATTTGTTATTTGTTAAATTATTCAATAAAAATAAAAGTACTAATCAACATACAACACGATTATTCCGTTAGAACTCATAAGAGCAGATCAATAATACCAGTCTGGCTTTTGATACTATATATATTACCTTTAGAACTAGCATATATAAATAATGTTAATGTATGCTACTAAATTTAAAAATTAAATTTTTCTCTGATTATTTTATGAAGCACATATTAAATAAGGTATCATTAATTTAAAAAAATAATTTACTTATAAGTCAATGTATTTGTAATTAAATATTGTGCTATAATGTTTTAAATAAAATACTATGATCATGAGTAAGTCTATAAAGAGAATATTGAAATACTTGGTCAATAATTTCGATAATATCTGCCCGACGTTTTTCATCAGTGAATTATACAATAATCAGTTCCCATGTAAGATTCAGCTTAAAAATATGAAGTGTTTGAGAGATATTTTTATGATATTTTTTAAAATTTATCTTAAAATAAATACTTTTAATTAAACAAATGGACGAACTTATAAATAATATGTTAATTAAAAGAATTCTTTTTTAAGACAATAAAATTGCGGAAAAAATATGTATTTTAAATTTCTAAATTGACAAGGTCTTAATTTTTAATAAATTTACATAATATTGAAATTGGAAAAAAGTGTTAAATTAAAATTAAGATTTTACTACTTGTCTATCTTTTTATTTTCTATAAATATTTGTCTGTCTTTTTCAATACTCTTTAAGTGTTATGTTTTTTTAATATTAAATCTTGTTTTTGAAAATCTTCCCTTCAATGTTTATTTAAAAATTCAGTTCAATATTAATTTTTAAAAATCGTAATAATGATATTACAATAATTTTGTCTTCCAGTATGTAATAGTGAACTTAGTAATTATTTAGTATTTAGTATAGTGTCGAAAAAAATTGAAATCAGATATCCCAAGATGTAGCATTCATTTGATTAGATTAAAAAATTATTTAATTATCGTTGACGTATACAAAGTGTTACTTGCAAAAATCTTGCTTTTTTTAAATTGTGCACCACAAATCTTGTATTTTCGATGTAGAAGGTTGACGGGATTTAATTATAGTTTAATAATTTTACATCAAAATTACACTACATGAGTAAAATGTCAAGATACACTTACAAATTAAGTATCAGTATATCTTCCTAAATTTGTCGCTCATCAAATTCTATGAAATTTACAAGCAAAGTGATAAGAGCCGGCAACGTTATCGCATGAAGTCTTTTTATTGCAAGCATGATTTGAGAAGATAGTAATAATATTAATTCAGGCTGTGTTACCACATATCATGCCCACTCACGAAATTATAAATTTGGGAATAATAAAAATATCAGTAAATTGATCGTAATTTGCCTGTAATTCGACTTCGTCATTAATTATGAATTATGGATTAGCACTTGGTTACTTTCTTTTTTTATTTAAATTTGGTTAAACCATTGAGTTACGAATGTGCAAAAAGGATAGATAGCTTCTTTTATAAGTTTATAGCTCGGATATAACTATTTATTAAGAAATAAAAATTTAAGGTAAGTTCTTTAGTCAATTAAGTTAGTCTGTCAGAAATGTCTCCAAAGTAAGTAAAATTAATAACAATTTTGTGTATTATTAACATAGGAAATCTGTACGTAGACTAGTTTCTTCGGAAAAACTAAAGCAGAGCACATTACGATTTATTTACTGCTATTATTATTATTATTATTATTATTATTATTATTATTATTATTATTATTATTATTATCGTGCAATGTTTATTATTTTTATTTTTATTAAAATCGTTTATTTGTATACTTTTCTTTTAATTTATTTTTATTGTTATGTTTAATTATTTTTTTCATTTTAATCATTTACTATGTTTTTTTATTATTATTTATATCCAGACTTTCATGGATTGAAAGGTATGTGGTAGCTTCACCGCTCATCTCTTTATCTTCGGAAACGTTCATACACAATGCGTAAATATATTCATTAAGCACAGGGATGTGTGCGAGCATATTCCAACTTTTAAGCATATGCATTAGCACGTATATCCATTTGCTTTCGCCCTTGTCCGTACACTATTAACTATAATGTCGAGTAAGCAATAGCGGTGGTGGTTGCAGTGAGGTTGAATAACTTATAAAGCATTACTCGCTATAACATTATTCAACTTAGGTTCATTGCCTTTCTTACGAGCATCAACTTGAGAGGGAGAAAAGAAAGTTTCAGTAGTCATTCAGTCGCGTTCTACCGTCCAAACCGTAGCATCACACTTTCGTAAAAGATGCACTGAGAACTAATAAAATTTCCATATTAACATAATCGATGAACATAGTCATGAAATTGCAAGTTATCGTATTAAGGGGATATTAGAGGTGTGGTTAGACTAGAAGATCAACATTTTAAAATTTTATTAATTTCCGCAAACAACAGCTATGTGTTACAAACGATATGTAGATAGTCGATTATGTTGATTAAGTCATCAAGTACAACAAAATTTGTATGTTTCATAACTTTGAATCGTATTATGTGATAGATAAAAATGTTTTTCTTTGAAGACAAGTGTGTTTAACATTATATAAGGTGGCCGCTTTCATTAAGTTATACATTAAACAAGTTGTAATAAATAATTATGATTCCAAATGAATTGTATCACATCAGTAAAGTAACGTGACAATTCACGTGTTGTAATATTTTTAATTAGTGTCATTAATGAAATATTAGTATCGATGTTTGATTAAAAAATATTTTTAAAAAGAATTTTAAAGAATATATTGTTTAACTTTAAGGTATTCATCAAACTCCTTGAATACCAATTTATCAGAATAAAAATTATTCTTTTTTAATTTACAGACAACCTCATGGATCATTATTTATATATTGTTTTTTAATAAAAGTAATTTATGATCTATTTATTATTGATATCGTAATATATTTAAAGTTTATGTGATATTTGACATATTAAGTACTTTAACAAGTTGTAAATTGAAAGACTGATATTATAATACTTTAATTACCCAACGAATATTTTTACCGTGCTTCATAACAAAATAATAAAGTAATATCATTTTAAATGAAGTTAATACACGAATAACGTATTGATAGCATAATGTCGCATGTTGTATGAATAACTAATTCTTATATGAAAAAAGAATAATTTTTTTACGAAAACCAATTCATTATTGAATCTAATTATGTAATTATCCTTGAATTCTAAACTAATTTTTCTTAGATTTTTAATTTCAGCATAAATGTTGCTTACAAAAGGAATAGTTTTAATATTCTAAAAAAAACTTAAACCTTAGATACATAGTTTAGTTATTCATTAATTAAATTATTTTTTGTTTTTAAAAATTTGTTTTTGTAAATTATATATGTATTGGACTATCGATATTTCCTTTCACTAAACAATATCATGTAAATTGAACTATTTTATCTTAAACAAATTATTGAATATCAATGTTTCTACATCTTACGTTGCTTAGAAGGTTTAAGGATATCAACGAATATTCAAAAAATGTTTAATATTTTGCAAGAAGCATCTAATAAAACATTCAAAACTCAAATAATTATTTTCTAAAATATATCACTAAAAATTTATTCATTCTTTAATAAAATATTTAAATAATAACAAAATATATGCTTTACAAATATTAAGAAACTTATTAAAAAATTTATTATCTATACATTATACAGTATTTTATTACGATATTTATAATTAATCAAGAGGATTATGGAATAAAAATAATTTTAATAATATTTGAAGTATGTTTCTGATATTAAGAATTCATAACAACTTATTTCTTGATATTTTAAAAAAGTTTGGGAATAAGCATGTTTTTCTCCCATTCTCTCTGTCTCTATCTCTCTCTCTCTCTCTTTGTTCTTTCATCCCTTACTCTGTCTTAATAAAGCGAAATTTAACAAGCCTACATATGTTTTATATATTATAATGCTTATACATAAATTTAATATACCTAACTTAATATTTGCAAAAAATTAAAAAACTGTAATAAATATTATCACCTCTTTTATATCATCTATTCAAAACTATATTTCGATGCATTTTTAAAAGATATTTTGTACTTAAAAAGAGTACTTGTCTTTTATTAAATATTAAAAACATGATATTCTTGATAATAAAGAAGAAAGAAAAAAATAAATTAAGGAAGTTATTAATGTACTAGTGATTTAATTACGTAAGAGATATATTCTCATGAAACGAAAAAATAATACTGATGAGCTTTATATATGAGGCATGTGTTTTCATATAATACGAATGTAATAACAGACTCTTTCTTAGACAAAGAACTATTAATATACATTGATAATATCTTTAAAATATTGTTAAATATTATGCGAGATAAGGAAAAATGTATGTATTTCAAACATGAATTACCAGAATAAATATTGCATTTCCAAGATGGAATAAATTCAATCATAGAATATTTATTTATCTACTTAATATAAATATTTATTTTTGTATGATTATTATCATACAAAAAAGAATTATCAAGTTATTTTAGTTTTTACTACTAGTTACATTTCATTAGGTTAGGTGTTATCTCGTGACCTCTGTCCATCGCTGTCGAGTTGCTCACTTATTGTTCCATTCTCCTACATTTAAATCAGACAACGTCCTTTTTTCATATCAATTGCTATGTAGATATTCTAGTAATCTACAAATAAAGAACTTGAATCCAGAAATGATTCTTCTCTCTGCTCCTGAAGATAACTTCCTTCTACACTACCAATGACCTTCTGTCCTGCTCTTTTCATTACTGATATTTGCTTCTCATAGCCTTCTTCTTATCATACATATTATAAATACTATAAATTCGTCAAAGTGCTTAGAACAGTCGAGATCCGATTTATGATCAGTATCATCTGCAAGTATAGCTCCTTCAAAATCCTTTGTATTCTGAAACGCCGCAATCGGAATACATATTTCAGAAAAGATTCAATCATTTACAAACATCACTTCTTGGATGCTGCCACCATATTGTGCTCGACTAGAACTCGAAAGTGATCTCCAATTATCGGTAGAGTATTTTTCATGTCCTAAAATCGCATTCAATCGCCAGAGTATACATTGCTGTAATAAGAATTTCAAGATAAAATAATTTATTTATAATGTTTTACGAGTTTTATTCATGAATTCACCATTTATCATTAACAGTTACACAAATATCGACTCTTAATTCGTCCAAATTTTAGTTATCTATCATTACTACTGTAGAATCACTGTTGCATTCTCTTACAGTTGACGACGTTTGTTTCTTTATCAAACGTACCTTATTAACTCCTGATGGAGTCATTTTTATAATTCTACTCTTGAATAAAGCTTTGTTGTTAAACAATATCAAAATGTTATACGTGTGAATTAGATAATATTTTGGTTTTGTGATATAATGATGCCTAGCGTTAAAAACGAGATGAACTCATGCATCTACTCTATATTTTGTCTGATTGACTATTGACTCTTGAAGAACAGATACTCGTCATATACTCAAAACAATTTACCCATTAATCGTCGTTTTAAGTATCAGATCTGTACATGAAAAGATAACTACGAAATCATAATACTTCCATTGAAATGTGCAAATGTTGGTACTACGAATAATACTAATAATTACCTCCTTACATAGTGAAGGAATAAACACGTAAAATAATATATAATAGTGTCATAAAAAAGTTTCACGACACGACCATATCTTAATTATTAATACAATTACGCATTTAATACACAAGGTTAAACAAAAAAGAAGATTTTTATTTGCGCAGGGTGTTCTTTAATAAATGGAGTTGATTATTCAAGTTAATCATATAACAAGTGACATGTGTCAACTTTTAACTCAACGAAGCTGAGTTTCTATGTCGAATGCATTAGTAAGATACATTTCAATGTGCTCGTCGATTTGTTTTTGTAGAAAAAAGTCGGAATAGTGAATTTTTCAAAAATTTTGCATTAGTCGCAGAATATCTTAATAAAAAAGTTTGAAATGTTAAATAAATCTATTTGCAACAATACTTTGCCTACCCATGAGTCTATAAGTCTAATAAACGTTTACAGAAAAGTTAAGGAAATGAGAAAGTAAAGTTTAAGTGATTGTGTTAATTATTTATATAATTAAGTTAATTATTTATTTAATTTATTTAATTATTAATTAAGTGTTTTTTAATCGTAGATTTGCAACTAGAGAGGTTTATTAAAATCATATAAACGTTATAAGGCTTATGTGAAACAAGTTTTAGTGATATTTGGAACATAAAACGGATGTTAATCAAATTTGTTATGAAACTATTAAACTCTTCTTGATCTCACAAAATAAGACCAATATAATAAACTAAAAAGATCATTTAAAAGAGTCTGGACAAGGTCTTTCTTAAAAAGAAAAAAGATGACGCAAGGCTATACTTAATAAAGTTTCATCAATATTTCTAAAATTGCAAATTGCACTAGCTTAAGTAAATCTAGATATCAAAGCGAACTATTTTGAAAGACATAGGATAAGCATTGAAAATTTTCTTCGCGTAAAAATTAAAAACGTAATTTTGTTTTAAAATTAATGTAATAATTATAAGTGATCTAAATTTAGATTGCGCGAAGATAATAAGTCCTTAACACATTTTAATCATCGAAAAGTATTTTTCAAATTTACAAGAGCTGTTTTCAAGAAAAGATGAACTGACAACGACTTAGTTGTAAGCATGAAATTATATCAGCAGTAATTACCAAAGATCTTGAAATTCAAAAAAGTTAAAAAGTTATATAATTATAAAATCTAATAATGAAATGTCATAAATTAATACACTTAACCTATAGTTCTTTCTGTAGAATTTATAATTAAATCCTAAACAATAAGAAATATAATTCAACTTACGTGATACAAGTGATTAGATATATAACCAGATCTAAGAACTTTAAGATATTCAAATAATTAGAAGTCTCAAGTTTGCATCGTTAAAGTTGCAACGAAATTCGAAAATTTACAAAATCGATTCCTTTTTTTGAAAAAACTATAAGCGGTTTCACTTATGACACAAAAATGTAAAATAATAGGCTTAAAATTAATTCCACCCTCAAAAACGACCCTTTAGGGGGGGAGGGGGGTTGAAAATTTCAAAAACTCGTAACTAAGTCAATTTTTTTATTCCTACACACACGCATAAGGGCCACATAAGATTGCTTATAACAAATTCCCATAAGGCATTCCACTATATTTTTTCTAGAACAAAATTTGTTTTGAATCGAAACGTTTTTCTACGATTATGTTACCTACGAATTATTTTTGAAAAGAATTGATAAGTTTATAGTTTTAGCTCCGGGTTGATACTAATTCAAGCCGAATTACATGCATTCACTCACGTGGAAAGGCTTTACAAGCGACATTCGAACTCCGCAAGACTCATGGGCTCGAAGATTTTCACAAGTCAATCTATAGCTCATCGTCTTTGCAGGGCGGCAACGTCGCTTTTCTTTTAAACAAACATCTCTTTCTCTTCATGTCCACTACCCTGTGAAAAAGTATAAATTTAGATTTAAGGTACTGATAGGAATACGATTATTTACACTTTCTTATTCTTTAAGAATTAAAGAATTAAATTTGAAGAATTTTACATTGTTCTTTAAATATAAATTCATATATAAATGTAAGAATCTGCTTACTATATTGCTTAATATTTTACTGCCTTTTTTCTCTCACTCATTTTACCTGAGTCTGTGTAATTAGCCTCTTTCTCACTTTTATTAGGCCCCTTGCAAACTTGTAAGGATTTGCGATTACGTACTTGTATTTGTCACATAACAAATAAATACCGGTACATAATGTAGAACTTATTAATAGCCAGAAAGTTTATAAATTATAACTTTTGAAGTATAAAAACTGTAATTTCATTAAGAAAACATTAATTGAGAAGTTACTACTCGTAATATTTATTATTAATAAATTACTTAAGAAAGTATATCTCGTAGTAATCGTATATGTTACACACTTGTTTAAAACGACTTTTAATGATTACGAAAAATTATTTTATGTTGAAAAATCATTTATTTGTATGTTCTAGTATAAGCAACGGAATTTATTAGTAAAAAGTTGTGGAATGTCTATGAAGCATTTGTTATAACCAATCAGTTATAAACCGTTTATGATTATCGTATGTAGTAATCTATAAGTAAAATATCAATAATTTGCGGCGTTGACGATTAATGGTGGTGCACAATATCCAGTGCATGTACCCGGACGTGTTGCAATTTTGTATAAATAGTAAAGCTATATATATAAAGTTTTTGTTTATATGACATTGTCATCTATAAGAAGTTAAATAATTATTATAGATGTTTTGAGAGGCGCATAAAAGTTGTTGTGTCTATAGAATATTAGTGTAGCGTTAGGA
The DNA here is from genome assembly GCA_018907045.1 of Wiebesia pumilae. NCBI lineage: Eukaryota > Metazoa > Arthropoda > Insecta > Hymenoptera > Agaonidae > Wiebesia > Wiebesia pumilae. The sequence continues at coordinate 1,734,043 of JACCHZ010000033.1, forward strand.
ATAAAGTTGAAAATTTTTTACTTATTTTCGAACTAAAGGAAAAAAATTTTTTTTAATTTTTGTTTTTTCTTAATGTATTGAGTTTTATGTTACAGAAGCTATAGTGAATTTAACTTTTATGAAATTGGTGAAAATGTGTTGTAAATTTTTTATTTGCTATATATTATATCTACTCGGTAAACTTATGTTATGCGTTAATGATTAGAATTGATCATTTTAATCTAGATATTGAAACATTTTATAATAATGTAAAATAATAATGTAATCAACAATTCGAAAATTCAAAACGTAGATAGAAATTTACAGATTGAACAAAAATATTAAATTTTTTTATTTTAATTCGAGTGGTCACGGATGTAGTTAGTGATTTCTTAAAAATTATGTCTATAAACATCACTAAATTTGACTGTTGTTTTTATTTGCAAGTTTATCTGATTTTTATGTGTAATGTCTAATAGAATGTGCAAGAAAAAGTGTTCGAGTTGCCTCTGTAATTTATGTTTTAAAATACAATAATTTCCCAGATGAGATATAAGCGTTTTTAGATATGCATAAGACAATTGAATATTAATAAAAAAATAAGTAAATTATTTATGAAGATCCGTACATTATAAAATTTGAATTTAAAATTTATGTATATCATTCAGTGAGCCTGAAAGAAATTTCAGAGTCAACATTGCTACAAAAAAAGTGAATACACGCGTGTCTACACATATTGTGCCCACTTATGAAACGTAATACGACGTACGAATTAGAAACTGGCCTCTAGAATTTTGACGATTCGTCGCCGTAATTCCGACACTTAGCGGTCGGTTATTGTCGCTCTTTAGTTTTTCTAAACAAACATCTGAATTTACAACCCGAGGTCTTAAAACAAACTAATGTGTCAAGATACATGTAAACATATCGAATTTGCGATAGTTTCGAAGGCACCAGATATATGTACGAAATATATATATTACTACATATTTTTTTATTCCTTTCAATATACGAAGCTGTAGATACATAATACGCACACACACAAGCGTGCATCACGCGCATTACAATAAACTTTTTCCTTCGTGTTTTTTAATATCCCTTTATCTTATTATGTTTACTCAGTCTGCTTGTTTCTAAACTATTATTACCATCCAATACCATTAAAATTAATCCAGCAGTGAGAACAATAATGAAAGATACATTTTTTAAATAAAAAGAATTTTTCAAAAACATAATATTTTATGAATAAAATAATATTCCTAAAATTTATTTTAGGAATAGGAAAATCTAAGATCCAATGTATTTAAAAAAGTAAAATACAAAATTTTGTTTACATATTATAATATAATGTATCAGTCGTTAGATCTGCCATAGATAACTAATCACTGCTCTACTCGCGGAGTACACGTGGATACGTGCACATTACCTGTGCACGTGCACTTATTACCTATGCATGGGTAATAAGTATAGAAACCCGAGCGACGGCCCGATTCGGCAGTTTGAGATTCGACGGCTTTGAGATTTTGACGATTTCATACCTAAACTTCTTGATTTTTAAATGCGTATCGTCTTTTCTTACTCGCAATAAATTTGTTTCTGCGGTTACCTCTAATAGAAAAAACTCTCCTGACGTTTGTTAAAAGCATATGAATAGCCTTGAACAACTTTATTTATGTGTTATATCAATGAGCTTTCATTTCTGTTTTCCATTCATTCTTCTCTATCTTTCTCACTAGCGAAATTTATTTGATTTTTATTATTATTAGTTTAATATTGTAGCTTATAAAGGTTCGTTTCAAATAGTTAATATTTCAAAGTTAGTAAAGTTTCATATAAATCTGTTTTATTTGGTTTACATTTACAAAAGCAAAAATTTTTTCATTTCACGCCTACACATACATTGGTAAAATCTAAAAGATTTTATGCATAGCCATTATACATTAAAAGTAATGTTCGTCGCAATTTATTTTTCAATTTTTTTTGGTAATAGTTCTTTCTATAAACTATTATTCTGATCAATAATATTTAGTTAGATTGATAAAATTGACATACTTGCGATTTTTCGAAATTTTCACCCCACCCCATAAGGGTCGTTTTTGAGGGTGGAATTAAAGTTAATTCTATTATTTTACCGTTTTGTATCATAAGTGTAACCATTTATAGTTTTTTGAAAAATAAGAAATCGATTTTGCAAATTTTCTAATTTCGTTGCTACTTCAACGATGCAAACTTGAGACTCCTTATGTTAATCGTTAGAGATAAAAGTACTAAAGGTTGAGATTATAATATAACATGAAGAAATTAATGCTCATACGCGTTTTTTTTAGTATTGAGAATATTGGATAATGTTTATACTTTAAAGATGATGAATGTATTTTAATAATATTAATTAATTAAATAAGATAGTAAGAAGTATAGACTTTACAATGGAATAATACTGTTTTTTTAATATTGTTAGTAAGGTTAACCTCCTTTCTACGATTTCTAATTTTACAAAAGAGAGTAATTTCAATAAGTACAATTTCGGCGTCTATAGTCAATATGCTTTGGAGTAAAACTGATTTCAACTTATCGTAAAATGTATTCTTAGTAAAGTTATATTTTCTCCAGTAGGGTTTTCTTCAAAGATTTTCGATCAGCTTTTTATTGATTTTGGAATATTAATAAGATATGAAAAAGGTAAAATTTCAATTTGAAGTAAGAATATATATTTAGAGTCGAATTATTATGATTAAAATATCCAACAAAAAAGATGTTATATGGAAAACTATTATATATATATATATATATATATATATATATATATATAATATAAAAATATTATAAAAATATGTATGCAAACATTGTTTATGCCATTAGAATAAATTCTATTAACTATTATTTTTCTATTTATTAGGTGTTGATTTTTCATTAAGTTGAAAAATGACATCAATTTAAATTAATACTGCAAAAAGATATTCTTATTATGTATTTCAATCGTAGATCTAAATAATTTATAAATTTAATTATTATTTTTATTTTACTTTGTTATTTAGGGAAAAATGAAAAACATTATTTTACTGTAACAAGAAAGTTAATAATTCAGTTACTATAATTATTTATGAAAATGTATAATTTAACTTAATTGATATTTTTGAATAATCAAATTTTATATTGATATTTTAATTTCATAAATATTTCCATTATTACTCATTCATATATTAAGAAAAATCAGATTTAAATATTTTTAAAGTGTCCTTCTTTTTTGTATACAAACGTTCAAAAACGCAATCTTTCAGAGAAACAAAGTATGCTTTCCTCTTACACATTAATATGTATTATTCGTAGAATTTTGTTATTAAAAATTGATATATACACATTTTTTTTGTAATGCATATAATGCATTTCTTAGAAAATTAATTATAATTATATATAATATCATTCTCGATTAAAAAAATTCAACGCAATATTTGGTTACTATTAAATTAAAATTAAAATTATTGTGATTAAAAAATATGTATTTTTTTTTTATAATAGTAATGTTATTATTGATTGATATTTATTATGATTAAGCACCTTCTAAAAAATCAACAGCTTTATTTTTAAGCTTAGTATAAAAATACTTGAAAATAAACATTTTAAAGAGTACGAAAATACATAGGACGAATAATTTATGTACAAAATGTACTTACATATTTATTTATAAGTGATTGATACTTAAGTTATTTCTTGAAATACCAAGCTTATGTTAGTTTTGAATATTCTAATTTCCTAAACTTGAATACTTTAGTATTTTACATTTAAATAAATCAACTTCTATCTCAGAACACGTATTACTTTAGATTTTAGTTTTACAGTAATTGTTTCTAATAAATTGAAGAAAAGAGTTCAAAAAATGTTAACGATGTTTTTGTATGTAATAAAATGAATTGAGATATGGTTTTTGGTATATCAATAATAGGCTCAAAATCATGATACAGAATTTTTATTTTCTTTTAATTTTATTTTAAATATGTAGTAATAATGACATAGTTTTTCCAAATATAAATTTTAATATAGTACATTTTTATGTTTTAGAAATGTACTGAAATTAAATATAGTTATAGGTTCTCGAATTTCACTGTTTTAGTTAAATAAAAGAAATATTACTGTTAATACTCTGTAGCATGTAATTATAAATAAATATCATTTTCACTATTTAATACAGTCGTCTAATTTAAATATAGAAAAATCGATTTTTTTCTCAAATTGATAAATTTAAATATGATTCAAACCATTTAACTATATTAAAAATATGTCAAAATAATATATTCTCAAAATTTTCAAGGAGAGTTTAAAGCATTTCATGGTATGTAAAATTGAGTGTATGGAAACGTTGCGCGTAAATCTAGAATCGTTCGATGGGACGTGCGCTTACAAACGCGGTCGTTTATAATTAAAAATATTAAAGAATATAACTTACGAAACGTGTATCTACATAAACATTTTTTTATATGCATTTTTATGTTTAAATTTTCGTAGTATTAATGATCGATTTTTTTTAAGTACGTTTTTTTCTACTTTTAAATTTTTCTGATGTCAATGGTTAGTTTTTATTATGTACTAGCTTTTACATTCAAATTTTTCCAATATAAGTACTCGATTTTCCTCTGATTTTTGACAACAATTTTGACTTTAATTTTAAAATTATAAATTGCTATACGGTTAATGTTATAATCAATGAAGAACAATTTGAATTTATAATCAAATAGTTGGAAGTTATTATTCACTGACAGTACTAAATACTCTTCGATTTAAGGAAAGAGTTTTTTGGAAAAACTGAAGAACTATTTTATAGATCAGGTAGAAATTAATGGCATCTAATTGATGTAAATTACTAACAATTAATATTTTATTAAAGCAAAAATTATTTTTATTAATGAAAAATTAAAGTTTAAAAATTTTATAAATAATAAATACAATGAAAAATTTATATTTTTAAAAGAATTCCTAGTCAATGTTGAAATTGAATATTCGAAGAATTTTTAAAACTGTCTTTTCACTTAGGACTACAAACATAAAAAATTGCATTGCGAACACCTTTTAATTAAATTTAACGCTTAATTAAATTTCACAAATTAACATCGTTAAACTCCAATACCAAATGAGTGTTCTATCGGAAGGTCAAATAAATTAATTAACTGAATGTCATTTTCGATCATCATAATGCAACATAACTAATTAAAATACAATTATCAAGAAAACTCACCTTATTTAATTGCGTAGAAATCAATATATGTAAAACTACTTTTTACATGCACATATGCATGTATCATTTGTTTCATTATAATTAGATACTGATATTATTAAAAAAAAAAAAGTTGGTCAGAACGTTTGTGAAAGTTATACATTTTATGTATGATCGTTAGCAAAAAATGTAAACGTTGTTCTTCAAGCATTTTTGCAGAACTTATATGCTATTGCATCCATTTATTATTATATATTAATTATTCATATGATATATTAATTTTTAATACAGAAGCTAACCTACATTAATTATCATCTAAGCTATTTTCAATATTTTTATGAAATTATATTCAGAATCTAAATTTGTAAAATAACAAATCCTAAATATCTTAAAAAATAATTAGATTAAAATTTAACTGTACGAATATTATACTATTTGATACATAAGTAATTTATAACGTTTAAATTTTAATTAAGTTTTATTAAGTAGATTTTCATATAGATTTGAAAAATTGAAAAAATTAAGAACAATAGACAATTTTAAATATTTTCTAAAAGCCATATATAATTTATTAAATATAAGACAGTACTAAAATATTCTTTATACTAGGCACTACTTTATTGAATATTAAATAAATATTTTTAAATGTAGAATATACATGAATTTTCTAAATAAATGTAAATAAATTATTGTAAAATTTGATCAGCTTATTTAAGTTTCATGTAAATTATTCTGTATTTTTTTTATTGTATATTCAAAGAACAATACGTTTCCCAAATCAATATTTCATTATCGGTCTTTGAAAAAATATTATCAACTATTGTAAAACTGAAAAATTAAAAAAAGCGAAGGTACATTAATCATTAAAAGTATTATAGAATGACAAAATAGTTACACGCTATATGTAAATTAATTTATTGTATATATAATAAATTATAATAAAATTGGTTACGTGCGCTATAATTCGATTATTAAAATTTATATATTATGAATATTTTATTGAGATTGATAAAATTTATAATAATATTTCCATGTAACTGTAATTAATTACCCATTGAATTAATTATTTATAATTAAATAACGAAGATATATTATATTCCTATATTTTTTAAAATAAATATATATTATAAATAGATCTTTCTTAAAATCTATGAAACAACTTTTTTACCCTTAAATATATAAAGTGAAAATATATAGATTTAAGTTGCTTTGAAAATTACTTTAATATTTTTAATTATATTACATTAATTATAATAGTTTTGTAATAATAATGTATTTCAAAAATATGAAAATTATTAAAAGGAATATCGGCCTTCTCAAATACGCGAGAACAAATATTGCTAGAACAAATTATTTAAGATATTTATTTTACGAAATATTAAAAATATCAGCTTAAATTTAGTTTTAAATTATCAATGTTTCAAAGCTAGTCAAGTGAATTTAAATATGAACTTGTCAATTTAAGCATAAATTATACCCTGTGAAATATATTTGCAGTGATACCTTAAAATCTTATATTTGATCAAATATTATAATATAGTCAGACTATATAAGAGAAGAAGTATTAATAATTAAGCTTCTGAAAAAATTTAACCCCTTAATACTTACACTGTGCACTTGGGATTGTAAAATCATGCAACAAAAATATGTAACATTCTAAAATAATACAACAATAAATATTTGGTTTACAGATCTTTTTCCTTTTTACCATAATTTATATCAATAGGCAGAAATTTTAATGATTATTTTATAAGTTTCTCTTTGAATATTCTCTTGATAATGCTCATAATATAAAGCTAACAAGTTGTTGTGTGATACAATCTCGAACACTTTGTAGAAAGCTGAAGTTGTTAAAGACACAAGTACCTCTGTTGTCAATATCGAAGCAGTGTTTGCGCATATAATATGTAATGTTGCGTTCGTTGGACATGTATACTTGCAGAATCTATAATTTTAGATGAATTTCAAACTTTTAGAATCCTTTATTATTAGCTCAAGTACTTTATAATATCTTAATTTTTTTATGATAAATTTATTTAATACGAGTTGATTTTTTCATTTGAATAGTTTGCAATACGTCAAATAATATGGTAATTATCACTGTTCTTGTACTACATGTAAGTTGTATTAAGATTTTTGAGTATTTATGTATTGGTTGAAAAAACTACTTAAGGTTAATAAAAATTGTATTTTAAAAATCACCGAAGAGTTTCTTTATTTATGTACTACTGTTTTTTGTTTATGTGATGCAAATTAATAATTATAAACTGAAAGCATAGTTACCATACAGCAATTGCTCTCTACGACGCACTTGTTACATAATCAAGACAAATTCTTAAAAATCGACGATCATTGAAGTTTATTGTACTTTTTAAAAGATTTTTAAAGATTCTTACGTTTTTACGAAAAAGAAGAGGGAAAAAGAGTTTTCTGTTGATATTGAACACAGTCAGTTGACAAACTATACCACGGAAGAATCTCGTATGAATCAGATTGGCACGCAAGTTGTAGGGTTAACGTGCATGTCAATCTGATTTAAGCTGACATACTACCTTGACAGGTCGCTATGTCAGCTATGTACATTAAAATAGTTGATGGTGTGCTATAATCTCTTGCCATCAAGGTAACTATATTGCTATTTAAAGTCACAGTGAACTTTTCATATTTAAATACGATGTATTTTTCATATTAAGAGACAATTGCAAGATTGTTTTTAAATATTTTCTTTTTTGAAGAGTAGACCGTTAGTCACAAAACTCTAGTTTGGCAGCGTATACTTGATACTTTTTTTTTGTAAATAAAGAATTACGCTATGTTTGACAGCGAAATGAAAATATTTGTACGTCGATTGTCAATAATTGGAACACTGGCTTATAGTTACTAGACTGATAAGCCATGAAACTATATTTGCAATAGCTTACGAATATTCGTTATACAAAGAGCAGGTGTGTAAATACGAAACGAATCAGCTATGTGATCAAAAAACAGTCTTAAAGAATTCAGAGGTAATACACGCGATTGATGGTAATATATACTTGTCGTGTTTTTCACTTTTATCTCCTACTGATAATATGCTAATATGAATATTTTATTATATTTAAGGCTTATAGTATATTCCATTAGTATATATTTTGAAGAAAGGATAATATTAAGAATATAGCATGCATGATGACCTGACATGATTATTTCAAGGATCTTTATAGCATAACAATCGGACTTCGGACATTGACCGTAGTCAATATAATAATGGTACAAGTTTCGCACGACGAAGCAATATCGACTTAGTCGAAAGTAAACCCAACTGGAGAGTATTAACTCAAGTTGACTTACCGATCTTTGCACATTGTGTTTTTCTAATACACATCGTTCATGAATCAATTATTGGTGCATCGCATTATTTAAACTTATGCCTCTGGATATTTCCTAATTACATTATTAACTATAAATTTATTTTGCCATAACTGTTCAAGTTGAAGTATTTTCACATAAATAAATGCCTACATTGAACAACTACATTTACTGTAGATGAATAAAGAAAAGAATTTAGTAAAGTAATGTAAGCTTTAAGTTGTCTCTTTAAAACGTTTTAGGATGCTCAATTATTATATACTGCAAGAACAATTATTTACAATTATTTGATCATTTTTCTAAGATACATGTTTACTCCTTGTTTATGTTAGTTTGTTTAGATAATACGTTTTATCTCTATTTGAATTTTCGAAGGGTACTTTGTATATATATCTTTGTCCCTTCAAGTGTTTTCAAAAGTACAAATAAGAAACTCATAGTCTCTCATAAAATATTTATCTTTATGAATATATTCGTGCAACGTATTATTTTAGTTCTACATTTTTCATTAACCTTTTATAAATAAATGTAATTATAATCTTAAATTAAGTGCCTTATGTAAGCACAATTGTCTTGTTTTGCGTCTGATTTTAATATTAAAACACTTCAAAGAAAAAAGTATAGATACTGATAGTCAACAGTAAAGTACTGGTTCCAAAAATTGAGTCACGAGCTCGACTCTTATCTCAGTAGACCTATATTCAACTTTTTTCAAGTCCTCAACTTTTTAAAGATATTTTGTGCCGCTATATAGAAGCTAAATGAGATTATAAAGAGCAGAATTTTTTTGTAATGTCCTTAGTTCTTCTAAGAATTCAGTGGATTTATTATAGCTTGTTATGTGTATTATAATGTTTCACTTGTCTCGAGCTATGAATTAGAAGTTTGTTTAGAAAAAAAACTTAACAATGCCGCGTTGCAAAATGGCGGAGTTCGTTAGCGATTCATCTAAAACCTAGAATCGATGAACCTCGTCGATTTTGGTCGTCGCTTCGAAAGCCTTTGCATGGGTTAAGCAAATGTGTAAATACACGTGGACTTAAATTCTTGAACGACTCTTTGCATAAAACTTCTAATTTAAATTAGATATTAAATTTTTAATTAGACATTAGAACATTTAAATATCAATATTTGATGTTTAAAACTGCAATAACAAGACACTTATTCTCATAATAAATCTCGAATTGTTCGTGATCATCGAAAAACGTTTGCCTCGTTCACGAGTGTCGTATTACTCAAACGTGAAAAATCGCATGGCGCAATCCCCTCGTAAACGTTCTTATTCGATGATTTCCTTTTTAATTTTCTATTATTATCAATTATTAAACTAAAACTATACATAATAATTTGCATAAATATAATGCAATTTTTGAGAAATGGTCTTTAATAATTTTTTCAGTTTTGTACACGAAGCTCAAAAGAATGAAATTTCTTTTTCTCTTATGGAAATATTCTTCTATATATAATTTATGACATCCTAAAGAAAATTTTTCAAACTCATTTCTTCCGAATCGGTCGCAATTTTTATCGTGGCTGTGCAGAAGAAACAAGAAAAGTTCAGTATATGTTTTAAAATTTTTTCCAACTATTGAATTGTATTTATTTACATATTATTTATTATTTAAAAAATTCAACATAAATTCATCATATTTATTGAAGTCGAAGCATTAAAATTACAATTTATTACAAAATTAAAAAATTATTACAAAATTATATTTATTTTTAGATTAGATACAATTACTCTATAACCTTTATCAATCAAATAAAGCATTTTTTTCAGGTAACTCACGAATTTTTAATCATGTTTTTTACAATCAACTTGTTTAATAAACTCGTACTACGTAGAAAAAAAGTTCGTATTTTTAAATTTAAAACAAATATTTGAATATTTACTTTTATATAAATGATTATGTACTTAAAGTTAAATAAACGTTATTTTACATTGTATAAGAATTTAAAATTTAATTGCCTTAGTAGGAAGAAGAAGTGCAGAGTTAAAGAGAGAGAGAGAGAGAGAGAGAGAGAGAGAGAGAGAGAGATTAAAAAAAGCTTGCGTCGTATATATGTTCTTTCTTGACAATTGTTCGATAGTATGTTTCCGATACAGTTATATTGTACCTATTGTAAATAAAAATACATAGATTGTTAAAGATATTCATTTGTTTATTTGACTTTTTTATCATTATTCCTACGATTCATTTATTTAGATTAGTAACATTTTACATTTTAAGTAAATATCTCCAATAAATATCTTTTGTATTTGTATCTTCCATTCTAGCACATATTTTTCTTTTAAATTGTGAAACTATTTTATTAAGGTTATTTTTAAACCAACAGCATATCTATATTGTATTGTAATTAAAAATTATTTCATATTGCTGGTTCTATATTTTTTACGTAAAAGTAGATACTATAAAAAGTGGAAAATATGAAAGAAATGTGCTCTACTTGTTATCATTGCATAATCTTTTGTCCAAAAATTACATCACTAAATAACTAAATTTATTATTATTAATAAATATTTCGACATGTGTGAAATTTAATTTCAATGAATCTTCATAATCTAATAAATAATAATGTACCGCAATACATATTTAAATAATCTTGAAATTATTAAAACTGCGTGTTTTTCGGATAATTTAAAAAATATACTTTTATTGTATTTGTTTGCAAAAATTTGGATCGTTAGTGCCAAAAAGTTAGGTTTAATTCATTTTTTTATTTTAACGGACATTTCTGCGCATTTGTAGATATCTAGCAGATTTGATGATTTTTTCTGGATGTAAAGCAGTTGACCGGAGACATGTAAACAAAGCAGATTGTATGCAATTCTGCTCGATTGTAGACATATGCATCAGCAGTCTGCCGAGCTCAGTTGGATTAATAAATAAATACATGCATTAATTTACTTTCTATGAGTTTATACTAATTCATTCCTCCCCTCCTTTATCTTTACAAGCGTACCAATACAAAATACACGTATATTCTAGAAACTGATATTTTGATTATATATAATTCACAAGCATTTTCTGTATAATGATAGCTTTTTTAATATATGCATTAATATTAAGTGTTTGAAAAAATAGTTTAAAATTAAAGTATAACAACCTTTTTGAAAAAGCAACTGTTTTTCTGGAATTATTTATTTATTACGGTACTGTATTGGAAATGATCTCGAATAATCATATAATTATAGCAGTGTAGTACACGCATAATGAAAACTAAATTTATATTGTAAGGACGAAATTGCCAATAATTTAACAAGAAATTCTTTTAGTTTTTTTTATTAATTTTATTAAGTGAATTACTTTGATTTATTATAATAAATCTGATAAGGTATTTTATTTTATTTTAAATAACTTAGCATTCTAAGTGATCATGATGAATGGTGGTGATCGATTGAATACAAAGTTTGATCAGTCCACAGAACTTTGTATAAAAAATGCGAATTACCTATTCACGCAGACGCGATATAGACGGTTTAGTAAATAATAAATATTCCATCAATCTTATACCCGCGGCGTACAAAAAACATAATAGTCGTGGCTCGATATCGATAGGTAACACTTTTTTTTATATTTTCACTATAAAATAGCTCATGATTTCTCTTTTACAGTCTGATTTACAGTCTGTTACGCGACAAAGTGCATTTAAAAATATTTAACCTGAATAGTGATAAACGAGGTAAATACATTCATACAATCACGCATTGGCAAAACAATGACAAACGGTGATAATATCTTTCCAGAGATCACTTTAGTGCATTTTCAATATCCCCATATATTATACACCATGACCTAAAATTCTTTGATCATTAAATGAAAACGTAAAAATAAAAGAATTCTACGTGCATTGAAAAGATGAAAAAGTATTCTCTTTTTTTCTTACATAAGATCGTTACCTGAGCAATGTATTATATAATTTCTGGTTTGTGCCAATCGAACGTTAAGCATATTTTCGAAAAAATTTTCATTTAATTATTCATTTAATTATACATTCATTTCATGAATGTGAAAAAGGTAAAAAATGATATATATATATGACTATAAAAATATTTTCCAATTACGTATAACATTCATTTTGATTAAATGTTATTGCTGAAGTATATAATATTTTGACAACATGGTTAATATTTCCTATATAAATATCTACATAAATTTAATTTTATAAAATTAATTAAAAAACTGTTTTAATTTACACGAACAAATTCATTAATAAATTATCATGATCCAGAATATTGGTGCATAAGTATCAAATAATATGTATAAATAACAATTAGTATTTATTTACCTAATAAAATATACATAGAGCTAACGAATTTAGAAAAATCGCTTATCAACGCACGATTAGTCACGTGGTGTACTCACACGAATATCCCATTCAATTGCATTTTTCGTTCCGTACAAGGGGCGATGTCGGAAGCTCCCAGGTGAATTCTAATCAAAAGTAATGTCATAAAGTTACTCCACAATCATTAGTCCATATTGATCGTTCCCTAGTTTCATTATGGACACGATATAGACCGCAGGTCATACGGTTGAAATCCGAGATTAGGCGAACATTGTTCTACATACTGTACAATATTATTATAAAAAATTATATAACTGCATACTAGATATTTGAAGTATAGTAAATATTTTAAATCAAAATTATAATTAAACGTATTATATATCATATGATAATATGATAAATAATTCTTAAAATATATGTAAATGCTACAAAGAAAATTCAAACCCGAATTTTAATGTATTACCTAAAAAATGAGAACTTTCCATAACAGGGTATAATTAAATAAATATATATATATATATATATATATATATATATATATAAATGCCTTCCTTTATACTACTAAATAGTATATTTTTAAAAAAATATAAAGATTTAATAACATAATCAAGCATAATAGTTTCGAAATACTTTGCAATTTACGTAATATTTTATACAGTTTTAAAAAAGCGTTTGTGCATAGAATAATTTTTGTATAAGTTAATAGATCTATATGAAATATTTAACATAAATATTCAATATGTTGATAAACTTTTTTTCTCACTGGATCTATTGAAAGCAAGAATATCAAAGCTGCAAATAAATCATCTATCTTTTTTAACTAATTGTAGTAAAGTGCAGATAATTTAAAAGCTTCTAAAAGCGAAAAAATTCACAAAGACAAAAGAGTACTTTGAAAAAACTAGATTTTATTTCTAATGAATTGTGAATATTTTTAATTTGGTTACTTATATTTTGATAGCTATTGTTTGTTAAAATTTCGATTATTTTTTTTAAATTTCGAAAATTACTCGTTTTTAAAGAAGGTCATAGTGACAGATTAATGAAGATATCACGATGCTATTAAGTTACGCACTTCTCTTCTAGTATGAGGCCAAAACCGCAGTAGATATATAGATCATTTTGCTGAAAATTGCACTTACTTTATTGAAATTATAGACATTTATGAAATTAATCTTCATTTTGCATCATTTATTGAAATTATTATTTTTTATTCTTTGTCACTATAAGAAAGTTAATTATTATTAATTTTTGTTTATTATTAATTATATTATTTTATTATTATTATTATTATTATTATTATTATTATTATTATTATTATTATTATTATTATTATTATTATTATTACTACTACTGCTACTAATTTATGATTCCAAACAGTTTTAGTATAATGTTAATATAGTAAAATATTGTGCAAAATTACTTTAGATAAAATTAGAGTATTGTAACAATTTTATTTAATTAACAATTTAAAGATACAGAGCATTTCATTTTATATTACATAAATGAATATAGTTTAAATAATAAAAACAAATAATTTTAAAGTTAAAGTATAATCATCAAAAATTTAGTTATTAATTAATTTTAATTTTAGTAGAAATTGATAATTTATTGCTAATTAATGTTCTGAAATTGCAATAGAGTATTCTACTTTTTGAAGCAGAAGTATTAATTGAAAATTAAATAAAAAATATGAATATTTAAAAGTTCAGCAAATAATTAGGAGTATAATAGTTACTGATTTCCATTAATATCACTTTTATTCTATAACTGCATTTAAACAATAACGAACAAAAATATTTAACATTGTTATTTAATAAATAGTATTTTGTTAGTCAACCTAATGTATGAATTTCAGTTTATTTCGAAGTCAATAGTAAATTTTTTATTTACGCTATTTTTAAATTAAAACTTAAAATTTATTTCTTGTTATATTATATATTTTTACTTAAACAATTATGTAATTAAAATGAAAGAATGAATCTTAAATAAGCGACGTATTTAAATTTTATATCTATTACATCTTTGTCTGCATAATTTCTTCTGGTATTCTTTCTTTATAATTCTTTATAAAGTTTGAATTATTATATTGAGCATAATTTGACTTAATACTTCAAACTTCGTTCAATAATGATATAATTAAGAAGTTCTTCAACTATTGTAAATTCACATCATAAATATATGTAATGAATACAATCGTATTATTAATTCTTTAATTAAGATCTAATCCCACTTAACAACGAAATGCTTCCATTCCTATACAACAAAAAAGTCGTTTAAATATGATATATTACAATTATGACACTATAAATAGCAAACAAGAACATGCTATGGAGAAAGCTTTAACCCGCGTTTACTTGAATATCAGTAAATATGTTATTAAATATAGTTTTTTATCATACGTTTATACTTAACTACTTTCAATCAAATTGAAAACTTTATTTTAAAAAATATTCAGGTTTATAAGAATTTAATAGTAAACTAAATTTTTCATCATTACTAATTCTTTAATTAAAAGATTAGTGAATGTGTTAATGTATACCTCAGCTAGACTGAGGTGTCGTATTCCATAATTTACTTTTGTTTTAAGCTATTCCTCAACACAACGATTTGGCATACGTTCTGAATTTATTAGGCCTATTCAGATAAGAGACCATACATTGATATGCAAATTGGTATGCTTGCTTACGTAAACACTAATTGACTTTCTACTTATCTTATCCTTAAACTATTTTTTGTTTAAAAACCTGAACAAATTTGCATTAATTATCAAATTAATTAAAAATATATTTAACGATTCAGCATAAGTTATACATCATGTTATACTAATAAAATACGAACTATACAAGCATTATAAAATTATCACTAAGTCAAATAATAGATCTATTGCTCTATCAATATGTTTTTAATTAGACTTTTCAGACCGTCTTGGTTTTCCGGCAACATAGTTCGCAATCTCTTATATTGCTTAAATGAACTTGAATAATTTTCAAATGATCTACACTTCTTTAAATAAGTTCCTAAATTTACTGATTTAATCTTATCGCTCTACAATCTAGAGTAATTATTGAGGTACCTACTATTATTTCAAATATTTTAAAACTTATTTTTATCACTTTCAACGGAATTAATAATCTAAGAATACAATAATATACACAGACTATTTATATTATTTAACTACATTAAAAAAGTAATTATACAGTTGGATGATTTAACTATTTTAATTAAAAAATATCACACGCTTTCTATGAGGATACATTATAATGAAGTAAAGGACACATGGTATTATTGACAAAAGCCGTACCTTACGCTAACACATTTATAATACTTGCGTCTGCTCTAAGCATGCGTGACAAAATAAAATATTTATTGCATATAGAATATAATAAATTGAATTCAATATAATATCCTGAATGAAATGAAAAGAAATTCTTTTATCAAATATGCAGATTTTTAGAATTGAAACATGCATATTGGAACATAATAATACTTTAAAACTATTACAGAAAAATAGAAACTAATTTAAATGTGTTTATACGTTTATAAATTTAGAAATTATTAATCTTTTAGTTACTGGAGCAAATACATTTTTTCAAAGTAGATGCTTATGTATTTATGTACCTGTGTGCATTTATAGGTATTTATATTGTATGTAAATATTATTATTAGATTTATAATAATACTTTTTATGGATACATGTACCGTGACCAGAATAAAAATTATGTAAATAGCAATATTGATGACCCAATATCAATTAAAAATTTAATTTAAACCCTTAAGATTTATACCAAGTATAAATGTATATTCAGTTGAGTATCTAACTTTATTGAAATTTTAGATGGTAAGTATTTATTTCATAGTAATTATTGTTTACATGGAAATATAATATTATACAGGAAGGGTATATTTTTACTTGTATTTCATAAGTATTTATAAATAAATGTTAAATTTAATAATTAAGTCAGTAAATTTAACTAGAATAATTACGCTATAATTTATTAATTTTGTAATTGATCAGGTTTTTTACGTTATTTGCCTCGAAGTTATTCCAGCTATACGCTATGTTATTTTAACGGAGAATAATTTGATCATTCGTATATCTTTCAGCTGTTAAATTTTCAATATGTCTTTTCGTTAAACACTCTATTTTTGTAAAGCGGAATTGATATAAATAAGCTATCATACTTACACGATATGTATTATTTGACATGAATTTTTGTGACGACATTTGATTTTACATCAACTTATAAGAATTCTAAAATTGTATCGCAAGTATATAAATATTACCATGAAAGAGACTATGTTTATTTAGCTTAACATGCGTTATTCGGTTAAATGGAATATATTATTATTCGAATAATGTTGTTTACTTGGAAAAAATTATCAATTATTAAAAAAATACAATCAACGAATGTACCTATTTTAAATCTGTTGTAAATTCCTGGAAAATATGCAAATGGTCTTCTTCCCTCTCAGTACGCAGTAAAATGAACAAAATGTCAATAAACAATCAAGAAAATAATATTGTCAGTTTGCTTAATTTTAATAAATGGAAGACAATTTGATTAAAACTTTCATTACTTAATATTCAACCTGTCTTTTCAGCAGACGGCCACCACCTCACACCCGGGATGATCGAGCCAACCAAGCGGTTGTCATCGAGAAGCGACTTAGTCTCGAGCAAACGCGACCTTCCATCATTCATCTGCTCGGTCCAGCCGAATCGTTCACTACCCTTACGTCCGGCACCACCGCTACCCCGACGTAAATCCGTCTCGGTGCTGTGCGCAGCCGCCGTAACCCAGCCAAAGCCATCTTCTGGTGATGAGCTCGACAAGCCGGTCGAGAATAAAAACGAGGAGCAGCTGGAATTTAACAAAGCTGCAAATGAGAAGCCGCTCTTGTCTGCTCAGGATAAGACGATCAACGACAACAATGACACCGGTAAATCCTATCTTTTCCTTTCTCTTATTATCAATTGTAGTAATCCAAATCTTTCTCTAAATCGTTCTTGTATGCAAGATAATTCTAAGATATATAGATAAAGAAAAACGATGTTATTTATAATCTATTTGATACTGTTTTCGATAATGAAAAAAAGAAACACACAATTAAACAATGATTTAAATATATTTAAGAAAATTTCTTTTCATTTGAGAGAAATCTATTTTCTTGGCGTCGACTGGGCTTTTCCAAAAGATTTCCGCCACAAGGGTGAAAATTGCGTAATTTCTCAAATTCAAAACAATTCATCTGATCATAAATAAACGAATACATTTTATAAAATTATAATTTCAGTAATTATGATTAAATTAACAAATAGAAATATATCGAAATATATAAAAGCAATTCTGAGATGTGAATAAATAGCACATTTTGTCATTTATTTTTCAATATTTATCGTCTCTGTGACGAGTACCAGTTCTCAAATAATGATATGTATAAAGTGTAAAACCGAGTTTCAGTAACTCTTACTGAAACCGTGCTTGAGATTTCAAATGATTATTCTTTCCAATCAATATAACAGGACTGAAATATTTTCATATCCAAGTGTTAAAAATGCAAACAAAATTAGTAGTTGATTTAAAATTTATAATTCAATTATTAGGCTTGGCTTATATAGGCTCTGCATAAAATTTTAGTGCTGTCTATCCTATTTACTAGGGCTTAACAAGTGATGATCTGCTCAATTATTATTTAAGAGTATACACTAAAAAAAATAATGAAAGTTTCAATGCGACAAATTTTTCATCATAGTCGTATAATATCCATGTTCTTTCATGAGAGTTAATGAATTACTCAAAAACCTAGTTTTACATTAAAATCTATTTTATCACATATTTGAAGGTAAAGGTAAACATGCAAAAAGTCAATATTGTGAATATTCTACATATGCCTATCCCGAATTTATCACACAACTACATCAATATATGATATACAAAATAAGTGTCCACGATCCATCAATACAGCATTAGCAATAGCATGCGTTTATAAGGCCATAATAAATTCTTGCGCACGAAGAAACAAACACACTTGAGAAAAATTATGCTAATTAAAATTTTTCTTTTAATATATCATTAATATTATTTTTATAAAATAAGTTAATCAATCAATCATCGAATAAATTGATTATTACCGACTATTGGTGATACTGTTCATGACATCGATTATCAGTACGCAATTAATGCTCCGATCTATGATATTGTTTTATTAATTGTGTTGTAGGACAAATAGACAATAAATTTCTTATTATCGAGGACTAACCATATTTCATAAGAAGTTCAAATAGTAAGATCTTGGTCGACATTGGTTCACAAAGTACCTTCCCTACATTCTTTGCAATAGTTTTATAAAAACCGAGTGTCCGTAGACTTTACTTCAGGCTTGATCCATCTGCATTTTTTACAAGTATCAATTTCAAGCTTATTTGAACGATGATTAACTATTCAGTGGTCTATTATCGAGCCTATCGCAAATCCAAATTTTCTTTTAAAGAACTTCTATATTTTTATTTTCGAATCTGAAGGCAGATATTTTCCAATACGAATTTAGGATCACCAAAAGCTCCTCTTTCTTTTATGTACATGTGAATAAGATCCGCTATATAATTTGTAATATTAAAATACAATAACCCAATAACTCAATAACGTTGTGAGAGCTTTTTATATCTAGCTTGACTTAGCAGAATACACCATTTTAGTAAATATATGCATTTTTCTCATTGCTACTTTTTTCTTTTTCACCTATCTATAAACGACACTCGGACAAATCTAATAGGCTCTTAAAAATTAGGCTTCATATATTTTTTATCTGTAAAATAAAATGCACATTTTCAATCTTAATTATTTTTTATATCAATAATTGTTCAAATATTCTTTACCAAAAAATATTAGTCCTTTATTTAAATCCGTACAATTTCTTTAAAAATTCATATTTGAAAATGTTCCTGCCAGTTTCTATAACTATTGTTAAATGAATCTCAAAAGTTTCTGGTTTTAGTTTAAGTCGAAATTTTAAGACAAAATTTTTCCGTGCATCAAATCCTCTCCGAAATAATTAATCGACATTAATTAACTGCAGTACCTGTATTCTTAATAGAACTCGCTATAAATTGTTGTTTAAAAATTTAAAGCTGTGTGTCATAAAGATCAGTTTATAGATTTTTAATTATTGTTCTTTTGTTTTTTTATAAAAAATTCTAACAAGTTCGCTTACATTAGTCACTCTAAAATTATTTTATCTCCTGAGAGGATCCATATTTACTCATTATTCCATGCTAAACCAGGTGATATCCTATCATGCACACCCACATAGCAATAATATGATAACCTTTAGAATTGGTAACAGATGGTAATTCAAAATAAAATCTGACAATTACATTTTAATGATATGCGTGTAAGTTATAATTAAATTTTTTTAATTATAAGTTTTAATAATATGTAAAAGTTGTATTTTTTCAAATTTAATATTTATAGCTGTGATAGTGTTATTTATATTTAATGAATAAAATTTCACAAAGCTTAAGCAACTAAGCATTATAAATATTTGCTCAATTTTTAAAATGCGAGAGAGAAAAAAATGTCATGTAGACCATAAATTGCATTAACTTTGAGTAGATGCAGAACCAACTACAAAATACATCAAGAGGGAATCGTGTTAATAAATCATAATAAATAGTATAGGGTTGCAAGTAATTCAAACATTTGCATCTAAAATCTATCTTGGTGATTTATAAAAGATACAAGCAATTTCGAGGATTAACCAGAATTGTATTTATCTTCAAATTAGAGAAAAAATAAGTCAGAAAACTAAAGCTCCATGAAGTTCGGTGAATTTTAGTATTTACGGACAACTAGTGATTTATTAGTTATATGACATGCATTACCTTCTTCGAAAATCCATTGGCACTCAATTTCTATTCTGCACAATATTGATTTCTTCCCCTTAACTCGTAATTTGGAATCATAAAAAATTTATGCTAAACTTCGAATGTATAATTTTTTATTTTGTTGGTTTATGGTAAAATGTTAAGTGATTCTTCAGTATCGTAAATTTAGATATTTATTGATAAATATTTTTTTACGAAATACATTGGAAACATTTAATAATTTCATAAAATTAACTTATTATAAAAAAAAATAACATTTCCACTTTTAAAAACTACCCCTACAGGGGGTTGAACAATTAAAAACATCATAAGTCCCAAATCATTAGGACGACCAAAAATTTTATTTTCGATTAATATTAAGTACCTATAAAGCTATAGGTTAAAAAATTTTCATATTAAAATTCCATCCGAGGTATTGCTTTAAACAACATTATTCCGCACCAGTTCTTAAATCACCATTCCTCGTTACAACATATTGTGACTCATACAATATATGATATATACACCATTTTTCACGTCAAAAATCCATCAACAACAATGTCTTATACATTGTTAAACAAAATGATATGCTATTCAATGACTTTACATGACGTTTACTAAAATGTTTATAACATTAACAATTTTACTTAGCCCAGAAATGTTTTTTCAGATTATCATTCCCAATATAAAGCCAAGCGAAACCACTACAATCTCAATATGAAAATCTTTGCGAAACATTGTAAAATTCGTTGTAAAATGAAGAAAAAAATGTGTGCGTGTGTGTGCGCGCGTGTGTGTGCGCGCGCGCGTGTGTGTCATGCACATAATTCTTATAAAGATATTATGATTTTAATATTTAAGTATGACATCTTCAGATTTAGTTTTTGTTATGATATTATGGTTACTATATTGCTATAGATATTTTTTGAAATTCTAATTTATATTTTAATATATAGAGGCCTTTTAAGTATAAACTTAATTGGGATTAAGAATTTAATTTATCTATATTATGTTTTTATATTTTCAATTTTTATTACGTACTAGTATTTGTTTGTTAATTGACAAACACATGTACATATCAGGAATCCTTATATTATTTGACAGTGGTTTAATGAGAGGGAGAGTGTGAAAGAGAAGAGACGATCGTCTGCGAGATAGTCAGAAAGTATTGGGAGGAAAAAAGATAAGTTGTAATTGTTTTCATTGTTGCATTATTTCTTATTGTAAACATTTTCGTTTAATTTTCAATTAATGTACTTTTTTAATACCAGAGCGAATAAACTATAGTTTTAATAACAGTATTCTAAATCTATGATTATTTTTTTCGTGTGCTAGTGAACACAAAATAAATTTGTGTCGTTTGTTTATAAAAATAAGCGACGTTGTGCAACGCAACATATACGATCTATAAATTAACTCTTGAAAATTTTCTCTAATAAATTGACGCAATTTTATACTTTATAATTTGGATTCTTTCAAACCAAGATTAACATAATCCAGCATATTATTTGTTATTACAGTTGAAATATACTAAAAATTTCAAAAAATAATAATTTGTGATAATATTTTCGGTAGAACAGAGTAGAAAAATTTTTTTATTTGTTATTATAAAAGACGATAAAATAAATTACTCGTGAAAGATCTTTTTAATAGAAGACTTTTTTGTAGAAAATAAAATTATAAATAAAACTTATCTCTTCAAATATCTTGAAAACTATTATGAGCAAGAAAGAACAGAGAAAGAATGAATAAGAGAAGCCGGAGTTCAAGTATAGTATCGATAGAGTACAAACGCACATTGATTGTAATAAAGTTATGTGTATTATAAATAAAGATTCTTTTTAATACTGGCTCATTTAATGTTAGTAATTCTACTCTTTAAATTATTCTAATAAATCTGTTTTCTAATAAGATATTATATTTTTGAAACATCTTTAATTACATCTTTAATTACATTTATAAGTAATTTTTTATTCTCGTTGCAGAAAAAAGTACAAATGTGAAAAAAGTTTGGAATAAATAATTAATTCAGCTGAAAAATAATTAATTTAATATTTTGTTGGGTACTGTAAATATATTATTGCTTACATATATTAATTTAAGAATGTGTAAACAGGTACACGTAACAGTAATTAGCAGAATATTTGTATCATTTTTACGATATATAAATTTAGAATTGTTATTCATATTTTAAAAAGGTTTATATTTTACAAAATTATATATAAATATCAACGAATTAAATAAATTATCGTCGCTTCTTATTTACGTTTAAAAATAAAGTAAATTATCTACTGTAGCAAATAATCTTTTGTGTGAGTAAGAGGCGATGTTCGGAATTTTTTAGGGTTTTAACAACAATAGAAATAGATAAGTAAATATAGAACGGAATGAATTATTAATGTATTCATTTTTAATAGAAAGCAAGTTATTATATACTTAAGCATGAGCTAATACCATGTATAAAGTTTGCTTTTTATATATCAAATATAATCTCACAGTATGTTTGATATATTTTTGTCAAGGCTTTTATGTTGCCGTTTACTTCCGTAAAATTTCATAATTATTTTATTAAAAATATTGCTTTTCTAATAATAAAAATGTATTTAATTATCGAAGAAAAACTAAGTTTTAGTCGTAAAAGATGATTCTCATTCGCCACCATTTTTTCATTAATTTTCATTGATAAAGATTATTTTTAAAAGTGAAATTATCATTTTTCAATAGTAATACAATAATTTTATTGCAATAATGTAAAATTGTGAACTAATTAACAGAAATTTTATTAAAATAAATTTTTTAAGTAGAATAATGGACTTCTGAATTTCCTCTTGGTAACTTATATATTCTACTATACATTCTACTTAACTAACTAAATACATGTTGTATGTGATTACATATTTCTACCATCATGACAGTTTTTTTTCAATATATAACCTTATAAAATACTTAAAGATATCCCGCTAATTTTTACTTTATGCATACCTAGTATGCACATAAGAACGTTATATCATTTATTCCAATACAGTGGATATAATAAATGTGATAAATCTATTACTTAAAGATAAAGTTGAATAGCGAGTCGGTCATTAAATCAACGAAAATGACATAAAATTTATAATGTAACTTTCCGATACGTCATCTTTATAATTGCTTAATAACATAATAACTATTAATAAAACAGTAGAACTTATTGTTTCTTGAATTTTATTTTATTTTTCGCTGACAAGGTATTCTGTATAGATAATTAAGTTGAAAAACTATAAATTTAGAGATACATTAATTTTTTAATTTATCTTGTGTATTAATAACGTCGTATTTTATGTATTTTTAAAGTACGTAAAATAAAAAGCACGTTTTGAATAGAATTTAGAAAAGCAAAATGTCTGAACCACCATTTTTAAAAGTAACTTTTTGTCTTTAAAAAACAATAATTTTAGGTCTACTTATTTTTTGTCTAGTATATGCATTTAGACATAAAGAAGTTTAAAATATTGTGTTATTCTATATATTATCTTTCTTTAAGATGATTTACTTTGAAAAAAATTTATTATTTTTCTTCATTCACAAAAACTGTTGTCTAATTTACTAAGAGTCTGAAGTTTGCAACGTTGTTGTCGCAACGAACATAGAAAAATTTTAAAATCGAATAATTTCGTCAAAAAAACTATCAAAAAGTATTAATTATTACACAAGACGACAAAATAATAAGTTTCACAAAAATGCTATCCTTATAAGCGCTTATTACGGGTTCAAATTTTCAAAATTTCATAAAAGTGTAAATATTAATATTGCACAAATTTTTCTTCTATAAAATCATTAAATATATTAAAATAAACTCGAAAAAAAATCGACGTGGAATATTGACTTTAGTGCATTTATATATCATGCATATTCACCCCTATGCATATAACCATGTACCGACGTATATAATATTTAATAAAAATTTTTACAGAAATATTACACAAAATTAGTTTCCAGATTCGGATGTCTCATAATATACCAAATAAACCCATAAATTTTCATTTCGAAATTCGAAGATAAACTTGAGTTTTAATGCATTTATATGCATATGCAATCTTATACATATAGATATAGGAAAATATTCGTTAATAACAACTCTCACAAAATCATTGCACAATATCTCTTTTCATTTTATGATGTCTTTTTACACACCAAACAGAACACACAAAGTTTCATTTCCAAAATCGGTGTGGAACTTCATATTCAATGCATTTGAATGCATATGCACTCTTATATGTATAAGCACATGGAACGCGTATAACATGTAATAACAATATTCACAATAACATTGCACATAATATTTTTCCATATTCCGATGATATATTATATACTAAACACACACACAATGTTTCATTTCAAAAATCGGTGTAGAACTATGTGCCCATTGAACTTGAATGCATATGACACTTAATACGTGTGTATATGGAGAGCCATATTATCTATTAAGTTAATAACAACTCTTATAGAAATATTGCCCGAAATATTTATGCACTTGAGTTACAGTTATTGTCTTTTTTTAATATGAAAGTAGATACAATTTTTTTAAGGTGTTGTAGTTAAAAGTTGTGTGTCTATTAATGTAGATTATCAGTCTAAACTAATTCTTTTATTTCTGTACTGAAAATTTAATACGTTATCTGGAGTTTCGATAAGTAAATAAAATTATTTGTATGAACACGTCCAAAGTTTATATTTATATTTTTGCAGTTTATAATAAGAATTATAATAACAAGAAATGTTTTTTTCATTGAATGTTTTATCCGTTAATATATAAATGTGTCATAAAAGCCTTTTTTAACATAATTAACTTAGTTTTATTTATATTAACACATAATACAACTATTCCAAAACCTTTTACATATTTTATATTTCTTAAAACGTGTATTGACTCAATAAAAACGCAGAATATTAGTTCATATTATTTTTTCATTCAATTTTTTCATATTATTATTACTAAGGTTATTAAACTAATTACTAGATTATTATTAAAAGAATAAACAATTCATCATAATTATCATTTATATCAATCAAACATGTTTTTGAGGATTAGCGTACACAGACGATTTTGTTAAGATGAGTATTGTAATACTATGATTAAACTTTTTCGTGGTATTGTGACTCGAAATAAATTTGAGAAGTTTGTTTAGGAAAAATAATCGACGTTGCCGCGGCGCGAAATAGAGAAGTTACGGATGAAAATCTTCGAGTCATAGTTTTGCGGAGTTCGACTGTGTTTTTAAACCTGCTGTGTGTTATACATGCGTGTATGGGTCTTGTCCCTTGAAGCAAATCGGCCGAAAACTTGGGGGCTGATACGCACGTATAATTTTAAAATACAAATTTATCCAAACGCATGCAACGCAGCTCTTATATTTTGATTTATTATTAATATTTAAGAATAATTTTTTTACGGATGCATAAGCGAAATCGTTAGTTGAACTTCTATTTTCCATAATACAGAAATTTTTACCATGTTGTAATCTTATTAATTTTTGTATTATTTTTATTCAACTTTCAATTAACTAACAATCATAATAATAACCTTTAGCTACCGTATATTTTGTAAACGTACATATGAGATATATTTGTAGTATTTAAGTGTCTCTTACAGATTTTCAAAAAATAAATTTATTTAAACAAGTTCTTATAAATTTATATTTTATTTATACTTAAATTTTCTATTCAATAGCTAATATTGTATGCAGACTGAAAATCTTATTATTTTGTTTAACCTAATTAATTTTAGTACCTTTGCGTTATAATTAGATTTTTTGCGTAAAATTTAATAACTTAAATTATTCATATAACATTTCAATTTACATATTTTCTATAGTCACAATATTTTGAAACTGTTTTACAACAATATTGCTAGATCTTTATAATTATAAATTCGTCTATTCTCGCTCGGATACACGAATTTGTTCATCTCCGAGTTTATGTATACGAAACATCTTTTCTAAATCTTTTAACGGTCGAAGTAATGTATTTTGATCACTTGTTTCCTTAATTGCAACAACTCTGTAAAACTGACTTATATAATTTCTTTATCTAATCTAATGTATTAAATTTATGATATACGCAATAATTATGGATTAGTGAACACTTCACTAAAAAATATTGTAAAAAAATAATGCCTAGTAATAGAAAATCATCCGTCGATTTGAATCCACGAATATTTCTTTTTTTTTCTAAGACATATATTTGTCCGTTTCGCTCTTTTAACGCCGTATACCTTATTGCTTATAATAACTGTTTAATAGGAGTTGCAGATTTTTATATTAATGATTTATGTTTCACGAACAAAGAAAAACAAAGAAAAAAAATTAGTTTTTCAAGAAAAAAATAATTTTTCGTGATCATGAATGGTTTAATCAAACAAGCATGTGTACACATGCTAACGATCGCGTATACATAATTGTTTTAAATATATTATCAACGTAAATGTACAGAATCGTATCTTTCAATTAATTTCTTTCTAATGAAATTATAAGTGTTATAATGAAACAATTATAATTTATAAACTCCATATCTGAAAATAATTTAATTTATGTATATTTAATATTTATTTATAATTACAATATTTATTATATATTGACATTCATTTCTCATATGACAAACATATGTAGATATGAATTAATATTTAGATAATTTGTCAGTGGCTTATTGAGAGACGAAACGGGAAAGAGAGAAATGAGAAAAAAAATGTCAGATTAAAATTCTTATATTTGTACAATATTTAACAACGAATCCGTAAAATTTTTAGTTTGTTGACTCTTTGAATATTAGAAATAAAGAGTATTTACATTAGTAGCCATTTGTTTATAAAATAAGCGACGTTGCCGCGGCGCAAAATAGAGGATCAACGTAAAAACCTCGTAAAAATCTTCGAACCCACGAATCTTGCGGAAATCGAGTGTCGCTTGTAACGCCTGTCTATGAGTGCTACACATATGTGAATGTTGCATAATAGCCGTTTGAAGCAGAATCGGTCGAAAATTAAATGCATAAACTTTTTCTCATTTTGCAATTAAACAGCAAATTATATTTCTACAAAAAATTAATTTTATATTTACAAATAATAAAGCTAACCTAGAACTATGTTTTAAAATGTTTTTTAATTCCTCTTTAGTAAAACTTTAGTGTTCTGTACTCATTAGTTGTGTAATTATATTTTTCAATTTTATTTTATATATTCCATATATATACCAAATTTATTCGGTTAGTGCGGAAAATCTTCATTACTAAAATAAAAAAAAGTACAGAAAGAAGTTTTGATTATATATATTTTGTTGACAGAATAATCAAAATTAATAATGCTAGAATTTAATTACGTATACCATTCAAATAGTTTATTATAATATATTAATCATTTCAAATCAAAACTAAAAAAAGTTTGGTCGCAATACTGTATCATCTTTCATATGTTTTTTAAAAGCCTAATTTTATTAATATTACCAAAATTGAATGTTTAAATAAAAGTAAGATCATTAAAATTTAAAGTAACGAGGGATTTTAAACTTAATTATATGCTCGACTAAAATATTTAACATTATAATTTAAATACTAATGTACGTGGGCTTACATTTAAATGGCTGTTATCAAAACAATATTAATGTCACACCGCCAGAGTAGAGAGGCTGAGAATTAATCCAAAATTAATCCATTGCAATTTGATTTTAATTTATTTGTTTGCATTTTAAAACTAAATCCATTTACAAAATAATTAAAGTTGCTGTGTTACAACGAATTTATAAATTTATAAATTTCATATATAGCTTGATCAAACTATGAAGCTACTATAAAATTTCAGTATTAAAAATTAAAACTATCTATTTCAAAATCAATAAATAGTTTCGATATTTCTGAATATAGAATTTTTTATTCTAATATAAAATAAACGACTCATTTTTATGCTTAATTATGTATTAGAAATATATAAGATTATACTAAGTTTAAAGGGTGAATTTGAATTTACTTTCCACGGTATTCAGAAATCTACTTCAATCTAGTTGATTGACATAGCTATAAGAGCATTACAGCAAAGACTGCTCTCTTGAATACACATTGTATATACCAAACGTTTATTATCTTTCAGTATCCTAATTTAAGCACCAGATTAAAGGTGGTACCACATATCAAAGACAAATCAACAAACATTCATTGACATGTGCTTAGCTACATTTTAAATATGAAAACAGAATTGAAGATATTTTGTAGCATGTCAGCATGTTAACCAAACATTTTTCAAGATTTCTTATGTTTATGAAGACTGATTTTACAAGGGATTAATTATTAACCTACTTCTATTTCTTCTGTATAATCTCATAAAACAGTGCCGTTTTATAAAAAAAAAGTCGTCGATAAATTCTATATAATTTGACTAAAGCGAAGCAATTTTATTACTGTTAAATTGTAGTTGTTTTTTAATCACAGTATTAATAAATCAATATTGTCATTAATGTGGCTCAGATTAGATTGGCACTGAATGCTGATTGGTTATTCTACTTTTATGATATCCCGGTTTCAATTCGATTTTTCTCATAAAGATATTTCCCTAATAATCGCATACTTTCATAAATTTGAATATTACTAGAAAAAATACCGCAAAATGATGTGATCTCTATTGAGTTAGTTTGCAGCAAGAATCGCTTGACTCCCATTATATTACATATTATACCCCTTATCACGTTTTTTATATTTTTGAAGTAGTATAATTTATAGCTGCAGTCTAGTTTATTATGAATGAAGAAAAAAATAGCCCGAAACTTATCAAGTATTGCTAAATGAACAAGTGAAATGCAAGGACGATCTCGTACATATATAAAGACTTCGTCTTATCGTATGTAAATACAGTTATCGAAGTCAAAACGTCTATACTGTTTTTTTGTAAGAAGGAAGGGATACACAAGCCACACGCATGATACAACAGAGCATTGAGTCCTTGCAATCGTTATCGAAGCACAGTCGATACACGACGTTCTTTTCTATCTCTCTCTTCTACTCTGAAATATCGTGGCATACGAACGTTGCTATAATCATTTGTGCGATAAACGCCATCGTGTAGTGAACTCACTACATATCATTTGGCATTTATTTAATGCAGTAGTCTTTCATATTCTTTTTCTTTTGTAATTAAGTCGAAAATAACCCATATTGTTTAATTAACATATCATTTTTTAACATAACATTTTTGAACGTATCTTTTTCGATGACTTAAATAGCACATTGGTTAAGTCATGTACTCGATTTAGTAAATACAGGTATATATCCAAAGAATTTATACGCCTAGGCTTTGGAATATTTTGACTTACTCATTTAAGTGGCAAGGATTATATATGATGTGTATATAATCAACATGAACTATAAGTAATACACGAATTAATTGCAATATTAACTGTAAAATGTCTGTATATTGCATTTAATTGTAAAGAACACCTTTTTCCTAATTTTACTCCATAAACTGATTAAGATTACTCCATTCTGCAAAACTATCAAAATAAAAATAAATCTAATTTACTACTATCTTTCGATATTAGCTCTATTAATCCTATATAGTACAGTAAAATATTGAAACCTTTTCTTATTTACTAGTTTTATACGGAGTTTTGTATAGAGTTGTATATGTATCGTATTCATATCGAACAATCGAAATTATATACTAGACCATTGTCATGTTAATTTTATTTTATTCATGTTGCATTTATTTTGTCTTGTTATTTTAGCCAGTACTAAGACAGCTAATATTTAACTATCATCATATTAATATTCATATCAGAAAATATTAATAAGGAAATAATTAATTTATTCATATAAATAAATTACGTATTCTGAATTGAAACTTATATTTTTATTGTAAATTGTTTCGTTTAAAAAATATTTTTTTTAATTCGAATTCAAGTTCTAATTACAATAAAATTTAACTATGGTATTTATTCTTGCTCATGATAAAACGATTTATTATTAATTCAGAAATAATCAAAAGGCCGTTATTATTCATAATTATTACAATATAATTTTGATTAAATGACAATGATAAAAAGTTGTCTTCAATTTAGAATGATTTTACTGGGTCTCAAAAAAATTAATAAAAAAACAACTAATAAATTTACAGTTGCACTAACACTAGTTTCAAAACATAAAACGTAAGTTAATTTATATAATTGTGGATCAACAAAATTTTATCTTAATATTAAAACCTCAATAATAATATTTTAATTTTATTAAAAATATATTAATAATCTGCAACAAATTAAATTTTTATTTATTTTAGTTTATTGGAAAAATTAATATTTATTAATAATAAATTTAATCAAAAACCTTTTTGTCTTTATTAATTATTTAATTTGACTATGAAATGAAAAAGAATAGAAACAAAACAATGTAGAAACTATATATGTATTAAACTATATATGTCTGCATCAAAACATATACACCTTTATTATACTGAAATATATAATTAAAATGAATAATTTTGTCTAATTAATCATCAATATATTATATATCCGTTCCATATATAACAGCTTTGTATATTTTTTGTATATAATTTTGTATATTTATAATAATCGATACTTCTTAAAATATCAATACTGTCATTAATGATGATCACCAGCATAATTACGATATAATATTCCTGGTTATAGACTTCTGAAAAAAATCGCAGTCAGTCTTATTAAAAATCAAGATCAGTTGGTTAGACTACAAAGAGTCAAAGTGTATATTTACCTACATTTCATTCATTGGATTATTATTAAATGCTTCATTAGGTTCAATGCAGATCTCTTATTTGGAGATTTAAATAAGTGCAAGTAGTGAATCCCACGATACTATATAACTATATATTCATTTTTGCATTCAATACTGTTTTAAAAAGATATATATTAACTTTTATATTATTTACAAATTGTATTGTAGTGCCATATTAACTCGAATATATTAAGTATTGATCAATTAAAAAAATGAATTATCATCAAGTTTTGTTCTAATTTTTACTTCAAAATGAATATAATGCATAATGAATAAAAAATTTGTATATAGTAGTAGTTTTTATGTATTTCCTAATTATTTTAATTGCATTATCATTAAATATTAATAAAAGTTTACAGTACCAGCGCAAAATTTTTAACATCTCATAAACATAAATGTCTAATTTTCATTTACATAATTTTCATTTATCATTTTATAATTAATTCTGAACTAATGTCGATCGATACTATATTATTAAAACTTTATTTCAATATTTTTCGCAAATCTAATTAAGACTAGTATTATAAATTTAACAATCAATCTAAAACTGCTTCGTTCATCATTTTTGGACAAAATCAAATTTGAACTAACGCACTATAAAATATGAGTATGAAGTTTTCAACGTTGGAACTTCTACAAAAAATCAAAATTTCTAAACTTGAAAAGTTGAAAAAAACAACATGAACCACATAACTACGATATTATTAACAATAAAATGATATAACCCTCAAAGCACCCCGAGAAACTACCCTTATTAGGAGATGAAACATGGAAAAATTTTTAATTTTCACCAACTATCATAAATGACAATCATTATCAACGACCAAAAATATAAAAAAAAATTTTATTGCACATATAAACTTATTATAAACAAATAGAAGTTGCGGCGCGTAAGAGTACTCGCAGAAGACCGCCTACTACAATAGTCCATAAATGCAACATTTATTAATATTTCGACAAAAAAATTGCATAATTCTAGTGCACAAGAACCAAAGATAGGAATAAAAAAATATCAATAAAATATTCAGCAATATTCCCATATGCTTACGTTTATAATGATCCGCAAAAAACACGTCTATACGCTAGCAATAAGCATATGCGTTGTAACACTTAATTGTTAATTAACATAGTTCCCGAGGCATTCAACAACCTTTTATTGATGAATATCGTTGATAATATTAAAAGCAACAAATACTCCGAATAGCAACAAAATCTGGAGATCTCGTCATTGTTTAAATAACCTTTGGAATTAGCGCTTTACGTACATACGGTATAGGCATACCCTGTATCGCGTCAGATTATTGTTAATTAATATATGTTCCCAAGGTATTCGACAACTTTTTATTATTGACTATTATTATACATATGAATAGTAACAAATTACTGGAATAGCAAAAAAATCAGAGATTTTCGTCATAGTTTTCAACAAATTAAACAATTTCACCACGTATGCTTACGCATTATGAGTATTCATGTGCCGCGTCAGTTTATAATTAATAATACGGATTTTGGTCTATTTTAAATTTACTCTGTATTTTGGAAAATTAAAATAAGCCAATTGACATGAAAGAAACTTTGTGTTTATTTACAATCTATACAAGTACTCCACTACATTACTATCGAACTTCAATCATCTGATCAATTCTCTCCGACGGCGTTTATGATTCTGTTCTGTTTCAAGTGTGAAAACTCTTTCTTCTCCTTGGAAAATGTGACGATTGCTTTCGAACCTTCTAAAATGTCTGGCATTTTGGAAGATGATAATTTTTCTCTCAGCAGATCACTACTAATTTTTACATGAAATTGTTAGATTTAAAAAAAATTAATTAAAATTACTATATGTATATATATATGAATTTTGTTGATTTTAATATGGTACCTTGACTATAGGCTTGATCCATCGATATAATATCCTTCGTGTTTTTGATAGGAGATGTAATATCTCATATTTGTCAACAGAAAAAAGCGATTGTGGAAGAGTGAGTGTGTGAAAAAAAGGATGTATTTTCATGTGGGTACATGAATATACTTAAGAACATAACATTTTTTGGATTATGAAAATATAATTGCGTTTTAATAACAGCAATGTAATTATCTTTATTTGCTATATCGTTATTGATTTGGGAATTTCTGTTGATTATATATATATAATATAAAATTTTTTTGCGTATTTTAAAATTGAAATTAATAATTTAGAACCGTAGTCACGATCGGATCGAAAATGCACGTTCACGCAACCCTCGGGAGATTGGTACTTTTCTCAAAATTTTTATCGTTTACACGTCATCGGCCTCCGAGATTTCGGCCGGACACTACTCCAAGTGCTTATTACACGGGCATTCACGCGTATTAAGCGCGCGTACAAACACCTTACAGGCGACCTACGAACTTCCCAAAGTCCGTCGAATCTTGCCTTTACTCTACGAATAAGAGCGCGTCAATGACGTCTTTTATTTCCAAAACACGCATATCAAATTTACATCGAGCCATTATCCAATAAAAAAGTGTTTCGCGGTATTTATATACTTACGTTAATATAACTATCTGATATTCATTTTTTTACAATAAGCTGTAATGCTCAAATGTAACATTCATAATTTCACTTTTCATAACTCACTCGACCTGTCTATATCATTTTACTCTCTCTCTCTCTCTCGTTAGACCACTAGCAAATTAGAAAAACTTCCTCGTACGTCTTGTTCTCGCAATATGAGAACTAGAATTTCAAAATTAACCTTTTCTCCGGTTCTCTGTCTCGCTCTCTCAATATACATTTCTCTCTCTTTCTCGTGTCGAATAATCATTTTTTCCTAGATACGATTTTGAATACGCGTCGGTTAATAATAAAAATTACAATAAAAGTAGACATATTAAAAATGAATCAATAAAATTACCAACAGCTAAAAAGCTTAAACTATAAGTTTGCAATGTACGAGTTCTAATTACAGCAGACAAAAATGGTATGTAATGCACGTAATGCGCTAATTTCAACGGTGTTTTAAACGATGACGAGATTTCCTGATTTTGTCGCCATTCGGAATATTTGCTGCTTTTCATATGATCAACGATATTCATGAATATAAAGTTTTCAATGCCGTGGGAATTAATTGTTAATTAACAATTAAGTGTTACAACGCATATTCCTGTCGGTAGCGTATTGGACGTATGTTTTGCGGATATTTTTGGCAACTTTGCTAATTATTTTTTGAGATTTTCTTTTCTTATTCCTATCTTTGGTTCTTGTGCTCTAGAAGTATGCAATTTTTTTGTTGAAATATTAATAATTCTTGTATTTATAGTCTATTGTAGTGTGCAAGTACTCTCACGCGGCGCAACTTCTATTTGTTTATAAGAAGTTTCTATGTGCAATAAAAATTTTTTTTATTTTTTTGGTTGTTTATAATGATTGTCGTTTATGATTGTTAGTGAAAATTTGAGATTATTCAATTTTTTATGTTTTCAATTTTTCATCCCCTAATACGGGTTGTTTTGAGGGGTGGTTTTAGGGTTATACCGTTTTTTTGTTAATATTGTGTCATAGTTATGTGGTTTACGTAGTTTTTTTGAAGAAATTTCAAGGTTTGAAAAATTTTATTTTTTGTTGAAGTTCCAATGATGGAAACTTCAGACTCATTATAAAATTACACATATATATATAAATGAAAAAATAATGCTGTTTTATAATAATTATTTATCAATAAGATGTTTAACAATATACAGTGTAAATAGTGAATTCGAGAATGAAATGATCGTGAGATGCAAGTGTATTATTATTCTACATAATGAAAATAAAGTTTCATATTATATGACTGCACTTAAAATAAACATAATCGAAAAGTCAATAGATTTATTTTTAGTTTTGGGTAAATGTGCAAACTATGGATAATACTAAAAACAAATATTCGAATAATTAAAAGTAAATATAAAAAGAAGAAATTTTTTGTTAGATTTAAATTAATCCTTATATGGATTATATCTTTAATTGATATTCAACGAAAATTGGTGAATATTGTACAAAATTTTGATCCCTTTTCAAAGTTTTCTCTATAAAAATCTCTGTACATTACAAATTGAAGTAAAACTTTGCTATAATTACAATTAAAAAATTAAAGTCTTAATTTACAACTTTCTTATACAAGTAATGAATATAAATAATTATTACTCCTAAATAATATTCCGATGAATTCAAATATTAAGTCAATAAAATTGGATAATTTTATAAATGGTTTTACTATATTAGTATTTTATAAAAATAGATTTTTCAAAAGAGTTATTATACATAGTTTATCATCTTATTGCACTTTATTAATTTAAAATGACATTATCGAAAATACTTAGAGTAATATCAAAAGGTAATAATACTTCTTTGTGTTATTCTTCTCTATATCGTGAATTTCTCAATTAAAATATAAATCATAAATCAAAATTTATAAAATATCAGAATCAAAAATATAAAAGTTTAAGTTTAACGGTTTAAAATTTTGAAATATATTTATTTTCTATGCATTGTTATGATTAAAAATAATAAACGTTATAGCCGGAAATATCTACGATTTCAAGAGCTAATTAATATTCCCAATGCTTTCACAGATAAATCCCAACTCGATCTTCAGAATCAGTTTCAAACTCAACAGAATCGTTCATCGAACTTCTTGGAATCTCCGTCGAATGATGTTGTCGAAAAGTTCTCGAGCGCTAGCCCACGACATACACCATTATGTCTACGCTCTACTGAGAATATTATTGTAAAAACATGCATTAGCGATAAAGAATCCTTCCCTGCGAAACTGGTACCACCGCTCAGATTGAAAAAGATATTGAAGTTCAGCGATGAATCGAATTGGACTGCGGAAACGGAATCTACATTGAAGTTACCGCATCTGCAAAGGGATAATCACAAACTAGAAGCTAAAAACGACTCTAGCGAATGCGTCAACGAGACCCGAAACAAACAGATCAGCTCCACTGAATTGATTACTGAAAAATCAACGATTAACTGCACAGCTAATAGTATTGAGATAATGATTCCATCGGTTCCAGAGTTAGGAATTAAGGAAACACGTACCGATAAGATTAATTTGTCACATGAAACGATGCTTTCTAAGTCATTAATTTTCAACTATGTACTCGGAAAACATGCGTAAGTATTAATTGTACGTTTACTTTTGATAATACGAGTAGCAACTTGTTTTCACAAAATTAATATTTTTCCTGGTTATTTTGGAGGTATAGCTTAATTTTTGAACTCAGCAATAACAGTAGATAACATTCTTTTATATAAAATTGAAAATGCAAAGAATATAACATTTGAATATAATGGTTTGAAATTTACAAGTAAATACTTATAATTATTTAGTATTCATGGATCCATATTTCTTATAATTTGTAACCATTTGTTAAATGCATCTTCACTGTTTTTTTTTTTTAATTTTTTTCTGATAATACGTAAGGTCACAGTCACTAAAAATTAAACCGATCCAATAGGTGAAATATTTACGCAATATTTACGCAATATTTACATGTATATTTACTTTGATTTTTCTTTTTTTAAGTAAAAATGAATTAAAATTTACTTAAACTTATAATTAATTATAATGAATCTGTTACATTTAATTTTACAAAACTATTTTCTTATACGGTATATCTATATGTACCTAGAATAAAAATTATTTGTATGTCTGTTAATCAAACTTAATGTTTTATTAAGTAGATCAAGATTTCTAATAGACACATTATTTTAGTAAATACATTAGTTTATTTTATCAATAATTAGAAAGTATTTCATATTTAAGTATATGTATATAAAAGATTTGGCTTTATGATAGCATTCGTAAAAGTATTCGTGCTAAAAGTATTCAAGGATATTCTGTGCTAAGATGTCAATTATAATATTATCATAAAAATTTGTGTTTTAGAACATTAAAAACAAGTGTTTCATTCTGAATAATCTAAATATATTTTAATAATCCATTTTTTTGCAATATTTTAAATATTTTATAATATTGAATTCTTTTCTAAGCATAACTCTAGAATAGCTTCTCATATATTATCTAAAATGTGCATTTACAAAATCCATAAACGAGTACTTTCAAGAATGCAGAAATTTTATAGGCATCCGTCAACGATTCCAATGAACATTCATGCACCAGCGATAGCTCCATTGATAGTGAAGAACATTGATCCTGGAAGCCGCGAGGAGCAAATACTTTGCCAGGACTCGAATCTCAATCACACTCAAAGCGAATCACATAGCTGTCATCTTTTGTCGTCGATTTTTCACGATTTAAATGATTCATTCAATCTCGTCATTAGCGAGTTGTCTGCTGATTACCTCAAGGCCACTGGTAACAAGAAATACGACTGGCTATTTCATTGTCAACAATTGCGAGAAAAATTGCAAGAGCTTCAAACCAAGGTAATCGACTTACGCCAGAAGATATGTACCTCGGCCTGTTTGCTCGCTGACGATAACATGCAGTACATCAAACGTCAGGAAAACATTGATAAATGCGATCGGCAGATTAAACAGTATTTAAACATGTTGAAGAAGCTTAATGAAGCTAACACTTCCACCAAGTTTACAAGATTCTATAAAGAAATTCAGGAAAATCTCGTGTTCCATGATAAGGAGAAACGGGAAGTCGGAAGCTCTTCTTTGAACATACTTAAGAGAATTGCAGATAAAATTGCTGGTTTATCTAATAACGACTTGAAATATGATTCCAGAATTGAACGTAATTCGCAACTGTCGATGATAACAAAATCTGTATCCGCTGAAGAAGCTCGCAAAGATTATAATTTCACTATTGGGTTTGTAAAACAGTTATTCTTATATAACTGAAACTAAATTTATATGATGAAATTAATATTTAAGCACTTTATTTTTTAATACCTGTATCATCTTAGATCATTTTAATTGTCCGTAACGTTTTCTAACTTGAAAGATAAATTTGAATTGTAATTATATCATTAATTGAAATAACGTTACGAGAATGTACAAAATTAAGCGTTTTTGCATTATTATTTTCATTATGAAAAAAAGTCATTATAATTAATTTGAATGTATTAACTTATGTATTGAAGTAGAGTATTTAATTCTAACGTTCATTTCTTATTAAAGCAGTATTTTATATTTATTCATAGAATAAAATAAAAATTATATACTTCAGATGTTTTTACAATAATAATACAACAATAATGTTATTAAAAAGTATTTTAGTTTTTAATAAATTTTTAATTAATGCAAACAGTTGACGAAATATAATTATATAAAGTTTTTATATATGTAGATATGTAGTATTTTCATAGTATTTTCTAGTATTACATTTCACATTAAATTCTTCTGCTTAAGTAAACTACGTTTGATAACATTAAAAGTATAGATTTCCAGCCTTTTACAGGTATTAAATAGTTTATTTTATATGTTACATATAAAACTATCAAAAAATTTATACGACTAGATTTTTCACAATCATAAAAATAGAACTCAACATTCGTTGATAGATATTCAATATTTAATCACATTCAATATTCAATTGCTAGTATTGTAAATATAAAAATGAAAAAAATAGAAACAAAGTGTTTTCAAGTTATATTTTTTTCACGTAAAATAATATGATACTTAAATAAACATCGTTAAAGACGCATTTATTAAAAATTCCTTTTTTCCTTGTTTTCTGTATACCAGTGAAGCTCAAAACTTCAAAAATATAACAGGAAAGACAGATGTGTTACCTATCGCTGTGCAAGTTGCTGACGATCTCCATCTCAAGAGAACGATACAACTCCACCCAAATGAATACTCAACAGTATCACAAGACTTCGGAACGTTCAACGAGAGGCGAGGAAAAGGGGTCATGAAATCGATATCAGTCTCACCGCACAGTGACATCATTAGCACGGTTATTATTATTTTTTTTTTAACAGAAGGCTATTCATTTTTTTAAATATACATTGCTATTAACTTTATGTATGTATAATTTCGAAAAGTAATAAAAGAACGAATCATTGCGAATTCTATAAATAACATTTATCCAAAATTCATGAAATCGTGCAAAAGCAATTATATCACATTATTTAATTTAATAATTTAATAATTAATAATTAAGCATTTAAGATTTTAATAATTCTTGAAACGTATGATAGAGGACTGTTTTATTGTTTACTTATACATGAGTTACATTTTCCTAAGGATAAATGAAGTTACCACTTTCTTCATTATTTTGCTAGATTCAATAAGCGTATAAAACATGCTCATTAGTTGAAAATAGTCCGAGAATCATTAAAGTAATTCCTGCAGATATATGCATGTACTACCCTTGTTTTTTTCTAATGTAATTAATTAATTCTATTTAATTGAAAATTTTTAATTTACAAATTTTAAATACCGATAAATATAAAAGAACATTGTAAACTTTTTAAATAGTATAAAATTTTATAATAAAAAAATTATATATCAAAATACTTTATTATATTAGAATCTACTATAATAATAAATAATAAGAGGCTTAAAATCCAATTAAATATTGTTGAATATTTTTAATATAATTAAACAATTATCATTAATTAATGTATTATTTATCATTAATCAAATGTATATTTTCCAAATACTTTTACTCTTTTCAAGGGAAAATATAAGAAACTTAAAGAATAAGTGACATTATAGATAGTAATATGGAACTTTTTCTAATTTGCAGTATAAAATCTTAAAACTATTAGATAAAAATAGATGCTACTTATGAAGATAATACTATGAAATTTGATTAGTCTCTGGAAGACATCGTTTGCCTATAAATAATATAAAAATGTTATTTAAAAATGTACTGTAACATTTAAAATTTTTATCAACATAATATATTAATTGTTTCAAGTATATATGTATAAAACTTCTATTTGAGAAAAAGATATTTACTTAATAAAGAGGTATATTAGCTGTCCATGTTCTTGAACTATTAATATTATCCTTTATATTAATGAGATTTTTTTCCAGATATTATAATACTATTATAAATTAATAAATGTCTAATAGACTAATATCTCGTAAATATCCTTATAACAAATAAAATCTATTGAAATCTGTACAAAATTGATACAAATTTATATTCATTAATAGTAATAATAATAACAAAAATTACCTTTTTAATATGATATTTAACGAATACTTCTTTTTTATTCAACAAAATAGTAACGTTTATTTACATTCACGAACAAGTAATGTATGCTAATGTTTCTAGTCATGTGCAACGTTCTTATGGTAATATACCATACATCATGCTTCTAAATAGAATGAAGCATATAAATACAATATAGATGCAATAATATAACAGTAGCTTTATTAAAATGTGATAAAAATTATTTAATTATTATTTCAAACATTATTATAAGACATTTGTAGAATCCTTATAAAAATATTTTACAAAATGTATAAACTTATACTTGATTTCATTTCATAGAAATTAATTAAAAATCATGCACGCACATAAAAATATGAAGAATTTTGGGAGTAGTAAATGAAAATTAAATTTTAATACGTACTTTGAAATTAGAATTGTTTTTTATAACAGTCGTTTTGGTAATTTTCTTAATATAAAAATCAAAGTAGTCGAACATTAAGGATTTTCCTTACTGA
This sequence comes from Wiebesia pumilae, assembly GCA_018907045.1. Classification (NCBI taxonomy): domain Eukaryota; kingdom Metazoa; phylum Arthropoda; class Insecta; order Hymenoptera; family Agaonidae; genus Wiebesia; species Wiebesia pumilae. The sequence continues at coordinate 1,775,125 of JACCHZ010000033.1, forward strand.
AAATCACAAATCTTTACATCTTATTAAAAATTACCTTTAGTTTTCTTTCTCCTAGCCCATGCTTCTTATTTTTGTTTCCTTATTATCACATACTTTCTTTTACCTATATATAAATATATAATTTAAGAATGAATTCGTAGAAAATTCACTAGTGAATGGAATCAGGGTACACTTACTCATAGATGCTGATGGAAGTGATATTCTATCTTCTCAAGTGCAATGTTATTTTCTCACGTTGTTTACACTCTCATTCACCCTCCATTAATTTAAATACTTTACTTAGTTTTTATCACTCTTACATATCATTCGAATCACTCATTTTACTTATATCTTCGACAACATCCCAGTTCACGCACTTTTCCTTTTTCTTTCATTTTACAGCAGATTGGCTAGATATATACTACATACAATTCTGTATGCTGTAAACAATGTTTATTTATATCATTTTAGGAATTCATTTATATTAATTATAAATTTATTAAATTAATTCTTTAAATTAATTCTTTTAAATTTATATTCAAAGCATCATGAAAAAAATTTGATTACTTATAATCTATATCTATTCCATGAATAAATACTTTATTTAAAATAAATACTTCACAATTGTTAAATCGTGACTATAAATTTTATTGTAAAGATATTTAAGAAGAGCTTGCGTAGACTAATTAATTTAAAAATCTTAAGAAAAATACAGCCATTACTTGATGTAAGGGTCAATGAAAAATTTTTATAACGATTATTTATTATTATATTGAAAAAATAATTGACATTGTAGTAAAATGTGATTGTTGTAAAACATGTGAGAATTAGGATACTACGGAATACGGATGAATGATCAAGCATACACGAACAAGAATACAGTGCTAAACATAAAATTGTCTTTGGGGAAATGGAAATTGATGCAGTCGTAGAAATATTTCAACGTTTGTAGATAACTTACATATCATTTATAGATCAAATACTTGAATTATATAACTAACAGCAATTCTTAAACACAAACACCAGATTCTTCTCTTTATTTTCACTATTGATGAAAAAAAGAATGCATTAGGCCCGTCCAAAAGCAAAGAACTTATTGATTACATGAATGTAAGAGAGAACAAAAAGACATGGAGAAAAAATGATTAATGAGTTTACCACGTATTATGGCACAGCTTTATATAGAAATTATCATTCGATAAAGAAGATGAAAAATGCAACATCTCTCATTACTATCCAAAGAATACAGTAATATGCAGGACTCCATTTTATTATTATAATTCAAGGGATGCAAACCTGAACCGTAATAGCTGTCTGAAAGGAATGCCTCATGATGCTCTTACTATTACAGTAAAGCAAATGGTAATAAAGTAAAAAAATTTGATGTTTATAAACATAAATATCAGCCACTATCTGCAAATGATTCTGCAGTCGCTAAGCCTAATTACCGCAAATTTTTTCATATATGAATATGAATTATGCTTAAAGTAGTGTAGTAATATGTAATTCTTTCGATCCATGAAAATTTCATCGTTTTATTAAAAGAATTATCGAAGCCTTGATATCTTCTTTGTTATCTTGCAGTTATTACTTAAGTTATAGCAACAGATTTATTCACATTTATAAATTGTATTTATTTTACTACTTTTATATTGTTTATATGTGACAACAATTCTTTTGCTAAATTTCCGTTCAAGTGTCTCCCATTTTTTTCTCGCAAGCATTGGCATAAAATCAATCGTAAAAACCTAGAGCAAATTATTTTTGGCTTATCGTATAAATGCTGACAAAGTTTGAAATTATTTTTCGTAACTAATTTAATGTACATATACTGTTTGCATGAAAAAGAATAATATGACGATATCATTTAGATTATTTGAATAAATCAAGCATAATATTTGGTAATTACTACAGAGAAAATTATAATTATTTTACATGCGTTTACTACGCTTACTACTTGACATAATCAAAAAACATCAATAGAATCTTGACTTTAAATGTAAATTTATATCATAATTTATGTGCTTGGATTTTTTTTTCTTTTGGCTTAATAATATTACTAATTTAGACAGATCCATGACTTATTAAAAAAATTATAAATCAGTGTAATATTTGCTATTAAATTATTTTATAGCATATATACAGATTAAAAGTTCAGTTAGTTTTTTAAATAATTGAAGTATTAGATCTTATATAAGAGCTATTATAATAAAACTTTAAAAAATTCAATAAAATGACCCGAAGCATACCAAACGATATCATAGTTTATAAACGATTCCAGTGTGAACTACAAAACCTTACAACCTCAACTCGATTGCATATTAAGTTATTATTTAAGAACAATTGCCGCAACATTCAACAATTTTCAATACACTTTCACAATTCAAAGGCAATCTAGTTTAAGAACCGATAAATACAACTTATTTACATCGATAATAGATAGTAAGAATTGAAATTTTTCGTTTTCTTAACACAGAATCAGCTTATAAAAGGCGTAAAAATTGAACCATACGCTTGTAATTCTCGTGAGCTGTTACCTCAGAATTCGGAACAACTATACTCGCCCTTTATCAACGACCAGTTGAGTATGACACCGAAATCCACAAACACATTACCATCTGCAGTTTTACGATCTTCATCTTATCCTTTACACTCGCGAGAGGCAATTGAAGGACTTGCTGTACTTAATAGTCCACGCGAAGCCCTTATCGCGACCGGGATTTCGAGTAGGTGGACTGATCAACATCCTCTCAATCATCCCAGCACGGCGGTCACTGATATAAATGTGAACGAACGCCACTTCTATTATCAACAACAGCAGAAACAGTATCAACTGCAGCAAAAAAATGAGATACAATTGCACAGAGATAACAAAAGGCCACCGAATTCAACAATCAAAAATGCCAAGAGACATTCTTATCAAGAGAAACAACGGCAGCAATCCGCGAAAGACGATGAGAAAAAAAGACGGCGAGGTAGGTTATATTGTTACTTATTTTTAATTTATTGGACAAATATGAGATGTTGTGTTTTTTATTGCGTTTTTTATTTCATTGAAAATCGAAGGTAAGCGATTGTGATGTGAAACTAATGTGAAGATAGTAAATTAGATAATGTGTTTATGAAAACACTTGTCTTAAAAATGAATTCCCAATCATAATTTTCAAGCTCAACTATTTTTTTGTAACATTAAATAATCATAGTTTTTCATATTATATAAATAATTAGAGTTAGAGATGAAGCTATTATATTTCAGTTATACGTATATTAAAATATTGTTTTAATTAAAATTATTTATCGACCTTCGATCACAATTACATGATGTGCAACAAAAGTCAGTTTTATACAGCTCCTAAATGTGACTATTTACATAATCTTATTGTATTACAGCTAATAAATTTATATTTAAGTGAAAAAATATTTACTAACATTAATTTCTTGCGTTATTTATATTAAGTGACAGATGAAATTAGAAAAAATAAAAGCTACTAAAATAGATGTAAGATAAGTTTCTAATTATCGACGTGCCCGTAACATCTTTCAAGTGCAGATATTTATACAGCTACAAAAGTAATATAATTACAAGTAGAACAAATAAAAATTGGCATATATTTAAAAAGTGAAATTATAATATTTGCATCGAAACGAACGTTGTTAAAGTAAATTACTTTCACGGTTATCACTTTCTATACATAAACTCACTCCAGTCATCAAATATCACACATTTGTCACCTAGAGGTATATTGTGTTGTGAAGGCAAGAACATGTAAAAGCTAAAAGTAGTAAAACATTTGAATTTTTAATAATCGAAAAATGTATTCTGCAAATTACATAGAGGGAAAAGAGTAATAGAAGCCTTTAAATAATTACTTAGAAAATGTACATTCGGGATTATACGTAATTTGATTTGTAGAAATAAAATAATTTGTTCAAATTCAAAGGGTACGTTAATTCTTAAAAATATATGAGTTTGAAAAGAAATTTTGTATTTTTATGTGGTGTAAAAAAATTCACTTTCAATAGTATATTTATAAAGTACACCTGATTTTATATGTACATAAATTTGAAATAATATTGAAACACTTCAAGTCTTAAATTAGAGTATTTAAATTTTTAAGTTATATAGATGGTTAGTATACATTAAAATTTAATATTACATTATTCTTTATACAAAGTTACGTAATATTACAACATAATAAATCTGGATATCATAATAAGCTAATGATGTTTCAAATAAAAAATAATATTTTGACTTTTGAAATAGGTATAGAATAATTCACCAACCATACTTAATGCATGTATACTTTAAAGTGTAAGTAAGTAAAATAATGACTTTTTATCATTTCGAATAAATGATAAAGAAGTAACAGTATTTGCTTAATAATACAGGTAAAATAATATGGTACCAGATGTTCACTGAAATTTATTAAGATATGTATTTATTCTAAGATGATTTTAATAAAGAATGTTACTTTTCTATTAATTGTCAATAAATTTATGTTAAAATTGATTATTTTTAAAATGCAATAGATTAAGTTGTAATTTACATCGACTGATATAACATACATCAATAATATTATACACATTAACAAATTTCCATACCTTATTTATTTTGCAAATCTAATATTCATAATATGGTTGTATATCTTAGTATTTAACTAATTAAACTCATAATGCAAAAATAATAGCAGCATGCTAAAAATATTACAAGCATTTTTAAATGGTGTATTTTTTAAATCATCTATAAATGAATATACGTTTGTCAATTCATTAAGTGCTAATACAAATGAGATAGAATTCAAGAGATAGGACTAAATAAATCTAAACTTTATTTAAAATAATAAAATAATTTTATTCATAATTGGCAATTTTTTCAGATTTTAATAATCGAACGAAAGGTAAAACAATTTAATTTTTAAAAGTGTATCATTTAAGGAAAATTTAATTTTGTCTAAAAAGAGAGTAAGTAGTTTTGGTATTCGACGATTATAAAGATTGATTAATAAATAGAAATTAAATTTCAATAGAAATTCTTAGAGAAATTCCTAGGCTTTTTACAAATATTGTAAAGAAAAAATAATTTGAGACAAAAATGGTTCAAATAATTCAATTCGAATTAAATTATATTTAATTTATATTATTATATTTAAACAATGAAATTTCATAGCAGAAAGAGCGAAAGGTTTCCATAATGACTGTTATACACTAACATTGATGCGTGAAACGCAAATAGAGTCTTGCGTTGTTTGTAATTTACAATATTAAATTTTTCTGTTCATCGTTTAATAACACAATAACAATATAAACTCTTATTTTGATATGTTCAAACATTATTAATATCATATATTAATTTCTTTTAGTCTCCCATATATGATTTATAATGCTTTGATAATTTTAAATGTCTAGTTTTGTCAGTATTTAAATGAAATCATTCGAGTTTGCACTCTTTGCTTTATACCAAACAAATTATTTACTAAATTATGATTTTGGCGTGATGAATTTTTATTATTAGTCATGGTGCTTAATAAAAAGCTAATTTGAAAGAATAACTATAAATACATAAAACTTTCTTGAGAAAAGGAGTATACTGTTAGTTTAATTAAATACGTGATTGTAATACTTGCACTGTTACATTTTGTAACGATATAATTTAAAATGTAAAACTTAAAAGTCATGAAAATAATAAAAATATTTAACATAATTTTAACTAAAGTTTATGTTACGCATAGTTTTAACAAGTAGTTTATCTCTGTGTAATGAATTTTGTGGAGTGTAAGGAGTGAATTGTAGTTATTATCTCACACTTTTGGACCTTTGATATACGGTATTAATAACATAATAGAATGTTAAAGGCCTAAAGTTGATGCTATAAGGAACAGATGAGGCGAAATTTGATAAATAAGAGATCGGAAAGAGGGAAAGCGACACTTCGAAAACGACTAATTACTAGTAGGGGCGCTCGATAATTAAAGACATTTAATTACAACCTCGAAACTTCCACGCGTTTTTTTCGAATTAGATACGTAACTCCTCCAGTTATGTTCACCCTTTGAGTGAGTTGGCCATGTAGTAAAAATATATCACCCATAAGAGAACTTTTTTAGGATTGAAGAAAAAAATTGCGAGGGCGAACTAGCAACCTATGACTTAATCTAATGACAATTTGTAAGTACTCGCTCTTGTTTCAGATATCTCTTTCTGTCTCGCCTTCGTCAACTCACTCTCTCTCTCTCTCTCTCTCTCTCTCTTTTAACTACCGTAGATTTACGTACCAAATCTCCATATACATATTTATAGTATAAATAAAAAAAGGTACTACACCATTCTATAATTGTGTTATCATGCACTTATTAAATTCACATATGGTTCTTTTATGTATATGTAATTTTTTCTTCAAAACGACATACTCTTTTGCTAAATGATATAGTCGAACAAAATCGAATCAAGCCAAGATTATAATGGTATTGTTGTTTTTACAAAATATACATTTATGAAGAGAAGGTATATTACTATTCTACTGTCGTAATTGCAGTAAAGTACTTATAATTCTAATTTTTGTTTCAGTTGACATTGTAGTATATAGAATATATTGTATATGTAGTATAAGAATACAATGAATCTATAATAATAATAATTACATCCATTGTAACTATAACAGAAATCATTAGCATAAAAAATATTGTATTAAAAATTATTTTTTTAATAAAAATGTCAATCAGAGACTAAAATATTATTTAAATATAAAAAAAATTTAATGTAGCATTTATAGTTTATAATTTAGTTTATAAATAAATAACATCACAAGCTTCGAAATTTTGTCAGTAGTAATAAAATTATATAAGAAACCGAAATTAATTACTGATGCATATATATATATATATATCAACATAAAAACTTATTTCTAAAACTTTTACTTCATTTTCACATTCGAAAAGATTACAATAAAAAAAAATTTATCTTAATGTTTTAATGAATTCATAAATTCGTTAAAATTTTATTAACATTTATAAAAAATTTATCATAAAATATGATAAATTATTAATTTAATTAAATAATTAATTAAATATTTTCTATACCTAAGATATTGAGTAAAAGATACATTTTAATAGAGGCTTTAAATTTTGTCAGAAGCAATAATGCAATTTTAAATGTTAATATAAATAAGTAAAGTTTTATTACATAATACAACTTATCAAATTTATTAAATAGATATAATGTTTTATTCACACAGCATATATTAAAGTATAGAGTCTAACAAATAGTAACATCATTGTTCGTGATAGTTGTACCTTTGTAGGAATCGGCATCGCGATGCAACGGCGTGTGACACACCAATCACAAGATCCTTAGGTTTTCTTAATATCAGATAGAAGGTCTTATCATTATACTTCACTTCAGATGACAAGAACCAGAAAATTTTCCATGCACAAGCGTTGTCCAATGCAGGTGTTTCGTTTTCTTTCTGAGTCGAGGACTAACAAAAAGGAAAGTCTTCATATAGACTGTCTTTCCCTCTAATTTGTTGCAGAAATTAATTCTCTGAAAATAAAATTTTTTGTATTATTGATTATTAACTTTGCTTATACATTTGTAAGGCGCGATAAAAGTGAGGAAAATGTCTCGATATTTATTGTCGTATTTATAACGTTCTAGAAACTGTTATTAGCTATTTATATTGTGTTGTTCTTGAAGAATCCTAGTAATCTCTTCACTAACTCTGTTCAATTAACGTCATAGTATACTGAAAAAAATATTATCTGATCTCTAACATTCTTCTCCATTATGCTGAAATATAGTCTAATGCACATATTATGTAAACCTCACATTTTGGGTTTGATTTTCAAATTCTTTTCTTCAATGTGTAACATAATTATTTTTGAGTCATAGTATACCTTTCTTTTCATTATAATTTGAAACCTTGTTTAATATCAATTTTGAAAGATTTCGAATCAGCTAATAGTAACAAAACATTTAGGCGGATTAATGTTAAATGATCTAGATTTTAGAAGAGGCAAGTCCATTAAAGTCGTAGACGATTGCCCAGCGCACTTGGTGCGCTAACATGGATGATCATTGGACCATTCTTTGATGGAAGAAAAAACCTAGGAGCTTACACCTTACTATAAATAGTATTTTCACGAACTCATTATCAAATGATGAGTTACGTCAATAACAAATTTGAGACAAGCCTTTCAGGCCGAGTACCCAATGTTCAAAACTACCTCAATGAGACCAGTCTGTTGCAAAGGTTCACCAACATTACTCACCAACATTCTGCTGCCCAGGCAGATAGAAATTTTTCGTCCGTCGCCTGATCTTCTCTATGATTAGTCTTTATCTGCAGAATATGGTACTGACGCACAACGGATGGAGAAGCTTCCATAAGCTTTCCTTGTGATCTTCAAAAAGAAGGAGTAATTCAAGCTTGCCATCTTACTCAACTTAGATTATATAAGAAGCATGACTATGCCAAGGAGTCACTTCGAACTTTCTGCATACGTAGCTCAGCAGATCTGATTGTCGATGCTGCCCACTCCGAACGATTACTTTCACTACGTCCAAAATTAGACAATCTCAGGCTCTACTATGAATCCAGCAGCCCCTTCTTGCTGTCCAACCCTAATCGAGAGAAGAGTTTTTACAAGTAGAGGCTACCCAAGCATCCAAGAAACAGTGCCATCTCGACTCAATCGAGTAGGAGAACGCTATAGCGGTACACCATGAATCACAACAGAAAATTATATGGAGCAACATTTCCAAGGCACGAAGAACTGTATATACGTCTTCGTATGCATATACGAAAACAATTAATAAAATCTTCTTTTAATTGTAATCTGATTTTTTTGAAGTACTGAAAAATTAAGTGTAATAAAAAAGATTAAAAAAGTGTTGCTTTATTTAAATACATCATGGATCTCAAACCGTTGGGACCAATTAATTTCTATCTCTACTCCAACTGTGAATCTCGGAATCTGATATTAATCCAACTAATTTTTCATATCTCCAAACAAGTATATATTAATTATTTTAATAAAACAAACGTCACTTTAAAATATTTACAAAACATTTACAAGAAAATCATACAAATAAACATTATTAAGATTTTTTTTTACAGAAACAGATTCTTGCTAATCATAAATTTAAAAAAATGCTTTAATATAACAATGTTGTTATCAAATATAACTTAAAATTCAGAAACGTAAGCAACTCGTGCGGTTTTACGTACTATGACTCAAATATTAATTATAATTTATTAAAATTCCCAGCATTAAAATTCAAGTTTAGAAACTTGATCTTTGAGGTATGAAATTCCCTTGCCCTTTAATCATCTTTATACTGAAGAGTATTGCCATTCGTAGTATCGGATACGACAAGCCGCTGGACGATGCCGTACGACCAGGAACAAACAGTCAAAACCTCGTCGTCACCAGGTGGTCAGCGTGAACAATTCCCTCAAGAGCTCAACCAGGTATACCCCTGCAGCCAGGAGGCGGCGCTCTGGAACCCGGCTAACGCACTAGCCCAGGGCTTTGAAGATCAGCGTTTACAACCACTGCATTACCGGACCTCGGCTCGTGACAAGCGGACCATCCCAAAGGACTTTACATTGGAAAAATCTCATACGTGGGAAATGCACGGAAAAATTCGACAAAACGAACAGGTAAACCGACACTCTTGTGTAAAGGCACCGAAAGTGTCTAACTGATAATCATTCTTGTGTCCGCTTTTTCTTGTTAACTCTCCTAGCAACTTCTCTTGCTACCAATGCGCTTTACCCCTCCCCCATTCACCGCCTCATCAATGCACAAACTAAAAGTCATTTTTCAAACAATGTATTTGAAAATATTAAGACAAATCTTTACTCTCTATATCACTATAATATTCGGCCTTGGTATAATGCATGAGCGTTAGAAAGAAGAGCATTTATGGAAAGAAAAGTAAATAATTTCCCACTAGAATGTAGATATTTGGTAAACGACATTCAATATTATCTGTTTCGCAGTATAAAATTTAAGAATTTAAAAATACTTAGTTTAGAATGAAATCAATACGCTCTTTAACTGAAGAAATTAGTCACAATTTTTTTGGAAAATAGTTAAAAAAAATAGGAAAGCATCGATAATATACACTTGTGTGTAATTCATCTTAGATGAAAATCCGGGAGTTGCTAGGAGCGCATAAGCCCAGACTTTGGGGTGCTCAGGTTGACGCGTCAAAAACCGAGACTGACCTTGGTAAACGAGCGAGCCAAGTGCACGCAACTCCAAATTCAGATGCATCCTGTAACTCGTACATCATGGCCGAGCAATTTCCTACCCTGGGTAAGTGGGCAGCAACTCTCGTCGGCAGGCAAGTTGTAGACGGCTCACCGATGAACATCGCTCCGAGTACCGACAATCGACAGTCGTTCTATCAGGTACGTAGGTGTGGACTTAATGCAAATGATATTATGAAAGATTGAGCATTGGTGTTCTTAAGCATATTACAAATAAATTACTGCAATTTTATATCAATATCTGTGAATCGAAAAGTTTTCTATTTTTACTATCACCACGGGTGAATGAAACTTTTAGTTATTCGCAAGAACGAACCTTGTAAAGCTAAAAAGCTTAATAGAAAAGTCGTAACTTAAGGTATATATTGAATTGATGCTATAATATCATTTTAACAAAAAATGAAATCATTTATGGAAATAATCATTTTTATTAATGTACTTGAGAAAAGCCGGCGATTGACCTTAAAAGCGAAGATGCCAATCACAAGTAAAAAGTTTCAAAAACTTTTGTTTTGCTTTTTACGGCTGAAAGGTCACCAAAACGTCTCCTTAAGGTCGAGTAGTTCTTTTAGCTTTGTTCCTCATTGCCCTGACAAGGACGTATCAAATAGTGTTCCTCGTTGTAAAAAAAAGAAATCGTTTACGATGGACGATTTTGAATAATTGACGTTTGAAATTAGGCTGGATAACTTGGAAAAAAAGAACTTTACACTCCCAAATAGTTCCGATGTCGAGTTAAGAGAGAGAGAGAGAGAGAGAGAGAGAGAGAGAGCTGTCGTTGCAGGTGGTGACCGGTTCTTCTTTTTTCACAGTTTTTTAGTGCACGCTAAAATGTGGTTTTTGCAAAAACCACAAAATTTCATAGTCATCAAGCCCGATCTCCGTGCAACCCCTGGTGAGCCAATCTCGTGCAATCAGGTATAAAATCGGCCGCGTCGCCCGAGTGCATTTTCCGAGCTTGCATGTTTGCTCTTTTCTCTCTCTCTCTCTGCTGGAATAAACGCAAAGACAAGCGCTTGAGAAGTGGCCTTTCAAGTAATCGGTAGAAGCCTGTTTGCACGAGCTCGATAAATAAATTTCCAAAAGATCCGCCGCGTTCGTTTAACGCGCGTCACACTAAATCTAAAAGATATGTCAAGAAGTCATAAATTTATATTTTCTATGTTCCAAAATGTCAAGAAATGTATATAAATATTCAGAAATATTTATCCCTATGAAACTGAAAAAATTCGAAGAAAAATTATATTGTTCTTTTCATTCCTAAATACATACGTATCTCTCAAAATTTAAAGTTATTCGACTAAAAATTATAAAACTCGTAAATATCAATATGTGCGAATATTGAGTTTGAGCTTTCAACGCAATATTTATATCCAGGAGCTAGTAAAAAAGACAACGTAATCAATTCATAATCTTTTTACTAATTACAGTACAAATCTCTCTAATTTTCATGTATTTAAAGTAGTTAAGACATTACTATGTAATATACTTAATAGTTAAAGATAAATTATTTAAGTACTACTACAAATACGTAATATTTTTCAAATGGTATTGCTTATAAAACAAAGAATCTGTATGTACTCCAAATTTTCGAAAGCTGAATTATGCAACTCGAAATATTTAAGCAGTATGAAGACGAAGATCGAGAAATAATTTACTCGTTATTTAATATTTACTGAGACGTTTATTCTTTCTCGTAGTGAGAGAGGACGTCGAACGTACGAACGTAGAATCGCACGTATTTCGATTTTTATTTATAATTCCGATAATAGTAATCCAACGGCAGAAGACAAAAAGTAAAGATCGGAAGCAGATAGTAGAAAAGGAAAAAGAAGAACAATCGTAGAATGAACGTTGAATTAACCTGAAACAAACCGTTCATTCCCGCACTTATATTATATAATCTACTTAACACGCCGCATTCACGCTCTAGTGCTGTGTGAACTTCTACATACGTCGAAAATTTTCGAAAATTTTTTACGCTAAAACTATTTCAATGTCATACGTGATAGATCTAAAATTTGCAATATCATCACCCTCGTCGACAAAGAATCGATGACTATAAGAAGTTGTCATTGCCTTTATGTCAGTTTTCATATTCTCGAATGGTCATAACATTTTGAATCGTTGCGTGATATAGCCTATACATATTGTAAAGGTAAAGGTTGTATGTATAATTCAGCCAGCTGCCATTATTAGAAATTTTAAAGTCGTTATTATAATTGTCGAGTGTTCTTAGTCTCTCCTTTTTCTGTTTTCTTTAAAAATTTTTTTCCCTTACATTATAATACATAGTTTATACAATTATTCAACTTCTTATTTATTCAATACTTTATTCTATTTTTCTATACATTTATGCAATCATGTGCTTGTTTATTGATTATTTACATCGCACATGCTTCAGAATTAGTATTATTTATTTTACTGGTCTATAATCACAAGCCTCACAAGATACTACATTTACAGTTCACATTAGAATTTTCAATTTTTCTAATATATTTTTTTTATCATTATTACCGTTAGTATTTCCTTTTTCTTTATACAATTCTCATGCGAAGATCTTGTCTTTTTCATACATTTTTTCCTCTATATTACTCAAAATCACATGACGTTAGCTCTTGCATCATTCGAAGTTTCATACGTCCAGTTGTATTGGTTTACGTAATTTCTCTTATTCTATAGTTCCTTAGGAAGCCTCTTCTCTATCTTCCTATAAAAGCATACAAAAGAGTATACAAAATTTCAAAATTTTTGGAAAAGGGGGGATGTATTTCTTTTGTAATGACATTTAAAGATTATTCTTTCAAATTTTCGTATTTCAATACACCTAGTATTGACTAAGATCTATTGTTTGTTACTTTATAGTTAATTTAAAAAATATTTTTTACATTTTATTCAAATTGTGTACTTTTAAATGAAAATTAAATTAAAATTAAAATTAAAATTAAATTTTATTTTAATGCAAAATTTATACTTTTTCTGTCAATATTCTTGTATTGTAGGCTGTAAAGTTACACTTCTCAAATAGTCTATAAAATTTGATAATTTCGTAATACAAAACTCTAAAACAAATGAACAGTATTTTTAAGTTAATAATGTATTGTTATCTACTTCATCTTTTTCTATATTAATTTTAAAGTTATTAAGATTCCTCTATTAAAATGACATTATCTTAAGTCATTCCTTTTAGTAAGTAAATTAGAAGTCACCCTTTTTTTAATACGAAGGTTTATATCAATATTAGACTCATAATATATATTTAAAAATAAAAGTGGTAGGAAGGAACGCGATAATTAATGTAAATTACTTTTACAGATGAATTGATAAATTTTTATATTCATGTAGTTTTAAGAAATGGATTGGAAAAAATGGTAATAAAATTTTTAGAGCTTATGTATATGTATATATATATTTTTTTTTTATTTAAATCCCTTATTTATTAAAATATTTTATTTTAATAATAGATAAGTTCAGAAATGTACACTATACAAAAAATAAGTTTTCTGAATTTATTTTTATTAACGATATTTATTAACTTAGAAAGTTTTAACTATATTATGTGCTATTTAAAAAATTTGATGAAATTATGGTAAATTTGTGCATATGAAAATTCCTTTTTGATAAAAGCCTTTACAAATATAACCGAACTAGAAACAAACATATTCGTTATCAATTTACATACGACATAGGTAATAGCGCGATTCATCGAGAATACAATTTGTTGTCAACGACAAATATTCCATACTGTACTATTCCTTGATAAAGTTTAAGAAATGTCACGATTATTTTCTCAATTTTCTGGATTTGATTGAATTTTACGTTTTGTTACCTACAGTCGTCGAATACCGCATCGTACAAGCCCTCAAGTAATTTTGGACTGGCAATGACAGCAGCGGCACCTATTAATTACACAGGAGGCGAGAATGCGTTAATGCCCGGAAAGTGGACGACGGATCAGGAGCAGCAGATAACGCATTCATTTCAGCAAATCCAAATTCCAGGTGCTCAACTCCTTCCGCGCCAAAAGAGCTTTTACACGCCGATTTCGTCTGAATTACTTGCTTTCTCTTACTCTGGAAAATATTCGGTGAGTACTTTCTACGTTGTACACCCTATATTTTACGCGAATCGATGCTCTCTCTCACTCTCGACATGTTCTCTTCATAGCTAACAGCACTAGTTTTAATTTTACACATTGGGTATTTCTAGAATGCGTGTTCTTGGCAATAGCTATTTTCAGGATATATAGTGCTATTAAGTCATTATCATACTCTCTAGTATAATCGCATATGCAATTTAAAATACTTTTACGTTGTACGTTGAAAATTATCTAATGGACTGGGTTTCTTTTTCAGATCATTCATATATAATGACATTTATAACAGCCTTAATAACATAACTCATATGGATAATTTTAGCTGCTCCAAGTTTCTTCAAAACAATTGTACTTTTATTTTTGTTAATACAAGCATCTTTTAGTAATTAGTATATAAATCTTTTATTAGTATATGTCAATAGAAAGACATGTGCGTCTTTCTATAGATTTTCCATAGATATTTTAAAATACATAAAAACATTCTATTTATTTTATATTCATGTAAATTAACCTTAAATAAAATAATCATCTTTAAAACTATTTTCAAACGCAAATTTCGAGCATAGCGACTATTCTATTTTAAATATGCTTATACTCTTACTTAGGACTATTCAGGATGATTAGAATCATTAACATTTAGAATGATAAGATCGGTAATTTTATTAACAAACAAATACTATTACAAAACGTGTTTAAAATTAGTGTACGTAAATTAATATTTTTTATTTATTTTGAAAAGAAAAAAGGTACATATTAAAATGGACATTTTAATAGAGACAATGTACTCAATTTAGCTAAGGTAAGATAAAATAGGAGATGGATGTTAATTATATAATACACTATTTTATAATATGTAGAAAAAGTTCACTGATATTTTTGCTTTTGATAAATAATGTTACACCATTTTTTATCGATATATTCGTATATATAAATGATATTAATAGTAAAGAGTTATTTACATTTTTTCATTATGTATGTTATAAGAAAATTAATGCGCAAATATTAATAAATGAGTATTAATACATTTGTACTTTCTTTCTTGCTTTCTTCAAAGTTAAATTGTATTATTTCGATTTTTTAAAGATATATTTACTAACAGTTTTTTCTTTTTCCTTGATACATAAATACTAGGTCATATTTTGATAAACTTTGTATAATTTTTGTCGGTACATATTACTTTATACACCTTTGAATAAATAATTTTTAAGTACTTTGTAACAGATTGCTACGATATTATATTTTAATCAAAGTAATATGTAACCCGGACTTTTTCACCTTCTGGTGAATTTCTTCAATACGGAGATTTACGCTCCCCTTGCTGCTGTATATCGCAAAGTATGCTTGAACACGCTCCATTTTTCGTCCATTCGCTCACGAATCCACATCAAAATGTACACTTTGACGTGTCCTTAAGACGGTGATACGGGGGGAAAGAGAATAATATATTAGGTCTATAGCAGGAAAGCAATATGTGCGGCACCTTCATAAATTGAAATTAATAATTTATTATTATTCAAATAAATAAATTAATACCTATGGACAAAATATAATAAACTTTCCGACGACAACTCGACGGGAATAGAACACGCACGCACGTCACACGCACGTTACACGCAATCTCTCACACGAGTATCTGCACTAATAATAATCCTACAATTAATAATCCCTTCTTTAAATAAATAAATACCGTAAATCGATTTACCGAAAAAGAATACGCTACTTTATCTCACTCTCGTTTCTCCAAGTTTTTCCCTGTTTCTTGTCTCGATCTTCTATCTATTTTTCATTTAGATTATCGCGATAGTTCAAATTTTCATCAGTGTCGAATCGCTACGAAATTTTACTAAGACATATGTTTTCTAACATCGCTTGCTCTTTTCGCAAGCTCTAATCACAAATAATGAAATTATTTATTATATATGAATAAATTTATAAATAAAACTAGTTGAAAATTAATCTGATGAAAAAAAAATCGTATCTAGAAAAGTATTGGAAATAAAACATATTGGTGCACTTACATTACATACAAGAAGTGCGCATTGATGGAATTTGAAAACAGCATTGATACATTTTTATTAAGAAACAGCTTAGATATACCGAGCTTGTCTTTATAATACTATTAGACATATAAAATAAGAAGTAAGTCAGAAGTCATTAGTTGGAATGCTAATCGACTGAATGAATATAACATATCGCAGACGATGCAGTAAATAGGTCGCTTTTAAAATTTGCCGACATTATAGAATTTTACAAAGAGTCACGCTTATTAAGAAAATATGTACATTCGTATGTGATATTCATACAAACAAAATTAATATTTTATACTTCATAAAAAATTTTAACTTTAAAATTAATACTTTATGCTACTTATTATATACTATTTACGCACAAGAAAGTCTTTAAAATAGATATTAAGTTTATAATTAAAACAAGATATTGAAATTTTTCAAAGAAAAGTAATTTTTTGGAACTTCTTGTGATTAACATTCGTACTGCTTATAGAAGTAAAATAAAAAAATTATATTTTGCTTTAAGATAAAAACAATAAAATTATCCTTTTTTCCTACAACATCAAGGACAGGTTTCTTCTAGTATCCCAAAAGGCAGGATGATATTTTATTAGATATTATTGCAGCTAAAAATATATTTTGTGTCGTATTCAAAAATATTTAAAATATTTGTATATTAATAATTTTAGATAATTTCCCAATGAAGTTTTTCAGTAAAAAGTAAACATTGATAATTGTACATCATGCTGAAAAAATCTCTCAAAGAACTTATAAATTATATTTTGCACCTATAACCATATTATTGTTAGCTTTGAAAGTCACGAATTCCGAAAAATACAAATCAATATTCCAATAACATAGGGAAAATGATTATTTGTAATATCTGTTATTCTATTACAATTTTTGCGCTTATGTACTTCATACGATAATACTTAATACGATATTCAAGTTTCCGCTTCAATCCTTCGAGGAAAGCTTCCTTCCTTTCGCCCTTTATCTCTCTCAAACCTTCTCTTTTTTCTTTTTTCTTACACTTTCTTCCTCAAGCGCAATTTGATTCCTTCATTACTTCTATCATTGCCATATTGCATAAATTTTTTAAAACATTTTGTCAGTTAAGATTTACTAACCTTAAATAGTGAATTAATTCATTGATTTTTAAGGGAAAATATCATTAATAAGATAATGACCGATATATAGGGGGAATAGTCAAGCGACTACTAATAAGTTATCTCGCTATCCACCTTTTTCTTTAAGGTGGACATGTGTCAAAAGTCGGCAGTACCCGCTTACAACGCGCCGTATCCTTGTCCCCGGCTTGCATCGGTTAGCGTTCGTCCGGAGCCTTCGGTGGACCATCGGCACGCATCGCAGTTGCTCGATACCCTTGGAAGTGGCTCCAACCGCCACCTCGAACCTCTCGGATCGCGATTCTATGCGACACCGCAGACCCACGCACTACGGACGCTCAAGGGTTTCTCGAGTCTGGATTACACGGCGATGGGTGCCGAACAGCAGGCGCAATACATGAGGATCTTTGCCACCAAGGAACTCAACACCCATGAGCAGCAACAGCAGCAAACAAAATTACTTGCGCCGGAGGTGTCTACAAGCAGCGCCAGTAAGTTGTTCAAGTCTGACACCTATACGCAGAGCCGGAGAAATGGGCCAATTATAGGTGAGTTTCCAAACTACATTTACGTTTCTTTATTCGCATCGAAAGACATATTACAGTCTATTATATTATTCAAAGGATAAAAATAGACTTTCTCCCTTTCTGACGACTCGGAACATTAGAAATAAAGTTGATAGAGTTTATAGAATAATTTCACACGTGTCATTTCAATAAGAATATTGAATTTGCTTCAAATTATATTTTACGTTCTAAATGTTCGTGTAAATTTTATTAGTACTTTCAAATGAAAGTACGAATGCTCTCATTTAACTATTTTAATATGACAAATGGAAAGAGAATTAATTATCTTAATATATAGCATTTATTATATTATTGTTTTTTACTGAGTCTTTTTGATACTATAAAAATTCATGATATTATTTTATTTTTTTTAAATTTTAATTCTTAAACACTTGCGGTCATTAAAAGTTATGGAATCAGATGTTGAAAGAATTTGTTAACATTTAACACTAACCTAATTTAATTAAAAAAATGTGAGAGTGAAATTAATTTTCGATCTTTTAACGACTAGATGAACTTTGATCATTAATGAATCGATTAAAATATTGAAGTCAATCAATACTACATTAGATTTAACAATATTAAATAAGTACAGAATAAAAGTACAGTAAAAATTAAATGTTTTCTTCAACAGCAAAAAATTTGCCTATTAATAATATATTTTTAAGTTGTACAATATAAAACTAATAATTCTGAAAGTTATGTATAAAGAAACTATGTGAATCTAATGAGTACTAATTTTCAAATATTCTTAGCTATTTTTAAGCGTAACTATACTTTTCTAACTAAATACAAAATGTAATAATTAAGTGAGATTAATTCAGCTATTTATATTCTTTTATAATAATCGTATAATCAATGAACTTATTTTTGCAGTCTTTTAGACCATATTTTTTGTGACTATATTTTTTATTGTAATTTTTATTTCACCTTGTACCTCATACTAATTAAAACTTTTTTTTATTGAACAAAGACATAAATTTCTAATTAATTTTAACTATTGTAAAAATGTATTAAACTATATACCAACATAATTTATCCTAAATAAATTAATGAAAATTTTCATAAAATATTCGATCTTTGGTTGGTGCTGCACAATTATATTAGATCCACAAACATCGCTCACTTTCCATCAATACGGCAGAAATTAAACACTAATACTGTATAGTGACTAAATAAACAAACAACTAAAAATATACGATTTAATTGATATTTAATCCATAGTCACGGAATTGTAATGACATTAAAAATTTCTCCTCGCCACCATCGTATTATCATCTAAAATCCTCGCGAGTGGCTCTATGATCCGTTCGATCCGACTACAGATTCTAATTCCACTTCGTCGACGGTAGCACCGATGTACACTAACTCCAATGGATCGTCTCCCCGAAAACAGCAGCAACAAGAAAAGCCGCTGACGTCGTTGATGTTAAAAGCTCCAGGATCTTGCGAGCGCAGCTGCCCGACGTCGGACGTCGTCGAGGTAAACGCAAACCCCAATGACTGCCAGAATCTGCGTTGCTCCAACTGCGGTTCCTTCGGCTCTCGTTTCGAGTGTCTCGGCTGTAAAACGGCCGTCTATTGTAACGAGACTTGCCAAACCGAGCACTGGAACCTCCACGTCGTTCAGTGCCCCAAGATAATGCCCAAACTTAAAAAAGTTGGCTAAATTCACGATGGAAACCAGAGGGATTCATCCTACAAAAACTGAAGCATTTACGATGGTCTCATTCATCTTATTTTTTTAAACAATCTGCGCGTTATCATCATTAGATCATTTAACAAGAAGTTACATCAATTTTTTACCTGATAAAATAATATATACGACATATAACGCATTTTTATTACGTTTTATAAAATACAGAAGTAGAATCAGCGTTCATTATAGCTTTTCTAAAATAATGTTTTCCAGACTTCGAGGCATTACAGAGTCAATTCATTTTAATAAGCACTATAATACTGAATTTAAAAAGACAATTTAACTAAATTTATATAAGCTATCCGCATCAATTTTGATAGGTGTTTTTTCAATTTCTTTATTTTTAACGATCTTTTAACATTTTATAAGAATGTTTTCTCTTCAATAGCTTCTAGCTTTTTTTACCAAACTTTTACCAAAAATTATACTATCAATAATATAAAAATCAGTATCTTTGAAAAAATGTGTCGTATTGCGTAAAATATAAACGTGTTCATTTATTACGTAATTTTAAATATATGTATATTTTACTCAGTTTAAGAAGTATATTTTTGCTACAAAAAGACTCGTTAAGACACGTCTTTCATGAAAAAAGTATAGATTTTTTAAAGATTTATTGAGTCATGTATTAAAGAGCTAGGATTCTTTTCAATGATACTAATATCTATTGTGTAATGAAAAATATTATTTTGTTTCTATAGAAAGATATTAAATTTGTAAAGAGTGCAGTACTTACACTATTATTTAGCCTATAATAATAAAAATTATTAAAAAATCATCAAATAAAATCATTTTTATAAAGATTATTTCTCTTTTATTGGATATAAAAATATTGCCTTTTATAACTTATTAAGAATAGAAATTTCATTTAATGTACTATAATTTCAGAAGATTCTGGCAAAAAGAAGAGATATTTTTTGTTAAAATATTAATTCGATTTTTAATAAGATTTACATCATTTAATATTTACAGTATTAGATAAAGTATCTTAATTTTGTAAGAAATATATTAATAAAGGTAATAAAAAATGTTGTTGTTTTGAACCAATTTTTTTATAACATAAATTTATTAATCACTTGATTCTGAAAATTGTTTGAGTGTTTTTCTCTTTAGTTATATTATATTTCTTTTTATGCATTACAAAATTCAATAGAAGGAAAAAAAATAAAAATCGTACTAAATAAATCGAAAAATAATAAAATTAAAATTGGTAAACAAAGTAAAAAAAGATACTAAAGAAGAAACAACGATTAGATTCTTAAAGATACTATTAATAATTCAGTTTTAGGTAAAAAATCATTTGTAAGTTTTGTATTATCTTACTGGTGCCATATCATATATTTTACGGATTAAAATAAATTTTAAAAATACTTAATTATTACTATTTTTTAAGTTAAAATTAATAATTAAATTAAAAAAGTAAAAATATTATGTGCATACTGTTCATTAATACAGTTATACAAGATTAAATGAGAAAATTGTATACACTCGTATATATTTAATAACCGCTATAATACTAATACGAAGATAAAGTTAATTTATGGTAATAGTTTTTTTTATAAATAAATAATCAAAGAATCAAGAAGAAATTAAGAAAGGAAAAAATTAATTTTAACTGGAAAAAGAAGTTTATGAAACCTGATAGAGTTTATTATTGTAAGTTTGTTTTTTTATTGGTTTTAACGGAATAAATACCATGTTTTAATTTTATATATTTTTTTATCAAATTGATGTGAACTATATATAATTAATATTGAATTGATAGCTTATATACAACTAAGAAATAAAAAGTGTACAATGAATAAGGTTAATTTCTTATTTCTTAAGTATGTTTTAAAATTTTATAAATTTATTATGAGCATAAAAATCAGTGTAATTTAATAAATAAAAAGATAAAATGTATTTATGTGTTGAATGTGTACGACATAATGGTTCGTATTTAGCAGAACTCGTATACAGACTGAAAAAAAGAATTTCATCGATATATGGTAAAATAAATTTCATCCGCACATACACGTATACGTTAGCCTTAAGCAAGTACTAATAATGTATAGTAATTTTAACACAACCTTTTGAAAATGTATTCATCTTTTCCGATTCATCCTTTCTATGGATGTAAACTATAAAAATGTATATAAATATTTCACAGAACTTTTAATAAAGATATTTAAATAATTCGGGAGTAACAACTAGACAGTATATATTTTTTAAAAAATGTTTATTAACAACTGATCAAGAAATATTAAAAATTGTATATTTTAATAATAACGATTTTTTAAATTATATTGCTTATTAATATTTGTCATTGTAAAAAACAAAATTATTTTTTATAAAATTACGTATAAAGAAGTTAAAGTGGTACAGAAATTTCAGAATCTTTAATTTAATTGTCTTGTGAATTTATTATAACTAAAATAAAAAATTTAATAAAAATTATTGCTCTCTAAAATTTGAATGTCAAGTTCATCTTGTTACAGCAAAATTTATGTTTCTTTTCTTTAATATTTAGTCGACAAGTGCTGGTTAAATATGGAGTCAGAATATTAGAATATTATATAAAATACTATACACATTATTATTTTGAAATTTAATTCAACAATTTTTGCTTTTATAGAGTAGAATTCTACTTTGAAAATTATAAAAATAAATTATCAAAACTTATTAAAAATATTATTTATAAAATGTGAAAAGAATCTTTTCCAGTTTTTGTATCATAATTAATAATCGAAAAATATAAATGTTTGCCAACTCTTAATTAGTCTTATTATATCTGCATTAATAAATTCGTCTTTATAACCGAAATTACTAAATATATGTTATAAAATTTGCAATTATATCATTTGATCAATTTTTCAATAATGAAATAAATATACTTATTATTTGAAACGAACATGTCAACTTAAATTTAAAAGTAGCTATTTAGACTTAAAAATATATATAAACGACATTAATCTTCTTGTTGCGATGTACGTCCATCAGATATGTAAATGGAGTAACTTTATCACTGTGTATTTTTCTTTTTATGTGTATTTCTTTATCAACATCGTATATTTAAGCAGATAATATGTGTAATATTATTTATAAGCATTTCTTCTTATTTTTATACGATTAATTTATAAAAATAATTCATACATAAGCATTATTTTACAATTTTAATAAGTTAATTATTTATGATCGTAATAGCTTTGCATTAAGATGCTATTTTTGTATTCTGGCAAAATATTGAATATTATAAAACAAAAATTTTTTGATTGTGCATAAATTATATTAAAAACGTCTTTCCGTTAATTTTATTAATTCTTCATGTTCACGCATATATTAGCAAAACATAATATGTAGTGTAAATATATAGTTTCAACTTCATTGAATGTTGACAAGAATTTACATGGTAAAAAGGTAAGTTCATAGATATCAGAGAGAAGTACATTTAATAATATAATGAAGTGAAGTGAAGTGGTCTGCATAATTATTTCGAATTTATATATTGCTTGAATGTTTTGTAATTGTCATCATCCTCTGTACACTTTTCCTTCGCTGTCATTCAGCGTATAACACTTTAAATCCTGGCAAATGTTTCTGTTCCTATGTCATTCCAAAACAGCAAGCGGATTGATGTATTTAAAATTTATTTAAATATATTTTAAATATATTTATTATAAAACCATCACCATTTAATTAATAAATCCTATGGGTTGATTTTTTTAAATCTTCTAGAAACTATAAATCAGTCGTTTCTGCACTTCTCTAAATAAACTATAGAGAAATGCTGTGTTTCAACTCTTTGAATTACTGCCAGTATAATCAATAATAGAAAGTTTATGTAAGGATAGTCATTTTAGTTTGTCAAAATCTACTAACTGATTGATTAAACTACATTTTTAGACACTAGCTGTAAGTATAAGTATATATCTAGAAAACGTTTTATTAACCATTATCAACTACAGATTTTTCTTATGGCATTAATCAGATCGAATATTAATAAATATTATAATATTAGTTACAAAATATTATTGTACAAAAATAAACTAAATAATTAGAATCAGTTAAATTAAAATCTGTTGTTAACATCTGAAATTTATTACATGTCAGCGTAAGCATAGTAAAATTCTCTAAAACGGAATTATTGTCCTTGATAATAAATATAATAAATATATCAAAATTAAATTTGAAAAATGTTTTCAAATTAGCTAGTGAACTTTAATTATGAAGCAAAAATTGAAGACTTTACTACGCAATGAAACTTTATTTTCTAGTAAACTATGCTTGAGTTAAACATACGACTTTCTTTTCAATTTCTTAATTTTTACGAAATGAATATAACTGTGCATTATAGACGCTCACTTGATTGAGATTTTGGCTAATATTCGATTTACTCACGATGATTCTAAAATATTTTGCATTTATGCTCTTAGACGTACTCATAACATACATTTATTAGCTATACTAGACTGTCTTTCAAAGGCATTATTAACTTTTCACTACTACTTCTTAAACTACTGCAGTTGCAACTTAGGCTAATATAATCTACTCTATAGTTAAAGAAGAAGGATCAATAACTTGATATCATTTTCGAAGGCTATGCATAGCTCTTACAGCAACTAAAACGAATTTTAAGCCACCAAGAACTTTTTATATTAAAGAGAGAAAAAATTGAATAGATCCGTTGATTACTAGTTGAATTTTTTTATAACCTCTGCATTGTTATTTTAATATTTGTTCATGTATAAGCAAAAGAGAAATTCGGGAATAAATCTCAATAATAAAAAATTAATATTAGTCAATGAACTCTTCTTCACCTCTTCTCGTGAATATCTGAAGATTATTTTAGATAAGTAGTTAGTAATTGATACACTGGCTTAATAAAATATTAATGGCTAACTGCTTAAAATAAAATAAAACCAAAGGTGGTAATATGATACACTTGGACTTAATATAACGAGACCTAATATATGTTTCTTTAATCTCGTTAAAAAAGCTCTCTGCAATAATTAGACATTTTGTAATTTAAATTTAAGAAAATGTCTAAATCGCAAACTTAGCTCTTAATAAATGCTTTTACTTTCGAGTTCTTCCTTGAATTCATTAATAATGACTAGATTATTGGATTTCTATTTTTAAAATACTTTTTTCTATTTGTGAATTATTTATTTTATGAATATTACCTTCTGTTTGATTAATTTAAACGTAAACAAATACATTGTAATAATTCGAAATAATTATTTAGTTTTTTTTACTAATAATTAGTATTTCAAATATATCATATTTAATAGAGACCTGTGTACTAACACAAACTTATATTTATGTAATTATGAAAAAATTTTCAATTTCATAATATAGCCCTTGATGAATTTAAATTTTCTTATAAGGAAATATCCGTAAGGAACCATTATCATAATTAAGTTAAACTAGTTTCTCATGGCATTTCATGTTTCTTATTTCATATGCATTAAATCATTTTTGCATACTGTCATAAAAGTAAAATGTGAAATAAATTAAGAAATAACATAAATACATTGATTTGACGTCTTAATACCAGGAAATCGTTAGATTAATCATGACGTTTCGTGATTGAAAACATCTATAGTTTCTTTTTACATATAATTTTTATTATTCTACGACCCCATCAAATGAGATTAAATCTTGCCTATAGATGAATCAGTTTAAATCGATCATATACTATTCAATAATATTAACTTGGATAAAATATTATTGTCATAAAAACCTACAGTTTCATTTCCTACATTTAATAATTATTTATAATAATTATATAATTAAAATTATATATCTAAATTAAAAATTAGAAGAAAATAAGAAAAATACAGTAAAGAATGTTGAAATTGAGTAATAATTTGGATTAAATTTAAATATACTTCAATAGCTATAAATAAGACAGTACAATTACAAAGAATGATAGAATATGTAGCTATAAAATCTAAAATATAAAACACATAGCCCAATGCAAAAATAATACCACCCTTGATTCGAGGAGTGTATAATTCTAAAATTGAATTTTTCTTAAAAATTTATTTATGGGTTAATTTTAGGGAACATAGATATGACATTTTTTGCTTTAAACAGAATAAAAGAAGAAATACTGAACAATTAAAAAACTTTTTATTCTATTCCTTTTTTAAAACATTCACTGTCGCTAAAGAGTTAAAAAAATTTTAAATGTGCTTTCAAATAAAATTATTATTCTTTAATGTAAATTTATAAAAAAAATATGAAAGTTAGGTTTTTAATTTTTAAATATAAAAAATACTTCTAAATAAACTATTCTAAATAAATATTCTAAATAAATATTCTAAGTATATTCTAAATAAAATCATTAAAATGGAACTGCAAACGGTGTAATCGTATTACGATATTGTTTCGTATAATGTAAGTATTATTATTAATAAAAATATATTCAAATATCTCACTTTTTGAGATATTAGCGAAATTAAGATATCCAATGATTGATATGCTTTCAGTAATAATCATATCTTATGATGATTCTATGTTTAACTCTTAGAAAAAAATTAATTTGCCTTTTTGATAAACAATAAAATACTATGGAATTATTAATGATGATTCAATTACTACAATCAATTTTTTAAATCTTTGTTTGAATTTATAAATGATTACTTAGTATTTTTTCTTAATTATATTGAATGTTTGATATGTATCCTTTAAGTACAAGTTGTAAATCTCACATAAAAGAAAACAAAAAATCTGATTTCTGAATATGAAACTATCTAATAATCTATATATTAATTTATCTTCAACTTACATTCTTTCATACTAGAGACCATTGATGGGTACTTGGCCTTGAATTATCATTACAACTAAGGTTTAGAACAAAAAGACTAAATGACTATGCTTCTGCTATTACAAAATGCTCTTGTATGAATAAGCATTTCATGATATTTTCATTTTTTATGCATAAATATAATAAAATCATAAATTTGATATATTTATTTTGTGTTTTTAATTAAAATAACTTATTTATTCTTATGGCTTAGTGTATAATTAATATTAAACTCGTGTAGCAGAATAACCTAGTTTACAAACTCATGTGATTTGAATTTATGAATACTTGATTGATATACGTTATATATAAAATACGTTTAAAATTTACTATTAAAAATCAATATTTTATGACTAGGTACTCTGATTTAATAACATTTCCATTACATCAAAGAATAAATAATTTATACAAGACTTTACCTTACATGAGTGCTTTAACTCATAAATAATTACATTATAAAAAGGTTTCAGAACTATTAAACAATTTTCAAGTTCATATCAAACAATAATATCAAACAACTTTTATCAGACTATTCATAATGAAAAAGTAAATCTGAAATAACAGTAATATAAAAATGAAATTAAAAAAATTAACTGATGGTTATAAAAACACGAATAAAATTAATATGTTGAAATTGAAAATGAATCTGCGATAAAAATTATTTTTAGCAATAAAAGTAATGTTGAAATAAATGTATTTATTTATTAATTTTAATAATTTATGTTTTTTAAAATTAGCAGGTAATCAAATGAAATGTCTTAAATATTTGAACATGTTCGACTAAAACAAATGATTAGAAAGACATATTCACAGTTTTTCAATTCAAGCTTAATATTGTATAAAATAGTACAAATTTCTTTTTGAAAATTCAATCCTAATGAGAAATATACGTAAGCTGATAGCTTCAGTAAAAGAAATTATTAAAGTAAAAATTAAAATCATGTATGTACAGTAAATGTCTAAATTAAAGCACAAATCTATTGCAATTGGAAAAGAAATAGAAAACAAAAAATATAGCTAAAATTTTGAAGGACTTTGATAAAACATAAAGAAAAAATAGAATTTCAAATTTCAACACAACCTTTCTAGAATTAATATAAGGTAAGAACGGTAGAATGAACTTGTACATAAATAAATGATAATATAAATAAAATATATAGCAATTATTAGAAAATCTGGAATAAGAGTTTCAAAAACAAATTAAAGTTACATAATTCAATTAAAAATTATTTTTGAATAAATTTTTGGATAAGTACAAATATTTTTTAATCTTTCCAAACAGAAGTTCACCAAATGTATTTCGCAACCTTATATAAACTATTTCTCAAATGTCAAAAAGAGATCTATCAGTCAATAACTATTTTTATACTGTGAAAAGATTTTTAGTATCAATTTTCGGCTTAGTATCGGATTTAGTATCAAATTCATTTTTATTATCGCTTATCATGTCGTCTTAAGTTAAGATCATGAAAATTTTCACAATAGAATTAATAATTAAATAAGTTTATCTTCGTTTAGCTAAAAATAAAATTTGATTCGAAAAATAAAAGATTACTTTGAAATTTAAGTACAGTAATAATGAACCTTTTAGTTCTGTTAACTTTTACTTCTGTTAACCTTTTAGTTCTTTTAAATACCTCGACGGTTTTGTTTTGATGAAAAGATTTATCTTCTTCGTATTAGGTACAATTTAAATAAAAAGGTTATAATAACAATATATTAAAAAAAGTTAATAGCTAATACTAACTTTATTATTTTATTTCGTCCTTTTACAAACTTCTTAGTCAAAAGATTAATTTGAATCTTTTCTTACTTGTGTTTTTATCATTAAAATAAAACAAAGAATGAAACTAAAGTTGAATGATCCTATGTAACAATTTTAAACTTTACAATGATTTATTCAAAAGTAGAATTATATGTTATCTTTGATGCTAATTACGAATACTACCCATACAATTTGTATAATTCAAAACTTAGTAAAAGAAAGCAAACTTTCGAATTAATATTGGGAAAGCAATCATCCTACCAATCAAATGCCATTTACGTTGAAAAAGGCTTGTAAATACTTTGCAGAAAATTTTTTCAACGTATTTTAATATTTTGTCACTCATGAAAGCATTGATGCTAATACTTCTAGTAATTACAGCATAAACATGATTCAAATATGATTGACAAGGAATTACGTTCTCCTTGTGATCACGGTAACTGTTTCAACATATATTCGAGTATTTTTAAAACAGTTTATTTTCAGAGTAAATTTCCAAGTTAAGTAATTTCGGCTTTTTAAGCTGGAATTGTGAACACTTCTGTAAATGACCACTAAAGTGTACTATCAGCGTATACTTTGGAATAAACGCCCAAAAAATCATTAAAATTAAGACAAAAAAAACTAAAACATACAGTAAATTTTACTTTTTATGGAAAAAGATATGTCGACAGAGACTGGTAATAATAATTATAATATCTCTCGACTTGAATAATTTTAAATTAAAAATTTAAAGATTAGAATTACCATTCATAAAAAGTACACATATACGCTTATATTCGACTTCTACATCTAATTTCATTCTGTAAGATTACAATCGTTGAGAATTAATTAAAAGTTATATCTTCAAGTTACGATATTCTGTATTACATTTTTGTGTATCTTTTATGACACTTTAATATACTTTTAAATATTATCAATTTTAATATGATAATAGTTGCTCAGTTTTAATTATTTAAAGTGGTTTATTTTTTCTGAAAAGCTATATATACACTCTTACATTTACTTTTATAAATATTGGTGCTATATCATACTACACTTAAATATATCAATAATGTAAAATAAGTCTAAAACAACTTTTTATAATAACAAGTGCCATTTAAAGTTGGATTAACCTTGGTTGAAGATTTTAGAATAAAATTAGTTGCGGAAAAATGTCGGCTACCGAAAATCACATTTCCAAATACAAAATGCAAGTTTGAGATGAGAAAAAACGTGTTTAAATTTGTAAGAAGTGTTAAGATATAAATAAAATTTGTATTTATAAAACATGGCGCATTTTTCGCTCTTAAGTTAACTGTTGCATGTGCCTATCGCGTACTTATCCAAGTACCATTTATCTTTCCCGTCATATCTATGAATATTCTGATCGCAACTTATTTCTATACCATTCAAAATATTCAAAACAATAATGCTCCTGTATACATTAAATATGCAAGTAATCAAATATGCACCTATTTTTATAATAAGGACGCTTCTCGGTAAATAAGTTGAGAGCTTTTTTTAATATTTCGAAACAATAGTTGCATCTTTACAGTAAATTATAACTACTCATGCTGTTACATAAAAGCTTGACAGCTGTTAATATATTTGTAGGAAATAGCTAATAGTTATGCGTATAATCAAATACCATGATTCATTGTCTTTGGAACAACTACTTTTATTTCAACTTTCATTCTTTAAACTATAATTGTCCATTACAACACATATTTTGTTCTATTATTATTGATATTATTTTATAAAAAAACAAACATATACTAAAAATATATCGATATACACGACTCGTTACTACCGAATGTAATGACCACAGTTCCTAAGTTTTATTTATCTTCAGATTTATTTCGAAACATTTAATCCAGAAAATTGTAATATAACATTTGAATAATCAAAAATAAACCATCTCCGTACGACTCACAGATATATATTACTACTCTGAAGTCATTCTTGATCAAAGCCTAATCTTTGTTGCTTTACTACTTAATATTTTAATCGAATTAACTTGAAAATTAATAAGTTACTATAACAATTCAAAAAACTAAATTTTTTTCAATTCTTATTGACTGTGACTTGTTTAAGTCAGAAAAGTATAGGAAACGTGGTACTCCATTTTAACGTATATTTGTTGATCAAAAATTCTCAAATTATTTACAGTAATTCTAAATATTAAAAGCACTGTATAATTTAATTTTCTTACTTTGTTATCCATAAAAATTCGATATAAAATCATGCACTATCTAATTTTAAATTTTCATTATTTTTAATGACAAGATTCATATGAAAAACATTTGTATATCTCAAATAGTTGTAACCGGTTTATTAATAAATTATTTGCTTTTGGAATGCTTCAAGATTATTTTATTTCAAAACAAATAGAATTTCATATTATTTCATATTATACAAAAAGATATTATACAAAATCTAAAATAACCACTGCAATATGTACATTAAAAAAAATCAATTGAATATATACTTTTATTGCATTTTTTTACAATAGTTATACATAAAAATAAAATTAATAATATTTTTAACACATTTAAAATATTTGAGAAATCTAGAATTATCGAATACTACGTATAATTACTTATATTACTTTGATACATTTAATTTCAGAAAAAAATATTGCTTTATACACTCATCAGCTTATATAGTCTAATATTTGAGGATCAAAATTCTTTTTTATAATATCATTTGATTCTTTGTCAAATTAACTTTCACTGTCTACGTCGTTTTCGTAATGAAGTTTCTTGACTTCCCGTCTCTTCTGTAAGTTTTTCCTTTCTCGTATTCCTAGGAGTTCTCCTAAGTATTTTCTGAGGTTCTACTGTTATATTTTCCTCGGACGTTTGTGTACTTTCTAAAGTCTCTGATATCTGATGCATTTCATTTTCAGTGTTTCTTCGCATAGATTTTTCCCTTTTAGATGTTGAATTCCTTTCTGATTTTCGCCTTTTCGATAAACTACTTGATGGCGTTTTCATTGGTGTTACAGGAAGACTTACATCTCCAAGTCTAAAAAAAAATATAAAAATATTTTTATTTTAAAAAATTAAAAATTCCAATTCTTAACGAATTTTATCGCTTAAACACAAAGAAAAAAAACACAAAGTACTTAAAAACAAAGAAAAAAAATGTTTCGAAAAAATATTTCTTACATCATATATCTTTTGTACATTTAAATCTGTAATCAAATGTCTTCATTATGTGTCAATAAAAATTCAACAAAGTAAATATTACCTACATTTCAGACAGTTCTAGTTTAAATACGCGATTCTAGACATATTTTTATTATTAACTCTACTTCCAGTTGGTACTTTAAACATTTTTTAATCACTTTATAACCATTAGTAAGCTTTTATTTGTCATAAAAGTCCTTTTTTATTTTTAAATGCACAATTTTATTAACAAACTTTAAATATAAAAATTAACTATGACACAGATATAATTTTTTTATTTCTCTTCAATGATAAAAGAAGTATAAACAACTAATAAAATGATATTAAATTGAAACAGTAATAAGACAGTAATTTATTAATAAAAGAAAAAAAAAGAAAAAATTAATATAATATAATATAATAATAACACTTTACTTTCTATTAAGTTCTTATTAAAAATTCTTTGAATCATTACATCACAATTCTACCTTTATAAAAAGGACACATTTTTATTTTAGAAGGTATATACAATATAAGATTTTGAGCTTTATGTACAAAACACAAAAAAATTTTTAAATTTATCAAGCATTTATTTTTATTTTTTTTAAACATGAACTCGTTAATTATTTCGCTACCACCAAATAGTTTAATAAAAAGCAATTTTATTCCACATGATTTTCAAAAAATGTTCAACGAGCTTTTAGATTAAGATTATATTTTTAATTATATTTTTAATATAAATTACATACTACCAGTTTTTTTATTAAAATTAATAATTTGATTTAGTTAACAAATAGTAAATAAGAGTATAAAAGTTAGGATTTAAATTTCAAAGCAAATTTTATCGAAGTAAAAATTAAAATAATTACATTTAATTGTATGAATTGTTACAATTAGATATTCAAAGTCATCTTCATAACATCAGAATTAATTAATATGAACAAATATTTCTAAATAATTTATTTTAAGAAAAGTATCTTGAAATCAATGGAAATATATACACCATATATCGTAAAAAACATTCCTAAGTGAATTTTTTTCAATTTGAGGAAAAATTCCTTTGGTTTTATGTAAATTGATAAAAATGATTGACTTTTATGTTATAATGCAATGAAATTTGTTAATACTAAGTAATGATATTACAACTATAAATTCAAAGCTTGTACTATTCATTGCAAATGTTGTATGAAATTATTCGTAGATTTACATATAAGCAAATTAAAAAAAAACTGTGATTCAACTCGGATTTATGTAGTAACCCTACCCAATGTAGTACACATGAATATCATTCTTTCGAATCCTCGAAGAAAGAAACTAAACTTGAACAGATTCTTTTCCGTCAAAATGCTTCATTGATTAATATTATTAATTTTTCTTAGTAATAAAGTACAAATCAATATTTCTAATGAATTTAAGTCAAAATAAATTTCTAATATATTAAAAGAAAAAATGTCGTATGTTTGTTTTCTTACTAAGAAATAAGACAATGACATGTCAATAATTAGATACCCAAAATCATAAGGAGTCTGAAGTCTGTAACGTTGGAGTTGCAACGAAATTTGAAAATTTTCAAAAACGATTTTTTTTCGAAAAAACTATAAAGAGTTCTCACTTATAGCACAAAACGATAAAATAAAAAATTTAAAATCAATTTCACCCTCATAAACCACCCTTATAAGGGGGTGAAAATTTCGAAAAATCGTAATTACGAGAATTTCATTATTCTAATAAATATTATTGATCAGAATAATAGGTTATATAAGAAACAAGTATCAAAAAAAAGTTGAAAAAAAAATGGTAAGCAACATGACTTTTCATGCCTTTTGAGCACATACGTAATTACGCGTATGAGCAAACGGTAAACTATTGTACAAAATCGTTATAAAACGAATAATTTTATCGTTGTATATGGGCTCATCTTAGATTGTTAATAACAAGTTCCCCTAAGACATTCAAAAGAATTTTATTCGAGAATATCGTTTAATTCTATATTCTAAAGACATACGAAAACTTTTTTTTAGCAATATCGGCCTGGAACGAGGTGTTAGTTGCACTCTAATGCACTCGCAGTCTTATACGCGTGGTATATGGGCTCCTCTTAGATTGTTAATAACAAGTTCCCCTAAGGCATTCAAAAGAATTTAGTTTCTGCAATTGTTTAAATTATAGTTATAGATGTATTCTAATATAATCATACATTTTTGACCCGAAAACTGTGTAATAATTATAAATAAACTTATAAATTATGTCTTCGAATATTACGGATGGCGTCATTGAAACGAAAGTATGTATTGAAACATCGAATGAGTTAGAAAATTGATGAAATCGAGGAATACTTAATTGTACTGCTTCTGTATAGAATATATATTAGATTAAAAAAAAATGATTTTTACTGTAATGCCTTCTTAATTCTTCTATGATTCAAATGCATTTAATATAGTTTGTTGTGTTCATGATAATGTTTCACATTAGATGTTTTAAAAAAAATGCGACGTTGCCGCTTTACAAGGTGGCGGTGTTTGTTAGTGATTCGCCTGAATACTGGAATCGATGAGCCTCGTCGATTTCGTCCGTCGCTTCAAAAGCCTTTGCTTGGGTCAAGCATTTTGTAAAACATGTGTACTTATGTATTTACACTTGAATGATTGTTGTTTACACTTGAATGATTGTTGTTTACACTTGAATGATTGTTGTGCCGAACTTCTTTCCACCTCACTGACTTGATGTATCAATTCTCTCATTTTTAATAAATGCAGATTAATTTTTTTTTCGTTTTTTTTTTTTAATTTTAATTTTTTTATAATTATTCATATCCTATAATGATAATATTAAATGGTTATGCATAACGTTTCTAATATTTTACCATGTGTTTTCGTGAAATGAAAAAATTTTTGCTTTTCTAAATGTAAACGAAATAAAATAGAATTAACTAAAATTTCAGTAACTTTGACATATTAAATATTTCAAACGATGCTTGTTACAAGAATGTAAGTTGAAATTGAACGAATGGAAAACAGAAATCGAAGTTCATATGTAGAACATATATAAAGATGTTCAATGCTATTCACATATTTTTGTCACGAGAGATTTTTCTATTCGAAGTAATTGCATTAAATGAAGTTGTTATGTATACATTAAAAATGACGATAACGCGTTTGAAAATCAAAAAGTAATGGTATGGAATCGTCAAAATCTCAAAACTGACGAATCGGTACGTCGCTCGAGCTTCTTGAGCGTATTACTCGTATATATGTATTCGAAATAAATACGAATTCATGTTTACTTACACATTAGAGCAACGAAGTTTTTATGGGAGACTTACTGACTAATATAATGTATTATAATATGCAACAAGATTTTAATTTTATTTTGTCATTGGTTTTTAGTTTTTTATTCTTGAAATATATAATGAATATAAATAAATGAACTAAAACTCAACAAATTAAAATATTTTGTTTTTTTAAATTTCTGTTTATCTAAAAAATGAATTATTTTTCATTATTGCTCACACTGCTGGATTAATTTTAATAATTTATAGATAATAATAAACAAACTGAGTAAGCATAATAAAATAGAAGGATAGAGAAACGAATGAAAGAAAAAGTATTGTAATATGCATTTGTTATGTATCTATTAAGTATCTACACTTCGTAAATTAAAGGGAATCAAAAAATATGTAGTAATATATATTGTGCATATACTATTTGCCTTCGACTATTGCAAATTCGGTATGTTGTATGTACCGTTTATTTTTAAGATTTCCGGTTGCACTATACTTTTAAAAGTTTGTTTAGAAAAACAAAAAAGCGAAGTGACCGACCGCTAAGTGTCGGAATTACGGGGACGAATCTTTAAAATTCTATAGTCGAGCTTTGAATCCGACCATCGTATTAGGCTTATATTTTGGCAGAAATGTGTGAATACGTGTACATTCACTCTCTTATAGCAATGTGACTGAAAATTCTTTCGGGAAAATTTTATAATACACAGATCTTAATAAATAATTTATTCAACTTTTTATTAATATTCAATTGTTTTAAAAATATCTAAAAATACTATTATCTCACCTGGAAAATTATTATATTTTAAAACAAATCTTTTCGGTAATTCTCGGAAGTTGTAATGCACAATTTTTTACTGTAGGAAATTACAGAGGCAACTCGAACACTTTTTTTGCACATTCTATTAGACATTACACATAAAAATCAAACAAAATTGCAAATAAAAACAACAGTCGAATTTAGTGATATTTATAGACATAACTTTTAAGAAATCACTACATCCGTGACCACTTATTAAAATAAAAAAATTTAATATTTCTGTTTAATCTGTAAATATGAAAACTTCATTTCAAATTTTTTAATTATTTAAATTATTTTTATGTTGTAAAATGTTTCGATACCTATGTTAAAATGATCAATTATTGTCATATAATTTAAGTTTACTGAAAAGGTATAAGATATAGCGAATAAAAATGTTACAACACATTTTCATCAATTTCATAAAAACAGAATACATTATAGCTTCTGTAAGATGAAACTCAATATATTGAGAAAATACAAAAATTTAAAAAATTATAAGTACGAAAATAACTAAAAAAATTTTCGTATCTGGAACATTATTTTTCACAACTTTATTCCTAACGCTAAGATTCTATAAACGTAACAACTCTTATGCGCCTATCAAAACATCTAACATACTTTAATTGTTAACTAAATACATGTCTCAACATTTTATTGCTAAATATTATGATTCGTACAAATTACAATATATATAGAAATTTTTCCATAATAAACATTTTATTATACATTGTTAAACAAATAAATATCTGAATATAATGTTTCTAACGTTGAAACTCTATTGAAAACATAATTTTTTAAACATGGGATTTTTCTTTTAAAAATCTTTAAAATTATATAATTATGATATGAAAATAATAAAAACGTAATTTTGACTTTAAGAAACTGCTAAAACAACCATAATTATGGAATAAAAAATAAAAAAATTTTTAATTTGAGAAATCTTTCATTCCTCAAACGATTATTTATAATAATCATTTAACACTATCAAATGGAAAAATCTTTTATAAACGAAATTTTTGAATATGTTGCTTTACTGTCGTGTACAAAATTGCAGCATGTACGAGTACATGTACTGGATCGTTCACCAAAATCAATCGTCAACGACACAAATTATTTTACGCTTACAATTATAGAACTGTCGTATTAGCAAATAAATTTATGTAAATAGGAAAGTTTATTGAGATAATATCATTCAGTTCCAGAATGCCAAGGCGTCTAAAATATACGTTTAAAGCATATAGATTTACTATATACGATACTCATAAACGGTGTATAACTGATTGTTTATAACAAATGCTTCATAGACATTCCACAACTTCTTACTAATAAATTCCGTTGCTTGTACTAGAACATACAAATAAATGATTTTTCGACATAAAATAATGTTTCGTGATCATTAAAAGTCGTTTTAAACAAGTATGTAACATAATGTAACGATTACTATGAGATATACTTTCTTAAGTAATTTATTAATAATAAATATTACGAGTAGTAACTTCTCAATTAATGTTTTCTTAATGAAAATACAAAAGTTATAATTTATAAATTTTCTGGCTATTAGTAAGTTCTACATTACGTACAGGCATTTATTTGTAATATGATAAAAACAAATACGTAATAGCAAATCATTACAAAATTTGTGTGTGGCCTAATTTAAAAAAGATAAACAACAACAATATATATATATATATATAGGTAAAATGAGTAAGAGAGAGAAAAGATAGGAAAAGTATTAAGAAATGATTATTACAGTTACATATAAACTTCTATAAAAAGATATACACTAAATTATTCAAATTAAATTCTTTAAGTCTTACAAAAAATGAAAGAGTAAATAATTGTAATCCTTTCCGTATCGAAAATTTAAAATTATTTCACGGGGTAGTGGACACAAAGTGAAATCGAGACGTTGTTTAAAAAAAAAGCGATGTTGCCGCGTCGCTACGTCGATGAGCTACAGATTCACTTGTGAAAACTTCGAGTCCATCAGCCTTGCGGCTTTTGAATGCCGCTTGTAAAGCCTTTATATGTGTGCTATACGTCTGTGAACGCCTGTGTATACTTCGGCTTGACTCAGTATCAACCCGAAGCTAAAAATATAAACTTTTCATTTATCGCAAAAATAATTCGTAGGTAACATAATCTTAGAAAAAAGATTTACTTTTTCATTCAAAGCAAATAATATTCCAGAAAAAATAAAGTGAAATGTCTTAGGGGAACTTGTTATTAACAATCTAAGATCAGCCCATATACAACGATAAAATTATTCGTTTTATAACGATTTTGTACAATAGTTTACCGTTTGCTCATACGCGTAATTACGTATGTGCTCAAAAGGCATGAAAAGTCATGTTGCTTACCATTTTTTTTTCAACTTTTTTTTGATACTTGTTTCTTATATAACCTATTATTCTGATCAATAATATTTATTAGAATAATGAAATTCTCGTAATTACGATTTTTCGAAATTTTCACCCCCTTATAAGGGTGGTTTATAAGGGTGAAATTAATTTTAAGTCTTTTATTTTATCGTTTTGTGCCATAAGTGATAACTCTTTATAGTTTTTTCGAGAAAAAAAATCGATTTTGAAAATTTTCAAATTTCTTTGCAATCCAACGTTGCAGACTTTATTCAGACTTCTAAATCATATGCATATCCATTGATTTGAAAGATTTTTTAATTAATTTAATTTAATTTAAAAAACTTTTCTAATATCTTATTTAGAAGTATTATTTATTCTATAATTTTATTCTTTTATTATTTTCTTATTTATAAGTATTTATTCTTGAAATTTAAATTAAAGATTAATATTTTTATCTGAAAGTGCATTCAAAATTTTTGAAAATCATGAAAAATAAAATTTTTTTAACTCTTTACCAATAGTGGGACATTTAACAAATTCATGTTACGAAAAAAGGAAAAATCAAATACATGATAACTTTTTAATTTATTCTTTTTTCCTAGTGTTTATCGCACAAAGTGGTATATTTCTGTGTACTCCTTAAAACAAATATTTAGACATAAACATTTTATATTCAATTGCGAATTAATTTTGATTATTAGCATGAAAAAAATTATTTTCTAAAAATAATAAGATTTAATTTAGATTACATAATGTAATTTTGAAGAAATTTTTTTAGTTATTAATATTAAATAAACAGAGAGAGAGAGAGAGAGAGAGTGTGTGATTTGATTAATTTTGTACATACATAAGATACTATAGTTTTTTTAAAGTTTCTAAAAATTACAATTTATAACTTTGATAAATTTAAATTATAAAAATATAAGATATGAAACTCAAAAAACGTTTTCTATTTTTCATAAAAACAATTTGACGGCCTAATTTAAACTATAATTACCAATACACATTTTTGACAAATACTTTACCTCAAATCAAAGTTGTCTTCGTTCCCGTTCTCTCGATTGCTATTAACATCGTTACTTTGAATTTCATTTTCCCTTGTAATATTTTCTGGACAAGTGGCTGGAAAATGACCAGATCTAATCTGTATTGTGTTCGTCCTATTTTCACAATTCATATTAAGAGCATTTATAACTGTATTAGGCTGCGACATAAATTGTGATCTCGCTGCAATATTATGATTATTGTTCTGCTCACTTATCCCGACTTTCGAATTAAACTTCCTAACGTCTACAACCGCACACTTACTGCAATTAAATATTTTGTATACCCCCACAAGATAGTCTGCAAGCTCAAACATGTCCGATCGATGAGAAATAACAATGAATTGAGCGTTCTTCGTTCTCTCTTTGATATAACTCGCGACAATAGATACATTCTTAAAATCCAAGGCTGCATCTATTTCATCCATAAAATAAATAGGTGTAGGTTTGTAGTGATGCAAAGCGAAAACTAATGCCAAGGAACTCAATGTTTTTTCACCACCACTTAAATTTTGAATGTACTTCCAAGACTTCTTGGGAGGTCGAACGCTAAAAACTATACCTTCACTAAACGGATCCAGTGAGTCTACTAATTCCAATTCAGCATCACCTCCTAATGTAATCATTCGATACATTTCCTTTAGTTTTCCAGTAATCAAATTAAAACCAGTGTTGAACTCTTGCATCCTCTTGCGAACTGCCATATTATACGTATCTCTCATGCTATTCCTAGTTTCTGTAATTTTTTGCAATTTTTCAGACCTTAATATATACAAATCATTCTGCTCCTTAAATTGATCTAATATCTGCATGTTTGGTATCTCCTTAGGTAATTTTTCTTTAGCCTTTTGAACTAATGTGCTAACAGATTTACTGTCCATCTCGTTGAGTTCCTCTTGTGTTAATTCTTGCAGTATTTCGTTTTCTTCATTAGGAATTTCTTGGAGTTTCAAATTTTGTATCATCTTTGACAATTCAGGAATCCGTTGCTGTAGCTCTTTTACTACTTTATTCTTATCATTAACTTTCTGATCCAAATCAATCTTCATAGCTTTCATTTTACTTTCTTGACCTTGTAATTTGTCCAAATCTCTCTTTAATTTTTCAGCTAATTCATCCCTTTCAGCAAGCTCCTCTTTCAACTCTTTCATTTCATTCATTATGTTTTTACCAACTTCTTCAAATTCTGCTTTTTCTTTTTGGATATCACGGATTCTCTGCTCACAGTTTTTTATTTCATTTTCTAATGTTTCGATTCTCTGTTCTGTCTTTTTCGAATTTCTCTCGGATGTTTTAATGGCAACTTGCAACCTACAAATTTCTCCTTTTGTTTTGTCAACAGATTTAGTTATGTTTGAAATTTTCTTCT
This sequence comes from Wiebesia pumilae, assembly GCA_018907045.1. Classification (NCBI taxonomy): domain Eukaryota; kingdom Metazoa; phylum Arthropoda; class Insecta; order Hymenoptera; family Agaonidae; genus Wiebesia; species Wiebesia pumilae. The sequence continues at coordinate 1,815,444 of JACCHZ010000033.1, forward strand.
GTTGCTCTTTTACACGACCACCAGACACCTCATCGATCTCCTGATTTATCCTAACGACCTCATTTTCTGTTTCCTTAGAATTTTCAACAACTATATTGAATTTATCTTCAGCCTTCTGAACGATTTTTTTCAACTGTTCAACCTAAATGTGGATAATTATGAACTATAGTTTTTCATTTCCTAATAATCTTTATATGATTGAAAACTAAAATTGTATTTTCTTCAAATTGTATTTAAAATAATACTATTGTATTCCTTTGAAAATGATAAATAATATAATATACTTTTGAACACTTTTAAGTTTTCTATATTTTATGTTATTAAAATTGAAGTAATTAAATTTTATGTTACATACATTTAAACATTTATCATTTCTTTCCTCTTAAAAAAGGAATTTTTACTTTGTGATTTATCTTTGTGATTTATCAGTGTTGATTACAAATGAGAAAAATATACTTAATTATTTGAATATTGAAAATTATTTTCAATAAAAAATCTAAATTAAATGGAATATTACTTCATTTTTTAATAAAATAGTATGAAATTTTATTATTAATTTTATTAAAATTTCAACTAACCATTTTCGAAGATTTAAAACATTTAGAAATTAAAAATATAATATATTTTTAATATTAGGAATATTAAAAAACGCATGTAATCTAACCTTCATTGGATCACAAATCGATGATAATGCCTTTTTTTCTTGTTCCTTTAGTTGTTTACGTATATTCGGCTCTTCCATGCTCAACTGACTAACTTCGATCTTATACTTATCTCTATCGATAATCATGTCCTTAAGCGCCGTGTTCAAAGTATGTATCTGATTCTCTAGGGGCGATTGTTTCGCTTTCAACTGATTGTACGCCTCGAAGACTTGGTCCAGATCTTGCTGTAATTTTTCAATATCTTTGGCCGTTGGTTCACTTCGGGCGACCTTTTGCCCCATTCGACCACGGGATACTTGACGACCTCCACCACTCATAGTACCCGACAACTCGATCAGCTCACCCTTCATACATAGATAATTGATTTATTTACCAACTAATTTATAAATAATTCAATTAATTGGAGAATACAACATATTGACATACATCCATTTTCACGTTTATCTTCACAGGGTATTAAATAATTTATTGGTTGACGTTTAAAATTTTCTATAAATAATTTGTAACTTCATTTCTAATCCTGTGCATGTATTACAAATTTTAAATATTCATAAATAAAAGACCAATTTAAGAAAAAATAGAAGACATTAAAAAATTAATTTTTTATCATTATTTTTGACATTTTTTCATTTTTATTTTATTACAGAATTGAAATGTATTATCAGAATTTTACATAAGAAATTGAACATATTAAAAAGAAAAGTAAAAAATGTAATCGCAATTAAAATTGATGGTCTATTCACATGATAAAATATATAACTGTGAAGTCATAGTTTAAAAACTTTTATAAAGATTTTCTTAAATAATAAGGAATGGAATTCCGAAATATATATTATATAACGGAAATAAATATTTTAAGAAACATTTTTAGAGTTTTTCTATCATACTAAAATATTTAGAAAACTATAACTTTATATTATAATAATAATTTTAGTGAAAAAATAATCAATTTTAACGTTATGCAAGAATTTTTTACCTTCAACGTAACAACTCGATGACGTTGTACTCCGTAAGCTATTCGAGTTGCCTGGTCTAAGTCATTAGCAACTAAAGTATTCTGTAAAGCATAGTAAAAAGCAGGTAGAACTTGCTTATCCTCGACATTAATAAGATCAAATAGCCGATGAACATTTTCTGGAGTTCGAATCTTCTCCTGACATTGGCGAGCAAAACGCTGCTGCTTTTCTAGGGCAATAAAAGTCGCACGGCCAATATCATTATCGCGAAGAAATTTAATGCATTCAGTCGCTGTATTTATAGTATCCACAACGATATTATCAAGTGGTCCGCAAGCAGTCGATATAGCCACATCGAATTTAGCATCAATTGCACCAAGATCACCCTGCAAATAAAGGATTTCTTTGTTTTGTACTTTATCTATTATATTAATTTACTAATCAATGTTATTAAAAAGTAAAGTATTACTTTTATTTTGAATGTTCTTTACATTCTTCAAGATTATGTATTTTTGCGAATATAAAAATGGTTTATCTTTCTTACCTATTTTTATTTCACAGAAAAGAAACAATACGTTTATTAGTATTTATTCTATAACTTTGTTATGTATAATGATATTGTGATTAGCTTTTAATTGTGAATACTAACTTTATACAGATTTAGTTAAACTTAAGTTTTAATAATTGTTATATGTTTGAAACCAATTTTACAAAACCTTTATTTACATAAGTAAAGTGTATGCATATATATTAGACATTTAATTTTATGATTTTAAAAACGTGAATGGTCAAAGATAAATGAATATAACATAAATTAAATAATTTAGTGTTCTAAGTGTATTATATTTTGTAATTAAAAATTTAAGTATGTTATAATTTATTCCATAAAAATTATTTTTATAATTATAAAAATATTTTAATAACTGAATGACTTACTAATCTACCAAAAATACCAGGTAGTCGACCTTCTTTCTTTTCATTTATAAGAGAATTAAGTATCTGGTTTCTGGATTTCCCAGCTTGCAATACTGACTTTTGTTCATCGTACTTCATTCGCGTATTTCTCAAACGTATATTGGCTTCATTTTCTCGAACTTTAAGATCATCCAATTGTTTTTGAGCTTGATGCAAACTTTTTTCTGTAGCTGGAATTTTAGGTTCTATTACTGCAAGTTTCTTTTTACATTCAACTAATCTTTCAGCAGTAACTGTCATAGATTCTTGTAATTTCTTCAACTTATTTTTTTCAGTTTGTTCTTCAGATGTATAAAGATCTAATTGTGATTTAGCAATTTCGAAATTTGATTTAGCTTCATCTACAGTTTTTCTTTCTACTACAAGTTCCTTTTCTAATTTTGATCGTTTTTTCATAAGAGGCTCAGTCTTTTCTTTCAACCCACTCATTAAGGTTACTAATATAGCTTCTTCCTTTTCAGATTCAACGATATACTTTTTTTGAAGAAGTTCACATTCTTCTATATCCTTCAAATTTTTCATTGGTACCCTTAGCAAATCTTCTAATTTACTTTTCTCCTAATATATAAAAAAAAATAATTAATGTAAATTTAAATATTAAAAAAATTAAAATGATAATCTTATCATATAATTATAATTATAGATTTAAATGAAGTAAATGAAGAAAAATAAACATTTGAAATAACAATTTGTATTTCATTAATATAAAATTAAAAAAAATTTTTTTACTTACGTTTTTCACAATGTTTATGTTATCTTTTCTTCGTTTATTTGTAGCTACTGATTCAGCAAAAAGTGCTTCATCTTTTTTTCTGATTTCGTCAAATTTAACTGATAATGTATCTTTTTGCTGCTGTAACTTATCCCATTTCTTTGATTTTTCTTTAAAATCTTTCGTTTTTTCGTCTTTATTCATCTGAATATTTCTTATTTCTTCAAGAAGTTTACTATAATCCTCATCCAACTCTTTTTTTATTTCTTTTTCTTTTTCCAGTTGTTCTGAGATTTCATATCTATAACAGATAGTTATTACTTGATTAATTTTTTCATAAGTGACCTCTCTACAATATATATTTTAGTATTTTACCTTTTACATTGATAATATTTATGTTGCAACTTAATTATAGTATTTTCTATTTTCAAATATTGAACAGCCTCTTGCATTGGCTTTTCTAATTCTATTTTTGCTTTTTCAACTACTTTGAGACGTCTTAATTTTTTCTCACGTACTTCTGATAAAAATTCTACTCTTTGAAATAATTTTTCTAGTGGTTCCTTATAGCGATTGGTACCAATAATGTCTTCAAGAAATTCTAACATACCCGTATCACCTTCGGATTGACCTTTTGGTTTCATTAGAGCTATTTGTTCTACTTCACCCTATGAAAAAATGTATTTTAGTTATATCTAATATCTTATGAACAAAAAAGTTATATTTCTAACAATTATACCTGTAGAATTAAAAATCGATTATGATCTAAATCAACACAATGAGATCGCAAAACTTGAGCAATCTGTTTAAATTGCACTTTTTTACCATTAAATTCATAAAATGCTGAACTATCTTTAAATGCTGTTCTTGATATAACAAATTCACTATTAGGAACAACTTCATAATCTTGTCCAAGCTATAATTGATAAAAATAATAAATATAATCAAAATAAATTATTTTTGTTAATAAGCAAATAATCAAAATAATATACCTTATCAATAATCTGCTGAAAATAAACAGAAACTGTACATTTAGAACAATTTGGATGTTCACTTGAATTATGTATCAATTCAGTTATCTTTTTTGATCTAATTTTATTGGCTCGATAACCAAATACAAAAAGCATAGAATCTATTGCATTACTTTTTCCATTACCATTTGGACCAACTATCGATGAAAAACACTACATATAAAAAAATCATAAAATAAACTGATTAATTTCATTTGATTCAATTTTAATATAAAAAAATAAAAGTCTACGTTTGTATAAATGTACCTTATGAAAAGGACCAATTTCTATTGTACCAGCATAACTTTTAAAATTCTTTGCTACTATTTTGACTATCATCAATCGGGGTCCCTTAGAATCATATGCACCAAATAATTGAGGTGGTGGTGGAATGTAAATATCTTCGGCTACTCGCCAACTACCTTCTTCATCATTTTCACAATTTTCATTTTGTTGATAAATGCCAATCACCATATCATCATCAGAGTCTTTACTACTTAAGAGATTCTCAGATGTCATTTTCACTGAATTTATTTGTAAAACCTGTGAACACTCAATCACTTTCACTATTTAAGCACTTCAAATGAATATTTATACTAATGTATCGAAAAAAAGACATAGTAAATAATCAGAGTAGTTTAAAGGTTAGAAATATTGAAATTTAAAAACTAATAAAATTATATGAAAACAATACATCAATCTTTAAATATGAAAAAAAAATCAGCACAATAAAAAATGGGTATTAAATTAACTAATTATTTTTTTACTTTAAAATATTCAACACCAATACTACCACACACATGCTTTTGTACACGAAACAGAAGTGGCGGGCAAGCGACGCTTATAGAAATATTTGAAAATTAACGATTATTTTGGATATATCAACCATAATGGCGTCCGCGGGTGACTCAAATTTTTAAATTCTTTGAAACTTATTTTCTATACTTAAAAATGATTTAATATGTATTCTTTTATTTTTAATTTATTTTTATCTATTTTTTTATTTGTAAACTATTTATTTTATTCACTTATATAAAATTGTTTTATTAAAATAATACAGAACATTAAGGTGATGTGACGCCATTTTAGCGCTTCTAAAGTGAAAGCTTCGATTAATCGATCAACTCAAAAATATTCATTTAAAAGTGAATAATAAATGTTTAAAGTAATGATAAAAAAAGTAATAAAAAACTTATATTAATGAATAATTTTAATTAATTCATTAATATAGATAATATGTTTAAATAATTTTTACAATTATATTTAATATTGCAATTATTGCTTCATAAAAATGATTAAAAGTGTGCTAAAAATAAAATGCTTAAAATTTCACAATTAATCACTATACATGTTCCAAGGTTATATTTTAATTCTAACTCAATCGATAACTACTAAGTAGGCCGTCTGATTTGCATCATGAGATTACACACAACACACACAACCACAGAGAGAGAGAGAGAGAGAGAGAGAGAGAGAGATTATTATTAGATATACCCATTAGTTATTAAATTTCATACATTCCCAATTTGCATCTTTATTAAACTTAATTAGTACGTACTTTGAAATTCTAAATTTTCGTAACTACAAAATTTAAATATTTTTACATTTTATGAAAATTTCATAAATTTATATTCATTTTTAACCATTCTAAAACCATATTAATGAATATGATAAATATTATATTAATGAATTTGATGAATTTAGGTCGAGTTAACCTTTTAGATAATTATTTCTATTTTTTGGGACCTAAAAATGTGCATAAATATAGTTCTACATTAGTAGCAAATCGTAGCACTGTTATAATTAAAAATGAGCTTTTATTTAATTTCATATTAATTTATAAGTCAAGTGATTTGTATATTGAAGCAGTATTTTAACTTAGGAATTCCATTTATTTTTTATTTACTATATTCATTTGTTATATCCAAGTTTTTGTTTAGAACCGTCTGTATTAGAAATATAAAATTTGTATAATGCGCTAACATTAATCAAACTAAAGGTGGTTTCAATTTTGATTGAGAGTTAATTGGATAATATTTCAAATTTTGAAGTGATCGTAACAAACATATTATCTTTTAGTTCTTTTTAACAAATAGTTAATTTATTAATATTCTTTTCTTCTCAACTACTTGTCTCAGTATTGTATTATGTAAACGAATCGCCCTATTTGATTTTATTTTTCATGAATAATTAAATAAATAAATGAACTTTCATAATGTCAAATAAATGATGTCTTTCTAATTTTAGACTATAAAAGAAATAATATAGAATGTTTGTTTTAATTTTTTCGTGTAAACTCTAAAAATTTCTAAAGAAATTTGAGGGTTATGTCATTTTTTTATTTTATTATTAATAGTACTTCAAAGTAAATAAATAAGAAAATTGAATTGAAATTAAGAATTATTTTATTCTATGGAAGTAAAGAAATTATTATTTTATACACTAGATTACAATATTACTTTTTATGTACATTAACAAACTTTTCTTATTTTCTTTATTTAAAGTTCATTAGGTGTATTAATTTATAAACGAAAATTTATGTTATTGATTACGTTTATCTTTAATACAATGACGTACGTTAAAGAATAAAAAAAAGAAATGATAGTACATGGTTTAAAAATTTTTTATTCGTCTATTGTCTTAGAAAAAAAATACCGTTTACTTGCTCTTTTGTCTCTTTTTAATTAGTATTACTTTTAACCTATCACGATGCCCTACGATTCAAATCTGACCAAATATTAATTATAATTAAGAATATTTAATATTATAAATAAATAAGCGACAGTCATAACAAAATTTTATGAATTCATGGAATAAGTATTAATAATAATTAAGATTTACGTTTGCTTTCTTAGGAGTTAAATCAAATATGCATAGTTCAATCGCTTTCAATCAAAAAGTCAACGAATATATATAACTCAATACTTTATGTAATATTATCTTCGCGATAATAGTTAATATAAAAGAATCCTTGTAAATTTAATGCTTGCAGGAGTCCCGCGATACGTATAATTGCATTTGAAATTTGGTATGACTAAGCGTAATAAAAAATATTTATTTATTCAACAAAGAATGTAAAAAAATCATATGGCAAACATTTATGGAGGTCGTATACCGTATCATAAAAGTAGACACATTTATTTTAATTAAAAAAACTCAATTTATTAATCACTGTACAAATTAAAAATATACATATTAAAATAATATTCACAATTTTTTGTAATACCGATCTTATAACGCATACTTATGTTTTGGCAATAAAAAATATATTTACTTTGAATTGAAATGAGTTTCATCAGAAATTGGTCATTAAGTTAGTGAATTATTAATATAACATATACGGTATAATTAATGAAAACGACTATTGATTACTTTATTCAGTAATATATTTTTTAATAAATAATAAGTTTTAAGTAATTGTTGAAATGCTAAAGAGTAGATGTTTTTTTTACTGAAATTATCTCCCCTATACTATATGCACATATAGTACGATCTGAGAAAGACAGAGTAATGATTTTTCCACAATACATAATCATAATTCATATCAAGCGACCGCAAAAAATATATCTCGCGCATTCGCAATTTCGCACGTACCCTCGTGGTCTCATTATTGAGCGCATACAAGCAGAGCTGACCTCATGCTGAAGTGCATAATAGACGTCGATATAAGGCAATCCCTTCTTAAATGAACTCACTTTAAGCCCGCCGCAACATTAATTGCTGGCTGGAAGCCGAGGGAAAAGGCGGAGAGTGAGCTGATGGAGGCAGCACTGCTGAAAATGGCCGACTGTGAGAAGGAGGAGGCTCACAATCTCGTAAGCAATTTGCCTTTGATCAGTCTTTATCTAATCATTATTACTCTGGTACCTTCGCTCTTATGCGTAGCGAGCGGCTCGATTTTATCCCCCCGGAAGATAGTTGTGCTTTGTATGTCATTATCTTGTGAACGTACGTTCGAAGAAGGAATTGGTGAGGCGCGCGCAAAATTGAAGATTATGTCTCGTGAGGTTATGTTGGTTTTACAATCTTCAGTAACACCATTGTCGAATTAACTATTATAAATCGACGATTCCCTGTTCGGAAATTGTTTTCATTTTCGGCGATACTACCGGGCTCCTTTTTTCTTGCTTCTTTTTTGTTTTATGCAATCCTGCTTTTAACTGTTTATTTATTTGAAAAATTAACTAAATGATTATTCGAGCTGCTTGTAAAACACGGTTTATTTACAACAGTGTACACTGATTTTTTTAATGAGAACAAAAAGCGAAATGTGTTTTTTTTTTTATAGCAAATGGAATTTGAATGGGTACTCCATGAAGAAGTTCATTCTTCACTGTTCCAGCTACGCAATATTTTAATGGTAAGATGAATAAAAATCTTTTATATATCAAAACTTAACTGGATTACTATTTCAAAAATCCAAATTCGACAAGATTGAATTTGTACATCTATTTTTCGATCCAAATTTAAAATCTGAATTAATTCTCGTAATTCTTTTTATACAATATAACCGATTATTGTTAATAAAAAATAATATTACAAAATCAACAAATATTTAAATGATAAATCTTCTTTCTTTTACAAGTCAGATTCATTTAATATTTAGTAATGCTATAATCAATTTTAAAAGTCTATTTGCATCTCTTCTCAACCATTACAAAATTTTATAAAACTTGCCTTCAAATAAATTGATTCTATTCAATTTCATTTAATTGATAAAATAATTTTTTATAAAAGTTCATGTAAAATATTTTTTATAACAATAAAATGCTTAATATTTATTTACATTTTAATAAATAGTTTTGCTATTTAAAATAATAAAATAATTTTATTTTCTATTTAGGAATGTGCACAACGGTTCCCATTGGCACTATTTGGAAATGATCAGCAGAGTAAGACTGACAGATTTGTATTTGCTGCTCCTCATGACCAAGTAAAATGTGTTGTTGTTCTCACTGGTGATAGTATTACAAATGCTGTAAATATTAATTTGGTAAATTTATTAATTATGCTTTGTCAATTACTTTTGTGCTCATATAATAATACCTTTAGGAAGTTAACTTTAAAGTTCAACGGCAACAAAGTATAAATATGAGAACAAGTATACAAAATGATCATCCTTGGAAACTACAACAAATTCAAGATGCTGCCAACCATTTACAACAAGCAATTGCACACATTGATAATGTTGACAAACATTACTCATTTAAAACTTCTGATGAAGTTATGCATGTTTTAGGTAATATTTTAGGCTGTTTACAGCGTAGTAGAACAAGCTTGATTGTTCCCAGAAAAAAGAATTTAGATGATCTCATTAAGAGTCGCAATATGGTAAATAATATTTTTTATTTGAATATTTGAGGAATGATCAAACTTCATATTAATTTTTTGTTTATAGAAATCCTTAAATCCAAATTTACCTGAAAATTTGGCTATTAGTTTTTATATTCAAAGCTATAAGCTGGTACTTGCAGTTTATCAATTAGAAAATGCACACGGCAATGTTAAGTATGAGACTCAGCAGGCTGAGTGTAGCGTACCCTGGCTCAATGAAGCACTGGTGCTACTAACAATTGCATTACAACTATGTCAAAGATTAAAAGACAAGGTTAAAATTATATTTCATCAAAACTTTAAACATATTTATAATATAATAAAAATTATTAAATTTCATTTCAGATCTGCGTGTTTTCTCAGTATAAAGACTTTACAGTAGGTTCTCGCGTTCCTTCGACCTTGAAATTACAAGAATAAGATATTCAATAAATAAATCGATCAGAAACCAAAAGAATTATCTAATTAACCAATTGATAATTTATATTCTAACAAAACAAAGCGCAAGAGTGTACTTTGCCAATTATGTGCCTAGTTCCAAAATATAATTTTTCGTAGTAATTATAAATGTAATTCTACAAATAAAATTATGCTCTATGCGGAACGTAAATAGAAAGCTTGCATAATCACATATATGCGTAAACGCAATACTGCACCAGTTGCTGTATTTGTATTCGTACATAAACATTCAACCAAACAACTTCAAGAAATGTTATTCATCGAAGCAGTTCATTCTCAAATTGAATTCTGAATAATAATTGATTTTTTACGTATGATTTTATTTTTTTAATATATATTACAGCTTTTATCGAAACGCGAGCGTCTTTGTTAATCGTTTTATATAATTTTGATTTTAATTATTTATATATTTTATATTTTAGTTACTTTGATACGATTTATAAACACAAGGTTGCTTGGTTCATAAAAGGGTAAACTGCTTCAATGAATTGAAGTAACATGTACATTTAAGTAATTCGCAATTTGATCTCGTAAGAGGTTATTGTTAATTCATTCTTGTTATGCCGAAGAGGCAAGCGATTATACTAAGTAAATTACTATAAGAGTGTTTATCTGTAGAAACGTCAATTAATTGACTTGTTCTTGCTTTATCCTAACATTTTTTAAATGTTGGTGAGATAACTGTCTATATGATCTGAGACTTACTGTGCTTCGTTTGGTGCAAAATACAAACAAGCCCTTAAATTAGACTATATACCAATTTTAATTAAATGCATTTTAACTAAACGTGTTTATGAGAAAAATGCAACAAGAAATATCTGAATCAAGTACTTATAAAACATGACCTCATGCACTGCTTTAAATCTACTATATTTGAATAGAATAGTAAAAAAGTAAAGTCAAAGAGTTTTATTTTATTTTTATGTATATTATAAATATACTTAATTGCGATTGTTAACCATGAATTCTATTTTGGAAAAAGTTCATTTTTAAAATGTTCATAAATTAATGTTACTAGTAGAAGTGTGATTATATATATATATATAAATCGTACATGTTTACAGATGGAGAAATTACATTAAATCATACCTCTTTTGAAAAACATATTTACAAATGTTATTACATTATTTAACTAAAATAATATAAAGTAGCGACTGCTCATATATGCATTCGTAAAATTTAATCAATTGTATGTATATATGTATATTTATAGTTTTCGCATATTAATCAATTGAATTAATACGTTACTAATGCAAAATTATTGATAATTATAGCACGTGCATTATTTCCGCGATGATTAATTAACGGTGGTTTAATTACACGCGCGCGCTTATTATTTAACTTATAAAAAGATGTAATATATACCAAATTTGGGTGCATATTTGAAATTTAATATATTTAGCAACTATTCATCAAGCACAAATCGAGTATTTACATTTGGGAAAATTACTTTATCGTTGCATGTATGCATATTATATTCGACGTCTTAAAAGACGAGTAATAATTATAATGTATGAAAGAAGTGGTTTTCTGCACCTTACAGATTATAAAATCAGACAATAATGTTGTCGATATGCATTAAGGATAAAAAGCCGTTGCACTCTATTTTCATTGTTATTTAAAATATTTAGCAAATATGTAATAAATTTTTCCTAAAAAAATAATTTATTTTTTCATTTGTGGAATCCTAAGATAGAAAAAACTTTCGTCTGTTAAAAATTAAAGAGAATTTAAAAAGTCATTAATAAAAGACTAATTATTAATATAAAATTTATATATGATTAATTATTTATTGTATTTATTAAAAAAGAATTTTACTTATTATAATTTGATATAAATGTAACAATAAATACAACAATTAATTATAATACATAATTATTTAAAAATTAAAACAACGGTCTTACAAAATAATGAATTGAAAGCTGATTTTTTAATTATAACTTTTCACGTTTGTATAAAGAAAAAATATGAAATTTATTTAAACAACAAGATAAATTTAAACTAGTACTTCTTTGGAGTATATATACAAACACAAAATTACAAACAATTTCCTGCAAAGAACGTATAGCAAGTGTATACGCTGTAATTCATATCGTAATACATTTATTGCAATTCGACAATTTGTAGAAATATTAAATTGAATTATAACATTGAAATTAAAGAGGATATTCATTTTTAACAATGCACATCAGATTATCGTCTATGATTAAAAATTGTAAAAATTCTAAATATATCTTAAAAATAAAAATGATATATTATTTCTCATTTCTGTTGAACTTTTATTACTGCAAAATAAAAAATTATTCTGCGTTTGTTCAATTTTATTAATTAATGTATGGATATTAATCTTTGATAGTGTATAAATGATGATGTACCGATTAAAATCTCGAAAAAATAACTTGATCAAAGAATTCTTTAATTTCCCAAATAATTTAATTGAAAAAGTTTGAAAAACGAACGAAAGTAAATTCTCTATAAATGTATGTATGTTTAAATTGAATATTCTTTTACAAGCTATTCTTATTTATTAACATTTTATTGCTTCTCATCGAAGATTGTACTGTAATAATTCGATGCTATAGTGAGTGCCTGATCATGTGTGTACTTAGGCCAGTAATTCATGTGGATGGAAGCTCGAGCTCTATTATAGATAATTATAGAACCTAAAAAAGCAACAATGCTGCGTGGTGATACCTGTGAAAAAATAGTATAAAAATGATCTTTGAATCGGCTAATTAGTAAATAAGTACGAGGATGAGGTTTATTCGCAAAAATTTAATCGTATATTTTTTGTTTTATATAACAATTATATGTAAAAAGATAACTGCGGATTACAAGAAAATACATAATAGAAGTTTCCAAATTAAAATGGCAATAATAATAGTATAAAACCAATAATATTATTTTATATTTGATAAAGTAATCGCTAATTTTGCATGTAACCGTAATTTCTTATCGTGTATATTTTATTATTATATTTTATCTCAGATAAAAATGTTATATAGATAAATAGAGTAAGTTGTTTATTTCTTTTTTAATCCGTTTCGAATTTCTTGGGAATGATAACCACTTTTTAAAATGACAATTAAATTAAATAGTAAACAACTAATGTAGGCTAAGCCTTTACAGCTGCAGAATAAATGGTGAAAATTGTACTTAAAAAAGCTCCATCATTTTTCCCCCTCTTTTAGATGCACAAATAAAAAAATCTCGTTCCTCAAAATAGTCAATAATTGTAGATTAGTTAAACAGAGCTAGAACAAACCTGAAATTTTGAAATAAAACCGTAATCTAATAAAAGCTCGAACAACCAAGCTCCCGCATATGATAAGGCGATAGGTATAGGCCACGAGGATACTTTCACGTGGTTATTGGTGGACCTCGTTATTCGCTCGCAAAATTGTGTCAAGTCTTCAACTAGCGTGTCGTCAGTTATCGTTACTGGAAGTCCAGCGATAGCCTCGGGTGTTTTTCGCAACGTGTCTTTTGCACAAAGAAAGGCCCACGCGGCGTTTCCTACAACAATTTAGTAGTTTTCTCAATTTGCGAGAATTTTTCGAAGAATTTCTTACGTGAAATGTTTTAATCGTTTTATTTGAAACACTTTTTATTTATAAACAATGTTTGTGTTTATGTGAGCTCGCACGATTAATTACTAGGAGACTGTATGTGAGGTTGTAACAAAGGATATAAAATATCGCTTAAAAAGAAGTTTTGCTAGAAAAATATTTTTACGAATCAAAAACATTTAATTGCACATAATAATCATATCGTGTCACTATTGTAATTGATATGAAATGTATTATCTGTGTACAAAATAAAATAGATCTTTACTCGATCAAAATTATTAACATTAATCATTAACAGTAAAAACATTTTCTTTTAATTTTATATTTTTAATATTATAATTAAATTTTCTATTACACGAAAACAAGGCTAAGAGAGGTAATTAAATATTTATTTCTGCGAGTGTAAACGGTAACGTAAAAAAGTTCGTCCACACAATGTTACCGGCTGATTTTCTTTTTGATTCGATATTTTTTCACGAATATAATTTGCGTTTTCTCCAGTTTCTTCGTAACGAAATAAATGTTTGTTAGATACTTTTTCAAATAAACTTACCTACATAAGTTATTTGTTGCTTACCACCGGTTCCTGAAAGTATAGGCAAGTAATTTCCCCGGCTCCTAGCAAATTGCAGAATTTTCGTAAGCAAATGTGGATCGCCTTCTCCGTAAAGTAAAGTTGGCCTCAATGCAACTGTTCGAAGTGGATTCTTCCCTGTAAGAATTAAAACTTATATAATTTCAGCGATGATACATTAATATTTTAAACAAAAGTATTTTAATTTCTGCATGAATCTTTCCTATTTTGCAACGTGATTTCACAATATAATGTATTGTTTATCTGATTTTACAAAAATTAAATCAATAGCGTCTGTTAAGTTCTGCATGGAAACATATCGGTATAAAAACTCATTTGAATTAAATTCTCGTAGTCAAATCGCATAAATGAATAATAAACAATAAATAATAAATAATATAAACTTTAATACTATCTAATGATAAAAATAATCGATACAATGAATGTATTAATGTACCATTTTTAAGTGATTTGCCGTTAGATTGAATGACAATTTTTTCTGCTTTAAGCTTCGAAGCCGCGTATTCTCCAAATATCAATTTTTTTTCATCTGCTGGAATTTCTAATTTTGATTCTTGCTTGTAAATACTGATTGCAACAATGCCAGCTGTAAAACATGATTGTAGCGTCACTTCTGTTGTACTGCAATGAACCAATCGACTGACATTCTCTTCAATGCACAAGTTTACGACGTTTTCAGTAGCTGTGATAAAAATAATAATCTGATGTAAAGGTTTCATTAATAAAACTGATTCATTTCATTAATAAATTACTTTGATTAATGTTACTTGTATTTAATTGCAAACAAAATTTAAATATAAGAACCACACTCAAAGATTTCTTTTAATTGAATCAATATTTATAAAGTTTTATATCGCAATTACTACAAATAATCACATAATTTTGTTTAAATATTTACTCTAGTTTAAATATGGATATGACAATTTCGGTTAAGTATCGAAAGCTGTATTTTATTTAATCTATTAAAACTAGCTAATTTAAATTTATTAACTCATTACAGTATGTAACAAAAGAGATCAAACGTCAAATTATAATATAAATCATTTTTACAAGCTTACATTACTTTATTGTAAAAACATCAAAAACTGCAAAAATAATTTTTGAATTGCAGTATTTTAATGATTAAATATATATTTACAAGAATGTAATAATTGGTCGCTCATTTTGTAAATAAGGCTTATAAAATATACGTTCAATGCTCGATCGTAATTCAGTCCTGTTGTCTTATCTAAATAAATAAGTATAAATCTGAGAACTGCAGCTACTTTACCTTGAACATTATTTTTAAGAAATTCATCTACGTTTGCAGGATAATCGTAGCTCACAAATCCAGCGCAATGCAGAACCACGTGAGCGCCACGAAAAGCTTCACGACACG
Source organism: Wiebesia pumilae (assembly GCA_018907045.1). Taxonomy (NCBI): domain Eukaryota; kingdom Metazoa; phylum Arthropoda; class Insecta; order Hymenoptera; family Agaonidae; genus Wiebesia; species Wiebesia pumilae. The sequence goes on from JACCHZ010000033.1 coordinate 1,831,097, forward strand.
ATTCCAGTTTCACTAAATCACAATGATGCACCTTTAACTTATTTTTAACATCCTTGCAATTCGACTCTCCGTCGGTATTATGAGAAATCTGCACTTTATCAAGAACTCTTATTTCTGAGACTCCGTCATCTTTTAAAAGGAACTTCAATATGTGACGTCCCAAGAAACCACTGGAACCTAACACAAGAATAAGTATACAACATGATCGAAGACATCCGTATGCAATTGAACAGTCGAATACAAACGAATATATTTAATATATGTAATTGATCGATCAAATCGTGTAAGATACACGATTACAAAAATCATTTTGTTTTAAATAAGATTTAGAAAAATTCTAAATCTAAAAAATTAGATTTTACGTATTTATTTATAAAAGAAACAATTATTCATACAATCAGCAAAGACAATTGTCAAAGAAATCTATTCTTTAAAGAATAATCGAACAACGTATATTAAATTTATGTATTAAATCGAAAAACAGATATTACCGGTGAGCAAAACGATTTCGCCTGCTACTGGATTCATGTTCATATCAAGAACTAAATTTTATTCCAGACGTCCTTTCGTCCGATTATGCTGATGAGTTAATTCTAAGTGACCAACTTTCAAACAGCAACAGGCGCATTTTTTTATTACGAAATCTATGTGCATCGATTATTATCATCTTGAGTCATGCTTCCATTTTATATACATTAAACAAACTAAATTATTTTAATAATTACCAGTTATCGATGGATCGCTTTAACTATTTAAATTTAAAAGTCAGCCTACTGAAAATATCCTAAATCAGTTGATTAAATATCAATATAAAATAATTGGTACATTATACATGAAGCACTTTCTAATTCTTAATACATTACAACTATAAATTATTCTCATTTAATAACAAAAATTATAATATTATAGACGTTGAAAGTACACCAAAAGAATCTTTTGTATGGATAGTACACATTTTTCTTAACTTTAACGGATTTTAATGTTAATATTCAAAACCTATAATATTTTTTAGAATATCCTTAGATTAATCTAAATACTGCCTGTCAAATAATGGATATAAAATATTTTAAATTTAATAATATCGCAAAATATTATTAATGATTACTATTATACAATTAAATTAAAGACATTGACATCGGAACATCGAAAACGATCCATGTTTTTTATTTAAATGTAATAAATACAATATTTAATTAGTTATCAATTAATATAATAAACTCATTTATGAATTAATAAATCAAAAATAAATAATTATTTTTTATAAATTTTATAAGATATCGACAGTGGCACGGCTTATTTAATTTCTAGTTATAATTAAAGTAGAGAAAACTATTAAAATAATTTCAAATATCTGATACAGTGTTTCATTAATGTTTATTAGGATCACTCATAAACAATATCTAAGATACACAAAAATTAGTTAAACAACTTTTTATGTAGGGTGCAAATGAAGGAAATAAAAACGCTTTATACGAATTTATGTGCTGCATATGATCTTTCATAAACACGTAATTATCATCATTGTAAATGTTCTTCTATAAATTTTTATTATATTATTGTATAGCAATCGAACCCTGTACATAAAAATTAAATATAAACAAAAAAAACTCGTTAAAAACCGACTAAATGAAATGAAAATAGCCGTAAATTCAAAGAGTAAACATGCAAGCACTTGGAAGGTGGAAACGTGATCTCATGTTTCGAAATTTTATAGTTCGACAGGTGATTTATATGACTCCGTGTAAAAATTAAAGTTTTCTAACTGCGTCTCTTGGCCTCAAGAAGAAAAGATGCAGCGATTTAATATTCTGCAATTATGCTCTCGAGAGCAACATGGGTTTCTCTTTGGTTTTTATTCATGTTCCCGATTTTGGAAGGTATGCATTCTAAATAATGATATATTTTTATAAATCATTACAAAATTATTATTCTTTAACTTATAATACCTTAAATAATATAAATATACACCAAAGTGATTAAATATTTTTTAGATATTTAATGACATTAGTAAACAATATTAACTTAGATATTTGAATATAAATCGTATTTTTATTTAAAAATATTTAATTTTTAGGTTAATAAATACTAGATTTATTTTAATATATAAAGATCTTTTAATCATGATTGATATTGTAAAGGAAAGAATTTTAGTAGATCGAAGCTGAAATCTAAATACCTTATAATTCTTGTTGTTTTCTTACTTACGTATAATAATAATAATAACGACAACAACAACAACAACAACAACAATCCTTCAGATTCATGTCATGTATATGAACATGCATTCTATAAACTCAACACGTTACAAATAATTTATGAATTACATCAGTTTCAGGATAACATAAATTATAAGCAAATATAATTTAAAGAAAATCTGATGAATAAAGATAAAAAATTTTTTTTAATAATGTTCTAGATCTGAGAATGAATTTCATTGATAGGTGTCCTTTATGATTATCAATAAAATGTATGTAGGGGAGAGTGATATTAAATTTACGATTTTAAGTTGCTAATAAAAAATATTGAAAATACAAACAAATTCAAGCTTTAGATAAACTTTGTCCGATTATTGATATTTTACAGTTTGCATATTTTTAAGAAATTCTATGTTCTGATGAGCAATTAAAATAAGTAGGACAACTAATTAATTCTTTAATAAAAATATCCAATATATGAATATTCTCATGACTACCGTACATATTAAAGAAAAATAAACTTACTTTATTTCTAGTAAATAATAAAAATATACTTTAAATTATATATATTTTCTTAATGTGCTATAATACTATTATGCATATTAAATTTGTTTTTCTGTAACTATGCATGAAAGTCACTCGTTTTTCCAAAGTATAAAAACATTATAATTTTCTAAAAAGAATACAGTGTACTTCAATTTGTCTTTATAGTATTTTATGTTTGAAAATAATCGTTTGCATCATAGTAAGAATATACTTACGCTTAATCAGATACTATAGCATACTGTAGCATAATAAAACACTTGAAATCTAATAATGAACCTTGGAATAATTTAAATGAATAGATTTGATGTTATCAAGTTATTATCAATAACGTTAAGTGGTATATTATTTTACTTTCTTCAGTTTAAAAACATCACTTATTTTAATTTATACAAAATTTAAGTTAATTGTTTAATTATTAAGATCACTTAATTTAAGCACGCTTAAATGACAAGTACCTAAATCCGACGCCATTTATTACCATTTTAAGTAAGACTTTAATTTTGTAGTAATTTAATTAATAAAACATTTAATTTCTATTATTCAAAGGTAAAATAGAAAAACAGCAAGATCCAGAAATGTATTGCGATGATGCGTATCGTGCAAAATACATTGTGTCAACGTCACTATTTAGTATGACTCAAAATATCAATAATGAGACCGACAATATCGAAGGCAAAAGTATGTTTATGGTAACACCTAAAGTGTCTGAAACTAATGAACAATTTAATGAAAATGGCAGAGATAGTAGTGGCGAAAGTAGTGCAGAAAGTTATGATCAAGGTAGCAAGAGATCACAGATGATTATTGATAAGCATTTTTCAGGAAATAAACATCTTTCTAGTAATGAATTGGTAAGTAACTTTTTATATTTAAATAATTGTTTCGATTTACGATAAATTTATAGTTGTATTTCAATTCTTGATTAAGTATATCATATTGAGAATTTTAATGTAAATAATTTGAGAGTACTTTTCTTCGCCGAAACATATGTCCTAAATTTCTTTCAGACTTGAAAACTTAGCTTAAAAGTTTCAGAAATCATTATTGCGATGACCTAAGTTACTTTATAAAAAAAAAAATCTAAACCATAATTATTACACATTCAAATCGTGTAGGTTCCTATTAGTTATTTGTTCATCTATAGTTTATTTCAAGTTATTTCTAGATCTCGTATTTCATGTAGTAGAAAATATGAAATTGGAAATCGTGTATATGTATTATTAAAATTTATTAGATATTGTTTAGTAATTATATTCGAAATATTATTAATCAACTGAATAAATTTTAAAAAGAGCACATCACTGATAAAGTAAAATTTTCGTAATCGAATCAGTGTTAAATTCTATTCCAGTTATGATCTTTCAACTTTCTTGTTAGTTGCACCTTTCCGTTTTTGTTTTGTATTTATATGCGTAGTGCTCCTTTGCATGTAGTGTGAGAGTAGAGGAAAAAACTGAAAGAAAAAGATAGATAGAGCGTGAAAGTGTGTGTGCGTGTCATTTTAAAAAATGAAAATATATCCCTAAAAGTATCGATGGAGATAATAGATAAATGGGCTGGGCTACTGCTAATCACTAAGAAATTAATAACAAATATATATCGTATGCACTTTGTAAATAATTTGAGAAGCAATCAACCCCAAACCTCATAGACTATCCAACTAAAACGGCGCCGATATCAAGAATGTACACAAAAAGAGACACATACACTACAGGTTAAAAGTATACACTTTCGTATGAACACTTTTAAACAAAATAATTTCGATATTAGTGAAACATTCGCATGAATGTAACTAAGAATGTCTATAAAGTTGTTAAACTTGCGCAACGCAAGCATATCATAATAAATTTGTCTAAAAGCAAAATCCCACACACTGGAGAGATAAATTACATACTGTGATTCAGTTACTTTTAAATATTAAATTTAAGAGCATTTAAGCAACATATCATTAGTTTGACTGGTAAGATAATTATCAATTAGTTAAATCAGCGAAAAGTTCACTATTTCATCATTGAAAATGTATTGATTGGCCAATTAGGTGAAACTTTCTCTGTTTCAAATTTAGAGACTAGTAAAAACTTAAAAAGCCGACGCGTAAGAAACTATATTTCTGACAAAATTTTGTCGTGATTCGAAACAACAAGTGTCTCCACAAATGTAGTAAAAGAATATTGCCCATTTGTAATATTATTTCTTAAATTACTTAACTTGAATAATCAAGGTTCAAATCAACTATGCTCTAAGTTCATTCTTCATTTTTTCCAAATAATTATCGAATTTCCTATTAGAAAATGTTGTTTCGTTACGTTAAGCATCTTGAATAAATGCGATATGAAATACAAATACATTCCTTTCAATAAGTAACAATTTCTATTCTATAAAATCAAAACTGAGCATTCCAAGGTTTCTCTTACATTTCTGAAACTTTTATAGGCAAGTTTTCAAGTTTCAAAGGAAACTCCTCGGGGCACGTTTCTGCTAGTGACTATGTTACCTAGTTAACTTTTACAATGGAACGTTGTCTGCCTAGCGGGAGACACGACCAGGTAAAATTACGGCGGTGGCGCACCAGCATCATCAGCGTCCCCTCGTTCTTATGGTGAACACCCAGATTAATGTGAGCGTGAGCAGCGATGGTCACGAAGAGTCATCGGTTTACCGGCGAAGGAAGCGCGATACGTGGGAGGGTCAGAATGCGTGCCTGCATACTCGACGAATCATCGGTGGCAGTGCCGTCGACAACATCGAGGACATTCCGTACATAGTCTTCATCGACACCGGGTGCGCTGGCACTATCATAAGCAATCTGTGGGTCCTCTCTGCCGCACACTGTATTGGCGTGTGAGACAACCTTTAATCTTCCACTAAAAAATTAACCCCCTATTAAAGCATTAAGTTCTGGTGATACTAGTCTAAAAACTACTTTTTACTATTCGACTTTTACAAAAAAAGTCTAAAAAACTCGATTTATATTATTGCTTTACACGATACTAACTATCAACTTTCTCAATAGGGAATCCTATAGAAGTTTATATCTTTTTGGTAGTTTATACCATTATAACTTATTAGACTTTAAACTATCAATATATTAAAAGAAAAAGAAAAATAAGAAACAGAAGGTATTTATAAATAGTATGTTTTCTTCAAGCTAGATTTTTTCTATACTTATGTCAATAACATAAGCTTTAATAACATAAATGTCAATTATACTAAATAGAAATTTAGTTTACCGATATATATCTTACCCTAATTCGACACTTTAATACTATGAAGCCTGTTAGAAGCAGCTGCAATTTTGATAGCGTCATTTTCCTGACGCAGTAATTTATATAAAGTTTAGTAAAACATTCATTAAAGAAAATCAAATCCTCTATACACGAACAAACAAAAGATCATGAAATCAATCCTCAAGTCACAATAATACAATCAGCTTTAAAATAAAATAAAAATGTTCAATTGTTTGAAACTTTTAAATAATAGTATCGAGTACTATTTTAAGAGATATTAGACACTTGCGAGTGGGGAAAATTGAATTTTTGTAAATCTTATCTACAAAAAGTAAACTTTTTATGTAAAACATTAAGGATATAAAATGAGACACTATTTCAGAATTGCATACACATATATCGGTTTAAAAGTATTAAAATAAATTCGAGTTATGGAATATCACCATAAAGATGTTTTATGTAAGAGTAACGCTATTCATGTTCAAATTATCTTAAGATAAAAAATAAAAATTATTTCGTTAAAATATATATATTGATGATATCTTTCATAAATAGGATATGCAAAATATAAATTTAAAACAAACCAGTAGCTACCCAAAGTTAAAGGTTCCGTTTTTGTAATAAACGTTGACCGTTTTTCTTTCATAAAATGCAAAATCTTGATCCAAATAAAAAATTTAATTATCAAAGACTAAATTTTTATATCTTAGATAAATATATGAAAATTCAGAACGAATGGTTCAGTCGTTTTTAAAAAGTCGACCTCGTCGTCATTCAAGATGTTATTTCGAAAAAAGCTAATCTAAAGTCTTGAAAGCTCTCTGACATACATAAGGTATTATTCAAAGCGTTTTAAAACTATTTTTACGTAAATCTCTATATTTCAGAGATTTTAATTCAATTTACTTGAAATTTCAGGGAAATTTGTGAATGGGAAAGTACTTTAAGAATATCTTATTGTTTAAAGATCGATTTTTCACATCTTTAATTATCGATAGACCATAAAATTAAACACACTCATAAAAAGATATTTATATGTGTGTCATTCGAATGCAGTTATTCATTACACCATATGTTTTATAATTTATTTCATATAAATTGTAATTAATAATAATGCATAAACATACTTTTGAATTATTTGAAAAAACGAAGAAAAATTATTTAGACTAAACAATTTGCAAAATTGTATTATTATATAAATTATTTATCGTATTAAATATATGAATTCAATTTAATTAAATAAGAAAAGCATATCTTTGAAGACATAATTAGTTTCACAAAATTAAAAATTATTATATCAATTAAATTACGTAATGGAAAAAGGTAAATACGACTAATAAATTATTTTTATTGAATATAATATAGATTTTTATTAAAAATTTCAAAGAATTATTTTTGCAATATTCTGTACATATTAATAGTATAATATTTATTTAGCAAATTTATTTGAGTATAAATGCTATTACTTATTTCATTGTATCATAAAATTTTTTATCGTGAAGTTCTATACATATATTCTGTATAAGTATACGAATTTAGATAAATTAAAAATTACAAACAAGAAACTTATGACAAGAGTATATAAGTAGGTTCATCGCATCTCTTCCATATCCAGTAGGTAAAGGAATATGCTCCGATACAAAGGAACTCTTATGAAGAATCAATCTTTGAAATATAAATCTTATCATTTAAATAAATAAGTTGATATCTGTGTTACTGATGAAATCATAAAAATCTATAATTATTTTTTATTACTCTATAAAATGCTTTATTTTTATTACGTACAATCTAAATAATTTAGTTAGAAACGTCTTTAAATAAAAGTAAAGTTATGACAACGTCGCATTTTCATTCTTTTCTGAGTATAAAAGTGTACAAGGTAACTAAGTTTTTTCAATCAAATTTATAGAATATGGCGAGTTCCTAATACATATTGAATTGTCATAAATAACTTGTATTATTTGTGTAATATAACAATTAAAAGTTAGTTATATGCATTTAAAATACTATATTTACATACAATATATACATTTAAAATTATTATTGTTTTTTTCACGAGAACATGTTGTACGGCGATTAATAGAGAATGTCATACAAAATGTCATGAAACTGCAACAAATCTTATAAGTACTTCGTTAAAATAAAAAATAAATTTATTTAAATTAATTCATAATTAAAAATATAAAACATGTCTTCTAGATATTATACCTTGAAATTGCAAATTTTTATCAGCTTTTTCTAATTTTTTATGTGGTATTGAGGGCAATCGATTTCTTTAGTATACATACAATATTCCTTTAGAAATCAAAAACAGAAATTTCAAGGTTTCTATTACGTATCTTTTAAACTATACTGAATAATATAATAAATCCTGGTTTCAAATACAATTTCATAAAAAGGTTTCTACTGGAAATTGCGCTATTTGAATGTAATTATTTTATTGTTTGCACTTTGTACATTTTGTTTATCCGAGTTATTGATTTAAAAAAATATTTTTTCTTTACTAAAGTCTAATATTAAAAGATTTCAATAATATGAATTTTATAGTTTATGAAGTTTTAGTTTATAAGTATGAAGCTTAGAGACTCGCTTTTGCTATTAATTTACAATAATTTCATATTTGTTTCTATATCTTAAATATTAGATGCAATAAATAAAATATATAAAATATATAAGAAAAATTAATTACTAATGAAGATATTCTTTTGTTAATTATTATTTTTATAAGAAAGATTGTTCTCGTATTAAAAATAGATAATTGTTTTTATGTAAATATAAAAAAATCTAGATAATGAAGTTACATTACATAAAATAATTGTTGCAAATGATGACGTATAATATTTGAGCTCTCTACAATATTAACGTACATCTGAATGTAAATCTAAGGTTAATATATATAATATTGTTTATAACAGAATAATTTTAAAGAATATCAATACAATTTGAAAATATATATTAAGGTCTATCGTAGATCTTCCAAGGCAAACAGATAGAGGAGATAGATTTGATTATATTATATAAATCATTAGAGTGTATAATGATTTATCTAGGGGGTGAAAATGACCAATGGGATGGTCGTTGACTACAACGTTTATTGTATTATTATAGCCATTGTCATTGGATGTATTTCCTAAGCCACTGCTTACATTTATCAAGACTACTCATTACGAATTATATATAAAAATAATTAAATAGTACACATTTTACGTTTCTTTAACGGGTTTATCAATGGGTTTATTGATTTTTAAAATTTTTTATTTGCGTTTCTATATAAAATAAAGCTCATTAAATTTACCGCCAATTTCAAAAGCACTAAACTTACTGCAATCCTTTTTCAACCTATAATCCGTCTGTAGTTCAGTATTAGTTCACCTTATCGTTATTTGGACTATACTAAAGAGTCTCTAATTATATGCCAATTTCCGTCTTTTCAATGGGTCTATATTATACTCAAAAGTTCTTGAAAAGTAGTGTTTTTCGAAATAACAATCTTAAAACGTTTTACTTTTATAACATACATGATAAATAATTTCGGTTCAAATGTTATTAAATGAAATTAAAGATATAACAACGTTGCCTATTTCTTCAGTTTCATGCATTTTCAAAAAGAAAGAGTTTCAACCAACTGAACTTGCCAAGTATGGCGAGCTTATGAATGCAATCCCTGAAAATAGAAGAGTTGTGCGTTGAGAGTTACTTTTGCGCAGGTTTTTGAACTGCTAGAGTGTGAATTGATTACAAATGCTTACAAATAACTTTTTTTAACTTAAACATTAAAAATAAATCATTAAGATAAGTACAAAACATTAATAAATATTTAAAGTAATAAAGTGAATACTTTATTAAAAAGAAAAAATATTATGATATATCCTTAACTTAAAAATTTAATTAACTATATAGTTAATCATATTTTGCTTGATAAATTATATTACACTCGTTTATTATATTTTATTTTGAATACTTAGTAATTTTATTTTTAAATATTATTCAAAATTTGCATTGAAAATGAAGTTAATTGTTAACTGTTTGTAGTCTACCCTTATAAAAAAGGTGTATATATTATTTGATACATTTGTTACAAACTATAAAACTATTTAAATTAAACTATATAATCTTTCATCTGTACACATTCATATTGTATGTTCAAAATGTATATAATTTATATTAGTGAAATCACTTTAATCGATTACTTTTTAATTAATTATAATCAATACAAATTTAATAATATAAATTCTTTTATATTACTTTTAAGTCTGTTAAAATCATCAGCGAAAAAAATCAGAATGAAAGTATTATAAGAATTATTCTGTCCTATATTATGTCTCGTTCACACCCGTTACACAAATTCCACGTTCTACTCAATTTCAACTTGTACATCTCGAAGGACACGATTAACGTATAATTTTAAATACTTTTAATGATCAGTAATATTCAAACCAGTAATTTTTTTTATCACTTATACTTTTTCTCTAATAATGAACTCGTTAACTGCAAACTTTAATTGTTATTTTATTAAAAATTATGTAGTTGATTTTACTGAAATTTCAATTTCTATTTATCTTAAATATTAAAAATTTTTAAATAAATATGAATATAAATATTATAATTAGTATGCTTTTTTAACTCTGGAACTCACTTAAAAAATCAAACAATTGTATTATAATGAAATACAGTTAACATACTGATAAAATTACACTTCGTTAACAAAGTTATGATTCATATCATAATAAGCTTTAATATCTTATTCTTAATGAATATAAATTGTTACAAAATCTGATGAACGTAAAAAGCGGATTATAATTTTTTTTCACCTTTACAAAGTGTTGATTATTACGAAATACACCTACAACGGAATTTAACGATGTTACAGTGTATAGTATAATTCTTTATGTTAAACTTAGAGATAATATTTATTTCTAAAATAAAGACATATACATAAAAATTTAATTTAACAGAGCTAATATTAAATGCACCTATTATAGAAAAATGATTCAGACTTAAATTATTTATTCTCTTATAGACAATTTTTTAATAAAACATATATTCAAACTTAGGATTTTTTAGAAAACAATAATTTTTATAAATAAAGCATTTTACTGATAATCTTAAATATTTATAAATAAAATCAAATAATTTATTATTATCTTATACTTTATTATTTACATGATGTTCTTGGTTACTAATTCCTCCATTGTTATATATGAAACCGTTAAAAAATTGAAAAATCATAAAGGTGAATTTGATTTAATTTAATTGAACAATTACGTAGTATTTTTTTAATTTTAGTCAACCAATGTTTGCTTACCTTAAAACGAAAATAAAGTTAAGAATTTTCTTTATGTACGTTATTCATATTCAAATTTTTTTCAGGAAAGCTCCGAAATATGTTTACGGTGGAAACATAAAACTTTTCACTGGATGCAAGCATAAGATCGAAAAAATTATTATACATCCAAATTATTATGAAAAAACGTATAAAGCTGATATCACTTTATTAAGACTGTATCAGCCGTTCACATATTCACCCGCTATTAAACCAATGTCAATGGATAGTGAAATGCCAAAACCTGGCGCTTGCGGAACTATTTCTGGTTGGGGCAGTACTCAAGTAAGTTTCAGAAATTTAAGACTTTTATGAAACTTTACGAAGTACATATGATAAAATAGGTTAAAAATAACGATTTAAGATACATTTAATTAGCTACATTAAAATTAATTGTACTAAATGCACAGAGATGAAACGTAACGAGAAACAATACATTACAGTTAAACAATTTTCAACGCATAATTAATTTTCAAACTATTGAAGAATGTATAAAATCAATTATCTTGAAATACTGTGTCAAATGAAAGGCATTAAATGGTTGATCATGAATTTATCGTGAGAACTTAAAAATTTCAAATGGTGTTTTACAATATTACGAAATGCAAATTTTTACATAAATTAAAATTTATTTGTTAAGTAATTTAGCTTAACACTAATGTAATTTATGAACTATATAATTGAGGCGAATATTTAAGAAAAATGTATCTTCTATTATATTATTACCTAAATATCTTCAAAAACCATATTTTTCACTATATAAATTTCATTAATGAATTTTTAATTATAATGAAAAAAACTTTGAACTTTACGATAGATTCGTTTGATGATGCGAATATCATTAAAAAAAGTAAACAAATTTTTGCAATACTTCGTAAAGAAATACTAGGAGTTACAACATTCTGTAAAATGATATTTCATAAATAAAATATAACACCTACCAGTCAAAAGAAAGCAAGGTCTTAATATCGATGTCTAAGATCTAACTAATAAATTAGATAGGATACAATAAAACAACTGAGTTTCGTTCAAAATAAAGTGATCTTCAAAAATGATTTCCTGAGTATCGGGCAAATTTATCTTTATAAATATTAAATAAATATTGTATATTTTATATATTAACATTGTTTTATTGTAATATTTAAAATTATTTTTTGAATGTTAATCACTAATAATTGTTCAAATAAAATATTTATCATAGGCTCCAGCTTGTACACCATAATGTAACCATATTAAATGTTTATAAATATATATATATATATCTTTTTATGTGTACGTGGTTTACATATGTATCATGAAATTGCTAAAAATTACGTAATGTTTTGTAAACTTAATTACTATTAAATTAAAGAAATATTCAGAATAAATAAATAATAAACAGAATGAGAGTCTAAAAATTAGTTACAGTATGTTTTAAGTCTGATAAACTTATATAATGTCAATAATTCGATTTAGTATTTATTTAGATTTCGAAAGTACTTTACTTTGAATAAATACTGTGATTTTTCATCATAGAATTATGACCAATGCACAATAATATAATTTGATGTGAAATCTAACATTATAGTAATAAAAATTGAAAGTAATATACTTATTTATAAATTATTAATTGAAAAGCAATTTATTATCTTTTCAAACCAGCAAGAGGTTAGTAATAAATCGCTAATTCCAGCAAATCTGCTTCTTAATTCATCATTATTTTTAACTTCTTAATAATAATGAAACAAAATACTAAACAAACTATTAAATAAAATTAAATGCTCAATGAATAAAGAGATTTTTACTAAATTATTTATAAGCACTTAAGAAAATTATTTTGGGCCTAAATAAAACGTAAAATTGTAAATAAGTTAAGTATTGTTAAAACTCTACGTAATTAATGAGATTATGAAAGAATCTACCATCTTTGAATTCTTGAATTCGAGATTATATCTCGTGACATAAATTTATACGAATTAAACCCTAAACTTCGCACAATTATTTCAACACAGTTTTCTTTTTCAATTTTTTCAATGGCCTGATATGATTACAATAATCCTTCAAACTTTTATTGCCCCATACATCAATGATGTTTTACTAGATCAACATAAAATATAATCAAGTCGTACTTCGCTACTTGCAGGTAGGAGGGAAAATGGAGTACTACTTAAGGACGACCACGTTACCAATTATCCAGAGAGATAAATGCAGGATGTTTCCAAATATAGACGAGGATCAATTCTGCGCAGGTTTCCAAGACGCTCATACGGATACCTGCCAAGGAGACAGCGGTGGTCCTTTCATCGTGAACAACCTCCTGGTCGGAATAGTTTCGTTTGGCTACAAATGTGCCATGCGCGAAATTCCCGGAGTTTACGTTAACGTGCCGTACTATCGAAAATGGATAGAAAATATCACGGGTATCGAATAATAATAAAATGATCTATGAAAATATGAATTTATATTTTCTGGTACATTATTATCTTTCTTTAGTGCTGGCTATCTAACGTCGTCCCTTCATATTTAGAATAAATCGGTATTTTTATATTAAAATTGTTTTTCAACATCTGATGCATAATGGTACCCAGTTCGAGGTACATTTATTTCTTTATTTTTTTCCGTAATAAACAGCTAAATTTGTTAACAAAAGTTATCAATACTTATCATTAAATTCTTATGTTTTCGTTATCAGCGTTATCATAACGAATAAATTATTACGCATGTACGTTTCATGGGAATTGTCAAATAAAAATTTAAAAATGAAATTGTTCTTCTATTTTTGTAAAATATCGTAGTCAAATTTTAAGTAACGTGGTTTTTTTTTAAATAATTAAATTGCGACTACTATTCTATCTCGTCATTCATTTTTATGTAATTATAAATCTTTAAAAACCGCATCAATTGATATTGCATAAATACATTCAAAGTGACATTTATTAAAAATCTGCATATAATACGAACTCAATACTACATATAATTTAAACTCAACTCAACAACAATAATGATACACGTATAACATTTAAACGAAACTCGCTGTTTTATAATTTATATTTTCCGATTGTGTCTGATCAGTAAAGTACTAATGTAATGATCATTTTATAATTAGAAAAAACCAGGTATGTTTAGTAGACAAATAGAAGTATGATGGATTTATGAAAGGGAAATATATTTTATTTAAATCTATTTGATTACTTTTTTAATGAATCAATGATTAAGCACATGTGATGTCAAAGGTATGCAACATACACTCTCTTTTTGGCTTATGCTACATGTACTGCTAAGTGTAGGATAAAGCTATAATCCTATTATTAACGTTTGGTATCACAAGTAATGAATAATATAATAAACGACAATTAATATCAGTCTAAATAAATTATTTAACGCCCAAAGAGTTGGATTCAAAGAATAGAATCTTCTATTTCATTTATTACCTTAAGGATGGATTCAAACAAATAACACCACTCGAATTTAGTGTAGTGATAACTCGAAAACTAAACGTTAGAAATTATATTCTTCGGATGAATTTCAAGTTCATCAATCAATACAATGCCGATGCCTTTCATGCATCAATAATTGCGTACATTTTGAATCCAATGACGAATAGAATGCTTACTCTTTAAAATTATATAAGCAATTTGTATTGATTGTACAGTGCAATGTGTAAAATATAGATCTTAGAGACGCTGATCACATATCTGCAATCGTAGGTATATTAGATCAGAACAGTAACATAATATTGACTAGTAAAGTGTAATAAATTGTAATGGCGATTGTATAATAAAGTCTAAAGCTACCAGTCGATCACCGCAAGTCCAGAATTGTGTATCTCTAAACCAAGGAAGTGAACTGTGAATATCTTTATTGGAGTGTATTAGACATATATAACAGGCTTGTAATGAAATAAAAAGAATTTAGTACTTGAAATAGTTAATTTATATTTAATAGCTTTATGTTTAAAAGAATGAAAGAGTTTGGACAAAATTTGTATTTTATACAATTAGTTATATTTTGATAATTTATTATTTATACTGGTTTTATCTGACCTCTGAAAAGTTCTGAAAAGTTTTAATATTTTCTATATTAAGCATAGTCCTTTTTTACCTGTTAAGCTAAGGAGCAAGTGAAACGACAAGAATAGAAACAATTTTCTTTTCTGCCATGTTCTCGAGGTCTCGAAAGTTCTTTGTTTTATACAATGATTTTTTTATTTTAAATATTACTTGGTTTTAAAATAATTAGATAGTTACGTTTCAGAAGTCTCATTCGTAATTTAATTCTTAACTTAATTATTTTTTGTGTACCTTACGTACGTACATGATTGTATGTAATTAATGTATCCTAGATAATACTATTCCCAACGCAGACATTTTAAGAGAAACTTCGTAGAAAAATTTCTACTAAAAACATTTATATATTCAAAATTTACTATTTATACATGTATGATATTCCTTTCTCTTTTTTAATATTATCATTTATTTTTTTAATAATTCTTAAATCTTATTATTATTGTTATTAATATTATTTCAATATTATATCTACAGAATATAATACTTTTACTTTATCAAATACATTTACTTTACATTATACTTCTTATAAAAGTTATTATTGATATTATAATATCTTATAATATTATTTTATATTAGTTTTATATTTTTCTATCTGATTTATAACATTTTCGTATATTTGTATTGACTTTTTAAAAATAGTTCTCATTACACGCACGCGCGCAAATACATATAATATTGCATAAAACTTTTTCGTGATCATAATAATAATCATTCATAATAAAATATTTTTTATAATTAATTTTATGTATTTATTTGTATATATAGATTTATTTGTATATACAGATTTACTTGTGTACACAAATTTATTAGTACATAAAATCAATTTTCCTAAAAAATATTCATTAGATTATTAGAAAAAGCATGAAGTTGGCAGATATATCATAAATTTAGATATATTGTAAATTTCCTAATATTTATTAAAATGTTATATATTGGAAAGGAATTGATAAAGACCATTGTATTTGTTAGCAATTACAAAAATTATGTGCATTACTGTAGATAAATTTTGGATTTCCGTTTTAAAAAATTATAAGAAAATTTGACCTTGTTAAAAATAGAAATCCAAGAGTTAATATTTAATACCGAAGCATTAAATTTAAATTTCATAAAGTAATTAAATTTAATACAGTAGCTATATATAAACAAACTAAATTAATTTTCTGTATAAGAAGTATTATTAAAAGTTAATTCATGAAGTTTAAATAATATCTTTACTTCCCGCCTAACGAGTATATGCGCAGATCCGAATATATGTCGTATTGGGCACGGCACGGTCATATGATTTAACTTCACAAAACAACAGGTGTGTAGTAGCTATACTTGTTGCATCATGTCATATATCAAATTTGCTGATCATAAATAAGCTAATTTTTTACAATTCATAATTCTTATAAAACTACAATCTAAAATACAATACAGGAAATCGATTGTACATATTATTTGGTGTTTATAAATATATAAAGGTAACTATTTGGTAATATTTTCTGTTTGTTTTTTTTTATCATAAATGGATAAATAAGTTAACAAAAGGACAAATACTTTTATTTATATTGCATAGTAAAATTAAGAAAATACACTAGACTTTCAAAACATGTTTTTTATTTGTAGATGATAAATATACATAAAATTAGCAACATATTTTTATCTAATTGATTAAATTGTATCTGTACATATTATGTAAATTAGGTATCTATACGTGCATGCTGACAAGTTATATATATATACACAGTTTCTTCAGATTCTTCGTAAAAACATTTATAATATTTTAATAGTATAACTACATTATAAGATTTTTTCATTAAAAAAGTCTACATATTAAAGAATATTTAAAACATATATGGGAAAAAATGATTATAATGATATGGTCTTTGCATTATGCATACATACACACACACAATATACCTTGTCTGATTATCTACCTAGCAAGTTCTTTCTATCACAGTTATGACTGCAGAGAACAGATAAGAAACTGACAGAGCTAATAAAGCTGGAAACAAAAAATCATCAGTGTTCATTTTGATTTATGTTATCTACTTATTACAAGAGTGTAAAATTTATAACAAATAATAGAAAAGAAATCACAAATAATGACCACTTTGAATTTAAATAAAGTTAAAATTATAAAAAGAGAGCTTCATGTTCCAATACTTGAAGAAGTTAAAAATGGTAATAATTTGATTTAATTGTTTAAAAATAATGAAGATTACTTTTTCTATAAAATTTAATAAATAAAGTATTCAAATAACAAATTGCAGTGTTTATTAAAGCCTTAAAAGAAAATTTTGAAGAAGTTGAAATTGAAGTTGTTGACTGTCCTGATTTAACTGAGCAGCCTTTTACTTTGGCAGCTCCAGGTACTAATTTATATTTATAAAATAAATTTTTTTAAATCAATTTTTTAATTTTTTGTTATCATTTATAATATTATAATATATCTATATGTCAATTATATTTATAGGTCTTGGCGGTAGATTGACTATTGTTGAAGTTGGTGGTCCATCATATTTACTTCCAATGGTTCAAAGAGAGAAAGTATATGATGTTCAACCACTGCTAAAGGAACTCAAGTATGGAGACAGAGCATTTATTGCAGGTGCTGGTGCAGGACCTTGGCCATATTTAAATAGCAACTGTGAAGTAAATTAAATATCCGGAATTCTAATATAAATTTTGTAAATTTTTGAAACTATGATTGTTGTAATACTTCTATTTTTATGATAAAATATTTATATTTATTAATTTAAATTTTGTATAAAACTAATTATTTATTTTAATATTATTATTATTTGTTTTTATTTTATATAAATTTAATTACAATATTAATATAAATTCTTATGTGAAAATGCTATAATTTTCTAAAATCTATTGGTAAATTATTTTGTTATGAGTAAAATACTTGAATTGTTATTTATAATATATTTGTATATTTTTAGTTAATGATGAATGTTATGATAAATTCAATGAAAATAAAAAATGGAACTCGCATTGCATCTGTTAACAAAACTAATGATACTTGCTGCTTAGAGACCTTGAAAGGAAATGAAACCCGATTTGCTGTTCTTGCAAATTTATTTCTTTGTGAAGGTATTCCTGGAAAAGTATTAAAAGTTAATGTCAAAAAAAGAATTGGTAAAAAAGATTTTATAGCTAGTATGCAACAAGCCTTAGCAGAGCATTATACAGACAAGCTTATTGGTAAGCTAATGCTTTTTGTATTTAAATAAAAATTATTATACACAAAATCACATATTTTTATTAATAGGCTTAGGAGGAGTATTTGTAATAAAAGAAGGTAAAGTTAAGCAACATGTTATGCCAGATTTTTCTGAAAAACCATTAAATAATATTAAAGAATTGGATAAGTGGTTACATTTCTATGATATGTCAGCACCACTTATAACAATTGGAACTTTTGTTTCTGCAGAGACAGTACGTTTATACGATTTTAACTTATTTTCAAAAAAATTATTTTACATATATGATAGATTATTTTATCCTTATCACTATAAAATAACAACAGGGATTTAGATAAAGTTGTAACTTTATTAAAACTTTATTGGAATTAAAATTAATTTATTATCTTGGCAGGATTTAGACTTAAGAGTACAGCACTTTCACAGTTTTTCTCATCATGGTGAAGGTGGTCATTATCATATTGATACAACACCAGATACTGTTGAATACTTAGGTTATTTCAATCTTGGTGAAACACTGTACAGAGTGGATCAACCAACAGAGGTACTGAAGTTTGGTAAAGATTAAATTCGTTAAAAATCTTATTTGTAAAAATAAAAAAATGTCCTAAGTGCCTAAATATTATTCCATACAATAATAATTCTAAAAATCTGTGATTTAAACTTGAAAAATTTGTAAACTGTGATATGTATGTCACAACAATAAAATCTTTTATTTTTCAATTAATATACCAGTTTTATAAAATTCATATATTTTAAATTTAATCTTGAATAGGAATTATGAGTCTTTATTAATGTTCAAATTTTAATACAGTTAAGAAATACTCAATAATAATTTTACTTTAATATGTTTCATAATCATTTCATTTATTACATAGAACAATTTATAATTTTAAAACTTACTGTGAGTGTATTAAGTAGTTTAAACTTTTCCTTTACTGTATTAGTAGTACATATTTTACTGTAAATTCAATATTTATAATGGGTATCAAAAATGTTTATTTTACAATATCATTTGAGTAATTATGTCAATGTAACAATACTTCGTATTGCACTTCAGAAATAAAAAAATATTGTTTAAAAAAAATTATAGAGCCTTATTTAATTCAAAATGCACATTCAAAATACATTTAAAAATAAAATACAGATATAAATAAAGAATTATAGAACTTATAATTTATCAATTATTATTGTATTATATTTAATTAAAATTATAAAACAAAAAATGAAATAATTTTTAATATAATTTTTTTAATTCAAATTATAACAATCGCTTAAATATAATTTATAATTTTAAAAATGTATCTGATAAATATTTCTTACCTAATTACATGTTTATAGTATGTTAATTGTTATATACTTACGATATATAATTTTAAACTTTAAATATTATACACTTAAATTCAACAAATGTATTTAATGTATTCTGAAACATTTAATTAGTCTTAAAGTAACTAGTATCAGACAAACTGTAAGTTGTATTTTATATAAACTCAATGCTAGAGAACAATGACTATTCTAAAATAATATTTATTACTCAGTTTGCTTATTTACAATAAACTAGTTTCATTCTTGTGTTATACACGATACACAAGTTTATTACTTTTATGATTTACATTACAAAATTGAAAAAAAGTTCAAATTAATTAAAGATAGTTTAATTGAAAAATAAAGTCTGTTGTTTACCTCATAAGAACTTATGTACAAAACAATGAATCATAAATAAAAACATTTTTGTTATATATCTAATAATTATTTATTCAAAGAAAAATACAACTACGGTTAACAGTGAATTACGCCACCATACCATATATCCATAAGATAATATGTACAATGTATATGTCCTTCCTCTTCCTTGGCAAGTCATATTTTTAACTTGCTTTGGATGAAAGATTATCAATTTAATTCTTAAATATACTGTATGTATATCTAAATATACTATATAGCTTACATTACAACTGAACTGGTACATGTAATAGAAGTTCTTCCTCGGAGCGACTAAAATTTGCCCATGTTATACTACAATACATTTGTTTATGCTATGTATGAGACTAAATGTATTTCAATTTATAGTTAGACTTAAGCCAAAACCACAATTACTTATACATTCATAATTTGCTTCATGAATTAAATCAATGGCTGAATTACATAATAATTCTATATTGGTACTCTTCCATTTCTTCAATGCTTACAACGCCGTATCTTTCAGTACGTGCTATGTTTTTGATGCAAGCGCAAACTGTTTTTATACAATTACAAATAATAATTTAAGAAGTCCAATAAAGACTTCTTTTAAATTAATATCGTTACACAAACAAGGAAAATCTTATGTAAATATATACATTTACATATTCATAATAGTGTATTTTTTGCTTAATATTTTGTCGCTTAAATTTGAATATTTTTTACTGTACCTTCAGAAATTTTATGACATTATTTACAAGCTAAAGCGCAACTCACAGCAAATTCACACATTCAAATAGAATTTGTACCATTAATTTTTTATTTTTAGAGACGTCACTGACTTAAAAGTATTTAACTTTTTTCATTTAGTCAGTTCAGTATGTTACATTTATTTTTGATCAATTAAGCTATTCGTATCTATAATTTATTATTTTTTATAAGGGTATACAGTACCTACCTATTTATTAACGATAATTAATAATTAATGATAATGATGCTATGTATGCTTTCAATAGTCTAATATAACATAAAAGAATTTATTTTACTATTTAACTATTCTTTATAAAATTTTAATTAATGATAATTAACAAATATTTTTAACTACTCTAAATAAATTTAATTTGTTTATCATTATTTTGATGTATTTATGTATAAAAATATGCACTTAAAATTATATTTTCCTAAGTATTAAAACATTCATTTTAAACAATTTTAAGAAAATAACGCCTCTTTTGATTAAACGTAAATTATCGACGAAGTTACAATTTATATAAAAAAATACAAATTATAGAAAGAACTGTCTAGTACTTGAAGACTATTTGATTTTATCAAACTATTTATCTAAAGAGAATCTAATGATGAATTATTTTTACCAAACTTTCTCTTATCCAACACTGTACACATTTTATTATACATAAATTTCAAGGAGTAAAAATTACATTCACCTTATAGATATTCCTAAAATTATAAATCAAACTTAAAATAAACTGTAACTTCAAGTATCGTCAACAAATGGGAGAAAAAAAAATCTTCAAATGCTTCGCTATGTTGTCAAATTCATATTGTCAAATTATGATTTAGAAATTTAATACATTTCTTTGATTAACTTCGATTATAAATATTTGGCGAAAATGCTGAGAGTAACTTATTATTTTAATTGTAACTTGAATTATTTTATAACACTTTTTATGATAAATGCTAGATATGATTTTCTATTTTTACACTTTTCAATATGAAGGTAAGCTGGTTATTTTTGGCTTGTTGGTGCGTCTCAATACATCGTTTCGGTTGTATGTAAATTCGTAATTTT
The DNA here is from genome assembly GCA_018907045.1 of Wiebesia pumilae. Classification (NCBI taxonomy): domain Eukaryota; kingdom Metazoa; phylum Arthropoda; class Insecta; order Hymenoptera; family Agaonidae; genus Wiebesia; species Wiebesia pumilae. The sequence goes on from JACCHZ010000033.1 coordinate 1,853,121, forward strand.
CGGAATTAAAAAATTTGATATTATGTACAAAGTTTCTTTCATACAATTTATCAGAATATCGTATGTAATTTACATTTGACATATTAAAAATTTCCAAACACTTATTATGTTCACGAATAGTAAACGCATCTTAGTACAAAGAATGTAAGCTTCTGTATATTACATGTATATAAATATAATTAATGCATCAAAAAATTTCAGTTTATTCGTAATCATTTGTGCAGATCGTCTACAATTAATGGATTAGATCAAATTTTAATAATCTGCAGAGCTCAAACACTTAAAAAATTTATACAAAATTTTGTCCAAGTCATTTGGATCAATGGTACATTCTTAAATTTTTAATCTTATCTCTAAAGGATAAAATATAAATTATAATTTATTGTAGATATCTTGTATGTAAAAATTTCACAACTGTCATTCTGCGACAATACAAGAGTAATTTTCATTAAAAATTTTATAATATAATTTGACTTGTTACGCAGAATGCTTGTAATATATTTATGATCTAAAAGCTCGAAGCAATTCTTGTGTTAAATGAGCGACACATGTCGCGTATTTCATTGATGTAGTGTACAATGTGCGAGGAAATAGTTTTACTTTATTTTATTTTCTTTTCTCTTTTATTCGTAGTACGATTTATATGTGTATTGTCTAGATGAAATTTGAATAACTTAAAATCTAGTAGCGACTAAGCTGATCAAAAAATTTACGTCAATAAAATATATTGTAATAGAATACATTCCGAACTATATCTATTGATGCTTTTTTCAATACAACTTGCCTAATATAAAATGTTACATGAGATTTTCTTGGTTCAGCAGTAGAATTACTGTACTGACATTTTCAAAGCTGTTCAAAAGTATAATAGTATAATGTGACCGACGACGTGATGATTATTCTTGCAAAGTCCTATACCTAATCCTATGAACTTCGATATGAACACAAAAATTAAAACATTTCTTTCGAAAAACATGAACACAGGCAAAGTACAAAAGGATTACTAATAGACAATTATTCAAATATATCAGTAACTTTAATTAAAACATTTTTTAAAATAGAAAAATTCTTTGTGAACTGATCAATATTGTCAAAGTTCATACGTACGAATGATTAATATTCGACAATAATGGGAGATCGCGCGCCACTTACTTTAAAAGAGCAACGTGTGTTTGATATTTGGTTCGACATCTAAACCAATTCAAACTAAATTAAACATGAGCACTATTTAAGAGAATGAATAACTGAGTCATACTAATACATGTATCTCTTTAAAAGTTCTATAATATAATAAATAATCAATTTTAAGAAATTAATCTACACTGTTCATTTGTGTGTTTGTGTGTGTGTGTGTGTATATACGTATGCATGTACATATACGTATGTCCATAACCACATACGTATAAATCTCCTTAATCAATGAATATTGACCGCTTTAAACTTAATCAGTTATCTATTAATCGCTTAAAATAAATTACAACAATAATACTCGATTTATTCAATCGTAAAGAGCACCCATGTCTAATGTAAAAAAAAATTTCAAACAAGCCTTCAGTTCTTACGTTTGATCGTTTCCCTGGATAAAAATGTATGGATGTATGATTGCAAATGAATGGAGCGGAAAGTGGCTATGCTTTCTTTAAAGTAGAACAAACCTCGAAACTCGTTTGGTCCAAGTCGCCGTCGAGTGGAATCAAATATGTATGGGTACGTGCACCAGCAACTCGGCGCGTGTCGAAAACGCCGCAGCGCACATCTCGCAGGTGTACTCAAGAGTGTCCGGTATAATGGTCTCTGGCACTGATTCCTCCACCGAGCCAATCAAGCTGTGCACGTCGAGGATACTGTCAGACGTCGATTCGACTTTTACACTAAGCTTCATATTTCCTGTATCCGAGCCTATCTCTTCCACATGATTTACTTTGTCTAGATCCGGGAGTATCGATTCTTGCACTATATCCTGTTCAGAAACGACGCTCGCCTCGAAGGCCACCTCAAGATTGTTGCCATCGATCACGGACTCGAACAGCTGTGTTGGTTGTACCTGCTCTTCTATCAGCTCCTCCTCCTGATGATCAAGGTTATTATTATTCGGCGTGTCGGGGGAAGCTGGTAGCGGTTTCTCTTTGAGTTTTCTCGCCCCAGTGGCTTGTCTCCGCTTCGTCCTCTTAACGGTCACTCGCCTCTTCATAAAAGGCTTCTCCAGCTTCTCGAGGCTCTCCTGCTTAAAATCGAGGATATTGCCATTGTTGTTTGTCGTGTGATTTTGTCTTGCAGTTACTTTTGGCAGACCGGGCTCAATCTTGATGTTGACCATCTCGATTTTGGGGACCTCGGTTTCAGCCGTCTCACCATCTCTTACCTTTGGAAAAATTGCAGGAGTAAGCTGCTGTCTACCCTCCACGTGATAGCTGACATTCTTTGTGCGTGGCCTATTTCTCTCGCCACTAGGAAACATGCCTGGAGTCTTCTGCTGCTCGCTCGGTATCACCTTTGGCGTCCTTGTCACCATAGTTTTCGTTTTCTGACCCTTTTTCACCCCATCCGTCCCTATCTCCACGGGTACTCGCGTCTTTTGCGTGTGAATCATCTTTGGTCTGCCTGGGTGATTGCCCGAGGGTGCATCCGTCCCGCTGATCACAGCTGCGGCTCCACTTTTCTTCTCGTCCTTCTTCTGCTTTTTCTTCGGGGTTTTCGTCTTTGTTGGATATGTCTTCGAGTTACTCACGATTGAATTAATGTTCTGCAGTGAGCTTTCGAAACTCTTTAGAACATTCTGGTAACCCTCTTCAACGTTGCTGCGGTATTGTTTCGTCTTCTTACCAAGCTTGCGCTTTGTGTTTTCGTCCGAGTCCGAAGGACCATCAAGCATGTCGAAGGACTCGCTCATACGGGAACCAAGCGTCGACCCCTCGTGCTTTAACTTACGCCGGCGCTTGTACTTCCGCGGCCCAGATTGTGGTTGCCGGCGCATCGCCGTATTCTCATCGCAATGTGCAACTATGTGAGCAACAAGTTCGTCCGATGTGGGCAACGTGTCACCACAAACCTTGCACATATAGGGCGTCAAGCTGTTATGGCATTTCGGATCAGGACCTGAGTGATGAGCCCTTACATGCTCTCGCAATACCACCTGAGAATAAAATCGTCCCCATTTTGAGATTTAGTGTTATTTTATAACTTTATTTGCTTAAAGAATTTTTGAGACACTGACTTTTTGAAAAATACATTTTACTATTATTGTAAATTGAGTATACATTGCCTAATTCAAATATTATAAACTATTTACGAATTAAATTCTATCCGTTTCATGATTTAATTTAGTGTTATTGACGCCTTTTCACATTTATCGCTTTTGTAACTTGCGATAATTTTGATCATTAGAATTTTAGAAAAAAAAAAAACTATACTTACTCTTTGATTGAAAGCACGAGGGCATATGGCACATCCGTACGGTTTCTCTCCCGTGTGTATCCTTTCGTGCTTCCTGAGAGTGCCACCATCAGCAAAAGCTTTCCAGCAAAAACGACAACCATAAGGCCTCTCACCGGTGTGTATGCGGATATGTATCTGTTGCGAACTGCGACTACCAAAAGTTTTACCACACTCTCTACAGGGAAACGTGCGCCCACCCAAATCTTTGTTGTGTGAATGACGATGGCTGACCAATGCTCGACCGTCCGGAAATTCCTCTCCGCACTCATCACAAGCAACCATTTTATTACGATGCGATACCATATGTCTAGACATAATTTTAAGACTTGAAATTTGCAACTTCAGACCCGTACTATAATGCCTATTATTTAAATTTTCTATGATCATTAAATTCCTTTTCATAAAAAATTTGGAATTATTTAAAGTTTACAGTTTTAACATCGAAATACTTACTTAAGAAAATTTGATATTGTATTTAAAATCATAAATTTATAACTAAATTTCATGTCTATTTAGAAAATATTAAATAGATTAAAAGTCTTATAACGTACATAAACAAGTGTAGTAAGAATAAATCCGTAAAATAAATTAACCTGTTTTTAGTTTTCAAGAAAGTAATTACAAGAAAAAAAAAAAATATATATAATTACCAATTTTCCCATTAAAATATTTATGTACATAAATAAAAATTTTGTTTTAACAAAAGATATAAATTAATTTATATTTATTTTTTATTTTACGATTTTTATATTTTAATTTTTTAATTTAATATTTTAACCAATATCTAACTAAAATGATTTTGTTTCTAAACAACACATTTACATTTTTTATTGTGAAAATTACTGACATTTAAAATTTTCTAAGATTTAGTTTGCAAATAGATTAAAACATAAATAAATAATACCTTCGCAACCTAGCTTTACTGTGAAAACGTTTCCCGCATTTCGTACAACCAAATGTTTTATCAGTATTATGAATCCATGAATGTTTTAATAAACTTCGTTTATCTTTGCAAGTTTTTCCACATAAAACACATGTGTTCGGAGGTGCATCTTCTGCATGCATTTCACGAACATGCTCAGCAAGTTCAGCATCATCGCGACATTTTTCACCACACAATAAACATCTGCGACTGGGCGACCTACTGTATCAAACAAAGGAGTCAAATAGAATTTTTTATACTTTCCGAATAAAATAATATTAATTTTAATAAGAGTGCTTACCTTGCATGTAATTCAGCATGTGCCAGTAATGCTAAGGCTTCTTCAAACCATTCACCACATACATTACAAACATGATGTTGACTGGAACCTTCCAATGTATCAATTTCTTGTTTTATGTGAATTCTAAAAATTATTATTTATTACTTTTCTTATTTGATTAAAAAATTAATTATTTCATTTGGATAGCACTTACTTCCTATGTCTTTTTAAAAGATCTAATCTGTGAAAAGGAACTCCACATGTATCACAAAAGAATTCACCAAACCTTTCATCTCCTGCATATGTGGACTCATTCTCTATTTCTTCCTGATCAGACTGAATGATACCAATGCCATGCTTGATTTTCATATGTTCCTGGAGTGTATTAATATCCCAAAACATTTCACCACATGATGTGCATTCAAATGGACTATCTCCACCATGAATCCGAGAATGTGATGCTAAGGCTTTTTCTCTGGCAAAACCAACTCCACAAAATTGACAAACATAAGGCTTTGTAGCATCGGTAACTGGCCAGCGAGAAATCTGCTGTTCACTAGTTGTCAATTGATCTGTCCACCTACACCACGTAATAAAATTAATAAAATTAACGAATTCTTAAATAATTTCATTACTTTACTAAATAAAATTTACTTGATACCAGTAAATAAATTATAATAAATATTATTATTAGCAACTGAAGTATAATAATTGAATTTAGTAAATTAAAATAAGGTAAATTATTATAAAACTTTTTAAAACTATATAATTTATTCTTTAAAAGTGAATACTTTTTGCTTTAATATATAGTTAACCTATTTTAAAATTATTCCTAAATACTGTTTGAAGTTTTTACTAAGTCACATAAAAAAAAGAAAAAGAAACACAAATTCACTAAAGAGTGACCCACATACCTCACCTCCCATTCCTTATGGTATATTAATGTTCATTTTTTATTAATACCAAATTCACGTATTTATTTTTTTTAAATTATCTACTTTATTTTATATTTCATTCTGAAATACTTATAAGATATATGAATCAACAAAATAATAATTCATTTCTATTATACTCTATTACAACTATTTATTAAATACATTAATTTGAAAGGTTAATAAATTAAGAATAAATTATTTTGTTACGTTTAATGATAATATTCTGAAAATTAATTTATCAAAATAGTTTTTTATAATATTAAAAATTCAAAAATATTAAAAAAATAAAAATATTTTCACTGAGAGAAGAACTATCAATCAACGAAAAGTAGTTATATCAAGTTACCAATATTCTACTTTATTATTATTAATCATAAAATTACAATTTTATAATTTCAAAATAATTTTTCAAAAATCAAATTACTTTTTTTAAATCATCATTTTTTCACTTAAACTCATAAACTTTTAAAATTTAACTTTTTTGTGGATTTTTTGAATTAATTGATAATAAAGAAATTAATAATACATACTAATAAAAAAATAGTTCTGATTTATATTTTATTTTAAATGAAATTAGGAGCTTATTCTTTCTAATTTGAATCTACATCAATAAAGCACTAAATTGTCAGTGGATAATTGCTATTTTACAATTTTATACAAACATTTTTTTGCATTTTTTAAATATATTAAAATATACCCAAAAGTTTAGATTCTTTGTTAACTATTTCATAGAAGTTGATAACCTTACGAAAACCAAATCATCATTGAAACAGTTTTTCATAACCATACTAGAATATTGTACCAAGGATTTAGTTGTAAATTACTTGATAATACACATTTTTAATTAAAAATATAATATAATATTCTACAATGACATGAAAAGTAATATTGTGCATAAAATATATTTTTTTAAAAACAGGAAGACGATAATTATAAATAATACAATTCTAAATAAGCTTAAGTAATACATACTTGGTCATATCTAACTTTGCTCCATCATCAATAATTCGCTTATTGCCTCCAGGAGTAGTTTTACGCTTCCTAGGAATATTTGTCTGTACTCTCTTTCGACGACCTTTTACAGGATGATTTTCTTCTTCCTCAGTAGCTAATGGATCTTCCAGATCATCATCCAAACCATCTCGAGAAGGAGCATATGCATGAATTTTTAAATGATTCATTAAATCAGACTTTCTTACATAACGAGCACCACATAAATTACAACCATGAGGACGTTCTGTTTGATGAGTTACCATATGATTCATTAGATTTGCTTTTTTTCTAAATCGTTTACTGCAGAAATCACATGGATAAGGTCGTGTATTTGTATAAGAATCTTGATCGATAGGTAAAGGTATTTCCATATCATCATATTCCAATAAATTATCATGTGAAACTTTAGTCTCTGGTACTTCCATTCTATAATAAGCAATATAATTTATAAAAACTTATTTATTAAGCTGTCTATTATGTATAAAAGAAAATATATTGTTTAAAAATAAATGATAATTATTATAAGGTAATAATAAAACTTTATAAATTTTTAATAATTTTTAATATTTGACATTTTAAATTTAATATGATGTAATCTTTCTTTTAAATAAAAATTTCAATTTAAAAATTTCAAAATTTTATTGTGTAATTTTTTCTGATTAATAGTTTTAGCTTAATTTTGTCCACCAATTTATGAAAATTGTAAAAGCCCTTAACATATTTACTATTTTTAGTTGGTTAACATAATCAAGAATATTAAAAGCTGAGATTATTGCATTTATTATAATTATTAAGTAATATTAGTTATTAATTTAATGAATAATTACAAAAAGTAAACTTACCCATCATCTGGGCCTGATCTATCCCAGTTATCTGTAATTACTTCCTCGGTAACTTGTATATTAAGATAATCATGACCCTGATCCTGTGGAACAATATATATCGATTCCATATCGCTTGTCTGTGGAACCATTAGGATCTCTGTATCTGCTATAGGAGTAGAATCTTCTACAACAGATTCCACTGTCTCTTCTACAGTTACTTCTTCGCATGCTCCTACAACTTCCTCTACAGGAGCATCTAACTCTGCCTCTAGACCACATATTACTTCCTCGTGAATAACGTTGCCAACCTCCTCTACCCATTGTAGGGTTAAATCACCACCAACATCCATTGTCAGTGTTTCTAATGCTACTTTATCACTGACACCACTGCAATACAAGATAAACCAGGGAAATTAGTATGTTTTTAGACCATTGGAAAGTACTCACACTCAATTATTTACTTCAATTCATTCAACAAAAATAAAAATTAGTCCCAACATTCAAATAATCATTAAAACAATAAAAAGAAACCTGGAATTGTAATTTTCAAAATAAAACCATTATATACAGGTCAGCAGGATCCCTTTGACAAAACACAATCATATACACATCAAGCAACTTGGCACCAATCGAAATAAGAACTCATCCTAACTAATTTCAATTCAAAAAAAAATAACGTCGCGATCACCTCAAATAGTTTGGTATGCGCACCTTCAGTTAATCTAGAGCAATCAAGTTCCGTTCTGTTGACATGTAAGGTTATAATTATATAGGTTATGCTCTGAAAAACTCACGACGAAAGATCCTTTGTTCGTTAATATGCCAATACAAGGAAAAGATTGCATAACCGGGCGACAGCGGCGAAGCCGCTTCACGAATACGGAAAGAAACGTTCGCAAAAATCCGACGCACTAGCATTCGAATTGCTATGCCGTATCAGCCATAGCCTCTATCTACCACTTTTTCTTTCTTGTCATGGAGTACATACAGATGTATAAATTAAAAAGCAAGCAAATAAATGCAAGGAAGTTGCTGTCTAAAAAAAGGATACAAATAATAACTGAGACAAGACGATGATCGGGGGAGGGCGAGCGTTGCCTTTTTATCAGCGCTCCAGCCGCCGACAACGACGGTAGCGAAGACGCTTTCTTTCTCTTTCTCTCTCCCTCTCTCTCTCTCTCTCTCTCTCTCTCACTCTTCGATTATACTTACTTTTAACACACAGGTCCTTTCACTATTTCTCTCTCTTTCTCGCTCGATCTTTTTCTCTCTCCGATTCAATCCTTTAGATATCGAGATATGTTGCTGCTCCGCAGTCGGCAAAGCGTTTTCTGATACTCGCGCGCACACACGTCCATGCAAGATCGGCCGACGAGTATGAAAATGAGAGCGAGAGAGAACAAACAAGCACCTAACCAAAAATTATGATTAGGAGACGGTGTTTTTCCAGTTACTCTCGATTTATTTCTACTTGTATGTTTTATCCAAAAGGAAGTAGATCCTGAGATGAGAAAATAAAACACAGCAGGAACGACGATAACCCTCCAACGGCACAGACACGGCGTCGACCTTCGCTTGTTTTCAATTTCTCCAACGGTGGGGGGACGCAAGCTTCTAGTACAGCAGAGAAGGAGAGCAAATATATGATGGCTTCTTATGTAGGGGTACCACAAAATGGCCGTCGCGCGCGATTCTTACTCTGTCTTTCTTTTTCTTAATCGCCATAAATATACGATACGACGAATTAATGCGATGTTGCCGAAGCTGAAGACGATTATCGCACTTCAAACGAACCTTTTTTTGGACATGTTTTGAACAATACCAAAATTTTTAAAATATTTATGAATATATATGCGTCTCTTATCGCGCATTTATACTTATTTATAACCAACTATTTTTCAAGTTTATGAATAAACAATCATGATAATTCAAATTGAAATCGATAAAATAAAAGCACCTGGTTATATATAAGTAGAAAGTTATTTTCTTTTCTTTTAATACATACTAATATTGAAAATAAATTAGCTATTTATGAAATGTTATTAAATAGACAATATTTAATTTTTTAAACAGATGTCATAAAATAGATGGAAGCTTGGCAACATTGCCCAAAGTGCAATAAAGAATTTGGCCTATCAGAGTAACCTACATCTTTTGTACAGTATCAAAAATAAATCAAAACTTTATTTATTTTCAAATAGAATTCAAATAATTAACTTATTCAAATAATTAGTCATTTTTTTATAAATTTTGAACAAAATAAAAATTGTTGCATGTAAATTTTACTTTTATTGTCATTTTTATTTTCTCGTTTGCTTGTCAGACAAACCTCGCGGGCAAAATAAATAAATAAAATAATCCAATCCAATGCTGCAATGCCTATTTATATTATAAACTCTGATTGGTTGATCATCGCTTTATCGTTTAAAGCGATTGGCTTAATATCTCAACTGTAATAAGAAAAAGAAAGGAAAGCAACGCAATTCTAACCAATCTAAATAACATTTGATACTTCGTGCCTCAAACGAACAAATATAAAAACTAAAATCCTTAAAAAACTGTATTTTTTAATGAACAATGAACGTTTTTTTAATAAAAGTGTGTTAACAGTAGGCTATGTTTTATATTACATATTCACAAAAATTAAAGTCGAAATACAAGAATTTGAAAACATTTTTGAACGAAGAATGACTTTTTAATTAACCTAGTATTAAAAATTTTATTGATTTGATATTTTTTCAATTTGGATAATTTATTTAAAATTTTAAGAGCACTACATGAGCGGTAATATTTTTGTGTATACAAAGGATTTTTGGAGTTGACTGGAACATGAAGTATTTAATCAATTTGTTATTGTATATTTAAATAACCAACGGTCAAAAAATAATTTCTTAACACAACGGTAGGTGGCGAATAATAGTTTAAAATTTCAAGTTTTTTGTTGATAAATCGATTTAATATTTTTACAAAAACTAAAAAGCTTGTTACTGAACAAAATATTGTCATTAAATTTTAATGTTTTAAAAATAAACAGTTTATTCATAAAAACATTTTTTGACAACATAAAAAGTCATTACAAAATATGATAAAAATTTTGAAACAATATTTTAATGTAAATAAAATTCAAATCATTTGTACTTTTATATTTCAAATTTTTGTTTAAAATTTCTTGCATATTTGTAAGAAAAATAAATTCCTCCTTAGAGATTACAAATAAATATTAAATATTTTTGTACAATTTAATTATTTGATTTTATTTTCTAGATACTAGTTTATATACTGAACTATAAAAATGGCACTCAACAAAAGCAACAAAAGTACACCTAGTTCTCGTAGTGGTTATTTTTGCGAGACAGCTTCAACTGTATGTATTTTAGATATTGTACAAGTTTTAGAATATAAATTTTTAAAATGAATTTGTTTTCTTTCTTTTTAGGGAAAACAAAATAATTTTCTCTTTCCAGTACGAATTAAAGTTACACCAAATACTACTGTGGGATCATTATCCGATGGGAAAAACAAACGTGAACTGAAAAACATTATTTTATTTGTCTTATATTACATTGTGAATTATTAATGTGTATATTTTTATTTCTACAGATAATAAGATGTTACAACCAGTTTTGATAAAAGATTTACTTCAAAATAATCAAAAAGAAAGGCAACATTCAACAATTATATCTGGTAAAAATAATTTATATTTTATAGAAAATTATTAGAAGAAAAGTTTAATTGCATTTACATAAATTTTTCTAGTTTCAACACAAAAGAAGAAATCATCTCAAAGATCAATGCAACCTTATTTAGGTAGACAAAGTTATTATAAACCAAAAAAGGAAGAAGGTTTGTAAGATCTCTAAAAAGCAAGAGTTATGTTTAATAAGAAGTTTTTGATATGTAAATATTTCTATCATTTTTTTTAGCTGAAGAATCAACTTTTTTTAGTAGAAAATATGATGGAAGTAAAGTTAGGAGACAATTGTATCAGACTTTAGAATATTCACAAAAATCTGTATTTGATGGTAAAGATAATATAAATAAAGTTATAAGGCCAAAGAAAAAAATAACTCAAGATTCTGAAGAACAAACATTTCAAAGTACTTTAATACAAAATAAAAATGTGGGAAGTTTTCTTTTACCACTTAATACCATTAAAAATAGTTTTATCAGAAAATCGTCATCAAATCTTGCAAACACTAACAAACAATGTGTAAAAAATAATACAGGTACTAAAGTTAATAAACAGATGAAACGTGCTTCAAGTATTGCAAAATCAAGAAAATTGACAAATAACGCTCAAAAATGCGTTTATACTGAAAGCCAATATGAAGTAGATATAGGACTAGATTTTTCATCATCTGAATTGAATATACAGAATAAAAATCAGTCATGCATTACTGTACGGGATAACTGTACAATGACTTCTCCTTCGATTGATAGGAAATTATCTTTAAGTAAGAGTTTATCTGATATTTCTGAATTTGAAAAACAATTATTTACAACAAATTCTTCAAAATTAGAATCTGAAATAAAACATTCAAATAATATAAATTTCTCTTGTTTAGAAATGCAAAATCTTAGTATTTGTTCAGAGAAACCATTAAATTATAATCAACCTCTTAAAAATGCTGAGTTTAACCTGATAAGTATGAACAGTTTAAATTGCAGGGGTTACATTGAACTTAAATCATTTCTCGAGCAATCTATTCAAGCTTGTGAAAATCAAACTTTGAAATTAAAACAAGCATTAAATTCTGTAAATAATATGTTTAGTAATGCAACAAGAACAAATGTTCAATTTAATGACAATTTTGAAATCCATGAAAAGTCTAATGTATCTAACACAAACAGTGAATGTAGATTAAATACCACAGATATTGTTTGTAAAAGCTTAGAACAGAAAAATGCTACTGATAATAATAGTACATTGAATACAAATACAAATGAGGTAAAATGTACAGAAGAAAGTCAAATTAAAGCTGAAGAAGAATTATCAAGTTCTACAAAAATGTTAGTTAGTAATGAAGAATTAAATGAAGAAAAGAAAAATTCAATAGAAGCCTTACATGATCTGGCACGCTTATCAACAATCGGTGAAGTATCATGTGAAGTTGATGAATTGAACAAGGATGATAAAGACAATTCAGAAAATAAGGAAAACATCAATCATTTCTTAATAATTAGTCCAAGCAGTCCAAAAACACCAAAAAGCTTACCTAATATATCTACTGAAGATAGTTTTATTCTATTAGAAAATGAACTGAACGTTAAACACAATATGTTACCATCAAAGTCTCTACCAGCGTCACCGACAAAATTTTCCACTCATGCAACGTTTAAGCAGTGGGATAAGAAAGTGGAGCGTCCCTTGAAAGAGTACATGGATTTGAAAATGAATGGTACTTTTTTGGTGACACCAGATGTAAAAAGATTTCAGTCATGTTTAGAATCAACTGATACCCCACATTCTAGAAAATCGCTATCACGTAAAATATTCATGGAGCTTTGCGATCTTTATGCAGAATCTCCTGAGTCTAAGTAAATAGATTGGATTCTTTTTGTACATTATCTTTAACTTTTAAAATAGTTTTTAATTTATTAAAAATATTGCATCCCACCATATGTATGCTATGTACATTTTTGTATAGCTGTAATTTAAGTGTAACCATACATGCTGGCTATGTTAACATTTGTTAGAATATATTAATTATAATTTGACAATGAATTAAATATATGTATTATTTTTTATATACAATCATTTATAATAAAACTAAGCTTCTTATAAAAATTTTTAAATATAGTATTTATTGACAACAAATTTATCAAAGAAGTAAAATTATTTCCATACTTTTTATTTAAAAATGAAATAAATACTACTAAAATATCTATAAAATATATTTAGAATTTGAAACAACCAAATAAATCTTATAATCATTATAAAAAAAGTTAATTTTTATTTATAATATACATAAAACAGTGGTTAATTAATCTTAAATACAAACAAAATATATACAACTATCATTTAAAAAATATTGGAAATATATTCCAAATAATTAATGTATTATAATCATTAACTTAATTTATCACTATCACTATTACTAGATTCTTCGAAATCAAAATTTTCATCATTGCTGCTTTTATCTTCTTTCTCTAATTCATTCATTGAAAATTCAGAACGCATAACCATACTGGATAATTTTGATGTTAGATAAACCTTTTTTAATAATGATTTTGAATTTAAATCATGAACATATAAATACCTATCTAAACTACTACTAACTATATACTGGTCTGTTTTACTAACAGCTATATTAGTAATTCCACCAACTGCACCTTTATATGTATTGAGTATTCTACCACATTTGCGAAAATCTACCATGTTCATTCTACCTCTTCCACTTCCACAAACAACAATTTTATCTTGAGAACAAGATGACATTTTTGTTAAAGATTCTTCTTTAATTTCTAAAGTAATAACTGGTCTTCTTTGAGCTTTTGTATCGTATATACGTACATGACCATATCTACCAATAGTAACTATATGTTTATTATTACTTAAAAAACATAAATCATTAATACTAATTGGTACTCTTAATTGCAACCAATCATGTGATACATTTTTTGCAGTGAAAACATTAATTTTTTTTTCTAAATCAAATAATTTTAGAGGATTTTCTAAGCCTCCTGTTGCAATAATATTTTTTTGAAAATTATTCTGTCTCATACAAAGCAAATTTTGACCAGCATTCAATATATAGTCATCTTTTTCATTATGTCTCCATAATTTTATGTGACCTGATTGTATTGATGTTAAAATTTCTTTATTATATCTTGATATTCCAGTAATATTTCCTTCTCCGATATCACAAATAAAAGACGATTTAAATATCTGATTTTCTGTATCATAAATCTTGACACTTCTAATTCCTTTAGATCCATATGCCATAAGAATTTCCTTTTCTTCATTTCCCCAAGTCATACAAGTTACTTCATGATTATCAGTTATAGAATCTAAATTGTGTATGTTTTTCATCACGCATGATTTTGATGTTACTTTCACACCTTTAAATGTACCTGATTTGCCACCAACGAAAACGTTAAAATTGTCTTTGTAAGACATTTTGTAGTATTAAAAAAATTAAAAAGAGTGCAAAATATATTACTGGTAAAATACCATTTGGTACAGGTTATAATAAAAGCATGATCCAAGAACCGTATGTCCACGTGACTGCAAAGTGTACAATCTAGTGATACGTCTGATAGTCACAAACTATAGAATCCAGTTGTAGGGATGAAAATTTCTGATGGACGTAACTCTTCATTACGTTTTGTTGTTTTCTAAAAATTGATATTATCAATTGCTCAATACCTCATTGTTATTATATGGCTTATCTTTATATGATGAATCTAATTTCAATGTAATATAAAGGTATTCAAACTTTTCTACATCATTCATCTAAATAACTTAGTTAAATCGAGTTTTTTAGTTTTATACAACGTTTTTTAAATTTAAATAAATACATAGTCTTAAAAGCATGTTCCTTTCAAATTCCCATTAGAATAAATATGACGATTGTAAGATTAACTGTTTAAATCGAACAAACATATATTTATATACTAAGGATATAGCGGTTAAAATGGTCAATTTAAAATGTTGTCTTTGTTGAATTTTATAATTATTAAATATGTTAATTAAAATTTGAAATATTACAAAATAATATGCATTAAAAAATTATTTTTCAAACAAATTTTAATAAATATAATAAATAATCGTTAACATAAGTTTTTAAAAACAGAAACTGATAAAACATGGCTGAAGTATGAATATATATATATATAGTTCTATAGAAAATAATCTAGTGTTTGAATCTATAATAATCATTGATTACCATATATGCTAACGATCAATCCGTGAATGATTTAAACGTTTCAAGTTAATTTGCAATTAAAAATATTTGTACTTAAAATTCATAAATGAGAAAAAATGACACGTGTAAAAATTGCTTAACGCCTATTTTACAACTAATTACTTCGAACTTAATATACCAATAATTATTATTTTTAAAAAGAAATGACTAAATAATAATTATATGTTAAATTTATCCAAAATAGTAGTCTGTCATTTTGGAACACAACTTACTAGCTTTATCGTATCAAATTTAAATACAAAGCAGCTTTTTAATTAGAAAATAATATTGTATTTACGTTTTTTTTAATTCATTTTAAATTAATTAAAAGTATATACTAATACCAGTACTGAAATAAAATACTGAAACAGTTTTGAATAGGTATTAAAAGGAAAGTGTTAGTAAATAATTTAAAATAAATTAGGAAATAAAGGGCAGTAATTTAAATTTATAACAAAACGTATACAATAAATTAATCTTTACAAAATCTATTAATAAATTAAAAGCACCAGTCAGAATGAACATTTGGTAATAGATATTTGAAACATAATTTCTTGTATTAACGCGTCAACGCATTTCAATGCACTTTGTAGAATAAATATATCAGTAACTAACCTCCATTCGCGTCGCGCAATTATTAATACATTCGGTCGATACATATACAATACGTGTGTACACATATATGCGTATGTGCGTGTGTTTGTTCCTGCGTATGGATGCAGTAAATGGGTGAATGTGTTCATACATCTAGCGTAAGCAAGGCGAGGAGGAGAATCGTCACACATCGCACGCTACAAGTCGTGTGCGTGTTTTTATTTGGACCAATTCATTAGGTTCGCTGGTGCGGTGGCGTCGTCCGTACAATTGGCCCAGTAATTATATGAACGCATGGATTATGTATATAAGTTCAGGCAAGAGTTTTCTTCGTGAAACTTACAATTGTGTATAACTGAGTGCGAACCTTCAAAAGGTTTCGCCTTCGTCGAGAGGAATCATTCGAAAATATTAATAATGGCTCGCTCGAAACATCGCGCGAGCGTCGACGTTTGCGCCGATTGCGGTTCTCCTGGTGAGTCTTATTTTTTTATCGTAAAAAATCAATGATTTTAAATCATACCTCGAGTAATACGCGAAATCAGTGAAAGAGTGAAAGTGACTTAAGAGGTCTTTTAAATAAGTACTCAACCCACAATGATTCACCTCTTACTGACGGCAGATATAAAGAATTTTTAGATTTTTCTTGTTATCTTTCAAACTAAACCACTGATTCTTTACCAATAAACTTGAAATTATATTTCTCATTAATACTTACCTATCATCGTTATTTTAAACTTGTTTAAGATTTTATACAATAGTAAATCAAAAGATTTAAAATGTTTTTTTAATGGTTTTATTTAGAACCAGCATGGGCTTCAGTAAATAGAGCTATTCTACTTTGTGATGAATGCTGCAGTATACATAGAAGCTTAGGACGACATGTATCATATATCAAGTCATTGACAAAAGGAGTTTGGAGCACAAATATGTTAAATGTATGTAATTGTCATTTTATTAGTTTAAAGAAAGAAATTAATTTCATAGTTAATTTTATTATAATTGTTTGTCACAAATGTATTTAATTAAGCATGTTTATTTATTTTAAATGATAAATAAGCTTGTTAATATCAAAATTATTTTCAATGCATGATTTATTAATAATATAAAATTTTATTATTAAATATATAATAAGGCAGTTTAAAAATGAATTGCCATTCACATAAAAATGTTCTAAGCCTATTGAATTAATGTATGAGCTTAATTAATATTTAACTTTGTAATTATTTTTCTAAAATATAATAATAACAAGAAACCGATTTATTTATTCATTTAAAAGCATTATCATTTAGAAGAAGAAAAATGATATATATATTATATCTGTATCTTTTTACTTTATAAATTTAATTTTTATAGATGGTTCGAACCTTGAATGATAATGGAGCCAACAGTATTTGGGAGCATTCTCTGCTAGATCCCAGTAATTCTAAATTTAGCAGAAGAAAACCTCAGCCAAAAGATCCCTTACAGTTAGTAATAATTTTTTTTCCAAAATGATAACATTTTGCCAATTTCAGTAAATCTTTTCACATTAATTATTATAAATACATTTCTATAAATTTTAGTCCAGTAAAAGCAGATTTCATTAAAACAAAACATCAAGAATTAAAATTTGTTTTACGTTCATGTAAAGAAGAGTCTTGTAGTGAAGAGGAACTCAGCAGACAATTGCACAGTAGCGTTCGTACAGGAAACTTAGAAACTTCTTTACGACTTCTTGCACAAGGAGCTAATTCAAATTACTTTTACAAGGTCTTTAAATAATTTCTCCTTAAATAATATTTAATATTAAATGATTTTTGTACAAAAATCATATCATATATATACCTGTCATACATAATCAAACATCAATATATTTTATATCAATTATAGTTTAAGTAAAAATATAAACTATTTTTAATCTATTAAAGCAAATAATTCATTCAACAAGTAACAATCATTAATAAAATTTCCATTATTAGATTTTACATATTTTATTATTTAGTTAACATTTTATCTTTAAATATTAATAAATTAACTGTTAATTTTTTTTTAATTTTTTTTTTTAATTTTGAAAATAAAAAGTTATTTGCTCTATTGTAAAAACATCATAAACCAATTTTTTAATAAAAAGTTAAATTTTATTTTTAAAATTATAGGAAAAAGGAACAATGCCTTTGCATGTTGCTGCTAGAGCGGGTCAAGCTCTTCAATTGGAACTTCTTATAGCTAATGGAGGAAATCCAAGCATAATAGATTCAAATGGACAGACTCCAGCTGAAATAGCAAAGTAAAATAAAATATTTTTTTAAACTTTATAATTAATTCAACTAAATCAATCAAATTCAAATTACGTTTTTATTTAGATTCGCAGGTCATTTAGATTTATCAGATAGACTAGTTGAGTGTATGTATGAAGTAACTGATAGGCTGACTTACTTTCTTTGTAATCGAAAACCTGACCATAAATCTGGTGAACATCTAATTATTCCAGAATGGGCTGCTACTTTAGAAAGAAATGAATTAGCTTTTGAAGCAAGAAATAAATTACAGATGGTAATAATGTTTTATTTGATAAATAAGTTTCAAAAATTTAATGTGGAATTTCATAAATATATTTATGTACTTTCAGTTACCAAATCATTTATTGGAAGAGCTCGCATCTGATGTTTATGATGAAGTTGATCGTCGAGAAACTGATGCCAGTAAGTGAAATTCCTTTAATATTAATTTTGTAGGAGGAAAGATCTGAACCTAAATTATCTAAAATTCTGATCTTGATTCATTAACAAACTGCAGTTTAATATGTGAAATGTCGTTTTTGCTTTTCCTATGTACGTATTAATTTCACTTATAAAATGAAACTTTTTTCTTTCATTATCATAATCATTAAAACTCATTAGATTCTTTGTTAGGATAAAGACCGTGTTACCTAGTTGATCATGACTAAATGTATTAATATGCATGAACTTTTCCGAAATGCTATTCTTAAGGAGAGGTAAGTAAAAGCTCTGTTATCAAGTGTATGTCACGTAGAAAAAAGTATTAGCAACATGTTAGCATTTTAACAATTAGTTGATCATTGTAAATTTATTTTCAAATTGAAATTACTTATATATTTAAACATAGTTACTAAGAATGCTCCACGTAAATTTATTGCATTCATATCGATTTTTATTTTTATTTTATGAAAGCATGTACAATTAATTTTTTAATACAAAATGATTAGCACGTTAAAGTGTAACTGCACTAAATCTATGTCAATAAAATGTAGATTAAACTAATAGAATTATTTACTAGTTTGGCTATCCTCTGCAACACTTTCTGAAAGATGTATAGTGCCATTTCTACCCATTCATCCTCAACTTTCTTCTACGCGCAATCAAGGACGTCAAAAATTAGCAAGATTCACTCCAAAAGAATTCGCTACACTTATTATCGACATTCTCACTGAAGTTGGTCATAGGCATACTATTGCTAATAGTACACCTTTACAAGGTAAATATTATGAAATGTATTAAAACCATATATATTTTAATTATGATTATAAATGTACAAACTCATTTAGACCCAGTTGTGTCCACATTACGTAAAGAGCACTTAGGAAAGTATGGATCGCAAGTTTCGGACGACGAACCATTGTACGACAGTGTTGCCTCTGATGACGATTACGCAGCTCTCACAACAGATAGTACAGCTGGATTATCTTTATCGCTAATGTCAAATAACGAGGTAAGATCATGATTGTTATATAGTATTTCCTACCTTAAACATAAGTACATAAATAAAAATAAAGCAAGAAAAATGAATTCAAATATAAGAGAGATCAATCAATTGATTCTTGATATTATACTAAAAAATATAAGCTTGAAGGTACCAATGTTAAAAGAATAATTAAAGTATTAAAGTACAAAGTATACGATTAAAAGATAATTTAAATTCAATTTTTTTTCGATTATATTATTTACTTTTAAATAATCTTTAATAATATTTCGTTCTTTTTCGTATTAATAATAGAAGTTGATTTGATAAAGGATAGAAGTTGTCATTAGATTGCAACAATTTTTCAATAAGCACCAATTTTGTAAATAATATCAAATATGTTAATTATATATTAAAGTCAGTTCAATTTGCTTCTAAGATTTCGTAATGTGACAAATTTAGAATAGAAATTTGTAAACAATGATTCACAGTATATATATATATATAAATTTGATGAAACTGTAGAAAGAATATAAAATTATTTTTTAAAATTTATATCCAAATTTTTGTAAATATGTTATTGTCAAGTTTATAAACAAAAATTAGTTATAGAAATTGTGAAAATTAAACATAAAACATTTTAAATACCTAATAATTATTAAATTTTCAAATTATCTTGTGTATGTCTAGTCCGACTGTAACTTTATTAAATCGTAAAGTATACCTTTATTGATGTGTTTGCAGAAAGCACTAGCTCCGATTGCAAAAGGATTGCCATCGGTTGTGGAAGTTTTGAAAAAGCAGCTGACATTATCGGAATCCACGACGAGAGACCTTAAAGAGGAAATTCGACGACTTCAAATGATCATTGAACAGTTGATGTTGGAAAATCAAGAATTAAAAAACATAATTCAAGTACCTAGATAAAAAAAAATTTTATATAAACTAGAACAAATATAAATACGTATTATGTACATATTTGTAAATAATTTTACTTTAGGTTCAAACCAAATTAAAAACAGAAAGAATAATAAATGGTCATATTGGAGTACATGATCCAGAATTGGAGCCAGTTCTAGATATTAAGACTTATTCTACACCAATAAAAGCATGTCAGCGACCAGCATCAATGTACGAAACTCGAGAAGGCCTCAAGAAACCGCCAAGTTTCGTGAATCAAGTAGGTTTTTATTCATTTCTGTTATTATCATTTTATTTATGAAAAAACCTTTCTTATTATATCTGCAGCATTTGAAAATAATACTTAAATTTACAGCTTTCATAAATATAAATTTATTTCATATTTATATTTCATATTAAATACTCTATTTAATATGTAAAAACTGCGATTAAGAAATTGTTTGGAAACATATATTAACGTATTCGCAAAAATTCAATTCACTGTTGACTTAATAGATTTACAGTTTCTATTTTTATGCATTGAATATTTTGTTGAAAAAAGAGTTGCATATTAATTAATAACTAATATTCTTCTAGTTACAATATGAATGAATAATTACTATGAAAAAAAAAATTATCTGTAAATTCTATTTAAAATAGTAAAATCTTTTCATAAAATAGTAAAAAATGATACTATTGATATGTCTTTGATAATTACAAAAATTTATAATTGAAAAAACTGACACTAAAATGTAAAAGAATGGAACATATTTAAAAAATTCATTTATATGAAACATTCGACACTTTAGTTCGCATAAATAATAATTATATAAAATACCGTGTATCCATATTGTTTAATCAATAAAAATAAAAAGAAAGTTGTAACTAACTCGGCGAATAAAATCAAAGAATTTTCTTCAATTCTAAAGAGCACTTTTCATCTCCAGACAAAAAGAGAGACGGAAGGATTGCCACGTCCTTGCACAACGCAGGGCCTTTGGGAGTGTAGTACAACCGGTTTACCACCTAGTGAAGAGGTAACAAGGCGAACAGAGCAAGTCACGAGGCGCATTCAAGAATTATGGATGGCCATGCAGGATCCAGCACACCGGGAGGCCTTCGTTCCTTGTGCTGAGCGCATTCGCGTCGCTGTTGCTGAGCTCGTAGCAATTTTTCCCCAAGTACATATTCTTAATATCTAAACTCTTGCGACAATATTTGTCTACAAAAGCCCATAAAAAATATATTTAAATAACATGTGCATCAAAGAATTTTAGTACCTTAATTTTTAAGGCACCAATGATATAAGTAACAAGTTTATGTTTGAAGAAAAATAAGAAAGATAATGATTAATAATTTGTGTGTATTTACTTTTTTCTTCATATTTAAGGTACAAAATATCATATTTACCTGATCAATAGAATGTGAATGTATATAAGGACATTGTAGAATATCCTCTGCTTAAGCAAGTAAACTTTGACTAGAATAATTCACATATATAAGAGATAATGATATATTTTAGGACTATGATTCTTTACAATATGTACACATTTACTTGAGAAATGGTAAAATTTGACATTAAAATTTCCAATTATATTCTAGTTACTATTGAGACAATCATATAATAGTTAACTTTACAAGTTATTGAATCATTTAATCAATTATCAAAATTTTTTTATGTAGTGTACTAACAATATATCTGTGATATAACGATCGTTGAACTTTAAAATGAATCACCATTATCTTATCCATAACTCTAATTTTGATTGTTGATATTTTTCTATTTAAAATAATTATAAAGTTCCAAATGAATTACAACGAATCTGTAAGTAATAAATAATGTTGCATATAGCGAGAATTTCGTTGATATAACATATAAAGTTCTGTTTTATCAAAAATAGGATGCTTTATTATTTGTAAGAATGATTAAACGTTCAAAGTAAATGAGAGCTTTTCTATGTAGAAAATAAAATTGCTTTATTTTATAGAATTAGTGTACAAGGAACACTTGTATTCAAACAGTCTTTTTGAGAAGCTTAACAAAACTTAAAATAATATAAATCACAAGGATTCTTATCCTTAGCTAATCAATATGTCCATCAATGCTCATTAGATAATGAGAACTATCGAGGGTACATAAAAAAAAAAACGAATGAATATACGTGCAATCGGATAAGATTTGAATTGGAATACTTTTAGTCCTCTGCTCTTATTCTAATCAGAGACCGTTTTCAGCAAAGTGGCGGTCGCTCTAGTTTTTGATGATTTTCATGCGTAAATATTTTTAAAGCATCTTAACCGGTGTATATTTCACTATATAATAATTATAAATAATTTTACAAATTTATATTTCAAATTAAATGATTAGTTCTTACGAATAATTTTTATTTGACTATCAGTTTAACAGCTACGCGCGATCTTTCCCAAACATTATTTAATAAAATATGAAGTCACTTACCGATATGAAATATTTTTGTAATATATTTGTTGTTCAAATTTCAAATTCAAATATAATTACTTGCAGATATAATAAATGTGTTCGAATAAGAAGGCACAAGTTTTATTTTTCACATGTGCTACGGATTACGTGCATGCAGATTAAGGTGCCCCTGCACATTTAATCATTCATCGATGCGTTAAATTTTATAAGATCATAAAATTTATAATTCTTTCTGCGAACAATGGATTTATAAATAGTAATTACAAAGTTAGTTTCAAAGAAAAATCGTAATACGGTAGGCGACGATCGGGTGCGAACTTATTCTTCATATTAAACTTATCACAACTTATGCGGATGAGGTAAATCTCTTTTTTAATATGGAATTCATTGGTTGGAATGAGAAACTTATTGGGTCAGTTATACGAATATAATGTAACTATTTTTATTTTTTCACAAAAATTATTCACAATTTAATAAAATGTTAATTTTTGTAAATATTTCTTTACTAAAAGAATAAAAAATCTTGATATTGATTTAATATTAACTCTATTAATTTAAAAAAAAACAATAATATATTGACAAAATGAAAGGTATTGTTCGACATAATCATATCGTGAAAAATTTAAAAAATTCTTCGATACAAACTTTCGTGTATAATAAGATCAAGGGAATTATTAAATTCTGGTTTTGTCATTTGTCATTACCAACGAAATATAATAGTTTTAAACATTTGATATAATGCGTACAACAAGATTTTATTAAAAAAAAAAAGTATACATAGTCTTTAATAAAATTTAAATACTTGCTTTATAAGTACAATATAGAATAATGATTATTCTTGATAAACGTTACCGTGCTCTTACAGAATCCAGTCGACGACAACATTAGATCTGCTCTACGACAATTAAATGGCAATACGGGTAGACTGCAGGCGGAGTGCACTGCTCTTCAAAGATGTACTAGTGACACAGACCATATGGATCGTTGTCTTCAGCAAGTTCGTTCCAGTGCGTATGACATCGCCAAAGCCACTAAGCTCCTCGTCACACAATTTCAAATATCGTAACTATTAATGGACTTTTTTGTCAACATTGTTATTTCAAGCCCACCATCACAATGTCGCAATGGAGATTATGGTTGATTTTGTATTGGTTTAATTTATAGAACTTATATAGTTATAAAACTTCATTGCGCATTGTGTGTATTGTTATAATGCGTTTATATATTTACACATGCATATTGATCGAAAATATTATATGAAGTTTTACGAGTTGCCAATTTTAATGTAATATAGTATGTACGCTTCAATAACATTTTTTAGGCTTTTCTCCGCGATAAGATTATTAAAGTGGATGAACTGTGAAATTTTATTCTAACGACTAACTGTATTCTGTAAATATTTGTGTATATTTGTTGAGAGAAATAGTTTTTGTTAGGACCAACAACGACTTATTGATCCTAATTTGTTATTACCGATTGCCTCTTAAAGGTGTGATTAAGACTGAATTAACTTTTCTTTATTAATCATATTTGTATTGTTTCTTAAATTTCTTTTACTTTCAATACTAAGAGTTTTAGGGCGTATGCTTGACTATTTTTACCAAAAAATAAAATCAAGTTATTTTAAATTGTATACATTTCACTTTTAAATATAATTATTTGTGCAATATAGAATATACCGCGTTTTCTTAAGAAACGTTTGTAAAAACGTTTCTCGTTTTTCTTGTTGCCCTATATGAATAAACTCTGGCATCGTTGTCAGTAAATTATTATACTTAATATTGCATTCGATATGCAAAACTATGTACCTCTTCAATTGGTGCTACACTGGCCAAACCAGTCACTATAATGATGTTACTCGTTGATTGTTGAAAGTTTAAGTGATCGCCTAAAATCTGTCATTCAACGCAAATTTAAAAAATTACGTATGTTTGCATGAAATTCAATAATCTAACGATTTAAAATAAACATACTGATATTATTAACATAATGTTTAATTAATATTATAAAATATTTATCACGCGTGTTTATCTTATATTTTTATTATGTGACTTATGTTATGTGAATATTTTTATTTATACAATTATATATTTAAAAACTTAATTCAATTATATTTGATGCCAAATTTAAAAAATTTTAATTATAATCCTTCTATCGTTTTATGTGTTTGTATTCGATTTTTCAAAGCTTATATGTATTCGTATGTACAAAATAATCAGTATATTAAGGCAATAAACTTTTTTTGTTAATTTGAGTATTTATTCGATTATTTTTAATTATAAATAAATGACTACATAATTTACAATAGCCTAAAAAATTTCCTTAAATAATTTAACCTTACTGAAGAACAAACCAATCTATTAATTTCGACAAAAGATAAGTATGTCAGCTGAAGAGCAAGAACCAACAAACGTTTTTACCTATGCGTACTGTAAGGTAATTGAAATAAAAAGTATTATTATAATTAATAATAATTATGTAAGAATCATATTATTTCTTTAGACAAATGAGTTATTATTTACGATTGATTTACTAAGAATTACTATTAAAAAAGAATTAAATTTAAAAATGTTATCTCAAAATTATTAGTAAAGAATGAAAACTACGAAAAATATGAATAAAATAAAATAAAAATACAAAAACTCGAAAAATATACGATAATTAATATTTACACCAGAAAACTGATATGCAAGACGACTTGAAAATCGAAGCTATGGAGGTAACAGTAACCGCCATAGAAAAATACGCAGACTGTTTCGAGACTGCAGCACGCATGGTTAAAGATAACCTGGACAAGAAATTCGGTGCCCCGTTTAACGTCGTCATTGGTGAGGCTTACAGCTTCTGCATTACGTATCAAGAGAAAACAATGTTGCTTATGTATACAAACGGAAATGTAGCTGCACTCATCTGGCGAACCGTTACCAGTTTCGGTTGAGGACATTCGTATTATTATTCAATAAGCTAAGATAAAAAAATGTAAGAAGCAATAAATTTATTAAACAGTTAATTTACACACGTTTTGTACAAATAAATTTTAACACTCATTTATTTATTAACGTAAATTTTCCAATATTTACACAGATTTTTTTCATAGGTTTTAACTATATTTTATTTTAATAATACGTTATATAATAGGATTATAGATGTATAATTCAAACATAGATCGTAAACATTATTTTTCTGTTAAAATAACAAGTTCTTTGTATTTATGTAAAAAAAGCATTTTCGTTTCTGAAATTATATATGCCTTTAAGACTTTTTCATTTTTTTATCGTTGTCTTTAAAATATTTTATTTAGTTTTCGTTACGGTATGTTATTAAGGCTCTTAATTGTTAATTCAGTTGGTCAAAAGAACAACTAATAATTTAATTAATTATTTATTGCATAAAATGGTTCTTTTCATTTTGTATTTTATATCTCTATTTCAATGTTCAAATAATATGAGCATATTTGAAAATTTTAGAATTATTGAAATTATCAAAGCTATTATTCTAGTACAATTGTCGATTCAAAACATTATAACTTTTTGATTATAACCAAATGCTTTTCAATTATATTTTTCTATAAGTAATAATATAAATGTTCTTTTCGAATAATATACTTTTTAATAAATTCTTGGTATCATAAAGCTTAAAGTATTATTGACAATTTTTTAAATAAAATAGCATCATAATATTCAAAATAACTGAAATAGTCATTTTTAAAGGCTTTAATTTGGATATGTTTTTAAAAGTTTATATTAATAAAACGAAGGTTATATTTAAAAATAATTAGAATAATAACATATCGTACTAAATGTATTTGATAAATACAGAAAATTTTTTTAAAACAATACTAAAGTATTATACCTGTAAATGAAAAAAAAATTATAATGTCCTGTCAAATAACCTTATTTCAATTCCAATATCACAACATGTTCAAGAGTATATTTTATTTTCACAATTCTGATGTTCAACGAATAAACTGTAGATTGTAATAATTCCAGCAAGATATTTGTACCTTCATGTATCGTTTCTAACGTTGAATTTCTTTCTTTCTTTTTCTTTTTTTTTTCTTTTTTTTCTTTTTTTTTTTGTTTAAAGCTTTTTATTACTATGAAATTTTATTGTACATAACAATTAAGTTAAGTACATTTTGATACGTATAAAATAGTTCAGCAAATTTGTTCTATGTAAAGTGATATAATTAAAAATATACTTTTATATGAAGTAGTTCACATAAAATTACTTTGTAATCATTTACTGTAGCATCATAAAATAATATTTTTCTCGAGTCTTCAACATTTCTGACAAAGTGAACCTTAGGTGAATGCACGGCATCTCCAACTTCACCGCTCTATTTATATCTACTATTTTCTCCTCGTTATCTTATTTCTCTTTTAGAAACCGTATTAGATAGAGAATGTCAAGGTCTTGTCTTTTGCTTAAGCTTTAAAAGAATTTTAATTTTATCTTTACAGCATGGGAATAAACTAATTACATGAAATGTTTAACATTTTTGTAAACGACTGATTTGCAATATTTCGAAAACTACATTTATCCAAACATGCGATCTTTAATGCGGGAACTAAAATTTAAATGCTCGTGCAAACAAAGAAAAATTGGACGCTAATATAAATTCTTCTTTGAAGCATCTTTTCAAATTATTTCATTTGTTGAATATTATAATGCCAACTATTCTAATGCCAAGCTATGGTTCACACAGCTTTGTTTTCTTCAATATTTATCACCACACACGGGCAGTTCGAATCGTTTGATATATTTTCCATTACGCGGACTTCCATATACAAATAGCAAGATTACCGGCGCAATACATATAAAGAAGATGCTTTAGCTGATAAGTTATCTCAAAGCCGTAGCCCTCACCAACGACGGTGTGCCAGGAGGCTCCGAACCTCTTGTCCATTGTCTCCTTGATCATACGGGACACCGACTCGTAGTTGTCAGCGTATTTTTCCGCAGCCGTCACACACAGTTCCATTGCCTCCTGCTTCATTTCGTCCGACATGTCGCATTTCTGTAAATTTCACGTATTTTTATTCATGCATTATATGTGTGTATATATATATATATATATATGGAAAAATATAGTTTTCGCATATACATGCATGTACATAATAGAGAAAACATTTTCTCCAATATATTTTCGAATGACACTTTTTCTTTAAACGTTGTACTCGAATACTACTTAGAATTAAATATAAAATAATGTCATACATTTGCATTGCCCTTCAAATGATAAAAAAGATAAATATTTACTAATTTTTTATTTATCTAGTGTATTAATTAATATTAGAAATTTTTAATTGTCCCACAGTAAACTCTTAATATTTAATTTCAAGCCTGAACCTACTGACACTATTTAGAACTTTATTATAAAAATTGACTTCGTATTTTAGTTATTTGATATTTAATCTTATTGGTTTAATTTTGTTACATAAAATAATTTTTTATTTCATTTAACTTTCTCGTAATAAATTTATATTAAAAACGTTGTTAGTAAAATTTACTACTAAATAATTATACCGCATAAATTAGATATGAAAAATCTCAAAAAGTATAAATTTAGCATATAAAACTACAAATTTAAATGATATGAGTGCAAAAATCAATTAAGGACAAAATAGAATGTTAAAGTTAGATAAAAAGGGGTTACATAAATAATGAAAATAAAATTAAGGAGCATCTATTAAATTTTATTTAACTACTTAATCTTACTCATTTATGAATTTATAAACTTAGGTAAACGGATAAATGAAGTTAATAAAAATGATTATTTACACTGTAATATTAAAAAATTTAATGTATTATTCTGTAAATTATTAGTAATAATAATTACATCAACGAAGCAAATTATTAAAAATTCATTTTTAAACATAAACGAGATAATTCAAGAATACATTAAACAAATAACAACAATAATAAAATAACATAAAATATTTGACAAATGAACAGTAAAATTTATATGTTGATTCTACAAATAAATAATAATTTTGATAATTTACAGTTTACGATACAAAATTTGTAATATAATATTACATTTGCTAATTTTATTAGTTAATTAAAAACAACTTTAATCGATAAACTAATTGTAAATAAAATATTAAATATGTAAACTGCTGTATCTAATAAAACATTAAGATTTATAAAAAGTGTAAATTTATTGATTTTCTGTATTCTAATAATACTGCATCATTTCAAAAATACTGCAAAATTTCAAGTAAATGTATAATTAACTTTTTTAAAAATTTTTTGAACAACAAATACTTAAAATTTTGTCTCAATGAGTCTTAAAGATATTGATATAGTGGAAAGCTGCAATACATAATAAATTAATTTACTGCAAGAGGAAATAATTTGTGTTTTACAAAAATCGGAAGTATTTATTTTGAATAACAATGGTTCATTATTATGTGACCAATTTTATAATTGCATAACAAAGAGTGAATTTTCACTTCATTAAGATTATTAAAATCAGTTATTAAACGGTGAAAACAAAGTTTTTTTCTGCATTCATTTTTTAGTTAAGCTCAAAAGTATTGACGAAATAAGAATTATCAAAGTAAACAAATTATTATTATTGATCGATACAACTGATAAATTAAATCAAACAAATTACAAGGATAAACTTACTTACAAAATATTGAGTTGATTGCAAAAGAAATATATAAGAAATTGTTAGACGACTACTTTATTACGAGCAGAGAGCAGAGAAAAATCTTCGAACGCGCACTCGATCCGAAGGAATGCAAAACCACACGACAAGCGCACAAATGCATCACGAAGTGTTCGCTCGTCCATATCCGAGCACCGCATCCGTGTAACCCAATAGCCCCAAGAAGCCTTCGAATAGCGAGTGGCAGGTGCGAGAAATATCCATCCCCGCTGTCGGAACATCAACGCGTGCTCATTCCTATCCCTGTGGCGTATCGATCGCCCCGATGGTCGAGGTGCCGCTTTATTTACCCATGGGCGCCTCTTGCTGGCGTTCGACCCGCCGCCTGATAACGACTTGGGCACTCACCCGGCAAAGAGGATACGTGTGCAGGATCTTGACGACCTCGTCCTTCTTCACCTCCGTCATGGTCGCAGGGGTCGCAAACTCGTGCGCCAGCTAAGAATCCTCCCGCTCTTTCGGAGCGTCGAGCGGGATGCTCGTCGACAGGCGCACTGAGCACTGACTCATAGGACGATTACGCGATCGGGCGCCACCAAGTGTTTTGGGAGGGAGAGACAGACAAATGCTTCTATTGTGTCGATGTGCGAGGGTGGATGTTGCACGCTGGTTTTCGTGAAATCACACTCCATTCGAGCTTTGTCGCTTGTATGGGGATAATTGTTTGGTTAACGTTATTACATTAGCTATGCTCATTTTAGATCACTTGAAATAATCAAACTGAACTTTAGACAAATTGCTTTAGACGTAATTGTACGCTTTGTTGATTGAGAGAAGGCATTAAAAGATTGTTCATATTTTTAAGTCTGTACACGCATTTTATTATTTTCAATCTAACTAGAAAAATGCTAGTGTATCTACGGAATCTCTATAAGAGTTTAATCTAAGAAAAAACACTGATAATTCAAATTATTTATGTAAACGTTAAAAATATTTCTTCAGAGTCCTGGTTTGATTTATTAAAATTCATAGCTAAGGGAAACTAAGTTTTCAATCTCCACAACGTAATTCTAATTTTAATAAAAAGAAATAATAATAATAATAAAACGATTCAATGAATCATTGCCTATTATTGTGGCATTTTTAACAATTATTCGGATTTTATTCATACAATCATTTTACATTATTCTTATAGATTTAACATAAAATGTATCAAACTAAAGATTTGTGCAAACTAGGATTGGTGCTTTAATTACATATATAATTAGAAGAAATAAACGGAATTATATTAGTTTTTTTGGTACATTAATAAGTCACTTCAAGATGATGCTAGACGATAAGATACTTCGACATCGACGTCAGCATTTTGGAGTTACTGCTGTACCTATTTTGTTATTTTAACGCGTCTGCCAAACACTTATAACATCTATAATGTAATATTTTTATTTTTAAGAATTAAAATTATTTTTATTATTTAGTGGTGATTCTTGCAGTTAATCATCACTTCTCTGCGGTATAAACAAAATGTATTAGAATTTAATGAATGTATTTTCTATTTAATAAATGAATATCTTTAAATTTAATATTTTTATTTTTTTTTGGTTTTTTAAGTGCAGAATGTGGCAGGATAAAAAAAAGCCAAGAATAAATAGAAAATAGAAAATTTATTTGAGCCCAGATGACAGCCTTTCATTCATAACGTATCATTACTACTGACATCATTTATTTTTGTAGTGAATTAAGCTTAATACCTGAATTATTATTGCGAATATATATTTATATGTGTAATTTCAAAAAGAAAATTGCCTTAGCAGTAGCGTGCCATAAATATATTATTTACAATTGCATATAACGTAAAAGTATAAAATTATAGAGTACGAATCGATTGACAGATGAAAAGTATCTGTCTTTTTATTTCTACATACAAAATAGCGGAATTTATATACAATTTCGATTTCATGTCAATATTTACGTTGAACTTACAGTTGCAATTAACGGAATACGGCATCTCCTATTTCCCTTATTGTCTTTATTGTCTCAGGTATCGCATGTACTAGTGTAATTTTCTTGATACTGTGTAGTTGCCTTTGTAGCGCACGTAAGCTTAATCAATATGAGCTTTCCATATAAATGATTATTTTATAATACTTAAGTTAGTCTATGCCTTGCTTAAGCGTACAAACTTAAAGGTCTAAACAATTATTTATCACTCGTTAAATTTTCAACCATATATTCCCATATTCTTTAAAAGAAACCAAATTTATACTCGCAAATAAAACTTTGGCTAAAGGTTTGTACTTATTTCTCAATAGCTTATAAAAGTATGCCTTACTTTCGTAAAAAAAATATATCTTTAAATGTGTGATTGTTAAATATAAGCAAATAAATAGCATTACATAATAAAATGTGGGCCGATAAATATTTTCAAATATGACAAGTAGTATTTCAAAGGCTTTTTTTAACCAACGATTATTTTATAAATATTATTCTTAATATAATAAATAATTTGTTTATAATAACAAAATATTAAGAATTTTTTAACTTAAATAATTAAGTTTTTAATTATTTAATTACATATTATTTTTCACGAGTTGGATCAAAGCGACTTCCATGACAGAAATTCATAATAATAATGTTCTTGAGAAAAAATGAATAATCTTCGTCTCATTTGATTATTAATTATTAATCTTTCACATAGATTAATATAAGTAGTAACGTAATTTATACATAACGATCACTACTGGCATAATAGAAAGAGAATGCGCAGTTCTATCTCCTATGACATTGATTAACTAATTGATGTAGGTACCAACTAGAATAATCATGTTCCTCTTTTTTTATTTTTCTCTTAGAATTATTATTTTTCTCGTTTATTTTTATATTATAGATATAATACTGTAATTTTATGTTCAGTCCGTATATTTAAACTAATTAAAAATTACACTTTTTAATTTCTTCATTAAATTAAATACCAATTGTATACAATTTATTGGAACTTACTGACATATTTATAATAGAGCATAGAATTATTTTGTACTTCAATACTATATTATATTGTAATGATAAATATATAAAAGTATAAAATACGGAGGATTGGGTTTTTTTTATAATAACTACGCTACTGCGTCATCGCTTCTTAAGAAAACTAGTGTTTAGAGTCGATTTTATATTAAGTAAATGGATGAGAATTGTTAATAATATTCTAAAAATTATTTAAAATAAAACTCTTGTAAGATAAGAACTTTGTGTGTTCAACATTTTACATTGTATAAAGATCAAAATATTAAAGGAAAAATAGTACAAGTGAATATTTAGATAAAGAAAAATGTAATTAAGTAATTAAATTAAATTAATATTAACTATAAAAAATGTTTATAGTAAATAAAATAATTATTATGAACTTTTAGTTTTTATTAATAAGTTATGGAATCGAGATTCAGTGGGGCTCTACAGTTAACAAATTTGGATGATTTTATTACTCCTTCACAGGTTAGGAAAATGACCTATAATGCATTACGTAGTGTAATAAGTTAACAATTTATTTTATTTATAGGAATGCATTAAACCGATAGAAATTCTGAAAACAAAGAATAAATTAGGATCGAAGATTAAAATTCAAGACGATGGATCTTATACAGAAATGATTGAAGTATTAACATACTATGTTTATTATTCAAGTCTTTTCTTTCTTTCTTTTCTACAATGTAAATAAAAAAACTACTTTCAGGGTGGTCCATTAACTAAGTTACAAAAGGTAGAAATTACATTAGCTGATTGCTTAGCTTGTAGTGGTTGCATAACTTCTGCAGAAAGTGTTCTTGTAACGCAACAAAGTCAAGAGGAACTTTTAAGAGTATTTCAAGAAAAAACTGATAAGTTGAAGGTTACAATGATTGTGATAGATGTATCAATAGTTTTATTAAGTATATTTTCAATGTTTTATACATTGTTTATTTGTTTATAGCAAGGTGAAGAAAATGTGAAATTTATTGTAGTAAGCTTATCAATACCACCTGTACTTTCCTTAGCTGAAAGGTATAAATTGACACCAGAAAATGCTGCCCTAAAATTAGCTGGCTTTTTTAAAAGTATGGGTGCTGATATGATTCTAGATATGACAGTAGCAGAAGATTTTTCATTAATCGAGTCTGGAAAAGAATTTGTTAATAGATTTAAATTGGCAAAAGAAGGCTTAAATAATCAAGTTCCAATGTTTGCTTCATCTTGTCCAGGTATAATACTACATTAATTTCTTGAATTTTATAAGTTTTATAAAATTTTTTAATTTCTATATTTTCTAATTTTCTCATATTTTTATAATTTAGAATAATTTTTATTTTATTATTTCTTTTTTATTGATTTTAATCACAGGATGGGTATGTTATGCTGAAAAAACACATGGAAACTTTATACTTCCATATATAAGCAAAACAAAGTCTCCACAACAAATCATGGGATCTTTAGTCAAATATCACCTTGCTAGCATTAAAGGTTTTGCTCCAGAACAAGTTTATCATGTAACACTTATGCCCTGTTATGATAAGAAACTTGAAGCATCAAGAGAAGATTTTTATAATAGTTTAAAAGAGACTAGAGATGTAGATTGTGTTATTACTGCAAGTATGTATTATAGTTAATAATCCCATAATTCTTTATTTAATCAATTATATTTATATTAATTATTTAATTATATTTTTGCAGTTGAATTGGAACAAATGTTAATGCAGCAAGAAAAATCTCTTCAAGATTTTGTTGAAGTAGAGTTAGAAAAACCATTTCAATTTCAAGAAAAACAAGTCACTTTGTTTGGTCATGAAGGTTCTGGTTCAGGTGGATATGCAGATTTCATCTTTCAATATGCTGCAAAGAATTTATTTCAAGAAACTGATGTAAAATTAGAATATAAAAATCTAAGAAATCCAGATTTTCAAGAGGCAGTTTTAGAAAAAAGTGGCGAAGTCGTGCTAAGATTCGCTATTGCTAATGGTTTCCGAAATATACAAAATCTTGTTCAGAAATTAAAACGCGGAAAAAGCCCTTATCATTATGTTGAAGTAATGGCTTGCCCAATGGGTAAATATCTTATAAATATTTTGTAAATTAAATTAAATTAAATAGAAGCTACATATACAATATTTTAATACAACGATTTATTTTTAATGATTTCAGGATGTTTGAATGGTGGAGCTCAAATTAGATCAGAAGATGGTACGCAACCTCGGGAATTAGCTTTAAAACTTGAAACTAAATATCACAATCTCCCAAAAAGTGACCCTAAAGAAAATATATTACTTAAAAATTTATATGATACTTGGCTTGAAGGAGAAAATTCTGAAAAAGCTCAAGCTTACCTTCAGACTAAATATCATGAAATAGAAAAAATGAATGATGCAATTTCTATAAAATGGTAATCATTTTTTTATGAGATTATTCATTTTCATTTTATGTACTTTGAAATAGTCATAAGCTGTAAATATGCATCTAAAAATAGATTTAAGCAATATTTTGGGTAAAAATAAAAATAAAAACTGTAAATATGTTTTATAATGTGTATTGTTAATAAAATTATTTACAAATAAATATACATTTTTATGAAAATAATATGTATCACAACAATAACTTATATTTATGAAGTACAATTCAGCATAACAAAAATTAATTTTACTTTGTACATTTTATTTACTTAATTGTTCCGATATATGTATAAAGAATAAAAATGTTAAAAAATTTTCGTGGTCAAATATTTCAATTTTTTATGTAAGTAGCCTGTGTAAGTATTTTTTTATTTTCAAAGTAAAGTTGATGAATAATTTAATATTTAAAATAACTAATAGAAAATTTGATTTAAAAAGTAGTATGCTGTACTTCTATAGTGCTTAGAATATAGGCTCGATAGAAAGTATATATTTTTAAATTAATTTTATTACAGCTACATTAATTATAAGATTGCTTTGGTGCAAATAAAAAATACTTATATTTCAGTAACAATCACTGTAACAGTCTCAATACATTTTTATGTGTTAATTTCAATTTAATAGAAGCTGTTTTAACTATTCAGTATTCATGTGCCGATTTGTAATGTGCATGATACATACTGATATTATTTAATTACAGTCTGTATTTTTATACAAATAAATTGCAGTACTATTACTAAAAAGAAAATATTCTCTATTATAAAAAAAACAAGTTGATTAATAAATTTAATTTTCACTTTTCATTACTATAAATATTTGTCAGATTTTTAAAGTCAAGTAGTTAGATAAAATTTGAACTTATTATACTGTTTGTCAATTTTAACGTTATTATTTCTGTGATAATACTGACCTTATACATAACATTAATAACGTTATTACAATTCCTTTATATTGCAATACTATAATTATGTAATAAACTTCAAGACTGCCAAATATAGCTTCCTGTTTGTTTATAATAATGAATAGTTTGTTGATTATTACAAAAGATGCTTTCCCTATAACAATATTGAACTGTTTTAAAAAACAGTGTATTGTTACTAGATAAATTTTTATAATTAAATTTACTCAATTCTATTTTCAGTTCCGGTTCTATAACTTGTTTATACATATAATTATTACATACATGTGTTGAGTACTACTTTAAAATATTTCAGAATAGTAAAAGACACCCAACAATCTGTACGTTTCCTAGATTTGAACTAAAAAAGTAGGTACTTTTTTCTCTATTTTAAATTTTACATTTACTGTAATAAATGTAAAAAGAATTTTTTATTATTCAAAATTTGAAGTGATTTCTGTATTGAAACAATATCTACTATTAAATACACAATATTGTATAAATGTATTGTATTATAATTTTTTTACTATGTTTAACAAAAGAATTTTTCTAATGTACAATAATTACATTTATAAAAGTATTCAAACATACGAAGGATAAATAAATATTTTTACCGTATTGCACTAAATATCACCTTGTAGTATATTCAAAATTTTTAATGATTTTAAAATTATTACCATATATATTAATCAATAAATAACAGTCTTTCAAATAATTAGTAGCTAAATAGTTATATGTATATATAAACAAATTTTGTGGAGATATTTTCAAAATCCATTCATATGATAAGACTTATTTTAGATATACAAATTATGTTTTATATAAATACCATACTTTTAAATTATTAAATTTTCGTTTCTTCCGTTAAACGATTAAGATTTTCTATTGAAACATTATTATATAAAGTGATCTAATAGGCATTTTTTTAAACTGCATATAAAGATTTCAATGAGCAATCAGCTTTGCAAACTTGAAAATTTTATATTTTAGAATTCATGGATTCATTATTTCAAATATATATGAATTTCAAAAGATTGTAGTGCACATAATATGCAATGTTATAATTAAATAAACAGATTATAATTTTAGTTAAATGAGGACTATCTAGAACTTTGGATATTACAGAAATTACCCTTATCATTAATTTCTTCTTTGGAATTATTTAAATTTAAATCAATGTTTACATTATCAAATCCATTTTCATTAATACATTGAACTAATTTTTCAGTTTTTTCATTTGAATTTTTTTTCTCGCAAGATTCTATTAACCAACCTTGATTATTTTCAACTTCACGAGATACAACAAGAAATAGTTCTTTTTCTTTACTCTCCAACTGTTCTTTTAAATAAGCTAATAAATCATTATCCTAATAATATAATATATATTATTAACATTTTTTTAAGTTATTTAATAAAAACGAAATGTTTTTACATACCTTTCCAATTAATTGAGGAGTATCTAATTTAGAATCTAAATTATAAAAAGCACCATCAATACTTTTTAATGCAATCCAATGGCGTCGTTTTAATGGTAAAAGTACAAAACCTAATTTATATTCTGTTGGAACATTTAAGATAAAACCTTCAATATTTGCTAAACACAAGCAATTTGGATCCCTATTAACAAATAGTATTTTAAGAAAATTTGTTTAAAAAAATATTGTACTTATATAAAAATATTTATCAACCTTCGCTTGTCAAACCAAACAGCTTCACAACCTCTTCTTTGCAATGCTGTCATTATAACATTAATATCATAATTACCACGTCCAAGCAATGATTTATGTGGATTTATCCAAACATCAGGACTTAAGCTGTAGCAAATTTGATCCAATTCATGTTTACTAAATCCTCTTTCTTGAAACAAATTGTTTAGTGCATGTAATGCACAAAGTTCTTTTACCTTAAAAATATAATTACACACATGCACTCAAATTTAAACTATAGAATTTTAATAAAATTATTCAATTGCAAAAATATAATTCAACATACTTATGGGTAAAATCTAATACAATAGACTTGTAAAGCAAATCAATAATGAATGAACTGTGACAATTAAAAATTAGTTGCAAGATAGTTGTAAGATAAAATTTATTTTTACTTAATTATTTATTCTGCTTAAATTTATAAATAGTTTTACTAGTGTTATAAATAAATGTGTTATATATATATATACACACACACACACACACACACACTCACATGTATTAATAAATACTATATGTATCACAATATTTCGAAAAATTAAGTTACTTAAATATAACTATAAAGAGCAATACAAATTACCTGACGTTCATGATAAATAAAACCAGTCATATCAGTTGCTGTATCCGCGACCATTGCACTGGATTACTACATAATTCGGCATTTGGCGAAAAAAATTTACTTATATGTACCAATAACAAAAAAAATTGTGCCAAGATTCGAGGTAGGACAAGCCTCTAAACTTACGAAGACTCATACGCAAGAGCTGCTTTAATAAGTAATAATGACAACCTCACGTTACAGACTCGTACTATGCACTTCATTATTATTGTAGGACAGTGCTTGCAAATATGAAAATTGTATTACGCATTTCTTGTTTTATAGAGTTTGATGAATTAATATGATTCGGCTTTGAATTCGGCACTCGTATAATCATTTGTGGTTTTACCAGATTCACAAATCACAGCACTCAACATGCCAATCTTGTGATGAGTTTATTACATCGATCAAATTTTCGACGCGATAAACGTAAACAATTTACGTAATTTATGAAATCTAAGCGAAGTAGAAAATTCAAAATTTATAAATTTCAAGTACAAAATTTGTAAAAGTAAAATTAAATACACTACTTTTTATTCTGATCATTGCAATTATATAGCATTAAAAATTTTTATTAGATTTTTTATAAATTTTAATAATTTTATTAAGGACCTTTGTAGAGTTTCATAAAACTAAAGTAATATTTACAAATAAAAATACTTTTTTTACTATAGTTACAGTCATGGAATTCAACATCGCATATTAAAATAATTACAGTATATTGAATTATATTACATTATTTTATATTGAATAATATAAATAGCTTAAGGAATATTATTCAAAGTTTATTTACTATCAAAATAATATTATTAAATAAACTTAGATATGGATTCTGCATCTTCTAAGTTATTGATTTATAGTAGTTTATTTTAATTTAAATTTAAAAACCTTATGAATCTAATCGACTCGTTATAAAATTCAACCCAATAGCAAAAGTCTGTATACATAACAAATTTTTTTACTAATTCTTATTTTATAATTTATATCACATTAAAAGTTCAAAAGTTTAATCAAGCTTATATTTAAATGCATACATTGTAAAATTTAGTAAATCAGTGATAAACGTACTGATCCTATTGACAATTGATTTCATTACTATCCAATATAGAATCACGATTATTAATTTGGTTGATATGTATATTTCAATAAAATACAAAATGTCAGTTCTAATCTATAAGTAAAATATAAATTATTTAAGTAATAAAGTACTTATGAAATATTTACAGATTTTGTATTAAAAATTTAATACAACTATAAAATATTTGTAATTCACAAAACTTTGCTCTTAATATTTTACATGGATCCTTATATTAAAA
This sequence comes from Wiebesia pumilae, assembly GCA_018907045.1. NCBI lineage: Eukaryota > Metazoa > Arthropoda > Insecta > Hymenoptera > Agaonidae > Wiebesia > Wiebesia pumilae. The sequence continues at coordinate 1,892,583 of JACCHZ010000033.1, forward strand.
AAAAAAAGTTTTATTTATTTATATTCATGTGCTAGTTTTATAAATACGATAAGGTCATTTTAAATCAATGTAGCAGATAACTAACTTCTGCTACAGAATTACATTGAATATTAAATTACATTCTTTTTATTTCGATACATAATTTTTTGAACATTCGTTACATTATCTTAATTATTTATCTTAATGCATCCTATCAAATCAAATCTCGATTTCTTTTACATTTATCGATCATGATCATTATCAATATCAAGTCATCTGGATATTATTATTCCGATCTTGAACAAACTAAGAAATTATAAAATTTGCTAACTTACGCGGAGCAGAAAAACCTCTTAAAAAAGAAAAATTTGTATTATTTACATAAAGAAACACTGCGTTGAAAAGAAATTAAGGATCAAAAGATGAAATATTAGACTATACTTTTTAAAACGTTGTGATCATAAAATGTTTTGCGTCTTTAAGATAGAAATTTGATGATTATCCGATAACATATATTTTAAATAATGCCTAAAGTTCAAGAGTTTCTTCTTCGGAAAAAGAATCAATTTATTATAGCCAGTACTGATTTAAACATGAAAGAGTGATTATAAAAATATAATTCTACAATTCTAAAACACTGAAAAAGAGCTAAGGCCATACTTAAAAAGGAAGAGAACAGAAGAATCTAATTATTCTTCATTTTATAAAATAATATTTTAAACTAATAACATAAAAACCTACAATTAAGTATGATAAAAGAGATGAGATTCATATAAATAAAAAAAAAGAAATATTTTGTTTACTAAGTTTTAAAAAATGGTTAGCATCCATGTTACCGTAAACCCGGAAAAATTTTATCGATTCAACTGAATAAGGTCTGATAAAATCTAAGAGCAACATAGTTGAATATCGATGATACCGATATCCCAAATATTTATATAAAGAGCATATCTTAAATTTTAAGCAAGCATTTTACTCACATAAAAATATAAATTGTTGATTTTAACTACTAACAAAAGCTTGAAATAAGTATAACTGTTTATCATACAATTCTAATTCATTTCATGAAAAAATAATACAATACGTAATAAATATATTGTAAAGAAAGTCTATTAAGTCTACAAAATCTAGAAAGTGCATAGTAATTAAATATTAACAAAATTATGTCAAGGCTAAACCTATTATCGACTATCTAAAGCACCGACAAATATTTGTCGATTTGTATATATATTGAAATATCTCAAGAAAGCCGCAAAAAGTTTGAGCAGCAACCTGAGACTTGGGTATGATTAATGCCCTAATGGGAAGTTTTATGATAGGGCCTGTAGGAACCTGTAGGAATGAAATCTTTCTTCAGATGCAGCTGTAATATTTTAAGTCATTACATGGTATTGATTGTACAATTAATCTAACACTAGAAAATTACTTATGTTAAGATTCTTTATATTTGAAAGTAAAGTGCAATTGTTACTCTGTATTTTTATGAAGTATAAATAAACATAGAAAATTTATATTAAAATATTGCGATAAAATATTATTAATATAAAAATTTATTTCAAGAATACAATTGAATCTTTGGATAAGTCGTTAAAATATTAAAAAAACTGGAATTTAACTCGTATTATATCTGGATATTCAACAAGGATAAAGGATTTTAGGGACATAAAAATTAAATTCAATCAATCTCCCTAAAATAGTAGTTTCTTAAAGTATATTACCATTAACACATTTTCTTAAAATTGCAAGTAAATCAAAACAAAAATTGCTAAGTTATAAGGATTTACGTAAAAATAATTTTGAAACGCTCTCAATGAGATCTTATATCTTAGAGCTTTTAAAACTTTAAACAATTTTTTCTCGGATTAACGGTTAACGTGCTATAAATTTCTTGTTCTAAGAATAATAAAATAATTAAACTCATTTTTAAAAACGTGATTAAGGCTATATACCCATTTAATTCGATGCAATACTGAATATTAAAAATAGAATACCTTTTTCATCTTTAATTCGCTCATAATAATAGTAATAAAAACAAAAATATCATATTAATATCATTTATTTTTCTATATTTTTTCAAAAAAACAGCTTCATGTTTAGAAACGTTTTAGAATGTTGGCAGAAGCCAAACCTTTTTCGTGAGAGATAATAAAATTTTTCTTTATTTGGAGATAATAAAAAATTATATAACTAAAATAAAGTTCTATCGTATATATTCAAAGAAAAAGACCTTTAAATGAAATAAAATGGTATACTAAAATTCTGACTACTCAAAGGTACTAAATTTATTTTTTTTTAAATGTGATAAGTACTGATGTTCATTATAATTAATCATTGTAAGTTTTCTTCAACAACAAAAGATCATAGAGTTTTTGAACCAATTTTCAAGATATATTACTTATTAAATCTTCTGTATTAGGTATTAAATATTAATACAAATATATATTAAATATTAATCTGTATTAATAAATCTACTGATTTTTCAGAATCATGAAACAGCTATACATAAACAATGATTTGTCTTTTTATTTATGTATTAATTGACAAGTAATTTAATGGTTAATTTGCTGTGTAACTGATTATTCTTTATCTAATTTTAGACATTCTTATATCATGTGAAAAATCATATTTAAAATATTTATTAATATAAGATTATAATTAATTTAATAAAAAATCAATTGGAAAACTTTTAATGAATTGATAATTTCTCATATTATATTTTATTTATGTGATTTATGTGAATATAATAATTTGTTCTTAAATAATTGATAAAAAATAAAATTTTAGTAACAGAAATATTTATTTGGAACTGTGTTTATAAAGTTCTGTAATTTTTTCTGTATAATAAGCTTTTATTTAAAATTGAATTTCTGATGTTGCCTGAAAGTATCCATCTGCAGATTTTGCAGTTAATTTTGATATATGGAACATTGAAAAATTCATTTTACCTAAATAAGTATTTTCATGCTCCTGAAAATTTATATTTTAGAATGTTAAAAATGTTAATAAAAATTACAAGTACATTTATTACAATTTGGTATTTGTACTTACTTTCAAAATATTTGTTGCATCAAAATATTTGATTTTGCGGCTATTCTTTTGCTTTTTATGCTTCATATAAAATGTGTTCATTACAGTCATATGCAATATTACATTGTCATAGTCTTTTTTTGATAAACCTACGAAATTAGATTGTGAATAATAAATTTAAAAGTTAATTTATATAAAATTAAGCGTGTAATATAAAAGTCTTACCTTGTTTTATAAAATAATCATTCACTGCATCAGATATTTTCTGAAGAAATCCAGTTTCTTCATTTGCATTAATATACAAAACTCTAGCTTTATTAAGATTATTTTGCATACATTTTAAACCTCTAAATTCGATACTTAAAGGTCCAGTCTCCTTTAAAATTGGACTGTTAAAGACAAATAAAAATTTACTTAATATAAATTCTATTATTACTACAAATTATTACTGCTGTTGTTATTATTATTATTATTATTATTATTATTATTATTATTATATTGCATGTTTATTATTTATATAAACAATAAACCATTTAAAAACAAAATACTTACTCAATAATGTCTCTCTTACAATTATTTAATGCTTCTTTGGCTTTTTGTTCATCACTATCTGACATTAAATAAAGCATGGAGATAGTAAGATGCAATTTTTCAGGTTTTTGAAACATATTATCATCAAATCCAGTCACTTCAATATCATTATTTTTTAATACATTTTCTTTAAACTTTATAAAATTTTCTTTTATAGCATTTGTATTTGTTGGTATTGAAATAAAATGAGTAAATCTAAGTTTATTTTTTGAATTTTCTATTAATTTATCAATTTGTTGTTTGGCATAAATAATTCTTTTTTCAACTGATCCAACAATGACTAAGATTGACCAAAATTAAAATTTTATTTTTTTCATTACATTATATATTACTTTAAAACTTACCAACATGTTTCTTTTTTTTCGATACACAAATACTGGTCTTAGTTTCATTACATAATTTTTTTAACATTGTTCCTTTGAATCCAACAATAAGTTTATAATAATTTCTAAAATATAAAATTATATAAGTTTAAAGAATACATTGAATTAAAATTTTATGAATTTTTGTTTAAGTACCTATTAATAAGAAAACTATGCCGATATAGATTTTCTTTGTGTGTTACCTTTTCTATAGATATACTTTCATTAGCTTCCTGATCGGAAGATTCACTTTTCGACTTGGAAGATTCATTTTCAATCTCCATACTCCGTACAATCTTGTTATGCATTTCTTGCTCTTCCACAAGATCAGCAAGTTCTGCTATATTATTCATTTTTGCTTTTTGTATCTATGGATATGTATTATCTTTTATTTCATATTTTGATAAAATTTATATTCATTATTAGAGCATCAAATTATATAAAAAATAAATCTGAATATTACTTTTTTGAGATAAAAGTCTAATGGGTTAATAAAAAAATAATAATTGTTTTTCAAATTTGTTTTCACTTGCTTTTTATCTATATTTTTCACTACTGGGCATAAAACATTTTTAATCACTGTTGCACTGAAATTATAAAACAAAAAATAGCTTATTATCATTTAGCGTGTTTACTGAATAAAATTTATTTGTTTTCATCGTTATGCATGTAATGTATAAATATATAACATACTTTTTCAAAAGATGTAAGTAACTTATATAAATATTTAAATATAACATATTGTTTCTTAAAACAAAACAAAACATACTTATTTCAAATAATATGTAATTTATAAAAATATCACTGTAATTTGTTGTTTTGTTATTACTTTGTCACAAAAAAGGAAACTGTATGTTCAATTCTGGATAATTATAGCAATCCTACATGTATACTTCTTCAGAACAAAGTTAATTTCATTTACATGATTAATAACAGCGATTAACAAAACGCACTTCTTCTTTTTTCGCGCCCAAGCTCGAAACCTCGGGTGAGGATTAGAAAGTGAAAAAAGTCGTCCGACTGGACTTCTCGGGAGTTGGAAGTCACAAGCCTAAAAGCAGTTGTCGCGCAAGTAAACATTTCGGCGCCTCTGTTGATTAACTCGGGTACCTACTCTCCACATTCGGTGTAAATTATACATCTACAAGTGCTGAAAATAATAAAAAAACTAGATGGCGCTATCTATAAATGGAGACTGTATGTTATATTTGAAAAATCGTGTTTTAAAATCGTTATTCCTTCCAATTTTTATAAAAATGCAATAAAATCACACGAGTTAAAATATGTTTTTAATATTCACGTATAAAACTATTTCTTTTATTAAAAACGATTTTTAAAATAATGACAATTATTCTCTACGCTGGATCAATATAAAAATGATCGAAAACTTAAATGCAGTACAGCGATCTGAATTTTAACGAGGTACGTTGCACTAAAATGGTAAAACAGACATCTCATTTGACACTCATTGTTGGACAAGAGCTGAGTAAGGCACGTAGGCTAAGCATCGTGCATTCCAGAAAACAATTTGTACCGTCAAGAAAGAAGTCGCAGAGAAGCGAGCGAGTCTCGGGCAATTATTATTCTCACAGCAGGTTCAGTAGGATATTCTTTACTCTTTTCTCTGGAATTCTTTCTTTAGCGCGCAAAGGAGAATTAAGAACCTGATCTTCCTCTCACCAGCTCCAACTCCCCCCCCCCCTCGCCCCGCCCCGACAGCTATTACAGTTGCTCGTTCTCTCATTCCCTCTTGTTTATCCTACTATGTATGCACGTAAACTCTTCGATTACTTTCCTTCACTCACTACTTTTTGCTGTGACGTCATCTGGCGATCGTCCAAGGAATGGAAACACAACCGAGAACGTCGTTCGATCCGTGCCGCCGACATCGCGCATTCTCTTTCCGACTCGCACAGTCGTACACGGCACACGGCATTGACACACGATCTGCTACCAGTCATCGGGCAATACTCGCGAGTAAAACGTGTGTTCGCTCTTAGTCAGCGACTGACAACTTCTTGCACTGTAATTTTTTTCGCCTTTTACGTTTGTCCGGCGAACCGAGAAAGGGAACATCAGAAGCGAGAGCATTTGAAAAGTGTTTTAGTCATAGGCGCATGGCCGAGTTTGTTCGGTAATTTTTAACAATGAAGGCGAGATCGACGTAGAAGATTGTTCGTAGGGCACACTGAGCCGTTATTATTGCTCGAATAAGAACGGGAAGTTCATCTGAGCCGATTTCGAGTCCTTTACGACAGGTTTGTCCTTTTCATCATTTCACTTTTTTTTAGAGTTTCGCAAGCCTATTATGTACTTTAAAATTCACGGCGAAAAACTTTTAGTCACTTACAATGCATTCACACCAATTATAGATTCAGTCAGTTGATAACTAAATAATATTTAAATTAATCACAATACACCATAAATCTCATTAGTTTAGAACTTATAAGTTTTACAAAAAAAATTTATATACTTATAATGACTTGTTGAAATATTCGCTGTTGCAAAAAAGTTTCGTATTTTTCTTGAAAAATATCGTATAAAAGCATAGCTTTGGAACAATATTTTTTAAAGCTTTTAAACCAAAGCCTTTTTCCTATGTTATCAATGGCGTGATATCTATTGTTAATAAAATTACTATTGTGTTTAAGTAATTTATTGCTTAATCTGAAACGGAAAGTAATAAGTCATTGCAATGTTACACATAAGCTGTTACTGATTTCTATACAAAATGTTACAAAAATGAAAAACCGAGAAATTTTTAATTACACAAAAAATTGAACATTTATTTATATTTGATCACATTTAAAACAAGTTATAAGTATAAGAAATTGTAACAAAATTATTAAAAGATAGTTAAATTTGAAATTTTTCAAATTCTTTAAAAAATGTTTAAACATTCAATAAGATTATAATTACATTATAATTATGTTCAGTAAAAACAATTACACATCAGTTTTTTTTATTCTGGCATGTTTATTAGTTTAAGCTTCTTTCTATCTAAACATTGTTTATAATAATGTGATGTCAATTATTTTGTTCTTATTATTGTTTTTATTTGTTTTGTTTTGTTTTTATTAATTAAAAGTTTGGATAATTAAAGCTTTAAAATAGTTTCCACAGGATGTTCTAGGGATTTACAAGGATTTACAAGAGTATAATACATTATATTATATAGGATCCATTGCTCTCTGATTCAGTGTTGCGGAAGTTAAAAAAAAGGTGAAAACCATAACATGAAATTATACGTTTACACTCAGTTTACTTATTAAATTCATCTAATTTGAACTTTTATTTTTACCTTAGTATCGGTACCCTTATTTTTCGCAATATATGTAGGTACTTTTTGCTGTGTTAATCATAGTTCACGTTACAAATGCTTACACCTGATACATACATGTATTTTTAAATGAATTAATAAAGCAGTCGCTATCGATTTTATGGAACTCACGGTACTTATCATTTAGATTATAAACCATTAATGATTTTATATTCCAAAAGTAATGGTCTTTACAAAGTGTGTGAATTGTAGCTACCTATACGAACTTATTTATCACATTTCAAAACTTGAAGTATCTTGAAAAATAGAGCTTTTACTCCGAATTAAAAACAATATAACGAATATATTATTATTAACGCAAGCAATACAGCATTTCCTAGAAAGCATTGAACTTTGGGAAACCTTGCAGTCTTGCAAAGATACCGGAAAACCACGAAAATCACCAATGAAATCGTAGCTTTTCTGCTTACATGTGTACTAGGCATTATTCACAGCGACGTATTGAACAGAAACACCTACTTTCAACCTACCTTCAACTAGAGAATCGTAGAGTATGAAATGCAAGAGCCTCCAGCATCCCTTTAACGATCCAAAAAATTACAAACGTCACCTCCGGCACATTACCGCGTAATCGTTGTATCAAGGGCAACGTCCGCGCCCCGCGACTTCCAAGCGCTGCATCCACAGCTTATCCGTAGCAGGATGTTCTTGGTTGTGATTGCAGGGTTCAGCAAATAAGGCGCATAACCATCGATGCGTAAGTCAGGACGAGTCTAGCCATTGTCTCATACACGTAGGGAGCTACGAGCCTCGGAGCACGCAACAGCTTTTCAGGCAGGAAGCACGGACGCGCCGAATGTGGCGAATGGCCCAGACCCCTGATTAATTTGCATCCGGCTCGTCTATAGGTGCGTCCCGGACTCAGATGCACTCGAGCATGGATCGACCGCTTTCCCGCGACGACTCGGTCGTAACGCGAGCCCCACTGGAATGCAGTTAATTGTGCAGGCGCGAGATGTCGGAGGAATCTGACCGAGAGTCGAATTGAATGCGCTCCGACGGCGAGAAGTTCGCGATAGTTTCCAGGTGCATTAGGAAGCTACTGCAATCTTGTGGGTTATCTAACTCTCGAAATTCGATCCGAAGGATGCCTTCGTGATCCCGAGTTTTCATTCGATCGTCTTATTTTACTATTCGATCCATTGAGCCCAAGCAAGGGTTAGAAAATGAAAAATTTATGTTTGTCAATAATGATACCAGAACGTTTAGCGTTATGTTAGATTTTTTTAATTAACGGTCTCGAATGAAAGACTGATTAAAAATTTTTTTATAAATATTTCACTTTTAAACTTTTGGGACAACACGTAACTACGACATAATTTTTTCCTATCAGTACATACAACTTTTACATACTTTTATAACTTCTGCACATATATTTTACTTAATACCAATATTTATAATATTATTTGTATTTTTAATTTATATATTATTCATATTAAATTATAATGACGCAGCAATCGATTAATAACTGCAAAAAAGATTTTTAATTAATTTAATTTAAATTTATAAATTTCAATTGAATACATTTTACATTTTATTTGAAAAAGCATATGTATGATGCGTATAAATTAATTTTTAATACAAAAATTCAATTTTATATATAAACGATTACTAGTTAAAAGTTCATTAATTTCAGATATCAATGCAAGAAAAGCTTAATAATAAAATAAGCGAAACACAAATGAATTTTAACGTTTAACGCTTATTTTCTTAAACATAATTTCTTTTTCTTATATTCTAATGCCAAATAATAACTATAATTAACTTCTATTCAGACAAATTTTCAAAATCATAATACGCAAAAATCAATATATAAATTTACTCGTTAGTAATAAATACTAAATAATAAATACTAAATGATAATAATTATCTTTTACATTTTTAAAACCTCAGTTTTCTAAATATTTAAAAATCAAAAAGTTACAAATTAAAATTTTGTAACTTATCTCTCTTTAATAAATTTAATGAGTTATAGTAACTTTCTCTTGAAAAATTATACCGCCTTAGTTAATATTTAAGGTTTCGTAAATTTAGTATTTTTTTATTGCATAATATTTCTTAAAGATAAAAAATATTAAATATGATACTAAAATAAATAAATAATATACATAAGTTAATTGTATTGAAGCAATTTTTATTTATTTTTTATTTTAGAAATTAAATGAAGTTTGGAGATGCGTTAGGAGTACGCGACAAGGTGAAATAAATCGTCTTTATTTAATGGAAGAAATAAATCTTTATTTATTAAATAATAATGGTGTAATGTCCTATGCATTCAACACGGGTCATACGGGCAATTAGAAGTTCATCAGGACGCAAGTGGAGGAGAACGTAATGCGCGGCTATACAATTGTCAGACAATTGTCCTATACCTGTATTGTCTTCGACTTCGTACCCTTCCGGGACATAACCTAGCGACCCTGAAGGAGAGATGGTAGTTCCACCTGGTAAGGAGGTCGCAAGACCCTCGGCTTCAACGTATATGCGCCTATTCCGTACTGTCGTTCGGTAAAAACCACAGCGTAGGCATAATCGCCGAATCATCTTGTAGCGGACGGATGAGTCAAGAACTTTTATGATTTCTCAACCATTCATAAGGATTTTCACTATCTAACGATGTTCGCCACAGAAGATTAAAATGTTAAAGTATAATTTTTTGTCGTGGTCAATATTTTTAAGAACGTTTCCTTTTAATATTCTTTATGTGATTGTAATAAGAGTGCCAGAATAAAAATGTAAACAATAATAATTATTCTATTTGCACTCGAATGAAATATACAAATGATTCTTTTCTACGCTATCAATGAAAGTAATTAAAATTTTTGTTACTAAAAGAAAATAGATTTGCCGAATCCTGGTGGGAATCTGTCGGAGGCATGATGATCCGCACTGTGTTAATAACAAGCATCGAGACCTCGTGACCACGACGGAAAGCCACGCAGTGTCAGGAATCCAAGTGATAAGTCAGGGAAGCGAGAATGGCTCGGCTGCAGTGCTGAGCACGATCCGCGACGATGTGGCCGAGGCCGACGAGGATATGCCGAGTATGGCCGGCACTGCTGTTTGTTCTCCTACTCACCTGCGTCTTCGTCCTCTATGCGAGGAACGCGCAGAGCAACAGCAGCCAACGCGACGTCGCCCACGACTTTATCCACCTGCAGTAAGCGTACTACCTTACAGATTGACGTTTCTGAATTGCGAATTGCAAGGCTCGCGATTTTCATGTACTTGGCAAATTTAATACCACTTTCTGGAAGTGGGGAAATTCTTTCTTCGTAAACACATTGAAACGCTTGGTATAACGCTAATTTGTTATTTGCTTGAATTAGGAAAATTCCATAATTTATATATCTACGTCGCTCGGAAAAAGGCTCGAAGATGACAAATAAAATGAAATATCATAAATAGGTGGTTCAGAGATCACAAAAATTTAATAATACCGATTTTCCTTTCCATTGTGGGGATCAAAATCATTCACTAAAATCATTCACAAAATCATTTACTAAAAACCTATCAGACTATTTTTTTTATTATTTAGTACACAACTTGTGATTGTACTCATTTAAATTGAAAAGGGATTTTAAACAATCGTACTTTTATTGCAATAAAATACGTGCCATTCTTGAAAAATTTTAAACCGAATATTTGAGATTAAAAAATCGCGATAATAAAATAATTTTTGCTCAATAGGGCATAATTACATTGAAAAATTATAAATGAAATATAATTCCGTAATAAAACATGAGTTTTTTTGCAGATATCAATAAGTATGTAGCACATTTTTAATGAACAAAATAAAATAATCAAAAATTTTATTATTAAAATACAGCTTGTCAGATGGACAAAAAGAATACATCGACAAACGTGGAGTGCACGTTGTCGTTGGCCATTACGTTGGAAACTCCATGGACTCCTTGCAAATTCCTAACTTAACAAAAGGTATAGACTGTGAAATATACTTAATGTGAAATTAAAGAAAAATAAACGATTATGTAATGTTAATTTTAGATATTATTAATAAGAACTTGTTCAATCCACGACCTTACGAGGGGAAAAATGGTGAACCCGTTCAGATACCGGCGAAAGATTTTCAGCTTATGCAACAGCTTTTTCAAATCAATAGGTATAATTTATTGGCAAGCGACAAAATTCCTTTGAATAGAACGTTGCTAGATGTAAGAAAGAAAAAGTATGAATCACAAGCAGGTTAATTTTATTAGCTGTTCGGACAAAGCTCAGTGGAAATTTCACCAGTTAATTTACTTTTGTTGCAGATGCATTTCCAGATACGAAAATTTGGTTGATTTGCCAAATACTTCTGTTATAATAGTTTTCCATAATGAAGCCTGGAGTACTCTCTTGCGCACCGTACATAGTGTTATAAATCGCTCTCCCACGTATTTACTACAAGAAATAATTCTTGTTGATGATAATAGTGATAGAGGTAAGCTTCTCATTTTTTATGTTAATGGAATAATATTAATTAACAAATTTATCAACATACATAAAATATGAAGTACGATTTTAAAATATGTCATGTATAATATGTTTTTTTATAATAGGATTTATAAGATTATGAATATCCGAATATAGAATAAAAATTTAAAATATTAAGATGGTCTGTGTGGGCTATTACAATAAGATCTTAATAGATATTACTTTAAATAGCCACTTAATTTGCATAATTCTATGAAAAATATTAATTATTATTATTATTAAATCAATTCAAGTCAACGCCACAATATGATTTGTAAAAAAAAATAACAATATTAAGAAAAATTTTTATAATTGAAAACTATGCAAAGTTTTTGGAGATTTTACGGTAGTATTTGTAAAGACATTGCAATAAATGATCACGAATTTATAAAATTTTAAATCTAAGCTCTGTTTATCCAGATTTTTTAAGAAAGCCATTAGATGAATACGTAGCAAGATTAAGTGTGCCAACGCGACTTCTCAGATCGGAAAAACGCATCGGTTTGGTAAATGCGCGGCTTATGGGAGCAAACAAAGCTACCGGCGACATTTTGACTTTTCTAGACGCACACTGCGAATGCACGGCCGGTAGGTAAGCTCTTGTACTCTGGCTCGAAAGGACAATCAGTTTATCAATTAAATTTAATTAATTCTTGCGCGATACTTCAAAATTAATCGCATTATTTTTAATAATACACGTGTAACTTCTTTTCTGTTGCTTTTAATTTTCTTAAAGTCTTATTATACTTGTATAATTTATCAAATAGAGACAATTTAATTTGAAAAATAATTTAATAGAAAATAGATCAAAGTAATGCTTAAATTATTTTTTTATTCATATTGTATTACCTGAATATAACAACTTTTTTAATGCAATTCTTATCAAAGTTAAATATGAATTTTCAATATACCTTATCTTAAATATAATTTCGTTTCAAATGATTTTGAAAGTGATCAATTTTTTCAAGATAAATAACTTGAGCTAATACGCTGATGTTTCAGGATGGCTGGAGCCCCTTTTGGAAGCTATATCTAAAAATCGAACGACAATTATTTCACCTATTATAGACATTATCAATGATGATACGTTTAGCTATACGCGGTAGGTACGATAACCTCTTTGCAATTGGCTCGTACGTATGACTTATTCGGTTTTTGAATGTTAATTACAATCGCATATCATAACGTTCCGTAAAGATTAGAGTCCATCGAGTAGATAAGGCGCAAGAAATTCCAGTTTAGAGGTCAGACGATCGTCGTTCGACCCATGAACTGTCTACAAGCCAACTAATCACTTAATTATTAAAATGTTTTTTACGTGAAAAGAGCAAGAAAGGAGCAAAAGTAATTATCTTGATTAGCCAAATTTATCGTATCAATTACAGTAAGGTATAATTAAGATAACATTTGTTTATTGTTTTCAGTTAAAAATATGCAACATTTGTTAAATGTATAAGGAAGTTGTGTTGTTTATAAATACTTTTTAATTATTTTTAAATGACTATTATATTTCATTTATTCCAAAAAAAAGAGATTTAATGAAATTTTAAGTACTTTTATAAATGGAAAAAAGTAGTGTCAATGAAATATTTAAATTCCTTGTTTATGAATATTATAGTCCTAATTGAAAATCAAATTCATTAGAAATCGTAAATTCTTAGCAAGTATAATGTATGTACCAATTATAACTCTGAAATATTTTTCGACATTTGCACTACTATTATTTTAAAATAATTAATGGTGTTTTATAATCACATATAGTTGAAAAATAATTTGAAAAATTTTTATCTGCGATGATAGCGTTCATAATTTTTAAAAGTATGCCACAATTGTTTCTTAATGCAACATCAGCCGGAGTCGATATCCCGATTTCTAAAGTACTAGTAAAATTTAGGAAATTAAAATTAAAACAATGAAAAATGAAAAAATATAATTATTGATAGTAGACGTACATCAGCGCGTAATGCATTCGAACAATCTAACATCGAACGGTTTAGCACCGGGAGAACATTGCAATAATTTTTCAAGATCACGAATGGAAATTGCCGGCAGGTCGTTCGAGCTGCACTGGGGAGCATTCAACTGGGATCTGCACTTCCGCTGGCTGATGTTGAACGGGCCACTGTTACGCGAGCGACGCGAGAACATCGTGGATCCGTTCAAGACTCCGGCAATCGCTGGAGGCCTCTTCTCCATGGAGCGCAACTACTTCTTCGAACTCGGCAGCTACGACGAAGGTATGCGCATCTGGGGTGGTGAGAACCTTGAGTTGTCCTTCCGCGTTTGGCAATGCGGTGGCAGCGTGGAAATAGCCCCGTGTTCCCATGTCGGACACATATTCCGCAAATCCTCGCCTTACACCTTCCCAGGGGGCGTCGACGATATCCTCTATGGAAATCTCGCAAGAGTCGCTCTTGTATGGATGGACGACTGGGGCCGGTTCTACTTCAAGTTCAATCCACGTAAGTACGATTCTTTTGCGTCTTATGCAGGACGATCTACATGGTCTTAATGTATGATTTATAAATGCATCTCGATTTTCGGCTAAACTGCTCAATTATCACGATTATTCCGGAATATTAAATTTTTTTATCGTTCTGCTATTAATACTCTAATATAAATCACTATTTTTACTACACTGTTTTGATAGTATTGTTGCATTTTATATCAAATTTCGAATTTTTGCTTACGTCTGGGCCGAAACAAACAAATCTCTTTTAAATCGAATATGACAATACCTTGACTCATCGTATATTACCCGTATCTCATTTTATATTAAATAATTTTCAACTATGTACATTTTTTAAATAATAGTATTACAATAATTTGTCAAATGATATTTTACTTAGTAAACATTTTTCATTAAATTTTAAAGATATTTGTAAAAATATTTCTAAGAACATACTTAGATACAGGAATATAAATGCAAATACTTTTTTTAAATTAAATAATAACAAAAATTTCAATATGACTTGATTATTACCATATTATTCGTTGCTACCGTAAATAAACAGATAAATAAAAAAATAAATAAAATCCTGGTATAAAATAGAAATGATATAAATTTTAAAAATATATATTCGTTACTTTGCACATTAGTCTACCAATTATAAAGTGAATCTTATCAAAAAGTATCTTATCTGTTTGATTATTAACATTTTCATTTAAAAGCATTACTATAACTTTTTAAATTCCAGAATCCTAATTTTTGAAAATATAACTACTTAAATTAGTTACATTATAATTGCTCATATAAAAAATAAAACAATCAATTAGAAAATTTTAATAATTATTATATAAGTTACACAAAATGTCTTGCAAAATTACACATTATCTCCGTTTACTACATTACTTGTTACATTACTAGCTATTCAAATAAAAATTTTTTAATTCCAAATTTTTTCAGAGGCAGAAAAAGTTCGAGACAAGCAACAAATTAGATCAAGATTGGATTTAAGAGAAAGATTGAAATGTAAAAGTTTCGAATGGTACTTGAACAACGTTTGGACGGATCATTTTTTCCCAACAGATGATCGATTTTTTGGACAGGTATGCTTTTCATATAGAATCAATTATTTGGTTTAAATGTCACGAAAGTAAAAATAAGCATTAAACTTACAGATCGTTCACGCTTCATCGAACAAGTGCTTAATGAGACCCCTGACAAAAGGCGCGTACTCGCAGCCGTTGGGCTTCGTAGCTTATCAAGATTGCATATCACCACCCAACCTTAGTCAGATGTTCGTGATGACGAAAGACGGCGTTATAATGACGGACGAAAGTGTTTGTCTCGATGCACCCGAAAGGGATAGTAGACACGAAAAACCAAAGGTCAAGTTAATGGCCTGTAATACTTTTGCAGGTCAAAAATGGAAGTATGACAAGGAAGTATGTAAAATTACGCTATCCTAAAACTATCAATCTTGGTATTCTTAAGCTTAAAATTGATTGATAAATGTTCATTGATTTCTACAGGAAAAACTTATACGACATATTTCTTCTGATATGTGCCTTGAGAAAGCTCCGAGCGATAATGAGAGTCCAGTAATATCTGCGTGTACAAACAATGATGAGCAAAATTGGGAACTTAAGAAAATTCCATGGAAATAAACAGTTCCTTCAGTTTTTTCATTTGCATATAAAAATACTTTATATTGAGAAAAAAATCTAAAAACTGTTATTCTTTAAAAATACGTTAACTAAATTTATAAATCTATTTTTCATGCGACAAAACAATGAACTGAAAAAAGCAATTAAAAGACTGAACTAGGTAGAAATAAATAACAGCGTATTTTATGTATTGTGCCGAGGTACATAAGAATTAACACGTATTTCTTAAATATTTATAATAATTATGTCAACAATTTTGTATTAGTTTACACAAAATAATTAAGAGATTCCAAGATAAATTAAACACAATGGTGACGTATGTACATATAATTTACTTTAATTTTATGAAAGTATTACCATTCTTAAGTACTATTGGTTTTATTTTACATATTATTTATAATATACAAGATAAATCGCTAAGATCTTCCTTAATTAATTTTACGTTGCAATGCTAAAAAATTTGTAAACCTTTCTATAAAGATAATACAAAATAATTTTGTTATAATAAACTTTATAATAATTACATACTGCTTTGAAAGGAATAAATTTCTTTTAATAATACTTAGATTGATAAGAATTCTGAATTGTTTTAATCATATTGTCACTTCAACACACTTTAATTACCTTATGTAGTTTTCATAATAATGATTATAATTAAAAAGGCAATTAATAATATTTTTAGCATGATTAAACAATGAGAATTTTCTTATGTACTTATTAAAATAAATATTCTAATTACTTTTCTAATTACTCATAAAGCACAATATGCTTTCAATAATTTATAAATTTACTTTTAAAAAACTAATGTACTAATCTGGCTTCAATTTTTAGCTATTAATTTGCTATTTACAGTATGAAATTTGACATATTTCACATTTTCAATGAATTTTAGTTTTTCTTTTCTCTGTTAGTAATCTACAATATGCAAAACTTTAAATGAATTTAACAAAATGCAAAATACACTGCTGCCATTTTTAATGTATGAATACAATAAGTCGAACCATAAGAAATATGAAATAATCATTTTGAGGTATTCTGTGTTATAATATTAATGTTACCCATCCAATGGAGGCCCTAAATACACCATAGAGACTTCTGTATTCCCATAAACTGCAGACACTGCTGGATACAGTCTTTTATCTGGTAAACCTAAATATTACAAAAAATAATGTGTTATGAAACTTTGAAATTTTAAAAAATATGAATTATCAATATTTAATTTTTTTCATAGACTTTATTTATTGTAGTATAATATGCACTAAATTTAATATCACATCTATTGGATTTTTTAATCAATTATTTTATTTAAATTAAATAATTTCATTTTTAAGAATTAATATTTTTATAATTTAAATAATATTATATGTACAAGTTTTCAAAAATTAAATATTAAAATAAAGTTCAAATGAAATTAAAGTCCAATAAATAAAAAGATATTTTCATAAGGAATAAACTGCAAATTAAAAACAATTCCTAAATAAAAACTAAAATACCTCTGAATGCTACACCCAGAAATTCATAATTCTTTTCAAATGATAATGTATTATCATCACAATCTAATATAACTCTTATTCTTTCGCCTACCTGAAAATAAATATATATATATATATATACATATATATATATCATAATAATGATAAATAAATAAATATTCAATTTATTTTAATACAAAGTAATATCGAAAGCACATGTAACTGCATTACTTCTCATTTTATTGCGAGTACTATACCATTTTCAACTTAATACAACAAATCGCTCAAATAAATACTTACTTGATATTTTGGTGCATTATTTGGAAGTGGATAGTTTCCCTGAGCATCTCCATTATGCAAAAGATTATTATCCACAAGATTCCAACCCCAGGAATGTTCATCTGATCCAAGCAAAGCTATATAACCCTGAGAAACTAGAGCAGCTTCTTTGGTCGCTATACCTATAACAGCAACTGTTCCAAGTGGACCTTCCCATATAACTTCCCATGCATGTCGCCCATGACGAAATCCTATTTTCCCTCTACAAGCATCTGTACTTTGTGCAATTGGATTTCTGTTAAGAAAAAGTGAAATAGAATTGATTTGATAAAGCAATATAATTATTCAATTTTAAACCAATTCATCTTATTAATAATATAAATCCTAAAAGTTATTAAAAATGTATTTAAATTCACATGAATACACATATAAATTAACAAATGCATAGTTTTTTTATTTTCTTGCAATCACAAGTAATCTTACAGTATAATTTTGACCAAACAACGTAGAATATAGAATGGAACCTTGCACTGATACTTATAACATAAAGCAATTTCTGTTCTAAGCTATTCAATAAGCAAGCAGAAGCTGTTAAATCTAACCTATGAAGTGTTAAGTCATTGAATTTGGTATAAATATTCCTTGAGCAATCATTTGGATTCCAAGCATAATAATGAGCTCTCAATTTAGCTTTATAACTAGGCACCGTGGAAAGAAGGTCCGAGCTCAGGGTCTCCTCTGCTAGCTTCTTTTTACAGTGCACACGCCAAATATCGTTGTTTTCGTCGTTATTGAGAAACCTGTACCATTTTTTGCAAACAAGCAGACAATTGCCGAGGGTATAGAGATCTAGGTGCGAGAAAATCATCTCCAGGATATGATCGGGGAAGCTGGTTATGCAGCCGTCCATATTGCCGGTGCTGTGCAACAGCAGCTACGACAACTTTTCGCTTGGGTGCAGAGATCCGCGGAGCCATCGGTGGAAGGATGCCACCCGAGAAGCGACAACTTCTCTTAAGAGAATCTTCGAGAACTACGGAATACACGAATAATCAGGATACACGGGAATGACGGCGGATACAAATTTACGTTTTCTTCTTTCTCAATATCCACGAAACTTAACTTCGAAGCTTTACTTTCCGTTTCCATAGGCGTGCGCGCGTCAACTATACAATCTATAATCTACTAAACTACAGTATCTGTCGGTCTCGAACATCGCTCAACCCTCATTTTGAAATCTTAGAAACAAATGCTAAAGGAGTAGAGCAGCTGGGGTGAAGTACTGACGGCTTAACTTACTCAATCTTCTATATGTTGAATTTTTACTTCATCTACATTTATCACATAATGGCTTTGCTGGAATATTATTTATGAATGACGTTCTGAAAAATAACCAATCTAAAAGAAAATACTTTCAGTAAAATCGATACATTTTTATAACGTAGGCAATATCAAAGAAGAGCTATATTTTTTACTAATGAGTATTGAACAAGTATTCGTTTCCGCATGCTGACATGAAATACGTTAAAATATAAATAGTGTTCGCTTTTTATATGATAAATCCGATCGCGCACCTCGTATAATCTCATGTAAAAAAAATGTACATGCATAAGATGACAAATATATTTATTTATTTACTTTTTTCCATTCAACGACTTAATAAATAGCAACAGTGATATACAGTTGTTCAAACAGTTACAATTTCATCCGAATAACTTTAATACATTAAAATTACTAATATAAAATTACTAATGCTTGAAAGATTACGTGCTGGATAGCTGAATCATTAAAATCGTATCTCTACTGCCAAATAACGAATACTGTAAGGTCATTCATTTTAATGTTTGTTGAATTCTTTACTTGAAATTAAATTAAAAATATTAACCAATATAAAGTTCGGATAGCTGACAAAATCTTTTTAATAAAAAAATATCAAGAAATAAATTATTTAGATTCTGCACTCAAAATAAAAGAAAAAATCAAATTGCATTCAAAATAATAAATATTTGCTTGAATATAACAAAAAGTTTAAACCCAACAAATGTCTTCTTATCCGAAGATTAAGAATCGTTTTAAATATATAAATAGCTGTTAAAAATTGCTTTCAACTTTCAAAACATTGATTTTATTCATTTAAATACATGGTTCTCCAAATTACGACGACTTCTATTCAAAGAAAAATAACGTTTATTTAACTTAGGAAAGTAAATATCAAAAAATAATATTCCTAATATCCAATAAATATCTTTTTGAATGAAGTTTCTTAAAACAAGAAAACTTATTACTTACGTAAAGTAAATATTAGCCTAAAAAATGTATTTTTATTTACATGATTTTAAATTTATATTACAAGAGCAAAAACCTTGTAAAAACTAAAAATATGTAAATTGTAATCTAAATTCAAGTAAGTCATTTTCATGGAACCTAGGATTATAATACGTATGTACTTCGACAATATATATTACAGATTTCTCAACTAACAATGGCTCAATTAACAATTTTAACAAATACAAAACAATACAGTTGCTAAAAGTTTCTTAAATAATTTTATTTAATTTATTAAGGTGTGATGTTGTAATTTAATACGTATGTTCAATTCGATTTACTTATTACTAAATTTTTAAGTAGCTTTATACTAGCATCGAATTTATAAAAATTTTTTAAAAATTTTAAAAAATTATTATATTTTATTATGATCCTTTCGGACAGTGTAGACTTTTTCCAAATAACTTTTCTCTTTAATAATTACGAAAATCATATATTTATAAAAGATAAATTATTTTATATGCTTGTTATGTGCGCAACTATATCTAAGTTTAGCGCATATCTTTTTTTAAATTATTAAAAGGATATTTTGATTAGTATGAATATTGTTCCCATTTTAAAAATCATCGTATTTGTTACTATTAAAATTGAGAAGAAAAATATAATATTTTTAGAAAACAGATTTTGATCCATGATTATTTTTGTTAGATAAAGACGAAATTAATTCTGCATTGAAAGTTTGATTTTGTAGGTCTGTTTTCACAAAAATAATCACTCGTTTATAACAGTGTAATAAATATAAAAATATACATTAAATTAATAGATTTTAATATTCTTATTAGCTTTTATTATCCTATATCTATTTATGGGTGACTTTTAAAGATGTCAAATAATATTACATAATAATATTTAATTTGATACCAAGCAGGTATTAAAAATTTAACTTTAAACTTTAACTTTAAACTTTAACTTTCAACTTTAACTTTAACTTTTAACTTTTAACGTTTTAACTTTCAACGTTTTGTACCATTTAATTACAATTATGCTTTACTTAATACGAAAGGCATAATCATATTTATACACTATTAAAAATCCTATAGTAAATAGTTATTAATTTTTAAATAAATATACATTTTTATATTTAATAACTGTAACGTTAAAGGTTAAGATGTATTACTTATTCTAAAATAAGTTTACGCATTAATAATGATCCGATAAATGTTGGTAACATAAAGATCAATTATTATCAATTTCATACATTTTGTTAGGAATACAGAAGATGTGAATGTAATCGTTAATTTCATTTTTAAATAATAATAAATCTTCAACACTCGATTAAAAAATACTTGAAATTTATTTTACGAAAAAGTTTTACGCTTAATCATTATGAAGTAGAGATACTTGTTTGAGTAAAGAAATTTCTTATTATTGTAGAAATGATGTGGAATATATATGGGTACTCTCTATTTTGTGTATAGCTAGTAAAATAAGTGCTACAAAATAAAAAAAATGGAATTTTTCAATGAAATGAACAACTCTTTGCAAACTCCGTATGTATTTAAAAAAAAATATATTACATTTATAATAACTTACAGCAAGTAATACAAGTAATGAAAATAATAATGAAATATTTATTCTGCTGCCATGATAAAATACAAAGAATTCTTTTTATAGCTATTAGCGTCCGCAACGAATAAGTAAACGGACAAGTAAAGAAACACTTGTAACATATCGGCACTCTAATGTATTAATAGACTACAATAATTCTGCCTGTACTTTATCAGGAGTGCGCGCGATGACTCCAACGCACAAGTCGAGATAAAGCCGACTTGGCCTCCCTTACCCTCGCCGTTCGGTGCATCTAGAATCCATCCGAAGGCGTCGCAACGTCCGCCGACGTCGAGAGGCCCATCAGCGGCCAGCCCCCGCGGCTCCTACGACGGCTTCGGCCTTGGAGGCTGGGGACAGCGCCCCCCAGGCCTCGGCCAAAAGGTCCGACTCGTTGGCATCGATTTTCTTGAAATTATGCACGGAATAGCGATTGTACAGGCCCCAGATGCTGTTCATCAGTTTGCTGTTGTATTTCAGGGGTGTCGGCTCTCTGCCTAAGGAGCACAAATTTTTTCGTCAGTCTTTTTTGCTGATTCGATGTCGATTTCTTTCACGGCCCGCTTTCCCGACGACAGAAAAGACGAGGATACGCTTTTTTCTAAAGACGATACGCGTTACGCCGGAGAAATATTATCACTTGTATTATCACCCGATTCGATAGTTCACTTTATTTAACTATTAAACTGATTATATTAATAAAAATCATGGATTTCGAGTATTTTTCTCCAAATCAGTAACTACCTTTTGCCATTAAACACTCTATTTCTTTCTATTATTGTACCTTTAATACGTGCGAGGTTACATAGGTGTTAATTCTAATTTTATTCATATTTTATTCACATTTTATTCATATTCGCGTGCGTGCGTGCGTGCGTGCGTGCGTGCGTGCGTGCGTGTGTGTGTGCGTGCAAGACTCACAAATATGAATAAAATGTGAATAAAATACGAATATAATCATAGCAATCCTACGTTTCACATGTAGCAATAATCTTATATCTTACAATAATTGTAAATTAGAAAGTAGATTGTAAATTTGAATATTTTACCGAAATCGCGTATATTAGGTAGTAATAACACTTTCTTAAAAATTAAAAAAGTGTAATTGAACTTCTATTAAGACATTTTTAACGTTGTATAGATTAAGAAACTTATTCTTGATGCAACCATCCCTTCAAAATTAGTCTTTACGAAATGGAACTCAAATTAATCATCCATCTTTTCCGATAATGATAAGTACTATTTTCAAATAATTTAAAAATTTTTTAATAATATTTTTTCTTGAAACTTTCTATTAAATTGTTAGTAAATGTTATTGAATAATACGAAATATATTCATATATGCAATTCTTTTACAAGCTGATAAACTTTGTTATAAAGTAATTTATAATTTCAATTTATATATATTCTTACTTTATTTAAATTAATTATTTCAAATAGATCAATTGTTTTTGTCAGTTGTGATATATCATTATTTTGAAAGAATTATAAGATATTAAAAACTATTTAAAATGATTTTAAAAAAATGTTTCTTCTTTTGATTGTATTAATTTATCGAGATCGTGATTTATAAACTTGACACTATTACAAGAACTATTAACACACAATATTTTATATTTGATAGAAATTGATATATTATTAAAAATGCACCGCATAAAATTATACAATGAATATATTATTTAGAATCAGCTATTTTCCTAAGACTTATCTATAAACGTATTACATTAATTTTAGGAAAATGGACGATCATTTGCACATACTTTTTTAAAATAAATTTTGGAATGTATCTCATAAATAATTGTATAATTTTATAAAAATTATTGTTTTCAAATCACTGTTTTTAATATAACGATACAGAATGCTTTCTCATCATTTTTACTTTTTTTTATGAATTTATTATAGTTAGATGATTAGATATGTTATTAAGTTTGTAATTAAACTAATTCATTTCAATAAATGTTTTATAAATATATTAAATTAATGTCCCATAAAAATTCATAAGAAATCTGCTAAATATGCAAAGATCTTATAATATTTTTCACGACCTCATGATGTTTACAAAAAGTAGGTTCTCTTTATAGGATACACGATAATTTATCTCGGAGAAATCAACGTTAATCGGCATTTCGGTAATCCTTTATAACCAATATTTGTGAAATATCGACTTTTCGTCATGAGTTACTCATCCATCATCTTTTATCGCACATCGAAGTTGCTTTATTTTTACATTCAGATACGTGCGTAAATAAAGATAATATCTTCAAAGTAAAGTACGAAAGATTTCTACACATTTTTTGGTACCTTCTTGAAGAAGTTTAGAGTTGAATCCGTAATTTTTCTCGGCTTTTGCCTTCTGCTCTTCCTCCTCTTGGTATTTCAACATCGATAAACGCTTGAAATTCTTACGAACCTGGACTACTGCAAATGCACCCTGAGGAATCGCGGCCATTCTATTGCATTCTGCAATATCAACAAATCACACCGTTATTCGTGCATTCTTGAGCAATAACAAACATTTGGAAAATAATTTTTCCGCTGAATAGAGCGATAGATTTCTTCTTTACCAGTCGACAACTATGTTCGGCCATTTTTATGCCAACGTTCTGTTACTCGAATCGTGTGAATTATCACTCAATGTAACTGCGCCTTAAATGTCTTTTATTCTTTATGATTGAACGAGAAATTACTTGAATCGAGAAATATTTTTTTCAAAGAATGGCACATTTTTTAAAATAAAAAATTGAGGCTTCACTCTGACAGATGTTGAGAGGTAAACTATTGTATTTCTAACTATAAAGAATTACATGCCTAGACATTGTAAGTGAATCTTGATCTCACGCGATCGTCGTATCTAGCATTACTTTTATATTCATATCACAGAATCGAAACTTATCACTTATAATTGCATAAATATTAAATTTAGACATAATATCCAAAATATTGTACATATTAATACATATTAAGCAGTATGCGACGCCAAACGAAACAATTAATCCCTGAATGCACGTAATTATGTGCAACTAACTCGGCAGTCAAAAAAACATTAGCCACGATCCGTTAGTATCCATAACAATTGTTTGCGACGTTTAATTAAATTTAACAAAAGTCAAAGAACAACGGTTGAGTTACGTTGTTCATCGTATTTAAAAGATACCGAAAAATCAAAACAATCGTTCAAACCAAATATTGGTTTGACTTATTTTCACTATATTTTCACCCTATATTCTGATGTAAGAGAAGAGATTTCTCGGGAATACTCGTTGTGGCGTCTGTCTACGACTCGATCGGTAAATCGGGATTCAAATACTTCTACATAATAACTCACGGTAGCCTCAATCCCAGGTTAATTCAGACACTCACCGAAACAGCCCACGCCAAAAAGTAAGTCCCAGATACGGTTCTTGGTCTCAGCGAATTTCTCTCTCTTGTAGGCAAGCCTCTCGAGCTTCGCCTCACTAAGAGCTTCCTCTCGAGCGAACTCCACAAGCCTCATACAGGCTCGATCTCGGGTCTCCAAATCAAAAACCAGCCCGAAAACACTTGACCTAAAGCGTTGTCCTTGTCGAAGTATCTCCGCGCGAATATCGGTAACCAAATTTCGGTTGGTGGGTGGATAGAAGGAAACGATCAAACGATCAATGAAGGTGACCGCTTACTGCAAAAGCTACACGACTGCTAGCGATGCTGGCACTTACTGATCATAGCCTCGAGGAGGCCCGACGATTTATAAGTTCATCCACGATATCGCGTCCGTTTCGCTATTCTCTCACTCTCTCTCTCTCTCACTCTCTCTCTCTCTCTCTCACTCTCACTCTCACTCTCTATCTCTATCCGACGCGCGCGTACTCTTGATAAAAGACCTCCTTTTACACTGCATACCCTGATGATGGCTCTGCGGGGAGTCTTGCTTTGGTGCACGATAGACAGATGCACAGCACGGAATCTAATCTGGGTAGTCATGCTCATTATCGGTATCACAATTCAACATCCCGCACGTAGCGCTGCCATTGTCTAAAGCTTACTTACTCGTATTTCCATCGATCTTAACATTACGAATCCTGAATACTGACAATCAATTGATGACAGATACTTGACCCTTAAAAATATTACCTCGATTTTGCAAACTTATCTTGTCATGAACAAATGAAGCATTTACTTGGCTCCATTGAAACATATGTAACACGAATCAAGCGGGTATCATTCAAAGATGAATTCTTAAGACTAATCACGACTGTCAACTGAATTTTTTTGTTCTAATAGTTTGTTTTAAAGAATAAATATTTATTGAATTTCTGAATTGAAATTCAGAATTTTCAATTAAAACTTTTAATTTTAAATTTTAGGATTGAAAAATTAGTTTTTTCTTTAAATACTAACTTTTATAAATACTCTTTTGATGAATTAAACTTTATTGTTATACTATTTTCTTTTGTAAATGTCATGATCTAGATTAATGAATTGTAATAAAAAATAGAGTATGCATACTGTATTGAGAAAAATCTCTATCTTCAATTTTAATTTCATCGATAAGATCGACGGTTTTAATTTCTGTTCATCTATTCAAAAAAAGTTAATCATCTCTTTTCAAGTTACGGAAAGTAATATGTATACAGATAGATATACTTTCGCCCTTTTGAACTAATGAATTTTGAATTTCGACACTTTTTTTTAATATAATTAATTAAAATCTGTATTGCATTAATATTGTTTTAAGCTCTAAAAATTTTTTATTTTAATAATGTGCAGAAAGTACATTTATAAATTTAAATCACATAGTTCAAGTGGATTAAATTTTGTATTGCGTCAAGCGACTTCTTGCTAATAATAAATTTGTTATCGTTTAGATAAAAAACGTTAATTTTATATACATGTTCGTAATTTTACATACGAATTTTATATTCGTAACGTTAATTTTACATACTCGTTAATACACATACTTGTTCTTTTCTCATGATGCACTCAAATTTGTATTTGTATAAGTTATTTACACTTATTTTATATTTTAATTTCCACTTTAATTTTCTAAACTTGAAGCCTACTCGTAAAGATTTGTTATCGCAATCTCTTGTTATAGTTCATTTGAAATTTCACAATATTTTATTTGACAATAGAAAACAATTTCTTGAATTAAATTAAAAGTGTTGTTTATAAAAAGATTTTTTTTAATAATACTTAATCGTTTAATTGCTTCTATAAATATTTATTATGGTTCTAGATCTGCAACTGTAGAAATTAAGTTAAAGAAAGAAATAAAAAAAAAAATAAGAAATGTCGGCTTTATCCAGTTCGTCGTCATCGGGTCTCAGAAATTTATGAGAATAGTAATTTAATAATTAGATATATATTAAAGTAATTTTAATATTTTTTGAAAAATATTTTTTTCAAAATCAAAAAACCACTTTTCTTAGTTCAATTGACTTCAATTTTATATATCTTGTAGTAATTACAGCTATATAAATATAAATATAATATTACAATTTCAAAGTATCCTAAATCTATATAAAAAATCCTACTTTTTAAAGTTATTTTTATTCTTTGACGAGTATTTTACTATATCGATACGTGTAAGTCAACAACTAAGTACTTCTATTGCATTATATATATTGTACAACACTAAGATTGGCAATTTACTTTACAAAAAACCTTTTTGTATAAGATAATACTACTATTCTTACGTACGTAAAAAGTACAATAATTTAAAATTATTTGCAACGCTTATTTGAATAAGAGAATCATTACTCAATTGAATAATTGCATAATAACTACAATAATCGTTATAAGAGCACAAAGCATCAAAGGAAAGATATACGTAATCATTTATGTATTTAGTGACGTAGATAATGTTCAAAGTTCAAGACAATCTCATGTAATTCACGAAATTTTCACGTTACGTAGATCTTATTCTGAGATAAGTAGATGTAAAAATATTTTAAACAATACATTTTGGAACTTCCTATATTGAGCATTTAACTAATTTATTATTATGCAATCATAATTTCTAAAATTAATTACTTTTGTAATATATTTATAATTAAACTATTAAATCTTCAATGTTATAAATTTGGAATTTGAAACAATAATAATGGAATATTATTATTACAACCGAAGATTTTTTTTTTATTTTTATCTTTTTTTTTCTCAGTCCATTTGTATATCATTAAATCTTTATTCAAACGTATAAAGGTTTGCGTAAATTATTTTTTTTAGAAAAAAAAAACACTAATTTGAATTAAGGTTGTAAGAAAATTAAGTTACATATGCATAAAAATCAAATTATGGAAAAACCTAATTTTTCATAAAAAATTATTTGTATATACGGTTGTATATACGATCATTTGTAATATACGGTTTTTCTAAAAGACTTACATTACTATTATCGCTGTTTTTGTCGTTGTAATAGAAGTAGTAGTAGTAGTCGTTGTTAATATTATAACTGTTGAGAATTTAGGGGAAGAAAGTAGGACAAAAATCAGTGAGAAATTGTGAGAAATAGAGCAAGCATTACGCTGAGAGGAGAGAAGAGGGAGAGAAGAGGCGTCTGTTTTTACATCGTGTAAATAAAGTCATTCTTATTATTATTTATTTTACTTTTATTCATCATCTCGCTCTATATTTTGAAATATTTATAATGATCTTACAGAAAAAATCTGTTTACGCCTACTTGTTTATCAATAACAAAAGTAGATTTAGTAGATTTATTTTTATTAATTTTACAATATTTATTAGATATTTATTGTTCTATGTAATAACAAAGTATATATATTTATTTACTCACAAGATTCCTGAAATGATAGTAAGGAAATAAAAAATAGCAGAATCGTGAGCCTTTGTACGTCGACGCCATATTAGTCTGAAGTTTCGAACGTTGGAACTTCAACAAAAAATCAAATTTTTCAGACCTTGAAATTTCTTTAAAAAAACCACGTAAACCATATAACTACGATATTATTAACAATAAAATGATATAACTCTCAAAGCACCCCGAGAAACTACCATTATTAGTAGATGAAGAATGGAAAAATTTTTAATTTTCACTAACTATCATAAACGACAATCATTGTCAATGACCAAAAATATAAAAAAAAATTTTATTAACGTTTTCTCCGGTTCTCTGTCTCGCTCTCTCAATATACATTTCTCTCTCTTTCTCGTGTCGAATAATCATTTTTTCCTAGATACGATTTTGAATACGCGTCGGTTAATAATAAAAATTACAATAAAAGTAGACATATTAAAAATGAATCAATAAAATTACCAACAGCTAAAAAGCTTAAACTATAAGTTTGCAATGTACGAGTTCTAATTACAGCAGACAAAAATGGTATGTAATGCACGTAATGCGCTAATTTCAACGGTGTTTTAAACAATGACGAGATTTCCTGATTTTGTCGCCATTCGGGATATTTGTGCTTTTATATGATCAGCGATTTTCATGAATAAAAAGTTGTCGAGTGCCCGAGGAACGTATGTTAATCGACAATAAACTTCTGCGCGATACGGTATACGTATAAGTAGGGAGTAATTGAAACAATGTTTTAACTATGATGAAAATCTGATTTTTTCTTGAAAATCCGTCTATTTGTTGATTATTACATCTGTAACGGAATTCGTCGTTAACAAATTGTCCAATCCTAAAGGCATGATTTTGTTATACGTGTAGTGGACGTATTTTTTGGCAATATCGCTAAATATTTATTGATGATTTTTTTTTGTTATTCCTATCTTTGGTTCTTGTGTACTAGAATTATGCAATTTTTTTGTTGAAATATTATTAATTTTTGTACTTATAGTCTATTGTAGGAGGCGGTCTTCTGTGAGTACTCTTACATGGAGCAACTTGTTTTTGTTTATAATAAGTTTCTATGCACAATAAAAAGTTTTTTTTATATTTTTGGTCGTTGACAATGATTGCCGTTTATGATAGTTAGTGAAAATTAAAAATTTTTCCATGTTTCATCTCCTAATAAGGGAATTTTTTCGGCGTGCTTTTAGGGTTATATCATTTTTTTATCAATAATATCGTAGTTATGTGGTTTAAGTGATTTTTTTCAACTTTTCAAGTTTTAAAACATTTGGTTTTTTGTTAGAATCCAACTTCGGAAACTTCAGACTGATGACGCCAAAAAGTAAAACTCTTTTAAGAAATTTAAAAATAAGAAAAAAAGTGATCCATTAATTTGCACGAAAATATATTGCATAATAAAAAAACACAATTCTTTCTACTGGTAAAACGAAAAGCATAAAAATTACAGCAGTCCGATTTTACAAAATTTGAAAATTTTTTTACGTTTTACATTCTATTTAATAATATCTACATCCCATTATATTAAGAATATTAAATCTAATTCTTTAATTTTATTATTATGAAAGAAAAGATAAAACCCCATCTGTAATATTATATATTTATACTATTAATACGGGAGTTCAATATAGTCGTCATTAAATAACCAAATATCCTTCATTATTTGTGTAAAGAAATTCTACTTAGTATTAAATACGCTAAATTTCCTCAATAGATAACAAAAATATAAAATGCTATCCAATGTTTTTTCTGTATCATTTAAACCACGGTACAGCTACATTAACGAAATATGAAATTTATTATTACTTTAAATATTTCTTTAGTAGTATTAGAATGCTGCAACTGAAATTTGTAGAAACGGTATAAGATTTTTCAATTTGAAATTCTCATTTTATCAATTTGAAAAATGTAATCAGGAAAATCGCGTAAGGTTTAAAATTTGTTACCTTTAGTCCACATCACAAGGACTATATAGATATCCATCTGTGGTAATATCCTCATTCTGTTTATTTTTATTAACATTATAGGAGATGAGTGCGACTCTGGCGCAACATTCATAAGTGAGCTCTCGATATAACAGTTTAGAAACAATTATTAAAAACATAAACAATATAATGTCATTTGTTATGACGAGTGTTCCCGCTCAAATAACTCTTAAATGCTGTATTCAAGGCCTTCGGGTTTAAGACTGTTAACTATTTCAGTATATCATCCTACACAGCGATTTAGCAAATAATCCTCACCAGCTAAATCCTCATAAATATGCTTAATGCCATAAACATTTTCTACTTAAAGAGTTTATTTAGGTAAGAAACTTTTGAGGATATTGGTAGCTTTAACGTTTGTGCAAGCTTGGCTCGTGCTAAAAATTCTTGGTCAGTAGAAATTTTACAATACAACGTTTAATAATAATTTTATAAGCGTAATTAATATCGTGTACTTTTTAAAGATTTTTCAGTTTTAACGCATTATTAATATGAATTACAATTTGAAATACTAAATCGCGATTAGGGAATTCAATAAAAATATTGCATAATTGCTTGGCACTAATAATAGATAGAAAATATCTAGACTGGTAACTAAATACGTTTTTTACTTCCACATTATATTTGTCTTGTAGATAATTTTTTGTCACAGCGCCCTCAAATTCTTAGAATTTGAATTCAATTCACTACTTGCAACCTAGTTTTACCTTTTCGTTGC
Source organism: Wiebesia pumilae (assembly GCA_018907045.1). Classification (NCBI taxonomy): domain Eukaryota; kingdom Metazoa; phylum Arthropoda; class Insecta; order Hymenoptera; family Agaonidae; genus Wiebesia; species Wiebesia pumilae. The sequence goes on from JACCHZ010000033.1 coordinate 1,923,597, forward strand.
ATCGCTTTATATAGTTTGATCTCTTAATGACTCAAGCTACTTTTTTGTCACTCATGATGCACAATTTAATAATTTAAAAAAAAAATTTGCAAAATCTAAAACGATATCTAAGCATTGATAAAGTAAAATAAAACATTACACTGCCTATAATTGATGTCATTTCATCAGTTATACTGATCTAGAATACCGCTCTTTCTGCAAGAAAGACAACTAGCACGATCTGTAAGATTTTGGTAAGGCTAATTATTCAAAAGTAAGTTACCCGGGAAACACAAATATCTAATCACCGTGGCCGCTCTGCTGATATATGCTAACTTTATTAAAAAAAAATTGTAAACTATAAAATCAGTTGGTACTTATTTTTATATTATTACGTAAATATAAAAATTACATATGATGCCTTTATATTTATTAAAGATATTTATGCTACAAAATGTTGTTTTTAAAATGAAAATTTTCAATTTCATTACAATTCATTACAAAAATAATAAGTTTGAAAATCTTTTGTTTTGAAATATATCAATAATAATGAATAAAAAGTCTAAAATAGAAAAACGGCTTTAAATGAACTAAAGCCGTTGGTAAAGAAGTTTTAACAATACATTTTATGAACTCTTTACAAGAGTATTAACATAATTGCTAAAAATTTGAAATTCAATTAATTCTTTTTATTAAACTGATATTAGAACTTTAAAATAAATGGCTTTGTAAACAAAAAATGCTATTGTTTTATATTATCTGAAAATTGATTTGGGATCCTGGATTGGTTTCTTCGTAATAATTACAATATAAATAACTTACATATATTTGAACATTGTATTAATTTTAAACTAATGATTGTTTTAGCATTATAATATAATTTTCTAGCATTCGCATACAAAGACCATCTTTAATATCTGCAAATCTGTAAGTTTTTAAAGTATTTCGAGTTGAATCAGTTAAGTTCGAATTTAATTTTTTTCAATATTATAATTGTGAACTAGCGAATGAAACTTGTATCTATCGTGCATATTATAAATTCATCAACTGTCATACATGACACTTTTGTAATTTTAAAATAAGCAATTATTAAATAAATATGTAATCTTTTACACATATCACTATTTCATAATAATGATAACTGGAATTAAAATTTTTGAGTGACATTAATTTATTGCTAAATGCATGTTGTTATTATGCTACATCTATATGTATGATCATTTGTTACTGTTCAGGTTCTATTCAAATTTATTAATCCTTCTTCACATTAAACATATTAAATATGTTTCACCTTTTTTTTCTATCAGAATCTCTGCATGGATTGCTTTTTTTCTATTTTATCTATGTATTCCATTAATTTTTGATTTCGGAAATTAGGATACTTATACTATTGGATTGAAATACAAACCTCTTTCACTTCATGAAAGTTCAATTTCTTGCCATTGCTTTTTAATTACTAAAGAATTATGGATGTCATCATTGTGGAATATAGCATAAAAAATACGTGCTTTAATTTATAATGTAACGACATTTGAATATTTAGAATACAGATATCGTTAAAAGAAATGTATATATCAATACTGTTTTTAGAGTAGACAGGTCTAAGTATCTTTAAAATATAGAATTGTTTGAGTACAAAAAAAAATTAAAATTTGATAAATTTAATTTTCCATTATTAAAATTTTAGTTATATTTATTTATTTCAAAATTTTCCCTATAATCCTTAGAATTTAATAACTAGTATTAACTAAGTGAATTGTTTTTTTAAATATTATGCATATCATACTTTCGAATATTTTATTTTCTTTACCTAAGTACCTTTTTAAATCTTTTGTAATATTCATGTTATTTACGTTTTGGCTTGTTCCGAATCAACAACTTGAATTACAAATTCTTGAGCAAGGATTAGTTTTGACGATTAGTTTTTAATACTCCTCCGTCTTGCAACTTAAATAATATTTGCTAGCTCATTTTCTTCCTTTTTGTTTTCCGTTGTCTGCTCTTCTCATGCTTTTCTACGATAGATGATACCGAATTTTTAAATTGTTATTATGTCCTTAATGAACTTCTTTCGTTTCATTCCCAATAGATAACTAATTTTTAAATTCAAATTAATAATATATCATTGTCTAATTAATGCATGATATCAATGTTATTATTAGAATTCACTTTTTAATTTGTTTAAATATGCTGTACGTTAATCACCAATACTTGTTGCTGTTGGATGCATCTATAATGTTTTGTATTAATTCAAATCTTAATACTAGTACAACAAGATTAAAAATGCAAAGAATAACAACTAATCAGTTAATTATTTTTCTTGTTTCTTCTTTGTTCATTATCAAAATAAATAAATTAGATATTTTTTTACTAATTTTAAAAAAATTTGAATAGTTAATAAAGGTTAAAAACTTTATCCCATAAAAAGTTGGAAACGGTACAATATTAACATTAATTTAAAGTTCTTGAATAATATAATATCGATGAAAGCAGTATAAATAGCAAAATTCATCATTTAAAAGGTACATGGAAAGAATATATTCAGGTTGTAATTATATATAGATATAATTAGATTGTTATCGTATCATTGGCCGATAGCAGCATTGCTATCAAAATATTCCCTATATAAAAATTTAAATATATTAAAATGCATTCAAAAATCATCATTGACGCGAGGACGAACTCATATGATTCAAAATCAATATCCACAGTCTGTGCGTAGTATACTACTGAAGAAATGAATAAAATCATATAGATGTAAATTAAAATTCTAAAATGAGATAAAAAAAATTGTGATTCTGTAGTTACATATAACAATAATATAAAGAGCACAAATTACTTAAAAAATAATGAATATTCACTTGATATCTAATTCATTCAATTGTACAATAAATATTTCATAACAAATTTTTATCAGAATAAACAAAAGTACATTCTGAAAATTATAAATAATAAATGTAGTGTAAGAATTGCTTTTAATATGATCACTTTTGCCATGAAATTGTATTATTAACGGTAAAAAAGCTTTTATTAAATATTTATAAATTATAAAAGTTGATAAAATGTATGAAATTACCGAGAAGTAAATAGAACAAAATGCATTACTAATTCCTTAAGTATTATAGATTACGCAGTTAAAATTATATGAGTATTGGCAGTTCAAAAAGTTATTAAAAAAAAACGATGGAAAAAAAACCTATATATATATATATATATATATATATATATATATATATATATATATTAGAACTTCATTTAACGGTACTTTTGGACTAATCGCATTTTTGGAGTTTTATAATATACAAAATAATCGAATTAAGAATGTTAATGAACTTGAAATCACAACAATAAATCCTATAATCTACATTGAAATTGAACATCTTCATAATAATTAGTTACATTTATCAAGTACAAAAATAAATAAATGTTTTACCATTGATATAATTTAGAGTTGTGTTGAGTTGTATTGTTGGTTAATTATATAACATATAAGATCATGACATCAATGGTTCTTTAATTAATAATTGTACACAATCATATCACTAATAGAAAAATAGAAAATTTATAGTAATCGATGACAGTTTATCGATGAAAATAAATACTTATAATGAATAAGATGTCTGATAACTGCGGTGAAAAAATAAAACTAGCAAGTCGAACATGTGCATCAATTTTTGAGGTCCGAAAAATTAAATTGCAATCGTAAATTAACAATTACAAGTGTTGGAATTATCTCAAGATTGAAAATCTCCTATTGTTGAGTACCGTATAATAAAGCTAACAAACTCTTGTACGCTGTATTTCAAATTGTACAACTAATGAATATGTCGATAAATCATCACTAATATTTGCAAAGGTATATACTTCTTTCAGGCGAATAACTTAAATACTATAATAATTCTGGAAATATTTTACTTCGTATTACTTGATTTATAACTTAGATATATTATATTTTTTCAATTAAAAGAGTTTAATAGGTATTTTTAAAAATGTCATATCGGTAGCTATCAATATTAAAAGTAAATATACTTTTGCAAAATTTTTGTATGTCCAATCTTGTATTATTAATTTATGATTATTATAATTTTTTAAATTATATTTGATCTTCTGAATATTATGATATTTGCACTGTTACGTCCATGACGTAAATTCCCCTTTTAGGCCTATACAGTTAAGTATACTAGCCTGGGATGGGCGGCGGTCCTATCTAATGTAGCCTTGTCTATGGACATATGCGGTGATAAAATTGAGAATAATTGATAAAACTCAGCTAGACATTTCAAATATTTTACAATGGTGTATATAGTTATATTAGCACTATATTAGCTCTACTAGACATTGTGTCTACCCCGCAATTATGTACATAAAAATATTAGAACAGAAGCTCCATAGCGCCACTTAGGCGTTTTCGTCTAGTCCGTAAATATGGATAAAGATATTATTATTACATAAGAAAGGATTTTAGGATAAGGAAATAGGAAAAGGGTAGGGGGTCAATTCCCTTTTAATGAATAACTACATATTGAAATTTTAAAATAAAAGTATTTATTACTCGCTTCTTAAGTAGTAGGTCAACTGCCAGGTACAGGGTTTGAAGGAGAAATCTGATTTTGCTTCGAGAAATGCGCTCTTTTTATACAGAATTTAAGGCACAGGCGGTATATAGCAAAGAGAGGATTTTTATCGTTTTTTCAGAAAAAGTTTATACAGCCTGTATATAATTTTCATTTTTACTAATTTATTAGCACTTATATTCAATTAATTACTTAACTGCTTATAAAATTCGATTCGCAATTTTATTTTTCATAATTGTACAGTTTTTATTTTATAAATTTGTTAATATTTAGTCTGTTTTTATTGATATTAGTTAAATTAATAATAATTCTTGGTTAAATTTAAATTGTCTTCAGATTTTGTAGTAGAAATTATTTTTGTTATACTGATTTTTATTATTTCCTATATTAGTATAATTAATATTATTATTATTATTATTATTATTTTCTATTATATATTTACTATTATATTCATTTTAATCGTATAGAAAACGTTATTAATTTTTGTTTTTTTTTGTTAATATTTATTTATTGCGATTTTTTTTTTCCTCCCTCCTTTTTTTCTTATCTATTTCCCTTTTTTTGTAAATTTATATAAATCCAACAAAAATAAGTATTGAGTATAATAATAATGATTGTAGCATTTAATTTAGCTTTAAAATATTACTATATTCGCTTAAATAATAAATTAGAAAAATTCCATGTTATTAACTATATTTGTTTTATAATTATTACGTATTATATTATATCTAATGCTAAAATTATAATTTTAGTAATTTATTACGTATAAAATTGTACAATTTTATTTTATTTTTTCTTCTTTTTTGATTGTTTAATTTTTTCTTTAATTTATTATATAATAAAAACTAAAATAATATATGGGAAAATACATTTTCTTTTGCTAATGCAATTGCACAGTCGCAGAATGTATATGTATACATGTGTGGGCGCGCAGCTGTCGAAGATACAAGTACGCTTTGGAAGATGCCGTTGTGTGAATTACGAATGCAAGCGCGCAATACGCGTGTGTAAGTGTAGGCCTCTAACAGCTTAAAAATGCAGGTACAGTCATAAAGATGCCGTGGTTATGACCTTTTGCACTGACATTCCAGGCCTAGTTGTTATTAAATTTTTCTTTTTGTGTCACTTATTAAAATATTATTATTAATTTTACATAAGGTAAATATTAAAGGAATTTTTGCAATGTTTTTATAATATTATTAAGCAATATCTGATAATAAACCAATAAATTAAACACCTAGTATACGAATAATATGAGCTTAAAACTCATTAATTTTTGTAAAAACACCATACTACCATTTAAATTTATGTATCTTTGATTTCACAAATTATATCATTAAATTTTTTCATTTATTTTTTGACATTTTAAATACGCTATGAGCTAAAACATTTCATTCTAATTTTAAATTCAAAATTTGTGCTTTTTTCAACTCGATATCATTTATAACGCATAAAATTTATTTGTAAAATTAAAAAACTATAAATTTTTGTATATCTATTAATTTATTATTAAAAATTTACTATATTTTCACTTATACTTTAATACCTTATTAATCAAAGGATAAATTAGTCAAGTCACCATACAATCGATGCGATGTCACAGCCGCAAATCATTTTTCACGGATTAACAAAATTATAGTGATTAATTAACTAGTAAAAAATCAAATATGCTCTACTTATAATTTATAAACTTTAAACATAATATACATTATAAAATAATCCAATTATACAGTTATAAATTATATTAAAAGCTAACTCGGATAAGTGTAATTATAATTGTTGATTTAAATATTATTAATAAAGTGTTCAGTGTAATAAAATTCTCTTACAAAAATAAGTGCTACAATTAATCCATCAGAAAAAAATATAAAAAGTTTTATTTATTTTAATAGTATTAGTAAATTTTTCATTACTGTATTTTCCGTAAAATGCTTAGAAAGTTTAAAATTTTATAACCAACAGATTTCTGCAACACAATTAAAAATTTGTTATAATTAGTTTATAATAATTTATATATAAATATATACATATTACTAGATATTATTAAATTATCTGCATTTACATTGATAATAGTTGATTTATTAAAAGGATCTTACTTTATTTACATATATGATCATATCCTGATCCTAAGAAATAATATTAACAAAACATGTAAAATTATTTGAAAGAATTATATTCAATAATGTTATCCTTAAATATTAGTGAACAAATATTTGTATAAAATAATGTAATTTTTATTATGGTTGTTATTGTTATTATTAACTAAATATGTAATTATTTAAATACCGATTTACATAAAATGTTGTTATGAAAATATTTATAAATTAAAAGGACATGCTTTCCATTTCATTCTAATGTTAAAGAAACTTATCTTATTATCTCATTATAAGCGTAATAAGAATCAAATTATTAAATATAAGTACTTTTAAACGTAGCAACTCTTAGTATGAAATTCCATGTTTTTTTCAATAATTATATCTCAATAATTATATCATCAAGATTTTATTATGTATCTGTTGCATTACTATTTATGTATGAGTAAATATGCCAAAAGCAAGAAAAACAATTTTTTCTCTATTCACGGTATTGGCTCTATATTAATACATTTTTTTATACTTCCTCCAATCTGCTTTTGCGAAGACCTTCGTCATTTAGCGACGTCGTATGTCTTGCTGTCTGATGCGGCGTCATTGACGCCGATTCTTTCATCACTCCTCATCGTTCGTAGTTCTATGGCCAAAAATAAAATGGCCTCTTAATAAGCATTATATTTTCATTCCCAGTACTAGCAGTTATTGAATTTTATTAGCATCTCGTCGTCGTAGTGATAGAGTGGTCGCTGTCGTTGAAACGATGGTAACTCAGAGTTTTTTCATGAGTCGCGTCTATGCCGTCATAAGTACAGAATATGGCGAATACTTCATTAATAGTTGTTATACGTGCTCCTGTATCTAGTAGCATCGATACCGATTCGTCATAAATGTGCACTTCTATGAGTATTTCGAAATCGTTCGTCCATTCATAAAAGGGATGTTAGTGATCCATCTTGCTTGGTTTTTAGCAGATGACTGGCTTCTAGATGGACTGTATCTTATTTATACGTCGTCCGTCGTATCAAAATAGAGCTTCATTTGTTTGTTATTTGAGAGTACGAATGTCACGGAAGATATTTGTTGGGCCACGTTAAGGGGTCCTTCATATTTCGTTATCTTAGCTTTGGCCGCCAGGATCGTCGACCATGGTTGTAATACTTTCTCTGAGTGACAGAATTTTGTGCGACATTTACCCATATTAGTTCTAGGGTATCTTTTATATTACCTAGGTATTTCTGAAATATGATTTGTTTAGTTCGGTTTCCCTATCGACATAGAGCACCAGGAGGGGTGAACTAATGGCTGGCATTTAAAAATGCCGAGAAAGTTTGTTACCGATGATACTGTCTTTTGATATGCGAGTGCGATCTCTGGGTGCAAAGGTTCCAGGACCAGTGATCGTTATTAACATATTTTGCGATCATTGTTTTTAGTACTTTGTTTGTTCTATCTACCTGATTGAAATGAGGAGAATAAAGCGGAGTCTTACAATGAGAGTTCCCGCAACTGAATATAAATTATATAATTTTTTTCCCTGTATATTATTTACCGTTATCAGTAATAATTGTCCACGGCGAAGGATAATAATTTCCTTGAATTTTTCCAATATTGCTTGGCTGCTCACTTCCCTGAATACTTATCAATTAAACACATTTCGTGAATTTATTCTGACAAACTAGGGGGCAGAAGTTTTGACTTTGTGATCGAGGCTGTGGATCTACCAGGTCCATGGAGACTATTTCCCATGGTTCTTGGATCGGTGTAAAACGAAACCCGTACTTCTCGGAAAAAAAGGAACCTGGACGACAAAGCAACACTCGTTGCCCTCAGAAAAAATAAGAGGGGCTGATGAGATACGGCAAAATTCATAGTTTCAGACAGAAGCGTAAGGATTGTAAAGATTCGCTTGTTTGGACGATTGACCCCCCCCCAATCGACAACTAGTAAGGGGGTGCAACTATTATTTATACCCTTGCGGGAGCTGTGCGGGAGCTGCACATTCTCCGTTCTGCCCAATTTACGTAGGGCCGGTCACATTATTTGCCATGTGTGGCGGTTGCTTAGCAACGGCTGCGCGATTGTCGATTGGCCCGTTACTTCGCTCAGTCGGCAATAACGCGGTTTACGCAGGCCTTGCACTCCTCGCACACAAATAATAACCCGTATGTTTATACAGTTTCCTCGTTCTTCAATATGGCGTCAGACGCGCTTTCTTGCACGAAGTGCAATATTTCGATTTTTTGCAATTAAGAACATTGCAATATTAAAACTTTTAATAAATCATTAAAAAATTAATATTTTTTTATTTTGCGAACAAAAAGTGTATAATGAGATGTAGATAAATGAATAGTTTTTCATCAATTCAACGTAACTTGAAATTTTTGTGTACAACAAAATATGACAGTCGTTAACGAATAAATTAATAAATGTGTCAGACACTTTATTAATGCAAAATATTCATATAAATATTAATACTTATACATGTTTTTAATACAAAATATTTTTTCCATATTAGACTAAATCAAATTCTATGACGAGAATATTGGCTTTATAATGATCATATCAATAACAGTCTGTGATTTTATAATTTCATAAATTTTCAATTTGAGAAATATATTTACTTAGTAAGTAAATTGGTTCAATTTTCACTATTTATAATTTAAATATTATATTTTGTAGAAAAACAACAATGCAATTATTGTAAGAATGACTAATAGCTTTAATTATCAAAGTAAAAACTCTAGTAAATGATAAGAATTATGCTGAGATTTAAAGAAATAAAAAATTTGTAAGTCGTTGCCTTTTTAAAACGAATATAAACGATGATTTGTAGACTATTCTAAAGATAATAAGAATATTTTTAAATCAAACGCAAAATATCAATGAAAAAACTTAAGGGCATAAAAATATAGGAACCCTCATTATTAGTAATATTGATACTTATAACAATTGACGTATTAAAAAACAAGTAATTGCAATTAGCGATGAAGATTTAAATATAAAATAGATAAATGAAGTAAATAACTTTATATAATAGATAATTTTAACTTAATAGTTGATGAAATATTGATAAGAACAGTAAAAATAGTTGAAATAAAAATATAACAAGTTCATTCGCAAATTCGAAAAATAGTAGTGACTCATTATGAATGTCACTACGAAATAATACAAGCTTTACATACACATTAGTGAAAGGAAAAAATTTCGATAAGGATAAAGAAATATTAAAACAAGAAATTAAAATCATCTTGATTCATAACGTTTCTTAGACTTAATAGATTAGACAAAAAATACTTTTATTGTTTTATGATTGTCTCAACAATCGTTTTTAAAAACGTAACATGTTTTCATATTTTATAAAAAAAATTATATTAATAATTTAGCATTAATATCATACAAATAAGAAATAAAATTGACCGCTTAAAAATGATATAAATTTAGAAATTTTATCATTGGATCTGGATGTTGAATATTTGCATTGTAGTCAGTCTTTCTAAAAATTCTTCATCAGCGATTGAATCATAAAATAATAGAATATAAAATTTAGAATAAAAATAAAGTAATTTATTTTTAATTGAAAGATACATACGATCAATGTGAAAGTTCTAAATATTTGCATAAAATAAATCGCCAAAGATATTTTTGAGATGTTTGAAAAAGATTTAAATTTTACCAAAAAAGAATTGACAAAAGTAGAGCACCATTTTTATTTAACAAGTAAATTACAATTTTGTTTCAAGGGATTTAAAGGAAATCGTTAAATATAATTTTAAATTAATCTGATTTATAATTAGATAAAAATTAAATGTAATTTATATTCTGCTAAAAACGCGTGTGTACTTTATAAGTAAAGCGCTTATAAAGTACACTTTGGTTAAAGTGCTTCGAATAATGAAAAAAAAGTTTATATAAAATCTTGGCACTTCTTTTTCAATTTATAAATAAACATACTTAAAATCATGGCCAATCAAGTTATTAATAATTATTCAATGATAATTTTCATTGATAATTTTTAGCAGAGACAATAATAAGAACTTTTAATTTTATTAAAAAACTGTGTAATATTGAATATCTTTGATAATTAATTGTTTGAAAGTAACTTATGACAATAAATTTATATATATATTTTTTAGCTATAAACAAATTTATACTTTTTCTATTGAACACATTTTTGTCTTAAGTAAAATAAAAATTTACGAATTAATACTCTTGATAAGCTTTCTTTTATAATTGATCTATAACTTAATTAAAATAAAATTTAATTTAATTAACCATTGTTTCTTCATCACTTCAGTTAATATTTAGGTACATACATTTATTCGAACGATGAAGCAAAATTCGTTTAAACCTTAATTCAACCTTATTTAAGCAGACTTTTACATTATTAATTATGCACACAATTCTTTCAAAATTTTACCAAAATTTTACGTTTTATTTTGTTTACAACATTTATTTTATAATGTTATGCAATTTTATACTCATCTATTTATTTTATTTAAGTAAAATAGTTTTTCATAAGAATTTGTACATTTATTACGAATAAATAAAATAAAAATTTTTAAAGCATAAAAGTTTGAGCTTTCAATTCAAATTTATATGCACATTGCACAGGAATATACTTACATACGTGAGCTCGATACTTGTTTGCGCGCGAATCTAGGCGATAAGAGTTATGGGGAATATGACTGGAATACAAATGACACCGAGTTAAAGAGCAAGTTGATTTATTCCCAAGTTCAATATTGTAACACCCAGTATTTCGTTTAAACGAATCCCTCATCATCCGGCACTCTTCAGATGTTATTATCTTCGTTCCCTACTTTCTACTTTCTTGTTGGTTACCCGATTCCTCGACTGACCCTGAAGTGTTTTTTGGACAACTGGGACGAAGTTCCTTCTAGTGATTCGCGTCATGTTACTTAAAGACCAAAATGAAGTTCTCTGGAATAGACGATATTCTTCTTTCCGTGTCCTATTTTTAAGTCTCATATCTAATCTTTGCACTTTGCGTTCCGAGAAGAGTAGTCCGAGTCATCCGGACGTCATACTTAACACTACTAAGAATAACGATTCGCATCAGTAAAAAGATCAAAAGTGTAACAGTCGGACGAAATAGACCAAGATTTCATAAGTTTTAAAATTAAATGTATAATCGTGAATAATTAAGAAACGTAAACTCTAAATCAATCGTTAGTAATTTTAGAAATCACGTATTTCAGATTAATAATGAATAAAATATTGATTGTAATTATTCAAATTTATTTCATTCTCGAGACAATTATAGCACATCATAACGAAACATCGCCAACCAAAGGACTTATTCTAGATCCAGAAAACAAAACAGTATTTATCTCTAAAAATATATCAATATTTATTTACATTATTTTCACTGTCAAATATTTTATTTTAAAATAAATACATGACATAACATAAGAATTATTGAAAAAAAATGAAAATAATCGTGTAAATTATTTCGTGTAATTCATTTCCACTCATATTACAAAAAATAAATCAACGGCCAATAAATAATTTCTCGTTATTATTTTTTTAGTTATTTAGACACAATCTTTTATGTAATACCACTGTAGCCAATGTATCAAACCCCGTTAACAGTTTTGAAGATCCTCACAACTTTAAATTTATCATTAAAATTCCAAGACGGATAAAGGAAAAAGGTATGTGTCTGCAGGATTATATTTTGTCAGAAAAAAAACTTAAGTACCAGTAACGTTCAACAGTAATAACTCATCCAAATGAATTTTCTAATTTTATAAAATCAGTATTATAAAAAGTATATGAATGATTCGAACAATACTAAATAATTTATCTTTAAAATATTATTAGATTTTAATTTTGTTAATAATATTAAGTAAGTAAATTAATTTGAAAAACACATTCAATAAAATATTGAATCATAAAAAACAAATGGAACATCCTACTGTTAGCGTCACTAACAATTCACTTTTATAATATCTATATAATATCTTTTGTCGTTGAATGTATAATATATATTCAATCAGAATTTTTAGTCATGACTAATTCACATTAATTAAACATAAAAAAATCGAGTATCTTAAATTTCTTTTTTGAATAGATCATTGTATAAAAAATATATAGATAATATCGAAGCACTCTAAGTTGTTATTAATATTTTTGTTATTCCGAAGGAAAGATGATTTCATAACAAAATAAAACATCTATATTAGCATTGAAATAAGTAATTTAAACGTAAATTTTATTATATAAATACATATAGAAATGTAAACGTTAAGTACAAAAAATAAAATTATATTTTGATCAGTTATTATAGACGTGAAGTTTTAATAATAAATAAAAGAAAATTATTAAATTTTATATAACAGTACATCAAATATAATTATTATTTTGAAAATTTTTTATCAATTTTCTAAACGTATTCATGTATACTATATTATAAACTTATAAAATAATGATTTCAAATTATAATTATTTATAAATGTTTATCGGAGTAAGATAAATGAAAGTGCTGAATATATGTATTATCGTTTAGCATTTTTAAGAAGAATTTTAAATATTTATTAAATCGTGTAATATAAATTACGCTAGTGTAATAAATATATTCATAGATTTGTTTCAAAAAGTTTATAAAAGAAAATATGATTGGATCATGAATGAACTGAATTACAAATCTTTTTTCATAAAATATTAAAACTGTATTATAAGAACTCTAGAAGCATCATTCTACTGCATGAAATAATACTCTACCTAATATATTATTATAAATCATCAATTACTTTGTTCAAATTCTAATAAAATAGACAATTAAAAAATAAATAGTTATAGTACATATATATTCAAAATAAGTTCAGATTATAAAATCAACATTAAATAATATTATTTCAAGTATAAATTAATTAAGAATAAAAAACGTAGTTAAATTATTATAAAAGTTTTTGAATATTAAGCATGTTATGAAAGGAAAACAATCTGTTAAAAGTTTTAAAATATATACGATAAATGAAAGTACGGTAATACATAAAATGTATTACTTGTCACTTTATCATATAGTCTTATTGATAATAACGAAATTGCTAATTTTTAACCTAATTTTTATCTTCCATTTGACATAAAGCTCTTAATTATCGATTAATCTTTTATCAAACAGATAACGTTAAATTATCAAGAGACGACAATTTTAATTCAAACAGTAAATGTCCAGAAATCTTGTCAAATTGATATATTAAACAAAAACAAATACATCATAATATTGAAAATATCATTTAATATAGAAAAAATGTCCAATTCGTCATTGTAACTTTTTGGCTCAACCTTCTTGGCTTTATTATAACTGAAGAAGAAGTAAAAAATATTTATTAATACAAGATTTTTTTTCTACTTTATAATTTTTAGGTACTCGAGAGTACAACAAATGCAAATGATTAAAATCATTTTAAAAATAACGTTTGCAAATTTCAATTTTTTCAGATCGATGATATCCAACTATTCTTATACTTTCGAGAATATTATGATTTTATTTCTAGATTAATGACAGCTCCTCGTGGTACAAATGACTTTTCACTAGAGTCAATTATTTGTGAGGAATGTTATCAACCAGATAGCGGGCCATTGTCATAAAATTAGTGATTGCCTTTAAGGATAAAAAATGATATATCTGTGTGTTTTATTTTATAATGCGTTATTTACCATATAATAAATCATACATCCAATGATTTTCTAAATATTCCAGTGTATATTTTTTTAAAATTTATTCAAAAAAATTTTGTCAAAAAAATTGTCACAAGAACTTTGCCAAATATTTTGATCATATATTTGACAGTTTTTATAATTACAAAGTGATAAATTTATCATTCTATTTGCTTGCGTAATTAGATGTATATCACGAAATATATATATGATAAAATACATTAAAGTTACGTCTCAATTAATATCAATGTAGCTTAATAATTTTAAATTATTGATTTGGCAGTTACAAAAGTTGAATTTATAATATTTACAAATTTATTAAGCGAATATTATAGTGCAATCTTAAATAAACCATAAAAATCAACACAAAATGAGCTTGTTGATTAAATATAAAGATGAGGTAGTCTTTGTTAATTGCTTGTAGCTTATGTAGCTTACAGGTACTTGATCGTTTTCCACATTATATCAACATTTTCTTGTAATAGAAATCATGACTACTTATCTTTTCTGTACCTTTAAATGTACTTTAATAAATACGCAATGTGTATTAATTGCAGAATTAAAAAATAATTTATTAAGTTTATTTATTAAATAAAGCATTTTGCTTTTAATTACATTTTATTAAATAATGAAAATAATTAAAATAAACATAAATTATAATCCTTTTCACACCACTAAAAAGGCGAATTATTTAGTAAATGACAATCACATTACATGGTAGAGGTTTAAAGTCTCTGAACTTACAATTCTCTGCGTAATTCTTGTCAGTGACGCTAATTTTTAAATTCATCACTTTTTTATATTTATAAAATAAATTATTCCGATTAAACTAATTGAATTATTTGGATCATGTCATTGGTAAATATTATGATTTAATATTTACAACTTAATCTCGGATAAAATTGTGATATTAAAAAAATTTTTATTAGATGCGCGTAGGTTCAGAAATTTTAAAAACAAAAAAATGATCAACATATTTACTTTGAAAAAACTTTATTATAAAAAATCAAAAAAATTGGCTAATGTATTCTTTTAATAATAAAAACGTTTAAAAATATGTAGAATTATTTTATCTTTTCTAAAGTCCTACTTTTTATAATTATGTAATATTAATTTAATTTTTATCGTATAAAAAAATAATTAAAATAAATAAGAAGACATTTTTTATTAATATAAAAAATTATCTAAGTTTTAAGCGGTTAAAACATTGAAAGAGCAGTTACAAGAAAGCGATGATTTTTTTTTAGATAAGATTATTTTAATTAATAAATTGTAATTGATTAGGATATTCGTAGTTATGTAATTAAATGACTTCTATTATTTCATATGGAAGGCAGACTGCAATGTAGAAAACTAAGAATTGTCGATAATAATATATGTTATCTAATTAATAAGAAGAAAGTACAAAAAAAATGATAACATGAATATTTCAATTCTAAAAACAACGAAATCGTAAATCTAAAGAACATCAGTTTATTACTTACAAATGTATAATGTAAATCTTCGAAAAAGTACAAGTTCTTTATAGGCACCATTAATTAATTTAAATTTAATATCCTTTTGCATATCACTATTGAGATGTAAATTTTTGCATTTAGAGGATATTCAAAATTATAGTTTTAAGATCTTGTATGTGGAATTACTTACATAAAGGTAGACAATCCAAATACATATTTAAAATATTCTTTAACTTGCAAAATTTGTTCAATTGGTTAATATTCTTTATTAACTTATTAAGTTTTCATGTTTTCTATGTGTTCCAAATAATTCTTTGCTTACAGTGATTCATATCAATCTCACTGTTCTGTCGAATAAAAATATAAAACACACTATCTCTCTCTTATTATCTACCTATGTTTCGGTATACGCACAAATTATATGATTGCGACAACATCGTTGAAATGTGCCTAAAAAGGATAATGAACGTTTTCTAGATCAAGTTCATCGGATCGCATCATCCTTCCTTTTTGAGATTTTACTGGGCTGCCCGAAATTACTATACCCCAAACTTTTTTTTATTCATTAATATTGAAATTTTCGATCTAATTAATTTTTACACAGTCCATCTCATTTTTAAATTCTTCCAAGCATGTCCGACTATCCGTAATAGCGTCATCCGAGCAAACATTTTATTTGTTTATAAAAAAAGCTTACGAGTATTAAAATAAGTGATGAAAGGCTGAATTGCGTCTTATGAAAGCACATCAGATTCCGAGAATTCCGATATGGCGTCTTTGGTATTTGCAAGTGCAATTGAACGTTGCGTAAAGAAGCAAAAGTCTGACCGAGCAGCTTTAACCGACGCTCTTTTAATTAACTTCGAGATGCCCATTGGGCGCATATGCAAACATGAGAGATGCAATAGTGTCGGTTTACCACTCGCCGCGCCAGGCTCCTCGAGTCAAGGACGCAACGACACGCTGCTCTCGCTCCTCGTTACATAAAGTCATTTTCTGCGACGCGTTTCATCCGCTCCTCCAGTCGTCCTCGGTAAAGGACATGGCCCGAGATTGATACCTTCGCGTATACGGAGGCACTTCGATGTCTGGCTAACTTGTTCAATCGAATATTTCGAGTAAAAGTGCTTTTATCACGCATTCAGCCGTACTCCAAAGGTTCCTCAAGAGTTCAATAATAAGAAAATAAAAGTATTAAGGCGATTTTTACGAAATTCTCATCCAGGGTATTCTATTATGGTTTCTGATTGAAATTGTTAGAATATACATAAACTTAAATAAATGATCGATCATAGTGAAAGCGATCATAATAAAGAAATAAATGCTACTTGTTTTTTAATTAAAAGCAAACCCTTTTCTTTCTTTTCCTCGTCTACTGTAAAGAATTTTTTAATGGTTATTTCGAATAATCTTGCATTATTTTTCTATTGGGTATCTAAAAAACATATTTTATAGTAATTGACTTAAATTTTATATCACAACTTACAAGGTGATTTTTTTTTTATTTTTCAAATTATTTTCATTAGTTTTACTTAAATTTATGTTAATCTTGTAAATATCGTACAAGCAGTTTTAAAAGTAACCATACGAAATAGCACGAAGAAGTACCTAAGAAATGTAAGCATCAATTTTAAAATGGAATTACTTATATTTTTCGCGACTCTAGATTTTAAAAAATGTATGAAAATACAATATACAATTTCTAAAATTAATTTTAAATAATAACCAATTGTTTCGAAGTATGAAACACTTGTACATTTTTAAAGCAACAAAAATCTGAGTTTACGTGATATATAATATACTTTTTTCTATATGATTATTTTTAAAAAGAGTATTAAACTTAATATATATTTCATTTTATTTTTCAGTTTGCGAATGTACATGACCGAAAACATGCGCTTACTTACTTCTACTTATGTAAGGATAACTTTAAAAATTACATAGCTAGGGTACCGTGATTGTAAGCAAGTATTAACTTTTCTTGCATTATTTATATCTTGACTTTGGTTCTACATTAGCCATTAAATCAATTCTACGCACATATAATTTCTGTCATTAGTAAAGAAGATATATTAACTTAAGGCAACATCTCTTTTTAATTTAAAATAAATATTAGTAAATATCTAGTAAAGAAATTTATTTACTCTGGTACAATAATCGCATGTAAATAATTCTATGAAAATTTTGTTTCGCGTTATAATCTATGTGTACCAAAGCTTCCGTAAGAACTTATGCATCGTCATAATCCAGTGAAGTTTTACAGGCTCTTATAGATAGAACCGTTTTCTAATCGAATCTAATTAAAAGTAGAAAATAAGCAAACATTCTTTCGCGTCGACCAAAACTTTTGCAAAATCATCGATAGTCAGAGTCTCGTCAAAGTCCAATGAATTCAAGCGTCATATACGTAAACACAAGGGCGATGGGTACGGAATACCCAAGTTCGACAACTGTCTCCACAGTCGAGCAAAGATAAGTTGAAACTTCCCCACCGTGGGCTACGCGCCGATACGGCTTCTTGTTCCTGCGGCTGCGGGACGGATGATGGGGTCAGGGGAGAGAAAGGGGAGGAGGAAAGCAGCCCGCCTTATCGAATTTCATTGAGGCGGTGGTGGATTGACCGAGACGACGCAGACGAACGTGTCCCCGCGCGGGATGGACGCGACTTCAAGAAGTCATGCCTCGAGCTGCTGAACTAACGTCAGAAAGAGCGTCCGATTGTTCGGTAGTGCTTCAGATCGTAGTCGGTGTCTGTTTCCTCGTGGATGGACCGACGTCTTCACCATGGAACGGCCTTCGCACAATTCTTTTAGTTATGTAAGCACGGTATCTGGCTCGAGATAAGTCGCGATTACTTGTGCAAGAAACCGGTGGATCGAGCGCCCTATTGGCAATAACTGGAACGTTTGGTTATATTACGTGTGAACCCCCCTGAATCGTAAAAATGCAATAAGTTCGGCTACAGAAGATCCGCATGTATTTGCTTATTTGTGAATATGAAAATTAACATTGTATACCAAATTCTCGCGTTACTCGGCTTCTGAGTATATTTTGCAAATGCTTGTGTCATTATTACTTACGTAAGTTCTATTCGATAATAGATTTCCTTTAACCAATTAATAATGAAGTATTTACACAATTTTAATATTAGAGCTGAATTTATTCAATTATCATTTCTAAGGGCACTTAAAACACATTATTTAATCTCGGACAAGGCGTTCGTCTTAATTACCGATAGAACAATTTAACCCATTAAACACTAGCTTAAGAAAATCGATATAAAGTATGTATTTAAAATTTAAAGCAATCATAAAAAAAAAATTATCTTAGAAGTATGGTCGGCATTACGATATAATCAACATTCATGGTAAACATTCATGATAATACATTATTGATATGCTAAGCAACTATTTTCAGATTATAAAACACGAATAAAGAGTTTAACGTTTACCAAAGATAATTATATTTTTTGGAATCACATACAACAAAAGTAACATAACTAAGATAACGATTATCAATAATAACTGCACCTCTCAATTTCTGAATTTAACAAATTTCACAAATGGTCCGAGCGAAAGTTGCTAAAATGAAAATTATTTACCGCTACACATAGTTCATCGAAAAATGATGCCACGTTAAGATAATTGCCGGATACGTATCTCGATTCGCTCTGCAATCAAGATCTAAAAGCTTTCATTCGCATGCGTTTATAAAAAAACAAAGAAATCGCTTAAAAGTGAATTAATTAACGACCCGTAGAGCATTACTAGAAGCAACGTATAACATTCAGAGCCTGATTCGCGCTCGGCACGACGCGCACATCATCCATTCGAGCTCGAAATCAAAGCATCGACGATGTAAGTCCCCTGCGAACGCGGAAGAAGAGTCATGAGATCCGAGTAAGAAATATGTCTTTCATAAAACGACACGCATTCGAAGGGTATTAGAAGAGGAGATAAGACACGAGGGAAACGTCGACTTATCGGTGGCCAAGAGGCTTTTATCAGAGACAACAACGACGGAGACCTCGAGCACCCATAATTGCAGCTGCGACGCGGAAAAGCCGGAAGTAGAGAGCGAGACATGGCGGACCCGACCATACAAACCTTCTGCTGTCATCACAATAACCGCTCAGGCATGACCCTTGTTATGATGGAGGAGTTCAACACGGATGCTTACAACATCTTATGCATGGTTTCTTCGTCCATTGGCATACTTGGAGCTATTTACCAGGTGATTGCGATAAAAGAGCGCTGCCATGGATCACTCGTTTTCTCGATTCGAATACGCATTGCCCTCGTGCTATTAGTTCATTGTCGTACGTCGGAAATGTGCCGCGAGTATGACGCAATTAGTGCTATCCTTTAATAGGATATACTTCGTTTGCCTGCAACATAAGGCTTTTTCTGGTTTCTAATCCATCGTTACGCATTATTTTAATTCTAACAATTCTGACATTAATACAGGCTAGGGAATTATTAGAACTCTGAAACGTCAATTAAATTTTATTGTCACGTTAAGATAACGTTGCAACTTAATCTTAATCTTTTAGAAGTGCAAAATATTTTTAATTGGCAATATGACGAACAATACAGAAATTAAAAACAATTAAGCAAAAATTAAATGTTAACGAAGCTATTAACTATCGAATGAAAACTTTTGTAATTTTTACTTTAAAATTGATTTCTTTTTCAATCGGAAAGAGGGTTGGATCAATTAATAACTTAATTTCTTAAGATATGTTTTACAATAAGATCGACTATATAAAAAAAAGGAATTTCATTTTAAGTTACTTATATAAACACAATTTATATCACACTGAATATTTAAGCCGCTACACTACTTGAGTTGCTTTATATCTGTTAACTGGCATATTTAATAGTTTATAGCATATTTTAATCCATTTTAATTAATTATTATAAAAAAACTTAATATTTCTGTCTTCAAAATTTAAAAGAAGACGGTATCTTATTTAACGTTAAGTCAATTAATTTCTACTATATTATCCTAACTTAGAATAAAATAGTTATAATAAAAATAAAAATTTTCAGAACGAAATAAACATTTGTCAGAAATAGTTATATTATTGTAAATTAGTTTCTTTCTAATGATTAAACACCTACTTTGATTGCAGTGAAAAATCAAAAAAATAAAAGAAAAAAATTTATTAATAATATTACTAATAACGCAAATAGGAAAACCAACCTATAATTAAAAACGCTAAATCGTATCTAGATAATAAAATATCAAAAAAATGTAATACAATAAAATTTGAAAATTTTTAATTTTTACTTATAAACTACTTTTTGAGTTTTTAGTAACTAACATAGTTATATGTTAAATCATATTTACGTATGTATGGCAGAAAGATAAGCAAATTTCATTTAACATATTTTAATTGCATTATAATGTTACAGATTTCAAGGTATTAAATACTACACAAAAGCGTAATAATCTTTAAATATTAAAGTTTTAAAATACATAAAGTAAAGATCACTTCGAATATATTTAGTTTATATTTAGTATTTAAGTAGAAAGTAACATGCAAGGTAATATTATATTAACTAGGAACTTACAATGCTTTACTTAATGTAATAATACTTTTAGTTTATATTTCAAAATATTTAAGTTTTTATTTTGAATTTACAGGTATTACCACGTCAGCAACTGAATTTTCCCCATGGATGGCAAGGTTTTTCCACAGCCAGAGGTAGAGGAATTATTATGTGGCTCGCCGTTGCTGATCTTCTAGCTTCACTAGGTCTTCAAATTCTTCGTTTTTTTATAGCTCTTTATTATAACTCTTCATTGACTTAATAAACTTTTTCTAATTGGTACTACTTCATTATTAGGTGTCTTCATTAGATCGGCACTGTGGATGAATTTTAGATCTATTATGCCAATGGAAGACGATACGTCCAATGTAGTATTTTGCGCTATTTCTTCTGTAAGATTTGTTCTTGTTGTAATATTATTGAAACTGGAATATAAAATGCAAAAATGCCTTTGATTATAGGCATGGACACAATATTTTTATATGGCAACTTGGATTTGGACTTTGTGTTACGCAATTGATATGAAATTACTACTCGGTGAAAAGGTCGGACGACCACTTTGGTACCATATTTTTGCTTGGATATGCCCAGCAATCCTTACCATTTTTGGTCTTACTATTTTGTACGTTCCAGATGCAAAGTAAGTAATTAGGGTTTGTTAGTCTTCGTAAATAAAAACAATTAATAATTAAGAAAATATTTTTAATAGCTGTCACAACTTAACATCACTATCATCGACTATAGTACGTATTCTTCCAAATTATTGTGCCACATATGTTCTTCTTGCTATTGTTATGATAGTCAATCCTGTCTTGTACATCTCATCAACGAAAGATATGAAGAGAGTAGTCATTTGTAGCATGGCGCAGATGACTAGTAGAGAGAGAAAGCTCGTACAAGCCATTAGATTAAAATTTGCAATGACCAACATTGTTTACTACGTTTGCTGGATACCAAATTTACTAAATGGAATTCTACTATGGACGCTTTGGTTTCAATTGCCGGTTCAAGTAATCATAATTTTGTGGTACATTATGGTGAGTTTCACTAGCTCCAATAATGATGAAAATTTTTTTTAATGTTTGTCAATTATAAATCTTATAAGTTAAATTTAAAAAAAAACATTATTTTTAAAAACAGGCTGTAACAAATCCTTTACAGGCATTTTTGAATGCACTTGTTTACAAAAGATGGGGCAGAAGGGAATCATTTCGATTAGAATGGTGTTACAAGCTCAAAAGACTGAAATCAAACTATTTTGGAAATAGCAATGACAGTTCTGAACTGACTGAATCATCTCCGTTACTTAATCCACAATATAGATGTACATCGCACATAAGCATAAATGGTTCATCATCACTTTAATGACTGTTATACTGAATAGGTTCAAAATGAACAAACTATTATTATACAAGTCGATGATTTTATGGTATTCTTACAAATATTTCCAATTGGAAAAGACTTCAGGAAAAAGAGAAAAATCAGAAGAGATTATAATTAATTAAAAACAAAAAATGTGTAGCGAATTACATATTATATTTTTATTCTCCCTGAACCAGACATACTCATAATTTTTTACAATTTATATACATTTACATACAGATATAATAATTTTTGTACAACTTGCAGATTATGTTGAGATTGCTAATATTTATCACTGATATTAGTTTAATTATTTATAAACGTTTAGTATGATAAACGCAGAAACTAGTGTATTATGTACAAGCATTAACAATTAAACTAATTTGTTTCGCTTTACAAATAATGTAATTACAATTAACCTCCGTCCATGTATCAGCACCGTGTAAAAATGTATTTTTAAGAAAATAGATTCTCTTAAATTTTTTCTATATTATGTGAATTATATTTACTCTAATATATAATACCGATTAATAGTGACATAATAGCTAAAAGTAGCACACTGACAAGTAATAAGCTTATCGACGAAAATAATTGATCGCGCGATCAGATCTAAATTATAAGATGAAAAAGTATATATCACAATATAAATAGCGATTGAAGTCATGCTAAACTCTTTTATTTTAACATATAAAAAACAATTAATAATGATAAAATTTCTTTAAAATTTTAGCAATGGTTCATATTTTATTAAAAGTAGAAATACTTAAAAATAATCTCATTTTAATAAAAGTGCCATCATTGCAATAAAATATAAACTTTTTGTTCACATTTATATAATTTATAGCGTTTTTAAATTTTTTAAATCACATAAAATATCAAATTTGTATAAAAAAAATCTTAAGACAGAAAAATAAGTTGACTACAAAGCATTTTAAATATTACAAATAAATGCAAGTTATTATTAATCTTTAAACAATTTTCACTGGATCAGATCTTTTTAAAATATTACAAGCTCTGAGTCGTAAAAAAACAAAAATATAAATAAAAAGTTTCATACAAAAAATTAATTTAAAGTTATAATGATTCAAAATCAATTTTATTTAATAGTTAGCTTTAAATCAGCCCCTTCATGTTGGAAGATCTGTAGCACCAAGAGTCAAGGATGTGACATCGCGAACGATCATTTCAGCAATTTTCCACGCAGACTCTTCCTTTGCCTAAATAGTATCAGTTAAATAAAAAAAAATTGATTTCGTTTGGAATTAAAATTCTGTTTAATAATTTATTATACTTACCTTATCTTGTTCTATATGAACCAGTCTTTTAACAACTTTAGACAATCGCGATTGTTTTTCATTTTTACGACACGGATCGGGATCAATTTCAGTAACAAATCTCCCTAAATTATCAACATAACCAACGCTTAAACTAAAAATAAATTGATTTTAAAATTATAAAATGTTTTAAAACATAATTGGTAATTTAAATATAATCAATAAACCATTCTTAAAAAATTAATACCTGCACTTATTTCTTCTCCATAAGGAATCAGGATCATATAGTTGCTTAGTATCAATATTCATACCTCCATTAATTGATAGGCCATACTTTGAACGGTTTTTCTCGTCACTATTTTTCTGTACTGGACTTGTCGCATTGCTTGCAGAACTTATTTCACTACTGCAGTCAGATTCTACGATTATTATAATTTTTTATTATGCTTTTTAATTCGAGACATTATTCACATATTTTACATATTAAATATTTTAATAAATGTGATGTACCTGCTCTTCTAAGAGAAGGATGGAAAACGGGATAATGATTGTTCTGAACACTATTAATTAATTCTGATAAATACTTGTAAAATAATTGTGATTGTAAAAACATAGGAAGATAATACTAAAAGCAAACAATATACATTACAATTTTATTTATGTCAGAAATTATTTTATATAAAGTAAATTAACTAACTCTATTTAAAAAATTATGAATAATCCAACATGGGCGATCAAAGCAATCAGGCTGAGGACCTTTTCCATCTTCCTGACAAATATTTTGTTCAACTTGAAAACGAATTCTATCACTAAAGCCTAATGACATTGTAGCTTGTAGACTAAAATACCTTTAAATAAAAGTACATTAGAAAATATTTGTCAAAAGAGAATTAAAAAAATTTAATTTTTCCTTACTTGTCATAAATTATGAGAGCATCTGTTTGAGCTTCAGTATAGTTAACTAATTCTCCTTCTAATAAATTTTGTTTATAATTCATAGCAGTCATCCAAAAATCTAACAATTCTCTTTTATTCTCTACCTCTAGAAACTGCAAGTAAGTTCTTCAATAAATGATATTTTCTTATTTTATAATAGTAATAGTAGTAGATTTAAGGCTTACATTACCTCCATAAAATAAAAAAAGGCTGTTTCATTGTACAATATATCTGCTAACTGTACACATCCACTAGTTAAAACATCAATTTGATGTTTACAATGAAAATCACTTCTTAAAAAATCATTTAAATATCTGAAAAAATATTTATATAAAAGATTTTATCTATAAGTATTACATTTTTTAAGTATTTATTAAATATTTAAGTAAATTTTAAATATTTAAGTATTACATTTAAATTACATTTTTATGTTGCATAATTTGATTACTTACTCATTTTCTAAAATTGTATAAACTATTTTCTGAGCATCAGTTAAATACTGAAATGAAAGTTCAACATTTTCACTCATTACTACTTTTTCTATGTTTGATTTTAATTCTTCTGGAATAACATTGAGACAAAGTGTATCTTTTGCTAGATATTTCTTATAAACACGCATTAAATCTTGGTATAGCAATGATCCCTTATATCCTTCAAATTTATAATTTCTTTTATATTCTTCATTTATAATTGAACTTATCTTTGGCAACTTATAGTTTGATTTTATCTCATTCACAGGACAATGTAACAACTGTTTTAAAATTAAAAAATTTAAAATCATTTAAACAATTACCTTAATAATATAATTATATAGCTTTTTCTCAACCATTGAACAAAACAAAATAATTTATGATAAAAAGTATGAATTATGACTATTAAAAATAATAATTACTTAAACTGAATTGAAATTATTAATATTAATTTACTTATTAATAGTAAATCGTTTTTGTTTTATTCCAGTATGAATAATAGTTACAAGTTAAAAGATTATCAACATACCATATCAAGTTCACTATTATTTACATTGCTATCAAATGATAAAGCTTCAAGTTCGATATCACTGATGTTAGCGGATATTATATTACAGGCACAGTTATTAGTATTCTCTGAATCATTTGTAGAATTTGTAAGCTCCTTAGATTCTTTATTACTATCATCTTTGTTTTCTAAAGAATAAGCACCACAAAGACACTCGACTTCGAGCCAAAATTTTATCAATGACATTTCTTTTCGTGAGTCCATAAACTGGATGAAGTAACCAAGTGCACTCTTATCTGCCAGGATTTCAAGCAACGTTTTTGAAAGACACGAACGAAAAGTATTAATTTTATTTTGTCCATTTTCAAATTTATCATTTTCCTCTTCCTCCTCGAAGCTGCATAATGTGCTTGGTATTGCCAGCAAGGAAGTACCCATAAACCCATTCTCTTTTGAATCTCCTGAATTCTGAGAATCTGAGGGGGAACTATGTGAAAATCTAAGTCTGTCTTTACATCCTATGAAAAAAAAGATGATATTAGATAACTTATACCAAGAAACCCAAGAGATAATTACACTTGAATAAAGTAATTATACTTAATAACCAAGAATTTTATGTAAAAGAAAAATTATTATTTAAATAAATTGAAAAATTTATAATTCATTAAATTTTATTTCTTTCTAATTTAATCCTGATTAAGAAATTTTATACATTTAAAAATTGTGCAAAAGTAACTTGATTCTTTAAGTTATTATTAAATAAATGATCATATAATATGAAAAATAATATGAAATATAACTCCTCTAATTTTAAGAATGCAATATTTTAATTAAATATATTTTGTATATTTTAACAATATTAAAAAAAAAAATTATTATTTGATAATCAGAATTTTAAATGAAATAATATATCACCAATCTGCTTATTTCCAACTTATAAAATAATCAAAAAAGTCAAAATTTAAGCTTTTACCATACAAATTATTTAAATTAAGAACGCAATAATAAATTAAATAAGCATTGATGTAAAAAAAAAAATAATTTTAATAAAACTATTGTAATGCATAAATCTTTCTTTAAAAACATAAGTAATGATAAGTATAAATAAATCAACATTTTTTTAAGTTTAATACCTAGAGTATAATTGTTTTAGACATAAAATAAATTATTAATATAAAATATTTTTTATTAAATTAATTGTTACAATAAAGATAATTTATTGCTTCATTAAACTTACTTACAATGTTTTATATGTAAATAAAAAATAATTATACCTAACAACATAAACAAAAAATTAAGAACAATTTAAATGAGTTTTCTTTGATGAATATAATAAAGGTTGAAGAGAAATGTTAATGACATGGATTTTATTTTTTTCCAATGTAAGAATAAGATAAATCGAATCACTTAAAGAACGAAGAAGAGCAGTCATTAAAAAAAATAACTATCTAAACGCTAAGTCAACAAAAAAATGAGCTATTTGAAATTGCGCAAAAAATTGCTTCCAATCAGTTTTAAATTCTCATGTGTCACTTCGAAAGGAAATGTATCAGCCGATAATAATAATATTGTAAAGCATTCAACAGTGTATACAGAGATCATAATTTCGTGTTGAAGCAAGGTTATGTACCTCATAACATTATAGCATAACGAAACTGAGCAATGCAAATGTAAGGTTTACGTTTATTACCAGTTTTCTTAAAGAATTGTAACATCGTGTACAAGAGCACGAATCATCGTAAACGATGCGAGCTAACGTAGTAAGCGTTGTTGCCTCGATGGCTACTGCCGTTGATGTTGCCCCGGTAGTTTTTTCTTCAATTTCCTGAGCGCGGCGGATTTTCATAGCTCGTTGTCGTCGTTCGGTGGGTCGACGCCATCGGTCCTTCACTTTTGCCTTTTCTCTCTTCTGAAGGATCTTCCTTCGCTCGCTACAGAAGTCTATGTATGCGTTACACGATTTTCATAAGATTCACAATACTACACACAACGAATATAACATACGATGTTCAAGTTTTCGTAAACATTAAAAAAGAAAGAAAACATTTTACGCATCAGCAACGACAATAAGTATCTTATCCGAAGTATTTATCCGAAAATAAATATCTTTCTACGACGTATTGTTGCTGACTATGAATTATGTCAAATCGTCTTTACTAGCGAATGCAAATTAAATGATTGTAGTAGGTGTTTACTGCATGCCACTGACGAGTGCGGCAGTGTACTTTTGTGTGCACGATGTGAACTCGAAAGTCGAAATTGTAGTCTCGAATTACGACCGCGACAAATCGAAAAAACCGAGCATAAATATTTGAGAGTGAGGTAAGTTTTGCTTTACATTTACTCACAAAATATTAATTTATTTATATAATTTTCTAATTATTTTTAGCAAAATATTATTTATAAATAAAGTATTTATCGATTAATTAAATGATTACTTTATCAAATACAAATTATAATTGCCATATTAACTAAAAAGATAATGCCAAGAATTAAAACATTTATATCAATCTTTTGAACAATTTCTTTTTATTTATAATTCTAATTCGTATAATATATACACAACATTTTCTATTTTTGTCTATATCTCAAATCCCAAATATTTTATTTCCTAAAATGAAATATAAGGTACATGAAAGTATTAAATGCTAATTAAATAAATCATTTAAAATTTTTAATTTTTCATAACAATCATACAAAAACTTATAAAAAATATACTTTAACTTATAAAAATTAAATCTTAAAAGGTACATGATATTTAGAATATAATGAATTTGTAGTTTGCTTATGTATATCGAGAAAATAAATATTGTAAATCTACACCTGTATACTTTGAAAATTAAAAATACTATATTCATTTTAAGAATCTTATTTAAGAATCTCAAATTGATCTAAATACTTGTTATAGTTAAGTACGTAAATAGTTTAAAAACGTATAATATTACAATAAACTACACGATTATCATTCAGAAAAATAAAACATAAGTATTCAAGCATTTAATTTTGTTAATCCTACACAAAGTTTGACTCTTTATCCGTTAAAATATTCGTTAAACTTACAATTTTGTAATACAGATTTAATCTTACAAGTATCGACCAATAGAAGAATAGAAAGGCTCGTTTTACCGAACTTTAAAAAATTCGTCGTCGAATAGTAGATATAAACCGGTTTTGCATCGACTCGAAATTGAAGAAAAAACTTCGAAACAGAATATGTATCTTCCGCGTGAAAATAAACGACCTTCTTCCATTCTCTTACGGAATCTCACAACACGATCATCGAAAACTGTTTTATGCAATATCGATAAAAAGAAGTATGATGAATGTGTTACTGCATCATGAAAATCGCTTTTTGTCCAGTAGTATCATCTTAATGTATGTCATCTACTTTGCGAGTAAAAAATACTAAACTATATAAATGGTTTTGTAAATATGAGTTACATCTATAAAAGCAAGGACAGCTTGAATGAACAAAATCATTAAACAATAATATTTCAACCAATACAATTTTTTACCTTCAATATATGTATGAATAAATAAAAAATTATTTTTATTGAAATAAAAAATAAATGAAGAAATTGTCTGACAATATCAATGATAATAGAAAACGTAAAGTATACATTTTAAATTGATATCCTTAAGATTTTAGGTAATATTGTACGTTAATACGTTAATACGTAGTCTAACATTAAAAAAAAGGTAGGTTTACTTTTTATATTATAGACGTAACTCTAAGTTATTCTAGTTCGCCAGAATAAGTGTACATTAAAAAATCATCAAATACGTATAAAAAATGTATTATTACAACATAAAATTATATTGATTACAAAATAATAATAAATAAACACTAAAGATTTATAATAATATAGAGTATATAAGCAGAGATTATTGACAATTACAATTGCACAAAGAGGCTTATAATAAGCTTCATCCTGAACTAAACCATATCGTATATAATCCTGTGTTACAACTGGTTATGCTAGACTTTAAAGTACATAGTGACAAAAATAAATAAATACTAATATTTTTTTAAATATAAGTTTTGTAAATACAAATATATTATTATTGCTGTTGTTGATATCATCATCATCATCATCATCATCATCATCATCATCATATTAATCCATATTTTATTTGTAGACAATTGTTTATTTTCTTAATTGTGAACGATTTTATGTTAAGTCATAATATCTTATACCTTTATTAGGTATAATTATTTATGTTATTTTAAAATGCTAAAACATTCATTCATCAATCCGTAAAAAATAAGATCCGTAAAAGATAAAAAACGAATTACGTATATTTATAAACTGTAAAATAAAATAATTTATCTAGTTTTCAATATCATTTTCAATAAATATTCACAATTAAGGATAAAGTTTAAAGAAAATGAAAGTTGTTCCTAAAAATACGAGCAGAACTGATATAAAATGAAGACAAGTATTTCTTTCAACTTCATATGAATGATTATCACTTTATCAACTTTTAAAGTAAAATCACAAAAAAATGTAAATTCTACAAATCAATTCTACAGATTAATGTAAATAAAATGATTAATGTAAGGTTTATTAATACTAAAAAATTTTGACTTTAATACCTTACATCAATAAAACGTTTATAAAATAGTAGTCGCATAAAATGTATCCTGGTTATAAATAAAATTAATGAAGTTAATAATGAAATTGATAAAAAAAAATTTTTAACTTTAATATTATTAATTTATAATAAGTTGTTTTTTATACTTTACTTAATAATATATTATTATCTTTTTCTTAAATAAGCCAAAACGTCAACTAGAACGACAATATATAAAGAATTATATATATATTTAGTTCATTTTTTCATAGATTATGTAGTTAGAAACTGTGGGATAATTCATTTAAATAAAAATGCTTAGCTTTCATAAGCATCGTCACGTATCGATTTTTATTTAAGACTTTTACTTCAGATAATTCGTACAGTACTTTCTTAATAATTTCCAAAATGAATTTATCACCAATCTTATTGTTTGAACGTAAATTAATTTTTTCTGCAGTTGACTAATATCAATCAGACAAGTATGTCTTCGTGATATACTATTTCGCTCTTGAATATAAAAAGTGATCGAGGTAAGAATAAATTTGTGAACTTAGAATAAATTATATAATAATTTGCTATTAATCATTGTAAGTACTTTACATTTGAAAAAATATATTTTGTTCTTAATGAGTCGAGTAACTTGTACTGCTGCATAAGATTATTTTCCATAGCTGATAAAAATCGTAATAAATATTTTAATTATACAATATTGTATAATAAGTAAGTATTACTGTGTATGTGTTTTAATTTTTCGTGTGTAATTCGTAAGAAGTCACATAATAAGCTGTTCAAACTAGAGTACCGTTAATTAAAAATAAAATATCGCTCCAAGAACGATAAGAATATTTAAATTGAAATTTAAAATTACGCATGTAAATAAATGATCACCATTTGTTATTGCTGATTGACCAGACAAGCAAGCATTTTCAGGCCGTTTTGTAAAAAAAGAATAATTCTTAAAAAATTTTAAATTTTTATAATTATGTATGCACATGCTTAAAGTAAAGTTTTAAATATTGTTATTAAAACTGAACAATATGGATTTTTATCCGACCTTCCATTATTGAATATATTTCTAAAAAAAGTCTTTTTAAGCATCCATTTAAATTCTTTTAAACGATCTTTTTAGAAAAAAATAAATGCATAAATTAAAGAAACGTTTTTCTAGTCCTGAATTCACCCAACGTATTAAAGAGCGAGTTACTGGTTGGTAAAGATTGAGAATCGGTCTATTTTTACTCAAGCAATAATATTAATTACTCTTAATAAAGACATTTGATTAAAGGAAAAATAAAATAATCATTTGTTTTTATTAAGATTGTACAAATGTCTATATATATATATATATATATATATATGTATGTATTACAAAAAGATAATACACGCATTTATGAAAGGCATTAACGACATTCTCATAAATTTTTGGTACTACAGATTACGTACGCTGTGGAATTAAAAAACAGTTACACGTTTATTATCTAACGTGTAACTTTAACGAAAATAAATAAAAAAAATTACATAAATTTCATAATAATACAAATATAATAAAACACCATTACAACCAGAGAAATAAAATTCTTCTAGCATTCAATGGCAACTTCAAATATCCGTACACTATTATCATTCGTTTAATGCTCTAATTCATATAAGTTACACTTATCATTTTCAGTTGAGGGTACCGTCAATAATGCATTTAATATAAATGCTGCCGCGCATGACACCTCGTGGCTTTTAAGTAAAACTAGAGCGGGAGAGTGATGAGAGTAAACGTACGCGATTACCATACTGTTACCACAGCTGCATCAGTGTACGAAAAAGCGTTCAAACGACACGGCACGAATTTATAATGAATTTATTCAATTATAAATGAATTTACTACTAATCAAAATGTTGCACGATTAATGCATAGTTAACAAAACTTCTTAAAAGGCGCATTATTTCTTAATAAACAATGAAATCAATACAAAGCTTTGTATGAAAACCCTATATATTTACTTTAATTTTCCAAAAATTCGTCGAGTAATACGCACAACTAAAAATAACTTGAGTATTATACGTTGTCTTTCCTATTACGAAAGTTGTCATTGTGTAAAGTAAAAACGATTACAGCATGATTTAACAGTTACTGATCCTGTGCCATATAATATTTTTCGAATGATATGTCTTATTCCTTAATTCTTCTAGATTTCTTTTGATTTCCAATTTTCGAATAATGCAAATTTGTATAAAGTTCTAACAATCGAACTCCTAAGAAATCCGTCGAACCAATAGCAACGCGGTTGAAAAATAAAAAAAAGAGACGAACTTTGAATTCGAGTTTCCAGCAGTTAAATATGTAGTGATTTAAATAAGAGAGTACACGCATCCCGTATACGAAATAAAAAAAAAAACGTCTCCAGCTTTTATTATTAAAGTGCGTGCGAAATCTTCCACCGGGAAAAATGCCAGAACCTTCTTATAATTTAATGACCCTCGTGAATCACGCCCCGCACTCCGCGTCCCAGTACTACATCACTATAGGAGCGCAAAACCCCCAGAGGCATTACAAGGTATTTTCTTTGGAAGTGCGTTCCAAGTAACGAATCGGTGCATTCGAGCGACCGCTCGTAAACACGCAGTGCCGGTATTGTAAAGCCATCGTCGTTGTCGTGAGCGGCGTTGACCTTGGAGGTGACGCCCGCGGGGTCGCCGTCCTCTTGGACTCGGGCGTTAGCCTCTCGCGATACCGGTTTCCCCAGTTGTTTCATCGGAAGCGGCGTCGTCGGCGTCGACAGCTCTTCCTTAGCCGCTCATTTTTAGCTCGACTCCCGTCGGCGCCTCACTGATTCTCCATGGACCCGCGGGCCTTCGGAGCACTTGCGCTCTTGGCGATCGCGAGAGCCGCACCCCTGACCTACGATCAGCGCCAGGAGGGCCGCGTCAACGTACAGATCGACGTGAAGGACGTGCAGATACTTGCCCTCGTGGACTCCGACGTACTCGACGATTACGTGGTAGGGCACCGCGCGACGCCTCCCGGCGATTCTCGCGTTCCGCACGGCTGTGTGAAGTGACTTCAATTACAAGGTGTAAGGCGGCATTAGCTATTTGCAAGCTTTTCGGGATCGCGATTCTCTTCCGTCTCTCCGATTCACTTGGTCGTCGTGCCAGCACTAAGGACTTTGACCGCGAGTCAACGTTCTCCAGTCTTACGCTCTTACATCGTGATAATTCAAGCTCTTCCATACAGTAATGGAAGGGAATTCAATGCGTAGTGCTGATTTGTATGTTACATTACATCGAGTCTTGCATTTCCTTCAAACGGGCACAAATTTGTAACGATCCCCTCGATCGTACTGCTGTAGCACGATTAAGAAAAGTCCATGACCTCGAATTTCAGAACTACGATTATCCTTACGACTACGCGGACTTCACGATAAAGCCGAAGCCGACGACGGCTAAACCCACAAATAACAGCAGCAGCACCGCCACTACGGAGGAGATGTGGTCCGTCTGGCCGACGCGTCATTCCGGCTCGAGTCTTGCGTCCCTGAACGTCTCAACCACGGGCTCATCGTCGCTGCCCTCGAGCCAGGAGTCGGTCCCAGCGACGATACTCGTCACCGTCAACAATGAACAACTGACGAAGATGACAACGAGCTCCAGTATGCAGAAGGCGACGCGGCCGCAGGACCCGAGGAGACCGATCGACTTGGCCGAGCCCAGGAAACGATGCCCCATCGGTTTTCACCTCAAATCCGGTAGATGCTTCAAACGCCGCTTGTCCTACATTTCGTAGGTTATACGTAATGTTGATTTTTCTTACTTTTTAAATTCTTCACTTACCACTCGCCGCTGGTAATTTTTCATGTGCAACTTAATCGAGAGATTCATCATGCTGGCTCGTGTTATGATTTCAGTCACTGTGTCTGTTATATAATGATTAATAATGTTTTCGATTTGAAATCGGCACTTTGAATCCGATTCTCTTTCATTAATATTAAGCAGTTTTAAATCATTAAACGATCAGTTTTAAAAGGGAACTTTTTATCATTTAAGTTTCATGAGTAAATTTTAGCTCTATGTTTCAAAAAAATTTTTTCTTATTTATTAACGTGAATCATCAAGTATAAATAATGATAGGTAAAAAGTAAGATGTGCATCTTAATTCTTTCTGAAGTACGACGCTTCTTTTATTTTACTTTATGTACGTACTACTTTTATGAATTGATACTTAATATAATAGTCAAACATCCTTACCTTGAAAACGATAAGCGATGTGTCTTTTATATAATATCTACGATAAAAAAAAAATAAACAATAGCAAAATAAATATAACCGTGTTTGTGCAATTTTATTCACAATATTATATATATAAAGCCTTCTTTAAATGTATTTTTTCGCAGACCAAGATTTGCGATGCTGAAATTGGGACCAGCATTGTTGGGCGAATCGAAAGTATTAAAAACAAATATAAGAGCTGAAAATTCATAGATTTTACCTATTGAAGAAATATTCTATAACAACACAAGAACCACTCGTACATGCGCATTAAAAATAATATTATCATTTATATTATTGTTAGACACGCGATTATGGCAATGACTTCATTGTGAATAATGAAGTTCCTAAATGAATTTTCATTTTTATCTTAATTTTTGTATCATTAGTTTTAAAATTAAATATAGATGTTACGATGGTAAAAATGTTTTCAAGATAAAAATATCATATAAAATCAATAAAACATATATAAATAATTATAACTCGATGATAAGAAATGTTTGTAAAAAGTAATTACATCGAACAAAATTATTATATTCACTGTGTAAAAAACATTTAATGAATCTTAAATGATCACTTTAATGTATATATTTAAAAAATACTGTATTAAAAACCATATGCAAATAACAAGCTTTTTCTTTTTTTAAATATTATTTTATAACTTATATCATTGGTAAAACTTGATTTTGATTTCTCGTATAATATTTATATTCGCGCATGATTCGTTAGATAAAAATAAAAAATATCTTTCATCATTGGTCTTTCATAATGAAAAAAAATTCACACCTTATCGTACGATTTCAAACACAAAGGACTAATATCATCTTATTTTGTGTTAAACTTACGATAGTAAAAATATAAATACGGGAAATAATATTTGTAATTAAGTACCACTCAAAAAGTATAAGTTCACAGAATTAACATTTATTATATATTTAATTATATTATATTATACGTATAAAAACTTATAAATGTAGTAATTAAACATAAGCCTGCGATAAAATGCCGTTGTCAAAATGTCGGTCAAAATCCGTCGCACTGACGGAAGAGAGCAAATATTTTAATCGAAACTTAATGTTTCGAATTTGAATATCAAGTACTAAAAACGCTAATCTCGAGTCATCAAACGAGTCAAATTACAGCACAACGTTGACGAATTGATGAGCAACTAATTAATGGCACCTCAGCACGAACGTGCTTATATTCGCTCTTTGTTTTTTCTACCATTTCTTCCGAATACCCGCTATATTTTAATTTTAAACGAGTTTAAATTTCGAATAATTTACGACTCTAAAATCTCGTTTATACAAAAATACTTATACACGAACGTAAATATTTATATGTAATAGTACAAAATAATTTTTGTAAAGTACAAGTGATATTTCATAAATTATTGTTTTTTAAAACAATGTTTCCTGAAAATAAAAGGGATAGAAATCAATATTTTGTTTAAGTAATTAATGTTAAAATAAAATGTTTAAATTCAAATAAAATTCCTATCACACATTCATACGATCTATTTATGATTTGTAATTAAATAAATACGTTTTATATATTAGGTTTGAAATAGATTGTCCTGTCAGTCCTTTTTTTAAATTTTACTTAACATCAATATCAATTAATATAAGCATTACATTATTCATTTTTCAAACAACGAAGTTTCGAACAATTTTTCCATTGAATTTTGCCACTTTTGTTCAATTACGCAGTTCATGACCACGATTCCTTTAACCTAGTATTAAACGATTTAAACTTCGTATTTTTATTAGTTTACATACATTATCATTGACCTGTCTCAGCCTCGACAATATTCCTTATTATTAAAATTAACTTCAAAGAAAGAAGTAGAGCAGGAGTAGAAAAATGAAGAGGTAGTTCGTAATTAATGAAGAATTATCCAAAACATAACTACTTATCACTGGTAATCTCCGTCGTATACGAAAAATTGGCCTCCGGTAACTTCAGCGACAATCCGATCGCTAGTAAAATATCTGGCGCATCGCTCTTTCTCCGCCCCTCCGATCGCTCGCGCGAAAAACAAAGCGGAAGAGAGAGAGACTCGTTGCTTTCCCTCCGCACGACAGGACTGAGCCCCAAGTTGCCATCACGGAGAAGCCGATGTCGCCCCTGACAGTTGCGACGGAACCATCGCACGCGGCGCATCTTGCGAAACTTCGCTCGCCCCAGGCAGAGCCGCGAGGATGATAAGAAAGCTACTGGTGATCCTGCTGTCGGTGCTCGGGCTCGCGCGCGCCGCCCCGACGACCTACGACCTGCGCCAGGACGGCGATCTCAACGTCAAGGTCGACCTCGAGAACTTCGTCATCCTGGTGGCAAGGCCGGCTTCCGCTCTCGACGTCTTCGGCTCCATGTCACAGCTGCTCGGCGACTCGAGGCGCGCCGCCGCCGTTGTCGCCGTTGAAGCCCCGGACTCCGAGACCAAATCGCCGGTGGAGCCGCGTGATGCAATGAAGCCCGAGGAGGCGACGATCGAGGACCCGCGGAAGCCGAACAGCTCTGAGGAGAAGCCGATAGAGAAGACGGCGCGCAGCCTCGATGACGTCGTCGCGAGTTTGAGAAGCCTCCGGGACGGAGAAGCTAAGCCTGCCATGGATAAATATAAGTTCGTCGAGTCCGTCGAGGAACCCCAGAGTCTCAAACTCGTCGGTGACGCAGTGGAAAACTGTGGACCAGGCAGGAGCCGCGACCAACAGGGCATCTGTCAGGACGAGCGCCTGCTCCAAAATTAGGTGCCTTCGCTGCTGTTTACGCCGTAGCAGGAATAGCGATCCAACTCGGTGTTAACGAACACCACCCTAGGCTTGATTCTCACACGCTTGCTAATGCTTTCACGTGATAATACACAAATCAAATTCGTTATTGCACAGCAATGTTTTTGCTCGGGCTTCCTTGAAGAAGGTCGAAGGACACAATCTTTACCTTATCTTCTTTTCTATAAATAGTTATTGACGTACAATTTTCTTCGATGGTGGTTGTAAACATTAGATTGCGAAATAAGGATACTTGTATTGAAATTCGTTTACAAGCGTTTTTGCTAATAGTTCGATATTATATTATTTGCTTCATAGGACTAATATTAAATGTGATTGTACCTTATAATATATTTCGCTATATCGATAACCTTATGGATCTACTTTATAAACAATACTATATATTTATATGCCATTGTATTTTTATATTTCCTTGAGTTATTGAATAAGCGATATTTAGAGAAACATTAACAATTTTAATTCGTAGCGATCGTTGAAAAGTTTTTCTAGTTTCCTACTAGGGGATGGTGATATAATAATAATAATAATAATAATAATAATAATATGTACGTAAATCGATAATAAGTAATCGAATAGGATAAACTTATTTGCAGGTAAGAACTTTAATACAATCAACTTATTTACACACATATGTCTTTATAATAATAAATAAACATGTTATTTATACTCATTATTGTAATAATAACGGAAGACTTGTACGATAATTTGCTTAATAATACATTAAAGCTTTTGCAACACTGAGTCAAGAAACTTTTGGTTGGAAACTATACGAATATACAGAAAAAACTTGAGGCATATATTCAATTACGAGAATACACCAACTGAAGAAAAATTAAAAAAATAACTTTAATCTTTGCAATAAAAAAACACAGAAAATGTGATCGACTGTCTTACTCAATGGAATTTGAAACAAGTTTACTAAATATGAATATGAAAAATAAAATGCGCAATAACAAACCCATTTTATAATGAAGATGAATTGAACTATTGATCTTACAGGAACGTATTAAAATGTATAACTGTATAATACAAGGCAAAGAAACAACGAAAGTAAAAGACATTTGATCCAAAATAAAATATCGATACGTACAATTATACATGAAAATAAGTATTAATCATTTCTAGACTAGATTTTTGACGTACTAAATCTATTTTTATACGGAATAAGCTAGCACTTTGTATTATTTGAGAAATAAAAGTATTTTTTAAATAAGGTTAAAGTTTGCAGTAATCTTTGATTAATTTTTACAGCTACCAAAAATCCCTTGTCCTTCTCTTTTTAATAAGCTATTTATCTATCTAGTTAAAGATTTTCTGAAAATGCTTTAATGTTTACTATGGCAGAAAATCTTGGAATATCTTCTAAAAGTATTCGAAATTTTAAGTACATTCTTAATGTAAGTTCTAATTGTTAATGTACATATTATGCCGTACGTTTAATACAAAAAAATATTTTGTATTAAAAATATTGACTGGACATTGTTATGGTGAAACGCGTACATCACGAATTCGTCTTGCTTTCGAAAAATAAAGAATATCGAAAAATAAAGCTGTTCGATTATTCGTCAATATGTCATTTTCATTCGGTCTTATTCAGAATCTGTCAGGTGTTATTGTTGCTTCGAAGATAGATGGATAAGCCAAAAGCCATCCGCAACCTCGGAAGCCCGTTCGCTACTGGGCGTAACAAATGTTGGCTAAGGACGAGCCGACGACGAAGGTGACGGCATAATGGGAAATATTTGAATCGTTCCGGGTGATAAACGCGCGACTTGCTTTTCAAAGATTTATTGCCTTTTGACAGGCGATAATTGCGTGCGTTATCTATTAGCAACTGTAAACCTCGTGTACGTGGAACACATTGAAATGCATATCACTTAGTATTTCGATGTAAAACTCGAAAGGAGAAACAGAATTAATGCAATAGAAACATTAGCATTTTAATCTGTACCGTTTGAAAAGCACTTGGTTCATTTTGAATGTATTCGTGTGGTACATAAATTCATAAAACTTGCATTGTTACTAATAATAAGGCAAAGGATTTTATATTGTGACAATGTAGCGAATAACAAACAAATAATTTCTTACAGCGATGTCGAAGTCAGAAATATGGTAAATTAATGAATTTCTTCTATCACAATTTGAAAGAATATCAAATGCCATTAAAAAATCTCCAATTAAAAAATAATTGAAATATTCTAAGCCTGATTATAAAGAATTATTATAAAAAAGATTAATATCTCTCTGGGTATTTCTTTTTAAACATTTATGTGAAAAATTAACTAAGCCATTCAAGAATCAAAATATTCCGACATCCATTGCTAGAATTTTCAATTTCGTATCCATAATGTACAATTTTTAATCAATAGATTACGACCTTAGGATTGTAAAATCTCTTAAATTTTATCAGATTGATCTTGTCATTATTAATCTTAAGTTTTAAGTTTCGGTACTGGATATGAATTTATCACAACTTGGATAGAAGGATTGCAATTACCTTACTTGACCTTACTTGCAATTACAATACTTGACAGCCATAAAAATGAGAGAAATCGAGTTTGTGTCTGAGATAAATTACCTCGCGAGTTGCAACAACACAGAGATCCCAACGCGAGCGAAGACCTTTCGGGTGGGTGTAGTAGTCGTTACCCCCGATCATTCACTGCAAAAGGAGCCAAAACGAGTAGACGCAAGCTCCGCATTGGCAAAAGCAAAACGCGGAGGTCGAGCGTGGGTCAATGGCCGACGTTGGCCCCTCGGACTCGGCAAGAAGACACTTCCGCGAGCCCCGGCAAAATTGTATCGGAATAATACGCGCCTTCTCGAGTCGCTCAACTGTCCTGAGAATGACGCGACCGAACTTCACGCGGAGTTCAACGCACTGCGAGCCCTGGACGCTCATCATGGACTCGCGTAAACTCGTCAACGGTGCCGAAGTGAGACCACGCAGTTCAACGACCTTCGTTCCTTCCTCGGGGAGATGCGAGTTATTCGTAAACATTTGCACCGTCTCGGCTAATTATTTGTGGATGATACGAAACATGCGCAAAAGGCGACAGTACAATGAAAATGACATTTCTGTAATTCTCCAACATTTTGTTTTGAAGATTATAGAAGGATAGCAGAGTAACCGAAGATTCCCGATAACATTTTTTGAATTTTTCCTTCGAACCTAGAGATGTAATTGTTCTTTAACGATGAAAGAAGTCCAGGCTGATGACTCGATGAGGTGATAATAGGAGTTGCGCGCAAGCTTGTCTTCGCGAAAGCTGACTCTGAGGAAAAAGACCCACCGAAGCGCGAAAGGACGCAAAGATTGAGAGAAAGGCGGATCAGGACCGGTGGCGTCCGCATCGGGAGAGCAGAAGGAACTCGCGGAAGGAGCTGGCTCCGCCCAGCAGGTCCTTGACCTTGTACCCGAGGTAGGGGTCGATTGCGGCTATGGTGGTGCGGACATCGCATCGAGGCACAAAGCTGTGACGAGCTCCGAACCGACAGGACGACACAAGGAGGAGGTGGAGCGACAAACCGCCTCTTAGCATCTCCGAGGAGAGCTCGCGGTACGTATGATTTTACACGTGCTAATCCCGAGTTCCCCCTCGAGACCGGAAATTGATCGCAGCCCTGACCTCGCGCGATCTTACGTAAGCGAGCGCATCGAAGTCGAAGCGTGGTTCGAATATTTTTCGAATACAGGCTTTATAACCTTATTGTCGTGAAGTCAAGGATTTAGCATGTGGTCAATAATTGTCAAAATTGGTACAACTCCTTCGAATCGCTAATGTATGAATTGAACGTTCATTAAATTTATTAAATTTATTAAACATTATATAATGTTCATTTGAATTTATAGAAACTATGTCGTGTTAAACATTCGATACCAATCGGTTTCCAACATTGAATATCCTTCCGTCAACCATGAATTATTATTGCATGACTTCTTACGTTAATGTAATCGACATAGGCTCTTTGCGTAATTCATTCATAAAGATATTTTGCGTTAAATCATTGGAATCGATTATATATATATATATATATATACATGCATATATGCATACACATGAAGCAAAAGTAAATATTATTTAATAAAGGTGATCACAAAATACTCAATAAAATTATAATGAATAAGTTGAGGAAAAGAATTATTAAAAACAAGACATGTTTGTTCCTTATTTCAAATTTATTTAAATTAGTGAACATAAGCGACCATTTTACTTCTTCGCTTGACACTTTCACATGAATTATAAAAGAATAAAAAACAATTAAAGAATTTACTCTGTAGTCTAAATGTATTAATTATAGGGAATCTAATCGTTTGCCAAATAAAAATTTAAAAATCATTCTTTGTAAAATTTATGTGCAAACCAGTATACCATTAATGAATTATAATTACCTTAGCGTTACTATTAATTTTTGTAAAATATTACGTTACACGTATAGACAAGTCTTCAAAAGGTGGCTCAGAAGCCTTATTAAATATTTTGTCATTGTAGAGTACTATTGAGATTTTTATACCAAGCGTTACTAACAGTACTTCTTTTTTGCAAAATGTAACTAGTGATAAAATAATAATTCTCTTGTCTTGAAAGCTTAATTTTGAAAATTTATTATTTATACTTAAGAGTTATAAAAGTGTTAAAGATTTATGTAAACATAATAGCCATTCAGAGTGTATCACTTCACTGTGTGTATTTTCATAGGGATCGATTAATCATGTACTTATTAAAAAACGTGTTACCCTTAGATAAAAGACCCTTAGATAAAAGACAACATTTTAAATAACAAAGTTTTTATTGCCAAAATAAATATTCAATTACTAACTAAAAATTCCTTACCAGCTTTAAATATTCATTACGAGGCAAGCATCTCAAGATTAATAGTACTTGTAAACGATAAGCATCGGCAAGTTACATTCTCTTTTGTATCATATTCCCTATCTCTTAAGAAACAACGTTTGTTTCTTAGCTTGACTCGATATACGAAATAAACTACTTCGGTAAATACATCTAGATTCGGAATAACGGACAACCTACAACGAACTAATGAAATACTTATTTATTTGATATCTTGGTAAAATATGTTTATATATTCAATAATTCGTATTGAAAATAAATCGTTTGAAAATTTTTTTTGAAAATATTCAGTCTTCTAGATCAACAAATGTTTTATAAATAAGAAATGAAAAGGATAAATTAACGATAACTTCTTTAATGATATAAAGTAATTATAAAATTATATTATTAAACAATTTAAAACAAAGACAGAGTAATCGTACTCGTAAGTTTTTCTGTAAGTTATTCTGCTTCTTATTGAGTAGCTTCTGTTAATAAATTAAAATATTGTAGAAGATGGTAGTTAACGACTTTACCACTTTTTACTCTAATAGCGTATGAGTGGTAAAACTTATACTTACGTAAGGAAAAATATTCTTCAAAGACAGAAAAGATAAAAAAGATGTTACACTTTCTTAATCATGCAACTGTAGAAATAAAATAAAATCAACTTCCTTGTATAGAAAAACAATTGTAAAACAATACAGCTTTTTTATAAGAAAGATAAAATGTATTTCTGTTAACGTATAATTACATTACTTTGCACAAATTAGAAAATTAGTCGAAAATTAGAAACAGAAAATTTTTTTTAATACGCGGAAAGTCAGTTTATCGCGCATCAAAAAGAAAATGTCGGACAAAATTTTACGACATCAGAGAAGTCAGAGAAATAATAACTAAGGGTTTTAAATATATGATAAAATTCCTTCACAGACTCAAAGAATTATTAATTTATTATAACTTTGGTAATTGCTTTTACGATCATTTAACATTAGCCGCGGTGTCTCGTAATGTTTTGACTCTAAACGATTATATTGTCGCTTCGCGTTTTATACTATTTCCATGAAAAACGCTTGCCGAGTTTCAGAAAAAGGTGCGATCTTTATTACTTACAGAATACAAGTCACATTCCTAGCCGATCAAACTGTCACATTTACAAAAGCAAGCGGAAATCGAACGGAAGTTAAACAAATACTAACGCAAAAACTATAAAACTCAAATATTTTCAGCGAATTTTCGGCAAATTATAGTTTTATTACTTGTAAGACTTTAATCGATGTCAAAAATAAATTGACAAAAATAAATGATACGAAAGCAAAATTTTTCAAACTGTACACTAAATGCCTAATTATTCTAAAGTACGTACTAATGAGAACAATATAAGAAAAAAAAACATGATAAAAAATCTAATGCAACTGTCCATATAGAAAATAATAAAATGGAGGCGAGCATCAACACGCGAGTTTTCAAGACGCTTCTACCAGTAATCGCGATACTGATCATCGGCGTCCAAACGAATCCTCTGCTGCATTATTCTCGCGACCGCGACTCCAGACCAGATTACAACCAGGCGCCCGACTCTAATACTAAGAAGGAACCCAATCATTACGATCAGCGTCAGAACGGCACGGAAAATTACAGAGTCAAGGGTTCGTATGTGGAATGCATAAGTACGAATAGCGCCCTGCCATAGAAAACTACATGCCGTACAGAAAAATAAACGAACATTTTTAATACTCTTCTATGCCATAGTATTGTTAATACTCTTCTTGTGTTTTATCAACGTATTTTCTTACATAAATATTGGTATTGTAATTAGTAATTAATCAACAGTGTTTTTTATTCAAATATTTGACCATACGTATCGAATTTCTTACATTACGAAGGAAAATAAACCTAATATGCTTCATTTTTTAAGAAATATATTTGATTAAGACTTGTAGCATTTAAAAATATACATTTCTCAACGATTAATTATTCCATATATAATCAACTTATCTTTTATTTTTGTTTATTGCCCAAACGTTAGCAGTTATTAAATAAGTGAGATTATTAATTCAAAATTTTCTTTCGTAACATATTTGTTCTAATGTGATTAAAATAATATTAATTGCAATGATTATCTCACTTTGTAATAATGTGTACATTTCACATATTTTATCAAAGTAAATCAATTAAATAAAAAATAAATATTTCTACTATAAATTAATTGTGAGTGTGTAT
Source organism: Wiebesia pumilae (assembly GCA_018907045.1). Lineage (NCBI taxonomy): Eukaryota > Metazoa > Arthropoda > Insecta > Hymenoptera > Agaonidae > Wiebesia > Wiebesia pumilae. The sequence continues at coordinate 1,968,173 of JACCHZ010000033.1, forward strand.
ATTTATGTATGTACGTGCATATAATTTTTTATAAAAACTTCGTCTTGTAAAAATAGGAGAAAACATTCCAACATGCTAAATTTCCAATAAAATATTTTTCAGTGGATGGTTTGGTATTCATCTTGGCTCCAGCTGATAATCTTTTACTAGCGGGTGCTGCGCTCGAGCCAAACTTCACTTCTCTATTTTCCGAAAACGATAAGCCGAAGCCGAAACTAGAGAAAGAATTCATGAAACCAAAAGATGATAAAGAGAATGTATTCAAATCTGGTCAACAAGAAGATCACATGCATATATATCATAAGTATGTCAGAATTAATTAATGTTGTAGCCTTTCGTATTAAGATCTCAAATTTAAAAAATCTTCTAGGCCTGTTCTACGTATATCTAATCTGATAGCGCCGTTCCTGAATCGATTCACATCACTAGCCAAAACTGATAAAGTAAACTTACATAAAAATGCTGATATTTTCTGATGAAAGCTTATGTTTTAACCTTTTATCCTTTTATGGATAGCTTTCATTGGTAGCGTAGCAATATCACAGAGAAGTGACATGTTACAATAAGTGTTTATAAATAAATAGTTCTAAAGATGTCCATAAAAAATAAATAAATAACCGTTTTTATGTGGAAAAAATTTATTCGTTTTTTAAAAATTAATAATTATACATTAATTAATAACCTACTGGCTTTGTCATTTCTTACAATCTCTTTTTGGTACATTTGTGGTATTCGTAAATTGTATAAAAATGATTCACTATGATATTACTCAGCTGCACGTTAATTATAAGAGCTTATTGAACGTTATATTGGCTAAAGTAAAGAATGTACAGCTATGCATGTGTTTTTTTTTCTTTTTTTTTCTTTTTAAAGAAGCAAAATAGTTTATTTAATTTAAAATCTAAACCTTATATTTTTTATCGCAACAAAATATGTTATTGAAACAAATTTGAACTAAGTAATAAATATAAGAACAATTTAAAAAAATGATATATTCCTTTTTCAAAATCATCAATAACTATTCATAGTGACATATCAATACAATTTGACGTATTTTTGTCTTTTTAATTATTTTAAAAACTAAAAATTACTGTCATTTCATTATATACAATTATCTTTTTTGACATCAACATTTTTCTCTGTAGAGCAACGAAAAATCTCATTACAATCCTTCGATAATTTTATATATCTTTGATTACATACTACTCCTTTTTGAGAAATAACGTTAATAAGAATTGATAAGATTTGTGTTATCATACTATATACAATTAATTGAATTTTTACAGTCGAAATATTTAAATTCCACTGCATGTCGAAGTTTCTTACAATATTTCAAATATACTGTTTTTTATTCCGATTAATCTTTAATTGTAGAATATGATTGATATTTCGTAACTGATAAGAAGGGAATTGACCCATAATTTGATAAAAATAGAATTCTTTAGTTTCCTACAGATAAATTTAAGAGCACATTTCTGAAGAGTGAAGCACAGCAGCATTTACAATTTGATCGTCATCTTTAAATTCTTCCAAAAATTTATTCTTTTCCATGTGTCCATCAACAAAGAATTCCTTCGCATCCTTCATCTATAAAATATAGTTAAAATAATAAAGATATACATAATAACTATATCAAGAATTTTAAGTTACCTCTTTTATCACGTGTTTACAATTTTCGATTATAGTCGTGTGATCATCCACACCGTTACTCGAAATTTTCACTTCCAAATTTTGTGAATTTTCTACAGTCTTTCGTTCGGCTAAAAATATATCTAACCGCGTTTCTAATTCCAATCTGTAAATTAATTTAAACAATCTAATAATATCAATTTATAAAATAGTAGTAGCAATATACGAAAACCAAATCCTTACTTATCGTCTTTTAATTCTTGAATGCAGGTATCGTTATCAAGTTGTATGATACGTAAAACTTTTAAAAGCTTAGTGACAAGATTATCAACGTCAATAACTTGATCAACAAGACTAGTGGCTTGGCAATATTCAGTCAGTGGTAATAAACTTTCGGACGGACCAGTTTCTGATTCACTTATTGATTCACAGTTCTCTTCTTCCTCATCTTCAACCTAAAAATATCGTTTCGATTAATATTATATTATTGTGATTAATATAAATATATGATTAATATTGATATCAATAAAAATACTATTTATACTTAGATCATATTGAATTTATTCAACATAATTTCATGGTAAAGAAAAAATGACGATTTCAATAAATTATACTATTAAGCTAATTTTTCAGAATATTATTTCATTCTTTATTTCTACTTATCTTTGATTAGAAAAATAACAAAAAATTTGCTAAAAAATCATTTTTAAACATACTTTATTACATTAAATAAATGAAAATTCTTAACTTATTTTAAACCAGATTTCAATTAGTATGAGTAGATAATTTCGGAGTCTCATTTTATTAGACATAGAAGAAATTGATAAATAACATTTTTCATTAAATTAAATTTGTAATATTAGAATTTTTAACTATAATCAATACTTCTAATCAATATGAAATACAATTTAATAATTCTTTATACTGATTAAATTTATTTCTACAAATAAGAGACTTACTTTACGCCTATGTAATATTGCTTGAGTTAGATTTGTTAGACTACTTGACTCTCCATTTTTTCTCATATTTTTAATATTATGTTCATCAACAGTCTCAGGAACGCTTAAAACTCTTCTAAGCGAATCACAACTAGATACCATATTATGCGAATAGGTGTCTGGTAAAGGAACATCTTCTAATACACTCTCCATCATTAAGCAAGGTTCTGTTTCAAAATCAAGAAGTTCAGAGGATGATTCCGAGCTTAAGTCTAATAAGTAAAAATAATAAATTATTATAGATGTAACATAAAAAATGTATATTAAATTAATGAAGAATGAATTTATAACATTTTTAACATGTGTATATAAAATAACAATCGTCAAAATAAATTTCCTCTTTAATCACATATTTTCAAAGAGAAATAATTAAAATGATGTAAATTTACTTTACGAAAAAAATTTGAATTGTATACAGACGTACCTTTTCGTATTGTTTTGGAAGAATCATTGAATTTCTTGTCGGACGTTTGTTTTGTTGCAAATGGATGATTCGCTGCATTCCTTATTGCTCCAATAACGGCGGAAACGAAAGAGCCTCTTTTTGGGCTCGGTGTACAGTCTTTCAAACTGTGTTTAGAACTAACGGGACTTGATTCTACACTACTATTACTCCGACTAAAGGCCTCATTATGATAAACTACATCCTGTAGAATATATCTTGACATTAGTTTCTTTTACATAATAGTCAATATTTAATATTATAATTAATAAATTGTTTATAACTTTAATTTAATATTTGTAGAAATATAAGTCAAATGTAAGATTAGCGGTAAAATAAAAATTTCATAATAAAAAATAATGGAGTAGTATAAAGAACTGTAAATTAAAAATTATTTTTTTTAAACCTCAAGATCCTTTTCAGAAATATTGTAAGACATAATCAACTGATCAATAAGTGCCTCCAATCGGCTTCCTAGGCCTGAAAGAGCCACCGATGCACCTGACACAGCCGCTCCTTGTGCGAGTAAGAGTTCCTTACTTCTTCTTTCAACTGCATTCAATTTCATGCTTAGCGAAAGGTTCTCTTGTCTTCTTTGTTCGCTAATTCTGACAAGATGCTTGCACTCCTCCGTTTGTCTTTCCAACTCTGATGTTAGTTGTTTCCCAGTCTCATCTTTCTTCTTGAATTCAATTTCAGCTTCTTTTAAAGCAATCTCTAATGTAGTCTTTTCTTCTTGCAAAAAATCTTGCATTTCCATAGACTCAGCCTCCAATTCTTGTTGCTGTTGCAACAACGCCTTCTGAGCAGCTAAACTTTTTTCTAAATCCTATGCAAAAAATTTGAAATAGAAATTAAACTGTGTATTTAAAGAATTTAAGAATACGATGGACAATGTAATTTGTTCTTACCCTGCTTAGCATTCTACAAAGGGACTGTAGATCGGCTATTTCGATTTGTTGATTAGCAACAACTTGCCCTGAAGATTGGAAATGGGATTCCAACTCTAAGAAACTATCACTTCCATCTGAAATAACCGTATGCACTATTATATATAATTACTGCCATTCGTAATGAGTTTTAAAAACAGAAACTTTTCAATTCATCTGAATTGAATAAATAATACATTATAGAATAAATTATAGAAATTTACTTTTTCGTTAAGTAACTTGAGTTTTTCATTGAGGCATTTCTACAATCAGAGGAAATTATATAAAATATTTCACTAAAAACTAAAATTTCATTTTAATTATATTTACAATATTAAAAAGTTGGTTTAAAAGGATGTTTTAATCTAGTTTATAAAAATTAATACCATAATATTCAGATTTTAGAAATTTAAGTACTAATATTTGAAAAAATATAGTACATCTTGCAAAATATACAAAAATAATCAGAGTGTATATTTATTCTTACAAAATTAAAGAAATTATTAATTTGTATGACATAAAACATCACTTGTTTTTAATGCCTTTAGATATTAGGAATAAGGAAATGACTCACTAATGTAATTTTTATGACATTGAAAGCAAAACTATGACAATGAGTAAATTTTTAATTTATAAATTTAATTTCTTAAATTGATAAAAACGTAAAATTTTAGAAGTAATAATCACAATTTTTTCTAATTTATAATAAATCTATGAATCTAAAGAGCTAAAAAAATCGCTTCATCTGTTATCGCATCAATTTTTCGTTTTTAAAACTTTTAAGACCAAGATTTTTGTGAACTAGATGATAACAAAAGTGTCTTCGCACCTGGATTGATTAGAAAATTATTTGTATATCTGAAGCAAATAAAATTGGGTGCAAGCACTGCATAAAAAATATATATAAAAGTGTATCTTAAGCGCGCTTAGTCTAACACTAAAATGGTGACTTATAAAGGATTGTAGCAATAAATTTTTATTAAAACTGGATTGATTTTCGCTTATCTAAGATTATTAAATCGAAACGTAACATTAAGGTCTACATTGTACTTGAGCATATATTAGTAATATTTTTGGATTTAACAATAGAATGTCGTTTTCGCTAAAGAAGTACATCTTAATAGACTAATGTATGAGAAATGTACCTATATGTTCCAACTGCGGCGTCCCGAGCATGGCCAGCACCCTCTGGGCATTTCTGTCCAGTTCCTGTCTAGCAAATCCGTGATCCGCCTGCTCTTCCGCGAGCTTTTTCCTTAGCTCCTCAACCTCAGCCTTCAATTTATCATTGTCTTTTCTCCTTTCTTTACACTCATCCGTCGTCTTCTTCAGATCTCCCTTCACCTTCTGCAAATCGTCCCAACTACCCTCCGTCTGACTGTCTTTCTCAGACTTCTCCACACTCTCGGGATTCGGAATAATCGTGGCTATTCCTGCTAAACAATTGTCGATGTCTTTACCTGCAAAACATATTCCATATAAGATTAATAATTTTTTCCTGCAGCACTACGAAAAGTACAACGCGCAAAGAAAAAGAAAAAGAAAAAGGAATACAAAAGAATTTGCATGAGTTACCTGTTAGACCAGTCTGGACGCTCATTTCGTGGTAAATGCGCGTCTTTTCGGTGGTTTTACTCTTGGGATAGGGTGGCAGGCCTTTGTGCGGGACGTCCTTGGAGGCCGAAGATTTTCTGGTGAAGAGCCTGTTAAGACTGGCATCCCTACTTCCGGAGCGACTGCGGCTCCCCACTGGCGGCTTATCGACGGCTTTAGGAACTGCAAACCTGCCGTGCCTGGCGGAGCGCGGCAACGTCGCGTATGTGTCAAGAGTCTTACTTCCATCCGTGCTAGAACTCATCTTATCCAGGAGGCGTGTGACTCTTGGCTCCGCGCGACCCGTGTACAGACTTGCACTGCGTCCAGCACCCGACAAAGATCTGCGTCCGTCCTCTGAAGGCGTCGAGCCTGGGGTGCGAATCGTGCTCGTGCTAGTAGTCGTCCGCGAAATCGTGACTCCTCTGGTTCGCGCTGCTCCTGCCGTTCAAAGCATAGTTACAACAATTGTCACGGAAAAGCGTGAAACAAATTAATTGAACCGGAAATTGAATTCGAGTCTAATGGATTTTTATATTTTTTCGAAAGTTTTTTATAATAAATGAAACTAGAATTACATTTACTTTTGTTTAGCTTACAAACGTTATATAATCCTAAATGGGAGTAAAATAAATATTAATAAATATCTCAACAGTTTCGTGCTACGTATCTTTATTAAATGAAGTCTAAATTTAGAATATTACATATTATTTACAGTCAGAAAAATGTATTGACGTTTTCGTCAATGTCGACGAATTAATTCTCGTTCATTTAAATTAAACGATTGAAATTACTTTTAGAAATGGTGTAATTGATTCTCCCTTTTTCTAGTGATACATATCTGTAGGTATGATAAAGTTCTATAAATATCTAGCAACTGATAAAATAATCATTAGAAAATATAAAAAAACTAAAGACGTATCAAGTTATTTAATAGTACACAAATAAAATACATAAAATCAAAATAATTTGAATTAAACAAATCTTGATTATGCAAGATAAATAACAGTACGATTAAATTTTTATTCGTATATTTTATTAAAGTTTTAATCCTAAATAGTACATTATAATAAAAAATAATCATCTAATTCATCATGATGAAAAATTAACCTGCAATCGACAATTTATATCATCCTGATACTGTTACTTTTATTAAAAGGAATTTTAATGAACTCTAAAAAATGGTAATGATCAAAAACGTTTGGCTAAATATAATTCAAATATTATTTCTGTTAAAGTTCAATAATTATTTAATAAATTAAATGTATATTTACGAATTTCTCAAATTTCACAGCATTTTTATATTACACACGCCGCGCGGAAAAAAGATTTTTGTGTATAAAATTGTAAAAATAGTAAATCATCATTTTGAGTTGCATAGCAAATCGAAAAGTATCAAGTGCACATTCCATCCCAATGCCAAATAGTGGTCAGTTTTTGTATCAGAGTATAATTGTTGCCGGAATGTTTAAGAGTTTGGGACTATTTACCGGTCCCCCTCCCGCGCTGAGCGAGATCCTTATTGATCTCAGTGGTGAGCGCTGAAGGGAGAGAATCGGGCCTCACCCTCGCCCTCGAGGTGACGGTGCTGCTAGCGGGGGTGGTGGCGGACCTCGCTGCGGATGAGCCCCTACTGCCGACGACTGGCCCCGTGATGGAACCGTCCCTCGACTCCTTCGCTAGGGATTTGTCGCGCGAACGTCCCCTGTTGTCTTTGCCGAGGCTCTGAGACTTGACGGGGACGCTACGTTGGGGCATTGGTCGGGGCTTCGCTCTTGCTCCTGTCGCTGTCGTGCCATTCACGGGAGCGACGGTACCCGCCAGGGTTGTACCCTTGCCGGAACGATGGCTGCTACTCTTATGCGGGTCTGTAGAGACGCTGGAACGAAAAGCTTGTTGATTATCATTGGAGATATCGAAGGTGCGGAATTGATCTAGAGCTAAAGCCCACCCTGGAGCTTTTCTAGCGAAATAAAAGAAATACAGAGAGTGTGTCTTCCGACTAGGCGTGGAAAGTACTATCGATTTCTTTCAAAGCAGATATTGAAAGTATGACTTCTAAACTTGATATCAATTAAAAAATTTGGAAAATATAGTAATTTTTGTTGCTCAATATATTAATGGTTTAATTTCAAAATTTTTTTAGCGCATAGCAAAATTCATGCAAATGTTTAAAATAAAAGACTATCAATAATTCTAAAAATATTTGCCACCTTATTAATAAAATAATAAAGCAACTATCTTCTCTATTATTTGGTTCAATTCTTGAATGTTAAATGTTTGACACTTTCATTTAAAACGTCCAATACCATATTAGCTATACCTCATTAAGTCTCCTTAAGAATAAATTATTAAAAAATAGATTCTCAGTTTTATGTTTAGAATAATGCGTGTACATTAGTTAACCATACACGGTTATTGCTACCAGTCAAGATCGGACTTTTCTTGCCTATTGGAACTATCCATATGCTTTCTATTGAAACAAATCAAACTTAAACTAAGTTGTACGTTTATTTCGTATTTCTCTTACCACGCCAGACACTTCATTTTTAATTTTAATGTAACATAATATAACAGTCACTTAAGTCAAAAACAGATGAAGCTAATTAACGCATTTAAAACCTGAAGCTATTCAAAGAAACTAGGCAAACGTTATGTCAGAAGTCAGGGACTGCCCTCGGTGTCCCAGAAATTTGCCGTCGCAGCGAAAAAAAGAGACTGGAATTCAAGAAAACTTACTGTGCGCCAATTTTTTTCTTCGGCTGGGTGCCGGCGACATTCGTACGCTTCTGGACGCGCGCTGAGATGCTGCCGGCGATAGAAGAGCTCTCGCTGCCGCCCTCGCTGGTGCCCTCACCGCCACCTCCTGGTGGCCCGCCGAGATTTCCTACTCCAGCGGTCAGCCGGATGTCCTCGGGCAGAGTGGCACACGGGTCCTCATACACGGAGCAGCAGCTGACGAGGCTCGAGTCGCACGAGGCCTCGTCTAGGCCGTTGCAGCTGCTTGCGTAGTCGACGCTGTTGCGGCTCGGCACCTACGAACAATCCGCTTTCTTCAACTTTTTTTCACTCCTTTTTCGCATTTGTTTCCAATGATCGTTTCTTTTCAAGTTCACGGAGCTCTTACTTTACGGATGTTTAGAATACCTCAGACATTTCAAAGGTTTAATATTGCTTTAAATCAGCCTTTATTGGGCTTTAAACTCAGGCTTCTGTTGTTTTTGCTGAATGTGATGTTAGACCAGGTGAATAAAAAATAAAACGGTCACGATCTACAACTTAATTTTAGAATAAAAAATAGAAAAATAAAAGTTCAAATTTTGTGTTATTTCACATTTACTTCCTTTTACATTGTAATAATATTCATTGTCGCACAATTAACACAATTAACGGCATTATATTACAAGGTTCATTTAAATTACAGGACAAAAGTGAAAGCGTCATTTGTTCAAGATATTTAGACGTACTTTATATTATTATCTTATTATATACTTAATTATACTTAATTATAATTCGTAAATATTTATGCGTGATTATTAAATGTAATATCTGTTATTTTTAATTTGGTAGGATTCTGATCAAATTATAAAACGATAGCCGATATCTCGATAAATTTTTTATTTTGCGCAGCAAATAAAAATAAAAAAAAAATTAAATTTAGCAACTTAAGTAAAGTTAGTTGCACGAACCAACTACAATTTTAAGTAATTATCACACCTTTGCAACAATATAAAATTGTATGACGATGAAAATATATTTGATCAGAAAATTCTTATACTTTTTGCGATAAAATGAATTTATAAAAATTTCAAATTCATTCTACACGAAATATTACATCCATTCATTATTGCCTTGTACATAGATCATCTGCAATAAATTAATAAATTACAAAGTACATATGATATTATAAATATTGCTTAAATAGCTTATATTTGTGTTCAATATTAATATTTTTGAACTGAGGGTTTTAGTACGATCTTTAATCACTTTATGTTATGTTAGTAATAAGCGAATATTAATCTTTTTTTATATAAACTGAGCTCTAAAAATCAGTACACATCGATTTCTGTTTTTTTTTAAATTCGATCTATAATGCAATTAACGCACAACCGATGGTGAAGAACTTTCAATTTCAAAAACTACAACTGTGTTCTGTCTATTTAGGAATTGCAAATAAATGCAAAGATCTTTACTTTTTACTGAAACAACTTTTTTAATCTTAAAAAAATAAAAGCTTCGATTGAGATGCAACGCGTGCAGCCTCGATATTATTATGCAGTTTTAATTAAAGTTTCTGCAAGTATTCATACTTGCAATTAGAGTTTATTCTACTTGGTCAAACTTACGTGAGATCGCTCATCATTTATAAGATTATAGAGAAAAAGACGGAAGCAAAGTAACACACGTGGAACATACCCTGGGTTGTTCGATGGCACAACCCTCGACGCCGCTGTCGCTGCCGTCCTTGCTGTCCTTGCCCTCCAGCCCGTAATCTTTTTTCTCGCTATCGGCGATAGGCATGCCGTCCTCCTCTGTGTCCTTGACTATCTCGTGGCCGGAGTCGTCGATCGTGGGCACGTGAATAACCGTGATGTCGCACTCGCTGTTGGTCGTGCAGTTGGACTCGCCGCTGATGGTGCCGTTGGGATCCTCTGGCTCTGCCATAAGAGAGCGCTGCAGTTTATCCGAGCAGTCTATTGGAGAGCCGAAGTCCTCGTCGGGTGGCATACTTAAATCCTGGCGCAACGCGCTATTTTGCACCCCAAACTATAAGAGTCAACGTGGTTATAAGACTGTTGATGTTGTCACTCAACCGATATCAATCATATTCAATTACATTGTAAAGTCCTAGCAACTGATTGGGGACGTCTCGAAGGATTTGGCTTTACATTTGTTTTAGAAGTTAGACGTCTTAAATAGTTATATTGTTTTTGGTAAGTAACTCGGTAAGTTCACTTACCGAAAATAATATTTTTTTTAACTGATTTGCACTACATAAACTTTTACAAATATTTTTTATAAATATGTAAATTTTAATTACTTACAGAATTAAATGATGTAAATTCTGTTCAAAGTACAAAGAATAAAGTATGTTAAATAGAGGTTTTGAAAGAATGAAAATGTTTTACTTCTCATACATTTGATTATGGAGATCTCAAGTCTCCATTTTGGCGTCTTTAATCTAATTATGGACTCTTGTCATAATGTAAAACATGTATAATTTGAATGTATACTACCCATAGTATTCTCCAAGGTTTTATCGTGAAATTTTTAAAGCTGTGGTATTGCCATTTTTGCAAAGCTATATTCATTAGATTTATATGTAATAACTATTATGTGCATTGTTGTTCGAAACGCAATCTATTCACGACAGGCTATTCGCATAATTTGGAAGACTAATAATTATATTCCTTTAAGGTTTTACAAAGTACAAACTCGAACTTATTATTATTATTGCCTAAGTAAGACTTGAGCGTTATATTCAATATAATCTTAAAAACAAAAAACATTTTTAAAGCATAACTTGAAAACTAAAATTCTGAATATATAAAATTTTATATAAATTATATATATTTAAGCGAGATATAAAGTGTAATTGTAAAATTGAATGGCAAGAAATCCTATAGTGCTTAATTTATTACCATTGACTTGTTACGTATGAGCAATATATAAAAAATCTTTATAGCACATTTTTCTACAAAAAAAAAAAACCTTTAGAATTTCTTAAAACTAGTTAGTACGAAACATTTATTATTATCTCCATAACTTTTTTAAAATACGAATTATGATATAAAAAAAACCTTTGTCAAATAGTAGTTTAACATTTAATAATTTTTCATTATTTTAATTTATATACATAATTTATAAAAAAAACTTTAATTAATAACATTTAAAAATGTTAAATATTAGCATTAATGAAATATCGTATGTTTATTAAAAATATATACTTTGAGAATTTCAATTTTTGAAGTACTATTATTTAAGAAGCAGTGTAATAATTGAATAGAACGGTACTGTGATTAAATACAGTTGACTTGATTAATAAATAAATTCATATTCCAAAAAGTATTTTTTCTTTACAAGATTGAAGAAAGCTCACTTACAAAGAACTTAACATTATATACAATGTACTTTAAAGTGAAATATTATCATATTTTTTAAATTACAACACGCTCCGGGCATTTTCAATTAACTTGTTTTAATTAACTTGTTACTCTATTCCAAGGAGATTATTCAAGTTTTACACTACAATTCAAATTTTAGTTTTAAGTAAAAAGAGCGATTGAAGTTAAAAATTAACTATTGATCTATCAGCGAAACCAGAAAACTTCATTTATCATATTTCGCTTGAAACATAAAGTTGAAATCGCAACAACATTTTACCTTATGTCTGATAACTGAGATTTTCGAAATTACACTATTCCCTATGCGTACTATTGGTTTCAGAAGAATGCAAAACTTGAAAAAAGCACCGTCAGCGTAACGTCCAATACATTCGTTATAACAAGCACGACTCCATTCGACTTTTAAGCATTAAGATAATTTTAAGCATACCTTATCGTCCACCCCATTCATTACTGGCGACTCCAAAGCTGACATTGTCGCGAAAGCGATGGACGTTCAATCCTGGCGTATTCTTGGGATTGATACGGGCATTCTTTTCGTCTGGCGCTTGCAAGTCTGGAACAATCATCAGCACAGGTCAGAGCGACCATGGAATCTTGCACAGGGACGATTGCAGCTTACGACTAGCCTAGCGAATTGTACCTGTCACGTGCGTACGTACGGATTAACACGGCAGAAAGCAATTTAGGAGGAGGATCCGAGGCGCCGCGACATCAATCAGCCGATTGGATTGGACTGGATATTATTTCAGAGCCGAGAAATGGGAAATTCGATTCCCAGCGACGTTCAAATGGAATTTTAGCGGATGCGCAAAATAATGAACTTTCGATTTTAAGAGAAAGCTGTTATTGCCAACGTCGTAATTGTTATTAACTTGTAAGTAGGATACACATGTAAGCGTAGGCAAGACATATTTTGGATTTACGATTTTTTGAATTATTCAACTCCCTGTAGGGGTGGTTTCTAAGGGTGGAAAGATTATTTTTTTAACTAGTTAATTTTATGAAATTATTAAGCGTTACCAATCGATTTTGTAAGAAAATATCCATTTTTAAAAAACTTCAATTTTTATTGAGACTCAATCGGTTGAAACTTCAGGCACATTTATCTTTCATATTGACAATTCGACACCATCACTTCATCACATTGTGGCACGGCTCCATCGCTTTTTATTTTTCTAAATATCTTTTCCAGGTACATAACTCGTGGTGACTGGCACATGCAAAGAATTTGTTATATCATATGAATATGGCTTATGAATATCGGACCAATCCTAGATAAGTACCAACGATAAGTAATTTGAAGGACATTGAAGAAAAATCCATTCTTTTTAAATATAGATAACACGTATAAATATTCATTCTCTAACTTTTAAGAATCTCTGTTTTTCATTACAGCCTGATAACTTTAGTGCTACAGCCTGGAATAAAATAGCTTTCAAGTCTAGCGACTTAAAAGGCGTTAGTATTCAATGCGCAAATAAATATCACATAAAAAGATTAGCGCGTTTAATTGCGTATCCAAAAATTTGCTGATAAATGTAACTAAATGAATTCCCATTGCATAAATACTGATAATGTAGAGAAAAACGTGTATCGGAATTACAAAGAATTAAATATTGTTGAAGAATGATAAAGAAAGCAAGATAGAAAAAGACAAAAAAGTGAAATAAAATTTTCTTGTATAGCCAAATTGAATTGATTAAACACAAAATTGTATAGCAATATGAATTGAATAAAGAGCGAGAGATATAAGGTGGGTAGGTGTGGAGAGAGCGGCGATACAGCGTCAATCGTGGTCTAATGAGATGTCCACTATCCTTCCGATGGAAAAAATGCATCGCTTCCATTCGGAACGATGAGGCAGAATGTTTAAAAGTATCCTTTTTGCGATCGATAGTATGTAAAACGTTCTTATGTAACAAAAATACATTACAAGTATCACAAAACTATCCCATCTAGACGTATCTTATTTCCTTCGCTTTCCTATACACGAAACGTGCCCTAAAATATTAAATGTATAATACAAAAAACAAACATAGATAATTATTTTGGAATCGTCCCTTTAAATGAAGTTAGTTCAAATTGGAAGTAAGCTTCTCAGATAAGATGTAAGAGCGAATATGCTGTGCGTTGAAATCTTGTTGGAAAAATGTTCGTGACCCATGAGCCTTGCTAGTTATTATATAACATTCTTTCCAATGCAAATTTTCACCGACATTAGAAATACTATTAATAAGACTTTCATTTGAGAGGTATAAAAATGTATATGTATCTACGCAAACAGCAAGTGAATTACATACAAGCCATGCACCGACAGTCAGAAAGAAATTACTTTCTTTGAATGAAATTTCAATACTATTACGATATTTTTTCGAAATAACAATATACTCAATTTTAATAGTAGCTTATTATATAATTATATAGTTTCTATATAGCTACATAAGTATACAGTCTCAGTATAAGCCTAAACGTGTTTAGGTATACACACGTGCTAACAATGAACTAAGGAAGTGTTCCTTCTCGATTTCCATATCAAGTTTATATGTTAGTTTTTAATATAGATAATCTTTCCGGTTTAGAGCATTTAACAGAATATTGAAATTATAAGTTTTTGATTTTTTGATAATTTCAACCCACTTTAGATGTGATTTTTAAGGATAGAATTCAAGAAAAACTTTGCATTTTACTATTCTGGTTTATAAATGATAATTTTCTATCGCATTTTAAAAGAAAATTTGAATTTTGCTGTAATTCCAACGTCACAGACTTCGGACTCGTCACACAAAGACCAATAAAATAATAATTTATTAAAAACTTGATAAATAATCCTGAAATTTAGTTATGAAATGAATTGGTTTATAATATTAACTAGAATATCCTAAATAATGACAAAACTCAGTTAACAAGGAAATTTTGAAAAAAAAAACTTTTTTTTTTTAATTTTTTTAATAAATAACATTATAACTTTTAAACTATAATATTATTTAATGTTGTACTGAAAATCATCTTACTACTGAAAAAAATTCTTCTTAGTTATTGCCACGAAAAAAATATATAGATTGTATAAAAGGAATTATTTTTCAACTATGTAATATAACGTAAATATCGCATCAGTATAGATTATTGTTTTACAATATATTATAACTTACTTATATAAATATCAATAGATTTGAAGAATCAAGAGAAAATAAATTTTCTATGTTTTTACAAAGTGAAACCAATGATATTGATTACATAGTTGATTTATCTATAATGATATATGGGATTTTCTATTATTTATGATTTTACGATCTTATGAAACATTAAAAAAAATGTATTAAGCAAAATTTATTTTACAGGAAAATTAAATTGTATAAAATTTTCAGCAAAACAAGAATTTATGCTTCAAACTTCTTAACAAATATTAATGTATGCATTGAAAAATATTAAATAAAAATATACAATGAAATAGTTTAATCATTAAAAACTTCCATCTCTGGCTAACAAATCTAAATATGCATGCAAGAAAATAGCAGATCAATATCTTACAATAATTAAAAAATAAATACAATTGCAATCTTAAATAATACAAGACTTGATTCTTCCTTATATGACTAAAAATTGTAATGCAAAAATTAGCATTCGTAAATTTTTAATCCGTATCGGTAAAAATGTAATCGACTCGTCATTGAGCCGATAACTACAAACGTTATCTCGTGTTAATACGTTACAATCGATCGTAACGTTCATACGCCTTATGCTTGCATAGCAAATTACATAATTTTTCGTGGAGCTTAGCTCATCTTACACGCGCGCATCACGATAAGGTGCAGCAAAAACGATGCGTTTTGCGAAAAAGTTGCGCGAAAATCAACAATTTATGAGAACGTTATTTTCTTCTCTTACCATCTCGCTTTTTCGCGCATTTTTTCTCTAACGAGGGACTTTCTGTTTGCGCCATAGCGACACGCCAAGGTCATTGTCTCGGATGGGTGGAAAAAATATCGACGATTATCAAACTTTCAACAACCAGAGAATGTTGACCTCAAATTTCAGATTCTTTGTTTGTCTCTCTTTTTTTATATCTATCGATTCCGCGTAGATCTACGATCCTCTCGATGACTTACGGGAGCGACCGGTACCCCATAAATAGGTCGATGGAAGCGATTAAGTTTTTGCACTTGTTCGGTTCGATATTGTACTTTTCTTTCGTTACACAATTCTTGCATATTCAGTTATTGCACTGTTATTTTCTAATAGTCTAGTATTTCCGATATATCTATTTTAGAGTCACAATTATCATGTCATGAATTAATATAATGTATATGTTTTAACAGAAACTATATAATTTGTGATAATGAACTTCGAATAATCTTTTAGGATCATAAACGAAAAATAATTAAATAGGTACTACAATTATGTACAGAAAATACTATGTTACCGTTATTTCATTTCTGAGATTCTCTTTCCCACGCGTTTCATTTCATATGAGTTATGGTTATATTTCATGAGATCAAATTAAAATAAAATTACAGAATATGAACTTTCGCATATACTTATTTATTTATCTTTCCAATTATCGATGTTAGCTTATGTTTTCTAAGTTATTTCATTTATACGATATCTAATTAATTCATTTATTTAATTAAAAAATATTTTTTCTTCCTCATAATAGAAGGTCAGTATTCAATGCATTATACATGGTTTACAATTGAATACAATTTTCTTGTTGATTACTTAATGCACATTTACTCAAGTACAAATATAAAAAAAATTTTTGAAAAATGTTCTTAATGCATGCGAATAATGTTTCTGAAAAATATTATTGTTGTTTTATATTCTATTTTATGTACAAACTTTATTTTGGTATTAATAATGTTGAATTAGGGGCACAGTAGTTTTACATACAGAATTAAATATCCTACACATAATTATATACAATGCAACGTATACTTTAGATTTCATGTCCATGTCATATGTCCGTGACATTTCGTAGTAAGCCTTCTTGTATCCTGAACGTAATCCAGAAAAAAATTACAATAATATATCAATACTCAAATTCCTTTGAATAATACTAGTCCTTCATTTATTACAGTTTTCACCCATACGAAAGAGTAACACTTTCAATTGTAGCTATGGTCAACGTCACTTTATTAACAGTCTATTCTGAATAAAAACTAATTATACCAAAGAAATTATTTTCTTTTACAATGCTAAATTACTCGCTCTAAAAATTTGAAAAGCATATATTTCAGTATTGTTAAAAAAATTAAAATCCTAAATACAATGTGATAAGGCAGTGAATTTACATAAATAAATAAATATATCGAAGTTTACGACATAACCAGCAAGTAAAATCCAATTGAAGCTAGTGACAATACTCTGCAATTACGTATTGATGTGAAAATATGGCTTAATCCCCACTCCGTACACATCCGGAAAGCAAATATCACGAACGACCGACTGGTCATGATTTAAAATATTAAGCATTAAAACGTGAAAGAAAAAAACAAAAGAAAAAAATAAAGGGGGAGTACCCAGTGCAACGCATTGAGGATTGGATGGGGACAATCACAATTTTAGTCATCGTTTTGAGCTTTAAATATAAGTTAGTTGGTCGAACATTCAAGCTTTTATTGTGTACTATTCGCGAGAAATCGCTTTTAATAACCCACATAACAAACACATCAGTGCCATTTTTCTACTTTCTTCTTTTGGTAAATTTTTGAAAATTAATACGATTAAAAAGTTGCTGAAACAACTCGTCGATACAAGAACAAGTGACATTTAATCCAAAAGTAAGTTTGTTTCACGAACACGCTTATCACAATTGAAAAATCTCATAACGTATTTTTAAAAATAAACTCAAATATAAAATAACCGGAAATCACGATTCATTCGCTATAAAAATTTATTGTGATTAATAGAGTATTCCACTAATTATAAATGGCTTATATATTCACAAACACTGTAATGAAAATTATATTTCAACATTTGAAGAATAATACTTTTATAATACAAAAAAATAAAAGAGTAACACAGACAATTTAAAGTTTATGGACGTTCTGTATAAGTTTGCTCACGCAAAGTCCATACTACGTATATTTTAATTTTTTTTATTTTATCGGATCTCCTTATACATTGTTTATCTCTACATGTATAAGATATTAGATATGTATAGTAGAATGAATGCAATTATTGAAATGGATATGATACTTTTTATTATAAAATGCTTTTCATCTACATATTTCGTCAGCATTTATAGGTATGCACGAATATAACGTTGCACGCGTGTAATAAGTTACATAATCATGCTGCATTTCAGAATTTTTTAATTTACTACATCTTAGAAATTTTAGATTTCGTTACCACCTATATTCTTATAATTTATTATGTTATATCTTTTACATAAAGAAAAGTTTACAAATTATTTTAAAAAGACTTTCAATTCACATTACATTTAATACAAGATTATTTGAAACATTTCACGATAATATTATTATTTAAAAAATTAATTACGTTCACTAACTTTATAAGAAGTTAAGCGACAATAATGTTTTCTTAAATTCGATTTTTAAAGACTTTAACCTAGTTTGTATAAAATTAAGTTTTAACTTTAAAATATACCCATTCAAATGTTAAAGTTTTTACAAAATAAAAAATAATAATAACATAATTCTGCCACGTGATTTGAAACAAATTTATAATTTAAATTTGTTTTATAACATTTATTCATTATAAATCAATTCAAATGTAAAAATCATTCAAATATAAAATTAATTTTTATTACGATCAAATATTGCATTAATACAAACAAAATTACAAGAAATCATATTATTTGTTATATATATATAAGGTGAAGTTTATGTGGAATAGAAAAAAATTAAGATCCAAATATTATACTTGATAAACTATAATATATTAACGAAGAAATAGCATGACCCTACAGTCAATAAAAATCACTAGAAAATAATGTCAAGTTTCTCCTTTGTTACAGAAAAAGTACAGTAATAAACATGAGAGACTCAATCAAAAATTACAATTCCGATTTAGGTGATCAATTAGTCGGAGATGGCTTGCACGTCAAACTGACTTCGAACAGGAATATTCTTTCGATTATTGGCGACGGCTGCCGAGTGAACCTAGTTACCAATACTGGTCTGCTTCGGATAACGGGCGACGGGTGTTGCGTCAAAATCAATCGCAACCTCGGTTCCATTGAGTATTGCGGAGATGGTGGACGTATTATCCTGGGGCCCGAGTCACTCGACCGTGAAAAAATTAAGTACACTGGCGAGGGAGGAGTCGTTGAGATCAATCAGATCTCGAAATGTAAGGATGGATATTTACAAGACGAGGAGAACATAAAGACGACGAAGAAAAGTAATGGGAAGAAGGACAAAAAAACTACGTTGAAGACAAGTAAAACCATTAAAATCAGAAATGATGATCGAATAACGAAGGGCCCAACAAAGGAGTGTCAATCTAGGTCCAAATCGGCGATTTTTATAAATTCTTGTAACTGATTTCAAGATTTTTTCAAATCTCTGTGAATGTGGATGATATTTATTAGCAATTTATTAAATGATAATGCATTAAATTGTAAAGTATTTGTATATATCGTAAGTACGAAAATCTGAAGAGCAACTACTTCCTAATGCTTATTTAATTATAAAATTGTTTAAAAGGGTAGTTAGTTTTAACACTTGATAGCTTGAAATACTTTTGACGTCATTGGAAAAATATTTCAAATTTTATTCGAAACAGATCAAAAGTATTCTTTTATATAACTTTATTATAACTGGGCCAAAATGTCTTTCTCTTTATGTTATCGTTCGAGTGGATAAATGATTACGACGTAACTTTAGTCAACATAAAAGAAATTTCTCTCAGTATTCAGTATTACGTCAAATCGTAACGAAAGTTATAAAAAATACTTTCTTAGCTTCCTAGCTTAATCACTAGAATTGTTCCTTAAAAAAGAAACTTTGTACATAAAAGTCGATCAATTAATTTATGGAATTGTAAAAATACTTTATCGATCGTTGTATTATATTGCGCTAACTTAGCTAGAATTTAGCATTAAGCTTTTTCTATGTCGTGTTTAACGTATTCTTTTTTTGTTGGAATTTGTTAGTTTTTCGGAAATTAATTAAATTTTCTACTTAAAAAGATTAAATTGTCATCAGATGTTAATCTATGAAAATAGAATAGAATGCCAAATGAAAAAAACGAATGTTCTATATCATGAAATTATAACAGATAATAATTTATTTCGAAAAAGGAAGTAAATAAAACTGGTTTACATACTTGTTTTATAATTTCGTTTTTAATAAAAGAATAAAGCATGATTAATGATATTAATTAGTTTTTAAAGTGTAAAAAGTAAAATTCGCGGGTTATTAATTATTTTTATCTCTAATGAAGAAACATTTTGAAACATTGAAATAAATTCAATGACTATACTGTCTTTTAATGGAAATAAATTGAACTGTAAATTTAACTTAATTTTAAAAAAATATTTACTTTTAGAGCCTTTCAAATTTCTTAAAAACTGAAAATGAATCGTTCCTTAATAATTTGATAATATCAAAATTCTGCAAAAGGTTTGTTTTTTAAAAGAAAAAATTGAGTTGGTCAACTGAACTTAAAGTTCCAAATGTAATTGATGAACCTCATTATTAAATATAATAAAAATATAATAAAATAACATGAAAAACAATCAGGCCAGAAGTTTTTCGATAGTATATCAACTACAAGAGTATATATCACGCAGTGAACGGAAGTTTACGTGA
This sequence comes from Wiebesia pumilae, assembly GCA_018907045.1. Classification (NCBI taxonomy): domain Eukaryota; kingdom Metazoa; phylum Arthropoda; class Insecta; order Hymenoptera; family Agaonidae; genus Wiebesia; species Wiebesia pumilae. The sequence continues at coordinate 1,988,666 of JACCHZ010000033.1, forward strand.
TGAAAGCAGAAAAAGAGAATAGATTAGAAGATTGAGTTTTTTACGGATCGGCAAAAATACAAAAATAGCATTGTCGAATATCTATCGTAAATGGAAATAGACTAGTGCAATGCAGGGAAAGAGAAGAGTTTATAGTTTCATTTTCTGGTCAATGATCACTAATGCTATCACTCAGTAATTGTTGACAAAAGAATGGATAATTTCTGGCTTTTTATTGTTTCTCTACATGATGTAATCTCCACGGATTGAGGAATTATCAATTTTCTTTTTTAATGGAAGCTAAAATATTTTTGGAACACATAAAAAAATATATTATCTAAAAATATATATTCGAATTGGTTATATAGAAAAATGTAGACAGAGGATATTATCTTTTATTTGAAGATATTGCTTTTCTGCACGACAAATTAATTTTTGTATTTAATATCTATGAATACTTTCAATAAAAAAACCACTATTCTCATTTCCGGTAAAGTATAACCGTCGACTAACAAAGCAAATTTTCTGTAGCAAATTTTCAGTACCTCAATGAGAGAGTTAGCACATTTTTAAAGAAATAACGTACAAGCAGATCCTTAAAACACATAAGATATTTATTATAAAAGACGCTTATGTTAGTTATATCCCAATTAGATCCTTAGGAATTTTATTATCAGAAAGCACAAATGTACATTTTTAATTGTAGCATTTAAAACTACTAAAAATAGGCGTTGCGTCTAGATTTTTTAATCTATGGGAAAGTGTAGAGTTTAAATGTACTAGACCAAGTAATTTATTATTTGAATAATTCAATGATATTATTGGAAGTAGAGTAACTCAATTTCTACGAATAATTGAGTAGTATTATGCAAAAACTATATTTTATGATAACTACCGATAATTATTTTTAAGGTTCGTTAGATACTTTACTGATCAATATGACCTTGTATGAAAACTTATAAATTGAAATAAGATAAATGTAAATTGAAAATTTTGTAGACGTGAAAGCTTTATAAAACCTAGAAATAAAGAAAAGATATTTATCAAGCTGAAAAAAATAGTTTCTTTCGACAGAATTCAATATCGGGCAGAAATGACAAAGTAAGTCCGAAAAATACTCCAAAGACTTTCGCAATCCCGATCAAGGGAAAGAAATTACGAATACTAATGCAGACTTTTATTTATTTTTTTAGTCAATTCACGATTGGAGCTGCGTCCAAACACGTCGAGGTGCAATATAAAATTTATCCCTGTACATACATCCTCGAAACCTCGTACATTACTCTCTTGCTTACATGTACTTTATAACATTCCGGACGGTAAAGGCTGGATCAGCAGAACGAAACTAAGACAAGAAGGTACACCGATGACCATCGTCGCATAAAATATATCTGAAAAGAGGCCAGATCGCATCGAGGCGAGTACACGGTGTGGTACCAGTACCGGCGCGCTAGTACTCGCGGGGGTAGAGAAGGAAACTCCGGGTCGAATGCACCCGCGGCCCACTTTTGCCTCTTGATTTATTAGACTTGTACCAACAAAAATGCGAGTTTCGTATACGTATAGCTTTGTAAAGGCGCGAGTTGACGAATCTGCGCTCGATAATCGCGCCACGGAACTTTCCAAGCCGGAATTCCCCGCTGTACTTCTACCTGCCGATACAAATTTCGTCTTCCTGCTTAGCATATCGCATCGCAAATAAATGACGTCTTGAAATTAGATTTATATCATTATTTCTAATGTGCGCCTAATAAATAATACGAGGTTGCGAACGACAAAGCGAATAAGGAATGGTAAATTAACGTAAAATATAAGAACTTAGATGTAACGAATATTATCAATGATTTGTCGTTATTTAAAAACAATGCATTAATTTTTGTTTTCAACGTCTTAAAATTTATTACGGATAAGTCGCTATAGTCATTAAACTAGAAACTTTCATAATAATTATATAATACATAATATGTGCACAACTTTCTAGAATTTCAATAGAAATTACATTTCATTAAAAGATCCAATCATTATATTCTGCTTCGATTACTATTGCATAACGTTGCCCAACTATGCTGAGAATGTTTTCGAGAAAATCATACTTTAAGCCACATGAATTTATCCATAGTGCAGATGTAAAAGCTTGAATAAAACACCATTTGCAGTCTCAAGACTATTTATTTTCTTTACGAAAATATTTAAAACAAATTGAAAGTCTATAGGAATCTAAAATTGTAATAAGAGTTAAAGATCATTTTCCTAAAAAGAAAAGGAATTCAATGATCCCAAAGTGTCTATACCATTCCTAAAGATTCGTAGCTAAAAAAAGCCTGATTACGCTAATAAACTCTCTCTCTCTCTCTCTCTCTCTCTCTCTCTCTCACTCTCTCTCTATTTATATATACATACGTACAACAGATCCGTACGAAAAAAAGAAAAGATCGCGCTCGTAACTAATGACGCGATCGTCGTGGTCGTCGTCCTACAAAAAGCTGACCACGTTGGAGGATAATGATCACGCGGATATTTTTTCAGGCAAAAAGTGTCCACTGCCATATACGGCTCTACGCCAACGCAGGACACAAGAGCTGATGCAATTCTGGCTCTCGACGAATTGTAATGAAGCGAGCGTGTACTCGTATGCCAGCGATTTGCGTTTGGGGCGGATGGGATGTCACGGAAAAGCTGCGCGTCGCCTACGGAGTCTGAGTTATTACGCCTGGACTCCGGTTCTTTCATTTGAACTCTACGGCCATTTAAGAAGAGAGAAGAGTGAGGGAGAGAAAGTTAAAGCTGCGGGATGAAGAAGACACGTTAGTACTTGAACTTGTTCTGGAACGTGACTTAATTGTGTCTGCTTACTTTTTCTTTTCGTCTATCATGAGTTAAAATTCAAAAGTACATTTTTTATAGTAACTGCTTTTTATTTTAGTTACAGTTTGGTATGTTTAATCGATTGAAACGAAGAGTTAAAATCACATACATAAAAGAATGTTATTAAAAATATCAAGAATATGTTACTTGTTGAAATAATAAGAATTATTACGTGAATACAAAAAATCAAGTTATGCAAAACAAAATCGCATAACAAAGTACTTAGGCGAAAAACGTTTTACTACATCAATGTGGTCATAGTCTTTTTACTCATTATTCATGGTATTAAAAAACAAACAATACGTCGATAAAAATTGAAATTTTTATATTTATCTTATTTTGAATATTATATATTGAATAATTTCACTCTTATTACGTATATTTATTATAATACTAGTAATAGTTAAAAATAAGATGTGGTTATATTTAATCTAAAATAATACATTGTACATTAAAGAATGCCGTGTTAGATTTTACTAGCGTCATTGGTAGCTCGTTTGTAACTAAAAACATTCATTAATTTAGTAGTATTTTATTTAAATATTTTAAACTTCAAGAAAAAAACGCATTCGTGTAAAATAGAAAGTTTTCGTTGGACTATGTTTAATATGTTAAAATTATTAATACGTATTAGTTTCAGTAATGCTGACTGGGCTATAATTATTCTTTTTGTGTTAAGGTATGGCTCGTATTTGTGTAAAAATAAAGACTGAAAACTTGAGTAATATTTAAAGAATTAAATAAAACAATTAATGAATACATTTAGAAGCAATAATTATTAAAACATGAAATTTTTCGTAAACTGATTTTACAAGAATAATTTTTTAATATTAAATGTATATTTCAATTTTTTAATACAATATTAATACGTTAATGTATACATATTGACCAATTGTTATGACGTAGTATTATATATTGTGTTTTTAATTAAACGAGTGAAAATAAGACTTCTAGAAATACTTCTAGATGAATTGTAGCGATGCAAATCATGATAAAATAAATTCCTTTAATTTACTTCCATACATGCGTGTGCAAAGATATCATGATTTCTTTAATATATAATTTACTATTTCTCGCTTTTAAGGTCATTATCAATTTTATCGTAAATATACAGATTATTGCAAATATTTAGAGCAAATATTATTCTAATTTATACGGTTATTTTGGTATCGGTATATTTTGTTTTAAAAAGAAACTGGCCTCCAACGAGAAAAGTAGATTATGTTACACAACAAAAACAAATGACACACAAATGAACTTTAATAGTTTTCTGACTAAGTAATCTAATTAATGGCCACATTTGATGCAAAGTAACATCTAAATAAATCTCAAGAGTACTGTGTAATTATTGCTTTTATCAATCGATGAAGCGATTCAATTATCACACACAAATGGAATGCAGGAAAGTGTATGCATAACACTAAGGAATGATAGGTTTGATAGATTAAATAAAATTCAAATTCGATTGCATAATGCGACGAGTTCGTACAGGATAGATACACAACTGTTCGGACACGAAGAGAATTTCACTAGCACTTTACGATATCGCACTTTTTAGTAAGTCAAGGTTATTAGCGTCTACCTCGGTAGAATATGCCGATCTCTACCCTATTAACAACGACCTGCATACGAACGAAAATACAAAATTCACCAACGTCAAATGACACTGTGCCAACAACTAATTACAATTTTTAGTAAGGCTATTCGGATACCCCTGCACGAAAGATGGAAATTAAATCGCAGTCGCTGCCAAATGTGCTGAAGCTATTGACCAAAACTTGACTTGATTTTATTTGAAAATTTTAACGATTTAATTCTTGTGAAGCTCACATCTGTCATCCAAGAAATAATGTTCTCGATAACAAATATTCATATGTTCGTTAAATGGAACAAAAATTATAATTCAAATAAATCGCTTTTTATTAAAAAAAACTGCCGCTTTCAAGTTCAATAAGATAGTGAATTATAAAGGCTGTAATATTCACAATTAAGTTTACTGTTGACAACATCTCTTTTACGATACTAACGACTGGTATTAATGAATGCGTCAAGCTGACATTTTTATCTCTATATTTTAATCTCATTTACGATTTAAACGTACACTAATATCATTTATACGATTTTAGACCAAACATGGATTTGGTGATGAATGTGCTTGAATTACTGTGTTAATAATTCAATTGCCTTTCATCATGTCGAACATACGTAAAATTGAAGATTCAGCTAAGATTTTTATATATATAATTACCTACAACGCAAAAAAAATTTACAATCACGATTACTAAATTCAAATTTAGAAACAAAAATGTAAATTATTTTTTATTATCTTTCTTAAATCCCGTAAATTTTCATCGATATCCCAATAAAGTTATTTAATTTTCTGCTATATCTTAAGAGACAAGAAACAAAGTTAAATAATAACGAAAAATATTAATTATATAATTCTTATAACTTTATTGTTACAAAGACTAAAAAAAAAATTGCCTCTTTCAGATACAGTTTTACGTATTTAAAAAAATTCTTTTCAATGTATTGAATGTTCCATTGTATAAACTAAAGATCATCAGTCATATATTTGAATATCAGAAGCTATAAATTACGCCATAAGTAACTGAATACTTATTTTCTAAATAAAGTTAAAACATTACCTAATAAATATATGGAAATACACAAAAAGAAATTTTGAATTCCAACTTATTTTGCCAAAATTAAGTTACTTGAGCATGGCAATATGTATTTTTTGCATCTGAGTTAGTAAGTTACTGCTGCATTTATAAGTCTAGTTTGAAGAACGATATAACTGCCGATTAAGTCATTTACCTCAATAATACTCCTATTAATTTGTATCAATTTAATTAACATTAAATTCTATCAATACTTGGAATGACAAAGTACATCTAAAAATAAACTTTCCATTCTTTTCTACTAGATTTAAAAAAAAATGTTTGTACATGAGTTATAATATATAAATATATGATCTGGTTAATGTCATTTGTCACGTTGCTACACGAATTATCATCCAATATTCGAAAAGATAAGCATCTATTAAATATAAAATATAATTTCAAAATTAGCGTTAATTATCACGTACTTGTGTTAATTAAATTAAATTTGTAATATGTTAAAGATTTTGCATATTCAGTACATCTTCGTACAAAACAAATAGTATCAAAAATTAAATAGTATTTAATTTTTACTTGTAAATATTATTCTTGATATTTGTGATACTTACTTATGTATGAATTAAAAATATTTTATCTGCAGAATCATATGAATTTTTTTTTTTCTATATGCAATCATATAAAAACAAAGGAAATTTTAAAACATTTGTACTGTAAAAAAAAAAAAATTTTTGTCCCGATCATTACTTACAGAATTAATTGTTTGTGGCATACATATGATAATATGAATTACATTTTTAATGTGAAAAGCTCTGAGCAAAATTAATTTTACTTAAAAGAATTTGACATCCAAAGTTTTCATATTCAAATAAGAGAAATCAATTACAAATGCGAACAAATCTATTCAACAATTTGTTCAAGAATGTCTAGCTGATATTAGCGTAAGAGTTATTTAATATTACAAGGCTGCATTCAGCGTTGCTTGCGTTTCGCGATCACAAATAAAGGTTGAGACGAGCATCCACCATTCGTATTACGAGAGTTACTTTTCGTGTGGAGCTCTGTCGGAAAAATATTCGCAAGCTCGATGGGAAAGAGGCTGGCGGGCGGTTGGGGAGGGATGGGGAGGGGGTGGGGGAAGGAAGAATTTTCGCCGGCAAAGCTAAGCTCTCTGGGATTGACTTGAATAAAGCCACAGCCTCTGAATTCCGCACCGTCCCTCTCGAGCAATGATTCCGATGCGTCTCCGTCTCGTTCTCGTCGCCATGACACGAGTGGGGGAGGGAATGTCGAGGAAGCTCCCGCTCGGCATGGCCGACATATGGTCCCGAACACCCGTGTTTCGCGACAGCCATCTGTCCTCGGCGGAAGGATGCGCACCGCTGAGATATATAATAAAGCTGACTGGTTTATGTGGACCGTGGATGATCCAGACGTGACAAAGTAGTATCGCTACTCATTTCTCCATTTGTAAGTACGCTGTACTTACAAATTTTTTTGTAAGTACGTCTATTTTTCTCCTTTGTTGGCCGATTCTGCGTCGAGACAAGCAAATCGTTCTGGTTTAGTCTTATAAGTTGTAAGTTGATTAAGAAACTGATGTGCTTTAATCGTCCTCCAGTGATAAATTGCTAAAGTGCCTAGGGCTTGGGATATTATCGAAAACCGAATATCTAAAATATCTGTGTATGTAAATGCCTAGAATAATATACAAATATTAAACGTGTGCTTTGAATTGAATTGGCAATCGTTAACTTATTGATCGTAAACGTCAAATCCCTATACTTGTAAGTATTTCATATAATTCTCTTAAAGTGAAAATTCACGTTGCTTAGGCATGGCGAATCAGTTTTCGTTACAATAGAATTAAACTCTAGAAAGGTCGACAAAAGTTTTATAATATTTTACGCATACGGAATAGATTACGTATTAGTTTAAATTTATTAATCATAGAGCATCAGTAAACAGAACAGTAATAACGTTTACATTAACATACTCTTACATTACATACTCTGTTAACATTCGAATAAATAATTTGTACTTTTTACAAAAAAAGTAAATGTTCCTCCACGTCCCGATTCCCTCAGTCATTCACCCTTTCAATCACCTGTCAATAATTATCAAATAATGGATTCACGTTCGCAAAATTAGCCTTGCACTGCTTTAATTGTGAATTACTGCTCCGGAAGCGGTTGGGAAAACAAAGATAACCAAGAAAACAAATAAGTAAAATAAGATACGAAGATGGAGAGAATCTAGGCAATAAAAGTGACACCCTTGCGCAAAGTTGCGAAAGAAAAGGAAGGGGAGGACCGCTGCGCGAGGCCCTAAAATAAAGCAACGTCGTTAAATAACGCTCGGAAATAACCCCAGTGAAATTTCGATAAGCTAATCAAGCTCGTGAGCGCTACAGCGTTGCGTCGTTCGGAAAGGCCTCGGTGCCATGCGTCGTCCACTTTCGGTGGCGCGCATTTTGCGCTCCCGAAATACACGCACTCCGCGGAGGAAAAGAATGTAATGGGCGGCCAATGATCGAGGGCGTCGGGAAGGAAGAACGTGGCGTCGCTCCCCCGGAGCCCCGCTGTCGCCGAACGCGAGAAACAAGATCTGTCGAGGCACAACGGCCGCGTGGGTCAAACGAGAAACGGCCACCGTTGGCCTCGCGCTTTTCTCGGCTTTCCGAGAACGACCGCGATACCGAGAGCCGGAGCGCGGAATTTCGCCTTCTTCTATCCTGCGATCGAGCGCCCGGTGCGCCGCGGTCGAGAACGATCACGGTCACTAGGTACTCTGGAGTGGATCTGTGCTGCAGTCGATTTTCCATTCGGCTCGCCATTTTTTACCGCAATAAGTAGGACAAGATTGCGAAGCGCGCGGAAAAAACAAATGAGTAATGATTACGTGTCTGAACGGCTAGTCTCGCTTTCGACAATTTGCGCCAAATTGTCGTTGTTTACATCGCCTTCCCCTTGGAGTTGCACTTATTCTCGGTCAGTACGCATTTGAAAGCCTTAACGAACAATTTCGTCGTAACATCTATTTCAATGCCTAATATCGTATATCCTAAATTTCATCCCTCTTTTATTATTCAAGTATTACAAATACGTTTCATAAATCGCTGGTCGCGTTCAAAATTTCCATTATTTGGATTAGACGCTTACGTCGTTTTAATATTAAAAGAAATCACTAAATGCCATAGCGCTTTGGAAATAAGAAAAATAGATTTTTAAAATAAGTTTAAAGTGGAGAATTTTGTTATGCAAATTAATAAATTTTATAAATAAATATTTTAAAAATCATACCACTTTCAAGAAAAATTTCGCTTTATACAATTTGAAATCAGATAAGTTTCATGCATGTGTACTTTTTCAAATAAACGTAACATTTACCAAAAGTTCGACACTTGTCATAATAAAACTTTATACCTTACATTAGCATCTTCGAAAAATTTTATCACGATTGTCGCTTATTACAGTTGAGAATAAAATAGCTCTAAGAAGACCCAGAGATGTATTTAAATGTAACTATAAAATTTTGTATTATAAAGAATATAATGTCATTGATATTCTAGTAATACACATAAAATATAGTAAAATATTGAATATCACCTTTAATTATATTCATTTCTTTTATAATTTATTATTGTCTTCTATTAATACTATTAAATATCCTTCTTATCTTTCTTAATACACACTTATTTCCATTATTACTTTTTTATGTAAAAGTTAATATGGACGAATAAAAATTTATGTGTTTTCTCAATAGTTCATTAATTTATTATCTACTTAAACATAAAAGTAATTTTAGCATTATTAAAAGAAAACTTACTATCGCATAAAATTGAGATACATAAGTTGTTTTTTAAGGTATTAAAACTATTCCTTAATGATGCTTATAAAATAGCTTATAAAATATAGGAAAAAAAAGCAATGTTAAAGTTATGTAAATTTGAGATTTACACAAATCAAATATTTTCTATTCTATAGTAACTGTATTTTATGCGTTAATTGTCTTCACAATAAAGAAATTTTTATAAATTTTAAAAGTTAAAATTTTAAATAAAACACTTATCGTTCATGCCTTTGCAATTATCTGAGCAAAACATAAATCCATTAGAAAACTATTAATAACAAGTAAAAAAAGTGTGAATCCATTCATATTTTACAATATGTTAAATTATTCGTAAATAGAAGATTTATTCAACCCGAACCTCATTATGAAAATTATCAAAAAGTAAGTGACTGTTAAAAAAAACTAATCATCTAGTTGAATCGTATTAATTTAGAAAATACGAAGGAAATATGAGTAATATAATAAGTACAGTAAAAGTCTTCAAATAAGCTAGACTTAGAAATTACAAAAAGTTCATTTTTAATTCTGTTTAAATACATTAATATATAATAAAGATGTAAATAGAATGTGTAAAATCTCTTTGTAATAAATGTCTTCCGAAGAAAAAATTAAAGCACAGCTCTGAGTACAGATTTTTTTAATAATGATTACTATAACAATCATTAGTAAATTTAGAGATAACATTAATTTTTAAACACATATTATACCTTGTAGTAATAAAATTAATTCTAGTACATAAATGTGCACTGATCGTCGGGCAGTAATTGATTGTACAAGTTTTATGAGTCACCTCTGTGACTCATGTTCCTGTTAAGCTATTACAGATTTTAACATATAACACATTTACTATAATGATATTAAACATGTTATGCAGTATGTAAAAATTATAAGTAAATTGCTGTCACTCTATTGTCATTTTAATAAATTTATAGATTTATTATTTTGCGCTTAAATATAAGTCAAACTTCTTTATAATTTTTTTGGAAGTCTTTCGAAAGAAAGTACTACATATTTCGTTGAATCGATGACGGAGAAATTAATCACAAAATTAGTTCTACTAAACATATAAATTCTCTTTTCAACATTTTTCAGCGTACATCTGAGTTACAGATCTCAGATATTGATTGTTAATTTTACAAAAGCCCCGCGAATAGTTTAATCATTTTTCTTTCATATGAACGCCAAAACTGTTTTCGTGAACATAATCGTACATCGTGACTATTTAAAAGAAGAAAAATTTTCTTCGCAAGGAAAAAATACGTAGAATTATCCATATCATCGCTGACTGAAACGCACTACACCATGCGTAGAGAGAATAAAAGCAGTAAGAATAATGTTATGATTGTTACTATCTGTGGATATGAATGGCAGTCATTATCAAAAGTCAAAGGCTGCACGGAACCCACAGTAGTCAAGATGCATTCAGTGCTTGTGTAGTAGCGGAATTACATAAAAGAAAAAAAAAAGAAAAGAGGTACTTTAACGAGCCACGTGGTAAATATATCCGAGCAACGAGAGCCGCCAGAAGTGGCAGATAGTCGAAGTACGCGACCGGAGAGTAAGGACGGGTAGAAGGATTGACTGTAGAGACGCAAGAGGAGAAAATAGTATAGAGGAACGGGAGGAAAAGAGAACGCGCGCGCTTATAGGTGCGTGCGTGCGTGCGTGCGCGCGCGCGCGCGAGCGGGAGGAAAGGCTAAGTAGGAGTACCATAATCAGATAAAGATAAAGCGTAGGAATAAGTATTAAAACTAAAATAAAGAGGTGGATTTCATTCGAAGAGAAATACTAAAAGAAATATCGATCAAAGCATTGTTTTTATTAAGAATTAAATTGACATGATAAAGATATATTTATTTATACATTACACATATCAATCTTGATTTTTTAGAACTTATTATACAAAGGGTGAATTTGCATTAAACAAACGTGAATATATCAATAGAATAACGGTTAGTTCACTATTGTGATGGAAAAAATATAAAAATTCACTTTTTTCCTTATTGTACAAATTCTTTGGACCTGGTAGTCTTAATAAACATGCAACTTAAAATTTGCAAATAATGTGTATGTAGCTTTGTATTTAAGTTTAATAATAAGCTTAATCAGTAATAAATAATCTGATTTAGAAAACTGATTATATAAATCTTCATGAATATAATTGAATCGATTATTAAACAATTTATTTAATGTGATAAGTACGTTTTGAGTATAAATCATATGCTAAATTTAACAAAGAAATTTCTAATTATTAAAAAAAAAATTCTTACATTAAAACTTTTATGTAAAAGTGATTTCTTTAAAAGATATTTCTTTAGACTTATATTAGTCCTTGTTGAAGATTTTCTAAAAACTACGGTACCTACTATTAACGATTTTAAAAAATTTTGGGCCTCCATTATTTATAAAAAATATTCTTTTATTTGATAAGAAAAGTAGCGTTTCAGCGTATAAAATAGCGTTAAATATATTAACGTAAATTTTTACTGCCTATCAAAACGTCATTAAACAAGTAAGCTTTATATGTGAAAGCATGTACGAACTCTTTTGTATACATAAATTTTCAGAATCATTTAACTAGCATTAGCAGAATGACTTTGTATTTATAATGAAAATCTTGATTATTATAAGAAGCCCTTTTCAAATGGATTAAAATTTGGAGATTGCGATTCATGATAAGGAACGTGGATCGTGAACTACTCATTTATTACGCGTTTGCTTGTCAAAAGATATATTGTAATACATGAAAATCATTTTTATAAATTCAATGGCATGAATACATTGCCATCGGTTAAAAAAGGCCTAAAACGTTGGTAACAGATATTGAGCATGATTCTTATGGTGAACGAGTTCTCGGAATTTATTATTCAGTAAGAACTATCAATCCTGCGAGCAATAATCCGTTTACCGTCTATAATCCAAACGAAATACTTTTATGCAGTACGAATTATCATCACTCGGTAAGAAGTACGCAATCCAAAACAAATTGAAACAAATTTAACATGCACTTCATTTAGAAAAGACGCGTATTATCAAGTTCCAAAGATAAACTTGCGGTAAAGGAAAGCCGTAGGTGAGAAAATTCGTCGACCAGGCCAAAGAAGAATCATGAAAACAACAAGCAAATGCATCCAAGCAATCCAAGCTTGCGAGCACCAAGATACAGAGCGTTGGAGAGGGTGAAAGAAGGAGCGATGAAATCGCACAAAGGCATGGGAATTCGGGTGGGATGAGGCTAGTACTCTCGGTGTCGCTGCTACATTCTGCCGAGGCCGTTTACCGGGGATTAACTCGACCCGCATTGTTACAAATGAGTCGCGTACTCCTTTACGCCAACTGAGCTTTCTTTCTTCGCCGCACCTTTCCATGTAAGGCACGCGCCCTCGACATCCCGAGCGATTGCGAGGGGGTGGACGCCCCCGGCATGCGTCAACTGCCGTAAAGGGGTCATGCTAGGGCTGACTGCCAAATGGATTCATACGATAGGCTCCACGGCTCGATCGTGTAAATTACATCATAAATGTACGATACGGGAGTGCTCATTGAGATTACAACGGAGACGGATGTAGAGATTTCTCTTTATTAAGTAGCCCTCGATTCTCTCTCTCTCTCTCTCCGGTGCATGGAATACGCGTCGTTAGGGGCGTGTACACCTCAGTGCCGGCTCTTTTTGCTATTGCTTCAGTACGTGCATCATTATTTGAAATTTCATTATTGCATTTACACGCACTCTTTCGAGCAAACAAATTTATCGATTCTTTTGTTGCGCACGGAGTACATGTTACCGTTAAGCACGAATGGATACTAAGGAGACTTTCGAGGACTACATTTATTATATTTTACTTTAATTTTCTATTAACATATTAATATTACACATTAACAGTTTCATTTTTAAGTAAAGTAAGCACTTTTCTTTACTGCAAAGCAAAAAAATCAAAAATAGTGTTAATCAATATTCATAATCGAAAAATATCTATTTCGTACATGGATACTGTTTTAGTTATGTTGTTAATATTTATCTGAAAGATAGCCATCGGTTTGCTTTCGAAATTTCCTGCTATTCCAAGGCAAAGCAAAAAGTTTTGAAGTGGAACAGAAGATTAACATCGAATACGTACAATTTTACAGCAATAGACTCTTAATTATATGAAGGTATCGTAGGGTGCTGAATGCTTCCAGTGGGAGATTTTAACTCGAGCAAGCAAAGTTATTAGAGTAATTCTAATTACTTCAACGCTTAACGAACAAGTGATTAAACAGAACGCTTATTTATTGTTTATATTCTATGTTACTCCTGGCAATCTAGTATCATCTTAGTTGATATCATTATATATGTTCTTAAGTGAAGCTTGTGTCTTACCTCGTTCAACGAACCCTATGAATTTAAAGGATGAAAACTTTCGAGATAAATGCTATTTGTAAAATTAAACATTTTAACGCTTTATTTTAGGAAAAGTACATGGAAAAGTGCGTTAAATTTTTTTTCAACGATACAATCTTTTGACGAGCCAATTTTCACTTAAAGTGATACGCGGGCCTCGAGTTCTCGCATTTCACCGTCTATCCATCGACTTGATTTGGATTATACGATCCAGAACGTGCGAAGGTTACACTGGCACCATCGATGACTGGTCTCGAGCCGACGTAGTTTATGTCGACGTTATAAGGACCGAGGCCTGCAACATCGCTCTCATCCGGAGACTGCGTCGAGAGTGTGAAAAGCGAAGTGCGAAATAAGGTCGCGCGTTTCCTTTTGCGGGGAAGAGACGTGGGAAAAGATGAGAAAAAGTAGCAAATCAGACCGTGGAGCATTAAGGATCGGCGTCGTCCTCGCAGTTCGGCCTTTGCAGTACGCGCCTTCATAAATTCGGTGACGCTCTATTAAAAATGAGCGTTCGTGCGCGTCGTTCACGGGGAAGCAGCGCGTGGACGCCATCGCCCTAAACCCGTACCTGCACCGCTTCGTCCGAGACTGTACGTAGCACGAGCTATGTACTGTAAGTAATAGCGCGCTTCGAAAGTCCTTTTTTCTATACATCGAGTGACACGGAAGCTTCGGGGGCTCTGACGATCATCTTGTTGCGAAATTTCCAAATATCCGTCAGTGGCCTTCGGCTTTTAGTGCACCCAGAGCTGTCAACTTTCTTTCTCTACTGACAGCCACATTTATATCGACTTTTATAATTCCCGAAAAGTAATTCTCCGTTACGAATTTTTCTAACGAGGCTCTTCTGCTTAAAATACATATTGTACCTTCATTTTTATTTGTAACCAAAATATATTATGATTTTTTTTTTAATTTGTGAACTCAGAATTAACTACATTTTAAAAATAAAGAGCTCAGCCGTAAGGATAATTTTCGTATTCGACAAGTTAATTACTACGACTATCATGACAGTAGAATAGAACACTGCAAACGTAAAACCCGATGGAGTCTAAAAGTAATGTACGATTATTCGATATTTACGCATTCGGAAGTGCCACAATTTAACTCCTCGTGTGTGCCTTTTTTTCGTATTCTTTTTCATCAACAAAACATGTGACGATATAAGAGGCACAAACTCCATGAATCGGGAGGCGATTTGCATGTCCAGAGTTCAAGTTTTGTTGATAAATATGCGGTTGCGATGGCGATACATATTAATACCCCAAATCGCCAACTTTCATTGCGATTAATCCGTGAGAATCGGGATTGAATAGTCATGTTGGTTGCCCGGCCCTTGTTGACGTTGCCGATGTTACAGAAACTGTGCGCGTAATTGTCTATTATATGCGATGCATTCACGCAGAAAACTCAACATGCTCTCATACGAATTATTAATAATGTAGATTGCGTCGATCGAAAATTAGTTGCGAAGCGACGCTTGAATGAACTTTGTACGAGGCATGATACATTTTAACAACCAAAGCTATTATTTTTCATTCGTGTACGTGAGCTACATATTGTTTTAAAATACAGCTAATTCAATATCGAGATTTAAAGATACCTGCCTACAATATTCGGATGACTGTTTGTTTTTAAAGAGTATGTCAAATAGAAGAAAATTTATATAAAGAATATTTTTACAAATAAAGTACAGTATTTGTTACTTGCAGTCATGTTGGCATGCAGTCATATGGAATGACATTAAGACTCATTTTCTACACCTGTAAACGGTTTTTCTTGACCTGAATTTCATTGCACTCACTTTGGCAGCAACAAAACCGGAGGATTTTTAAAAGTACAGATATCGCGTCATTTAAATAGAATACTTTTTCTTTTAGCTTTGACTAGCTTTCGTAATAAAGAGAAACATTAAATTGTACTTGGTATTATATAATCATTGTATCTATATACAGTTATTTTTTTATTAATCTAAATAAAATACGTGTCACTCTCCTTACATGGTTAAAAAAAGTTGTTTTTGTTTAATTAGAGATTATTTTATTATTTTGTTACTATAGTAAGCAATACATGATCAATTTACTCAGCATCGTTTAATTATGTATTTGAACATACATTTTACTAACATAACTAGGATAAATGATTAAGAGATAAAAAATATATAAGTGTGAGACTGTGGACACATTTAAATTTGTTTGATTGTTTTCCCTTTTTTTTACAAAGTAGTGAAAAATCTCTTGATTTTATATTTTATAAACATTGTGAGAAAATATCTACTTTCTTTGACGATTGTCTCTCGTGAAATAATCTGGCAATAGATAAATGAGAGTAAATCGAACAATTTTCACACGTATTGAATGTAAATGACGAACTCTTTTTAAAATTCCTGATAAGTATATTCGTGAGAGATCGTAGAATTAACAAAAAATTTATTTAGTCAGATTGATTGAAAGACTGATAATAGCGCTATAAATAGCATCTGCATTAAAGTTTTTTTCAAAACTGCGGAAGTATATCAATATAAATTATTCTGCTGATAAACTGCATACAAAAATACGGAAAAAATAGTTCTACTAAGTAAAAATAGACAATTTTTTAAATAAATATCTAATTTCTAAATACTTTATAAAATTCCTATTAAAGTCTCTTATTCCTAATAGAATTCGATTACAAATATTATCTGTAAGATTTATTTTTATAAGTTTCTAAAATAGAAAAATATTACTAAATTCAAAAAAGGTACATTTTTCTATGAGAAACAATATTTTGCAAAAAAAAGATGCAGAATATCTATGGTATTTTTATTATAAGTCATTACTTGTACGCCATAAGTTCGCTTTACATTCGTATTATACGGTATGTTTGCTTAAACCAACTACACGCAACGTAATTCAACGATTTTATTTACAAAGCTTATTGTATTTATTTATATATTTTTAAATACAATAATTTACAATATATATATATATATATATTATTTCTTTTATGTATAGAAATTGCTTATAAGATGCTTTTTAAATGAAATTTCAGATTTTAAAAAATTCACTTTTCTTTGTAGTTTCAACACTACAAAATGAAACTCATAAATATTAGCCAACTCTTTAAAAAGTGAAAATTTAAATTGCAGTAATAAAGATGAACACTATCAAACAATAATAATATGTTAAATAAATAATACATTGATTAGAACAATATCAATATCAAACTACAAATTATCAAGTATCTGCTACTTTTTTATAAATAAATACCAATGCACGTATATTAATAATAAATCTTCTATAAGATAACACACGGTATATGGGAATACTCAATTATTTCCTTTAATATTAGTACCTGATTTACAAAATACTAGTTTGTAAATACTCTACGTCAAAATCCTTCAATAACTACATAAATATTTTAATGATATTTATACAATAATTTGCAATGAGACAAGTTTTTTTCGAAAATCTATTACATAATTTTTTATACAAATGAGAAATTATTAGAAAGCACATGAAAAGATATCAACATAGAAAATTTTTTTAATGTACACCTGTTTACGTACGACTAAAATTTTTATAATAAACCTTATTTAAAAAAATAAAAAAATTTAAATACTAAATAATATTAGCTTGCATTCAATGAGCAAAAATAGTTTGTATTACAACTTTTAGTCTGGCATATCTAATTTATAATTTATATTTGTACGACTATATTACAATTGTATGTGCACTTTTTACACGTTACATTAGTATCTATATGAATAATTACTAATTTAACTATGTAAATAATATAATAACTAAAATAAAAGAATTTTTGTAAATTTGGCTTGCGTACTGTTTCATAAACTACTTGATATAATTTTTGGAATATTCTTTAAAAACAAACTGACTTATTTTGAGAGGATTTTATTCTTAAAAATTATAAAAAATAATGTATTTTCCAGCGAATTTAAAGTAAATATAGATATATTTCTTTGTCAACGGCCTTATTCTTTATCTAAAATGCATTTTTAATTTGTAATAAATGTATTACAACTGTATACTAGAATAAATTTTAATTATACTCCAAAAAAATCTTGGCTAATGATACCTTCAAAACTTAATGCAGAAGCATACTTAAATCATTCATGCTAGAATATAATAATGCATAATATATGTAAATAATAATGTAAACTAAATAGAAAAAATAATAGTTTTGTAAGTGCGTAATATCTGCAGTTTAAATACGTAGTAATAAAATCTGTCATGGAGGAAGAAATAAAGAAAAAAATAAAGAGAGTGAAGTAAAAGGGATAATTTAAATATTATGAACAACAAGAAAAAATATACAAATTACAAGAAGTTTAATGTGAAAGCCAAAAATTAAATACACGACAACAACTGATGTTTTTGAAAACCGATTAGGTACATAATTACGATTCAGAACTCGAAATCGTAAGGGTAACCGAAATTTTTCGCAAACAAACGTAATATAAAATATAAATTAAGGTGTTACATAACAATGTGTGAGAAATTGTAAGGTTTCTATGTAGATAAGATCAGTCGGGAATTCAAATTAGTCAATGATATCATTCACGTGCACGAGATTCGACTTAACATTAATGTAAAGGGAAAAGGTTTGAATTGTACGTAGATATTCAAGTTCAGTGGGCTCGTAAAAACCAGAATCTGAAAGAGACTGTGAGAGAATTGTGATTATTTACGTACAAAGAGACTATCAGATAAATTTTCTTCTATGAAAAATAACGATGGGAGTTCATATTACATATGCTAGTACGCTACAGGATGGACTTCACTTGCTTTCTTTCGCTTCTCTAAATAAAAAAAATCATCATAAATATTGTCGAAATACAATACTGTAATATGAAAATTAGAAAACACAGTCTATATTATTTACCAATAACAAATAGTAAATGGCCAATCAAACCGTTTACTAAGCTGACGTGACGTAATCATTAGAAAAATTGATGCGTATTTATAAAAGTCATTACAATTTATGAAAGTAACTACCGACGAACACTAAATAAAGGAAATAAGTGGAGTACAGACAAGAATGGGTACCACCTGAAAAATATTAGGTAAAATTTGTTACTTACTGAAAGGCTTCATGAAAAAATCTCAAGCAAACAAAACACTTATATCTGTATTAAATTAACTGTTTTTAACCAGATATTCATGGTTTGGACACGAGTATTAGACCTAATTCACAAGGTCCTAAGTCACCGCTGTCTCTTCATTTGGAAGCTACAATAATACAAAGGCGGAAACTCGGAAACATAAAAAATGTAACATAATATAAACCCGCATCTTTCGACGTTTGTCATACCAACAACTGCAGAACGAGCCAACATTTCATTTCTTAAACTGAAATTCCACGCAGACAAAATGGTATTCCAAGAATTTTTGTAGTCTTCCGTTGCATTCTAACGATGGAAACTTCAAACTAATATAATTAGAATCACTGTACTCGAATAGATTTTCGCTCTGAAATAAGGTAAGTTGATCTGAGGTCGATGCTCTGAAAACGAGCCTCGATTGGCTTTGACGATATGCATTAATAAATTATTAATGATTGCACATTTCTAAAGTAAATACATAATTTTTTTTCCATTAAAATGCCCGTGTTTAATTTAAAAGATCTAATAACTCTAAAAAATTCAAGGTACGTGGAAAATACTTATTAATAGACAATATAAAAATAGTTGAAAATTATTTATTATCGCATAGGCATCAATAATTTAATAAAATATATTTTTTTAATCATTAAAAACTCACATTAAACTCTGACAATATCATCAGATGAAAAAAGTTAAAATTGTAACGAACAGGTAATATTGTGTAAAAAAACAATCAAAATATTTTACTTATCACCTAAGTTGTGATCGATGTGCGTTCAGTGGCGTTGCAGATCTCTTGTAAAAACCTCTTTCTGAAGCTGTCGAGTAAGAAACTTAAAAAGTACGATTAAGGAACGATACAAATTAATCCAAACATAGCCATCAAAGACGTACGATTACGAATACGCAAATTTTCCTTTTACAAAGAGCTAATTTTACTGACGATGCACTTGATCAGATTAAATGCATTCGCTGTAATTTATTCTTACCGATTTCTTTACCACTTCATAATATTATCTTTAATGTACAAATATAGTATTTGTTCTTTACTGTGTAAGTTATGATTTGTTACCTCTCA
Source organism: Wiebesia pumilae (assembly GCA_018907045.1). Lineage (NCBI taxonomy): Eukaryota > Metazoa > Arthropoda > Insecta > Hymenoptera > Agaonidae > Wiebesia > Wiebesia pumilae. The sequence goes on from JACCHZ010000033.1 coordinate 2,008,546, forward strand.
TTGATGATTTATAACGACGTTTAAGTTTGAATTTGCAAAAAATAATACGTTTTAATAAATTTCATACATTATTAGTTGAAGTTATTACTCGCATTACTCGGCGTAACTTCGCACAACTCAGAGTTTATATTATAGATGTAAACTGTACAAAAAGAAAGATGGTTATCTGTGGTTACTTGCAGACGAATCAAAGAGATGAGAACGAACATTCGAAACAAGTAGAATCGTACAGCATTTTCGCATGGCCTTGGGTATCGCGCGCAGAGACTTACGTTACGTAACTAACGATGCCCACATACGCATCGTACTTCGAGAGGGTTTCCCGAGGAAGTTCCGCGCGAGGCTGCGCTTCCTGCTCTTTGCTCTTGCGAGGATCGTCCTCTTTAAACAGGCAGTGGCTCGTCTGTGTAACCGACGTGTTGAGCGCGTGCCACACGTCGCTAACAAGGGCTGCGACGAAACGTACTTTTTTTCAGCGTTTGAGGTGGGGACTTTCATACTGTCATTATTGCGCATCATGTTGCACAACTACATACTTCCTGGTTCTTAATATCTCCAATACGGGTCTACTTCTATATTATTTATACGGCCTATTTACTTTATAGAACATTGGCTGACCGCCGTATAACAATAACAAAGTCAATATTGCTTTCGTTAGTGATACATCAAAATAATAATCAGATTTACGCGGAATATTTCACTTGGAATATAATCTCAGTTCTACACTAATAACTGTGTTAAATAATAGAATTACTTATACACGTTTCTCATCAAAAATCAATTATTATAGAATGCAAATGCACATACGGTTTCCTTTACAAACGGTTTACGTACCTGATCATTTCTTAGTAAACATACGACTCAGATTGCATTTATATTACGACCATGATTCTTTCAAATGAAAAAACGTTGAGAATTTCACATTATACGTAACAACAGCTTCCCTAGTTTGAGCTTCTTGTTAAAAATTAAATTTTATTCGATACTCAATTAATAAATACAACTAACAAATTGTACCATAAATTTAGGGTATTCGATGTCTTTTGAGTTGATTAATATTGTTGTCTTACGTCAACTTCTTAATAGATTTCTAAGAGTAGTTTAACTTATTAAGAATAATGCAAAAGATAAAAGAAATTAACCTTAACGTAGTATTTTTCAGCTTACGTATGGCTCTTCATAGGTACGTTATTTTCATGTCGTGTTAATATTAACTGAATTTCTTTTCCTAAAAACGACGTAAATGCTATTTCCATTTCGCTAAAGCGACTAGACGTCCCTCGCAACTTTAGTTTAATACCTCTCACTTCTTTCCTCCATTTCCGTCTGAGTTACAAACAAAATATGTGGCTTCTTACTGCTTTCGGTCAGAGTTGCGCCAGCAAAATGTAACAAAATTCAATTTCCACTGATAGCTTTTTACTTTAACAATCAGATTGAATAAAATGTAAGTACTATAAGTATATATTACATATAGTAATTTTCTATCAACTTCCTTTGCCATTTGTCTATATTTTACATATTTCATTTTTCTCTTAAATTTACATTTATTCTGCATGCACTTTTGTACGCAATTAAAGTGAAAAATATTACGATAAATTTATCCTTTTAAAACCTTTAAGCGCTTACGTCAAAATCGACTAATATAATGTGCGCGTTTAGGCAATTAACAGCATTCGTAATAGTCTGAAGTGCACTGAGGCAGAGAGATTCTATTGACGAGCAAAGTTTTGTATACCTTTGTAGTGACCGGAAAGCCTCGAGACGTAGGAATTCGAAAAAAGATAAAAGTCCGTACAAATCATAGTTTTAAACAGTTTTTACTCGAGTTATTGTTCACTCTCTACAGTACATTATTATTATACTTGTTTTTCAAATAAATAACAATGTTAATACTATGAAAAAACGATTAGAACACGTAATCAAATTATCGCTTAGATATTGTGTATTGTTATGATTTTCCACTATTGTAAGTATTATTCTACGTAATTCTTACAAAACTGTTAAAACAATGGCCTAAGACACGCAAAAAAAATTCTTGCTCTATATCCCTCAGGCTTCGATTCGTTCCAAATGGATGTCTCGTTTAGTTGAGTTCGTTCAGTCAAACCATCTACTTTCTACTTCTATCGGTTCGTGTATACCTTTCCTTCAAAGAAAAGTAACGTTAAAAGTTTCTCGCTTATTTAAATCTCCGACTGATAATATGCCAGCCAAATGTGTATTCATTCCACATGGTAAGACTAGTTCCGAAGCAACGTTCCGCCCTAACGAGATGAATACAATCTTGTTTCTCATTCTGGAAAGCGGCAAATGAATCGAATAATGACCGCTCGGCATTCAAAACAATAGGTTCGTCAGCGATTAATCCTAAGAACGCAAATCCGCACGTGTGCGTGCGTGAAACTCTCAAAAATCCCTCGAGCGAATCAATAACCGCACTCGTGCACACGCTTGGTCGCGTACATCTACACGTGAGAGCTACATCGATCTAAAATTAAACGATTCCGCCGATTTCTCGTCGGAGGGGCAGCAGTACTAGTGAAACTTCCAACAAGGGGGGCGAAGGTAACGACGATGAGCACTTAGACCACTGCTCAACACGAGCAACGCCAATCGATAGCTTTCGTTTTTTCCTACTCTACCCTCCTAAGACCCTTCTCTCACTCTCTCTCTCTCTCTCTCTCTCTCTCTCTCTCTCTCTCACACACACTCGCACACACACTCGCACACACTCGCACACACTCGCACACGCGCACACGCGCGCGCACACGCACACACGTGCCTCCCTCTCGATCGTTCGCTCTTCTGCAAGAAATACGGCGAGAAATCAGCTGAGTCGACCAAGTGCATCACTGCACCTGGTCACGGAACAGCGGGAGAGAGTATGTGAGTGAATGTAGCAAGGTTCTCTCTAATAGAAGCTCAGAACCTCAGAGTCGAGGAGAATTAAGGGGAAATAGGCCGAGGGTGAGTTGACCTTCACCGAGGACGTTCTGTAGTCTCTGTCGAAGGAATCTTTTCAAGCACTTCCGCTTTCTTCAATTTATTTCGAATTGCTTTAACTACGTGCAAAGACTCGGAGCGTATTTGCTTTTTCTACGTCTCTGCTAAGTTTTTTCGAAAAAAAGCTTAGAGAAATACGAGGAGTGAAAATCGTTTTTTGGCTGAAAAAGTTATTTATCGTTGAAAGCTTTGTTGGTACGTGCGTAGGAAGCTGCTATCGCTGAAAATACAATAACGACGAGTAGATTTTACTCTATATCGCACACTTTTATTCCCATGTAGAGCTGATGTTTGTATAATAATTCTTCTTGAAATAATTTTCTGACAATTGACGACGAATACTATACTGACACTCCGAAACATTTGAGGTATGTATACGTGTACATCTGCCAAAATGCATGACAAAAAAAAGTAAAGTTTATGTCGTTGGATCGTAGTGAAAAATTATTTGAAACGTGTTTTTATTAATTAGAAACAGAACTCTTCAAAAATATCAAATTTCACCGCAATTCGTGATTCTAAAAAATATTCATTCTATTATTAAGAACATTCTTTAATGACAATCTAGTAATACTTTGAAATTATTACTAGTATATTATATTATAATAATACTAAACATTGTGTTTAAGCTGGTTAGTATAAATTTCATTAAATTCGCAATGACAAGTTTTAAATTGATTAGAATAATCTATATTACGTTATAATAACAAAATGAACTTCAAATAATTATTTATATAGATTTTGGAAAGTTGAATTATTTCAATTTCTTCAGTGAAATGTATTTTACAATCAAGTCCATTGAATGCCACGAAAATTCTGCTATAGCTGCAATATTCATATAAATTATGAAAAATATTTGCAAGAATATGAAATCAATTCATTAAACACAAATTGAATCGAATCTTAACTTTCATAGCGTTTTAAAACGCGCAAAAATTGCAAGATACGCTCATGAGTACGTGTAATTTCGTTTTCAAATATAAGAAAATTCATTTAAACAAAAAAAATCTTCTTTTTAATTGTCATCTATTTGTGAAGTTTTATTTACAAACAAATTATTTCAACTGATTGTACTAGGTCCCATCGACGACGTCTTCCATTTAAAAAATCGAATTAACCACAAGCAATGAAATTTCACATTCGCCCGTAAAATGCGGTATAAACCGAAAATTGGTGCCAGCATTTCAAAGTATAAGATTAAGTCTTCGATCTCGTTTGACCCGCTTCACGAATTAGCGCAGTATTAAAGCTAACAATTTTCAAATTCGAAGAAAACTGATTCGTTCGTTCTAAAAATTTGAATAAATACAACAAATATTTTAAGATAAGAAAAATCCTGGGCCCCGAATAAGCACAAAACGTATTGCCGAGAAGCATATACACACATGCAGAAGCATCTCGCATACGTGCCGTGAACAGAGTCGCTCGACATTTGTCCTCTCAGAGATGCGGCCGACGCGGACAATCTCTAGGTAAACAAAATAAACAATCTTGGCACCGACCGATACAAGGCCTTCCCCGGAACTCTGGGTCCTACCTCGTTCTAGTGCGTAGGTTCGAGCGATGGCCTCCCCGCAAATTAAGTCGCTCGTGTCCTTGTCTTCTTCAAGGGTGGACAGAGACAACCCTCGCAGCTCCGTCCGTTTTTCAGGATCGATCGTTCCTCGGCTCTTCCTCCCGAGCGCGCTGTTCCTCTTCGTCCAGGCGCGCGCGCGCGCGCGCACTCACTCAACCCGTAGGACGTAAGTAAGGAGATCCCAAGCCAGACGGAGATAAGATATGGGGATCCGGTCGCGCGTCTTTCGTTCGTTCGTTACCTACCTAACGCACACACTCTCGGCACGGGCGGCGCACCTACACTGACTGTTTCATGGGTCGCTGCGACGATGCACGCGGTGACGCGAGCCTCGGATCACGGACGTCGGACCATCGGCGCAGGATCGCGATTCGCGCGCGGCTCTTCGGCAGCACGACCAAGCAAACGCGGGTAGTGACGATTTTTGCGGCCACTCGACACGCATCGCCGAAAACACGAGAATCGCCGAATGCATTCGGTAGGAGTCGGTTCACTTCGCTGGGGCTGCGTTGCGCGGGAAAGGATGAGACTTGTCCGCCGATCGCAGACGTTACGCACGCGATACGTTGCTGTTCGAACAATTTGAAAAAAGCCGTTAGCGCGAGCGTCGGTACCCGTGGCTTCTTTGTAATGAGAAAAAAAGAGAGTTTCAAGTATTGGAAGGGAATGTCTTTGATATTTATTGGGTAATTAATATAGAGTTTTTCGTGTAAGCCATGTAAACATTTTACGAATCACTACTGCTGTCAGAAATGCGATGACAAAAAATGATTGATTTGTCGTTTGTTTTCCAGTGGGCATGAGAATATAAACTAGATGTACTTTGTTTTTATACTTTTATAGTCGACCGGTCTCTGTAGAAAGTAATACTTGCGTCAAATTTTCAGCTCAGGCACTCAAACTAAAATTTTAATCACTCAATTAGAATTTTGTAACATTGGCATGTCAAATATAATTTACATAAAATTACAGTTCGTATGTTTTGCGTTAGGCTTTCGTTTCATTCCCCCTGTTATTAAATGATACAAGAGTATTCATAATTTTCAAATAAATTAAAGAAATTCTTGAATGCCTTTAACCAATTTACTTAAAACTATACATAAAAGTTAGGTAAAATGAAAAATTCGTAATGATTGTACATAAACGAAATAAACGTGATTTAGTTTATACTGTATATTTAGCATTTAATACTAAATCAATAAACTAGAGCAATATTAATGAGGAGTACCATACCCAAACGATATGTGCAATGAAATAATAAAAGTGCCATATATTAATCGGTATCAGTTTTTACACAAAATTATTTTTTATTTTATAATTTATTATAGTGTGATATTAAGTACAAATCAAATACTTTCTTATGTGTCTAAACTTAAATAATTTCTACATTATGTTTCTTTTAACTACTAAATTTAATTTTACGTTACATGCGTTAAACATATACAATATTATTTCTAAATTTATAATCGCATCTTTCAAGTTTTATAATTTTAAATACTTCTGTTGAGAAGAGATAAACGTATAATGCACTAATTGCCCTCTATAATACAAACTTAATTTATTTTTTAATGATATCTTTATTTAGCAATGTATCAGAGATAAAAATATTTATAAAAGCATGCATTTAGTTATATTTCTTAAAACATAATTTAATTTAACTGCAGGCTACATTTAAATAAAATCATTTTTTTAAACAATCCTTTATTTTGATTTTTATTTTTAATTTGAACCGATATATCAATATTTACTCTTAAATATTATTATAGAAACATAAATTAGAAGAAGTCTTTCATAGCAGGATGCATTGTCATTAAGGCTTTTTCAAGACCCTTTCTTTCTTGTTCATTTTTCATGTCATGCCACATAGACTCTAATTTGCTTTGCTGATATTTCTAAAAAAACACAGAATATTGTTTGCATTATTTGAATTTTTATTATTATTTAATTCTTATTTCATTTACAGGTAAGTTTTCACCTTAATAAACATAAAACAGTGTTTCATTGTAGCTCCAACATAAATAATTTTTATAGAAACAAATTTGCCTCCAACATCAGTAATATTTGGAATAACATTCATTAAGAACATGTGTGGTCCATGTCGAATTTTTATTAATGCTATTTTAGTATGGATATTGCAATATTTAGCTAAAACAATGATTTTAATGTATGAGTAATAAAATAATTGTTTTATATAACAGAAATATTTTATATATACCAGTAAATCCAGCTTTCATTGCAGCTGATCCAAAATCTCCATACATCTCTGATACTTTATTTTGGATAGCATCATACAGTGCTGTAGTTTTCAAATTTAAACTTTGATCAGATTCATCTCGAGTTGATATCTGAATTGTTATGTATCTACAGCAAATAAAATGCAATGTATCATAATAAATGTTATCAACCTAAATCTTCAAATGAACAATATATGACTACGCAGATTTAATACACAATTATTTGAGCATTAAGAGAAAAAAATTAAAATTTATTAAAACATAATTTATAAACTACTATAAAATTTTATAACAAAATCTACCTGTTCTTGTATCGAACCATTTTTAGGTTATGAGTTCAATTGGTATTTATGAAGAAGCGATAGCTATTGCTCTACATTTCTATCAGTAATCCCCGATAATATTTCAAAAATTAAAATTAGTTTTCTTTAAATGTATAAAATCGACAGTAAATACAATGATTCATACAAAAATTTAAAATGTCGAATAAAAATGTTATGTTGTTATAAATGTAAACACCAATTACTGCACCTCGTTGTCAAGCTCCGAAATGAAATAGTTTTTTGACTAATCGAATATATTATTATTAACTGGTGAAATTTGCTTCAGATATAAAAAGTTAAACCTTTGATTTTTTCCCTTTTCAAAGTTAATGAACTGTACGTACTTATAATCTCATCTTTCGTTATCGATATTTTAATCATTTAACACTGTCATTCCTAAAAATTACTTGTTCAGTACTTGCATTTTAATGCTTTAAATATTTGCAAATAAAATTTGATTACTTTTTTGAATTGAAGGATATAAGCATTTTCTCATACTCAATTTTTGAACTGTAAAAATATTTTTATAAAATATTAAATAACACTATTAATTATTTAGTAACATGTATTCATTATATTCATTATTTAAATTATCTAATGAACTTAGTTTATTCATTATGTCAAACATATTTAAATCCAAATTCAACTAGCACGTAAGTAATTTTAATCTTATCTAAAGGTCATGCTTTTAAAGATATTTGGTTGTGTCATAAGTAGCATGATTGATAAGGATTTTCCTTTTTCTAGTATAAATACAGCTAAGACTAAATTTGTAACAGACAAACTGCATAAACGAATACATGTAATTCAGGAAACGTTATTCCAAAGCATCTAGAAATAATGGATTATTTTATCGGTGTTGATGTTGGTACAGGAAGTGTTCGAGCAGCTTTAGTTAATTCAAGGGGAAAAATTATAGAAATAGCAGTACATCCAATTAAACTTTTTAATCCACAAAGTAAATTTTATGAACAATCATCCAATGATATTTGGTCATCAGTGTGTGATGTAGTTAAGGTAGTGTTATTTATTTAAATTCTACAATTCAGTATTGCCTAAGGACATATTATAAATTAAACTAATATTGTATTTGATATATATTTAAAGAAAGTAGCTTCAAATACTTCTAATAAAAATATCAAGGGAATTGGATTTGATGCCACCTGTTCTTTAGTTGCAATAGATAAAAATGGATTACCTGTATCTATTAGTCCAACAGGTAACAAGATTATAATTTTAAATAAAAAAAAAATAATTTTATTAACTGAATACAGAGATGTAAAATTTTTATATTATATTAAAATATTTCTCTGTAGGTAATGATAATCAGAACATTATTTTATGGATGGATCACAGAGCAGAAGAACAAGCATGTTATATAAATAAGTTAGGACATAAATTGCTTAAGTATGTTGGAGGAAAAATATCATTGGAAATGGAAGTACCAAAATTACTATGGATTAAACAAAATTTAAAAAATTCTTGGAATAGAACCGAATTGTTTTTTGATTTACCTGACTTTTTAACTTGGAAAGCTACAAATTCAGAATCTAGGTATATTAATTTTATAAGAACTTTTTTCAAATTTCTTTTACATGCTTATACCAATAAATAAAAAATTTTTAATTTAGATCACTATGTTCACTAGTATGTAAATGGAACTTTAGCTGTGGGCCAAATGGAAATAATCATTGGAGTGTTGATTTCTTTGACCAAATTGGATTATCTGATCTAAAAACTAATAACTGGAAAAAAATAGGTAAATCAAACTATTATATATATTTAATAAAAAGCTTTCATTTAATTTTGAGAATACTAAGGCTTTGAACAAATATTAAAAAGGTTACGATATTAAGCCACCAGGATACCCTGTTGGTTTTGGATTATCTTCAAAAGCTGCCAAAGAATTAAATCTCTTAGAGGGTACACCAGTTGGTACATCAATGATTGATGCACATGCAGGTGGTTTTGGTATGCTTGGTTGTTCTGCAGAAAATATTTCATCTAACTTCACAAGCAAATTGGGTAAATTGAACATTGTATTTAAATATAATAAATATTAAATGAAATCACATATATTTACATTTAAAGGTTTAATTTGTGGAACATCAACATGCCTCATGGTTGTCAGTAAAGGTGAAATATTTGTTGACGGAGTCTGGGGACCATACTTTGGAGCAATGGTACCTGATATGTGGCTTAATGAGGGAGGACAGAGTACTACAGGAAAATTACTTGATCACATTATTGAAAATCATCCAGCTGCTTTGAAAATACAAAAAAAGTTGCAGCCAAATGTGTTAGTATCTTCTGTATTTTTGCCATTTCTTTTATAGTTTTATTGACTTGATGTCACTATAATTATAGACATATACAACAATATCTTTCTACTCTTTTAAAATCAATGGCTATCGAAAAAAAACTTACGAATATTGCTTATTTAACAGAAGAAATCCATGTTTGGCCTGATTTTCATGGAAATCGTTGTCCTTTAGCTGATCCAACACTTCGTGGAATGGTGGAACATACTTTCTATAAATTAAAATTAATATTTAATATTCTAAATAAAATTTTTTTAATAGATAAGTGGTCTTACTTTATCAACTGATGAGGAAAGCTTAGCAGCATTGTACTTAGCAACAATGCAATCACTAACGGTACATGCATTAAACTTCAATTTTGATTGATTTAAAAATTAAAGTTCTTGTACACGTATAGTAGTGAAATAAATACATAGTTCAGCCCTAATAAATATATGTCAATGTAAATTAAATTCAAAAGTTACGATTATTTTTTTAATTTTTTAATATATTTCAAAAATATTTGCCAATAATAAATTTTTTAATTGTAGTATGGTACAAAACATATTTTAGAAGCTTTAACAAGTGCTGGACACAAAATAGAATCATTACTTGTTTGTGGTGGACTTAGTCAAAATCCAACATTTATTCAAACACAAGCAGATGTTCTGGGTTTACCTGTTCTTTGCCCTATGGAGCGAGAATCTGTATTAGTTGGTTCAGCCATTCTTGGTGCTTGTGCTTCTAATACTTTTCCATCTGTATATGAAGCTATGAAAGTTATGGGAGGCTTAGCTAGTGTTGTAAAGCCTACAACTGAAACATATTCGTAAGTAACTATTTCACTAAATTATTTCAGTTCTAATACAGTTAATAATTTATATGCGTATTGTTTCAGATATCATTGTAAAAAATATCGTGTATTTAAAAAAATGGTTAAAGATCAAAAAATATATAAAAAATACATGTCTGATAAATCCTAGTTATTATTCTAATTTAGTATATGATTTACATACATACATTATAGTAAAACATAAAATAAATTCCAAGATGTTTTTAAGAAAAAGATTTATTTATTTATTTTAATAAGCATATATAAAATATATGTATAAGAGTACATTTATAATAAAAAATGTTAAATTTTTATTTTTATTGTATATAATGATTATTGCTGATCTACCACTTATTAAAGGCACAAATTTACTAAATATCATAATTTCTGTAATGTCAGCATGGTATATAATATTTGAATTTACCTAATACCTATTTTACGAATATTTTCGCAAAGGTTATTAGTAAATATATTAATGATATTTTATATTCACCAATTACTCTAATTTTTTTAAATCACATCGTACGCTTTATCTAAAATCATTACATTTGTGTGATAATAATTTGCCTTTATATATGTCAAACTTATCATTAATCAAAGTCCTTGTCAATTAAAAAATCTGCCTATAAGACTATGTTACTTTGACTAAACATTCGTAAAATGAAATTTTAGTTCCAACTACAATTCAGAAATAGGTGATAGATAGGGATAATTGCACTTGTGAATTAAGTAAAATTGTTTTCAAAATCGTTAATAAAATTAAAAGTATATTTATACTATTAATCCACAAAATATCATAGTTTCTTTTCATATATAAGTATGTAATATTTATTTTAATTAAATATTATGTTCAAGTAATAAATCATCTATAAAAGTTAGAAATATAATTTGTTGAATACTAACGTAAATAACAATAAACAAAGTATTTAATATATGTGAAAAATTGTAAAGCATTAGTTAGAAAATACTCAACGGAAGTTTTTTTAACGCTTCAGCCTCTTTGGCCTAATATATACACCTTACTTCTTATAAGGTTCTTAAGATACAAAATTCTTGCTTTTCTATACACTTTTTAACAGTTTATCAACAGTAATAATTATTTTAAATCTTTAATTAATTCCACAGGCACTTGTGTGATTTTTACTTGTGCAATGCGTAAAAAATAGTTTTGGAAGACTTCTTTCCTCATTCACGCATTAAATCTCTCAGAAAATATATAACTATTCAATATAGTCTTTTTTTGTTCAATAATATCTAAGTTTAAAATATTTAAGTTTTAGGTGAATTGGAAACATTCAGCAATATGTTGTATAATATATTCAAAAGCATTAGCTGGTGTTACAGCAAATCTTTGCCTCCAAAGATGTACAAAAAGATATTGAAGTCCATTGGCACGTGTAGTTTCTTGTATTTCTTCACACACACTAATACCAGTTTGCCATATAGTTTCTACATAATAATTAAAATTATAATTAATATTTTACTATTTTTTACTAATTTTACTAATTTTGTAGTACTGAACATACAAGTAATAATATAATAAAAATAAAAAAAATAAATAATAAATTGAAGAATATTTTCAATATACTAATTTTTATCTAACATAAATTGATTAAAAACAGAAATACGCATTAAATTTAATTTTCAGAATTTCGTTACTATTTTATTCTTATTATTTTAGCAAAGATAACTCACCAAGATTACCAAGAAGTTCATTTTTTCCAGGAGTATCGTACATTTGTAAATCTTCGATGCTTATAACTTTATATTCTTTAAGTTCTTTAAGAGATTCATAGTTACAACATCGTGCTCGTCTATTTGCTATCAAATAACTACCAGGTTTCGCATGAGCACAAATTTCATTTAATGCCTCTTCCACCATTCCACATTTAGTTTCTAATTTTTGATTTTTCGCATTTTTTGATGGTGGAGGCTGACCAAAAAAATTTAATTACTATCAATACTTATAAAGAAGTAACGTTGAAAAAATTTATTATTTATAACAGATTAAATTTTTGTACCAGTTTTATAAGTGAATGTACATTAATGTATATTAATGTTATAAATTTAATTATAAAAAAATTTGGATTTACGTTACAGCTTTCATACCTCTGGATTAGCATGGATTATATGCATCCACATTCTTGGAGGAATTTTGTCCACTTCCGCAATGCATAAAATTGTATGACAATTGTTATTACGTTTTCTAGAAACAGGAGCATTAATCAATGTTTCAGTCATGTAACCACCAGGAAATTCGTCAACAATCAAGATTTTTTCATGTCCGCCAAATAACCATTCTTCCGAATGATTTTTAACATACGTCTCAGCAACTTTTCCTAATTTTTCATATGCTTTTTTAACTACGTGTTGTTTTAATTCTAGAATGAATTTGTAAATTAAAATATGTATAATAATAATCTGTACTTTAAAAAGAAAATATTTAAATATAAAATTCTGTTTCGAAAACTAACCTAAGTAAGAAACTACCACTTCACTTGGTATTGACTGGCACCAAGCAACTATAATTTGCATACATAACTTTAAATCACATTTGATTTGCAAAAAAAAAGAACTATCTCTGAGTGTTTGTCTTTTTTTACATTCAAGACAGTACCAACTATATTTATCAATGGATCTGGCTGGAGACCAAGTAAGGTTTTTGCCATTGCAACCTTCAGTAGGGCAATTCATATTGGATCTGATTAAACTCAGTTCTCTTAACCAACCACATAATTCCCCTTCGTGTCCTGGCTGAAGCATTTGTTTAACGATCAAGTCATATAATCCCCCATTGTCGGTAAAGCGATCAAGCACATCTTTACCATGGCTGTCAAATAGTTTAAAAATAGTTTAAAATAATTAATTGTCCATTCTTAGTCTAAAATAATTTTATCTTAAAAGGTAGCTAGTTAAATAATATCCATGCAAACATAAAGTAATCTAAACGTTCTGAATAAGTAATAAGTATAAATAATTTAAAAAACAAAAAATGAATAATTCATTTAATAAACTTATTAAACTTGTTTGTAATGTTATGTGTAACAAAAAATAAAATATAAGGCAGCAGTATAATGAAATAAGATAAAAAAAACTATCTTACGTTAATAAATACTATTAAAAACAAACTAGCTAAAACGAAGAATACTGTGAATAGCAAGAGCCCGTTTATTGATCGAAGCAACAGTTTTCTGAAGGCATGAATTTCGTCAAGCTCTGCTATACCAGTTACAAAATATGATTTACCTTGGTCCTTTGGCTTTGAGATCGGTTATATCCTCTGGTTGATCCACAACCATCTCCATCTCCATCGTCATCTTGTATTATTTTCCCTTAAAAATTCAGCAGCTTGATATAAAATTATTTACAACATAACACGCGCACCCTGGGTATGATGAAAGAACAGCACACGTACGCAAAACAAAATAAGATGAGAAATCAATAAAAACAAAGAGTGAGAGAGACAGCGAGTAAACTTGTCATGCGGTCGTGCTTCCAGCCTTCTACACAACGCCCTCTTGAATCTAGTAACTACGCGTGTTGCTTTACCGAGGCTATTCGATATTTTATATTGTAAATAATATTAACCATCATTTAATTGAACGTAACTTTTCAATCTGGTGATAATGTAATTGAATTTACATTAAATAGAAATTACATTGTCCTTTTTCTGTATCTTTATTTTGATCATTACCTATTTACAAGTCTTTTTCAAAACGAATATTGTTATTTAATTTAAATATGTTTTGAATACACATATAATTTTAATATACTCGCAGCCAACTTTCACTGTATGATAATAATAATTATGTTACTGATTAAATTGTGATACTACATGTATATAATTAAACATTTCTAATCTGATTAGGCATCATTTTGTAAATATTAATTTTCAATAATTTACACTCACATATACATTTATTTTTAATTTCGTCTATGCACTAAATAGCATAAAGATAAAACAATATTTACATCAGTTAGCATAGAGGTTTAAAAAATTACAAATATTTTGAATAAATACTTATTGTACATCTGATTTATATATCATTTCCATAACATATAATAAAAATTAATTCAACAAGTTCAATTTTATGCATTCATAAAGTGTTAAATTATTATAATAAAAAATTAGTTTTAGTTGACAGCAGATGAAAGCAGCCCTAATATAATTTTAACTTAATGTATTGTTCGTGGTTCATAATTGTAATGTGAATAAATTTTTTTAAAAATGTAAAAATGTTTTAAAAATAATTTTGAAACACTTAATATCACACGCACTGAGCACATGTTTATTGTCTTTAAATTCTTTGTTAAATTATATAAACCAAATATTAAAATTTTAAATTTAATTTTAATAAATAATACATTTGCGAGGAGTATGACTATAAGAATAAGATTCAATAGATTTTGATTAAATATTTTGTAATTGTTTTATTACGAACATATTTTACAAAGCAAAATCGTATTTTTAATGGAACAGATTGTGACTATGAAAATAAAGGTAGGTAAAGCAGAGTTTACGGCTGATGGAGAAATGATAGGATTGGGAATTTTGCGGAAAATGTTAGAAGTAAAGGTAGAGGAGCGACAGGAGAATAAAGACAACAGCACATTAATATAAAAACGTACTCTGAGATACAACAAGAGGATTAGGCCGGCACATTCACGCATTTCATACTATTTTTATCATCTTATATTTCGTTATTAACGCACAAATTGCACACAGCACTTTACTTTTATGACACATGTCTCAGACATAATCGAGATACTGGTTATTCATTACAAAAATCCATGCTCTTCCCAATACATCCAATTACTTATCTAAAATTAAAATTAAAAATCGTGATATCAACTCTTTAAAAACTTAACGTTTTCGCAAATATAAAAAAGGAAAATCAACTGACTAATGAGCATTCACAATGTATTATTACTACGTAACACAAAATTTTGTCTTACAACTATTGATACTACGACGTTTTAAACGAAAGCGTAGATTTCTTCGTTAATACATTCATCATTTTTTCCGCTATGAAATACAGAATGAGAGCAATAATTGAATCATTATTTTCAGTGGTTAGCAGTGCGTGCCAGTTACTATCGAATCCTAATGCGCTATATATATTTACAAATGAGATCGACGTTTTATATTTAACTTTGTAATTATCCAATGATAATTTTTTAACTTGCAGCTACCGTCGTGAAATGTTTTTTTTTTTTTTTCGTGCTACTCTCATCTGGCGTCTATTAAGCGCGAGATGAAATATTTCAAAATATCGAACGAATATCTGCAATTATTTTGTAGGCAAAATACCGCGAGTCGACTCGATGAATTGGAAAAGCTAAAGCTTCTTATGAAATGAAGATTCTCCTATACATAAGTTATATAAAAATATTATCGGATATGTTAGGTTAGGACACAATAAATAAAATGAATTTTTATTTATTAATTAATTAATTTAGCAAAAGTCGTTTTAGTCTTTGAAAAATTCTTAATTAGTCTTTTTAATAAAATTACCATAATCACCCTTTCTTAGTCAAATAAATTGTATTGCAATAAGTAAAATTACGTTCCGATGTCGGAATCTTACGCAATAAACGTAAGTAGATATTTCAGAAATTTATGTTAGGAACAAAAGTTTGTAAACTAATATTTTAATAAGGTTATTTTTATTTCAATCTGAATCTATGCCCTGTAATAATCACGGCGATAGCTACGGAATACTTGAAATGAGAATTCTTTTTTATTCAGCTAATTGAGTGAACTCGAATGTATCTACAAGATAAAACACCGCGAAACTTGCATAAATTCTGTTTTGTCTTCTTTCGTGCGGGGTCTGCGTCGTGATTACGTTCACGGCATTGACGATTTTATACGTATACAGGTGTGCATAAATTGTGCACACACGCACGCACGCGCACGCATACGTATATTATTAAATTAGTGGCAACTGGCAGACGAACAGACAGTTTGGCAGACATGGTGAACGTAAAACGACTCAGTGCACTTGCACATTTTTTAAGCGAATTCAGAACAAACTCTTTCTAGCTTACTCTTCGTTCATTAACAATTACATTTTAATAACTTCTCTTATCTAGCTTTCCATTCCAAATACTCTTTCCTTGTTTCCCGTCGATCTCTTTCTTATATCAATAATAATTCTTATTTACTTATAATCAAGTCCTACAGTAATTACAATATAGGCTTTTAAATACGCTATAATGTCTTCTTTTTCTTTCTTTTTCAGCTACATTAAAACTATTTTTTTTTATCGAGCTGCTGTGGCTCTCAACATTCCATCGTTCGCGCGTATAATCAGCCTTTCATCGTCTTACATTCTCTCTCTAGAATTAATATTAGGAATATCGGCAGTGAAATTCCAATGATAGACGCGCGGCAGATAATCGGAGTCTCAGTCCTCCATGAAAAACGAAAATGGTGGCACTTGCGCTGCTACACAACATACATTTAATTATAGTATCATCGAGGAATCGAGTCGCGTTCTTCGTAAAACTTAATTTTTTTCTTCACTTTGATAGCGACGTTGGAGCATTCTTTTCTTTCTTCTACGAATTTCTATGGATCATTTACCTTTTAACTATACATAAATTTATTAATACTAAAGTGCGTCGTTTGTAAAAGATTGCAACGACAAATTTAAGGTACACTGCGCGTATTTACAAATCAAAAACTATAAAAGATATACGTGGTTCTGATTAACGATGGGAAATAAAGTCTGATTCAAGTTTAGAAGCGAGTTTACGTACTAAGAATAACGCAAATACGATTTCTTAGAGTGGAATTACGAGCGCGAAGTTGATGAAAAAAGAAATATATTCGAAGACAACTCCGGTAAGTTTGGCAACGGATAAAGTCTGCGACCTACTGTACAGCTTAAATTTGCACGACCTGCTTCTGCTCGCACCTTAATTACAGTAAACCTTATTAAAAACATGTACTCGCGTTGGTCGTTAGCGATAAACACTAAAAATGAACATCACATAATAATTTAACGATCATCTCGCACACACTAGCAGCCGAAAGCTCATATCACAATGCAGTCGTGCTTCTGAAATAATAATAAGAATATAACGAAGAAGTAGTAGACGTAAGTAACGAAGAAGAAAAAGGAGAAAACGCAAGAAAAAGCTAAAAGTCTACCGCACCAGAAGAAAGTGACCAAGGACAAGAGGAAGGTTAGGAAGATTGAAAGCGACGTGGTGGAGTAAGGGAAAAACCTGCCTCTAAGAAACGCTCCCCGATTCCCCGAGCCCCCAGTTACACAGAGTTAAACTCGCGAACGACGCTCGCCATTGTCCATCGTAATATGCGCGCGCCCCTCGCATGGTTGAAGATCGGGTCCGTGCCCTCGTAACCTGCGACCGTCCTCCTCATCGTCGGCCTCGATGCGTAATAACTCGAAGCTCGCCCTCGCGTTTTCTGGAGGCCTCGAGATCCGTCTCCTTTGAACGTCCTCTGCTTTCTGTATTGCCTCGTTATCCTTTTGCCTCCCTTTGTTCGCTCGCTTCCTTCATCCGAATGGTCCGAAACACAAGGGCGTTACTAAGATTATAAATCACAAATGAAATCACAGACTTTCGTTGGTGGTTCGACAAAGAGGAGGGTTTAGCCGATGTCCGAGGACCTCGCGTCATCCTCCTTTTCCTCATCCTGGGCACTGCTTCGCCTGCTGCTACTCCCATCCATTCTCCTTGATCATGTGAGCCAGCTCTATTATGAACTTGCCTTCTTTGTACTTTTGACTCGACTCGAATGCGTGTTCCTGTGGAATGCAAAACACGTGTCATTGCGTCATTTAGCTTTCGCTACGCTGAGCTTCCTTCCCTC
Organism: Wiebesia pumilae; assembly: GCA_018907045.1. Classification (NCBI taxonomy): domain Eukaryota; kingdom Metazoa; phylum Arthropoda; class Insecta; order Hymenoptera; family Agaonidae; genus Wiebesia; species Wiebesia pumilae. The sequence goes on from JACCHZ010000033.1 coordinate 2,026,663, forward strand.
TACTACCTACTAAGCCTTTCCTTATCTTTTCCTATTTATACGTAAAGTTCGAGTTCCGGTAAGCTCGTGTTTGGCTATTCACCTCGGGTAAGCGACGTTTATCCCGAATCTTCTGGATAAACGTCGTATGTTCCGTACGTTAATCATTTCATTTTTAGCGTCATTAAATTTTGAGCCAAAAGATTATTATTTATATTTATATCAAGGCATTTCACTCACGTATAAAAGTTAAGAAATCAAATGGAGATGGAGAACGCAATGTCAGTTGGGAGATATTTCATATTTTAAGTTATAGCGCCAGAGCTATTTTAAATACTAAGATTTTAATTTATATATCAGTAAAATTGACTATTTAAATGTTTTCGCGACTTCAGAAATGAGCATTTGCCAAATTCTATAGTGCATTGTATATCTTATTGAAATATAATATGAAATACATTAATTTTATATAAATATATAAGTATTCAAATTTTGTTTTTATTTATAAATTTAAGCACTTTTGCAGTAATAACTTTGGGATTAATTTCAATTAATTATGTAAAAATTGATTGATTTGTGGATCATGATGAAATGTATATTTTTTATTACACTCGGATTGAATAAATTTATGAAAGTTTTAAAAAATGATTCACATAGTTATATAAATAAGTGCCAGCTTTTTATCCTATATAAGCCGAAGCATTAACCTTTATTTTCATAAAGGTTATTAGTATATTTCAGATGTGATTAAAAATAAAATTACAATATACCAACTTTTTTTACATTTTAATATCATTCACAATTATAAATTATTACACGTTTAATCTTAAAAACTTGTTCGAACTTTGACATTTATTATTATGGAATTTTGAATTTAGTAAAAAAAAATATGAAAAATGTTACTACTTGTTAAATTGAAACGTGTCATCGTAATTTGTAAATCTTGATATACATTCTTTATGCATTTGCGCGCGCGCGCGCACACACACACACACACAAATTATAAACTGTAAAAAATGAGTAAAATTCTTCAATATATTTTGATAATCAATGTAAAACATTATAATGTTTACAAATATTTCTTTCCTTCTTAATCTTAATGTTGCATTTGTACTTAAAAATTATATATTTACAACAAAGGATTAATAGAATTCGGGTAAAATGTTTCGTTATTTTAATTTATAAACAAACATCATTGATAAATTTTAATTTAACTTCAATACGAGACTATTCCAACTGTTTCTTCAACGCTTTGAAAGTTTTCTAGATTTGTTGACTTGGAAAGGTTTATTTTAAATTATTCACTTAAAATTAACTATATTTCTTCATCATGTTTTTACAAATACGATCCACTTTCCAGCTATTAAAATAAATCATATTTCTAATATTTATTACACGATGCTTTATAAACAATTTGTTATTTAGGTCACAAAATAATGAAAATGCACATATTAGTTTAATTTAAATTTTCGTAGCTACTTATTGACAAAGTTTTAATTTAAAGACTACTAATCTGTCTCACTGCCGAAAATTTACAGTCGCATTAAATTACATCAGAATTGTTATGTAATTGTACCATATTAAGAAATAAAGAAATTTATTTGTTTTTAAATATAACACATCGTAATTATACAAGTATAGACGTATTTTATATTTGAATTTTATTATAACACCCAATTAATATAATTTAACAGATTAAAACAAAACTACAATAAAAAAATATTAATATTATTGAGTAAACAGCAATTAAATTTATATTCAATTGTACCTAATTAATTGATCAAATCAAGTATTATTATCAATTAGGCAGATTGTAGAAAATTGTCGATACTCAATACGAACCTCTTGAAAAACGTATAAATTGCGCTCTTACTTATTTCGAAAATTTGAAAATCTGTTTACGTAAACGCGCTTGGGAAATGCAGAATCGAAGAACGGACGCGAGCGCTTGAAGATCCGTTGAAGCATTGAATTTCCGAGTGACCACGAGGGAGAAGATCAATCCCATTGCAAATCAAATTATACGCGCGAATATCGTTGCAACGTCTGTCAATCGAACATTGCGAAGGAACTCGCGTTCAACGTTCCCGCTAAATCCTGCAGAGCAAACGCGCGCCCGATAATCAGCACAGGCGCGCGTTCGTCCTTAAAACTCCCGACCCGAACTTTCTCCTTACGTATTTCCAGCCAAGGGTCGTCTTGCAGCATTCGCAGTAGATGTCGGCTACAGCATGGAGACCCGTCAGCAGGACTCGTTCCTCCGCGGGACCACAGCCTACGTTTACTCTGCGATAAAGAGAGAGAGAGATAGATAGATAGATAGATAGATAGATAGATAGATAGATAGATAGATAGATAGATAGAGAGAAAAAGAGAAAGAGAGATACAGTATAAAATCGTCACGCTCCTCACACGTGACTTCCTGTCGATAATTTCCTAAGATCGTTCTCGATGGTAAGGCAACGTGCTTGAATCCGGATAAGCATTATGGAAATTCGATTTGAAGACAGGATCTTTCGCCCAACCAACTACATCTTACGTCGAAAAAAAAAATTATCTTAATCAAGTGAGCGCATTTTCTAAAATTTCATTTATCCGATTTAAATACTAATGGGATTTCTTCGTTTGAATAAATTAAACTTGGAATTACAATATGTCTTAGATACTTACTCGTAAATATCTAAGACATATCGTTCGCGTAAATCGTTAGAATCAATTTCTCCAAAAGTAGTAGCTAACTAAACGACTTTATTCCAACTTTAAATGAACATTTTAAATTCTTACTCTTTCTGTAAGACAGTCTATTTTAGCTTGATGTTAATATTATTCGGATAAATCCCTTTTCAGCTTAAAATACAATTTCTATGATTTTCATAACTGTTCTTTCCACCGTAGAGTTTTCGTAGTAAGTGCAGCTTTACAAGTTTTACCATTATGCAGCATACCTGCAGAGGTACGTAAACGCGTATCACCCATCAATTCCAACTCGATTTCCGAATTCGAGCACTTTGCCATTACGAGCATGTTAAGCTTTATCTCCGGTTTTATATTTTAATTTGTAAAAGCGCGTATTTAAAAGATGTGAGTAGAGCTTATATTTGCAATAAGATGCAGTTAGGTATGCCTGTATAAATTAACGGTAATTCATTCTATTTCATAAAAACTCATTTATATATTTTATTAGGCAGTTTCTTCAAAACAATGATTCGTAGGCAGAGCATCAACACGTATGCTCCTTTACACTATTTGCTTTAGAAATATTTGGAAATGTTTTCGGCGACAAAACGAAAATTTATGAAAGACAATTTTATAAAGATGCTAAAAATAGAATATTCTTTTCCTTCAATAATGATAAAAATTATTTTATATTTTTGTTACACGATATCAAATCTAAGGATGAAGCTATTTAATAAAGAAATTCATTAATTTATCATTGTATTTACATTCTGAATTTTAACTATTTTTCAACTAAAGATAGATTCTAAAATTAATTTGCAGATTAATGACATAAACGTAATTATTTAATGAAAAAAATTTATTTTAATAGAGAAAATGCATATACTTGTAAATGTGTACAAATTTTCTAGTTTACTAATATATATTGTAGAATATACATACTAATAAGATTAAAATCTATTTCAATCAGTTATAAAAACATATATCTGAATCCTTCAATATTTAGAATTTTAAATACATTTCATAAGGCAATATATTTTCCATAAATTATTAATATTAATTTAATAATTGATTTGTCAAGCTCACATAATTTTTCATTAAAAGTAGTTTAAAAAAACTGTAACGTTTTACTTACACAGAGTTAAATAAATAGGCGCGACCTTGACTTCCTTGGAAAGACTGAAAGCATAAGAAATTTTATGAGAACATTTTTGTAAATTAAGTAGGACGTAAAATAAGAAATTGCGCCTTGTTGAAGTTTTAAATAATTTAATAATCAAATTCACAAAATATAAATTTTATAATAAACAAGGATTTTATAAAATTTATTTATTTATTACTACTCATTTATTAAAGTATTTGTAATTAATACGATATTCATAAGTTGAAAATTAACAAATAAAACAAATAAAACAAATGAATACAAACCCCTTTACAAATTTATTAGGATTATTTTATATATGTATATATAATATACTATATACATATATATTTTATATATATGTTATATAGTATTTAATATATTTTGTGGCAAAATTATAAATAAAATGATTTAATTGCAGTATATTTGAAACAAAATGAATTTTTCAATCGTGATGCTTTCGTAGTAACAGTTTTCTGATCCTGCAAATCTGTGGCATCAAGTAAAATAAGAAAGGTTATCAAAATAAAAATAGGCCTAGTTACTACTGCCAAAATTTGTTAAAATTTATTGTTTGGATAATGAAAGTATCTGACAATGTGCACACGAATATATATAAGCGTCTGACACGTTAAATTTATTACTACTTGCTAAGTATATTCATGTAAGTAGATTTTGGTTTAAATTCATGTAATAACACAACATGGATTTTGTATTCGCAAACGAAACCACGTTAATTAGCGATGGCTCTGCGATAACAGACCTATTCAGAAAATATAATTTACAGATACTGTAATTCTTAAGAAAAAAGACACATCAATTATTGAATTTATTCTAAACAATGTTTTCTTAATCTAACATTTATATCCTGCTATTTAATGTTGGACTTATTTATTTTCTATCGATTGTGTATTTGGAAATTAAACAAGAAGTAAAAAGCTTTTCTACGCGCATTATAAAACGAATTAATTTAGTCCTCGTTTCTTAGAGTTTAAGGAATTGCCTTGAGCTGACCGCATGTTTAGAAAGCCAATTAATTATTGATACGCTTTTCAGAGAAAACAAAAATTTAAGAATGTATTAGCATCCTTCACGCGTGTTTATGAGTTCTTAACAATCTTGTCATATTTCCCGTGCAAACAACAATTTTGTTGTAATGCTTAACTGTTTCCACAGGTTGATTTCTCTCTTTTTTACAATACGAAAATAACTCGATGTTGTTCATGTCAAGAATCTCAGTGAGAATCGTAAAATTATAAACTATATCTGTGTACGTAGCGGTTGCGATTCTACCAGCAGTAGAGGTGTGAAAAATTGACATAATCGCGATGACGCACACATCTCATATCGCGAGGTCGGCGAATTTTTAGGATATACGGGCTTGGGAGTATGTGAGCCAAGTAGCAGAAGCTCCTTAAAAATAGCGCGCGAGTCAGTAGTGCTCACCTTGGAGATGAGTTCGTCGTGGTTGGCAAGGTGGGCGCGGCAGTGAATACACGAGTAGGTGCGATGGCAGGAGGGCAGGTACGCCTGGAAAGTTTTGACCATGATGGCGTTCACCGAGAAACCAGGTCGACGGCGGCCTTATGCCTCCTCCCCCGCCTCCTGGGGAGCCTGTCTCCGGGCTGTCGCGCGGGAGGCCGCGAGGTCGTCCAGGTGCTCGGCGATCGCTAGCGGGTGGCTTGCGTGGCCCCGCTCACCGCCCCTCCCTCTACCTCCGATCAGCTGTTGAGCTGCTTCAGACAGCGCCAGTTCGGGGACACCTGTTAACAAGAGCAAGCGGATCTTAAGTGAGTGTTACCCCTGGACTCTCGCTTATCTCTCGAGACTCTGCGTGCGCGCGCCAATTGGTCCGCGCTTTTTTGCTTTAACTTTTTCACCCCTCGAGGCATTGACAGTTTCCTCCCAGTGAACACCTACGGGGGGTGGAGGGAATCTCAAAGTGCTCTTTGTGTTCTCTTGCAACGAGTCGACGCGAGATCACTTGAGATAATCGGTGAAAAGGACTTTGTGTTAAGGTGTTAGTATATATACTCTTACTTGAAACATCTCGAGCTATGCACTTCGATTGCACACGAATGTAAAGTCTTTCATGTTCGATTTACCGATCATTAAAAAACACTCGTTAAATATAGAGAAATTTGTGTTTGATTGTAATGGAAAGGATTTCATTGCAACGATGGAATGAAAATAATCCATTTTATTTCAAACGTCGAAATTATTCCTTCAGTTTTACATACAGTATTAGAAATGTTTTTCTCTTGCTGCATTAATTATGTATCGCTTACGGCATTAAGGACATATTTAAAACTATCAATAATTTTCTATTACACGGTTTCTGTAATATCACTAAACCAACATATGTAGTTTGTATTTATTTCCAATCATTTAATCATCCAACCGAAGCGGTTGAGTTTCAGCACAATTACTTTACTCTGAATTCAAAATCATGCTTTACATTCCTATTATTTCCTTGATTGGAACGACATGCATTACTTTTTTAGTACAGCTATTTCAGCTATTTAAAGAAAGGATGGAATACAATTAAAATAATATTCTCATTAAATTTTGCAACTCCGTGATGCTTATACATGAAATACCTTCACTAATAATCACATTACTAAAATAAAAAAATTTATTTCCCCTGGTCAATGATGTATGTGTCATAAAAAAATTTCATTTATGTAGTCGCTAGCGGTATTTTATCTAAAGACTAACCTTTATTTATTTTAAGATGAAAAATTATGATTTACGAAAAAAATTTGCTATTCTGTGATGAAAATTATCTTAAATACCTGATGTAATAACAATCGACATATTCATGCAAACCTTATCTTTTTATAAAATAAAACACGTGTATAATTTTACAAATTTCGAAATTTTTGTTACTTGCTTATTAATAAAAACAAACTAATTTGTTAATATAACCACGAGAGAATTACAATTGACATTCGATGCTATTATTAAGAAGAAATTCATTTTCTATCAGAGATTCATAAATATAAAGGAAACAGCGGACCTTACTTTATACATTCGAAACTACCATTTGATGAAAAGCAGCTACCCTTATTATAAATACTAACCCAATTACTGGTCGATTTATTGAAGCAAAATATTAATTGTTATCATAAGAAAATTACATTTAACACAATACGCGAATAATATACAATAATATTGTTTAACCACAGAAAATAATGTATAACTTGTCACTATGCAAAAGCTTCTGTATCATATGGTTTTTTTTGTTGCATTAGCGAACGTATACATTCATGTTTCCGTTTTTATCCAGGTATATTCAGTTATGAACTCTGGCTTATGCCAACGAAATAAGCTAAGAAAACATATCACAATTTTTGTATGAATACGAACTAAAACAGTTATTATTGAATTAGTACTAGATTTAATTACCAAATTATTAACAGCTGCATTGAAGCAATTCTTTACAATACGGGTTCGAGCGTGTGACACCTATTCTGTTAATACTAACAATTTTCTTGGAGCTATAATGCAGCTTGATGAATCAGAAAAAGTGCTTTCTTAAGAGAAAAAGACGTGTCAATAACGTCCAATTGTACTTAATATCGCTTAAAACAGTTACTTAGGAGGATTATGGGAAACTATAATAAGATTTCTTAAAATAATTCCCTTTAAATTTTAGATCAAGCGCTACTTAAATTATGAAAACGTTTTGGATTATTATACTAAGATTAAAATACAGAAAGAGAATATTTTACTTCAAAACTGTGTTTTCATCATCCTTTGATTCCATTCATCTAAATAACTCAAAAGTCTGATTACTACTGCAACGAAAGCATCATTACTTTTATTTGTAAAGGGATTTTTTATAAGTGAAGGCAGCAAGAAATTGGTAATGAGCCAACATCGCGAATGCAAGCAGTTCATTAAAAATAAGAATTTCCTACTGTTACCTACTGAAATTGAATGCTAATTAAAATGTAATATAGCTACAAAGAAACTTACACGTACAATGAAATCACTGACCAAGATAACTCAGGGCAAGAATTGTATGCCTCGTAAATGGGTAATACGTCTTTATTTACCACTCTGTATTATTCAATTATTAAAAAATATTTTATTCACTTCATTCATGACATAATATTGACAATTTGATATGATAATTAAATATTCAAAAAAAAAAAAAAAGATACTTCATATTTAATGAATGCATATACAAAGTGTACGTACTTCACTTATATAAATTCATTCGCGTATATATCATGTAAAAACTATCTTATTAAAACATCATAGTATATATCAATAAAAACTAATCCTACTCCTACCGTATTCCATATTTTGTAAAATGTATAAGTATGTGTAAATTTGCACCGGCATTTTCATTCTTTAAATATAAAAATATGAAGCCATTTTCACGAAATTAGTTTGTAAATTCAAAATAATATAAGCGTTATAAATAAAGATTTGGAACTGTTTAAAAAAAATTAATCTTAAAGCTAAAAGAAAAATCTATTAAAAACAAAATATTACGATGGTAATTTTGGAGGTATTAGTGCCGCTTGATATTTAAAAGCATAATTTTACCATCACCGTTACAACTTTTTAGAATGTATATAACCCACAAGAACTGGAAAATTTTCACTTTGATGCAAGTACACTATTCTCTTAATTGAGTTATTCCCTAAAGAATGATTTAAAACTCAATTTGCGTTTTCATCAATACTAAAAAGCCTCTCTTTAGGCTGCAAATCTCTCCATGTTGAAAAAAAGAAAAGAAAAAAAAAAAAGAAATAAGGCTCAGTTTTCGAATCCTCAGGAAAAGCTTAATTAGAAAAGAGGGAAGCAAAAAAAAGAGGTCCCTTCTTGGGTATGTAATTCAATTAGCTGTAAATTGGGAATCAAGGAAATCACGGCACGTCAGCACACGTCGCGCTTCAAACTTTGAAGCAGGAGGAGCAACAGCAGCAGCATTCGCCAATAAACACGCTCACTGACACAAAAAGAGATAATTTTTATTTAAGGGCACGTGCGCACTCACGTCCAAAGCGCACTGTTCTATGCATACGCGCGCGCGTGTAGAAGAGAGAGAGAGAGAGAGAGAGAGAGAGAGAGACAGAGCGAAAACGAGTCAAATTACCAACGTCTCGATTCATCGCTCACGTTGGCCCAATTGCAATTCGTAAATTAGAGACTCGCGAGCGCAGGCGCGAGAATTCAAACCAATTGTAACGAGATCCGTTGATGCTGAAACTATTCCCTAGAAGAGACGAGCAACTCCTCCGGTTTCGTTTTAGACATGCATAGCGATCCTCCGACTCCGTTACTTATGAACTTTTCTTACTCTTGCTCGATCTTTTCCTTGGCTTCGTTTGCTCAATCTCGCATTGATAACCCGAACTTCGTGCTTAGCAATCCGTAATGAAGTAACAGAACCTCACGCAAAATGCGAGTCCAGCGATCCCGTGAACGTTCAATTTCATTATAGGAGAGCCTGGGGGCCCACGAAATATCATTGTTCGCCTTAGATGAACAAAGTCCGTTCCGAATTTCAAGTTGTCTAGAATCTTTCTAACTAGCGTAATGCGCAAGAAAACTTCACCTAAAGCACTACTTTAACACAGAGAGTAAAGTGAAATTCACTAAAGTGGTTAAGCAAATAATATTCAAGGAGATTAAGAAAACTCGACTGAAAGTGCTTCACTTAAGCTTTAACACAGATTTACTTACGTATTCGTTGCCGTGCACGTAAATTGATGAGTATATACTGTCATTAAAAATTTCACTTCATCTAATATAAAAATAGTTTAATTAATAATTATTACCATTGTTCAAATATCTAAATAAGAGCTCTTATCATTTTTAAAAGTTACAATTGAAACGAAACAAAAATAAAACGTTTTTCTTTTTTAACAATGACACGTAAGAGAAAAGGATTCAATTAAAAAAAAAGAAAAAAAAAATTCAGATTTCTCCATTGTAATTTTTAATCGAAATCTTCATATTATAAAAATTATTAGACGGAGATTATAAAAAGATTCATGCTTTATGCTTTGCCCTTATTAATTTAAATTTTTGGTACATTCATTATCTATATCCAACCGAATATTATTATGATCTTCTACCAATGATGATAAATCTTTATTTGTTCAAGATAAATCATTTTTAAGGAAACTGAATATAAATATAATAGTTTCGTTTGTCATGTATTGTATGGTAAGATCTGGATTTATTTACGAGTTAATATCAATTAATAAGGGCGAGGAAAATTTGATGAAAACTCAAAGCTCTCAGGTGTTCTTATGAACCTTAATTTTCATACAGTTTTCATCATTAACGCAGTCAATTAGGAATTTTACGAGTAATATATCTTAAACGTAATAATATAACATTTACTGTATTCACTTTTAACTAAGGTTTTGTAGAATATTTTAACGCAATTTTATCCTTATATCTACATTTGAAATTGGTATTAAGTAAAAATAACTTGACTAAATTGCTTGAAAAAGAAAATTTTAAATTATAAAAATTAAATATTTCTGTTGGTTCAATAATATAATATAATATAATATAATTCAATAATATAATCTTCAAAAGCAATTCGGAAATTCATTTGCAAACAATGAAAAGTATTAAAATTAGAAACGTATTTTATATACTTTTTGAGTTTACATTTTATATTTCCATGTACTATAAAAAAAGTATGCTGTAACTCACATGTATTGATATAACATTATAAACTATCAATTCACGTAAAAGCTAAGGATATTTTAAAATAAACGATACAACGTTATGTAAAACAAATAAGATATAATTTAATGCATTATTTTTATAATTTACATTACTTAAATATATATGAGTATTTTTATTATTGGAACTTTACAAGTGAAAAACTTGATTATTAATTGATATGAATAATTATTAGCAAATTAATTAAAGTCAATGTCGAGAAACTAATCAAATACATTTTATTAATAATCATGAAAATCAATCAGGTAACATAAAAGACCAAGGTCAAGTGAAACCTATGAGGAAATGGAATTTTCAAATTTTTACTTTACAATTTATGTATTTGTAACGTAATAATACTTTATCGTTACATGAAATAAAACGATGTTAACCTGTACTGCTGTTAATGTAAAATAAAATAATATTTTAAAGGTATATAATGTTAAATACAATTCATCATATTATTTTAAAAATATTATTAAAAATTATAGAAATTATTATATGTTTTCAAGATATTTTTGTAAAGTATTTTAGATATGTTTATATGATTTAATTTTTTACTTGAATCACAATTAAATTTTTTATATAATAATCTTGGAATATACGTACTTGTGAGTATGGGAGAAAGAGAAAGAGATAGAAATAGAAAGTTAGAGAGGGGGAGAGAGAGAGAGAGAGAGAGAGAGACAGTGAGTGTGTGTGTGTGTGCGATTGGCATGAGGCGGAGGGGCGGGGGGGGAGAGAGAGAATATCTGGAACTGGGGATGACATTGCGTGAACAAGGGATCCAGAAGTCCAGTTACTTACGACGCAGGATTTCAGAGGTATTTGTAGAAGCCGCAGAATACAAAATAATCTACATAGATTGTTACTGGCATTTATTTGCTATCAGATCCATTTCCCTTGTACTCCGTTAGCTATTTCTTTTTCTATAAAATGTCTCATTTTATTCTAATTAACATTTCTATTAAAATATGCGCTGGCAACATTTAATTCGTTGAAATCAATCACATGGTTGAAAAATTTGTCGTAATAGTAACTAAATTCATTCTACTAGCGCATTAAAAGTAAGTAAGAAAAAATATAGTCTTAATAAATTACAAATTACAAAGTTTTTAGTCGTTATTTATGAAAAAAATTGTATTTTTAACAATACAATTTGTTCTACATACTGAAGAAAATAAAATGTGATGTGTAACGAGACCTCGAGTTCTTGATTCACAAGATGCTGAAAAGTAAGCAAGGAAAAAGACATGATTCTTGCAGTCAAGCGTCACTACTGACTAAATCATGGTAATGTTAGTTTCCTCTCTCAACACATGAGGTTAACGTAATCACATACATGCCTAAGAGAATTAACAATCAAATAACTTCCGAAGGAATAATAAATCGCGTCAATTATCGTGACAACACGTGTTACACAACTCCCATAATTTGTGTAGGCGCTAATCCTTCATGACATTGGCTCATTTTCATTATTTCTTTTTCTCCGAGTCGAATCAAAGGCGTTAATCCCACACATGCGTAACTACACTTGATGCTTCTCGCTGTTAAGGAATGAATGTGTCGAATAATCGTCATACAAATACGGAATGACGTGAGAAATAAGCCACCAAGTGTTTGGCTTACTATGAAAACAAAGGCAATTAATCGATAGCGGGTAACGAAAGACTTGTCGACACTAAGATTTGACACGGTAGACTTAGACACGCTCAATGAATTAATTAAAATTTGAGGAATTTGTTTTCTTTTTGTACAAGCTGATCTTCGTCTGTTCGTTTGAAAATATTTGAATACCTATTGCGATTTTCTGAGATGTTCGATTTAACTTGTTAACTTTCTGCAATTGAATTTTGTTCTACGGAGCTGCTTTGAGTCTGTCTGTCAATGATTCAAGAAGTTGAGAGTGTGTTTAAAGGAAAAAGAAACTAATTGTTACAGATTTTTTCAAAGTGTATTTGAAATACCGACAAGCAAGATCTGTGTACTAAATTCTGTAAATAAATTTTCATCTAACAAAATTAGGTTTCCAAGTTAAGTTTTCCACGAACGAAGATATCAACATTTAAACGTTAAATTTAAATTTAAAAACTTGAACGTTATATTTGGACCGAGTAGTAAATATATAATATTTTTAAATAAACAAATTTAATTGTTTCATGATTTGTTGACGTTGTATAATAAATTATAAGGTGCAAACATATAGTATAATTTTAATTTGTAAAATTATCACTATTATGGAAATTATTCACTGTATTTTATTTTATTTCCAATAAAATCATTGTACAAATTATTAAAACTCATTTTTCAAATCTTAAAACTGATAAAATTAGTTTTAATCCTGAATGTTTTGGACTAATATGCGATTATTGAATAATTTATTTACTTAATTTGAGCTTAGAATGAACAATAACTCAATATAACGAATACTTTTATAATGCAAAGGAAATTGAATACTTTTAAGAAAGTACGTGAATTAATTTATAAAAAGTTTTATCACAAAGAAATTAGATTAGAATCTACATATAGATAAAATTAAAACAGTTTTCGTATCGCTTAATTGCTAAAATTTATAAATATGTTTCTTGTTATAATTTACAAAAATCAATATATCAATAACACTTCATAAAATATTTTATTAAAAAGATTATTTCAGTTAAACATATGTATTATTAGCAGTTATTACTGTAACAATAAAAACAATCAAACTTGAGTAATTCTATAAATAACGAATACAAGGACGAATATATAGTAAGAAAATTTATATGACATTAAATGCTATTCAAATAGATTAATTAGTATTAAAAAAAGATAAACTTACTGATACAAATTTATTTTGTATTGATATTGCATATTCAATATATTAGTAAAATCACTCGAATCTACAATAAACATTTCATATAGTGAGTATTTTTATAATGTTATTTTAAAAAAATTCACATATGGCATAATTCATATTCAAGATATATTTTCGATCGTAATATCGCTCGCATATCATTCATTTACATCCTAAACCATTGGAGAATTATATAATACATGACAAAGCCCAGTTAGATTGATTCTTGCAATTTTATTCTCACTATCTAAGCGAAAAATATGTAAAAAAAAATGGTGAAAATTCGTCTCTGCCCATTTTCCCCTAAATTTCAACCTAATAAGTCATCCAAATATTGTATTAAACTAGTAAATGCTGCAAGAAATAAAACACGTGCATAAATTCAATAAGTATGGCGAGGCTACAATAAGCTTATAATCATAAAATAAAATAACACGCGACGAACACTTGATCTGCAATCTGTACATCGCGCTGCTGATTGTGTCAGTGTAATAAGCGTCAAAGTAATGCGATAACAAAACGAGATGCTAATCCAATGGAAACCGCAAAAATTTTCTTGTAATGGCACGCACGACACAAAAATAAGATCTGCGACTGTAAATGTGGATAAACAATCGCATTTGCTGATAACAGAAAGAGTGGGGGTAGAGAGAGAGGTAGAGAGAGAGAGAGAGAGAGAGAGAGACAGAGACGGAGGCAGCAGAAAGAATAAAGGTAGTCACCTTAATAAAACTATTTAACTGAAATGAATGTTTTTATGTTTATGATTAAGATTTACTTGTATCTCAGAAATAATATTTATATTTACATATTTCACGGATTCATTTAAAATATTTTTTTATAATTACTGATAACAATACAAGTCTGATATTTAAATTCGTGCAAATATAAAGTAAAAGAAATTAATAAAAATATTAAGATAAAGCAGTAGACGTATAAAATTAGATTAACGTAGTAAATTAGATAAAATAGATTTAAAATAATAATAATAATAATAACAAGAAGAAGAAGAAGAAGAAGAAGAAGAAGAAGAATAGCGAAAACATTAAGATTTTTTTATCTAACATTTACGAGAAAATGTTTGTTTGAAAATCTCCACGCGGTCACCACGAGAAACCCCAATAAGATAAACTTCTTTCTGCAGGATGCGAAAATTTATTTCGGATAAAGTATTGCAGTTGAATTAGTATTTTTACGTAGATAGAGATTAGCTTAGTCTGTTGTCGGCTTATAGTAGTAGCTCTATTTATGGCCAGTACAGTGACACGTTGGTCGCTAGTTCCATATCATTTGAATGCAAAACATAAAAAGTCGATAATATACGGTAACAAGATAAATGTGTCCTGAAAGTAACCGTTACCTAGTTATTTTACGCACACGTAATAGTGACAAGTATTAATTTGGAATGATCTTGAGCGGTGCTTTTGTTAATACAGTTAAATAATTACGCACGATTTAATATTGTTTATTTTAATACACTTTTACAAGGGAAAGTGTTTTTTTAGTTTTTATCGTACACTATGATACGATCGATTTATATTGAAGTTGATAAACGAAAAAATCGTTCCAGTGTTTTTATCTTTGATAACATCATGTAGAAAAATGAATAATTACAAAAAATTGAACTTTTTAAGAATTAAAAAAATAATTAAAATATCTCAACGAATAATTCGTTGACGTTAAAATATGGAATTTCAATATTCATCAACGTTCATTACAATGTATATTTTAAAAATTTTAAATGATTATATATTTAATGATATTTAGGAGTATTTTTTTAACCGTTTTGTTTTTCAAATATAAAATTATTGAAATACAATAGGTAACATTATTGTGTTAATGTTAAATCATTGATAACTCATAATTTTTTTGTTGACAGTGTGCATACGTTCGATAAAAAATTCTGTTATCGCATTTAATACGTGAGGAAATTCATGCGTACCCTCCAGGTAACTATTGTACCCTAACTTAAATTAGCATTTTTAAAAAATACTCACCTGGTAGTTTACCGTAGAAAGAAAGTTAATTTATGTTTTCAGCACTTAAATGAAAATAGATTGGATCGCGATAACGAAATCAGGAAAGCGCTTACATCCCAGAAAGGGAAAACGCGAGAAAGAGCTCACGATTATTTACAAATGAGTGGAAAGATAGAAGAAAGTAGGCGATCCGGGAGAGCGAATTATAGCGAAGAAAAGAAACAAAGCGTACATAGGAAAGTGAGATGGAGATATCGCAGAAAATGTTCACGGGCTGCAGCTGACGCGCGCTAAGTAACAATTGCACGTGCGCGCGACAACATCGGGAAGTGTTTGTAGCTTCTCGCAACGCACTTTTTCTTTTACATGATCTTGTAGCGGAAATACTGGCCTCTTTTGGTATGGCAGTTCGTAAAAGGCTTAATGCGTCTGATCGTGTGACACATGCGATTCTTATGGCACTTGGCAGAGGCAGGCGAAATATCGCCTGACCTCTCGAGTCGAGTTCTTCGATGAGAGTGAAATGGTCGAGTGCCAGTCTACTATCGGAATAAAGATATCATGGACTTGTTGAAAGGATGATGGTTCGATAGAACCATTATTTGACGCTTGTAAAGAAGTTTGTCGTCTTGAAAATATGCTGTGCTAATGCGTCGTCATTAGCAGCGCAAACTCTACATTTGCACTGCGAATGGAAATGACGTTGATTCAGAAGTTTGTTGATAACATTGGTACAATGTTAGAAGAAATGAAGTCGTTTGTTTCAAAAGCAGTTTCAGAAAAAAAGATAAATTTTTATTTAAAACTTGAAAGAACAACGTCATCAGATTATTAGTCGATTGGATAAATGTACCTTCGATTTTCAATACAGTATCACTTACATTAAAACTGTATTTATTTTTAATATATTGGAAAGCTTTCATTAAAAACAAAAGGAAAATAATACTAGCGATAATTTATTATGTAGATTATTTCTGTTTCTTTTTTCTTTTGCATTAGAAACATTGCCGAGTTATATAAACATAAACCATGTTATTAAGCATTGATTTTTTCAAATCTTATTACTCGTGATTAATCGAGATGACAAATCAATTAAATTTAATCCCAAGATTTATCTGTCGTAGTGAAAAAGACGAAAAAATTTAAAAGCTTTAACTCATATGTGGCAAAATACAAAGTAGAAAATAAGACTTCATGATATCGTTTATTAAGCAACGAGCTAATTTTTTAAACACGATTTATATCTTATTATATCAGTTAATATTTTTATGTTCCTTCTTGGTACTCTAAATTACTTATCGTACATTACTTTTAATTCAACTTAATGTTTATAAAATATAATCCTTTATATAAGATATTGGATGATTTCATAAGCATATAGGAAACTAATACAGCGGTAAATCCATTTCTTATTGCGACGTTGCAAACATAAGTATGCAATAATCTCATACGCAAACAATACAATACACTTTATTCTTAACGTGTGTGCATAGTCATATTAAAATTAAAATAAATCTATATAATTTAAAAATGAAAACATTCAATGTCATATTATCGTCCCTGAATAGAGGTAGTAGTTCTTTTTATTACTTTATTAGTTACGAATGAAAATATAAGATAAAAAGGAGTCTTATTTTGTTAAAAAAAAAATAATACATTTATCACGCAGAACGATTCATTACAAAGAGACAGTCGTTTGAAAGAATCTTCTGAACGTAAATTAATTACGTTCAAACGGGAAATTTAAGATGTTAAGAAAATGCAAATTTGAAAGAAGATAATTGACGCATAATTATTCGTACGAAAAGTGTTTAGGTGATAGAACGATTGGATGACTAACAGTTCTCTAGAATTTTATTAAAATAGCAGTTTAAAGAAATTTTGCAATCTATAATCTATTTGATACCAATCCAACACTCATCCCTGTTGAGCTATATTAAATTTTTACCGAAATAGCTTATGGCCATTCCTAGTTTCTGCAAATATTATCAAAACGACACCGAGTTTCGAAATAAAAAAAATATTAGAACGCAGTTTGTGAGTTTCAGATTTTATCCAAGAGTGCAATTTTCTAAATGTTTCTTATGCTTGTATCGATACTGTTTGTTATGAAACTGGAAAGTGGTATCAGACGCAATTTTGCACATAGTTCCCACTTTTATCGATTGCCATTCGTTTCACACACGCAAATGTACCACGTTAATACAGATAAAAACAAAAGCTATCGCTGTCGCTTTAAATATGTGAAAGAAGTAATATCTGTTGAAGAACGCGTTTGAGCGAGGATGGTAACTTTTTCTTTATAGATTTCAATAACATCACGTGCGTCCGGGATTACAGTTCTATCAGAATTTCTGTTACAAAATCGCGGTGAAATTATATTACAGAGTAAACTGACACATAGAACGAAAACTTTTGCAATATTCTGTTTGACGCAGTAAATCTTTCCTAGCCTCGTGTTTATCCGCTTGAGGCGCTTTAACGCAACAATTAAAATTCTCTTCATTTTTAAACGCACGTCTTAATGTGCAGAAATATTAAAAGAAATTTGTTTGTTACAATCGTGTCATCGATGTCTTTCGCATTTTTTTTTTTGTGTTACGTTATTTAAGCTGCTGCATTTTATTTTTCTCATTCATTTACTGATTTCTTAAATACGTCAGTTTAAGAGAATTCCTAATTATTGATGACTGAATAAAGTGCGATAATGTATTGAACTTTCTTAAGCTTTACGTAAGTTTGAAATTATTTTGAAATTAGATAAAAGTTGAGATTGACAATTTTGTATAAATACGTTGATACTTAAATGACAAGTCAAATTCTCAAGATAATAGTGTCCTTATAATAGCTTGAAAAATATACTTAAAAAGAGCTCAAAAATTGTAAGATTTTCTTATTATAAACAAATTATCAAATTTTCATATAGCCAAATAATGAAGACAAATATGTTAAACACAACATACCAGTAACGAATTTACAGTTTATTAATTGAAAAATATTAACATATGTCGGTAAAAAATATCAACACTCAGTGTCAGAGATTTACGTTTTAAGCTCTGTTACAATTTTAAAAGTTGAAAGACAAGCAAAGAATGAAAAAAAAGAAAAAGAAATTACATTATTTCTGTTTTGATATCGAGAATTGTTTACATTTATACTTACACTTTTATCTGTTCAAGTTTTTTATTATTTGTTATTTTAAAATTTATAAATTACAATAAGAAAATTTGCAATCTCTTACTTATCAAAACTCATATTCAATTCAATTCATGTAGAAATTAGTCAAATGACAAATAAGATTATTAGTATGTACGTTTATTATACATAATACGTACGTATAAAATTAGCATTAAGCAAAAACATTTGTTTAAAAAATTTTGTAATATCCAAAACTGTGATACTTTCTTAAAGAATAATAGAAGTAGTGCTTATTATAATTCACATTTTGTCGTTGTAACTTTACATTAAGCACTTCATGACTTAATCAGAAATGAAGGAAAAAGTTGACATAATTAATCAAATAATTACATCATTATTTTATTTACATGTAATATGATATTATTAATAATTCTAAATAGTAAAAATATAAATATTTTTCTAGAAATTTTATTTAGATATTTTCTGTTGTCTGTACTATCAATAACTTTAAACAGATAAAACAAAAGATAAATTTAAATTAAATCGTAAACAGCATGTTGTTTTTCAAATTTATAAAATAAAACAAATTAGATAGTTACTTTGTTCAATGATTATTCACAAAAAAGTTACGCCTATAAAAGAAAAAATTAATATATATTTGCAAAAACTCAATGTTTTACACTTAGTAGGTAATTACTCCTTTTAATTAACGATTTCCTATCTTGAATCACCGGTACTCTCTTGCAAAATTACTTACGCAGAAAGTTTTACGTTATTTTACAATCTTCATTTAAAAAAAAATTAACATAATTATCCATTACGTGACCTTAGTCAAGGTCTACAACTCTGAGTGCATCTATAACATGCTATGCACTTTGCTCTCCATTTCCATTCATTTTTCTCTACTTCCTCGAACTAGTCTCTCCATCCACTTAACTATTCTACTCAACGGAAGAATATCAATGACACGACAGTCATTGACAGAAAAGAGAATTGGAAATAAATTTCCCGCTTGCGTCAATTCGAAATGTAACTTTTTTCATTTTCCGCTTTTGACGTCAGAGCTGATTTTGTGTCGTCCAATTATTTCAAATCACCGAGGGGTAAAAAAGTCCTCGTAACGCTACGCGAAAAAAGCATTGATACTCATGTGCGAAAATCGTAAATATAGAAATGGAAGCCGATCAATCACTGAAACGGAATGAGAAGCGAAATGGGCGTAATACGATGTAATTTCATTATTGGTTTCCTATATTTTCCGTTCGAGCTGTGAATGCGTAAATTAATTTTCATCGCAGTAGGGAATCTCATGCAACATGCCATAGTCAATAATAAATTAATTTTTCAAATTCTTGTAAATTCAACCACGAATAAATAATACACTTAATTGTATTGCCGTGGACGAATATCCTCTTTTTCTAATTTTCACTTTCGATGCGTTCGAAGTAAATCTGTACTGCTAACGCTCTCATTGATTAATCAGAAAGACGAGAATGAGCAAACTAAATTAATTTATTAGTCAAGCTTTTGCTCTTAAATTTCTTCCTCGAAAATGTATTTCTAAAGACTGAGGGTAGAAGTAAATGAACGTCTCGGCTCGAACGATCATCATGAGTTTGCGGAATCAACAATAATAAACCCATGAAAATTGTCACAAACAGGAAAAGTGTGGGCGTATTTCATGAATTACTTGCGGTATCTTCCTGACACCCTTGTACAAAAGTTAAACGGATGTGAAACCAGAAAAATCAATATGACGATATCCAGAGAGAAAACCTAGTGTACAGTGCTTTATATTTAATAAATAAAAGGATGCAGCTGAAACATGTTGAGTTAAAGGAAATAATAGTTATTAATAGTTTGCTTGACTTGTTAGAAATAATCATCCGATGCGAACACCTACGAATGTAACTACAAACAACTGCGCCTCGTATGCAAGTATTAAAAAAATAGTAAAAATAATCATATAGACGTGACTTCGGACAATTGAAACAGAAATAGAGCGACAAAAATAAGCGATGAAAATGATCACGATTAATATTTGATGCTCTTGTATGTAGAAACGAGATAAATCGACTAAAAATGTGCACTCTTTATTTTTAATTAATACTTATTTTAAAATTACAATAAAATAAGATTTTAATAAGAAGCAATTAAAAACCCGACATATAAATCGGCTAAAAATCTTTTAAATCTACTTAAATTAAAAAATTAAACATTATTTGTAGACTCACGTATAACAAGGATTTAGTTATTCGACTTTTTCTTTAACTCACCTGTAACACAAAGAAAATATTATAGTATTAGATACGCATTTAAAATTTTAAAATTTAACGATTCTAATTTGCATCATAAATTTGAATTTGTAAAAGCTTTACGATAACAACTTTTATTGTTTTTCTTCAATCGAATAAAGTAAATTTTTTTTACACCATTACAGAACCTTTACCATATATATCGCTTAAATAATAACTAGAGCAATAATAATGTCCTTGCGTTAAAACGTTCTATCTTATTTATACTTGATAAATTCTCTGTGTCATTATCATGTTAAAACCTATGTATTGTAATCTCTATCAATTACTACAAAAAATCTAATCGAAAGTGTCAACTTAAAATCACTGCAATTTTTAATTAAGCATACATAAATACAATTTCAAAAAATAGTATTATTGATAATTTATTTATTTGAAAAATTATATTTAAAATTATATTTCATTGTTCTGAGAAAATAAGTACTTTTCTCTTAATATCATATAAATCAAAATATGCCATTATTGGTTCGTACTACAAGAAATATTTAGCTGAAATTGGGGTCACTGCACTAGTTTCGACACTACAGTTAATATGTTCAAATACAAATGTATTTAGTACAATACAAAATTAGTAGATAAGTTAACAATAAAAAATAATTCATAGAAAATTATAATTGAATTTTGGAAATCTTAATAATTAAGCTTATAAACATGATGTCATTGATAGTATGAAATTCCGAAAAAATAAACTATACTATAAGATCATTATAAACAATTAATATTCCATTGATTTTGCCATTTTATAAATTAAATCATAACATGTAATATCAATTTTTTAGTACTAGCTCTATAGTCTGTATAATTATTTTATAGATTCCACGCTAATAATATTCAGTTCTCTGATTAATATTTATGATAGTTTCTAATAATTAACATAGAGACCAGCCAAATTCGGAAGAAACTTCATACGATGAATAACTGTTTTCACTCACTTGTAATACTTTCGTCAAAATAAATGGGCATGTTGAATAATTGTGAAATATCTCTGCACTGAAAGAAGAAACTTGTAAATGAAAGTGAAAATTAAAATAGAGGCCTCTAAATGTAAGCACTTGATATTTTCTGGAAAAACGAAATACATTGGAGTGCGTTTTCAATTCATCGTGTCGTCGTTTATACGATAAACAAAAGAAAAATGTCGCACCAGTTGACGCAGAAACAACGTGAACTATACAATGTGCACTTGGAGGTCCGCGATAAAAAAAGCCTCGCGTTAACTGATAAATAATTGTCGATGTCGTATGAACGAATCGACTATAAGATAAATGCCAATATCTTATCACAAGCGTAATCCAAGGGTCTATTTAAGTAGTTAAGAATTATCTTCTTTTATATTATCATTAAAAGCGGAAATAATACAATTATTTACTTTATTAGTTATGTAATTAATCAATATTTATAACTGAATAGTTAGGACCTTCAACAACTGATTTTCTTTTGTTGTAAGAAAACTATAAATACTAATTAATAAAAGTATATGTGTGACAGAGAGAGAGAGAGAGAGAGAGAGAGAGAGAGAGAGAGAGAGAGAGAGAGAGAGAGAGAGAGAGACAAAAATTAAGGAGATAGAAAAAGTATATAAATTTTAACTATTGCAAGAGCTTGCTTATATTACGTATTATATACAATATAATGTAAATACTATTTTCTACTTTCTCTTCAAAAATAGCTCACTTAATGCTATTTATTTAAATCTAAACTGATTTTATGAAAATTTATGAATTTTATGAAAAATGTCTTATAATAATTACGATTCGAATCATGTTTACAGGAATATATTCGAAAAAACGTTCATTACTTTATGGAACTGAAATTATTTTTAACTTCACAAATTTGCGTAGGTGTGTTATGTTTTATTTCACAGATTACTGGCATAACTAAAGTAAGTTTTTTATACGTTATACTTTTTCATATCGAGTAGATAAAGCAGCACATATGCTTTTTTATAATTGATTCGCTAAACATTTTACAAAAAAGTGTAATTGTTTTAGTTTCAGATAGTAGTATAATGGCAATGTATATAGAAGAAAAACAGTACCGTAATAATTAGTATCACAGTTCAATATCTAATTTTTTTTCATTGTATCAAATTTAAAAATTAACCAAAGAAGTAATTAGATGTGTACAGTTCTTAGAGTAGAATTACACCTTAAAAGATTTATCTAATCGTATATTGCTTTCATTTGTTTCAACTGAAAATCTTACATAGATAAGGTGAAGCGCGTAGAGTTTATAAATATTTTGTCAAACTCTATTCTCTAGTGAAACACTTTGCAAGAAATATGGAATGATAGTAAGTTCGATGAAAAAAATACTCAGATACAAGATAACGGATTATTAACTATAAGTTTTACAGTTTTCTAACTATATGAAAGTATTCAATACAAATCTTTTGCGAAAGACGCACAATATCATAATTTTTTCAAGCCCAGCATCATATGTCCAGATTTTTTTTGCACAAAATGCTACGCCACGAATTATCTCAAATTGGTATTGTATAATGATCCATGCCGCAAGTTTTGTACGAATATTTAAAAAAGAATTATCGATGCGATTTTTCAGAAGAAACGCAATATTAGTTATTTTAATCTATATAAACAAAGATATTCCTGTTAACAGACAATGAATTGTGGATGAAACAATTTTGAACATAGGAAATATACGTCAGAAGATTTAAATAAAAATGAGCTATAGCTATATGACGACAAATGTAATTTAAATAATAAGCGATATAATAAGAAATTTCTTGAAGTTCTGTATTTAAGTAAATATTGAAAAGAATTTTGTAAAGTACTTTGTTCTTTCAATAAAGTATAAAAGTTCATTTTATGCAAGACGATCCATCAAGGATATGCAACATTTAGATATTTAATTAGGTGTTTACTTTGAGCAGATAAACGCGAGTTATTATTATTATTATTATTATTAGAAAGGCCATTATCATTATTTTGATATCATTATTTTCAAATGATCATGATAGATTTTATTGAGCTGTAGCACATTTTCTGAATCCTCCTAATCCTTTTTCGAATTTTATTAGCATAATAAATGTCATTCAGAGAGTTGTGTGATTTTACGCGTGATATACATCTTGACGGTGCACGGAGGTATATTTTTCAAATAGACCCTATGACTTGGCTCGATCTGCGACAAAGTTTTTCACGAGATTCAGTTTTCATTTCACGTCTGTTCACTGCTAACGGTATTCAATATCACGTACACTTTCAATATGCAGCTTCTGCTCTTTTATTTTCTTATTATATCAATCATTTAAAAGCAAATTTATTTTGGTTTAACAACATATATTCATAGGCACTTCTATTGAAAAGTATTGATTAAAATAAGATGTACTACCTTTTTTGTACGAGGAATAATGAATGAATTTACTTGTGTATTAAGATTTAAATTGCAAGAAATGCTTAAATCACTCTGGAAATTTACTGCTTTTTAGCAATATTAAAGAAGACATTAGTTAAAAGAATTATATTCATTAAATGAACACGTTCGTTATTTAAACCGGTGAAACTTTTGAGCTCTGTACATACTCGTACATTGCTTCTATTAGCAGAGATTTTCATTTTTCTGATTTCTCCTTTTTTCAAGGAAAATAGCTAAATACTGACACAATAAATGAAAATATCCTCACACTATCTTAATCTTCACGATATAAAAACATAAAAAATCTTTAATTCGTCGAAAACTTTTATTGGTTGCTAATGCAAAAGAAATAAATGTTGACGCGTAGCCATAAGGCATTTTAACGGATTTCAAGGCCACGACAATAGCATATGCAATTCAGCTGCTCTCTGATAACCCAACCCACTTTTTAATGTTATTGAAAGTCATACGATTGAGATCAAACGTTAGACAAAAATCAAACAAAATATGTTCGTATGTTCACGAAGAAACAACTCTTCGCAACATAGTCACGCACAATAATTCGCTATAGTTCTCATTCACCCTTCTTCGTCTTTTTGGACTTCAGCTTCATCTCGTGTGCTCGTAAAAGGCGGAAAACGCACTTACACCAGTGGACTGCGATTGAACCCTGTCACGTTTTTCCGTTTTCCAGCGCGAGCGGGTATTTTTATTGCTGCCTCGTTTCTCGAGATCCGGAAGAAACGAGGAATTACATCGCATGCTTTTGCCTTTGATACGCAATTTCCCAAAAAGATGCGTCTACGCTCAGAGCATTTCGTTTGAGTATGCGAAGTACCGTAGAAACTGTGCGTAAATGTAAATATTCGATGACTGATAACTTTATATTACCGTAAAGCTGTTATCTCGAATTGGCAACATCCCAATGACCGACCTTAAGTTTGTTAACAAGTGAATTCTTCCGAATATTAGACAATCAGTTTTGACTTTTTACCAAATACAGTTAATTACATAGCAATGTTTTTCTTCAATGAGAAATACGTTTTAACCAATAGAAAAATTTATATTAATAAATATGTTATAATATAATAAAATCCGATTCGATTTAACTTTTAGGAACGAAATTCAAAGTATAATTCTTGTGAAAAATTATCTTTTGCAATCTCTTATTCGTCGGTATGTTTTTTTTTTTTTTTTTTTTTTTCCGAAAATTCGCTAAAAATCATTGATAGAGTAAATTAGCTTAAGAATAGTAATATTATTAATGAGAAATGTACACACCAACGCTTAAGTTTCGTATTAAATCGACTTATACGTATCCTTTCTTATAGATTTCCCGTAAATTTTGTCACCATCCAGTAATTTAAATAGAGCAAAAATGTTTTAAAAACCGCGTAATGCAAATTAAATCAACTTTAACGCAAAAATTAAAATCATTCGAAAAACCGAGCACCAAATTTAGGAATAAATTTCATTTGTACAAATAATTAAGCTTACGATAAGTAAAACGTACTACAAATTTTAAACTCCGTTCAATTTGGAATACATATTCGATGGTCTGCTTTTAATGCAACTACATAATATCTTGTAAAGGAAAAAATAATAATAAATAAATGCATAATACATCTTTCACGGAAACTATATAAAGTACTTGCAATATGTAGCTACTATGCAGTGTATTATATTAGCGAATGTGCATATATATATATATATATATATATATATATATATATATATATATATATATTAGTATATTACTAGTCTATTACATTAACATATTTAAATGGCTTCAAAAAAAAACAAAAAAACGACAACAATAATTTCAAGCGATAATATTCCATCGATACATTTTAACAATTAAAGATTCAATCAATATCGATACCACAATTTTCATATAACAATGACAAACTTTTTATTAAACTCATATATTTGAATTTGTTATCGAATAAAAGTATAATCGAAAAACTAGTGACATCGATAAAAAACAAGTATAAAGTAGAAATGTTCCAGCGTTAAACACGTTTGTTTCGTCATATCAGCACGAGAACAACTTCTAGGTATAATTTACTCTCACTTGGCGCTTCCATTGCACATTTGTTACATCATACAAATGTTCGTTTTTGCTTAATTTTTTGACACGATAGATGAGAATCTTGCTATTTGTTAAGTATAGAAAGACATTACAAAAAAGGCGATACTGGTGGAAAAGACTATTACTCTATTACTCTTGAGCGCACTTTCATGTCAAATGATACCTTTTCAACAGGACGAGCAGTTGAACAACTTTTACTCGATATGTAGCGTCGGCTAACGCTCAGCGATGATTTTTTTTAAGCAAAACTTTTTCTTTATTCGCACAAAAGCGACGTTTCGCGTTCCCCTTTCAACGTCCTCGCGATTGATCTCGAGTACTTGACTGAAGTTTGATGTACTCTGGCTTTCTAACTGTTGAGGATGTTTTCTTTTGGTGACTCTGTATCTTTATCCTATACGTCGTTACTTCGTTCCTCGATTGCTCTCGTCGGCAGATACTCGTCTCTTCTGTCGACGTCCCTCCCCACTGAACGACTCGCTTTTCTCTGGCCATTCGCCGAACGCCGCTAATTACTCCCTTTCTGCTTCGCGTCCGAAGACTAAACAATAATTTGCTCTTGCCGTGAACGAAGGAGAAGGACGAGACGTGTCACGGCGCCGGCAACAAAAAATTCTCTCCTAGCTAGTGCAAATAATACGTTATTTATTGCGACGCGCGCTTTTATCTGTGAAACAGTATTTTATATTGCAATTTGGTGCGTTATTGTTACGTACTATTTAAAACATAAAGGGGAAATGGTCACAGATATCGCAAGCGCCAGGAAAAAAAGGCAAATTCATGTAATTAAAAAAAATTAACGTTTAATAAATTCGTAATAACGTATCGTTTAATAACGTAATAAATTCACTTCATTGAATATTCTTCGATAAACATATTTTATTAGATAATTACAGTCTTTCTATTGAATCATCCAATTTTGGATGATTATATATGCAGATTTTATGAAAAATGCATATATACATACACGCGCGTGTGCGCGTGTGTGCGCGTAGGTATAAAAACCAATGCAAGAACATACGGGAACAACGACACAAATGCAGCAATATTGAACGTAAATAAATACATAAATTTCAAATAAAAAAATTGAGCATTTGATTGACTAATCGTTACGGAACGGTAATATGAAACTAAAGTAGAATATTACGCGACACTTGTACAAATTTTTATTTTTCTGCTAGAATTTCTTCTTTGATTATTGGATTCGTTATTAATCATAGATATAATAATGTTAATTTGATGTTTTGTAAATGATAAATTGTTATTAGTTTAATTGTTTAAAGTGTCTTTTAAGATTGACTTCTACTTTGAAAAAGTCAAATAAGTTATTGCTGTTACTCAAACAAAAATAATTAACAATGCTGTCGATGAATGATTCAGTTTGAATTTTTATTAGGTTCAAGATTTACATAACGTAAATAAAACATAACGTGCATTCACATCTGTAATTGAAATTTAATTAAACAACTTTGGGTGGATGATGCGATAGGCATTGAAAATAATAATCTTTTTTCGAAACATAACAAATATATGATTTGACTGTGATTCAAAATAAGTCGTTTTGTATCAATTATTAATCTCTTCAGTATTTGTTCTTTACCCATGTTGTCGTGCTATTTAAACTGCGTCAAATATTCACTACAAATGAACACGTAAAGGTCTTCTGAAATAAATTTGCCAAATATAGATATAAATGTTTTCAGTCATTATCTCAATCAGTAATTTAGCGATAGACTTGTTTCTTTTAACAACGAGAGCTTTATATTTTTATCTGATAGCCCATTATTGGTAGAAAAACATTATACGGTATAAAAAAATAAAATTTTTTGCAAGAGTCGTTTAAGGAAAGCAATTTTTTACAGTGACGACGAAACATGATATAAGCTACAAAAAGTAAGCTTTATAATATTCGAGGTCGATTTTGAAATTTGATTATCAAACATACTGAAAATCGATTGATCAAGCACGTTCCTTAGCTTCGTAAACAAACTATTATCTGCTGTAAAAGATAACGTTAAAGAGGCACATTCGGTATTGATTTTTTAAAAACTTCTAAATCATTAATATGCATTTGGTTAAATTATAATTTAAACATATACCCAGTCATCAAGTGAATTATTATTAGAAAGTTTCTCTAGTGGAATTTATATAATTAATATTAAGGCCGTTTACAAAGGAAATACCATTGTGACATGTGTGTTTGAGCGATCGTGCGTCACTCGAGCCATGAATTTCGGGCGAAGCGAAGGGATGCAAATTGAAGGAGACCGAAGAGGTGACCTTGTATTTACGAGTGAGCAGCGGGAATCCTACATTGAACAACGATTTAGACGCAATTTCGAGTAAACGTGTCGTGAAGATTGTTGTTAAGTAGAAGCACGTGGAGATCAATCTTGGAGATGAACTCTGGATGTATCATGTACGCAATGGTACATCGTCCGCTCTACGCCTAATCACAGAATCTTGACCCGCTATTTTTAGCGTAATTTCCGTGCTTGTATCAATTGCGCTTTAACGCGAACGCAAAAGACTCAGTTCTCAATGTATAAGCAATTTTCAGGAGAAAATTTTTAGGAGCCTGTCAAGCACAATCTGGTTATTACGGTAATAATGAATGACACTGACTGATGAACTTCGAACAGTTCGCATTAGCGCACAATGATCCCCATTTAAGACTTACCAGGGAAATCTTAGATTCGTTATTAAATTTAAATATGTTTTAGTTTCAGAAAAAAAAAAATTCAAAAGAAAAATACACGCATGGTTCTAGTATCGGATAATTGCAATATTAATATTTCGGTTTTAGTCAGGCAGTTTACAAAATAGGATTCATAACGTGCCAGTAGTTTTGGGAGTATAAAACATTAGGGTCTTTAACATAAAGAGAATTTAAGAGAAGCATAGGTCTACGAAGAAGGGTCTACGAAGAATGTAGAAAATTACGCAATAATGAGATAAAGAAACTATTTTTTTGTCTGACGGTAAGAATAATTAAATTGCGAAAATTAAGATGGAGGAGATACGTAGCTGAAATGAAATATGAGAGTAAAACGTAGGGTTTTAATGCAAGGAAAGGAAGAATATGAAATAATTTAGGTATTTAAGACGAAGATGGGATGACAATAAAAGTACAGTTAAGAGAAGTTGGGCTGTGATTAAGTATCTTGGATGGAATCATTGTAAAATAGGAGGAAACGATGTTCTCACGTTAAAATTATCAATTTTTAAAATCTACAAACCTGATAATAATATATGTTTAAAGTATTTGACCGACTGCTTAACAATGCCGAATAATTTGCTTTACAAGATATGATTAAAACGTAAGGCAATGAGAGTCTTTTAAACATATTTTCGTTACTGATTGTGAAATTATTTAGATTAGATTTTTAAAAGAATTGATTAATACGGTAAACTTGATAAGGTATTCAGAATATTTCAAAATAATTATTATATAATCAAATATGAAAAGCCTTAATTATATCAATTAATCATACCCTCTCAACAGTTCCTAAAGAGATTTAGTTAAAGGTAAGGTACAATATATATATAATTTTTCCAATATTATTATTTAAATTTTGAAAATGATACTTCCGTTATTTAAGTTTATGTAAATCTTGACACTTATTATCAGTGATTAATGATTTAACGAAAACTTAGAAAAAAATTTTTTATGAAATGAACACGTTAATCTGAAAAAACCAGACAAACGCGTCGATTAAAGGTGTCAATAATCGATGTTACAATTTGCTTACAAATGAATTTTTTACATATAAATATCCGAAACCTCATTCAATTCATTCGTCGCCAACCGAACGATAAGATCATTTTTTCATCGAATTGAGTTGCAAATGACTGCAACACTTTGCCGTACGAAATCCAAAGTATTTCTAAATGAAACGAGTGTGTCTGTCGATTGCCGATCACTGCTAAGACCATGAGTTTACCTCGATCGTGGGCTTCTGAGCCCGGGATGAGGTACGCGCACGGCATCGCCGTGATGCATGCAAGTATTACCAAAGCCCGAAATGGTTAAGGAAAGTTTATCGAGAGATGAGAGATAGAGCTCGAGGCATCGCCGCTTCTCGAACGCACCGAATGTGAAATTTAGGTCCGAATGTAGGTCCTATTTATAAGGCGAGGCTCATGCCAAAAGTGCGTTCGTGATTTTCAAATTCGCGATGCTTTGCTTTCGTTCGTTTGATTCGTTTTGATGGCGAGTTCTGTGGCATGGCGCTTCCATTCGTTTCTGCGAGTACTTCTGTCGTCATTGTCTGCGTTCATCTTCGCTCTCTCTATTTTCTGAAAAGCTTACAACGCTCTCTTGCCTATTACGCGCAAATTTCCTCTGCTTCATTGTTTTAGGAAACGTTTGCGACTGCTTTGCTTAAGTAGCATTTCTGTGTGATCTAGGTGTCTTATTGTTAATAAGAAGCGACTTGAATCGTTTCGTAAGACTAACTCCTAGAAATACGAGACGTATCGCTGCTTTTGAAACGGTTGTTTTAATAATTGACCGCAGCCAATACCGGATACTGTCTTTATGCAGGCTAACATTATGATTCTCTGGTGATGTTCCTTCATGAAATCGTTTACTTCTAGCCGAATTTGTAATCCAAAATGGTTCTAAAGCATTTGGTAATCAAAAAATTTAGAATTACTGTTTTTCTTGCTTGACAACTTAAAAAAGAGTGCCAAGTGGTTTAGCGATGAGTAACCAGAATCTGTAACAAAGCTCATCATTTGTCAATTGAAAGTCTGTTGTTATGTAAATATTACATAACATAGTTACAGTCAGCTACAAGTTATTCCAAAACCATCAATCATATTTTTACGGATAAAATATATTTTGGAAGGATACGGTCAAATAAAAACTAATTTAGTAAACACATATCTACCGACGACATATCTAATATACCTGCTAGAATTAGTTTAGAAATAGAAAAACACGTAAATGTAATTTACCCCGACTGCTGCATTTGAAATCATTCTATAAAATAAAAAATATCCCATAATGTATTCAGGATTCTTCTTGCACTTTTTATTACCACTGCCATTATAAATCCCATATTGCTTATAACTATTGAAGCTGCCATTAAAACCTTTATAGTATTTGGCGTCTTGGGTTACACTGCATATTTTGATACTTACGGTCTTATTCCAAGGATAATTTTGTATTTTATCACTATACATTTACGACACCGTGTTAACCAATGAATAATTCCATATGTAGTATTTGCTCATTGATCAAATACACAGTAATAAGTGAAATATAAATAATTCATATCATATATATATATATATATATATATATATATATATATATATATATATATATATTTAATTAATGAACGCTTATTGAATATTTCAAACTAATTTATAATACAAGCCATTAGATCTTCATTTATTAATAAATTTATTAATTGAGTATTTTAGAATAAAAGATAAATTCGATAATAAATGATTCCTTTTAATGCATCTGCCGTTTTTAATTTGTAAATTAAAAATAACCATTGTAGAAATAATGCTTTTTCGTTATGAGCAATAATTTTTAACCGATTCGTATGAGCAACCAGACGTACAGTGGTAATATTACACTAAGATATAATATCTTATAATTTATTAATCGTTTTTAGCTTTTTTATAAATAAAACAAAATCGATGAAAAATACGTTTCTGTACAACTGGTCCGCGTTTTAAAATAAAAATAAATAAACTGTTGTCTATATTTATAAGCTATATATTTTTTAATAAAGAAACTCAGTTAACAATTATTTATTAAAATAAATTTTAATACATAGATGTAATGTATTTGTTGTATTTTTATATATTAACTCGGCTAATTATTTTAGACTACCATTTTGTATTAAATTAATAGGAATATAATCGAAAATGCATGATTGCAAACAGTTTAATTTCATTTTTAACTTATTGATTGTAATAGTTCAGGGATGAAATGATGAAATATTTAATAATAAAAAAAATTGATAGATTTTATAGAAGTTTATCGCATTACCTCAAACATTTGAAATTAATAACTTACGTAATGCTTGACATTTTATAAACATAATTTTATTATAACTTTATAGTGATGCACGGGATTATTTTTTAGATTATTTCAGAAATAATAAAAGCAAAAAAATCAATTGAAACTTATACAAAAGTGTAGAGAAATGTTTTTCTTCTACGCAGCAACTCATCCCGAAAAAATGAGCCGAACAAAGTTTATTTAGGGCGCCATAAATTTTATACCGAAAAGTACTGCCATAATGGATACTTGGTAATAAACTGCAAAAACTGCAATTTTCATGTTTTTCCAACAGTATTTTATTTGCATCGACTTCTTATTTTCATTTAATAATAAGCTTCGCCTCCTAGCGCGCATAATATTTCGTGACCGCGTTTGCTTTTCATTCATATATTTGCAAAACGAATGTTTCAGAGGTTAATTAAAAAAATGGATGAAGGTAATATTAAATTTATTTAAAATTTATTTCAATCACTTAACTGTAATTACACATATTTGCTTATGTTAATCATTTACACATCTATCTCATGCTGATTCAATTTAATTTGTTATTTGTTTCATTTCGAAGATTATTTATAGATTGTGAAAGTACACATGCTAGCGAAAAAGATGATCGAAATGTTTTTCTGTAATTATTAATGATGGTCGGAAAGACACAGAGAAGAGGAAGTAAAAAGTTATCGACGCAATACAAAAAAGGGACACATAATTTGTAGGATTGTCATCGAAGCTCAACCCCTTATTTTAGAGTCTAGTTTTCTAATTGTTAGATGAAGAATATAATGAAGGGTATAATTATTTCTTAATCTAGCTCTCATTTAAATATATATCAGTAATCCTGAAGTTCGAGTAGAGTGAAAATTTCCGAAATTTAGAAAGTTATTGTCTTAACACATTGACAGATTATAATGTAGTATTAATTATAAGTGAAAATAATATATTAACAAATCCATATTAAATAAAATAAATTTAAATAATGCAATAAAAATTAGATATGATCTTCATATAAAAATACAAATATTATATGTCACAAAAAAAATATACATATTTATAATAATAATAAAAATAAAAAATAGTGCTATACGCTCCGTTATAATAAAGATGACAAACCATTTATTACGATACTATCTTAAAACTGACAAAGAGCATGTCCATTACAAAAGTAAAAATGTCGATGTTCAGAGTAGCTTGACTTCATGTATTTGTTCTATTCGTGTTCGATTTATCCGTATCTGATTAAAAGAGACTCTGTTCTAGTAATATTGAATTCCTTCAGCTGTTAACCAAAAATCAGCTACTTATTCTCGTATAAAATTACAATAAACGTCGTCAGTTATTAAATACAATGTAAAATGTATAGCAGAACATGTTCAAATTTGTGTTACAAGAAGAATTATAAATACATTTTTAGTCCATTTCAAGTCTTACATTAATTAAATACATGCATTAGAAGACAAGGCAGCAGAAGAACCATGAATTCTCGATTGCGAGCAGCAGATTACACAAATGTGCGCGCGATAGAGAGAGAAAGTATCGAGAGCAAGATAAAAGGGAAAGGCAACAGGCAACATCATACACCAAAGAACTCACACACAATAATAAAATACTTGCAGAAGAAATACGAAAGGAGGAAGCAGCGGAAAATCGCGATAAGGCGATAAGAGGCGTTAATCGGTTGATGTTGATAGACTCAGAAGCGAAACTTAAATGACATCGACGAGGCCAATAAAATTTACACGCAGTGGAAATTTGGTAAAATCCCATATGTAAAACTGTAAATGTCGCATACCTCAAGTATTTGATTATTAGTTGATTGGTTGATCTAAATGATTTAACTTGCAGCAGAGAATTTTTAAATTTTAAACGAGCGATTGGCTCACATTTGAATACGTTCAGCATTTTTCACAATGAAATCGAAATAATAATACTTTTATTATTTCATTCGCTATGAATGAATAACTTACAAAGACTGTATCATTTACAATCCAAAATTATAAATGCTGATTCACATAAAACTTACGAATATACTTTCGTTGATAGATGATTAACTTTTTCAGTAAAAAATATTTTTCTGATATTATGAGTGTAAATCAAATTAAAATAAAACAATTTAATAAATAAATGGAAATTAAATAGTTGGCACGTTTCGAACCAATGTCAGTGAACATAGTACATGTTTTTAATTGTTTTAGAGGTAAAAGTATTACGATGCCTTTTGTAATACCGTTATCCTATTAGAATGAATGTAAAAATGCACTTTTCAGCAGAATCCTACGCATGAGTAACTTGAGTAACTCGCTTTTTGTTTATTTCTTTATCTCTTTTATAAAGCTTTGATGTATCCAGTGCCTACAGCTTTTTCTGCTTATCTCTATGCTTATAAATCGTCATTTACTTTTTCTCTGACATTTGAGCATGCAATGAGATATTTAAAGCGTTGTAATGTTAAATGCAATGTGAACAATACTACGAGTTTCTGAGAATTTCTTATTGAAATACGTAGTTCTATATTGTCTTAAAATGTAATTATAAATGAATAAAAATAGAGAACGTTCAATTGCGCTTTAAAAAGCTCGACAATTATTAACTTTTTATTAAATTTAATTTTATTGCTATATATTTTCATAAATATGTTGAAAAACAGAAGTTCTAAGTATTATATTAGTTTTTTTTTTTTTAATAGTGAAAAAAAATCAGAAAAGCACTTTTTTCTATGAATATTTTGAAAGAAATAACTAAGTTAATAAGCTACAGCTTTGGTTATTAATGCAAATAAGAACTTACGTTTAAGGTACTGATATTTGTTGTTAATAATAATGAGTTTTTGGTTCCTGCAATTAAAATATATATTATTTGGATTTAAAGTAATTAAGTTGCTTGCGTTATTACGTAACTTAATATATATATATATATATATATATATATATATATATATCTTAACAATGCCTTATAAGTGCAGTAATATAAAATTTATAGCCATTAAAATAATCTTAAATAATGCTACAGAGGCTAACAAAATAAAAAATACCTAAAAAAATTTGCTTAACCATATCTTTTGCTTTTTTATAAATTAAAATGTAAGAATAAATAGTCGCTTCTCCCTCAATAAAAGTTCACTTTTCACGTTTAGGTATCATTTATACGAAATGACTAATTCAGTTCCACTAGAAACAGACCGATCTTACATTCTTACTTTTGAAAAGCTCGCTTACTTTATTTGCTTAAAGTTACGTCACCATCATATTCATTACGTTTATTACATTTTGGTAAAAAGTTCCCACGCATGTTGCCTTTACTAGGCTGTTGTATTTTTAAGCAAAAATAGCACAATTGACATTAAACTAATAAACGCGCTAATGCTGCAGCAGTTGCTTCTATAACTTTATCTTAATATCATAGCTTATTTAAATGAAAATGAACCCTTCGAATTCGCATATTAGTGTATGAGTAGAAAATAATTAATTGACTTTTTATGCAAATTAACTTGAATATTTTCATAAGAAAAATAAAACATTCATCTATACATCTATTGCTTCTTTATCTAATAAATTTCGACGAATTTTATCACGTTCACGTGTTCATGCACTATTTAGAAGTATTCCTTATTTTTCCCATTGCTTATCTATTATATTACTGGCATTCAATAAAAATAATAAATATCTAAAATATAAGTATTTATATACAAATATAAAAAGAGCAAATTGCGTGGCAGACATACATTCATATTATAAGAAAGCATATCGCTCTAATCTGTTTCCACATTTTTAGCCATTATTATTATAATGTCACTTTGTGCAATATAATTGTTGCTAAATTTAGCAACATAGACGTATCAACATAGACGTATACTATAGGGAACCGTTAGAAAAGTAGAGTCTCGCAGTATTGTTATAAGTCCGCAGCGTATTTTTTAAATTTTATTAGGTCTATAAAAAAACATTTTAAAATCATTTTTACAAGGTAAAAATAATGTACAATGTATATTACTCATATTATAATAATATACTTGTCATTTAATGTTCTTTGTACATGGTTCTATTCATACGAGATAAACTTATCTACCCTAGAATTGAAATACATTTCCGTCAATGGATAATGTGCTATGAATTAAATTGCGTGCTTGCGAAAACAAAAGAACTGCTTACGTTAAATGAGGTTAAGTAAATAATTATTGAGCAACGAAAACGAACTACTTCGTGTATTTGACAAGAAAGGTTGGTAGTAATACTAGTAATAATATTAGTAATACTGTAGAGACAGTGTAGATTTGAGATTTCATATTACTTCAAGCCTCAGCAAATTATGTGCAACAATACATTTATTTAGTTATTATTTTCTCTATTCAGCCTGTCATTTTTATAATGAAGAATTCATAAAAAATTTTAATAAAATCTTAAAATAATATCTGTGGAATCTTCATTATACGATGAGTATTTTTAATAAAAACAATTCTTTCTTTTTTCCTGCCTCTGGTGTAAATGTAAGTTTAACCAACGGTGCAAATTATTTACACTCCGTGTACGTTATACGCGGGCTCCATCTCTATCGGAAGTTAGCTCTGCACATGCGATACGAAATGTATACACGATATAAAAAGCGTCTTCAATGTTTCATTTGACCATAAAACATTTTTTATCGCAATAGTAAATTTGCCGCAGAAATATCACAAAAGAATCGAAATCTTGTACTCGATTGCTTCACGAATAGCAGCTATTTCATGCGGCATACTTTTTGACGGATGGGTCGTAAATCACAACCATTATTGAATGAATCTTCGACTAAGTTTCTCTCGACAATATATACGAAATACATAATGAACGATAATCTTGATCTGTTTACATATACACCGATTATAGTTTTAGGTCTTGTGTCCTGTGCGTCATATTTCGCGCTTCGTATCTTGTATCTCACGTTTTTTAACGAAACAAAGTCACATTTTTCTAAATTCCAATTTTTTTTTTTATATCTAATGTACGCAAGAGTTCGTAGAAAAGTAAAAAAGAAAGGTATCTTGAAACCCAGATTACTTTCTAGTAGGGACATCGGGAAAACATTCATGGATTTTTAAGCGCATATATGACAGCAAATAATTATTATGAGTTTCTGAGAGCTGTTCTACATTTTTCG
This sequence comes from Wiebesia pumilae, assembly GCA_018907045.1. NCBI lineage: Eukaryota > Metazoa > Arthropoda > Insecta > Hymenoptera > Agaonidae > Wiebesia > Wiebesia pumilae. The sequence continues at coordinate 2,064,051 of JACCHZ010000033.1, forward strand.
CTATTCATTGATGGCCATAAAGTGGCTGTGCATTCAAAGAATTCTTCTAGAGTTGCTTTCCAGTCGCATACATTCCAAAAGATGTAAATCGAGCAACTATTATTCCAGTTCAAGCAACAAGATTGTTTTACAGTTTAAAAGAAAATTCACATAAAACACGAGCACTATTAGATTGTATACGGGGATAAAACTTGAAAGCAGCGCTTTCGCTATGATAAATGAAAAATGTAAAACAAAAAAGGGATCACCGACCGCGTTAATAACGTTCTATTTCCGTGTCTCCCGCTCAATTACACCTCGTTTTTTTTCCTCGCGCTCACTCGCTCACTCACTCTCTCTCTCTCTCTCTCTCTCTCTCAAACATCATTACCGCTGATTCGCGAATTATCTGCCCTCGCACAAGGACGCGTCAACGTTGTCTGTTTCGCTACCGCACTCTCCTATACCTATCTTTGATCTTCTCCAGCGTGGTGATGACGACACCGCAGCTCTTATAATTCTCCGCGTTCATATCACACTCACTCTCTATTCCAACCGCTTGGACACATTCATTGTTTCCCATGCATGCCAAATCAAGCAAGCTCACGGTCTCTTCGGGAATTGCTGTGAACGTGACGCACGTTTGAAAACGCGCACGCACTGCAGGATGAACAGCGAGACAAAGAAGAACGGCATGGGAAACCATGCCAGAACAAAGTCGAACCGTGGGGCGGAAGCGAGAATTCAAAATCCGTGTGTGGGTAGACGTCGACATGGTTAATTGCCGAAGCGGTACTGCACGATGAAGTTTTAAGCAAGCTTCACGAACGAGAGCGCTTTTCTTCGTTGGAAGCCTTCAGAAAAACCTCTCGTTTCCTCTTAACTGATTTGCCTTAAGCTGAATTCGCATTTTTTATATTAAGCGTCTTGGAGATTCGATTATCGGAACAAGCGCAGGCTTTCCCCGTTAATTAGGAGAATTTGCAAAAGAGCGAGACTTGCTTAACGTAATAATTCAATTTTCCGGGAACCACATGAAGCAAACCAAAATCAAGCAAGGAAAACCACGCATCACTTTTACATAAAAATAATTTCTCATATCTACCAAGAAAAAATTCTGTATCATGCAGGGGTTACTCCCGCAGGAATACGTCTCTTCGTGTTAATAGCTACTTAGAATTTGAATACCCTACACTAGACTTCATGCGCTATAGTAAAATATTGGATGGTCGAGTTTAAACGCGGAGAAATTAAATTTATTTTTAATACATACTCGTTCCCCGAGTTACGTAAACTACAAGAGTTACAACTATAGCCGGTTCAGTTATTTTTAAAAGAACTTATATACGCTTTGCTATGTAAATCATTAAGAGCGACAAATAAAAACGACCACGGCCTGTATCAGTCGCTGCTTCTAATTACTTCTATTTATATTCAAAGTGAGCACGAGACAATATATGCCAGCCGGTAATACGCGTGCCTGAGCCGCGCAGTCGTATAAAAGCCGACTGTGAAATTCATAAAGCAACGCAGAAATATATAAAAGAAACCCTCGTACGATAGTCGAGGAGCCACCGAATAATCGTGGAATTGTCCCAGCAGATCGCGACAGACGTTCGATGTAACGTGTGAGCTTCTGACGATTGTTACTAGAGTTTGGCACAACTTATTAGATTGGTTGGGACCACAGGGGATCGTCATCGCCGTCGGCGCTCGATGGATTTGCTTTCGCGTAAACCTGACCTGATGCATGGATTTGCAATCGCCCGATGTGGGATTTCACAATCCGCCTCCTTGAGTGCGTACCCTAGAGAATGGGCAAAGGACTCGGTTCGTGGATGTTCAGCTAGTTAAGGAAATGACTACCCGGGAAGTTACATATAAGTTTCGCGATAATCGATCGTCGCAGTGAATGAGAGCTCGTAAGATATTTAGCGGACGTTTTTATAATTAGGTTGATGTGCTCGTTCCAATAGGCTAATGAAATTTATTTAAGTATTTTTGACTCCTGTTACAATTGACAAACTGTCATGTATGTGAAAATGTCTATCTGATGTAACCAACAGATTACGAATCAATTATTCAATGGTAGCGTAAATAGATGATACGTTTTTTATTATACTCTGTTCTATTGACTTATACGACGTAAATAAAAACATGAACTTTTGTTGCATCATGCCAAATTGTTCTTGTATTTTATATGGATCCAACGGTATATTTCTTATCAATAGTACACGTGTTTATACATCAGTTTAGTTGTAATTACAATGTGTAATTAATAACATTTTCTATATTAGGGCAATTTTCTCAATGTTCGATTATAAAAGTCTTAACAATTTAAATTTACATGTTGATTAACATATGAAATAATTTATAAACCACAACTTTTTAAATTCTCATATTTCAATTACAGAACATTTATATTTTTGTTTTATAAAAAGCAATGCAGATTTATTTACGGATTTAAACTGTAATATATTTGACTAAAATATGCTTTAAAATACTTCACTATTATAAAAAGAATGTATCATTTAATTTAACTGCATTCGATAAAAACACGATTGCGTTTGAAGCCTTTAACTTAAAAATATTCAAACTTGAAACAATCATAATTTTATATTAAGACTGAGAGAGAGAGAGAAAGTTGGTAAATAAAAGAAATTGTAAACATTTATAGATTTTTTCTATATGTAATTTATAATGCAATATTTTATTGTATTCTTCAAACTCAAAGAAAAAAATAGAAATTTTTAAGTCTCGAAAATTTTATCTAACTCATCCATATAAAATAATAAGAAATCATTTTCAAAGTTCTATTGTTGAGTATAATTAAATGAACATCAATTTCCAGTAGAACTTTATGAGATACAAAATGTCTTAATCAGTTTCCAATGAGCAGAATTAAGAATGTATTAAACTGTAAAACATAAGTTCATATTATTTTTCAAGCTTTTAACTTCTTAAAAAACTTTAAAACTTTTTATGAAGAAAATTGATCGATAATTCTGAATTAGTTTTAAACGTTATAATAATACAGTTATTGAAAAACATATGACGAAGAACCTTGAACATTTCGTACTAAATTGAAAATTTTATCTCGAACTTAGAATAATAACAGATAACAGAATCTATTTTAATAAAATTTCTAACTTACTGGCACCGAAGTAGACGAAATCTTTGTAGAGCAGTTGCAAATATAAATTCTTCAAAATTCTGATATCTGAAGCGAGCTACGTGACTGTTACCTTGACAACACTTTTGTTCTTTAGAAATATTTTGGTGTCAGATGTGTGTAGATGCATATATACGTAAGCATGAATATACAGGCTTACGTAAATGCATACATAAGCGCACGCGCGCATGATAATACATTCTAGTTTTTTCAATAAGCGATATTCCGATAATTAATTTACCACAAATATCGAACAAAGCGCTAAAATACTATTTTAGAATGTTGTAGTTTACGAAAAATTGAAAATTGAACAATGGTCTGAGATTTCATATTAACGATAAATTAAGGCACTATTAGATAATTCAATATCAGAGTACTATTAGAAAGGTTTAGTAATGTGGCTATTATCTATTAATATACAAAGCTGTTACTATTTCAAATGAAACCTATTTAATAAATTTCCTGCGAAAGTTTAAATCTTTCTTTTATAATGAACATTAAAAAGAGCGTACAAACAACACAATTAATAAATACTCTAGCGGTGCAATAGTATGACACGAGCAAGACTGAAATCGCCGAATATCTCAGCTCATTAAAATCATGACGGAGTAGAAAAATAAGAACCCTCAAGAAATACACGTTTTATTTTTATACATAATGTCAACTTGTCATTGACAACATTGGAAACTACTGCATACTTAAAAAAAAAAAACGTGGATAAATGGATGAAAATCGACTACTTTCTCTTTTTATTTATGTGTTCATACAACAGATCCTACTAAACAAACAGCAGGAAAGGTTGGCCATGGTCATTAATCCAATTCGTCGGGCATCCTTTTAGCTTTCAATAATTTGCGGTATATTGCAATTACTTTGAGATGGTACTTTTCCGATACAAAAACGCAATTACGCGGTAATAATTTAAAAATATCATCGCGTTCTAAGGATTTGTATTTGAGGAATAATCGAAGAACATCGTCGTAGATTCGGGCAATTAATAATTCTGGCAACGACTCGCATTCCTTCTTTTTTCGCACAATGTTCTTCTTAAAATTGTACGATAAAAATAATATTTACAAATTATTATTTGAGCTTCATTATTTTCTAAATAACTTCGTTTATTGGATTTTTTAATCTGAACGTAAAAAGTAATTTATTCTACTTAATAAAATATTTTAATATATTTACTTTTTATGTACAGATTAAATAAATGGTTATTAACAACTTTCAATTAACATACAGATAAATGTAAAATAAATGATTGTATCAAAACTTACATGGCACATTATAATCCATAAAGCAACGATTCTGTAACTCACCTATAACAAAGAAAAAATTAATGATTACCTATTAATTTAAATCAAAACATAATATAAATCAAATTTAGATATGCAATAAATTTTTTTCTATAACTATTAAAAAAATGTTGCGGGCATTTTAAGGCTCGAAATATGAAATACCGCGATCACATAGAAGACCAAGTTTGAACAAGCAATTTAATTAAATTAGTAAAAAAGAAAAGAAATATCAATGATAAATCTTTTAGAGCACAAGCTAAGGTAACTTGATCGCGGAAACACACTTGATTCTTTTAGCGTGTGTTCGACTAATTCCTTCTGCGCAGAAAGAACAAAGATGTAAGGCTCAATAAAAAAACTTTCAGCCAGCAGAGCTACTCAGTATGACTTATCCTTCTCTGAGGACAATTAAAAAAGCGCAAAAACCGTTACTCGCAATAACTTTTCTGAGCGAACGAGAAAATCGGCAGCTTTTCCGCAGACACACGCACAAGTGTTGCCTTCTCAGCAGGGACGATCACCCATTCGGGAGAAAGAAAGAATGGTCTCATCTCACCTACACAAGATCAGCCTGAACAAGCATGGCTGCACGAGGAGCGCGTCTTTGGGGGTACGTACCCTCGGGAAAAAGGAAGTCGCGGTTAGGGGCGTGTAGGGTTGCGTATTACTTTCGAGGTCGATGCCCCGACTCGCTGATCAGCCGAGGGATGTGGCGACCACTTCGAAAAGAAGCTTCTCTCTCGTTTACTCTCGCATTTTCTCGTTCTCCCATAATTATCGTACTCTTTCTCTTTCTGTTACCTTTGACTAATTGCTTAACTTGTGTGTTCATAACTATCGAGATTTATTCTGTTGAGGAAAGGGCGCAGACTTGCCCAATTCCGTTATAAAGGCCTCCGGATGTGAAAATGATCGCGTGCCATTTGGACAGTTCGCTTCAAAAAAAAAAAATATATATATATATATATAGATTACGATGAAGACATTTATCAAATAAAATAAGTATAAGAGGCTCTCGACGTTAAAACGGAAAATGCTTTAGTTGCATTCGTAAATATTCGCTTGCTTTTTAAGCGTATTTTTTCAAAAAAACGTACAAGTCGCATGAAAAGATATCACGAGTTACAAGCTTTTTAAAATATAATCAATTTTTTCTTCGTCTACGAAATATATTACTTTGGTAGACAGTTTGATATTTTTATGAATTTCTTTTCACAATAAACTCTAATTTTCTATGTACGATTACGTTAATAAAATATATTCATTTATTGTACTACGAATGAATCTCCTTGCAATATATTTTCTAGTGTTTAAAATAACTTTATAGCAATATAATCCTAAAAATATCTTCATCAGATGTGACTACTTGTAATTAGAGATGAGTATACTACGGAAGAACATGAAGTTACTGTTAACAAAAATTCATTTTTGTAAATCTAACACAAATTTAATTTAAAATTGTTGAATATAGAGTAATATTATTATTAATTTTAATTATAATTCATTACTGTTCACCTTTAAAGTATATTCGAAAATGGAAGTCAAACGTATTTCACAAATAAAAAAGAATGTTCATACAAACACGTTTTATATGTTAATGCATGTTAACACCTTTCAAAGTTCTCTGATTACTTTTACGTAATTTTACCTGCCGATACAAATGACGTTTTCGCCGTTAAAATATGATTTAGAAGAGAAGAGCTCGAGATCTTTTTGAAAACATCCACTCGCAAAAAATAAGATTCAAAATTTATGCGATAAAAGTTTAATTGGATTTTTATTCTTATATAGGACATTCTTCTATTAAGCTACCAAAATATAATTCTATATCAAATTTAGTTAGAATGTATTCGATGATTTAAATTTTCATAAATTGACGCTCTTTCTTCTGCATAATATTTCCTTACACTGTGCGATACAATACTTATAATTACGTGTTTCTAGAAACTAAGATATTACTTAAATTCTTATGTTATATTTCGAAACTAAGAAGTCTAGATTATTTTTGGTTCTCTTATAAGAATTTAATTTTTGAAAAATGATCTTTCTTTTATACTATGCAGATTATAAATATTAAAATACAATAGCTATAAATTTAATTTACTTTCAAAAGACATCCTACTACATTAAAAAATTCCTTCCAATTGAACAAAATATAATTTATATCTGCAAATCGATAATTATCATGGATTTTTATTAATGTCGATGACTATTAAATTAAAAATTATAATGTTACATGTGAAATCAGTCTATAAGCTAATGCATACGTGTAACACCTGTATTCATGGATTTTTTAATCCTCTTTATAAATAAGCTGTTCTAAATTTACTTTATAATTTAATCATTTCATTTTTACTCAATTTATAATTAAAGTAAGTGGTAATCGAAATCAAGGTTAACCATTTTTAGTTCTTCTGTTACAATTTGCTAGTTTGCAGCGTCATATTTATATTAATCCAACGAGTTAATAATTATGCATTAATACTCATATATTTTGCAAATTTAAAAGAAGAATTTTCGAGAGATTAAACATTAGTTTCCATCTATCATAATATAAAAACTAAGTTATTTAACTTGTACTTGTGAAACATGGTAAGGAATCTTCGCAGAAATATAAATATAAAATTAATAATAATATTAAAATATGTTCATGGAAAATCATTCGTACATAAATCTTTTGATTTTTAAATATCAAGTGATAATTATAGGGACATATTTATATTTACTGCTTTCAATGTTTTCCTGACAATACTACATAGTTTGTCAATAATTGTTCTATAATAAGTAACATTTGTTAAATGTATTAGGCGCGAACAAAGATTTCAATGACACGTCATAAAGGGATAATAACAAGTGACAAGAAAAGAGAAAAAGAATCGGAATGCTGATTGTAAAAATTGAAGATCTTCGTAGATGAAACGTAGTTAAAACTTAAGTAGCCTTACTGGTGGTAGATCTACCTTTCCCTTCTCTCTCTTTGCTATTTACGCTCGCTAACTGTCTTTGGTTTTGCCGTGTGTAAATTCATTGATTCAGATTGTTCAGTTAATATTCATTTTTGTATCGGTGCCTCGCTACTGTTGAAGACGATTGAAGTGAAGACGCGCTATTAAATGGTAAGAATTTGAATTTTACGTAAAAACGTTAAGAACATTATATCAGAATAAGATTTTCCTTTTTATGCTCGCCAGTTTGAATGTAAAGTATTGCACTCTTTAGAATTTATTGATGGAAAAACAGTTTGTTTCCAGTTTTATATAATACTGAACGTTATAGTGACTCATAGTTTTATTTTTCAGTTCATTATATGAGAAGGTTGTGGTGAAGTTTTTTTTAGATGAACAAAAACTCTTCTTTAGTGCAAACTCTGTAATTTTTCATAGCATTTTATTTTTTACATAAATAAAACTTGATTCTGAACGTGGGATACATTCATTAAAATGCATATGCCTGCATTTTTATTTAAATCTGCGGTAATGAAATTAGTTTGATTAGTCTTTTCTGCGTTAAAATAATAAAATAATACCTGATTAATTAATTACTTTCAATACGTTCCTCTTCTTTATTAAAGTTTGTTAGACAATCTTTGGTAAAACTCAAGTCCAAATCACTACGAAAATGAATACTCCACTTACTTCGCATTCTGATCTTTTAATCAGTTGACAAAACCATATGTAAAAAATAATAGAAGTTTGCGCTTCTCTAACTCCTTCCTTCTTTAACTCCTAGCCCTCCTCGCCTTCAGAGGATAAACTCGTTAAACGAAAAGTTTTATTTGAAAAAGTAACGGAGAATTCTTTTAAAAAAAAATGTATATTTAGCTGGATAGATTAGTTAGTCTCTTACAAAGTCTTCTATTGTGTCCAAATGCGAAACCGTCATCGAGCGGTATGAATCGGCGTCCCGTCACGGAAGCGCGCGGACATATTGTGAATCATTCGAGCGATCCAAGAATGCGAAGTTGAAAGCGGCGGCACCACACGGAAACAGCCATCTTCTTAACTCGAAATGAGATATTGAACTACGCCGCGTGCGCGAACACGTAAACGTTTCTACGGATTGAACCAAGTCTTCGGACCCACTCCGTCTTTTGGAGCGAGGCTCCTACGACACTCGATTGACTCCCACCCTCCCTGCCTCAGACACACCTATACTCTAGAGGACCGCCGACGCGGGGGTTAACGACTCTTGTGTTGCACTCGTTTTCCTTCCCACGAGAATTTACGAGCCTTTCCTCCAGAAGAAATCGCCCGATCTGCTCCCAAGGAGCGATCACTTGGGATGCGTTTCTCGCGTCGTTGTTATTAATAGCCTGCTTTGATAGGCCCGCGATTCTCGACTTCCCGGGGTTCGCAACGGCCTCCTAGAACGCAAAAGCTGACGCGGAGCTTTCACATTTCGCTTGCAAATGGACTTGACCATTTTACATGCTCCAAAATATTTAACGTAAAAAGAGCACTTTGTTCCCCTTTTGTACGACAGGGAAGCTAAGTAATTTTTGTAATCTTTGAGATCTTCACACAGATACTTTCTACTGGCCTAAATGCACAGAATTGACTTTATAAACCATACAACGCAGAGACATTTACATAAGTTGAAAGGTTGAAAGAGTGAGTTTGGGATGCTGTAATTAAAGCACATCGTGTAAATCCTGGAATCGACTTTAATTGACGGCATTTATTTGCACAGCAGTCTTCGTAACATCTTCGTAATTACGACGAGGTATTGGAGCGCGATGAAACAGTTGGATTAATTCGGAAAGTCTTCGACTTGCGTTGATATCCTTCCGGAACCGTGCTTATTAGGGTGCGTATTAGATGTGGTGTTTGCCCCCTCCCACCGATCGATCGGCGATCAGCTCATTTAAACCAATCGAAGGTTCGCGAGGACATTGATCCGGAAGAGGGACGCGTGGGTGGACTCCTCGGATATTAGTTATCGCAGTGCTACCCCCATTCCTTTAGCTTTCTCATTGCATTTGTTGCGTCTGGGAAACAAGTACGCGCGTGTACACGACCTCCTGGGGATGTATCGCTAGAAGATATATTTATGGTAATATGCCAAGGCCCTTTAACTTCTAAAGCCGTTTCCTGGTATGCGTACCTACTTGCATTACGAACGTAACTTTTGTATGTCCAGTACTTTCTTGCGTTCGTCAAGCGAAAGTAAGAATCACTATCAGCTTTCGTAACTAACGTTTATAGTATTATGACTTTATGATGATTTATAGGAGTTTATATTAATATATGTAGAATAAAAAGCGATTAGCAATGTTTTTTGAAAAAATTAATTAATTTTTAATTAAGAATAATTTCTAATTATAGGAAACATATTTAATGTAAATATTAATACAGCGAGGACAATGTTTTGAATTATTAGTATTATACGTTTCTTATAAATTTTTTAATACTGTTCATTCGATTAAGTAAAATTGTCAACTCTTTCCAGTGTTCAATTAGTAAAATTAATAAGTAGAATATATATGTATATATAACTATGCATATCTATAGTTACTCCAATGGTTAATAATGATGCTCCTTTCAATTCCTTTAAATCTAATTTCAGAATTCCTTTTTTAAATCATAATATAGAGGAATATTAAACCCAGAATCATCCGTTGCACACGTATTTAACGGACATTAAAGCTAATGCTAAAAATATGATGAATTATAAGGTGATAATTGTTATTAATTAACGAAAATCATTAAAGCTTACTTTGTGACAGTCTTCAGAGGCAGTTTATATCGTTCGTTAAGAATTTAGAATAATTTTTTGTTGAAACATAAAAAATATTTGACACCGTTCAAAAAAAAGAAATACATTTTTCTTTTACGTAGGATAACATTACCTTTAACTTTCCCATAAATTTATCCGAGAATTATTATCTAAGAAGAGTTTGCGATAGGAGAGACAAAAATTGTTTCTCAGTAATTTGAATTTATCACCTTAATGTAACTGTTTAATAGCACATCATTTAGTAAAAATACTCTTAACGTTGTATTAAAAATGTTTCAGTTTCGAATTCAAGCACCGTATTAATTAAAACGTTGAAGACGGTAATTGCTATAATGAGCTAAGTGCAATTTTTCAAGAAATTTTAATCATTGAACAATGAAGCTTAAATTAAAAAAATTTGAAATAAGTAGCTTCTTACTGTTCAATAAATATTTTATAGTTTTTCATTTGAACAGTTCATTAAAGTACATTAATTTTTAAAAAGGTCTTTTGTTAAGGTAAAAGCGAATATTTATGCAATAACAAGTTGTTTCAATACAAACTTTTTTTAAATTAAAATTTAAAAAATTTTCTGATATAAAGTCAAGTAGAACCACTATAATCTCAATAGTAATATCGATTCGGAACATTGTCAAATTCGTTGTTAAATAGAGAAAATCGTGTTTATTCACACACACACGCACGCACGCACACGCACGCACGCACACACACACTAATATATGACATGCGATAATTGTTACAAATAAATTATCGTTTTAATGTTTAAATATGTCATATTCATATTTAATTTTTATTATGATATTATGGCTGTTATATTGCAATACTTCTTATTTAGAATAGTAATTTATATATTTATATATAGTGTTTTATAATAATTGTAAACTTTATTGCTGTTAATAACATAATTTATGTATATTTTAATGTTTTATATTACATTTCTTATGTATTAGCACATGTACATATCAGGAAATTCTTATATTTAATAATGGTGTACTGAGAGAGAGAGAGAGAGAGAGAGAGAGAGAGAGAAGAACGATCGTCTGCGAGGTAGGCAGAAAGTACTGGGAGGAAAAAAGATAAGTTGTAATTGTTTTCATTGTTGCATTATTTCTTATTGTAAACATTTTTATTTCATTTTCAATTAATGTACTATTTTAATACTAGAGCGAATAGACTATAGTTTTAATAAAAGTATTATAAATCTATGATTACTCTTTTTCGTGTGCTAGTAGACTCAAAGTAAACTTGTGTCGTTTGTTTATCAAAATAAGCAACGTTGCCGTGACGCAAGATATACGATCTATAGATCGACTCTGGAAAATCTTTGATACGAGCTTGAGGAGTTAGAATGTCGCCCTGCTGAAGCCTTTCAATGTGTGCTTAATATGTGTGAATGTATGTATACTGACGCTTGGAACAATATCGACCGAAAACTTAAATTTTCAAATACAAAATTTATCCAAACGCATGCAACGCAGCTCTTATATTTTGATTTATTATTAATATTTAAGAATAATTTTTTTACGGATGCATAAGCGAAATCGTTAGTTGAACTTCTATTTTCCATAATACAGAAATTTTTACCATGTTGTAATATTATTAATTTTTGTATTATTTTTATTCAACTTTCAATTAACTAACAATCATAATAATAACCTTTAGCTACCGTATATTTTGTAAACGTACATATGAGATATATTTGTAGTATTTAAGTGTCTCTTACAGATTTTCAAAAAATAAATTTATTTAAACAAGTTCTTATAAATTTATATTTTATTTATACTTAAATTTTCTATTCAATAGCTAATATTGTATGCAGACTGAAAATCTTATTATTTTGTTTAACCTAATTAATTTTAGTACCTTTGCGTTATAATTAGATTTTTTGCGTAAAATTTAATAACTTAAATTATTCATATAACATTTCAATTTACATATTTTCTATAGTCACAATATTTTGAAACTGTTTTACAACAATATTGCTAGATCTTTATAATTATAAATTCGTCTATTCTCGCTCGGATACACGAATTTGTTCATCTCCGAGTTTATGTATACGAAACATCTTTTCTAAATCTTTTAACGGTCGAAGTAATGTATTTTGATCACTTGTTTCCTTAATTGCAACAACTCTGTAAAACTGACTTATATAATTTCTTTATCTAATCTAATGTATTAAATTTATGATATACGCAATAATTATGGATTAGTGAACACTTCACTAAAAAATATTGTAAAAAAATAATGCCTAGTAATAGAAAATCATCCGTCGATTTGAATCCACGAATATTTCTTTTTTTTTCTAAGACATATATTTGTCCGTTTCGCTCTTTTAACGCCGTATACCTTATTGCTTATAATAACTGTTTAATAGGAGTTGCAGATTTTTATATTAATGATTTATGTTTCACGAACAAAGAAAAACAAAGAAAAAAAATTAGTTTTTCAAGAAAAAAATAATTTTTCGTGATCATGAATGGTTTAATCAAACAAGCATGTGTACACATGCTAACGATCGCGTATACATAATTGTTTTAAATATATTATCAACGTAAATGTACAGAATCGTATCTTTCAATTAATTTCTTTCTAATGAAATTATAAGTGTTATAATGAAACAATTATAATTTATAAACTCCATATCTGAAAATAATTTAATTTATGTATATTTAATATTTATTTATAATTACAATATTTATTATATATTGACATTCATTTCTCATATGACAAACATATGTAGATGTGAATTAATATTTAGATAATTTGTCAGTGGCTTATTGAGAGACGAAACGGGAAAGAGAGAAATGAGAAAAAAAATGTCAGATTAAAATTCTTATATTTGTACAATATTTAACAACGAATCCGTAAAATTTTTAGTTTGTTGACTCTTTGAATATTAGAAATAAAGAGTATTTACATTAGTAGCCATTTGTCTATAAAATAAGCGACGTTGCCGCGGCGCAAAATAGAGGATCAACGTAAAAACCTCGTAAAAATCTTCGAACCCACGAATCTTGCGGAAATCGAGTGTCGCTTGTAACGCCTGTCTATGAGTGCTACACATATGTGAATGTTGCATAATAGCCGTTTAAAGCAGAATCGGTCGAAAATTAAATGCATAAACTTTTTCTCATTTTGCAATTAAACAGCAAATTATATTTCTACAAAAAATTAATTTTATATTTACAAATAATAAAGCTAACCTAGAACTATGTTTTAAAATGTTTTTTAATTCCTCTTTAGTAAAACTTTAGTGTTCTGTACTCATTAGTTGTGTAATTATATTTTTCAATTTTATTTTATATATTCCATATATATACCAAATTTATTCGGTTAGTGCGGAAAATCTTCATTACTAAAATAAAAAAAAGTACAGAAAGAAGTTTTGATTATATATATTTTGTTGACAGAATAATCAAAATTAATAATGCTAGAATTTAATTACGTATACCATTCAAATAGTTTATTATAATATATTAATCATTTCAAATCAAAACTAAAAAAAGTTTGGTCGCAATACTGTATCATCTTTCATATGTTTTTTAAAAGCCTAATTTTATTAATATTACCAAAATTGAATGTTTAAATAAAAGTAAGATCATTAAAATTTAAAGTAACGAGGGATTTTACACTTAATTACATGCTCGACTAAAATATTTAACATTATAATTTAAATACTAATGTACGTGGGCTTACATTTAAATGGCTGTTATCAAAACAATATTAATGTCACACCGCCAGAGTAGAGAGGCTGAAAAAGTTTGATCCGTCACATACTCATCTGGAGAACCAAAACGAATTTGAAGACATGTTAACCTGATTATTTCTATATTAATGTTACGTAACATTTGTACGTCTATGCACACGCACGCCTTAAACAATATGTATACGGCTCCCCATATACACATGTGTATAAGCGTGCACAAGCATTCAAATTCAACGAGCACTAAGTTCCTCGCCAATTTTCGAAATTAAATTTTGTGTGGCTATTTGTTATGTAAAAAGACGTCGGAATATGAAAAAACATTTTGTGCAATGTTTTTGTGAGAGTTGTTATTAACAAATATACGGCTCCCCATTACACACGTGTTAAAGTGTCATACGCATTCAAGTGCAATGGGCACACAGTTCTACACCGATTTTTGAAATGAAACTTTGTGTGTGTGTGTTTAGTACATAATATATCATCGGAATATGGAAAAACATTATGTGCAATGTTATTGTGAATATTGTTATTACATATTATACGCGTTCCATGTGCTTATACGTACAAGAGTGCATATGCATTCAAATGCATTGAATGTGAAGTTCCTCGCCGATTTTCAAAATGAAACTGTGTGTCTGTTTGGTATGTAAAAAGACACTAGAAACTGTGGAATAAAATTGTGGCATTCTAAAACTATAAATGTATTAAGTTATAAGTTATAAGTTGAATAAACGGGTATATCATGTGGTTTTGTTTAACAAGTTGTACAACAATGTACCGGATCGAATTAAATATTGAAAAAATATAAGTTCAATTTCATTTTACATAGGGAAAGATATTCCGAAATAAAATTTTGTGGGATCCCATAACTGTGATTGTTATTAACAACAACGTACAGTATAAGCGCGTATAAAAACGATTTTTTCTTTATTTAACAACGAATTTGACAATGTTCCGCAACGATTTTATTATTAAAATTATAATTGTTTTACTTGGCTTTATATGGATTTATAGGAATGATAATCTGAAATAACATTTTGTGGAATTCTGAAACTGTCTTTGTTATAAACATTTTAGTAAACGTCATGTAAAGTCATTGAATTGCTTATGATTTTGTTTAACAGACTGTAGACATTGTTTTCCATCGATTTTTGTCCATCGAAATTTGTATATTTTTTGTAATTTGTATGAATTACGATATTCTGTAATGATAAATGGTAATATATACTAATTTAATAATTAATATGTTGTAGATATACTGTTACGCGCATAAGAACTGGTGCGGAATAGTGTTGTTAAAAACAATGTTTCAGATGGATTTTGAATACGAAAATTTTTTTACATATAGTTTTGTAGGTACTTAATATTAAACGAAAATAAAATTTTTGGTTATCCTAATAATTTGTTACTTATGATTCTTTTAATTGTTTAACCCCGCTGTAAGAGTGGTTTTTAAGGATGGAAATGATTTTTTTATATTATTAGTTAATTTTATGAAATGATTAACCGTTTCCAATTGATTTTATAAACAAATATTCATTTTTAAAAAACTTCAATTTTTGTTGAGACTCAACCGGTTGAAACTTAAAACTTAAAGTTACGTTATATTTGTGCGATAATTTTTGAAAAGTTATTATGAATTGATATAAAATTTCCATGACACATGATATTAAGGATATTGTTCCTCATTTATTTTAAAGACATATTTCGAAATATATTTTAAATTACGTCTCAATAAAGAGATATTAATGATAAATCTTTTCTGAAATATGTAATACATAGGTCTTTATATAAATATAATAATGTAAAATACTAATAATGTATTATTAGTAACTAAAGATGTCAGTAGCTGATTCCGATAACAAAATTAATGATATAAAAATCGTAAGAATGATGATATTCATCTTATAACCCTCTAGTTTTGTGAAATTAAAAAGGAAGTAAAGAATTATCGATGAAAGGTTAAAACTTACTGAAGTATTAAAAATTCTCTATCATATAAATTAACCTAAATAAGAAGAAACTAATATTAATGAATATGTGTTAAAATAATCAAGCGATAAAAAATATAACAAATATATATAAAAACGTAACAGACAGAAAATAATAATTTCCGTTAAACACCTTCAACGTCGAAATTTCATAAGAAAAATGACGACTCTTCGGAATTTTAACAAATTAAATTCTATGGATGTGATTTTTACCGTTCGTTCTAGGTTTACATTAGAAAAAAAAGAACAGTACCTTTTCGAGTATCGTTAAAATTATAAAGAGTCGTAAAATACGGAGAAGCAAGGTCAAAATGAACCATCCACGTAAAACAAATGCATTGTGGATAAACCGTACAAATGTTGTTTGTGCGTATTCTATAATGCAAGTAATACGTACGTGAGTACCTTTGTGGGCACAATTTTGAATTTTGTGTGTACAAAAACTGCAACACTTCGGAAACGACAATAATCAACTATGATCGAAATTATTTTTAAACATTACCCATTTTAATTTTCTTTTTTATTTATCATTTTATAAGTCGATTAGCTCAAATTATGACCTAAGGTTAAAGCAGGTATGCATTCATTTGGATACACAGCAAACCATTTCGTACGTGCGAATATTTTAATTAATAGCACGTTAAAAGATTTTATGTAAGCTATTCAAAGATGTTCATGTGGTAAATGAAAAGTGAGTGTAATCAATGAAGCTTTCTTAAGGTACTCTATAAGTTCTGATTTTACACTGATACTATATTAAAATTTCTTTTTAAATATACGTTTTCAATATTTTGCATTTAAAAAATATTGGTGTATTTAATGTATACAAAAATTTTGTAAAAATAGTATGAAAATTTTTGAATTTTTAGTTAATTTGTATAACGTCATATTATAAAAAAATTGAAAAAATTATGCTTCGAAAGTATAATTAGAAAATTTTATTGATATATTTTAGAAAATTAAAATATGCTGTAATTCAAAGAGTATATCAAAGCGAAAGAATAATTTTAAGTTATTACTGTTAAAAATAGTAGTAAAAAACATTGTTTGTTGATGTAAGATCGAAGCGTTGACTGATCGAGAAATAAAATAGCGAAAATTAATTAACCTGGAAGCGTTAGCTGTATCAATATAACGAGATGATTATAATGGGAATTGAAAATTCATTATTGCTTTAAAAATACAAACTCATATTTCAAGTGACAATTGACAATGTTCTGGAAAATAACACCCCGTTAATTTAATAATGACAAATTAATAAAGGGATTGCTTTTTCGAGTCATTCGGTATTGCGTTGTAAGATCTAGTCTTATTTATATTAAATGTACGAATTTTTTTTAATTGAAATTGATTCATTAAGACACAAAGCTCTGATAAGAAAGATTCATACGAATAGGTTGATTTACTTTTTCAGTTATAAACATAAACATTTGTTATAATTTTGACAATCATAATGTATACTCGACACAGGCAGCATTATTCATAGCGATCGAAAATATTAAATTATAAATATAAAACTACATAATAAAAACTTTGTAATAACGAATCTTTACAATAAGAAGTATAATAAAGAAGGTAAAAATAAGTATTGACGAGTGATGAATCCATATTTATATTTCTAAAAGTTTTTGAGCTTACCGGTTCATTTTTTTCGTAAAAAGTCTTTTTAAAGACGAATATGATGCATTACTAAAATAAAAAACGTACGAGTCCAGTATTAATCACTATTGTTTAATTTTATTGCAAATAATTTTTATGAAGATTTGCATTTTCATACATATGTAATAGATGTAAATAATTTTGACTTTATTGCTAGTACTAGACTGGGACGAATAAACAAACAAGGAAGTTAATTAAAAGTTGTATTTTGACATTTATTTACAGGTATTGATAATTTTCGTCCAACTACGCAGTACATACAGTAGTTAATTCTCACGCTTGACCCGGATTCATCAGATTGGTAATGGAGTTGCGTATTAGTTCCCAGTTCAGACACAAATTCTGTTATAAGAGAATATGATTTGTCACTTTGTATTATGTTAAAGAAAAAATCATCTCGTAAAAATTAATTTTCTAAGAATCTTAAATAAATACCGATTTCTTTAAATGTAAATCAACTTTGTCTATTTATCTCTAAAAGTCCAGCAGAATGAAACTGAAAAGAACTTATGAAATCAAATGTATTGCCCATCACAGGAATAATGTGTCAGTGGCGATCGATTTCTCAATCGTATATTATTATTATTAATAGCTCACAAAGAAAAACCTCAATGACACATCTACTTAATGGCTGCACTAATGAATACATTAAGGAACAATTGAGCGCAAGAAGAAGAAGAAGAAGAAGAAGAAGAAGATGATGATGATGATGATGATGATGATGATGATGATGATGACGATGATGACGACGACGACGACGATGATGATTAAGATGGCAAAAAGAACTAGCGAATCTGATTTGCGTCATCAACAGTTCGAGGGAACAAAGAGATGAAATGAAACGAATAGGAGGAGAATTGAAGGTTCAAAGAGAAAAATAAAGATCAGAGAATAAAAGAAAATAGAATAGTACGTATATTTCTTTAAAAAGTTTCAACAGAACATTTTAATGGCTCAAGAAGGAAAGTCGATTTTCGATTACGCACTGTACCACACTACAGCATTAGGTTACTTCTTACGTCAGATGTGCTATAAATAACATAAAATATTTGTTAAAGATCGCTTTAAATGAAATACTTAAATTGAAACTGCATAAACTTTTAGGGCAAGATGCCGACAATGTGTAGGAAAATATGAATTAGGTTAAGTTTTATCTTTGCATACTTGTAGATTATTGAACATACATGTTGAAATGGTCTATTCATTGTTATGGTCTTTTAATATTGTATCAACCGAGTGCATTTTACATATTTTACAGTAATGTAGAGACTTTTAAAATTATTCATACAAATAAAACATGTTAATAAAACTACTTGCTTTAAGAAATATGATTTATTGAATTCTCATGTAATATAAAACATTAATCCTCTCAACGATCGATTTCTCGAATATTTCGTCACTTCATTTCGACGATGACGATTGGCAGAGAACTGGTGAAAGTTAAGACAGTGTCCAAATTTAGATCTTGAAATTATAACATCTAATCCAACATTTAAGTTTAATTTAACACATAGATTGTAAATATGTTGATTCCAATGATAAGCAAATTAACGAAAAAATTAGTCTTGTAATTAAATAACATAAACAGGGCAGAGTTAGACAATTTTAAGCTCTATCTATACGATATGAAATAATAATTAAATTTTCATCTACAATTTAAGTTCTACGTTGGTACAAAAAACTATTCGATAGTAACCCACACGTCCTTCTCTTAATAAAGGATCTAAAAGTCGTTGCTCCAAACGATAATAATCTTCTCGCGAATTTAGTTTACTCGGTATGGATGATAACATTCATGTAGGGAAATATTTGATTCCTCCTGTATCCGTGGAAGTTTTCATCGAGAAAGTCGAATGAAAGGGGACGCGGTTGATGGATGAAAAGTCAAAAGCTTCAGCGGTCAGCGAGAGAAACGGAAGTGAGGGGAGGACGATCGCACAGGATGTGCGAGTCACGTATGTCGCTGCTTGTTTCGTTGCCTTTTATTAATGCATACGCATATTCCCTTGCGCATCAGGGATCTCCTTGGCATCGCGCACTCGCACCGCTATGTTTTATAAAGAGCGACTCACAGCGAGGCTCTTTTTCCTTTTTTTCCTGGTGCTTTTAACGCTTTTTATGAATTTGTGGCGAATTGCCTTCTACCAACAACATCGGCGGTGTAACAACATGGCGATAATTGGTTCACAAAAAGTTCGAATGTTGTTATTAAATGCTTCTGTACAGACCTTTACTAAGCCGATTAGAGCTTTGTAATGAGACTTTTATATAATTTCATGCGATTTGTGCTGCTCATCTTTCAGCTCCAAACAATCGCATTGCCTACATTATAAGCACATTTCAAGTATAAATAGAGTTAGTTGCCAAAAAAAATTTTTTTCACTTTTAATGGTAAGAAAGGTTGTAGCTGAATCTTTCAAATATAAGGAAATCTATTAAGCTGCCATGACAGCAAGTATTAATTTTCTTTGTCCGATTGCAGAAAATTATATTCTTCGCTGATTATTAAAAATTAAAAATAAAGGATTGATTTGAATGAATCATTGAGCAACGATTTATACGTAATTTAAAAAATAAGCGATCGATCGACAATTTACCTAGCAATCAATCAATAAATAATTTCAAAAATCCGCTCGATGATTAATTTTCTTTCCTCCGAGACTTTTACCTCGATGCTCAGATTGTTCGCTAATTTAAATAAATAACATTATTAAAACGCTATTTATTATACATCGACCTTAGCTTTGTCTTGTTTACATTAATTCATTATTTGCATAAATAAGCATTATAGAATCTTACGTAATCTGTCGCGTGCACGAACTTTATCAATAAAGCACGACAATTATTATCCATTATTTATTAGAGCTTCAAAGCATTTCGAACAAATCCTTTCCTCATGAATGCGTCATTAATTAGCAGGACATTCTGCGTCGAAGCATCACTGCTTAGGCTTTGTATGTACTACTATTTCGTGGATAAGAAACAAATCTTACAAATAATGATATAAAAAATACTTTTAACATTTTAGAACACATTGTAGCTGCAAAAATTAGAGCCTGAGCAAACCTCCGACGGTTTTTATGTTTTTTTTTTTAAATCTTAGCGGTAACTTTTGGATCGTCGTACAAAACTTATTGATTTCGTTACAAATAAGGTTTCATTCAAATTCAATTGTTTCACTCAAAACAAAATATATGAAGTAGACATTAAAATGAAATAGAGAACAATTTTGAAAAATTATTTAAAAGATATTTATAATCATAGATTTATTTATCTACAAAATATATATCATATTTAAGATACGTAAATTCTTTTATTTTACCTAATATAATTTTCCTTTGATTCTGTTTTTCATTCCTATGAAAAACCTTGAGAAAATCTTACTATTACAAATTTCAACTATACCGTTTCAAACATTCACTTAAGCAATACTTAAATTCAGATTTCTTCGACTTTTCTTTGAAAACAATTTTAAATACGCAGTTTAGCAATTTTAAAAGTAGCGCTATAAAGGCTCTTTGCAGCTTTTACATATATTCTCATGTTTGAACAAGTACATATTTTGTTAAGTGTAATTCCAAATATTCGAACTTGAATGGTAAAAATATTAAGAATGTAAATGTGAACATTTTCTTAAATCTTATTTAATATTGCGAATAGATTTTTGTTCAAAGTAGATTTAAAATATTGCTACTTTATCTCGATCAGGAGTACAACCAAAATTTTGATATCTTTTTATAGTTCGACAAAAAATTTTATTAGAACGCCACTATTTTATTAAAGCTGAACTGTCGGTGTACATTTTTATATGTGAAATACAAAGTCGATGGTTAACTTTATCTAAGAATGCAATTTTTACAAAACTAATAACTTAATGTTCTTATATGCTTTCAAGTAAACATTAAGAATGGTTTCAACGAAAGCATCAATAAAGGAAAACAATTCCTTTCCATTTTGGCACAAAAGATATGATTTTATTTTATAATCTTATACGTTTACAAGAATCTTTACATCTTTTAAATCTTATTTGAAAAGTTAAAGCACTAAGTGAATAATTTAACTTGTCAACGCTGAAAGTGCGATCCGCTTGACAATGATTATTATTCGCAGATATTAAAGATTCTATAGAGGTCCTAATTTTACTTTCAAGTACAGGAAAGCAGAATTTATTTAACTATTTACATTTCACAATCTTCCGAACGCAGATTCACATCTCGAATACATATATATTTCTTGTGAAATAAAAGCCAGAACTCTGATAATTAAAATAGCAAACATTCGCGATGTTTCCTTGTGCGAACACTCACACGAACATAAGAGTAGAACGTTTAACAGCAAAATTGCAAAAATTTCAAAGCGAATCGTACATTGAAAAGAGTTTAAAATAGCAACGAAGTGCTGCCGTGGTTCACATATTGAAGTATGA
Source organism: Wiebesia pumilae (assembly GCA_018907045.1). Lineage (NCBI taxonomy): Eukaryota > Metazoa > Arthropoda > Insecta > Hymenoptera > Agaonidae > Wiebesia > Wiebesia pumilae. The sequence continues at coordinate 2,086,018 of JACCHZ010000033.1, forward strand.
AAATATTTGTTAACCGTGAGAAATCGTATGCGATTTTATAGGAAATATTTACGATATTGGGTATCAACATTTCTATTGGTCCAAAGTACTTCTGTCTGATAATGTACGTACAAATTTGTGGCGTTCAAAAAAAATTCGTAATCAATATTTGTAAATAGACGATTACATGTGCCTAACTTTAGATGTTAGTATAATTCAGGTTTATAGTCAAATTCTTAATTTAATTTCAAGAAAGAGACAAGCATTGTTCATAAAGAAGTATTAATTTGCTTTTTATGAATAATTTACTTTTATTACGAAATGATGAATGCAGAAGATAAGTTTCAGTATCCATTAAATCCTACTTATTTATTTCGTAATGCAAAATTATACAGTGAAGCATGCTAGTGTTTCGGTAATTTCTTGAAGAATATTGTATGACACTTTCGTATGTGTATGACAATCTAAATTAAAAATGTAAAATCAATATACTGTTCATAATGTGTATTCTACAAAAAATGATTTTTTTTTCGTGGCAAATAGCTACGAGCACATAGTTTTTAATATCATAATAAAACTATTTGCTTGTACTTAAAACGCAGACAAAATGATTTCATCTGGATTACTAAATTTATTCTAACGTATTCATTTTGATAGCCTAGTACATTAGTAATCTTTAACTTAACGTTTAGACCAAGTTCCTCATTTTTATTACTGTATCTAAAATGTTCTCACTAGAATACATTTTTTAAGATGAAAAGACATTGTTAAGTTGTACTGTAGTTTAAATAAAAATTAATTAGTCGAAACAAAATTATTGTTGTTATAGTATGTGCTGTGAAATCGCCTTGAACATAAAAACAGTGTCATTTATTAATCTAATTTTATTTATCTAATTTCTAAATTGAATATTAAATTTGTATTATTACTAAGGTTACATTTTCTTTCAATAACAACAAGAATAGAGTTTTTTTTCACTTAGAATAGATTTTGAAGTTGCATCTTTAATTTTAATTTAATTTCTGTAAACACGCCGGACTAGAGTATAAAATGCACTCTAATGGTTATTTACTGTACTTAAGGAGTAAAGATTATGCTCTTAAAATAGTTGATATATAAAATTAGAATTTATTATACTTTCGACAATGTATATTTTGATATTAGCACTATTCAAAATTTGATATAAATTTACAATTTGAGCTAATGTATAACTACATTGTAATTGCACCGATAATATCAATATAATGGGCACGCTAATACTAACACGCGCAAGCTTTATTCTATTTAATAAAATTGGTTGTCACAGGGGGCAAAAAGTAAATGTTCGGATTTAACAGACTTACTAGAACGATAAAAGGCCGACTTTGAGCGCTCGTAGAAATATTAGAACCCCGTCTGTGGGACTATTTTTATTTGAACATCTCTCGAACAATATCGAAACACCGAAAAATATTTAAGTGTTCAAATTAACTGTAGTGATATTAATTACACGTTAAACAACGAAAATGCGCAATATTTAATCGAACAAATTTGTTGAAGTTTATAATAGTATCCACTATTCCCAGTACATTAATGTCATAATTTTCAAATATATTTCAAATTTTAACAGCATGTAAACAAGACCAAAATGTTGGATACTAAAGTTTTTTTCTCCAAATGTTTTGTTTTGTCGATTTGTACAAAGATTAAACTAGAATGACACCGAACACGAAACTTGGCACATTTATAAACAGCCTATTCAAAATACTCTAAAACAAATATCTCAGGGTGCTGATTAATACGCTTTTACTACTATACTCTAAGAAAAATATTTCCTGATCAGCGTCTGGTACGTAATCAAGCTCAAAAATCAAGTCTAAAGCTTAAAGAAAAGGAGGAATAAACGACATTTTCAGCAAGCAGTCGGTACGAAAATTTTTTTTAAACTTTCACCTATCGGAATCGCATTGAATCGCTTTTCATTTTATTCATAACTGACTATTCGTTTTTACAAAGGAAGTCGTCCAAGTTTCCAGATTCTGGAGGCTTCACATATATACGTGCAATTCAACTCGCTGGCACACGTAAAAACAAAAAACAAAAGAACGGTTGAGCAAGGCATGCAAGAGTCGGAGAAAGGCCTTCGAGTTAAGTTTAATTGTAGTAATTTGCCTCAAGAAAATCGGCGATCCCGCTTAGTCCTCGTAATCGCCAGTAGTTCCTGCTGAGGGAAGTCGCAAAGAAGAGTATCGCGACCGTCGGTAGGAACTCACCTGCTCTCTCTGGCGTCTCCTTTCTGGCCCCGGATATGACCACAGGGACGGGTTGTGGTGCTTAGAAGCCTGCGAGAGCTGGTGCTCTCGTCCGGCCGACGAGCGCACGAAAACCGAACAACGCTTTAAGCGCGCCTATCCACCGTGAGAGAGAGAGAGAGAGAGAGAGAGAGAGGTTAAAAAACTCCGTTCAAAGAGAGTTCAAAACTCGGCGCTGCTCCGAAGTGGCTGTGGCGGCAGCGGCGCTGAGTAACGGGAAAACGGAGGAGAGTCGCGCGATCGTGGCGCAGCTGCGCCGCGCACGCATATCACCACGAAGAGCACCGACGGTAGGAGGCGGGTAAATTGGCGCATCGGGGCAGCTGACGGACCAACTCGTCGTCAGCTGAGAACACGAGCGGTGGGTGGGGATACCAAGCCCGGAGCACAGCAACAGCGCCCCGAGACAGAGACACACGAGGACGACAAAGAGATAAGGATTGCTCCTGCATACTACGTCGAGTTCCTGGAGGCAGATCGGGACAATGGCGCCTGGAGCATTCGTTGATCGAGTTGATTGTGCGGACGGTACGACTTAGTTACAACAAAACTTCACGGAAACGGGAGAATGCAACAAGATGCAGCTATCAAACGTGAATTACAAAGTTGATGGACTCGCGACTCTTGGATTTTGAGAGATTTCTTTGTCACATGCAACCTAAGAAAATTAATTATTAGAGACTGCCTTATCCGATTGTGCCGATTTTTTCTACTTATAAGAACGTCAACGTCTTACCGTCTCGCCTTCTTGATTCAATCGTGGCGAACTAATCCTATTTCATCGGCCATTATTTTTATATTATATTATTGCTCTAAAAATAATAATTAAATTCTGGACTCTAGCAGTGCCGGAATTAACATTTTAATATAGTTTTAACTTTTGGCTTATTATGTATAATATTTTTTTCCATTTTTAATAAATAATCAAAATTTTTATTACATTCACGATAAACACAATTAACTAAAATAGTTTTGTAATTGACGATACGGAGAATTTACAAACGTTAAGGATACATCGCCGTTAAGAAATATATATCGTGTTTAAGTCGACTTCTTTAAAAATTAACCTGTCTTTTGGATCAACGAAGCAAGGGAAGCGTCGAATGAGAAAATGAGAATACCGTGTTGCGCGTTCCCAACTTCCGCCAGCGATCGTTTGACTGTGATTGGGTCCATCAACCGCTGATCGACTCAAGTGCATCTCGGCAAATCGATAGGACGGATAATACATCGCATCTTGACGTCCGCCTCGACTCGCCGTACAAAAGAAAACGGCCTCATTAGAATGCGTGGCTCGGCCTTCGTGAATAATCGAGCGCGTCGCGCGGGAGCGCAGGAAATTAGAAAGGGCGCCGTCAAAACCGAGCGCTGCCGTTGCGAAAGCGAAAGAAACATTTCGCTACGCGGAATTATGTAAGAGCGAGCGCGAACCCGTGGGGAAGCGTTTATCGCGTTATCTGACCAACCTTCCGACGTCCATCAGGGCTCCCAATCGGGGCTCTCGATAGCGACCAAAAGCTCGCCCGAGATCTTATCCGTTCCTCGCACTCAACCGTGGCGGTGGCGGCGGGGGGGGGGCGGCGGACGAAACACAGAACCAAAACACAGCATCCGAATCCGAGCGGATAATGCGTAGCAACGCGAGTGCGCGCTCCTGCCTCGGACGAAGGAGGGAGGACGAGGGAGGATAACGGATCCTGGGGGGTCCGGGATGCAAGCGCGGGCAGCTGCGTCCTTCGTGTCAATGGCACCTGCGTGAATAAAATCTCGAGCGTGGAGGCGCGGAGTGGGGATCAGAGGCGTCCGCGAAACGTTGCGCGCAGGACAAAGCGACCGTGTAAACCACACGAAAATTACGAAATTACACATGCGCCCCCTGAATTGCGCGCACCTTCGATTCAAATCAAACTTCGTTTCGTTTCGTTGTTTTTCAACGGTGTTATCAGGCTGGCCTCTTTGTTTACTAGGCTGCCTGAAACGAGGAGGTAGCGCACGCGCGTCACGCGAGGGAGCGAACCGCGCGACACGGACAGAAAAAGACCGAGAGCGAGACGGAGAAAGGGCCCCTGGAAACAAGGGCACGAAACTAAGCTACCGTTGGACACAGTCCGACATCCTCCCCTTAGTTGTAGGAGCGCGTATGCGTTGCGTCAATAGCCTAATAACGAAACCTGTGTGGCGCAGAGCAGGCAAGAGTCGACTTCTAGGAGACTGGACGTCGCTTACCGTCTCTGCTGGAGTGCGGGTCGGTGAGACAGAGAAGGGCAGCACTTAGGATACGCGCGCGCGATCATTGGGTGGCGACGAGGGGAACATCGATCCATCCATCCGAAGCGAGGCGCGGAAGGTGCTTACGCGTACATGTGCCTCAAATGCGAGGGAACGGAATGAGTTCGCGGACGCCCTCGACAATACGAGATGGAGCGAAAACAGAATCCTGCTCGAAGTGGAAATCGCAGCTCGGATACGAATGATCAATGATCCTCCGGGATTGCGCAATTATCGCGCGGAGAAGAAACAAAGAGTACACGGCCCCGAGATAAAAACAACAACAGCAGCTTCTTGGCAGCGAGTGTGGGTGGGGGGAGGAAGACGCGTGCCACTGTTTTCGTCGCTGCACGAAACACCCGGACGGCGCTGAGCCGACGCAAGCACGCACGCACGCACGCACCTCCATATGCATCCGTGAACAAGAGCCGCCGCTGTTGCTGTGCAGCGGATCACGGTTCGGCAGCCAGGCTGCGGCAGAACCAGGACCAGCGCCAGCACGACGACGACGGCAACGGCGACGACGAGCCAGGCTGTTGCTTGTCCGATCCTGCGTCCTCGTGCATCTCCCTCGGCTCTCGAAACGGCGTGTTCGAGTCCGCACCTGGCCTCCTGAGGCCCGCTTCCGTGTCCCCGTGCGCGTACGTGCAGGACGACGGCGACGGTGTGGACGAAGAAGACGGGGAGCGCCGGTCGTGGCCCGTCGATGTCGGGCTGTCGTACCGACCTGGAGTCACGGTCGCGAGCTTCCTGATGCGACAACTGTAACGATGACGACTATGACAACGGCGATGAGGATGTGCGTACTCAGTTCTGAGAGCAAAAAGATTGTGTTCGAGTGCGCGGAACTAACAGCTTACGAATCGAGCGCACTCCTCCAACGAGTCAGCCGAGTTACTGATGATCGTCGTCGCAGTTCTTCGATTTATTTCGCCTTCTATACTCTGTCTTCTTCTCGTTCACTGCTCGCTCTCTCTCTCTCTCTCTCTCTCTCTCTCTCTCTCTCCCTTTTTCTCCCGCTCTCGCGACACCTACAGCTGTGTAAGTGCATGTGCGCGCGCTCTTACTTCTTCGTCCCTTTCGCGCCCACATGTTTATATACATATCTATATTCACATTAAAGAAAATGAGTTTTCTATCTTTATCCTTCTCGCCGCGGAGTTAAACACATACAAACCGTCTTGATATTGTTGGTTTGTTGCTATACGAGGACGACCTAAGTTCGATCGTGTACACACGCGCATTAAAACGTATGCACGAACGTCACACTCGCATACATAAATGCATATGCGTATCATACATGTAGATTTTAAACACACGATGGAAAATTTAACATGTTGTAAATATTAAAGAAGTTATGCAGATTTTACGTCTCACATAAATTTGGAGTAAAAAAAACTTCATTCCCTAAGTTAGCCAAAGAGTAACGCTTAATAGGTTAAGATTCAATAATTGAGTGCAATAATTGGTCACCGTTCAAAACACATTGAATACAAATTTTATGCTAGAAACGTCAATGTTATTCTAAGCTGTACAATTCAAAGAGCTGGTAGAGAAGCAACACAATAGAGAAACAAGAGTTTTGAATAAGTTTCAAATCATTCTTTATGAAGATACGTCGATCTCACTCTCTCTCTCTCTCTCTCATTATACGGATGGACGTCTAACGCGCGTGCGTGTACACGATTTAAAAGAAAAACAACGATGAGACGTCGAGAGGACGAAGAAACAAAGAAAATGATAGTACGACCATTCTTAGCTCTTAGCCACGCTTTTTATCACGATTTTATTGCACGAAGTTACGTTTATAAATTAAATAATGAAATAATTTAAAAATATATGTATAAATGAAGGAAAAAAGAAAGTGCACTAAAGAACACGAAAGGGAAAACAAAAATCAAAAGAAAGTTTAAGATAAATACAATGTAAAAGGAGCAGGTGATTCCAGTGTAATGGCATCCTAGAAGTACTCAAATCAACCACTAGAGAAACCCCAATAAAAATCATGTATGCGCAAGCATGTACGTGACAAACTATATTTTTACTCGTCCATGTGTTTGCTTTTTTGCGTAGGCGCAATCTATTGGCCACTTCAAGTATTTGGATCGTGAAACCTAGATGTATCATTGCACGTTCTTTTCAGCTGTTTCTAAAAATTTATATCGTACAATTTGAAAATGAAAGAAAAAGATGACGAAGAGAAAGAGAGAAAGCACTTTCATCGACTGCGCTTGCGCGTACTAGCGAGATAGTTGAATACATGCGGACACGACCACCAGGTGGCGAAAAGTTTGAAAACGCACCTGCGCTACTTTTCTGGCTGTACTATTATAAAAGAATAAACTAGAATAAAAATGTCATGCATTGCGATTGCAAATGAGCAAATATAAAAGAAGTTTGTTTAAAACGATGTTGTTATTTATGGTAGATTTTCGAAGTTACTTCTCGTATAAGTTAAATCATTATTCTAGGTTCGATGCTTTATGATTATACACGTTTGATTCCTTTTGCTTTTATCGTTCTGATTATGATTTTCATGTATCTTTTTAATAATAGAAAGTCCTTCGTTTCGAATGAAAAATATTATAGACCTGTTCGCTCACACGCTTATCTTTGTAGCTCCGAACGTTCGTTTTTCACAGCATTCATGTGCGCCTGACTCGTATTTCAAGAACAAAGAAGAATGTGCCGAGTTTCAACAAGGATTCATAAAGACAAACCGTTAGATTTTGTATTCTGTGTTTGCTTTGTTCACTGACTACATGATTCTTTTTTTTTAAGCTGTTCTAATTACAAATTATATTGATTTCCTTTTATACATCGCTTCCTCCTCTTTTTCTTGGCTATAACTTAAGAAGTGATCCAAACTGTTGATTACAATCAATCAATGTTTTAGAATAAAAAACAATAACAATCATTTTTCAATTACATCATGAGTAAATGCATTACAAGATATAATGTTTGAATAACATGTAATGAAATAAAATATTCATATTAACTTTTAAAAGAATCGTAATAATGTTTATTAAATAAATAAGAACTTCTTATTTAAAAATAACAAATTTTATAAAATATTTCCATATTTGAGAATTAAGTACGTCTACCTGTATTTGAAAAACGTAAATTAATTGTTTCGCTCACTGAAATAAGATACCATTGCATAATTTTTTAAATAAATAATTACGTAACATAAGTATGAATATTATGAAATTTAATTAAAATAGTGTAATTGTAAATATTTATTAAATTTTAATTAAATAAACATTAAAAATAATTCACAAAAAGTTCGTCGCTAATGCTTAATTAAGATGTTAAATTGCTATAAAAACTATTATAATTGAATCTGTATTTAGATATCTTCCCAGTATTTAATCATGAATATCATTTCATGTAGAATGTACCATTACATTTTCAACGACACTTAGTAATTTGATCATCAGAAAAATATTCTTAAATTTGCTGACATTTTTAAAAATAATCTTTTATTAAATACATTCCAATTTCATCCTTTATAAACAAATTAAATATTTAATATAAAAAAATTTATTCCTGCTTAAAAATTGATTAAAATTTCTTCTAATAATATCTAAGCATCATTTTAATTAAAATTTATAAATAATCGTTATACTCTATAAACAGGGACATGGTTATTAATATTAGCAAAAAGATACTTTTTGTTGATTCTAATATACGGCTCTTGTATTACTTTCTAGGTGAACCGCAATATGCACTGCAATTTTTTATAATTTTTCTGAACGATATATAAGCCTATTTGAAAAAAATGTACTTTATAAGCTTAAACTATTTTTACTTCTAAATATCTTTTTCAATTTTCAATATAATAAGCTGACTAATTTCCATTGCAAAAAGTTAATTTCTAACATAAAAGTAAATATGTCGGTAATAAATGGGAATTAAAAAAAAAATTTTTTATAATACAATTACAAAATTATTTTTCTTCGTAAATTTATTGATAGACAAAGAATTAATTATAAGTAAGTTTATTCGAATAACTTTAGTTCATATTCAAATATGAACACAATGTATGATAATTCTTAATATATGGAAAATTTTAGTTCATATAAACTGAGAATGGAGTTTTAATGAAATAAAAGAATTATTATCACTTTGAGACAATACCTTAAATTATTAATTAGTGTAAATATTAAGTTCTTCAAAATTGCAATTGTAAATATTAAAGATATTTAATTTAAAAATAAGTAGTTAATATTAAAAAAAACAATAATTATGTGTATTTTTCTCTACTTAAGTTAGAACATTAGACATCTTAAGGAAAATATGTGATTTAAAAAATAAATATGAGTTATATACATACTCTCGTGTACAAAAAATTTACTCTATTTTATTATAATTATTTGTTTTAATATTTCACAATATTATTCTTGTTTTCTTTTTCGAAAAGTAAAAAGAAAAATAATACAAATGGCTATATTATGAATATCTTGTTATTAATAATTACTAATGCATTTCTCAAGGGTAATAACAATGAAATATATTCACGATTGAGGTTGATCTAAGTGATTGCGTTGAATTGTGATTCCGATAAATCTATCTACACTTCTTATTTTAAAAAGAAATGATATTTTTTATAATATTTATGTAAACACCAGAAACTGTACAATATCAAAATATTTATGTAATATTTAATAAAAGGAATGTTTTTGTAAGTTAAGTATATTTACGGAATAGAACAATTAAAATTAAAAAATTGATTGAATCACCTAACATTACACTTCAAAGATAGTATGTATTTAATAAGCCTTCAAATAATATGTCTTGAACAAAACTGGTTATTCTCTATTTGCATATACATGTAGACCTAGTTTTATTAAATTCTATGAATTTTTACAATATTTTAGAATTTATGATAAAATATTGTAAAAATATATGACTTTTTAATTTTTCGGAAAATGTGTTAATTTTATAACAATGTTGTATCATAAATTAGCGTCAGTGCACCAATATAATTAACATTCTCCCTTTAAAGTTAAAAGTTTTTTCAAGTAGGCTTTTTTTGCTCTTTTATCTAATAAATGGAATCTGACTTCGGTAAATTTTACAAAGATTTTCTAAGCACTTTAGTTAATATATTGTTTCAATGTTCGGTACATTCATTTAATTTTTCTTAACTAAAATTTTAGAATAATTTTGTGCAAAGCATGTATTGTTTGTTAGTAATCATTCGATTTATCTGAGCAATGAATTAAAGCGTTATCATAGTTATATATAAACTCATTTATATTTTGATTTAGTTTCGCGATAATATCATAATTTACTTTTAAATCCTAATTACAGTTTTAATTTCGCTCGTATATAAGAGAATTTAAAATATTATGCAGTCATGCAAATAAAACATTGAAAAATTATTCTAAAATAGACAAAAGCTACATCAAATCGTGCAGATATAACTATTTATAACTATTACCAATTATAAGGTCTTGAATTTCGCTTTAGAAACTTGATCAAAAACTGAAGAACATTGTAAAAATGATACTAAAGTTCCGATTTTTTAGTAAATATTTGTAATGTTTTACACGTGATTAAAATGTAATGAAATTCCCATTTGATCAGGAAATCTGTAATTTGTGAGGCTTTTCGAATAACTACATACGAAAAATTCATTACTCTTAAATAAAAATTGGTTAATGGATAGTATTCTGGACTAAAGGAAAAATTAATAAAAGACAATAATGACATTAGGAAGAAAGCACATTTATGAAAAGAACTAATCATTTATTTGCATGTTATTTTGCTTGCCTAAGGCTTATCCATGAGGTAAATCGTAAATAAAATACGATAGAGCATATCGTTATCGTTTTTTTTTTTAATATTATTCTAGACGCTACATAATTTTGACGCTTATGGCCCTCTCTCTCTCTCTCTCTCTCTCTCTCTCTCTCTCGCTCTCTTATATTTCCTATGCTTCAACCTTTTTGCAAATGCGGAGATGGTATGACGTGAGATCACGCACGCACACACAGGCATACATGAGTGCGTACAACTTGTAACATTTAATGTAGTATTATACAGCACGCGCGCAATGACATTTCGTTTGATCGTATTCGCAGTTTTTCTTATCGACCTCTTTTTATACGGTATCTCTTTTTCTGCTAATAGCTTCTACTCTTGTTTACTCTCTTTTTCTCTTGTATAGGTATATAGATCACATATGTGTATTGATGGCTTGCCTTTTTTTCCTTTAATTATATTTTCGACACACATAAAATGAAAAAAGGACACGTGCATGCACCCGGAAAAATATTGTCTTGGTCAATGGAAGAAAATTAAATATGCAATTTTCTATTTACTATTAATTCATTCGAATTTATAGGTTTTTATTTGTTCAACGTATCTATTTATAAGGGCATCATTTTTCAATGTTTCCAATTAAAAAGAAGTTAGCGCTCATACTTAACGAGATATTACTTTCTGGATAGACTTTAACAGAAAAGTTTTGGAAATAATAATATAATCTAGGAAATATTATTTTTAAAAGTTCCGCAACAGTTTTACAACAAAACGAGGAAAATGCTACCAACTTAATTAGTATACAATATTGTTACATTATATAGAATTTCGTTTTTTAAATTTTTTAATACAAACTTTTATCATATCAGTCTTAAAAAAGATGTATTTCGTCAATTTAAGCGCTGTTTATAGACAAATAAAACAAAAAATTAAATATTTTTTGTAATATTTAATTTAGCGTAATGAACAAATCAATTACTTCGTAATTGATTAATAACAGAAATGGATGAAATACTCTTTCTTAAAACTGCGAAAGACTTTTTCATTTAAAATGCTATATAAATAAACGAGAAAGGAATTGGGTTATTAGAGAAAATACGTAGTCTGTAATTGTAAAATATTGCTGCTATACAAATGCAAAATGTAAAGAGCAGCTTATTTTTAAAAAACGCATACACTTTTGCATTCTATCTTTTGATCTGTATGTTCGAACGAGTAAATGACACATTCTAGAAACGTATTCACAAGCAATTCTCCCTTTTACTTGTAACACGATGATCCTCCTCATTTTTCGCTGAAGATATTAAAAAAAAAGAAAACGAGAAGGAAGTCTCGAATTCGAGATGACTAGGGAAGAAACGCCTACCTTAGTACGTGCAAAAAAACTCGTTGAAAGATGCAGGAGAAAATAATCTTTATGTATTACGGGTTGTTCATGCAGTCGTCGGCACTATTTTGTAAGTACGCGAAAAGTTTCCTCCTTTGCAGTCTATGATTTTATACAAATTGTTTGAGCGTCATTCGTAATATAACAAACTTTGTTCTGGAAAAAATTGATGATATTATTTGGGAAGTATTAGTAAAATGTCCCTTTACTACAGTCTTTTCCAATTGTATGTTAGTATAATCGACATCACTCCATTATTTTAATATATATATATATATATATATATTACGAATTGACTATATTTTCATTGTCTTATAATTATATTTCATAAGTTATTGTGCTATTTATTAGTTCTTCAATCAAAATATTTTCTTTTTTAATACATGCATGTAGGTAGACCTTTGTGTTCAATAAAAGTGAACAAGTCTCGTTACAATTCTAAAATATTTTACAGGACATTTTTCTATATATGAAAGATTTCAAGTTTATTAAAATGAATTTTCATTTAGAGTTGTAGAAAATCAGAAAAAGTAAAATATTCAATTATTGAAACAGTTTAAGACATTTTTACTCTTTTATAACTAATGACATATTCATATAAAAAATTAATGTATTAAAGTTTTCTTTTTATTTTGATTCATCTAAAATACTTTTCACAAATAAAAATTTATAAATTATATTTAAATATTCACAAACATTTTGTAAAAACGGGTCTGAATTTCTAACAGTGTTACTCATTAAAATGTTTATAAAATTACTTTATTTTTACAAATAACGTAAGAAATAATTTTTTTAAATAAAAATTAACTTAATTCCTTAAATAAAATGAATATTTATCAAGATAACATGCAAATCTTACAATTTACTTATTCTTATAATCTAAAAGAATAACGAAAAAATGAGAATTCATATAATTAATAGCGTTTAGCAATACTTATAGTTAGAATTTTTGAAAATTTCTTGATGATTTTCTATAATTATAGTTTGATTGATTTAGTTAAAAAGTTATTTAATATAACAATAACAATCATTTTTCCACGAAGAAACTGCGTACCCATATGTATGTAAGCTCTTGTGACAAAATATAATTTTTACTTCAGATACGCTTTTTGATTTATCTTAAAAAATAACAAAGAAAGTATGACGATGAACATTTAAAAAGGAAAAGAAAATATAGACAGAATGAATTCATGTATTATAGTCTATTCTTAGCTACTGCTCTGTAGAGCAGTTTATAAGAGCTTACATCACGTAGCTCCAGAATAAAAATAAAACCTTCAAAATACGTTAAAAAATAAAGTAATCCTTCATGCTAACACCCGTGATTGATTTATACCAATAAATATTTGCAATTAAAGAGTCTTCTCATAACCATGTACAAAAAAATAGAAATTTAATTGTATTCAATAATAGGAAAATAACAGTAAACGAAAGAAAAAAATTTAGAGGTACAATCTATTAAATATTACTATGAATTTATGCATAAATTATTAAACACATTTGACCTCTTATTGTTTAATAATATTTTAATAATAGTGTTTCATTCTTGTGTATAATATATTTATTTTGAAAATAAATATAATAAATATACTACAAGTATAAATGTATTATTACAGTACACAAATGTATCCTAAAATTTGATGCAGAAATTACTTTAATTAAAACTCTGCTGAGACAATTTATTATTTACAAAGTTTTACTGAAGATTATAATGAAACTTCCTACAAGGAAGTAGTATGATCAAAATTACAGTTTTCTATTATACAACTAAAATAAGCTGAAAAATATTGTAAGTTCTATGAAATCTAATAAGTCAAAAAGAACATCATTTTGTTAATTTGTTTAAAAAGGAACGATAAAACAATATTATTCTAATGCACGTATACTGACTTTAATGAATACATTTCTTAAAAGTATTGTTATTTTAAATATAGAGTTTGGTCATTTTAATACATTTCACAAATAATGATTAACTCTAAGCTTCGTTAAAATCAGTATCATAAAATATAAATGTAAAGAAAATTTTTTTATTTTGTAAATTCTAATTTATAAAAGTAGCTATTTCACTATGCAGAACAAAATTGTATTGATTTAAGTAAAATAATTTAAGCAATGAGGAAATGTTTGTAAAAATATGAACGTTTGGAAAATAATATTTTTTTTTACAACTTACAATACTCTGGCGTAATATTTACTGCACTTAATCACATTTATAAATTAAATGCAATCATTTTTCAATTCTCAAATTAAAAACAGGGAATTGACGAACCGCTTTATTTTGGAATGCAATATTTTCATTAAATTTTAAAAATTGTTAATTTTGTATTATTACAAATAATACGTAAAACTATAATTTTTAAAAGCGAAATAAAAACGCTTTTTTATCCGATTCTATACAAAACTACTTTTTCAAAATTAAATTATTTATAATAATTTATATACGGAATTAAATCAATTTTTATCAACATTTTTTGTTGATATTGTTTAATCATTATTGGACATGTTTAAGTTATCTCAGTTCCTTGTAATCATTAGTGATATATTATATTAGTACTTAGTTTTTTCTTTTAATTATCATACGATGTTAAGATAATTGGTTAGATAAATAAACCTGTAATCGCACCTGAAAAAATTACTAAACACTTACATAATGTATTGCTAAATAATATAAAATAGTACGATAAATGTTATCAATTGGCCGAGATTTTAGCGACCATTAAAATTCTTTTGAAATAAAAATGTTTATAATTATTGATTTAATTATGAAATTATGAAAAAATTTTTTTAATCTTTTTCCGTGGAGACGAGCAGAGGAGAGCTTTGATTGGCAGGCCTCTTTCAACTTCAAATAATATCTTGAAAAATAGAATTTAGGACCGATTCGGATACACATAATTATGAAATTTATAAATTCGTAACTTAAAAAAAATGAATTCAAGGGAAATTGTTACATATTGAAATTTACCATAAAAGCTATTAGTGATAAAATTAGTGCAGAATTTAAATTGCATTTAATACAAAATATGACATATTTTCTTTCTTTACGAAAAAATATAATTTGACTGTTACTTTTTTCTTGTATCGCAATGAAATTATACCAATTTCTTTGATTTGATATTAATGTATCATGGAAAGTTGTTTCATTAAGTCTTTTGTACAATATTATGTTTACGTATTTTTACTTTAGTGTAATACTTGAGAATTGGAATTTCTATTATCCAAAATCTATTTTATGTAACCTTTTAAATACGTAATCGCCTCGTAAATAAATTCTACACGGTAATTTGTTACTACAGAATGATTGATAAATGAAAAATAAACGTACTTTTCCACATAACTTTTCCTCATTTTGATTCGTTACATAATGCTTAAATTCTTACATGAAAAACAAAAAGAGATGATACGGTTCAACTTCCTGATGAAATATATTAAAAAAAAAAAAAATTTTTTTTTTAATGGATATAATATGGTTAATTCTTAAGGAATTTACGAAAAACCCTCAAAGCGCCCATGAACTTATGACAACGTGTTGCATTTCAACAATATCTGTGCGCCTTTTGATTTAAAATTCCAGATCTGGTAAGTGCACACCATCTGCCACCCCTTCCTTGCTCTCCTCTGTTTACCTTCGACTATCTCTCTCTCCCTTCTGCTATGTTTGCGCGTGCTCTCATCAGTTTTTCGATGCGGTCGGCGCCACCTACTCTCGTTCAAATTATATCTTTGAATTTTCTACAAATTCACAAACCCTTAAATTTTACAATAAAATACTTAACTTTTGTTAAGACTTTTAGAATTGGCTAAGCCAATGTCGCAGAATAAAATAAAATGCATGATGGAGATTTTTTTTTACAAGAAAACAAATAAAGTAAAGAAATAATATGAGACAAAAAATGAATAATAAGTGTTTCTCGTATAGTATGGCGTTATAAGGCAACTAACTTCTACCTTTACACAATGTCTAACTCTACACCTTAAAATTCTCTTGCTTAAATTTTTATAATCAATTCTTTACCCTATTAATATAATAAAACATTGTGTAGCGTGTAAAAATGAAGAAAAATATTCTTTATTTATTAGAATTTTACATACTTGTCTAATTGCAATAATATGGATCTTGTTCAATATTGACAGTTGAAGCAAAAAGAACTTAAAGTATAGGATTAGATGTGGCATAAATTTTTGGCGTGGCTCTCTATGGTAATTTTTCGCAAAATTCAGTATAACAGAGCAGTAGCAGGCTGGTAATTATATTCAACACTCGCGTTACGATCATCGTCATCCTCCACTTTTTATACGTATCTAAAGTAAATATTTATTTATATATAATATATATAAAGTATATGTAAAACACTAATATATGGTTATTTTTATTTTCTTGTTACAAGCCTTACACACTTAGAATATGTATAATTTTTTTTCTTCATGTATATATACTCTTGTCTTGTAATAAAATCGGTTACTTCATCATACTTGAAATCTAGAGATAATAAATATAACTATTGTGTTATTGTTAGTACAAGAGAAGTGCGTGCAGAGGTTTCGGTGGTGGCAGCGGGTGTGAGTGCGCTAACGACTCGGGATCAACTCGCCAACGATCATCCCTTTTTGTAAAATCGTCTCACATGGTGACGTTCAATTGTATTGCTTTAGTATCCACGGAACACGCCTGTTGCTGTTGCTGCTGCTGCTGTTGCGCTTGTTGCTGCTGCGACGCCTGTTGCTGGGCGGCCTGCTGCTGTTGTACCTGTTGTATCGCTTGGAGAGCGATGGCCTTGGTGTCGACGGTGCAGCCCTGCTGGCCCTCGACTGTAATCACCTGCGAGCCGGCGCCACCCCCACCAGCGCCTCCTTGCTGAGCAGCCTGGGCTGCCGCCTGGGCTGCCTGTCGCTGCTGCTGGCGCAGTATACTGGGCGGCGGGTCCATGTGCTGACGCTGATGGAGCAGAAGGTGGTTCTTCTGGAAGAAGGCTTTGCCGCACTTATCGCACACATGCGACCTGATATGGCAGCTGCCATCCGTGTGTCTGCGCTGATGTTGCGACAGTCCGTGTTTCTGGGCGAAGCCTCGGCCGCAGTCCGGACAGATGTGGGGCTTGGGCTTGGGGCCCGAGCCAACGGGTGGCGACGTTTGCGTAGCGCCATGCATGTGGCTAACACTTGAAGCCGATGAGCCCAGTGGTCCGTTCATCTACGAATGTTTCGACTATTAGAAAGTGTGTTTCATTAATTGTGGAGAATCAAACCGCGAGGAGGGCTATCGATAAAGGACTTTTCACGCCTCTCGCCTCGCCTGGATGACTCACAGCTGAGATAACCCTTATAGAAGTGTGTAAATTGCGTATTAGCAGTGGCTTTCCTCCTTATTGATAACCCTTCTTTAGTCAATTTAGTTCTACTGTCTTCAACTACATTTTTTCAAGACAAACATAAGCTGCGTTTTTATCAACTTTGTTTTTATTAAGGATATTTATTAAGCTTCATTAGCCTATTTACTTTTTAATCTCAAATTTTTCTCAGACAATTTTGTTATTACTTCCGGTACAACCAAAATTCAGTATTTTAACGTTATAACGAGAGTTTTGCCGATTATACTTACTACTAAAGAAGCGACTAGAGTAGCTTCTTCTCATACTAGAAATTTAACCTAATATCTATCCGTATTTTATTCTTCTTCAGGAATATATTTTTAATAATTAATACCAATTTTTTATTATCATTCAAATTTAAAAAAAAAAAAAAAACAAAAAACAAAAAAATTGTAAAATATGACAAGTTTATTTTTCATAAAAATGCATTTGTAATCATTAATAAATTCCATAAATATCAAAATTATTTGATTCCTTTCATTTGAAATATTTAGAAAAGTTTGCGTTACCTAAAATTCCTAAAGTTTTACTTACTTTCACAACTAAAAATTGTCTAAGAACTTTACATTTTTAAATTTTCCTTAAATACTAAATAATCTAATGCATTTCTTTTTTTAGATTCAAATATTTTATAATATTAAAGTTTTTTAACTTTTTGTTGAAAATAATTGCTATTTATAAATCAAAATTATTACTATGATATGGAGAAGCTGTTCAAATTTATTAGTCAGTCCTTTATAAATTACACATGCAGTTGATTCTGATGTTCGATTAGATCTTCAATAAAAGAAAAGTCATGGTCATCTTGAAGAATAATACTAATATTTTCTCTGTAATACTAACACTTTATAATTATTATGCATAATTAATAGTCAGAGATGATCATAAGCTTTATTTTATTTACTCACTTCATTATAATTGTTTATGATTGGTACTATTGTCAAATACAATCTTTAGTAATAGTGTTACACTCATTAGCAATTTTAACGAATTTTCTAAGTAAATGTAGAAGAATGGTACATAAAAAGTAGTTACATGTATTTATTATTCCTAAAGATATTTGTAATTGGTACTTAGAAAAAATATTACAATGCTGACATAAAATGTATCCAACTACTCACTGCATACTATTCTTCCTTATAACTCTTTTCTACAAGTACTTAAATATAAATTTAAAAATAGAAATTGCAATATAAATAATTATGCTTATTTATCTTTTTTTAAATTATGCCTGTTCAGAATTCATAAATTGAAATTTGTCATTAATTCTATAAGAAAAACTTTTCTTTAATATATATCATAAATGATTTTTACCGGTTTGGTTCTTTTACCGTATAAATCATTTTTCTTTTTTACAAATTATTAGAAATTGAAAAACTTTATGTGGTTCAATAGGAATGTATGAAAGATAATTTAAAAAATTAAGTAAAATTATGAACTTTTTTTTAATTTCTAAATCAATTGTTAAAATTGACATGGGTTACTTTCTAATCTAAATTTCTACATTTTCAGATGATTAATGTGCACTTGTAAATTATTACTTATGAAATACCAAAATGAAATTTTTAATATTTAAGAGAATAAATATTCATCATCAAAATCTTATATATATATTTATTTATTTATTTATTTATTTTATTTATATAATGAAATTCTGTTTGGATATAATATTTAGCTTTAATTGTTTTAAGTTTATATAAACAAACTTGTAATAAAAGCATTTTTATAAGTAGTATGGTTCATATGGAATATTTTAGTACAAAACAATATTTACCTGATGAGCACTGGAGGTGTTAGCTGTAAGAAAGTGTCCGGTTGTTTGTTGAAATGTTGCAGCGAGTCCACAAAGATCAGTTACAAGTGTTCTATCTGCTGAATGTAACCTTAAATGCAAAGTCTGGGCTTCCCTGTTATTAAATTCTAGTCCACATTCTCTGTAAAGTAGAAATTGAAAAAACCTATGTAGTAGGAACATGTTTTTGAAATATTAAAATTTTCATGATACGAAATATTTGCACTCACCGACACGTAAATGGTTTTGTGTCAGAGTCAGAGCTACTGTTATTGTGGATCTTGGAGTGAGCTATTAAATCAGATTTCCTTGGAAAAGCCTCTCCACATACAGTGCACGCAAAAGGTGTCTCGCCAGTGTGTAACCGCATATGCGCTAGTAGGGTTCTCTTTTGTAGAAATTCCTTTCCACAAACTGTACAAGAATGCGGTATCCTACCGTGCAGACGGCCGTGGTTAACCAATTCGAACTTTCTCTGGAAGCTCATGCCACAATCAGGGCAGACGAATGGATGTAAACTACCATGGAAACGCGAATGCATGGTTAAATGTTCCTTTTGGGCAAACGATTCTCCGCACTCTTCGCAAACGAAGGGACGTTCTCCAGTATGAAATTTACTGTGCGTCACCAAATGACGTTTCAAAGGAAAGGCTTTGCCGCATTCAGGACAGACAAATGGTCGTTCTCTTGTATGAACTCTAGTATGTGTCACCAGGTGATGCTTTAATGTGAAGGATTTTTTACACTCTCGGCATTGAAAAGGTCTTTCTGCGCTATGAAGGAGGAGATGAGTATGGAGGCAATGTTTGTGCGCGAAACTCTTGCCACAGTGTACACAAATATGAGGTCGTTCTCCTGTATGTACTCGCGCGTGCGTTGTGAGATGATGCTTTAATAAAAAGGATTTTCCGCACTCGGTGCATGAATATGGCCTTTCCTTGGGAACACGTACTTGCGAACCCATATCTTGTTGCTGCTTGGGTTTACTATCTATCTGGGTTGTATTTACATGAGTGAGAACATGGCCAAAATGAGCACTCGCATCAGTCTGACTGGATGCCACATTATTGGAGTTGGATTGATTTGAAGCTGCTGCAGCTCTCTTCATAAGGATTTCGTTGCATTCTTCAGCTGTTAGTTGTAGGGGACCTATAGGAGTCATGAAGTGCTTGCTCATGGTGTGCTTATCTGTAGCAAAAACTAATGTATTAGGGAAAAGAGAGGGTGGTGGTGTGGAGTGATGGGCATCACAATTACAGCCACCTTTGTCACACGTTAAAGCAAATACATCGTGATGCTTTTTTGACCTAACATGCGTTACGTGGGTTGTTTGATTATGAGCTCCTGTTGTATGACCATGATGGGTAGTAGTAGGTGTCTGCTGACAGCTTTCATTCATAGTAAACATGGTTCTTCTGTGCGAACTGTTTTGTATCTTGGCTGGCTTAACATCAATTTGTATCTTAGGACTCGAACCTTGATCCTGGTTATTATTGACCGCTGCGTAGCTGATAGTACCAGCTATGTCGCTTTGGGTGTTCTCCCGGCTATCATTCCCGGGTCCGCTGAATGACCATGTGGCATAGCCAAACCCGGTACCAGTGTT
This sequence comes from Wiebesia pumilae, assembly GCA_018907045.1. Taxonomy (NCBI): domain Eukaryota; kingdom Metazoa; phylum Arthropoda; class Insecta; order Hymenoptera; family Agaonidae; genus Wiebesia; species Wiebesia pumilae. The sequence goes on from JACCHZ010000033.1 coordinate 2,106,479, forward strand.
CCCAGGTGTGGTGCACATGTTCGTCAAAGTGGTGATCGAGGCGTTGGCCTGACTACTAGCTGTAGTGACAGTGGGCTCTTCACTATCAGTAGTCAACACATCTTCTGGGCCAACCACCTGCTCCACGATGACGAACTGGTCAGCGGGGAATATCTTTAACGGCTCCAGAGCAAGATATGTGTCACGCTCCAGTATCCCAAATTTCAGGCACGTCGACGGCGAGGATCATATCTGTCCCTCGCGCACCTCCGATGTCCCTCAATTACACAAGTTGTGCACCGTATTAAAGTAAAAAGTAAAACATAAAACAATCTACCTTAAAAACACAAGGTAATCCTAATACCCCCTTTCCCCCAAACAAACAGAAAGCGCGCACCCCACGCGACGTTGAGGTGTCCCACTCGAGCCTCGCTTCCCGTGAGATCGTGTCCTTGTCGTCGGTGGCGTTCGCGACGCGTTAACCTTAAAGATCAACAACGTCTCCACGGGCAGGCGGTAACGAAAGTGAAAAGAGGAAACACGAGGATAGATCTGTCGGCGTGTACGCGCTCTTCCGCGAGTGTGTGGTCGTGGAGAGCGAGAGAGATGGAGCTACGTCGACCCCTCACATTTGTACGCGGTACGCGGTGGGAGGGGGAAATCCGCTGATCGAGATAGCAAAGGAAGAAAACGGATTCGCGTTCGACTCAGCCTCAACGCGACGGCGGCCACTGACAAAGCGAGCGGGCGCGCGCGCGCGCGCGCGCTCGACGCCGGCGTTCTCTTTCCCGAAGGTCCGTCGTCCTTTTATCACCTGGAGAGTGACGAGGGTGACGGCGTCCTCGCTTACTGCGCACTCCGTCTTTCCTCTTACTTTCTCTCTCAGGCGTGCACTTGGTCAGCACCGTCCGTCTTTCTCCCTCTCACGGCTGAATTCGCCCCGTGTCTGGCGATGGCGCTCCCACAGCAGCGGCGGTGGTAGTGGCGGCGACGAGGTTAAGGCGCGACTCGTCAAGGGCCAGGGCTCCGTCGCCCTGAAGGCGGCGGCGCACAGCACACACGGGGCCTAGTCCGCAGTCACCACACACCAGCGCACTTTGGGCGCAACGATAACGACGACGACGACAACGACGACGACGACGACGACGATGATTACGACGACACACACGTACGCACACAGAGGCGGCAGTCGGTAGTCGGTCTCCTGGACGAGAGCGCGCGCGGGCTAGAGAGAGAAGGCAGTCGCGCGTTTATCTCTCTCTTTCTCCCACTCTCTCGCAGGACTAGTACTCTCTCTTTTCGTGACTGCGCGTGTGCGTGCGCGTGCGTGCACAGCCACACACAGAAAGGCGGTTGCAGCGGCGGCACTCCGAGTGTTTGTGTATATTCGGCTCGAGGGTTTCGGTCGCTCTCCGTAGCTTCTTTCTTCGGAGGTTGCGCCAGCGGCTATACGCACCGAGACTCCGAGTTTTGACCTCAGCCTCTCAGACTTGGATTGGAGGACACGTCGCGTTGGGGCGCAGCGCGCAGGGGTGCGCGCTACCTCGGTGTTCGCTGTTCTTGCTGCTGATGTTGCCTTCTCGTCGCACACATTTTTATCGCACCGCACGGAATAGCCTCTGTATATCGGCCATTTTATTTGTAAACTATCCTACCGTGTGTTGTGTGCGTGGTGGTCCCATGCAGTGCTGCCAATCCGCCCGCGCTTTTGGAGGGAGCCGCGGAGGCGAAGCGGCGTCGCCGTTGACGTCAGCCGGTCGACTTCCGCTTCCGCATGCTGGCAGCACTGCTGCTCTTGGCACTGCACCGTAATCGCAGCGTCGTACCCCGACGGACTTGAACGGTTTCGATTTTAGCGGCTCGATCGGTAATGCAAATACTGATTGAAGTGCCACTTTCAGAGACTACTTTTATTAATTACACAATGTCGCTTATGTTCCTTTCGTCTAATTTCAGATTTTTCAATAGTTTAATGATATTCAATCATATACAGCATTTTCAATTTTATACCTTAAACAATCTTGATTAACTTGATTCTTAAAAAATGATAATCCATTATATACGTCAAGCTGTTATTCTTTTGTTTTATAATACCCTATGGCGTTAGTTATATGTGCTGCTGTAATGTTAAATTACTTGTATTTAATCCAAGCAATAACTGGAAAACTTAGAAAATCGTAGTATGATTGATCAATGAAACATTTTAAAAAATTAGGTATTTATTGAGTATTTTGTTTTATATATTTAAAAAATATATATTTCAATAACGAGAAAACACTTTTCAAACAAAATCACTTATAAAGAATTCGTCCCATGATTATTTAGATTGAAAATCAACTCATTCAGAGCTTCGACAAATGAAGATGAAACTTTTTCACAAGTTTAGTACGTAGTAAATCAAGCTAAGTAGATTCAAGTTTTTGTTTCAATGCCTCAATGCCTTTTTGAATTAGTTCAATAATTGGTTATAAAATTGATTTAATAAATTCTACACACATTGGGTATACGTAGATATTTCGCAATGTGATATCTTTAATTTTACGATTTTTATATCCTTAATTTTGTTTTTGCTCATTATTCTTAATCTTTCTTTCATTTTATGTTTTTATATTTATTGATATCTTCTATAGAAAATAAAGAAAAAAATTATTCTATATAGCATTACCTTTAAACTTTCTATTTATATTTTTCAATCTTGATTTGTTTTATTTACGCTCTCTAGTTTTTCTTAAAGTACAAATTAAATGGATTAAATATGAAATTTATTTTAAGTCAATGATAATATCATTAAAACCAAACTTTTCCATGCTTAATTGAGTTGTGTGCACTGGGCTTAAAATTATTTATCGAAGTAAAATTTATACTATACAAAATTATAATGCAACCAAGAATTATTTTGATTTTATTTTATGTATATAATATCCTTGCAGAAAATGTATATTTTACTATTTATTAACTTTAAGTTGAGAATGTATATAGAAATGCAGTGATTTATTTATTTTATTTGATAAAAATAAAACCGAATTACGAATATATATATATATAATTTATGTTTAATTTTATATAACTTTGACATACACGTTTTATTCTTTCACATTTAACATTACTGTGATATAAAACTTTTTACATTATTCTTGCTAATTTTTTATATATTTATTTAAATTTTTAGTACACTTTATATACATATATATATCAATGATAATTTGTATTATTTATATCGTGATTTACTAAGTTGAATAAAGTGGAAATTAATTTTTATAAAATCAGATTGCAATCAACCACAAAAAATGACAATAGACGAACAGAATTTTATTTCATTTTTTAATCAACCAGAAAATAACGTTTAAAATTTTTTCATTTTTTTTAAATATAAATGCACGTTATATAAAAGTGACATTTGGTATTTTAATTTTTTCATTAAAATTTTACTATAAATTAAATCTTACTAAATAATGCTAAGGCTGCAAAATTTTAATTCATACAAGATTCCCTTTTATTTCTTATAGACTTATATATATATATTTATATATATATATTCATTTTTAAATATATATTTCAATAATTATTTGCAATACAATGTTTTATTAAAATGCTATTAAAAATTGAATTATGCCCAATTAAAATAATTTTTTTCTTCGGAAAATGAAACAAAAAATGTAATATAATAGAATATATTGATTTACTGCTATTACAAATATAGACTCATGTATTTTTACTTAAATAATTTTGCAAAATTTGTTATTATAAAGGATGTTTTTATTCATAAAAATAATTTAATTATTTGCTTAGTATTAAATGAGTCATAATGTTGTATTGGTAGAATAGATTGATGTAATTAAAAGTTAAATGAAATTATATGGATATTATACTTAAGGGTAAATTTAAATCAGAATATAAACAAAAATAGTTAAACTAAAAATATTTTGAGTCATATTTAAAAATGTTTAATTTAATATGATATTAGAATTGTAATGTTTTTTTAATAAACGGAAATTATATCGTTTTAATTACAAATCATTTGTATCATAAAAAATATACGTAATATTTTTGTAAATTTTTAGTACATAATTTTAATCAAATAATAAGATTAATAATAAATAAATACAAATAATATATTCACAGTACGATATATACGTAAATTTTCAAGTAGATGAATCAACAAAATCTAATTAAATATTTTCTGGGAGATATTTCAATAAAAAGTAATAAAAAATTAGTAATTATGGGTAAAGGTTTGAAAAATTATTTATATTTTAATGTCAAAAATCGAGAATAAATTCCAATTATGTCTATCTTCTAAGCTTAGTATACATAAGAATTTTGATTTTACAAATTATCTATGATATATTTTTTAAAATTTTTTATTTATACACTTAAAATATATATTTTATTATGTTAAACTCTGAATTATAAATTTATTAAAGCGTTCATTTTTTGAAGTAAAAAAATTACTTTACAATCTAGTGTAAACAAATAAATCTTTTTAATAATTAAGATCTCTTATATCATATTAAAAATTCTAATGTATACATTCCTTCTACATTCGGTAATGCATTTATATATTAGTTAAAAATATTCTTAAATTACCATTTTCAAGAAAAATATCATAAATATGATTCAATTTATTTCAAGGATAAAGTAATTATTTTCTAGATGGCAAATATCTCATTTTTAAAGGAATTATTATTTCTGAATAATTTGAAAGTATCATTTTTGTTTAACCAATTTTCAAATTGAATCATTAAAAATAAATTATATAAAAGTTAGTAAAAGATACCGTAGTAATTTAAATAAAAATTTTTTTGTATTGCAAGAAATTATCAAAATTATTTTTTACATTGTTTCATTACTTTGTAAATATAGAGTACTTGTTGAAAATTCTGTAATAATTTGTAATAATAATTCTGTAATAATAAAAAAATTTGAGGTTTAAATAGATTTAAAAAATTCTAATATTTTAAAGTAAAACGTGTATAGCAAATATTAATTTCTTAATTTTTTCTACAATTCTTCTCAATAAATAAATAAAAGTTTTCATTACAGAAAGTAAAAATATTTTTAAATTTAACTTTTCTTCGAGATTGAAAAGTACGTCTAACGGAGGATACGTATTATATTCTGTGAAGAATTAAATGACGAATGTACTCATTATTTGTCAATCAAAAGAATTTCGTATCACTTTGAGAACATTAATGACTAAATATATTACTAAATACTAGTTACATAAATTACATAATTTGAAATTATTGAATATATACGCAGCTAATGTCATTGGAAAATTGCAAATAGTGGAATCAATTCAGAGTCAGCAACTGATAAGCTATGTTTACTTGCTGATCTTCATTCGTAGTTTAATGCAAAATCAGTTATTGACTTAATGTTCTGTATCTGAATTTTGCTTGATAATGCATGATTAATATTATTATTATGCAAGATCATTAACATCCGATGTACAATAAAATTTTCTATTAATAATTAATTATAAACAGTTACTGAAAATATTTTTTAAAAATATCTATTTCTAATTATAAGATATTTTACTTATATTTATAAATTTTATTATTTCTTTATTTTGTATAAAAAAATCTTAACATTAAATGCAAAAATTAATATAATTACTTAAGCGCATAAGGTTGGATATGTATTAATATTAATTATATTCCCTGAACGTGCTACTGTATTTCTTTGTATAATATCACTATTTAATTTATCTGAATTAATAGTATTATATTAACCAATTTATTTCTAATATTTAACTTTTTTTTCGTACTTTGTAATCTTTTGTAATTAATACATTATTTTTCACTATTCGATACGTAAAAACATATGGTATTAACTTCTGACTATTATATTTTTTCGATGCTAAAAAGACATAAATATTGTATTTTGCAACAATTAATTGATGCAATGAAAAGCTTTCTTTATCATAGGTAGCATATTGTTTATTTTCATTGCTTGCACTTTTTATACTAAAATTTTAATAAAAATAGATATTTCCTACACTATGAGCATCATTTTTCTTTTTGTTTTATAAGTGAATTTTTAGTGTAATTTAAACAATTATTATAGATACTATATGTGCAATATATACGATACGATTATTAAGTAACATATTCAAATGATATCTGAGCATAATATGTTGTCTATCAATTTTTATAAACAATAGGATAAAATACGTAAACTTCAAATCAACTAGTCAAGGCGATACTTTAAACCGAGGATATCATTTCATATAAAATTCAACATTTTCGTTACATCTTCAAATTGTTTATTTAAAAGTTTTAGTACATACGTCAAAGTATTGTAAGATAAATGTATAAAAATGACAATTAACGTATTGGCTCTTTACCGACAAGCGGATACCGAGTTCCCGAAGCAAAAGCGCTTCTTTGTTTCTTGCATTGAGCAAAGGCTCTGTGCAAGAACAGAATAACCAATTAGCATATTACGAGGACTTTTCTCTCTCCCTTCTCCCCGTTCCTCCCTATATTGTATCCGATGGTCTTTAAACGAACTATGCACAACGGGAAGATCGTCGTGCACACAAATGCGATACTCGCGTGAGTAGCATTAGTCATGATCAAGTACTTCTTTCTCTTATGCGCGGATCTCTTCCTTCCGTTCTATGCCCATGTGCGAATACATGCCATTTGATATCCGTCAGGTACCTTACGTTATTAACAGGAAGGATAAGATGAACACCTTAAGTGTTCACTTGTTTCGTCAGCTTGATTTTTAAAATCGAAAGAAATATTTGATATATTTAAGAATTGGACTTACCTGTTATATCTATAAAACAATAATAAACGAGAATAACCAACAATATTTTAAGAAAATATTTCACACTTTTAAATTAATAATTTGTATAAAATCGGTGAGAAAATTTGTTCTAATCAGATTTCGTAGTGTTTTAATTTGTGTTTAAATCTTAGTATGGAGATAAGTTACTTTTTTTATGAATAAGATAATAAAAATAAATAATTTTACAATTTAAAAAACAATTTTCTTTTTAAAAATGATGCTAATTTATTATATTGTGGTTTATTAAGATGTACGTGTAAAACGATATTCAACCAAAAATTCATGATAATGATTGTACAATATTTCTTTGATTCTTACCTAAAAATCCAAGAGTTTTCTTATATTTATTATTTAATTATTATTCTGTTTTTTATAATTACGTAAAATCTTTTGCAATAGATTTTCTGGTTTGAAAATTTAGAAAATGATTTTTCAAGGTATTTGCTACATATTACTAAACATAGCGATTCTAAATTTTAAATTATAAAAGATAGATAAAAAAATACCAATTTTACTCGTCGATTGTTTTCTAAATTATTTCGGTTTTTGTATAAATGATTTGATTTGTTTGCATACTGAATGTCAACAAAATATTTATAAATTTTTTCTATATGGCATCAACATTACTATAATTAAAGTAAAAACCGAATTCAGAATTCAAAAACTTCAAAAGGCGATTAAGATCGAATTGTGACAATCATTTTAGTTAGTATGTATGTAGGAAGTGAAAAGCAAATAGGTTTAGTCAGACATAAAAAAATTGTTTTTTTGTTGATTAGCTTGTATATGTATTTTTTGGTGTGGAAGAAACGTAGTAATTTTATGCATGATGACATTATAAGATAAAAAAGACTTCAATGTCTGAATAAATAATTTTCATTTAATTTTTAGAATAATACATTGTTAAATGCAAAATTAATGAGAAAGGTATTGTTTAATCAGCCATAGTTAAATATTTATTAAACTAATGACAAACTAAGTTACAATTGTAACGATAAAAAAACTTACAATTTTCTAATATGTATTTTCTAATTATATTGTAAAAATTGTAATTATAATATTAAGGCAATATTGATTGTAACCAAAAATACGATTCTATTTCTATTCATTTACAGACTAAATTATTATTTTTAATTTCAGAGTTATAATATTTCACTACCACATGAGAAGTTTTCATAATTATTAAATTATCTACCCGATAATGGCTCATTTAATTTTATTTTACTAGATTATCGGTATATCATGAATATTTTGTATCTCAAAGATATATTTTGTAAATAATTTTATCAATTAAAGATGTTTTTTAAAACTTTCATAAGAATTAACTCATTTAAGAAAAAATGTGTTCTTTGAATAGATTTACTCCAAACTACCGTTTGATTTGAAATTAATATTCTTTTTTCGAAAATATATTTAAATAACATCGATATTAATTTCATGGACATTTGCGTGTATAAAAAAATTAAATATTTTATATATCTAACATAATTTAGCATCGATTAAAGTTATCGTTCTCTTACAATGATAAGTTCACCATCTTCCGAAAAACAAAATGCAAAAATTATGTATATCTGTATACAAGATATTTTGCATAAAAATAATTCCAAAATTATTGAATATATTATCTAATTACTTATGGCATAAACTTATAACTTAGAAAATGTAGAAAAGAAAAATAAATATTTTATAAAAATTAATAAAATGAGCTCTAAAAGTTTACTTTTATAATAAGACTGGATTAAGTTATAATAATGTAATACTTATAATTTTTGTATTCTTATTTTGATTTAATTTCTTACTTCTAATAAAAATTCTGGAAAAAGTAAGTATATGTTAAAAAAATTTAATGTTTTAGAAAAATAATAGTATAAACATCGATTTATAAATTAAATTACTTAATTGTTTTTAGTGATTAAAAAAAACAAAATGCTTTATTTAATCATAAAAGTTTATGATATTTTACTTAATTGTTATGGAAAATTGTTTTTCGCACAATTTTATTTTGAATACCTTTTCTCTAAGTGAAAATTAGAAACATTTCTCTTCATTAATCTAAATATAATCTTGAATTTTATTCATACCAAGTCGAGTAGTAATAAGAAAATATTTTTAGCCTTTTTCCTTGGAATGCGTATATATTAGACAATTTAAAGTACAATAGAGCCTCTTTCTTTTTGTACTCTTGAATGTTCCGCTTTTTCACAATCCCTTCTTATGTATGTTTCGATCTTTTAGGAGTTCTCGAGTTTGCAAATGGAATACTGCAAATCATTTATTGCTCGTTGTAACAAAATCAACAGTCGGCAGCTTTATAGGAATTACACGTTTCTTTTTCTATGTCAGCTTTTGATTTTTAAGAAGTGACAATTACTATATTAACATAAATAATTGTACTCCATAGAATGTATAAATATACAGATAAAGTTAAGTTTTACATCTCATACTACGAAATTTCAATGAATATATTTTAAGTATTTATGAAAACCAAAACATACTTGAATTTTTTATTATTCGAATAATTACTTTACCGGTATTATCACTCAAAAGAAAAATAATCATGAAAGACTTTAATATTTAAATATAAAATGTTGAGAAATTCAGATAATAATCAAGTACTACTTTTTCTTATCTTTCATTCATTAGTGCATAATAGAAATTTATTATTTTAGAAATAAGACTCTTTTGAGTAAAATATAAGTAACATTTAAATATAAAATATATAAAATATATACTTACAAAAGTATCAGCTAATAAGTTGTAAATTTCATATACTATTATTATTATTTAAAAGGTGTCTATAATACTCAATTTGATATTATTCACTATCTCATGAACTGATTAGCCTTTTTTTAATATGATAACGATTATAATACGTATACCGACTTATAGAATGACAATTAAGTAAATAAAACGTAGATAAAATAACTACGTGTATAAGTGTATAAGTAAATAAAATAAATTGTTTTTTATTTCTTTCTCTTTAAGTGTCAGATATCATTATGCGGTAATGCCGCCTTAATTGGCAAAAGTATCACAAATACGAAGCAATAATTTCCCAATTGAAAAACACACTGAGCAGCTCATTTATTTTTAATGTCTACATTATTTAATATTATAAGGTCGATAAAGTTAAAGTAGAATTTTATTTCATTACTTTTAGGTGAGAATTATATCTCAGTACCATATGGACTATCGACCTGATATTCGGTCTTAATATTAAAAATTTTATTTACCTACTTTAAGAAGAAGCTGTCGGAATTCGTTATTTTTGCGAGAAACAGTTTACAAGGCACTCCTATTTAATGTTTAATAATCGTAGAGTTAGTAAAGTGCAGTGTACAAGAGTTTTGTAAAGGACTAAGCTTCGTTTGATGTAATGTTACATTATTCAAAGGTGAAGCTTAGAGAAAGGCAATACTCGGAACACGGGAGGGAGATATTTCCTCGCGCAAATAATTAAATGGCTGAAATTTCGTAGAAGCCTCGAACGACTCTTCTGATAAATGCTGATTGTGCAATTGCCTCATCGATGATATAAAACGAAACGGCGCAGTCATAAAAAGGAAACAATCAAATTAAAAGTGCGTCGCTCCCACGTCGCGTTGTATAATATGACCAGAGAAATCAATTCACCGATTTTGGCGTGGTAAGCAAAGTAGAGGCGCGCCTAGGATAGACCACGACCGTCATACGCCTGCGCACCTCGAGTTGTCATCGGTTCGGGGTACTTTTACGAGCGCGAGCTGAAGCAAGAAGGTGGCATGACTCGTGACTTTTTGCCGGGCCGAAGGATGCTTTTGACTTTTTTACGACAACCGGAGCCATGAACGACATCGTTGGAAATGTCTAGCGTTTTACGAGAAGGAGCCTCGAGAATCGAACAAATTCGACGCTTCCGCGCCACTCCGGGACAAAGAAGCGCGCGGCCTCGCATCCAGCAAAATGTCTTTGTTGAAAGGGTAGACGACTTTATGGATTTTCGCGCGAACGACGCGCAAAATCGTTCGCGAATTTTCATTCTTTGAGATAAAAACAACGGATTTTTTGGTTGATAAGCCTTTTGTTTCTGAGAATATGTGGGGACGATAGTAGTACGACTTTGTGCTTTTGAATGTGGAAAATGATTTAAAATTTGAAAAATGCTGGTAAAATGGTGGTTAATGTCCCAGACGAATTCTCAGATAGATTAGTGTTTTTTAATATCAATATTACATTCGTGCCTAATTGCACATTTTTCTGAAAATCTATTTTCTTAACCTAGAAATTGCATTCTAATTTTCTACACAATACTCCAGGTTAATTAACTTTAGTTTTATTTGCAATATCTACCGGTTCACTCACGAATGAAAACTCTTAAATATGTAATTGTTAATAAAAGTTCATCATTTGTGGCTATTTAGATTTTCATCATTAAAAATAAAGAAATATAGTAATTTTTACAAAAATTATAGAATTCGTCGATTCTCATTTAAATATATGGTTTCAGTCTTCCTCTATAAAAGTCAAATTTTTCAAATGCATACTCAAATGAAAAAATCGGCATTAATACGAATTCTAAATATGTATTGTAGAATCAAATGCACTTGATTATTATTTCTTTATAATAGTCCAAAAACACTGGCTTATTTCAATTTTTAATATGTACCATTGTAATATTCCCTAAATGCTTATTAGTTCTATAGACGTATCACGCGACTTATTAGACTTATTAATTATTTATTACCGGTTTTCGGTATTTACACCATGAAATAAAAAGAAGAATAATCGAGGAGTTGAAAAAATATGGCAGAAGAGAGCGACGGCTAAATCGGCGGGGCTCGCGAAATCGGCAATGTGCCACAAGTTCGGGGTATAGCGCGAGGGGTGAAAGAAAGTTTCACCGCGCGTTCTTTCGCTGAGCTGATGATCGGTCAGCGAAGTGTAAACTCGGAGATAGGCACGCAGTGCGTAGTGACACCCTTCGCGGAACACTATGCGTCCTGTACCTTGCAAATCGTACTGTCCCTTGTTCGAAAATGAATGACAGAGAGAGAGAGAGAGAGAGAGAGAGAAAGAGAGAGAGGGAGAGAGAGAACGTGAGAGATCATTTGTCTGAGTTCGCTCTTCCCGACAGACACATCGACCCCTCCTATGTACCATACGTACTACCAACGAATCCGTATGACCGACTTCGGTTTACTTTCTTCGCTCACGAAATTTCGATTCCTTCTTCTCTTTCTTTTCTTTCTGCGTCTTTTTCTATTTGCATTCTTCTACGCCAGTCGAATTTCGTACGCCTGCGAGTGAGATATAATGCAGAGGGTCTTGATTAATCGCTAGCTATGTACTCCGTCATTATAAGTTCTACACCACAAGAAGATTGACAAACGGATAAAACCAATGCTACGAAAAAAAAAAAAAAAAAAAAAAAAAAACATGAAAAAAAAAAACATGAAAAAAGTTTTCTTGAACAGCATCATAAATACATCCATTTGAGCGTTATAGATACATGCTACAGCTTATTCATTAATATTCATTAATATTGAACTTGCTTTTCACACATAAGATTTTTAAGGATAATTTAGTTCCTTAGATAACTTTGTTTTCATAAAGTTGATATAATATTTTTCTTAAACAGATATGAAATTTATTATTTTACTCCTTACTCAAATACTCAAATAAGATTAAATCATTTAGTATTTTTAATTTAAGCTTTCGTTTGATAAGTTTAATTCAGTAATGTTATCAAGTCCGATAATTTCTATTTATGTAATAATATATAATAATAAATTTCTCAATCTTACGGGAAAAAATTAGAGTATTGATGATAAAAAATACATATTAAATGAGTCCTATATAAATATTTTTGTTTTTGAATTTGTAATTGTGCATTTGCAGTTGTGCAACAATTTAAGTGATAAATACACTATTTTCTTGTTATTTGAATTTACGGAAAGCGCAGTATTCGTTTCCATAATTTTAATTCTTGTGAAGAAAGTAAAAAATGCGCCATCAATATTGAAAATCTTCTGTTCCATTGTCTAAATCTATTTTGGATAATTCTTGGAGATTAAACTTTATTCTCACCCAAATTCTGCCCCGAGTTTTGATACCCGTAGGCAAAATCATGTGTCATCGTTCGTAACTATTCACTTTAAATGATCTTCGGTAGATTTAAAAAATTAAATTCAGTTCAAATGCTTCAAATACATAACGCCTTAGTTTTTAACAAATATTTGTTTAATTAAACTTAATTTCCCTACAATTTATTTTTTAAATCACTTTTAACCCTTTTGAAAAAATGAAAATTTATTGAAATTGCAATTTTATTCTGTTCTTTTGTTTTTATCTATTATAATGAAAATTTTTCAGATACGATTTTAATACCAGATGGATTGTCTGGTATTTTATAATACAATTTTATAGTACATAATTTTATAGTACAAGGTAGAATGCGTTATTTGTTTCAAGAAGTAAACGAAAAATATCTTTGAAGATTTAAAAATATTACGTATAATATGAAGATTAAAAACTTAAATAATATATGGGAAAGGCTAAAATACTTTTAATTATTGTTCATGTTTAACGATCTAGATTGTCTATTTCGGCACCGAATATATCTAAGTCTATCACGTATGCGTTCTCTTGATGTCATACTACGAGATGATTAAGAAACTACCTAGTATACTGCGTTACTCCCAAAGTTTCGAGTGTTAAATGGCTAATTAAATCTAATATAGAGGATGTAAATAAAAACTAATATAAACCCCCATAGCTAAAGTTGGCGACTGCTGCTCTCGTTTATTTGGATTTCTCTGTCCAATCCCGTCATCGAAAATCTTTTAAACAAAACTACTAATTATGTAATAATAATAATAGCAAATACGATATTGTTTCTTCTGTTGTAGATGTTGGGCGCCATCTGATAGAACTTAAGTGTACTATCGCACGTCAGAGAAAGGCAGAGAGGGTAAGTGAGTGAGTGGCAGCGCGTGAAGGAGAGAGGAGAAAAGAGAGAGATTGACGTCAGGCGATGTCAGTACATTCTATTACGTGTAAGCGCATTTGAACAGTTGATTATCATCATTTTTATTCTAAACTTTTAGTAATTTATACTTCGTTACCATTCATTTTAACAACCATTTATTAAATATTAGATTAAACATTATAACTCGCGGATTTAAAATACAAAATTTTACTTTATAAATTATTGACCATTTTAATTTAATTATTCTAAATTGAAAGACTACAGTGTCAATTCATATTTTAAGAACATGCTTTTAAGGTGTTAATATATCATTTAAGAATACACCCTAAAACTTTCACCCGCGCAGTACTTTCGCCCTTAAAATACATCATTTTAGTTCTGTAATGATGTAATTTTCCAACAAAAACCGTTTAAAAAATGCTTCTCTATTGAATATTTGTATAATAAAATTGTACCGTAAAAAAGATTATTATTATTTATAACATTACCTATTTTCATGAGTTACCAATATTTCTTGTAAATGTAATCAGCGCATCATAACGCGTATTTGTTTTCTCTGGGAGAATTATAATCTTTTGCCGATGCTGCTTTGCAAATATTACATGTATCGGAAAGCATTGTAATCAATTCAGTTCAACTTCGCTGAAATACGCTGAAAAACTGAAAGTTTTTCAAGAAAAACCTATCACTCCTCGCGCACATAATTTATTAGCAGATTTTCGTACTTTCAGACTTACAGAAAGAAGCCCTTTGTTCGGTGTAAACTGGTAAAAAGTAAAAACATAGAAAAAGGAACCGCCGCTCAGCCTCTGTTTCACAGTCGCGTAAGGATCGTCTCTATTGAGTTTCTTCCTTGGCGATGACCACGTCGACGTAGAATAAGGACGGTGATTAGTCTCCGGACTTGTACGACTTTTTATAATGACGAAGAAAGATACGTGTGGGCGGTGCTCGTCGATTGAATTATCGATTCGCCTTCGAGCCGCTCACGCTTTTAATTTTGGTCGTCTCGAGTCGTTCGATTTTATTTCTTCCTTTTTTTTCGTTTTTTTTACTGTGGGGATGCATTATTCAGAGGTCCCATGAGAAACGAGTGCGATGACGCCGACATACACGCGCGCTATTTCGAATCACTAGGGATGAAAGAGTAACCTCATCGAGTGGACTCGACGATTAGGCGGATAATTGGAACGGATCGTTATGGAATTTCGTGATTGCCCCGTGCAGCTAAATATTTATCGATGTCACTTACTTTTGCTCTACTCGCTTATCTGTAGTATTCGTGTATCAAATCTCTGCTGCGTTCGATCTATCGTTCTTCGGACAATTTTCTATGTCACCCATGTATACTAGTTATATGTATAGATAATTAATTGTTTAATATCTTAAATATTATTATATACGAGCGTTTTAAAGGTGCCTATACGAATATTACAAATAATGCTTAAAAAGCTATTAAAACAAAGGAAAACTTTTAAAAATTTATTGTCTGCCATTAAACCTAGATAATATTGCAAGCAAATGACGTCCTTAATATAAAAAGTAATTACT
Source organism: Wiebesia pumilae (assembly GCA_018907045.1). Classification (NCBI taxonomy): domain Eukaryota; kingdom Metazoa; phylum Arthropoda; class Insecta; order Hymenoptera; family Agaonidae; genus Wiebesia; species Wiebesia pumilae. The sequence continues at coordinate 2,121,777 of JACCHZ010000033.1, forward strand.
TTCCTAGTGCAAAACACAGTAATTTTAATATTTTATTTATAAACTCCATGTAAAGTACTAATGATATCTACTTAGTCAAATAATCAGTCAAATAATAAGTAGCACATTACTTATACGTGCACGAACATGTTTTTATCGTGAAATTAAAGAAATGATCAGTAATATATTCATAGAGTTATTAATAAAACTCGTTAACACATAAATAAATAATATAAATGGAGGAAAAGTCATGTGCATCTGTATCGAAAGCATTTAGGAAAAACTCGCAATAATTCATTACGCGTCAATGACGTACGTCGTTCCAAATGTATTTGAACTTCGTTCTGATGCATTTAAACATTATACATTATTATTATTATAAATATATGCGTGCTTGCGCGCGTGTTTGCGCATAAGTTTATATGTACATATATAAGTGCGTATATATACCTATTGATTTATAATAGAGAGGTGCTTATTATTTAATAAATATAGTATATTTAAGATTTTGAATCGTGTATTTAAAGAAATGAGTTACTTTTGCGTATTAATGTGTTTTTGAAATGAATTAAAAAATTTTTGATAATTGGTAAATGATTGTTATTAATTAGTTAGCATATTTTAAGCTTTTAAAAGAGTAAGTTTTAAAAAAATATGTAAATTGTTTAATTATTGTTTCATAATTTCAAAAAGTATCTTTTTTTGACTTTTATGAGCATTTAATTCAATTTTCTTCTCTACTCTTTTTCTCACTAATGTTAACTCGATTTATTCCTGTATGAATTACAGGAATAAATCATTCCATTTTTAGGAATTTGAAATTTACAAGAATCACATTATTTTATACAAAATGATATTAAATATAATAGCATTGTAACATTCTTATCGCTATTACATGGATATTGATACTAAATTATAAATTATATAGTGTAATAATTAACAATGTATTTAATTCCAGTTATAATTACAATATTTATTTATATCGGTTTTCTAACATTATTTTATATTTAGGCGGTGATAGAAGACCTACTTATAAATTCACTGTTCAGCTTTTCTTAAGACAGGTCCAGATTTTTTTATTTTTAAATTCATTGAATTTTTCTATTTCTATTGATTTTGAATAAATAAAGTTCAAGATAGTACCTGAATGAGAGAAAACCAACTTCATTACCTTCAATGATTTCTAACGATCCGTATATAATTTATTTTAAATCTACTGTATTTTATGTTCTATAATTTGTGCAAATATATTTTATAAAAACCTACGTTTAATAAGCAAATTTTTAAATTATGTAATAATATGAAATCATTTGAATATGAAAAATTCTCTTTTATAATTTACAATTGCACAAGATTAAAAACCAGGTATTATTATATTAATTCTACTAAAGAACTTTTAATGTAAATAATTCTGTAAATTATTATTGTGACTGTTCAAACATTCAACTCTGAAATAACATTTAATTTATGAAATATTATAACTAAGTAAAATAAGATTAATTATTAAATATTTTAGTTTTATCACCTAATTTTATTATTGTAATTTAAGAAATTATTTTAAATAATTAAAAATTAAGTAAATAACGAATTATTGGTTTTTATTTAGTCATAATAAATTTACAGTTTTTTTATTTTTAAATTAGTTTTACTTGTGTCTTTTAAAGGTATACTATGAAAAGCAGAATATAACATTTGAAAATCTTATTTTCTTCTATATCATCTTTTTCTATATATTGTCAGTTGATAGTAATCTAAAATTTATAAATACAAATGTTAAATTCTATATTTTATAAGTAATTTCTCATACTTTGCAATTATACTTACTCTTAATATTAAGAAAAAATTTTTTTTTTTAGACAAAAAAATTTTTATTATATTTTAAAAATCTAAAAAAAGCTAAATATAAAAACGTAGTAATAATCTCACTATTTTTATTATTAGTCCTAATAAAATTGTTTTACTGTACTATGTTAATTTTACATTTATAGAAGAAACTTAATTACAGTTTAACATACAAATTCTTGCATTATTTTCTTTAATACTTATAATTTAAATAAAATATAATAAGGCACTTGAATGAAAAATTTAAAAAATTATTAGGATAACTTGAAAATATATTACATTTAAAAATCCCTTCATATCTTGTTATTAGTCATATTTTAAAAGTATTTTAAAATAATATACGTTAAAATATGTAATGATTTCAAAATATGATTTTTATCTACATGTACGTAAATACAAATTAAAAAATTACATTTCCACGAAACATAATGAATCCTTCGAAATTGATAATTATCATGTTTTAATTATATGTATTATAATTACATATCTCGCAATTGTAAATAAAATGACTAGACACGTACGTCGATATGTTTAATACGAGATAAAAACTAACTTAACTTACTCATTTAATTTTTTACTTTCATAATAGATTTATTTGTTTTTAAGAATATTTTTTTTAAGAATATTTTTAAGAAAAATTTAAATCTCAACTTAAAAAATATGGACTTTTTCTTATTAAAAAGCAAGATAATATAAATTTCATTCAAAGATTGAAGCGAATATTTCGATAAAAACTTGAATATTAGTGATATGACAATAATATTGAAAAAATTATGAATATCTTAATATAAGATATCATTTTTATATTTTTTTCAAAAAATAATTTTATTACTTTTATGTGTTTTAGATAGAACATATACGAAAATTTTAAACTAACGTACATTCTGTAGTTTTGAAAAACGATACCTTGAGAAAGTTATTAAAGTATTTATGAAAAATTGAGAAAATGTATACTCCGTATGAATTAAAATATTCTATAATAAAAAATTTATTACGATAAATTTAATCTATGTAATACGAAAATTCAAAGATAAAATATTTTAGATGCAGGTACTGAAATTTTATATTTATTCCAGAATATTGGTAATTTTTAGTATTTATTAAGTTGTATTAAGCAATTCTTAGAATCTGATAAAATATTTAATCAACAAAAATAACATACACGTATGAATTAATATATAATAATAATAATAATAATAATAATAATAATAATAATAATAATAATAATTTTTTGTTCATTTTAAAGATTGAATTTGATAAATAGTATTTCTTGTATTCATTTATTTGTACCTTATTGTTTCATAAAATAAAAATTGTTTTCTGTTTATTATTGATGCAAAACTAATGTAAGTATCAAAAAGAAGTTTTATGAAGTAATTCTTATAATTCGAAAGTAAATTAAAGGGATATTTAGATAATTTATTTTGCTTTTGAATTGAACTTGAAAATTGAAATTTGAAAATTAGAAAATTTCTATCAACTATTTCTAAATTATTTGAAATTTAAAATGAAAAATAAAACTTTTTTCAATATTAATGAATTTCATTATTAGAATTTCATTGAAATTAAATGTAACTATAACAATTTTATTAATACGTCATTATGAAAATTACATTATTACTATGCTTCTATATAAAATGCGTTTAGTATTTTCTGAATTTATACATTTATGACTTTATGTTTTCTATAATTTTAAAATTCAATTCATTGATCATTGAAATTTTTTTTTATTTCTAGTATCATTACTATTTTAGTGTACTTGAAACCTATATTTTTTAGTAAAATATTAAATTAAAAATTAATAAGTTACGATTTTCAAAATTGCATTTTACATTTTTATTGATATTTCATTTAAATACATATATCATCGTCTATATATCATCCTCTAATATAAAATCTTGTATATAAGAATTAAATATTAAAATATATCTAATTATATTTCCGAAAAATGAAATCAAGAATATATTTTTAATATTTAGCTTCTCAATACTTTATTGTTATGCGTACACTGAGATATTCATTGAATATATTCCTTAAAACAATTCTTGGTATGGAGTATTGAGTTAATTGCTAACAATTTTTACTATTTTATGTTAATATAAAAATTGTTAATATAAAAATTATAAAATTAGAGTTACATTATTAGAATTTTTTATACGTTTTTTATTCAAGAAAAACTAAAAAATTGTTGTTTTTCGAAATTAATTTATATTTTATATTTTACATCATTGATCATTTGAACAGTTAGTTATATATTTTATTGAAAATATATGCGAATTAATATAATATTCTTAAAATTGTTATTTATGTTATTCTCTTATGGTTTACTACGAAAAACATAGAGCGATAAAGATTGCTGTAATTGCCTTCATGATATCCAGTTTGCTACTTCGTAGCAGAGCTACCGAACAATTATTCAATGTCTTCTAATCAAAAGAGTATTGTTGAAAAGTACTTTCCTACCATGTTTCAAGTCGAAAGTTGTGTAATCAAATAAATCGTATGGATATCAAATACATTTCTTTAAGGTTACTGTAAAATATATTCATTACTGCAAATTGCTGTATAAGACTATAAAAGTAAAAGGTAAAACGTAAAAAGTAAAAACATTATTTAATAGGATCGTAGCTGATTAAAAATTGTTCAAGTTTAGACTCAAAATATTTTAAGCTCTAGAGATTCTTTATCAAATTAATTATAATTGTACTAGGCTCTGATTTTTATAATAATTTTCAAAAAAATTCTGATTCTGCATGCATGCATATACATATATACCTGTGTAAAAATGTAATATATGTATAATCATGTATGTACATAATAATAATCATAATAATAATGTTCGAAGCAGTATCTAATAAGTATTGAAAAAGTAAAAATACGTATTATATAATATTTTTAATACCATCACTATAGATTCTGACTTTTCTCTTTTACAAATACATTTTACAGCAGATTTTTTTTGAACTGTCGAAATAATAAATAATAAGTCACCATATATTAAATTATGGAATAAGAATATAAATAAATATATATTCATTTTTTTAAATAAGAATAATTTTTTAAAACTAAATTCTTGTTTCATTTTCATTTAGTGCTTTGTGTATTATCTGCATTACGCATTTTAAAATCTTTTCTAACTCACATAGTTTCTTAGTTTCTACGCGTGAACATTTTTACATCTGCTGTTAAAGTCCGTGTGGGTTTTTGTTCAGTGTGTCATTTAAGCGATAATAAATATATTTTTGAGAAGTTGAAAGACCCATTTTTTGTAACTTACTGAGTCATTATCCTTTTTAATTAAATTATTAAACAAAAGAAAAAATAACTATCTATTAAAGCTCAGTTATTAATAGTCTTTGAAGAAATAATATGTAAGATTATTTTTAGACACTTAGATAATTTTATATATTATTAAATAATGGAGAGTACTGATACATCAATAAAACGTCACCAAGTGACACTGGTAATCAGGCTCGTATTAAAATGTATCGCTATTTTACCAGCTTAAAAGTTTCAAATTATTATTATTATTATTTTGTATCATATGTTTAATTAAATTTATTATTAGAAATTGTCATTGCTGGTAGCCAAATATTAAAATTATATGAATTATCTTTGAATATAAAACATAAAATCCTGATATTTTAATTTTATTATAAATAAGTTAATTGTAAATAATATTTTAAATTGAAATTCTTGAAATTCATTAACGTGGAAGAGCAGACAATTAAATTTAAATTACTTTTTATACATTTTTTGAGTAAAATGTTCTATTTCTTTTTTTGACATGCGTGATTTTCAAGAAGAGAATATATACTTAAGCCCGATTTAGCAAATAAATATTTTATAAAATACAATTTATAAATAAATTTTAACTGTTTTATAAAATGTTGCTAAAATGTCACTACATTTATAATTGCATTAATTCTGTGAATATGTTAAATATTTTCACACAACTATTAAAGTTATTACATTATACGGCAAACAATATATGGTAAATGCATAAAGACGCTTTTTTGTAGATTTAAATGTTTATTCCTATTTGATAAATATTACTCGATTGCATGTTTATGAAATTCTTTTGTAGTCAGTAATGTATGACGTTGGAAATAGCTTTTTTCAATTTTAATTCCAAAGAAATATCTTATTTTTTGATCGAGTAGCTTATGCAATTGTAAGTAGTTTAATTCGTAATATTGTTTCTAAAAACATGTCGTTTGGCTAGAATCTTTATTTCGAAATTGATGAACGCTAGTTCATCGTTCATTGACTAAAATGCAGTTTAAAACTTAAACAGATACAAATCTTACTAATATTTTATTATTTGCACTAAATTTTCAGTTAAAAAATTTGTATCGTCAATATTTTTCTATTGATTACTATTTCATTGTCTTTTATTTGCTCAAGCTATTTGAAACTTCAATTCCAAGCAAATTATTTGGCCTCGATACCACGTTACTAATATGAGTTGGTAATCTTTTATTCAAGCTATTAGTAAGGAAATAAGGTCACAAATAAAAATACCACAATCAAATTAGCAGATGTAAAATAAGTGATGCAGCACAGATGAAATTACAAATGCATAACGCTCTATCGCAACCAATAAATTCCTTTTCGAGCAGCCTGTAAACAAGTAGTCAGAGAGCAGCACGATAGGAAAAGGTGATTTTACTTACGAGAATGATTTGTGTACGTTCAAATGAATCAGGCGCGCTTTCGTCGGACGTAATCGATTACGCACGGAGTTATTTATCGCTCGATGGATACGTCGAGTACACTACCGTCTGTTTGATTTCTCACGAAAGGACCGTGACGTTCATCCTTCCTTGCGCGTAAGGCGCTTACCGAGTAATTGCAAGATCGCCTTATCGCATTGCAGTTTCCACGAGCCAACAACCTCTCCGTTAAAGCGACGCCGTCGTCGAACTCGACTCTGCATAAGCCACTAGCGTCGCAGCTTTACGGATCGATTTTTTCACACCCCCGTTCATCGGAATTTCCTCGAGTTTTTTTCTATCCTCTCCTTTTGCCACGCGCTCGCGTAAATCTGAGGCAACGAAAAGTGCACCAGAGACGATTTCAATAGTGCCGAAGATGCGGCTTCGATGTATCCCCGACATATCGGGACGCAACTTGAGAAAAATCGAGAGCGGCACGCGCCTGGAGGAGTATCGCCGTGAGTACACAAGGCGCCTATTGAGGAAAGCGGTCATGCGAATCTAGCTTATCGCGAATAAAGCGCTCGGCGTATGCCGCGCGAAACGTTCTAGAGCGAGTGCAAGTCCACGAGGTTATTTTTTTCCTCTATTTCACGCGCAACTCGCAATTTCGCGCTCTAATCTTAAAAGTATTTGGAAAGCGCATCGGATGAGTCCTGAGCTTCTTCGAGTGGCTTCGTCCTCGATGTGAACTCTTGCTTACTTAGCGCGCTGAATAACTGACATTTCAACTGTTGGATCAACGAGAGCCGATTTTTCCATCGGTTTTGTAACACTGTTTTTACTACGAACTAGTGCGGAGCGTTGCAAAGCACGTGAAGTCAATGCGTTAGCAATGCTAATCCATCAAGTTTCCTAAGCACAATCGTCTATTTGTTTTTTGTCTTAAATTACCACCCCAAAAGTAATTTTAAGTCTCTGTAATTTTAAGAGTATATAAATACAATGTTTGCGTCAAAAATTAGAAAACGTTATAATAACTATTTTATTACCTTATTACACGCGATCTTTGGAAATCTTTTGAAAAGGTGTTTTTGCAACTTCAAAATATGCACATACTCACGAATATGTATATTTTTTCTCAAAAACTGTCTGCTAAAACTTTCAAAATTTATGTTATAAGCGTTTTAAATATGACTTTTATTAGAATCTTGCGTTAAATTATAGTGACATTGAGAATAAACAATGTGTACGATACCTCTTTACAGTCTAAGAGGGCTAATGTAGAATAAAATAATTGATACATATCGTTCTCTATAATTTCTTGAATAAAAGAACTAATGATTTATTCTAGGTGTTCCACAAAAGGTTTAAGATAAATTGTTTGCCTTGTTAAAGAAGAAAACATTTATTGTGTACAATGACTAGAAAAAGGAATCAACGAGGTAGAGTAATGCAGGAGTGTCAAAATTTGACTTGAATTAATCTTAGGTAGCGTCATTCATATCTCATTACTCGATTAAGATATATTGAACAAAAATCTAAATCTTGATTTGACAAAGATGAGCGTGCACGAAGTACGTGGAAATAAATTGATTTCCATCCCCTGGAGGTCTACTTAACTACAATGTAATCGGGCTCGGTCGAATACTTATTTCCATAATGACTAATGAACCGAACATTTGCGGAAAAGAAATAAAATACATAAATAATGGCCTTCTCGTCGAATTATCGCAAGAAGGGATTTGCTTCGACAAGGTGAATTCCGTGTATGTACGCACAAGCACACACAATGCGAAAGGCGCCTGCTCGAACCCGAACGAATAACCACGTGAACAAAAGAGGCGAGATACAAAGGTCAGCTGCTCGATTGAGCAACGGGACAGAGGAATAGTCCACGGGAGTTACTGCGCACCCTGCCATGGAAAACCGTTGCCCATCCTCGAAAGCTCTCGCGCACCTCCACAACCTTCGTAATTGACTCGCCGAGGGAAAAAAACCTTTCCCAGGTTCCTTTTTCGATGCTCTGTTCCGTTTTTACGAGCGAACTAGATGTGGGTATGAAGGGACTCTTAAAGGCAAATTCCGAATAGTTTGTAAGCGACCTGACGAACCAGCTTGAACTCGTCAATTTTTTAAACCAAGCATTTCTTGTGTTCTCCAAGTTGCTGGGCTCATTTATTCGTTGTAAAAGTTTTTCTGATAATACAGATTTTTCATTTTCATGCTATTAGAATGATTTCTGAAAACGACCGGATAAAATAGTATTTGTAACGAAAATACGTTAATAAGCAATTTGTTCTCTTTTGGTTACCTCTTTATGAAAATGTACTGGTTTTGAATATATTTAGTATACTGATAATAGCTTATTGAAATTTATAGTTTATTAATAAAAGTACGTGTATAAAAGTTTTAAGAATTTCTTTTTGTTTTTATGATCTTTATGTTCCACTCAATGATTTAAATAAAGCGCTAAAACTAGTTTGATTATCTTATTAAATATCATTAAAACAAATCTACGTCACTCATTGTATGAAATTATTGTGAATATGTTCATGTGAAGAAAAATTATAAATCAAACTTGAATATTTTTTAATTCTTTTGTGTCCTATAAAATTAAAATATTAAACAATTTTAAAAGTATCTATTGATAATGGAACTTCATCATAATTATAGAGAAAATGAATCCACGTCACGTCGTAACAAGAATAATTTATACCTAAAAACCAAAATTTTAATTAATTACCATATTTTTAATAATTCTAATATTGGAATTACTTATAAAACTTAATATAATTTGTTTTACGATAATGCCAGAAAAATAAATGCTTAGATAAAACTATGTAGTTTATTATAATATTTATCAAGTAAAAGTTTCAAAATCTTAAAATACAATAATTTTAATACTTTCAAACGAAATAATAAGTTGAAAGTAATTTTCATTAGCAGTCAAGTAGAAAAACTATTCTTGAATTTAGAAAAGCTAACTTTATAAATTTCTTCCTCTTTTCGAATATAAAGTTAACTTAATCAGGCTATTTTGAAATCTCTTTTCAGGGAAAGTAGAACTTTGAATTCAAATAATAATATTTGAAGTAATATAATATAAAATCGATATTCTAATAAGGCTCTAAGTTAAAGAAGATTTATTGACAAAAATAAACATTGCATTATACAGCATAGGGTATTATCACAAGTTCGTGGCAAGTACATATATAGATAGATACCTTTTATGTAAGTTAACGTAGACGTTAAAATAGCTTTAGAACAACGAGTTACGTTCTTTCCTTTAAAATGAATAATTGATGGTGTTTGCTTAGCTACGAACTACTTAATAATAAAACTAATAAACAAATTGTTAATAGTTAATACTTCTTAAGAGCACCCTTATAATATTTCTATAATCTTTTTTGACATATTTCGTTTCATTTGAAATAATTTGATATAACTTGTATTTTAAAAAGTTGACAAATGAAGCACTTAATAAAAGTAGCTTGTAACAAGATCGCAGCATAAGCTGCGATCGAATAGAATAAAGTATACGCGTGTTTAGTTCATGCTCCGTTAGATTCGTTACTTTTTTAAGTGAAAAATTCGCGTTACGGTGGTCTTTTGTTGATAATTTTCACAAAGCCTAAGTTGAAGTCCAATACCTCCCGCAGGAACTCAAAAAAGCATTCGCGGAACGAACAAACGCGCAGTTTCTCGTCACGGATTCCACTCAAAGTACAAGGGGCACGGCATCTGTGGATTTCTGTGGTATAATGCGTGCGGGACTGCTGCGAAAATCCGATTTTACCACCACCGAGCGCACCGACTACGACGAATTTCTCCGGGAGGGGCATCTGCTCCCGAAAAAGGTAACAGGAGCCGCTTGGACCGTGGGGATAGCGACATCAAAGGGCCAAGCTAGATCGATACCGATCTAAACGGACTCCCCCGTGGATTATCCGGACGACGACGCGACGATGATCGCTCCTCAGTCGAGTACTTCTTTTAAGTAAAGAGGAGAGCAGTGCTTCTCGCTTCGTTAAAATCGCACGCGGCCCGTGAATGTTTTACGTATGTGCTCCTCGTTTCTTCGTTGACTCGCGTCATTCATATTTTAAGACACATCGATAATACCTTTAAGCTTTCATCGGCCTAGCTTCGTTAGTTTGTCGTACGTTCATGACGCTTTTAGAACACCCACAAGTTACAATTTAGCGCACTCCAGTAAGCACGTGTGCATTAGATTATCAAAAAGCCGTTCGTTGTTGATAATTAAAATAATGCTTAAATATTCCTTCCTTGGTAAATTTCCTTCTGAAATATGAATTATTTAAAGTACGATGCTTTCGTGAAATGCGGGCAATTTTTTTACGCAATATGAGAATATCCTATTCTACTTCGTTAAAAGCAATTCTGTAAAAATATTGATACCATCTAGATGTTAAAGTTACCATTGCAGTTTCCATTGAATTGTGCATATCGATAAATATTCAAAATCTCGATAGATTTTCATTTTAAGCCGAATAGGGAAACAAGGATATTTTTTTACGATTGCGATGTTTACGGTTTGATCTTTTTCATTTTTCGCGATGTTAAATCTGTTTTCATTCATAAAGCTGTTGATAAACCAAAATATTATTATTTTATTTATTGAATAATATCTGTAAAATTTGTACCGTGTAATAATTATTTTGAAATCGGAACATACATTAGTCCGAATGAATTAACCAGAATGTAATCTTCAAATTATCATTAAAGAATTTCTTCTTAAAAATGTTGTTGAGTATTTAGCAGTAGTTTCCAATAACAAATAGTAACAACGAACAGTAAAATTTGCCAGTATTAAAGCTATTAAAAGATAGTAGTCGAGGCGCACAACTAGTGTTCTGAATATACATCATCGCATAAAATCATGCGATCGATACTCATAATAGCATCATTTCATCCGCCTTCCTTTCATATTTTTAACACCAATCACTTCCCTTCCTTGCCCCTGTCGACCGAAAGATACTTGAATGCGAAGGATCTTACATACGAAACTTTCAATTTTTACGCGAACGTCTATCTTAACGATAGCACGTCGCGTACACAGTTTAAAAAGCAGAGAAGCGGAGTCGTGGCCAAAGGAATTGTTAAACATTGCGAGCGTGAGGCGTGGGCGACGAGTGAAAAGTGCACGCGTAAGTGAGAGCCGTGCAAGTGTAGGAGAGTGTAGGCCCTTGTCACTACACGTAAAATAGCCGCCGTCGACGCTGTCGCGGCTGCGGAAATTGCGCAATTATCGCGTCGGGGGCTATAACGATCATCGCCACAAGCCTTAAATGGCAAACTGAGCCTCGCAAGGCTGAGCGAGGGTTGCCGCTTTCGACCCTCTTTCGCGCGATGGAGCTTTATTCATTCCTGGACTCGTGCGCGCGATTCCGCCTTGATTTCCGGGCGAACGCGCTTTTGCACGCGCACACTATTTTCGAGTAGTCGCGCGTTCTTTGATTCGCCGTTGAACCGATGAGCTTCGCTCATTTATGCGTCGTCGCGTTGAAACGTTAATTACCAGTGTGTATGTTCGCCGACTATCGATAGCTACGAGAATAGGATACCACGGAGCTTGCTTTAAGTGCAAAAAGCTTCGGTTATTGACAGCAGTGAAAAATCAACTCTTTTCAAAGCCAGATTCGCTCCATACAACTTACGAAAGCGACAATTTGACAAATTTCACGTATTATTTACAGGGAAAGAACTGTATTTATTTAGATTATTAACAGTCACTTGCCACGTCGGCAAGACAATACTTTTTGCATACGTCTCTTTAGCATCGTACAAAGCGTTTCATGCATAATTAATAATATTTTTCGGTACGTAAAGTATTTCCTTCTCTTGTTTAGCAATTAAGAAAATTTTTAGTGACTTGGTAATTGGAAGTGACGCCATCAGATTGTTATACTTGGAAGTCCAATGACATGAATTTTGTCCGAACTTTATGCGAATTCATGTCAACCGACAAATTACGTTAATGTTCTGAATTGTTTAAGGTCTCTTATTAAATAGATTTAGAATCAGACGAATACTATTCTAAAAATACTAGATTACGGACCCTGCAGGCTAATTAGAAGATTTTTTCAACTTTCGTAAAAGACCCTTCATAGACAGAAATTATAGTCAGTACTAGTTTTACGGTTTCTCCGTAAAAACAGTACAAGTTTATCGACTGATTTATTCAAACATATTTTATTCTCAAATTATGTCCTAAAATTGCCGCTGCCTTTGTATCTGCGCATCATCATTAACGCTAATAATTTTATAAGAAAAATTTAAGAAGATTTTTAACATTCTCCCAGAGAATCTTCTATTAATATGTATAACAATAAAATGTTAATCCAATATTTACTGTAAAGTATATTTTATTTGTAATGTCATTTGCCTCATAATATGGAGATATTATGAGATGGGATTATTGTAACCATTACGGTAGTTCATGGATTGAAGCATATTTTTATTTTGGCAAGAGTATACATAAAATACATTTAGCATTTTTCTAACTTTTTGTATTGTACGTGTAACCAATTAACGAGATTTAATTCAAGATATTAACGGCCCATCATAATTCAAATATGAAATTCATTTTTTGACGCAATTTTCTCATTTACTCTTTTTAATCATTCAAAAATTTCCTTTTTTTAATATCTAACCGAGAACCAAATTTTTTAATATTATTAATTATTACTTTACGAATAAGATATGAGCAATTATTTTCCATCTCTCTTAAACGTATCATAATTATACATGAAAAATTTTATGTAACGATTTATTTCATTAGTAACATTAGCTCTTAATAATTAGAAAATTATAGAGTTACGTTTATTCTGTAGCATCAAGACAGAAATTTCAATAATGTAAGTGCAACTAATTTCTGTAGTTTAGGAAGTTTGTATCTTTTAAGTTGTCACAGACTTTAAAATTTTATGCAATATACAGCATTAATCAAGTAAATTAAATTTGTTACTCGATCGACATATAAAAAATAGACGTTTAGAAACGACTCGATTAGTTTTATTGGCATTTTAAATAAAAAACAATGTATTTATGGCCATTAAATTTTTTTTGGAGACTATTAATACGCTATTAATCGTAATAAAGCACAGTATCTCGATCGTACGATCGCATCCGAGCATTATATATGCGATACAATCTGGTATAATCATTGGGTACAATTAACGAACATTAAAACAGCCGCGTTTTTTAAATTGCAATTTCGAAGAGCCACGTCAGCGCTTGGTGGGCCCGTCGGAATTTACGTCATCGTCATCGCCTGTCTTTCTCTGTCTCAATCACTTTTTCACAGGACCAGTAGGAGGAGAGATTCCTAATGGTAGAAGAAAATCGTCAGAATCGAGATAAAGCTCGCAGGATCAAAAGAATATGTATGCACGATTTACACAAATTGGAATGTCGATTAGAATTAAAAAAAATTAATTAACTCAAACGAAAATTTGTTTGTAAAAATTTGATTAAGTAGTTTTCAGTATGCAGTCTTGGTGTGATGAATTTTCAATTTTTATCAGAAGAAAGTCGTTTCTAATGTTGTCTAGGAGACTTAAATAGATTGGTGATTCTCGAACTTTCGTATGTAGACTCCAAGTAAACTCTTACGAGGAAATAAGGTTTTCTTAACAACGCGTAAAATTTTAATCCAATGAAATTCATCGTTTCTACAAAATACAATTTTCACTTTATTTTAAATGAAAGCCTTAAACATAAACATAAGCCTTAAACATACAACATAACAAGATATGGTATTCCTTACAAAAAATATATTCTACGTTATTTCGTCAAAAGTTAAGTAAATCACTCTGCATATTAAATTACAAATAAATAAATAAATAAATCTATATATACATAGTTAAAAAATAATATATCATTTACATTGTCATATTATTTTAAAATCTAAAAGTGATAATTAGATAGTTAAGGATATACGAAACTCAACTTTTATTAAACTCTTTTTTTGGAATATAAGAGTAAAATTTGAATGATTCAAAACTTTAATTGTATTCGAGAAAATTTAAAAATTTCTTACGTATTTTGAGTATTTTTAGATTGTTACTTTTCCTCCAAATGGTAACTTATGTTAATAATTAAATAACGAAATGCATTATAGGTAAAACGGAACGGATTTATCGGATAAGTTCACGCTATCGCTGGAGCTAAAATACCTGAAAGAATTCATGGACTAAGAGGAGATAACATGAGGAGGAATACACGACAACGAGTCTGGCAAGCAAGAAAAGTGAATTTCTTGTTCTATTGCACGGAGCCCAAAAATAAGTAGCCGTGGAGAGCCACAATAGATTCGCGACGGCCGAGTTCGCATCGTCTGCGAGTCGTACTTTTATTTAAAGCGAAACACTACGACAATTTGGCATCCGAATGAAGTTCTCTGGAAGTGAACCTCTTAGATAGAACCTCGGTTTCGACCTTCACTTTTCTAACTCACTTTTACACGAGGAAATCGGCGCGACTGTCAAAATCAATAAAACAACAATAAAGAACTCAGAACTTCCTTATTTACTCCCCCCACCCTCTCACTCGCTCTCTCTCTCTCTCGCTCTCTCAGATCTCGGTGTTTTTAACTTCTCCCAATAACCATTTCCGTTATTATAAGTGTAATGAATATTTTTGGATTCAGCATCGAAGATAGAAGAGAGAACCGTGAAACGCCCAGGGTCCGTTCGCATCTCCCGCGCATCGCTGCTCATCGAAGAAGGTCCAGTGCGCGTTCGAGAGTAGTTCAATTCAATATTTGTAGGCCTGTGATTTGCTCTCGAACGAGCGATCCGTTCCAACCGCCCGAGTCCTCCCGTTGTCACGAGCTGCTGCCCGAGGCGCACACCGAATGCAAATAGCTAACCCAAGCCGAGTCCGACCTTCGTAGCGGTGGTCAATCTTCGATTTACCGTCGTGCAGCCAACGACCTCCTCCTCGTCGGCCCGGCCCACGCACTCGTTCTCAGGTGCACACCAGTCTCTTCCCCCGGAGCCCTTGAGTTCGCTCACTCGGCTCGAGGGAAGAATTTCTCCCGTGCCTTTACCAGCCGTTCAGACCAGGTAATTGCTTATCCTCTTTCTGGCTCGTCTTCTCTTGCTCGCTTTGACGATAAGACAAGCGCAACTTCAAACTTCTGTTGAACGCTCAAGATTTCGAATTTTCCTATTGTTGTACAATTCGTAGTTTTTGTTTATTTATTCAAGAACGAAGTGTCTTTTAATGTGTAGGTATGCTTGATGCTTATACTATCGCCGAAGCGAGAATAGTGGGAATATTGTCAAAAGCAACCTGAAAAAGATCAGCAGGAAATCTCGGAGAGCGTAACGTAGCAGAAGCAGTTGAATTTTTGAAATAGAATTTGAGAGGAAAAATAGATTATAAATTCAGCGGTGAAAAGCAAGGGAGCGAGGGAGAAAGGTGAGGAAAAAGAGACGGTCGCGTGAGAAAAGAAGGAATGGGAGGAGAAAATGCCAGCGCGACCCCTGAAGGAGCGTCAGCAATTGAATGTCGGAGGACTGGGAGCCTCTGCTCACTTAATGTCCCCTTCTTAGGAGAGTCACGAGGGCAGAGCCCGAGAAAAGGAAAAAGAAAGAGCAACCTCGGACACAATGCGGGAGCAACCACGGATCTCGGACCTCTTCTCTCGCCATTCTTCGTCCTACAATTAATTTCGACAAGCTGCGGCGAGAGAGGAAACAGGGTCGGCGTTTAGCATCGGCTATTCATACTTAACAATTTCAGAGCTTAGCCTTCCTTCTTTTTTCTGACTCGTAAATTGTAAATATAAAGATTCGTATCAGATATGCGAGGACCCAAGACGTTCTCATTATTAGCTTGAACCTTTTTATTTATTCAACATTTTCGCAATCGATTCTTCCATTTTATAATAGCCACTAATCAGCAACAACAACAACAACAGCACCAACAACAAAAATAATTATGTATCATTAATAAGAAATTAATATATGCTATCTGTCATTTGTTCGTGTGTACACTTTTTCACTAATTATATACTTTTAACTTGGATACTTAGATACTTTTTTATTTTTCCAAATAAAAAAATTACATATTACAAATTATAGAAAATAACCTCGAAATTTAAATTTTCTAGGAACACATTAAATAAACATTTTTAAGTAAAAGACAGGATTAAAAATATATTTTTTAAATATTTGAAATAATAGTTTTAATATATTTTTATTTTAAAAATTATTCTACTTATTATATGCAACAAACAGAAAGAAATTTAAAAAAGTATTCGGGCAATGTTTGAAAAGGTATAATTTATTTTCAAATAAATTATTTGTATTTATTTGAATTTTGTTGTATTCAGAGAATACAAGAATTTGAATTGAAATTTATTTATACTTAGAGAATTTGAACATTATTTATACCGTTATATCATTTTACGTTAAATCATTTTCTTTTAATATACTTAAATTATGTGAATAATAAGACTGTTTAACTATTTTCATATACTTATGCTATAATTCTAGTTTCTTTTCTAAATCAAATGGCTTATAATTATTAAAACCTTGAGTTTTATGTGTACCTCTAGTTTCTTATAAATTTTTCCCATTAGTATCTTTTTTCACTTTTTCCTTGTTCCCTTTAAATCTGTTTTGCAACTCTTTAAATATATTTCTCTATTTCTTAAAAAATTTCCTCAACTGCTTTCTTCATTTATTAAATAATTCTATTGTCTTATTATTTCCCGTTTAGATTCATTAAATTAAATTTAACCTATTCGTTTTCAACTGCATTTCTTTGCTAAGAATATGTCATCTGACTTCTGCATATTTACTCATTTTGTAGTCTTCCTATACTTATATGTTTATCAATTATGTTTTTAAAATTATTTTTGGATTTTTTTTTAATACTTCGGAGGTTTTTTCATCGGCTATAAAGTATTGTATTTTCATTTAAATAATATTCTTTAAATATTCGGTAAAGTATTTTAAAATCAAAAAAAAATTTTTTTTTTCTTCTTTTTAAATATATTTTTATATCTTTATATGTTCCATTCCGAACTTAAAGTAGATAATGCATATAATTTATCTACTATATTAGGTTTTATCAAACTGTTTTTAATTAATATAAAAATAAATGAATTGAGATATAAGATAAATTTATTAGTATACAAATTTCAATTAATGCCTTACACCGGGTGTCGAAACTTAACCTAAAACTTGTTCTCCATGGTTGATTTTTCTATTATTTATTTAGATATATGTATTATACGTATATCTCATAGTAGCACCCTTGTCTATAAACTCAAATTAATAATAAATTTTACCTGAATGAGTTTCTACTTACACTTTTTCTCTTACCTCAAATCTACACATCTACAAATTCAATATTACTCTCTAGTATGACTCTACTAATCACTGAGTTCTCAACTATTTTTTTTCTTTAATTCATTTCTTTTTACCATGAATATATTTTTCATAATTTTTACTCGCTACGTTATTTCAGTTTACAAATGATTTGTTTTCTCTCTCTACAACAAGTCTTTCTTCTTTTTTACTATGTCAGGTGTTTTTTTTCATCCCTTCTTTTTCGCGTAAGAGTATTTGAATTTATTGTTTTGTTGAGTATAAAATAGACTTCTTATGTATAGAATTTTTTCATATTTTGTGCATTTTTTCATCTACAATTCTCTTACAAAAAGAAGTTTTCATTAATTCTTTTTGTATTTCCTACCTTCCTTTCATATATTTTAAAACTCATTCTTTAATCAAATGCCTGTTTTTCCTATTGAATTTGGAATTACATAAATGGATTCTCACTTTTTGACGTCTTCTATTTACACTATTTTTTAGATTTTAAATATTCACTATATTCAAAAAAAGATCGTAAATAATTAAAAAAGACAGCAACGAATAACAGTAATCTAAAATATGATTTCATCAAATGTTATGTAAGATAAACAAAGATGTTACGTAATTGTAATGAATGAAAATCATTTCGTATTAATCTCTATGATTTATTATATTATCTTCGTAAAATATTAATTTATTTTTAATTTTTTTAATAAAAGAATTTTAATAAAAAAAAGGACATTTATAATTTTAAACAGACGATTATATATGAAATAGTATTGCTTCGTAAATGAAAGCATCGAACAATTCTAGGTACAGCAATCATTACTTTTATTTTTATTTCAGATAAAATAATAATAATAATAATAATAATAATAATAATAATAATAACTATGATGATGATGATGATTGTGGTGTTTATTTAAATAATGAAGATAATGTGGTGGTGGTGGTGGTGATGATGATGATGATGATCATCATCATCATTATTATTATTATTATTATTATTATTATTATTATTATTATTATTATTATTATTATTATTATTATTATTATTATTATTATTATTATTATTATTATTATTATTATTATTATTATTATTATTATTATTATTACAATAATAATAATAACAATAAGGAAGATAATACTGTTTTCATTGTAACAGTTTTTTTATATAATACATTAAATAGATAAACTTGATTAATAAAATATGAAATAAACTTTCATTTGTTTTTTATAATACTTGTAAATATTGCACATAAAATGTTTAACCAGAGAATTTTTTATAGAAATATGTTTTTCAGTAAAAATTATTAAATAAATCGATTTATAGTAGCATCACTATTACTGTAACAAATTCGTTTTTATTATTCAAATCTTATAATATCCGTGTATTAAAGATTTTAATAATTATTTAAAAAAAATATATTTATCATAGTGTTTAAAGTTTATTTGTAGATGGCTTAATTCCTTATGTAAGTATTTATTTATTTTAACATTTTCTAAATCAATATTCTCACATTTACTATTAAATGAATAATAACTGCTTACAAAATAAACTTCTTAAATAGATTTGTAGTGCTACATATATATGATTTAATTACGCCTTAGAATTGATAGTAGAGCCATCAAAGAATTTTTCTTTATTAATTAATAATGTATAATTTAAGTCATATTTTTATAAAAGTATGGAAAATAAAATCGTTGAAAATAACCGTATATAATAGTAATATGAATAATATCTAAATAATAAAATAGCTAAGTCTTGAAGAAAATGAAAATACTTTCAATAATGTTAGATAAATCAACAAACTTAAATAATAATGTAAAATATTTGTTAACGAGACTGCATTTCAGTATAATATTTGTAACTATTAACACAGTTATCTCAAATATCTATTTGCAAAAAAGTTGAAATCCATGAAAAGCGTTCAATGCATGGAGTGATTTATTATCAAACAGAGGTACAAATTAGATGAAAGAGAGTAAGATAGAAAGGACGTGAATCGTCGAGCCTGTACACATGTAAGTCAGACTCGACATTTTTTCTCTTCTCTTTTACGTTCATTTGATACTCTTTCTCCCACTCACTACCTCTTTTTTCTCTTTTATATTTTCGTCCAGTTCGTCTTTTAAGCCATTCAAAGATCCTGACAGAGCGCTTATAATCGACATCACGCCACGTTTCGTTGCGGTTAAGCACGTGCACGTACGTCAATAAGAGTGAGGCGCTTTCGACGATCGCAACTTTACGTACAGCGGCTAATAAATTCGAGTTCTACGTATATGGGAAGGTTATTTTTTAAATTTATTTCCTTTGCCTCTTCTCATTATACTTTCTACTTTTAACGATTTTCTTGTCGTATCGCTTTTCTTTATTAGATTCATTTTTATTATTAATTTCAATCGCTTATTTTCATGACATTGTTATTGCGATATTAAATAGATTTAATGCCCGTGCTGTGAAATCTTGGTTTTCAACATTAAAAAATCACCAAATTCAGTTTGGTGCGGGTTATTTGTGCGTCATGATTTTTTTGCGAAACACGTGAGTAGGGAACATTGATTGAGTAGCAGCCTCTATTATATTATATAGTAATAGTAATTGATTTTAACACGATATTAAATCCCAAACAATGATAGAATTCACAAAATTTGAACTCGGCGTCTAAAATCAAATGAGACATTTTTACCGAGTATTTTCGTTATTCATATCCTGTTTTCATTGAAGGATTTGATAAGTTACAATTATGGAGAAAATATGTTTCAACTTAAGTCGACGTAAAAGCTATTAAAAGTTCAATTTTTTAGTTATTTTTGAACTTGTTAAATAATCTTTTTTTTTCAAACACCGAAAACTGATCATCATGTAACGCATAAAAATAATTGCCTACGGCGGTGGAAAAAGTTACGTAAATTTCTAAGCGATAGAGATGCGTATGAAGAGAAAGCAGTGAATTTCAGCTTGAGTACCGAATCATGCGTCCTCGACGACCCGCTTCATTAACGAATAAAGCCAAGATAATGAAAGACGAACCGGAGGTTTAGGGAAAATCGAGTCGGACGTGTTGTCGCGATACGATGGGGGTAGTGGACGCGCGCGAAAATTCAACCTTTGGCCAAGTGCCAGTACAAGCGATGGCTCCGCTCCTCGTGGTCGGCGTAATTTATCGGTACATAGAGCCGGGTAGCGTCTGCTAGAGTCGTCATCGTCGTCGTTCCCGACTCGGCAGCGGACGCTCTACTTGACTTTCAATGATTCTTCTCCTTACCTTCGCTTAACTTTGGTTAGCAAGTTTGATTGTTGATTAACGGTTGTTGTCGATCCAACAGCGATCATTAATTTTTAGCGTGCAATCGTTGAGGTCCATAGCAAACATAAGTATTTGTGAGTGAGGGTGAGTTATTATTACAACTTACTTAAGAGTCATGGAAATCGGCTGCAGAGTATTTACTACATTATGTGTCCTTATCTGCTTAGGAGATGTTACTTATACTGTAGTTCAATAAAAAATGTTTACAATTTATTAATTTATTTTACGATAATTGAGATAATTTTTTTCTGTAACAAAATGGTTTCTTCATTAATGGATAAATATGATTATGGTATTTCAGTTAAATATTTTGTCAAACATTTTTTGTATGATAATCATATAAAAAGTTCAATTATACTTGTACATATCATAGCTTTGGTTTATTTCGTTGCCCATCAAATGTTGCGCTAAAAATGATTGAAAAAATTTGTGTAAAGTGCATAAAAGAAACTGAGATGTAAATTTATAAAACAAAAAAATCAAATCTATAAAATTAAAAAATCAATTAATCAAATATTCATATTGTTTACAATTTTTATAATTACAATAAAAAATTTCAATTGAATCTAAATTTTTAACATTTCATTATTTGATTAGTTCATTAATTTTAAACTATAGCTCATCCAATAGTTAAAAACATTTAATTTAACTTTCTGCAGATATAAAATTTTTTAAAATTCTCTTTAATTTCTTGAGTTTAAGCTAAATCTCAATTGCAGTCAACTTATTTTTGTTACATCATCTTATTTAGAAAATCGCGTTCAGATGCTAGAGCACTTTAATGTAGGAATAGTAATTATTAGCAGAACAAAATAAACTTATTGCCTTTAAAATGCATTCTTTACACAAAATCTATTGCTTGTAAGTCACACATACATTGATTATCCTTAGTGTAATGTTTTGGTCTCAACGGGAAATCTTAGCAATGTAAAATTCTTTCTTGTACAACGTAATGTCGGCTGATGCGAAATTCAAAAGAATAAGATTGACAAGAAAAAATACCAAATTTTACAGTAGCGAATCGCTAGTGATTTGCTGGGATTGTAACAAGTACTGATTGAAAGTAAACTGGGAGGGTTTCGATTCAGCGTTTTAGTCAGTGGAGTTAAATCGAGGCCTAACTTTGATTCAGTTGGTAAAAGTGGATATATCGATAGACTTGGCGAAATAGATAGCGAAATAAAAGAGATCGGCCAGCAAACGACAGCTTGTGCGCGTTTCGCCGCGCTTCAACGAAGTCGCGCCGTATTCCTGTCGGCGTTTAACCAGCCGGCACAATTAGCGGGAAAAAATCGAAGAATGGCCGAGTCAGCCGCAGAGTCAGAATTTTCCCGAACTCCCGAGGCATTGCGTCCGAGCCAGAGTTTATTTCTGTAATGGGTGGGATCGACCGCTCGTGTACACACAGTTTATTATTAGAGAGCCATCGAGCACCGCTGCTCACTTTTTTGTTTCCACCTCATTGCGCCTCTATCGCACTCGTATTTTCGCACTTCACGGAAGAGGCGAAACGAGCTATGCGATTTTCCTTTTTTCGACGGGATCCGCGGTGATTTACGCGGGAGGGGCCAGCGATCCGGCCGGAGTGGAACCGATGAGCGGGGACGTCGAAAATGAAACCGACGTCGTCTTCGCAACGGTGACCGTAAAATGCGACGTCGAGTGCTCGTGACGAGGGATGAGAAAGTTGTGCACTCGTTATGCGTTATTTATTATGTATGCGAACTGTCGCATCCAAAGCTGACAATTCAACTGTTTACTATTTTTCTAATTTGCTACTCGCTATTACCTTCTATTTCCGAGTAAGCAAAGCTTGTCCTTGCCATATGCCACACATCAAAACCAAAATTGTTCCAAAATCTCAGCCAAGTGCGCTTCCTTGAATTAATATCGCGCAATTAGATTTATATTTAAAATAGAAAAACTTGTTGTAATGTCACGGATCAAATTCAATCGCCGTCAGAATTGGAAACTAGGAGGCCCAGTCAAATATAATAACCCGAAGAAAGTAATATGGAATATTTACTCATTTTATTACTCGTGAATTCTCTTGTAAGCCTTTCATTTTCATTTTGAAATTGTTATCGTATGAATGAAACGAAATCTCGATGTCCTTTAAAAAAGTTTATTCTTACATATTTTCTTTTGAAATGATCATTATTGTACGAGATACTCAAAATCATTTATTTCCAAGTTATATTATAAAAACTTGGGTGTTAAATTCGATGCAAAATTAATTTGACGAGAGTCGCTTATATGATAACACGTTGAATTTCATAGCCTACTTATGATTATGAATATATGCAATCAGGAACAATTTATATGTCATCAGCTTCGACACCACGCTTTTCCCATACGAAATTTCCCGAGTGTCCCACATTGCGTGGCGTTAATGTTGTTGATTTCAGCTCCGGACGATAACCACGTGATAACGTATTCGACGTCGACGACGGATGGTGAATTCATTTGTCGTGGACTTTCTTATCGTCTGGCTTTGCTGTTCCTTGATAGTATTCGTGTGCAAGTCATTCTGTGCATATGGAAAAACATCGAAAGGTATCGAACTGCTAAATAATCATCGATCGTGAATCACCGGTGAGAGAGAGAGAGAGAGAGAGAGAGTCAAGGAGAGTAGAAGTCCTTAGTTCTGCTGTTGTGAATCGTGTCTGGCTTCTATTTTTGATTTTTTTTTCTACCTACGATCATATTTTGCTCCTCTTTTATTTTATAATTATCTTCCTTACATTTGTGACATTTGAAATTCTTTCAGAACCTTGAAAGTAACTTTTTTAAAAGAGAAATTGTTTCATCGAATTTAGAAAGGGTAAAATTTCAAGGTGTAAAATCTTACATACTAAAAATTAAACTGATTTTTTGTGAATTTCTTAATGCGTGTATTTTATATTATTTTATGAAAAAATTTAAGAGAAATTACGTCCTGTGTTTTTACTACACTATTTTCAAAAAACGTAAATATTGAAATGTTTATTATTGTTTTTTTAAAGACCTTCGAATATTAGAATTTGAACTTCAGTTCATACGAAGTTTGAAGTATTGAGATATGAGTTCTGAAAGAGCAATAACTCCATGAATTTTTGTTTAAATTTTCAACAGTTGTGAAATTAAATTTTATGCATTCGATATGAATAGAAATGTTTATACCAAGAAGACTTTTATAATAGCGTAACTAAATAAGAAATGTAAGACACAAGCAACACTTTTTAAATGTATAATGTAGACGTTCATAGAATATGTGACTTGACGAATAAAACAATGTCGGATCGTATATATTGAATATACGTTTATATTAAAGAAAAAAGAAGTGGAAATCCCCTTTACGATATTTGCAAAATTCTTTTTTCTCCATCATTGATGAGATTCTTCTATTCAATATAATAACGCTTATTGAAATGTAGTTTCACTGAGTTCGATTGGACGTACGTCACATATCATCAAAGCTCAATGACGCACAATAGCAATCAATAACGCACAAAAATCTCATACATTTCGCTAATATTTCTACAATATTTCGTGTCTCTATCAAGAACATAAACGCCGAATCGTGTGAAAGCTAGTTTCAACACTATCCACCCCATTGTACGATGTCGTCTACCTTTCCCCTGACTCTCGTTCTCACTTATCGTTTCATTCCCTCTCTATATCTCGTAAATTCGCATTATCGAGCACGACTAAACTCGCGGGATATGACACGTGCCAACCGATACATAGGCAGAGAGAAAGAGAGAGAGAGAGAGAGAGAGAGAGAGAGACAGAGAGAGACAAAGCGACAACTCGCAGCATGCATGAACGGACATCATCGAAGATCGGAGATCGTGCGATTGTTGCGTCATTCTCACCTATAGGCTGACACTTGGCGTCGGGTTGCGGCGTCACGATGCGTTTGACGTAACGCGGATTCGCGAACGTGCACGAGATAAAGCTGCAGACGCGGAATGCGTAGCCACTCGGATTTAACGGCGCCTCCGTGACGGCTATAGACCGCGTAAGTCAACAGAAGGAAATTATGTAAAAATTTGCATTACGCACGATCAGTTGAGAATTTTCGATGACGCTATGATGCTCATGACATTTGTTTTACAATATTTTCGACTGCTTCGAGCCAAGCGCTCATGACTTCGGTATTATACCATTATCATTGAATAGATATTCTATGCTTCACTGCAACGACGAACATTTTTACTACGCTAAAGTACTTTTTATTACATTGAATAGCTATTGTTATGCGCAGCTCTTGTTTCAATTATTTTTAGACTTCGTAGTCTCGAATTAGCAGTAAAAAGGAAAAATTCGTATTTACGTATTTTCGGGTGAATTTTACTCGCGTGATGCGGGTCACTTTATTTCTAGTACTCTTTCGATATCATTTTATATTGATTTTTTTCAAAATATCTTACGTCTGCTTGACAGATTCAATGCACCGATTGAATTGTAATGATAAAATACCAAAACAAAATTAATTATACGATCGTATAGGTTAATGTTAAAGTGACAGTATAAAATTTGATAAAATTAAAACTCAGCACATATTATCACGTCATCGATTTTAAATAATATTTTTTCTAATTTTCCATCCGTCATCTTTAATATGTTAAATCTCATATATAAATATAACAACTGCAAAGAATTGTGATTTTTTGTATAGACTTTTATATACAGATTTTTATTTATAATCAACCTTCCGCCAGTTGCATATTCTATTTCACTCTCCAAATTCAGTATTTTATAAACGTTAAAAAAGCGACAATATTTTTACTTCATTTAAAAGAATTAAAATGAGTCCGGTAAACTACTTAAACTTGTATAATTTTTTGGTTTAGGACGTTCGAGTGAATCGATCTAATTTTACACGATTATTTTTTTTTGCACAGTTCGCATGCAATTAAATTATAAGAAATTGTAAAACATTTTGAAAATATTTTCATTGAGTTTTTACTAAATTGAAGTAATACCTAATTTACGTAAAAGTAATATTTTGTTTAAAATTTTAGTTAAAAAGAAGTTTATGCGAAATATTTTTAGTCGTGTAATTATTCTTTTATAATTTGAAAAATGTAAATTTTGATTCTAAAAGTAAGTGGATTTATTAGCAATATTATCACATGTATATAGATTATGTTTAATTATTTTCTTATCAATACCTAGGTAATATGTATTTAATCGTATATCATTTATATTTATATTTTGAGGTATTATCTAGAGTATATTGACTTTTATAAAAAATATGAATCTTCTCTAATAATAAACACACACTTTATTAGAGTTGAAGGAAATTCCGTAATATAAGAAACTTAATTCATTATTACTTGTTTCACTTTTTGAATTACCAGGCTTGATTTTATTGCAAATAATATTGTCGTACTGTTATTTTCAGTTTTGTAACAACAATACAGAATATTCATATCTTAATAAAGACGTTTTTTTTTGGCATCCAGTATTATTATCGAATTTATTATTATCCAGTATTATTATCCAGTATCATTATTGTTTTAAAGAATTTTATGTATAATTCAATTTATTAAACGTAGATCTACGCTAGATCTCTTATCTGTTTATGTAGTTGTGATTAACATAAGAACTGTGTTACTCGTTAGGAGTAGCGTATTTATCCTCTCCTTAGTACAAATAAATCTTTCAAATAAGCAAGAAGATATTTATATATAATATTCGATAGATTGTAAAACGTAATTATATGATCATTGGCTTTTCCGTATGATATTAAATATTATTGTACGCGTCGTTGCAGATGGTAGTGATCTTATCCACTTTTACGTCAGGCACTTATGTTTTTAAACAGTTATTTACTATTTGCATTGACGTTATGAATTTTTTCTTAAACAAGACTCTCAGATCATTCACAAATAAATTGCTCGATGAGCATTCATTATTCTTCTAAATAAGTAATTTATTTTCGAGTTTGCTCGAGGAAAAGGAAAGAAACGTTGTAAGTTTGAACTAAATTCGATCCATGCGATCTCGCTTAAAGCCGAAGAAGGTAAAGAGGTTAAGATTCGCAAAAGGGACTCGACGACAACTGTCAATTCCAGATGCAGAGAAAAGAAAATGTCGGTTGCTGGATAAGACAAGAGAATTTTAGAGAGAGATGGAGAGAGAGAGAGAGAGAGAGAGATTGTAACGTAAGAGCAGCTCAAACGCTCTAGTATCGCTTTAAATTTAGGGAGGGCAGTCGAAAGAAACTTAAAAAATAACCTCTCATCGTGTTAATTGGGTAACGGCCTCCTGGCTATGGCCCCGTTTGGCGCTTTAGAGCGCAGCCCGTAACCCATAACGGGGAAGTCCTTCGGGGCAGCCCGACCTCGGCCATCGGGGAGAAAGCGGTATACCGGGAACCGAGAGGCGACCTTGTACCGCACTCTTCAGCTCAATGGAAAGGAGGCAGACGCGGCTGCGATCGCGATCGCTATCGTGATCGGCAAGGAGGGGCGGCGCTAAAAGTGGCCGGAGCGCGCCCCTCGGATTCGTGGGCTTGTTGCTCGCACGATGTCGCGCGCAGAGGGGCTCGACCCTCGTGTCGACGGTGCGAGGCGGTGGGGCGCGCGTTCGAAAAACCGAGGCACCGAGTCCGCCGGGCACCAAACGCATTGCTGACGCCACGCCGACAGGAGCGGTTCCAACCGTGTAAACGACACTCCACCGAGGCAGTCGCCCGAGTCAATCAGTACGAGATTGACTGTAGAAAACCACGAGATCGCGACGACCCGATGACGATCCTGCGGACGCTGTCGCTGCTGTTGGTGTTGCTGCCGCTGTTGCTGCGACCGAGCACCGCCTCCTTCAGCGTTCTCGAGTGGCTGCCAGAGGGTGAGCTCCAGAGAACGGTCCGGTGGAACGGGCTGTGCGCCAGGGAGGTTCTCGTAGACTGGGGGTAAGTCAGAGTCAACGCTGTACTTCTCCTTCTAGACCAACGCAGCTCATGTTTGGCTGGACTATTTATAGCTCCAAATTGCAGAATTACGATTTTTTCCGTTCTTCCGCTACGAGTTCGTAATAATTTGCTGTGTCGAACGGTGCGCGGTTGCACGTGTTGAAATTATGCTACGGATAGGTGTATATACCTAAACTCTTTTTCCGATGAAATTCTCTGAATATTGCTCATTCAGGCTATTTCATTTTGCATAAAATTAGCATGCAGCTTATACGCTATTTAAATTATATCATTACTTATTTGCACTGGAAGAATTTCAGTGTGAAACATCCAAATGGATAGTAAGTTTTAAGTAGTATACGAGCGCGGTTTAACCAGTAGAACATTAAACACGTAGCTGCAAGTATTTATTTGACATTCTAATATAGACAGCATTAATAAGCTATAGGGAAACTTAGAATTTAAAATTACTAACAATTCAAAAAGCACTGATATAAGGATGAATTCATTGACGACGCATCGCGTTGGAAAAAATTGGATATACCATTTTATTTTGGCGAATAATACTTGAATGTAGTTCTTCGAGAAAAGAAAAGTAAAAAAAGTTGTAATTCTTTGTATTTGTTGTGTACATACATAATTCGCGTAATTCAATATCTACTTGTAACTTAACGTATTCTAATTATTTTTTTACTAGATGCAAACATCCTCGATCATCCCGAATCATGGCAAGAAATTGGTGAATAATCTCTTTTAGTTAAAATGTATTTAATCTATTTATTTCAACGAGTAATTCTTATATCGAAATGATATTGCTGTATATTGTTATAAATAATACCATCTTGTACATTAAATTAATTTAATTTAACGAATGAGTTCATTGAGTTCATTTTAATGTAGAATATTTATTGAAAAGAAGCTGATAATCTCGCATGAATGTAAAGATCGTTGTTAACAGCGTGGAGAGCCTATTATTAGAACGAATTTTCCGTAGATAGATATTAAAATAAATGGTGTATCATTTAATCCAACTTTTATTGGCATATCTAATTAAATAAAACATATCTTCTCGCGTACGCCGTGTAGTTTATAGTACCATCGGTTGTGAAACTGATCAACTAGAATATCACTATTTTCATCGATGAAGTTCTGAGAGTATTGGAATTTATTAGTACTTTATATATTAATACCGAAATTAAATAACGATTATTCTTATTTGATTACCAAGGAGGCAGGAATTCTTTGTTCCACAACTAGATTCTTTTTGATAATTATGTTCATTTTGACAATAATGAGATTCATTTTACTTCGAACGTGATCGTATTTGTTATGAAAGAAGCGCGTTCGAAAGGTCAGTCTTTTTATGACGGCAAGGTTGTTTCTCCGTTTGTTATAAATTTAAATTCAAATTTATCGTCTTCCGGGCTCTGATAAGCATCGGCAATCATAGAATTGAGCGAGCGAGATAAACATACTTATCTGCATCGTAAATACAGTGTTTTTGCTGCCCTCACGATAGCGAATCTAGAAAGGAGAATCAAGAAGCTTGCGACGTTCTGTCAAACAAACGACACGTAAGCTTGTATCGTATGGTGGTGAAACAAGTTTTGTTACATCACTCGTGCATTCAGTGTCTGAGAAGTTGGAGATTCGAAGAATGTAGTATTTCACGAGAATCATGCAAGCGAATCAATACTTATGTGGGAACCTGGAAGTACTGATGCTAAGAAAGTGTTGGAAATCGAATAATTTAATTTATTCAAAATTTTCAAATTCATATTCGAAAAATGTCTGAAAATTGTTAGGTACTTAGGATAGCAGTTTCTATACGTTCTTTTCCGTAATATAAAGAGTGACTTACTCAAGCGTCTTAAGCGCTTATTGGTCAGCGATAGTAATTAATCATTCCTATAAAACGTTAATAATTAAAAAGTATATCAAATGAATTCATTTATAAGTACCGTTTCAATTATTTTATTACTGATCTTAGTTATCTTCTATATTTACTATTACTATTAATGTCAAGTGTAAGATTATCGATAGTAAAAAGATCGAGGATTAATAGATAGTTGGACTTGTAATGTTATCTCTCTGAATTACGCAATCGATTGGTAAATAGATAAAAAAATTTTAATTTTAAATCGATTAACTTCTACGTAAGGTAGCTTGGATGTATTTATAAAATTTTAGTTGCATTGTCATAAGAAATCATTATTATTAATTCTTTATCTATAAACTTGCAGGACACCTAAATTTAAATTTCAGAAACATCGACTAAAAATAGTTACGTTTAAAGAAAGTAATTTCATACGTATCTGTTTTCATACGTATTTGTAGTTCTATTTATCCACGAGCCTTACAATATTAAAATATGTAATATGTATGTGTGAGTTTAATTATACTTAATGTTATTGTTTTTATAGTAAAACTGGACCACTGTATCATTATTTGCATGCGTAGCAGTGGTTGTAGTATTATCATAAATAATAACAGATTTTATTGTAAACAGATATGGGATATTTATATGCAGGTACTTTTGTAATTACAAATATTTAATTCAAGTATTTGAACAAATATATGGTATAGTTCTCATATCGCTATTGAACATTTAGTAAACTACTTCATTATTTTCACTGATATATATTTAAGCCTCATTTTATAGAGAGATTTAAAGATCCAAGACTTGAGCTTCGTTAGATAAATAGTATTTTGTGGAACAGACAATGCTGGGTTTGTTAGAGTTTACTATTTCCGATGCCTCACTATCTTAATAAGAAAAAATCATTTTATTTGAGTTTAAAGCCATCTAAAATACAGTACCTTAATCGCCTCTTCGTAGCAACTAAAAAGGTGCCTTTCAATGGATCTTGGTTACGTAAGTTTACTTTAATGTGCAAATAAGAATGTAATTAGATTCTTAATGCACAGGAAATTAATGAATCAATGCATCTTTTGCTGTTATACATTTTCTTTAATATATGCTTAAATATATTTTTATTTCTACTTTATTTGCAATAATTTGATCAATAGTCCAACAAGTCTCGAACAACTAATGCAATATAAATAAAACTTTTCTAAAATATTTTTCTTATTCCGTTGCTTATGCACGATACTAATTGATTCAAATTGTAATTTTAAATAACTTAATTTAATTAGATTTTGGAGTACGTAATAATTATTAGTATATGAAAAACTAAAGAAAAATAAAATAAACAGAGATTCGTAAAGATATGACCTAAGTACTAAGAAGAAACGCGTATAAATAAAGATTTTTAGCCTTTAAAATTTTACCTGATAAAATATTAAAAGTCTTTGGGAGTAAGTTGACGATACTCCCTCGGATCGATGAGGATAATCGTAAAAGAAAAAATCCCGATGATGCTGGGCGGGGGAGATCCAGAAAAGACGTGAGAATTAAAGACTGACCAAAATTTAGTCGCAGCGTGACCATTTATTGCGACAACCGATTCCCAATTCAAGCAACTAATATAGCCTCGCACAAGTAAAACATAGTGAGTTAACAGGCGTGAAATCCTTGACAGCTTTCGGCGAAAGCTTTTGGCGGAAGTGCACAGCTTGAGTACATTTCGAGCATCGCACAGGATTTAAGGATCGCGCGTCACCTATATACGTATATAGGGGTTGGTTCTTACTGAGTTACGGCACTTGTCGCGTGTTTTCACAGAAGCGGGTTTAGGGCGGAGTCGATGCAGTTTTAAAACGATAAGCGTCGAACTAAGTAAACATGGGCTACGTGGATTGGGGTCGGCGGGAGGTCCGGCTGCTGTTGCTCTCACGAGGATGACGAGGAAGTTAGGAATCGACCTGACCGCTGAGCGGCACTTCGCACTTTGCATTTATCCCTGCCTTTTTATCGGAGATCGTTTTTCCTAGCCTCTTCCGTTCAGACGTTCATCGCTTGGCGCTTGTCTTCTTTCGTTTACGATACTTTTCAATAAGTAAAAGCTTCGGTTGCCTTCTTATCTTTTGGGCAAATATATTTTGGTATTTTTATTTGCTTATTTGTCGGATAATAGTTGGCCATTGGGCAATTCCTCGAAGAACCATAACAAAGTTTTTCCTTATAGCTCACTTCATTACTTGTCTCTGCGCTCCCTTTCATATCAAATGGTATTGTAAGCTATTTAAAAAATGATTACGATATCAAAGATACCGACACATGAAAGCCTAAAAGTAACAGATTTTAAAAAATGCTGTAAATTTTGTAAACGGGCAATATTTATTAGTTATTCTTTTTTAATAATTACGTTTATTTCTTACTAAATATAAGTAAATTTCTTTTACTATTTAAATATTTTAATACACTGCCATACAATAGAAGAGTTTAATGTATTTTAAGATATCTAATTTATATATTATTCAATAGTAACATCACGAAAATTATATTAATTGTGAATAACAAAATATACAAATTAAAATAAAAAATAAAAAATTTATTAAATAAATTTATAATTACATATTTAAGGTTCCATGAATCGTAAATGATAGTAGAAATTAATATCATAGTTTATGCAATTATAAATATAATTTGCATTGCAACATAATTCGAGAAGGCGTGTAAGTAAACGATTAGAATATGATATGAATAACCATGGCAATTAAAAGAAGAAAAATCAACGATTGTTCAGTATTAAATTTGATTTTTGTTAAAAAGTGATGCAAAAAGTTGTTGCAATAACATATTTTTATGCTCCTTACAAAAATGAATAAATATAACATTTCTTACTATGTAATATCGTGTATCACAAGTTTAAGAAAGTAGGTCTATTAATTTAAAGAAATAATCGACGGTCGAATGAAAGAAATGTCGTACGCATTTATAATTGTACAGATCGGGATAAAATCGCAATAAGATCGCGTAATACGCATTTGCCTAAGTAGTATCCTAGTATCTCTTGCGTTTATTAAATCTATTGTTTTTTTTTCACTACGGCAGTGTAAATAATATTAAAGTCTGCCTCTAAAGACTAATACTAGTGCTTATTCAGAGCGGTGACGAACGACCTAATTATCGGATTTATTAAACACTACCGATCATCTTGTTTTCATCTAGGAAAACATACTTGACTTTGAGGGAGATATGGATGGACGAGGCGAGCTTGAAGCTCAACCTGGTTTATCAGGAGGGCATCTTAACGGACTGCTCCGAGGACTCGTGGAGGCCGCATGATCAGGACGAGGAGGACGTTTGCACTTTAAAGCTACAGTGGGTCGATCAGGCCGTCGATCACTCGATGAAAGTCAAGGTTAGAATGTATGCCAACGACACGGAGGCGCTCGAAGCGATAACGAAGGACTTCCCTTGGTTGCTTGATTCACTCTCGGAGACGCGTCATCACTGCGCCATCGCCCAAGGCACCACCGCCTCCTCGTAAGTCCACGTGAATTTTCACCTCCCCCCCTTCTTGCCATATGTGGCATATTGCCACAACCGTCGCAGCGAACTCACACTTTATCGGATGGATTCGCTTAACTGAACTTCTTGCCGCTCGCACAATCAGAGGATTATATGAAAACGAATAATGCTCACTTTTGTTGTCTGGTGATAATTGATGCCCGAACTCGAGACCATCGGCTTCGTTGATATATTCTTAAAGTTAAATTGGCAGTGTCAAGACGTAGACATGTTTTTCATTTACAAAAATTGATTCCAACATGCGTTTAAATATATAATAACTAAATAGAAATTACGGATTGCAAGCACACTTTCTTTTGAATTTTCGTATTAGGCTCACGTAGAGCATTATTTAATCATTTTTAATGGAATCATGGATTACTTATTTATCAAAAAATTATTCATTAAAAAAAAAGCGAATGTGACGTGAAGAAATTAATGATTCCTCTCAATGTCGAAATTGCGCCATCCTCCCTTACTGAGATTCGTATAAGGCATTCTTTGTGAAGCGAGACACCCCATCTGTTCAAAGCTCAAACCAACAAACAAATTACCTTGGCTACTTGAATCACAGATTAATTTATCTATTTTTATTCGCAATCTATCCTCCCACGAACTGTTAAAGACACATCGGTATGGTTACATAAGCCAATTGAACTTTTAAAATAAAAATGCATAATTTTTCTCACAGAACATGCAATGATATGCTTTCCGTAGAGTATCCCATATGTATATTTAAATCTAGCATGCATTATTATTATTAATAGGAATAATCTAATAGGAATACAAACGCAACTGGAATATATTAAATATTTTATTCTGCATAAAAGGAACGATTCAAGTGTAGTATTTAGAGCAATGCACTAGGTATAAAAAATACTTATAAAGTATTAAATACAAATTTAATAATGTCACAATTTTTGAAAAATTGACAGCTTTATATTTAATTTTCTCTGAATTTGGATCATATTTTCATTTCATTATTAAAAGCGTATATAAATTGAAATATAATATTTATAATATTGAGACTTTTGAAGTTTAGAAACGTGTTCGCTCCTCGAACACACAATCACAGGTAGTACTCTTCTCTACTTTACAGAAATGCACAAGTGAAGTATATATCTGCGAAAGCTATAAATGAAAAAAAAGAAAAAAAGCAAGGCTAGAGAAAGGGAAGGAAATGCCGTGAGCGCGTATAGAATTAGTGCGCGAGCCAGTAGAGGAGCATTAAACTCCAAAAGTTGGTGAGACTCTGGTACGTAAAACGATTGGTAGTTCACCCAGCGCGACTCCCATGAGTATTGCCTTTCACGCTCAACATAAAAGGAGCGATGAAAAATGGCCGTTCCCCCTTAAACAGCAACTAATTCGCAGCGGGCCTTTTGTCACTTTTGCAGCTCTAGCCGAACGTCGACGGGATCGCACCCGCGTCCGAAACGGGGCTTCCGTGAACTGGTAATAGCACCGGGTACAAAGTGGTGCGGGCCTCACCGGCTCGCCTACAGCTACAGGGACTTGGGCGCCCTGGATGGACTGGACAGATGCTGCCGTCGCCATGACCATTGTCCGCGCGCCATCGCGCCCTTCTCCGAGAGATACGGCCTCTTCAATTACATGCCCTTCACGCTGAGTCACTGCAACTGCGACGAGAGGTAAGGAGCGGCCTTTTTAAAGCCCTATTGTACCACACTTGCGTTTTACTGCTCGACGATGGCTCTCGATGACTATACCCACCCACGTCCCTTTGGCCTTTCGCGCGTTACGCGACTTTCACCAGCAAAGACGTCGACCGGGTTCCCAAGAATTAAGTACGTTGGGAGGATACCAGGAACTCCTTGTGCACAAAACTGTTGTAGGATAATGCGCCACGACGTCTGCCCGTTAACAAGCAAATTTTGCTTTAATATCGCGAGAGAAAATCGTAATCGGAAAACAAAATACATGAGAGATTTTATACCGACCGCTGAAAGCATCGAGATTGGTTTAAGATGATTATGAAAAATAGATAGTAGATTATAAGGAAAGTTTAAACGGCAAGACTGAAGAATTTTTACCGTCTGACTTAGCGTGAGCTTTGTTTGTTTCTTTCACCTTTCCGAGCCATCTGAAAGCTCCTTGATTGGATTACGGGTTTTACGGATAAAAAAATGCCTAACAATACTTTTATCTACAATAATTTTATCGAATAATAGTTGAACAAAGAAGGCATTGCAAATCTCCAATCATTCGATCCAAAGCGTGTTTCCAGTGTTTTTCAATTTGTGTTTTGTAACTTGACAATTTTATCGAAAGATTTAAGTAAAAATTTTGAAATAATACATGATTTAAAACTCAATCAATGGAAAAATATCAGGGTAATTTAATTTTAAACAATATTTTTCAATATAATGTTTGTAAATATTACTTTATTACTTCACTTGACTATTTCTCAAATCAAAGTATATGGAACTTTTTAACAATGTTCTGTAAAATAGAATATTTCTTGAAACTATATTATACATACGTACGTTTCTAGAACTATTACAACGTTTTCCTTTGTAAGAATATCCTTTAAAATTTTCAAAATAATTCTTTTATTTTAACATTTCTTAAACTTTAAATGTGCAAAAATTTTAAATGTATAACAATCAACTTTTATATATTTTTTTTAATAAAATGTAAATAACTAGAAATTTTTAAATTAAAAATGATGAATCAGTTATGTCTATTCGTTTATTACTTTAGGAAGTGGAAACTAAAATTATTGATTATTTATTTGTTATATGAAAAATATGGCCAAAATTTTTTATTAATATATTCTTATAGATAGGTAATTAGTATATTATAACGTAATATTTATTAACTAAGTTTCACGTATTTAAATAAAAAGAATAAAAAATAATAAACTGTGGTAAATCATTATAATGTTATTCATTAATTCACTATTGTAAGTCGCCACTTAATCTACTTATCACTGTAAATCAGTTAAAGTATAGTCATTATTTAAAATTAATAATGGTTCAGTTTTTAAAAAAACATGCATGTACTTAAATATCTATAGTTCATAAAATTAGATTTATTTAAAAAAATTATTATTGCATAAATTGTCGAATTTTTGCAAATAAAAAGTTGCTTTGCATAATTAATTCAAGTTCAAATTATACACATTCTTTACAAAAATATATGTCAATAAATGTTGCACATAAAAATGCATAAACTTTATCACCTGTACTTGTAAACTACAGATAACATTTCTTGCTATTTTATCGACATACTTTATCAAATCAAAAGAGTATCATATAGAACTGCTTATTTGTATTTTGACTATGTAATCACAGACGTAAAAAAGTAATATATTTGTTGAAAAAAGGCAGTTTATTTAAAACTATGAAACGCATTTATGCAGAGGAATGTTAATCAGTCAAATCTAAAGAGCAAATATTGACACAGATTTCAAATATAGTTATATTAACTATGTATTATTAAAAAAAGAAAATATATCTTTAAAATAAAATTGTGCGTTAAGCGAAAGAACTTTAAACAAAAATTTAAGAAATTGCCGTAAGAACTATTGATGTAAATATTAAATTGATTAATAAATTATAACCATGTACATGGTTATAAAATGTTTATCGATACCAATGTATATTTCACGCGAAATTTGAAAGAAATAATCAATTGCAGCTGCTTAGATATGACTTATATCAATATATTTATGTTGATCAATTATTGTTATACAATATATGAATTTGAAATGTTAGTTTCGTCATTTAAAATGTCACGCTCAAGAGTATTTACTTACAGTACCATTAACATTATTAACTATTAATTATGAATATAATTAACTATTGTACAATAATATTACTTTTAAAGTATTTACATTTACATTTATTGCTATAAATATTGTTTTATAATTACAAATTAAAATAAGAAATAAAGTTTATTAATTAACATAAATTTTTAGTAACGTTTATTCGAATATTGTTTTTCTTATTTTATGTTTCATTATCTAAGATTAAAGAGAGTAATAATAATTTCGTTTTATTTATTTTATTCTTTAATAGGAAATTCTTTAATTTTGAAATGTTTATATATTCTCTAAATAAGTATTCAATTTGTTTCAAAAATTTCTAAATAATTTTACTTGATTGTTGACAACTAAGTTTCATGGTAGATGATTATTAATTTTATCATGAATGGAATCACTTAAATACTGATTAATATCTCAAACTACCGTATAAAATTATTTGTCAATAAATAAATGAACTTATTAGATACATATAACATGTAAAAATTTCAATATAAACTCATGTAAAAATCTGTTTAATGAATTTCTTTAAAAGTTTCTCAAAAGGATATTACTTAATCTAAAAATTAACCCAAATAAATAATATAGTTTTATTTTTTTTACCAGATTTAGAACGTGCTTAAAGATGACGGGAACATCGGGAGCTAATCTTATTGGAAAGATATACTTTAACATGATTCAAACGAAATGCTTCATGTTGAAACCATCGAAAATTTGTGTGAAGCGATCCTGGTGGGGCAAATGCGAAAAGCACGAATACAAGAAGCAAGGCTACTTACGAGACAACACAGCGTATTAGATCAAATGTAGGCAGGATTATTTTTTTCCATTTACGTGAATATACAGACTCTCAGGAACTCAGCTCCGAAAAAACTTTAAATTCGAGACATATTGTAACTTCATTTTAGGTACTCACCTTAAAAAGGAAAAATTGATGCGCGAAATTAATGTCTGGTATTTATTCCATCTAACGTAAAATAATTATGATTTAATTTAGAATTTAAGTTTTATACACTATTTACGTGTATGAATTATTATATTTTCCATGATTTTTGTTTAAATAGCAGTGGAAATATTCAGACACTTATCACAGTGAGTATTTTACTAAAATTGATTAAGTGAATACATTCTGTAATTAATGTTGATCCCTTCTTTAAATAGAGAAGAAAACTTTGAGAATGTGGGTCTTAAATATTTAATTAAATACACATATATATTTAATTATGCTTTTAAGATGTGCATGAAGAATATTCTATTTTAATATTACGTTATTCTACTTACTGGTTGATTAATAATTAAACTAAAATATCTGTTAGGTTGCACAAAATAAAAAAAATTGTTCTCTAGATAGAACGAATATATCAATAAACAGCATTATAAAGAAAAATATTATCAATACGCGAATAAATTTCGAGTGTACTAAAATATTTCTTAATGTATCTATTTAAAGAGTGAATAAATTTATTGTAAAAGGCAGATAATTACGTTTTAGGGCGAGAAACAGCAAATATTAATTTTATAATCGTTTTTATTCAGTTGATGAAAAATAGTTTATATTTAAATGTATGGCCTATACACTCAATATTTTCAATAACATCCAGGTACATAGTTCTTTGTGGTTATTAAATTATTTATTTATTTTGATTAAATGAAACGTAAAATTATGATCAACTTTAATACATAGAATGTTTTGTGAGAAGTCTTTATTACCAACATTTGTAATGGATCTACGCATGCAGATATAATCATTGTACTGTAGCATTAAAGAAATGTTCAATATATCAAGCATTTATTAAAGATATTGAATAACTTCAAGTTGGATATAACAATTAACTTAAGCTTCTTTCGAATTTATCGTAATTTTATAAAATTATAGAAAAGTTGTAAATATTATCTTAGTTCTAAATTAAAGCTAAGTTGAAGTAAAATAAAATATTTATAAATATTTTAAATTAGTTAAATATTAAATATAAATGCCAATTATTGTTTTTAATATTGTATTTAAAATATTAAATCTTAAC
Organism: Wiebesia pumilae; assembly: GCA_018907045.1. Lineage (NCBI taxonomy): Eukaryota > Metazoa > Arthropoda > Insecta > Hymenoptera > Agaonidae > Wiebesia > Wiebesia pumilae. The sequence continues at coordinate 2,161,052 of JACCHZ010000033.1, forward strand.
TCTTAAGTTCATGTAATTGTAAATGAGATATTGAAAATGACAACTTAATACCAATTTTAAATTTAATTTAATTTTTGTTCTACGTTAATTATCTAACTATATTTGGTTAAGGAAATTTAATACATAAATTAAAAAATATAATAAAATGTTCGAAAAAATCATAGAATAACGAAAACTTTTTGTAAACTTTTCTAATAATTTAAATACTAGATATGAATTTATATTACTTTCTGTTAATTACGAAAATCATATAATTATAAAGTCATTAAACAAATATAATGAAAAAAAAATTTTTTCTTAAATTGAAAATATCTGAAATAGCATTCAAATTATTATAAAATATTTATAAAAATAAATTATTTATGAACATTTTCAATTTGAAGTAATAGATATTGAGCGGGTTTTACTGAATATAATTAAGTTGCTCAACTACAAATTTAGATGGAGTCATTTGTAAAATATTATTATATATTAATAATAAAATTTGAAAATAGTAGTAAAAATAAAAAGGCGTTACGAAATTAAGATATAAATGAACAGATATTGCAATTCTAATACATTCAAACATGTTTTACTTTAACGTAATTATGTTATTTTAAACATTAGTTTTTTGCTTAAAACGTATAAATTTTCATGAAAAATTTAACCGTATCTTGTGCTAAAATAAAAAATATTAATATGTATTATATTTTTTCTTGATTATGCTATAAGTTATTCTAATTTTCCATACCATGTTTTTTTATTCTAAACTGTTAAATTTATTATTTTTACATATTAGAAAAACTTATGTATTTTAATTAATAAACATTACTCTAGCTTTACTATATTTTATAAGATTAACATAATAAGATAACTTAAAACTTATATGATTTACATGTAAAAAATGTATAAGTAAATGTATTTATACATTTTAAGCATTAGTTTATTAAGTTTGTCACGTTATATAACTTATTGTAATATATTTGACGTATCAAAAAATTTTAAAATTTTATTTATTACTCAATTTTAATGTACTCTATTTTTATCTTTGATGCAAAGAATTTTTTATTATTTATTATTATGTTTAAACAAAGTTTTAATATAGTACATAAAAAAATGTTATTTACACAGCGGAGTTGCAGTATTTTTTAAAAAAATTGTCAAATCAGACATTTTTAAGAAAAACATAATATATGAAGGTATCATAGTTTCTTGTACTATTTATTAGAGTAACAAGAAATAATTGAATAATGCAAAAAGTACTATAATTATAAATGGTATTATTTTAATTTGCCTTATTATTTAATGAAAATAATAAAAAAAGAGATAGATCAAAAGTTCATCTCTGAAATGAAAAACCTAGTCATGTTGTAACTAAATTTAATATAACATATAACAATAAATTATGACAATATTCAGGTTAAATTTTAGTATAGATTAAGGAATTAATGTAAGTATAAAAATTATATACATTCCAATAAATGACTTATTGTTTATAGAATAAAAATTTGTACATTGTATCAGGGTATATTTCAGTTCCAAAATCAGGGTATAAATATTTATTACTCGCAAATGTAGATGGATTTATGATAAAATTTTTAAAAATATCATAGTTTTAAATTTTTATAATACACCTATTTTTTTAGAAAAGTAAAATAAGTTGATATACAGAAAAGGTAATTATATTCATAATAACGATTATCAAAAAGTAAACTATTATACTTTTTCTATCAAATAAGTAGAATTAATCCTTTATATAGGACTACAGCGCGTCATTTCATGTTATTTCATACACATAGTTGTATATATGTAAAATATACAATCAACAAGGTTTAATTTAAGATACATATTAATGTCAGAATGCAAATTTTATAATAACGTTATTATTATGTGTAAATGGATATTGTATATTAGACGGATTTCAATAAAAAGCCAAATACAAAATATCTTTTGTACTTCAGTTATTTAAATATTTATAAGAATACGGCTTTTATTTCAAATTTCATAAATCACATTAGGTAAATGTAAAAATATTTAATTACATATTTGCAACGTAAATATCAATTTATTTTATGTAATCTCGCTTTTTTTAAATAAGTAGCTTAATTTATTTACTTAATCTTCTCAAACAAATAGACAAATAATGATAAAAAATACCTAAAATTATAAAAGGGAAAAATTTCATAACGGTGAATGTATTTTTATAATCAACTATTATCAATAGATAATGTACCTAATAAAGTTCGTTTAGTAATTATTATTATTATAAATATTCGATAATAAAATATAATTAAATAATCAATTTTTGTTCTATGTACTTGAATTTAATAAAATAAAGTAAAAGAAATAAAAAAAAATAATGTGTAACCCTAAATTTTAACAAACCACTTAAATCGTTAGATTTACAAATTGTTTAAAACGAAAATTAAAACACTGTTTCTTTGTATACACACTTTTTATTATGAATTGTTAGATATCATTACACTAAGAATAGTCTACTAAAAAAGTATTGTTTTTATAAATTGTTTGAATAATCGAATAAAAGTATTCAAAGTAATTGGGGTCCAAAACGTAATAATTATTTAATAAATTTTATTTCGGTAAATAGTAGTTAACATTGAGAATCTTGACATTTATTAGAAATAAATGTTCTATTACAACTTATAAATTACAATGATGTATTATGAATGTTTTTTTATAAATCGTAGAAAAATTTATAATTTTAACTGACAGTTGATCAAATTTTTAGTCTTTTATTCATTAAAAATCATTAATTTTATAAATTAATTCTCTATTTCTTATCTATTATATATGTATATATATACATAATATTTAAATTTATTAGTTTTTTATTATATATTTTATATTTTATATTTTATATTTATTATATTTATATATAGTTTTCAAAATTCATTTTAAGTAAATATATTTTCTTTCAATTTCGTTCACAACAGTAAAGAAGTTTATTGTACTAAGAAAAATCTTAATAGATGACGAATTGAAGCATTTTAACTTTATATGCTTTCAGAAATTAATGTACAATACATATTTATTACGAAAATATACAATTCACAATTATAAACTGAATATTATTCATAATAAAAAGATTTATCAAGACAATTGATAGAACAATTTTATAAAAATTAGAATTTCTGTTTCTGAAATTGCATATTAATAAATAGTATAGTCTAGATCGATTTTATTAAAAAATTAAATATTTTTCAAGATATATTCTCGTACGCTATTTTTTTATAATTTTCACGTAGATTTTAATGATTTTTAAATAAAAATTGTACATATTTCAAAAGTTAAAGTAATTAAGAAAAAATGTATAAGTACAAAAAGTGTATTTATGAAGAAAATGAGTTTTAGTACATTAAAATTGGTCTATAATTTTTAAATATAAAAAGAATATAAAATAAAAACATACAGATATGAAAAATAAACTGACGCTGCGTCGAAGGACATAATAATATCGGTAGCATTATAATAGCAGGGAATTTTGTGTATCTGCGCATGCTCAAATTATACACTAATTGTATCTTAAACGTAAATCGACGGGAAGACAATAAAATATTTGCACAGCTCGTGAAGTAGAGTGATATCAGTTAATAAACAATCTGACTTTAATTTGAAAGGACTTAATTGAAGAAAGTATAAAAATTTCAAAGACATTATTTATAAGAGTAGGTTTATACTAGGTTTAATAACTTTTTTTATTATTAAGCAATATTTATTACTTTACATAATAATTTAAAGCATTTGAGATTTTTTTATGAATAACTTAATCCTTTCATTTTTACTTGTATACATTTATCATTTATCAAATAGTCTAGCTAAAAACGACGTTAACATTGGTGATTACTTGTAGTCCATTACGATTCTCATTCGTGCAGATGAGATCTGGGTCGAGCTGATTGTGAGTTTAAGTGTTGAAAATATTAAAAAAATTTCATCATGTTCAAATATAAAAAGGTTAATTTTGTGTCTCTCAGCATTACAAAGTGGCGCCGTAAAAATTGAACATGATAACTGCTATAATGCTCTGTTGTAAGTAACAATTTTTCTTTAAGGAGAAATAAGTTCTTTAATATTTGGAGTTCGAGAGTGATTTATTATTTACATATTATCAATCCAACATTATTCGTATTATTCTTTATTTCAACAGAAATCAATTTATACAGTTTGCTACCGTAGAAAAAATCAATATACTATTTTGTTACTATGCATTTAAAAAAATAAATTAAAATATTTTGAAATAGAAGTGCACATAGTGCAACATAAATACGTTTACGTCACTTTAACAAATAAATTGATATTTTATGTATTTTTTACATTTCAGTAAATTTTCTATATATTAAGATATATAAATTATTTGAATATAAGCAATTCAAATGTTTTAAATAATTTTGTTTACCTTTTATGGAAATTAATGTTTTACTATAATATATATTTTAACCCTTTAAATAAAAATATCGTTTATTACGTATCAATTGAAACTAATTTCAACTTGATTCACTTATAGCCTTGAAAATATTCCAAATTGTTGTTATAGATATAGTAAAAACTTGTAAAATAAAAAGTATATAATAATTGTAATAATTTCTAAATGATATTATTTCTAGGTGCACCTATTGCCCAAAGATGGATCTTTGCTCTAATGGGCTTTTTAGCTCTTGTTATGGCTTACGGTATGCGTGTTAGTCTTTCCATTACTATAACGGAAATGGTAAAAACAATGAATAAAACAGATGTATCATTAGATGATACGTGTTCTATGGACATTCTTGATATTTCAGAAAATATTACAAGTAATACCGATGGCACATATGAGTGGAGTGAATATACACAGGTGAGTAAGATTTTAAAGATTAAAAGAACATTATGAAAGACAATAAACTTTAATTGCTTTAATTCTGTCAACCATAAAACAGATAACGTTATGAATTCTGGGAATCTAATAAAATCAAAGTAAATAATAAGACTCTGATTTGATAATTTCATGACAATCCTTTTGATGAAGGAATAAAATGAACAGTAAATATTTTCATTATCTCTGTTACAAATAAATTTTACACAAGTAAAAAGATGTGTAAAAATATTTTGTTGCGAGAAAACGTTACTGACATATTTCCTTAAATTTTAATCGAATTTTTGCAATACTTTTATTAAGTTAATTTCTTTCTAAAGTTTATTAATGCTTAGATCATTCAAATCTAGGTTTATATTTCTTCCTATTTCATCTAAGCTCATGAATTATACTATAACTTTATACCAGTACTTAATACAAATTTCAATTAAAAACAATAAACTTCATTAAAACCTATTCAAAGGAATAATTATAATAGCTGCTTTTTATAAATCACGAATAATTTATAAATTTAATATTAAAAAAAAGTATAAAAACGATAACATTGAAACTGAAACACTCTCTTAGTAATAATAGTTTCAAAGTCTTCATTAATATTTTCAAGATATTTTCAATAAGCGATCCTTGTAAAATGTTTTCAACAATAAAATGTTTTTTAGAATATCTAAAATATTTGAATTATTTTAACAATTCAGACTATTTACTCATAAATTATATATTAAATTTTAGTCACATAATAACAATTTTATATCTTATTATTGAAGAAATAATGAATTTTTCAACATTATCTTTTGTCATAAAGGCAAATTACAATTATAAAATTAAACAAAAAAAAATTTTTTTGATCATAAATACCTGGAACTTTATAAAGTCACTTTAAAATTAAGATTTATCAACCGATTGAACATATTAATTTTTCTTTCATCTTGTAAATACATAAAAAAAATTATACTCGATTTTCTAAAATGGTATGTAAACATAATTATCTTGCATTTTTTAGTTTCATTTTCATATTAAACTTTGTTCGCTGTTATAACTTACTTCGCTTGTTCACTGTCACTTGTTATAACTTAACAAATATAATTTTTAATAATAAATGATCCAATAAAACGTCCTTATGGAAAATTCATTTAAATGTTTATTTGATTCATGCTTTTTTTAATTCAATTTAATTTGCCAATCAATATAATAAAACTAAGTACATTAATTTATAATAGAAATCCTTAAATTACTATCTCATGTTGATTTTTAGGGAATTATCCTATCTTCATTTTATTGGGGCTACGTCGTAACTCAATTACCAGGAGCACTATTCGCCGAAAAGTTTGGTGGTAAACATATCTTGGGTTTTGGTATCTTGTCTACAGCAATATTGACTCTTGCAATTCCGATTGCTGTCGAATGGGGCGATTCTACTGTTCTAATTATCTTACGAGTCTTAATGGGTTTCGGCGAAGGTGTCACTCTACCAGCGTTGAATGTCATGCTTGCTCAATGGACACCCCCTGAAGCAAGATCCAAGACCGGATCTTTCGTGTATGTGGGTGCACCGCTAGGTACCGTATTTGCAACGGCTGTATCAGGTCAAATTTTAAACTACACTAAATGGCCGATGGTTTTCTACTTCTTCGGTGGCATCGGTATCTTCTGGTATTTAGTTTGGATCATCCTTTGCTATAATACGCCACGCGAGCATCCCTTCATTACGGAAGCGGAAACCAAATACTTGAATCAGCAGCTAAGTAAACATGCTCATGAAAATCCGCCACCGGTACCTTGGAGGTACTTGCTCACGTCAATGCCACTGTGGGCTTTGATACTGGTTCAGGTCGGTCATGATTGGGGCTTCTATACAGTCGCCACGGATTTGCCTAAGTACATGAGTAGCGTGCTACACTTTTCCGTCGAGGAAAATGGATACCTATCGTCTCTGCCCTACGTTGGCATGTGGTTGTGCTGTGTATGCATGTCGTGGATCGCCGATTGGTTAATCACCAATAAGCATATGTCGATCACTATGGTACGAAAATTGGGAACAACCATAGCCTCTGTTGGTCCCGCTACGTTTATCGTATCAGCTTCCTACGCTGGATGCAACAGGGTGTTGGGGGTTGTCTTGTTTACTCTCGGTGTTACTTTACTGGGAACTGGTATTCCCAGTCTCAAAGTCAACGCTCTGGATCTTAGTCCAAATTATGCTGGAACTGTAATGGCTATCAGCAATGGAGCAGCAGCGTGCACAGGAATATTAACACCGTATATAGTAGGTGTCCTGACACCCGACCAAACGCTCAGTCAATGGCGTATCGTTTTCTGGATCATCTTTGGTGTTCTTATAATCTCTAATGTATTTTACTTGATCTTCGCGAGTGGAGATATTGCAACGTGGAACGATCCTATTCTCATGAAGCAGAATAAGGAAGAAAAAAGGAAGGCTAAAACAAAAACAAGTAATGTGTAGATATATTTTTACGCAATATTACTAATATTGGATGACTTCTATTATTAATTGACTTATGTAATTAATTATAAGTACAAACATGTATTTTCGTATTTTAGGTAGTACAAACAAGTATTTTATGCAGCGTTAACAATTGCATGTATTTACTATGATTTTAGAATAACCTAAACCTATTAATTTTATTGAAAATTTTACTTTAAAAATTTAGTATTAATATCTGTTGCAAGTTGTAAAAAGTATTTTTAAATCATTTGTATTAAATAAACTTCCATTTACAATGTTATACGTAAACAACAATACTTTTTGTATATAAAATTTATAAAAAAATTTTTTAAAATGAAGCAATTGATTGTGATATTATTAACATTATATTTTCTTGTAAAAAGAATTTGTTAGACAATTTAAGTGTGAGCCTTCACGATTCCTTATAATTAATTTTTTTCTTTATCTTTATCTTTAATAATAATATCATTTCTTTAATTTATAAAGTAGAAATAAATCTATTCATTAGAAAAAAATGATTTAATATGTTCAAGAATGTATAAAATAAATACTATAAAAAATCATTTAGCTTTGAAGCTTTTTACATCACTGAAAAAATGATCGCTAATTTTACATTATTATATATTATTAATAAATAAACTTTAATAATAACTCTTAATCTTAGACTTTAACACGTAAACAAATATCTTTGGTATTTTAATTAGCGGACTTCGAGCTGCTTGACGAACCTTCTCTTTTCATAGTATACTATCCAACGGTATATAAATAATGTTCATATAACTTAATTTCAAATATTATAATAATAAATAATAAAAATATGCAAGTCATTTGCAATTTATTATTTACTCATTAATATAATCTTTGACTTATGGAATTGAATATAAATATTAGTTTTTGTAAAAAGAGTTGACTGTTGAAGAAGGTGTGACTTTTGCCCTATTATCAAAAATTTTTATGATAAATCATTATGTACAAATAATGTCAGTATTTTATAAACCTGTAAAATATTTGAAATAAATCAAGTAAAACTTCAATTTTAATTCAAGTATGAATTAAATGGTATGGAATTTATTTAATAAGTTTTTTTATTTGAATCTTGTTTTTAAGACTAAATACAAATAATAAATTTAGATTGCAGTATGTCTGAAGGATTTATAATGTAATACAGGTAAATTATTGGTTATTGGTATTTTTCAATAAAATAATTAAATAACTCTATACAATATTTGCAGAAATATTAATATGTTGAAAAGTACGTATCGTATTACTGTGAATATTTGGTATTTTGGATTATGCTAATATATTTCTTTAAGATAAATACATATTTTTATTGATACATTAGCTATTTAGTTTTTTATAAAACCATTTTATAAAAATATCTTGATATGTGAAATATAGCGTTTTATAAAAGTAAATAAATAAAAAAAATTGTTAAATTTTATATTATAGTACCATGTTCATTGAAGTAATTACAATTATTTTTAAAGTGTTTATTGATTTCTAAAACTATATAGGAAAATATTTTTAAATTTAAAGTAATTATAAGTTAACATTTATATCTAATTACGTTAGAGATTACTACGAAGATTTTAAGAAAATTGGTATTTTTAAAACTGGAAACTAAACTTTTCAATTAAATTAAATAAATAATAGAAACTCTTATCTGTTGTAACTTAAATGGGGATTTTATCTTATTTATTAATTATATTGTTATGGAAACTTTTGATGCATGGCAATGACAATGAGTGTTAATGCGTCTAGAATTGATCATATTCCAAGTCCGATTAACGCACTAATTCAAGAAAGAGGATTATCTTAAACCATGTGCAAAGATCAAGAAAGAGGAATAATAATAAAAAATTTATTTATCTCTGAGAAATTAAAGAAAAATAAAGAGGCGCGATATATAGTATTATAATCATGTAATTCCTTTTATCAGCTTCTTTATTGTTGAAGAACGGCAACTTGTAATTTAAGCTCTCGACCTTCCAAATATTTTGCTTCTCTACACTCTGACCGAAATTGGGCTTTGATAAGGATGCATTGGCGAAACGATGGTGTCTCCTTAATTCAACTGAATTAACCGAGTGAGCGTCCTTTGACCTGCTTATTTTTTCCTATTAATCATTTTCCAATATTCTTGTTCTTTATGTTGTTAACTGCGCGATTCGTTCTCGATGTTAATAACTACGTGCTCGAGTATTGCTCATGCTAACTTTTGCTTCATTCAGCGTAAACTGCAAATATAATGTATTTCATACATGTGGCGTAAGTATGATGAACCAAACAGTTTGGATGACATACGTACCAAATTTGTAAAGAATATTATTTATTTCCCAATATTTAATATAATTTCCTTAAAGATTACAAATATTATTATTGGGTAAACATTCATAAAAATTTTCCTTTTTCCTTATTTTTTACTTGTATTGAATATTTTTATTATTCTTTAAAAAGAATATTAATGCACTAATTTGTAACTCAAAAAGAATCTTGACTGAAATCGAAATTCAATATAAATCTAGTAATGTACGATTTCCTGATGTCAAGTTTGTATTTATCTTAGATAAATCAGAAAATTTATGGTTTATTAAACTGACAATACTAATAATATTATTTTAAAATTTTTAATTTTAAAAATAGTCTTGGTAAACTTATAATGACCAAGATTTAATAAACCAGTATTATTTTTAACAATGAAAATGTTACTAATAGCATAATTTAAAATTAAAATTATTAACTTCTTATTATTTTGGATATATAATATTGAATATAATCTAAATATTATTTAAAAGAGCTATAATGTAAAAATAATAGTCGAATGCAGAATATCAAATATCCTAAAAAATTGAATAAAAAAATTTTTTTTACTGTAAATAATTGCTGAAAATACAATATATCATCGAAAAAATTCTATAACACATTTCTAACAGTTGTACATGTTTATGTTAAATATCGATAATAAATCTTATCTCAGTATTTACAAAACAATGTATTTGTTATATGTAGATGTAATACTAAGTAAAATAATTGTAAATTCAATGTGTGAGATCATAATGATGATTGTATGTTGAATAAATAAGAAGATTACGTGCAGAAAAATAAGAGTATAATAAGTTTTACTTGATTGATTGAAGATCAACTTTAATTTCACCTTTATCTATGGCTTACCTTTATTACTTATCTTTACCTTAACTATTTTTAAATAACATTGTTTTTCAAGTGTTCTTTCTAGTTTGAAAAATAGAAAAGTCGGAGGACCATATCTGAAAAATAAAGAAAATAAGATATTACAACAATATATTTCACCAAAAACGATGGTTAAACAATCGTATTTTTATTAAAATATAAATAGTTTCGGAAAAAATTTGGCTACCAGTCGGTTCATCAGCCTATAAAATTTGTATTACTTCAGCAAGATTTATAATAGTAATTCTAGGAATAGCAAGCACACTTTCTTTATAATTCCTATGTTGTCATAATGTTTGATTTGTTAGAATACCTTGATTTCGCGTCATCTTCGATGTCTTGCTAATCCCCTTAAAAGTCATTATTCCAATTATAAATTTACTGTTATAACACAGCATCATTGTCAGAGGTTTTCTTTCATAGTTTAAATACTTTGCTGTACTTAATTCACATTTTATACAAAATCAGACAAACTATCTAATTTGAAATTTCGATACACACGAAATTAATTACGGTGAATTATATCTTGCTTGGTAATAAATTTGTAATACTTATTTTTATAAATCTGATTTATTAACAAAATTATTGTAATAGGAAAATTGCCCGAGTCATTAGGTAAGAGATGAATTTTTTGAAAAGGTTTGTGTAAGTTAATAATCTTATCATCTATCAAACAGAATTAGATGTACGATTATCAGATTGAGAAGACGTTACTCTCGAACATAAATACTTATAGAATTGCGTACAGTGATATAAGCATACTACGAAAGTACGTTAAAAATATATTAAAACACTTACTTTACGTAAAAGTTAATAAAATTTAGAGAGATGCCCTCTTACATTAAGAAATATCGTATGTTAAAATTAAATGTATTTATAGAATGTTAAATATGAAATATAAAATTGTGCCGTAATTGTGAAAGTGCTATTTAATCTATATGAATTTTCAGTCTCATGTACTCCTAAAAGATGGATTGTTTCCACAATGGGATTTTTTGCATTTTTTAATGCTTACACGCTACGTACATGCCTTTCAATAACAATAACAAAAATGACTGTACCGCCTAATAATAATAATAAATCACTTGATGAAACATGTTCTGAGTATGAAGATCGTATTTTCAAAAATACTACTATAATTTCTGGAGGTACTTTTGAATGGAGTGAATACACACAGGTATTTATACTTTTCTGTTATATGAAAGAAATGAGTAATTTAGTTTCAAAAGATTCTACAGTCAATATATATTACGTATTAGAACTTCATTCTAACTTTCTAGAGAATATTTCTTCTTTTATAAAGTAGAATTGAACTCGATCGGCAATCTTATTTAAAACGTTAATAAAAATAACTTTTTAATAATAAAATTTCGATAAAAAATATTTTGGAATAATATATTTTATTTTATTGAAAATAATGAAAAATCACAAAATAATTATGAAAATATATATACGTATATATGTATTAGTTTTAAAATGTTTGTTTTGTATAAGGTAAAGTCCTTATCGATTGTAATTTGTTAAGATAATTTGCACTCGACAATCAGTAAAAACTTAAGTAATAACAAAAGTCGTGAATGTAATTCATGCAAAAATGTATTTAACTAACAAGGAAACTACCCAAGGTATACCTCACCGATTTTCTTGATATTGTGATATGTTGTAACATATCAAAAAATATTAGACACGTATTTTTTTACGTGCTAACTTGACAATTTAAGGGGTGAATAGTACCCTTAAAGTTTTGGAAATTTAAATTCGTTTTTGAGATATTAAAATATCTCATAAATAATTATTTTTAGAGGTAAACTATAAGAGTGTTTTTTACCCCTAAAATAGTCAATAATTACGTTCTTCTTATATTTTTGTCGTATTTTACAATACATTATAAAATTAAGAAAATTGTTAAGGTACATATCAGGAAAATTTTGTGAGGGGTAATTACCCCTTCGAATATATTTGTTTTTCAAAAACCCCAACACACGTCAACTTTACATCTCAATATTGTTTATCATAGAATGATTTTTCATGAGATTCGTTTAATTAAAAAATTTCTGGAGAAAAAAAAGGAGAAAAAAGTAATTTTTACCTTTATAAAAAATAGGGAATGTAACCCTTGGAGTAAAAGTAAATTCCACATGAGCGTTTTTTCAAAATATATAAATTGGCGTTAGTTTTATTCCAAAATTTTAATTCCTTTTTAAGATATTAAAAAAAACATTTGCGAAGGTAAACATAAAGGGTGCTTTTTACCGCTTAAATCGCCGAATTTGCGCGTAAAAAAATACGAGTCTAATATTTTTTAATATGCTACGACATATCATATTATCAAGGAAATCGGTTAAAATTATGCTGATTCTTTGAATCTTTACAAAAATATGAATTTTTTATGTTTAATCAGTGTGGTGTTATTCAATGCTTCTTGAAAGCCTGTGAACATTGACGGATACACTGACTTATCAAGATCAAGGATCCTTACGAATTATATATTTTAAAATTAAAATAAAAATAACTAACGTTCTAAAAGAATAATTTTTTGTAAGTAAGCAATCTTTGCATATTAATTTTCTCGATCTTATTTTTCTGTAGTATATATTGCATTTTATTACTTACAAGAAAAATGCTTAATTTTTTTAATAAAATTTCTTTTGTTACTATTATGAAGAAGCGTAACTAGATTGGAAATTCTTTATGAATCTATGGAACTACGCAATTTGTGGTGTATATTTACGTATGTCCATTTAAAATCGTTGTTTCAATAAAATAAAAAATATTAAATATAATGTTATCTTCATTTCCAAAATTATTTTACAAGTGGAATTTTAATATAAAAAATTAAGATTTATAAGAATAAAAAATTTATATTTCTTTAAATTACAATTGAAATAATTACTTCTAGGCGTTCTAAAGTTAATCATGTGAGATTATTATAGCGTAACATAACTTTTATTGTTAGTATATCCAGACAATACTGATGCTAAAATCGACTTTTCACGGAGATTGTTGATTCTCATTTAGTCTTTTGTTTAATGTCAACAATCGTCTTCTTTTGTCAACATATAATATGTCAACATATAATGTAAACACATATATATAATTTAAATAAAAAACGGGATTTTTTAAATTAAAATTGTAGACAGTTATATAATTAAATATCTATCTATAATTTCAATTAAATGAGATGTTAAACTAATTATTATTCACATCAGTAAAGGATTTTCTAATACTTTGATTGTATCTAAAAATATAAAAAATAATACAGTGATAATAATATGTATTAAACATGATTGACGGTAAACAAGAAAAAATTTTTTATTATATAACGTATAAACTGTAGCGAAATTGTCCAATTTCATGTTACATTTGATTGTAATTTAAGAACAACACAAAGAAAGAAATGCATAGAAAACAGAAGCTTAACGAGAAAAGCATCTATTGCAAAAATGAAAAGCCTTGCTTTTCACCTACAAACCAAGTATATCGATGTGTAGCTATTGTCGAATTTTGATTAAGAATTTTTATTTTTAATATATATATATTTAACAATTGCATGCGGTACATTATTAAAATTAAGAAGATTTTTACTATTATTCTAACAGGTATTTTAAATTTTTTAATAAACTACTTACTCGAATCATAAAAAACTTTACAATATTTGTGTCAAACATAGATATCAACATTGAATTTATCTGTTATAAAATCAAATTAGTAACTACATCTTTGTAATTCACATAATATGACAACCATATCTTCTAGTACATCATTTTATTTAAGAGCACGTATTTTACATGATACATTTATAATATATTAACGTTTATATATTTAAAATTGTACCAAGAACAATTTTTTTCATTTGCACAAGTAATGTAATAATATTTTTTAACCAGTTAATGATTTTATATGTGTGTAAAATAATGTTTTCGTGAAAATTTAATAAAGTTAAAATAAAGTTAAAATAAAATATCTATAATATAAATGTATATTGTATTATATTGTATTGTATGTATATTGTATTTAATATAAATGTATAATATAACTGTATAATATTTCTTTCATTATTTATACTTACATATTATAATTAATGGATAATTGATATGCGAAAGAAATAAAAATATCAGAAAACACAATGTAACTACGATATATAATTATCGAAGGATACTACTTATCAACAACTTCAAACGGACTAAGAATTAATACTTTATTGGATGTTAATTTATAATTAAGCACGTAATAGAAAAAGTATTTTCTTCTTCAATATCTAGTATAACTATGACATATATTTTCTTACGTTACTATCATGTATTCCTGTGCTATCTTATAGAAGATATTAAAGTGACGATAAACAAACAATCGATGTACAAAGCTTCTATGTACAAGTATAGTACATGATTTTGTTTGTACGCGCTACAAATGATTTGGGTACACATTCTATAATTTGATAGTCACGCAATTAAGATAGGATTTACCTACTTTAGATGATTGAATAAATGATGATGATTCAAAACACAAGGTCTCATGTATAAAGGACCGTCGGTGTTGTATTCCAGACACTAGAATGATATTAAAATAACTCTATGAATTGATTCTATTTTAATCTGATATTTTCTGTAGATTGATAAATATAAAATTCTTTCTTTTTGAGCCTTAAATATTTCCCTTCTGATATCTCCTGAAGTCTCTGATGTGCCCTCCTTGATTTTGTTGGATTGAATTCGTTTAATGTCAATTTCTCAATATGATATTCTTCAGCGCTGAAGAGATGTAACAGTATAAAGTCGGTTTTATACAAGAATAACATTATTCATGAATACTTCAAATTTGTTTCCACAAAATGCTTTGGATTGTCTCATTTTGCTTTAAAACAATGAAAAGATATTTGAAAGAGCGGAAATGGTACAACGAAGAAGTCAAACGTGACTATACTGGCAAACGCACTCAAACAGTTCTCATTCTATTATATTCAGATTTTATAAATTATACTGTACCATCGAAATCGAGTACACAAATATAAATTCGAAGCATTTTTAAATTGAAAAGTTTTATCAGTACAATAAATGATATTTTTCTATTCTTGGGAGCACGATTATATGTATTAAAAAAACTTTCATGAATGTAATGGTTCATATTTAACTATTTTGAGCAATCAATGACATGAAAACCAAATGTTATTTATAAAATATTTATATAGTATAAAAACTATATTTCTTTATATTTATAAATAAAAATACGGATTCATGAAATTAATGAAACCGTACTAATTGTGAGCATTTTTTTAATTTGAACAACAGCAATTTAAATTTTTAAAATTGATTATATTAATGAGTTGAACAGAATAAAGAATATTCCCAAAAATTACGTTTTTTTAAATAAAATTAATTTGAATTAATTGTGAAGATTTAGAAAACTTATATTTTAAAATTAAAGTATAATTTTCACGATACAATGACAATCTTATATAAAATTGTATAAACTGCTTGAAAAGATTAGATGTCTAAACAGAAATAGTTCATCTGAATGAATCACTTTTTGTGTATAATTGTATATAATTATATACAATTATAATTATAAAAAATTTATGAAAATGTTTATAAAAGTAAGTAAAGTATCAAATATCTTTTATAGTTGCGCTGTTTTAGATGAATTTGTAGATGGTCTCTTCGACTTTACAAATATACTTTGTTATAAAGCTTTATTTGTAAAATTAATATAAAAATATTATTATCATAAATAAAAAAGAATGAAGTCATTGAAGCATTATACTAAAAGTAATCATTGTACATATTAGAAAACTACTATATTGTAAATTGCTAATTGTAAATTCATGATAATCAAACATAAGTTTATTATATTGTTTGAATATTCTAAATATTTTTATTTTGCTTATCTTATATTTGAAATTTTTAGTAAACATTACAATGAAATGAGAAAAATCACATAGTTTGTCTACTTTTTTAAGATAATCATTACAAAAAATATATTATTAAAAATTCTCTCACTCTCCCTCTCTCTTTCTCTATCTATTATACATGTATATACACGCACACAAAAGATTGTTTTAATATCGCTTAATTTTTATTTAATTTTTATTAAGTTACTTACTTTACTATAATAGATCTTGATATATTTATGCATGTATTGGTATACGTTATCAAACAAGTATTTCATTATTTAGGAAAATTAAATACAAAAATTACGATTTCATAAAAAATCACGTAGAACGTAGTAGGATATATCTTTATTTAAAAATTAAAAATAACGGAATTATGCTTTAAATTTTATCTGAATTGTTGATACATCTTTTCAGGGAATTATTCTTTCTTCTTTTTATTGGGGATACGTTGTAACCCATATTCCAGGAGGATTACTAGCTGATAAATTTGGTGCTAAATGTACCATGGGATTAGGAATCCTATTTACATCTATACTCACTATATTAACACCAACTGCAACTTATTGGGGAGATGCCAAAGCTTTAATAATTATACGATTTCTCATGGGCCTATGCGAAGGAGTAATTCAACCTGCAATGAGCTGTTTGCTTGCGCAGTGGATTCCATCACAAGAAAGATCCATAACAACAGCTCTAGTGTATACAGGAATCAGATTTGGTATTCTGATTTCATCCATAATTTCAGGTTTGATTATGGGAAGGTATAACAACAACTGGCCACTTATATTCCATTTATTTGGCAGTATTGGTGTAGTATGGTTTTTATTTTGGATTTTACTAGGTTACAATAATCCTAGAGAACATCCTTTTATAACAGAACATGAAAAGGAATATTTAAATGAAGAATTAAGAGAAAATATCCACGAAAAAGTAAAACCTTTTCCATGGAAATATGCACTCACATCAAAACCTTTTTTGGCTTTAATTGTCATGCAATCTGGTTTAGATTGGAGCAATTACACCATTATGTCAGATCTACCAAAATACATGAGTAGTGTTTTAAAACTTCCTGTACAATTGAATGGTTACGCTTCATCAATGCATAATATAACTTCATGGCTCTTTTGTATGGTCATGTCTTGGTTTTCAGATCGGTTAATTATAAAGGGATATTCGTCGAGGACGAATGTTCGAAAAATGAATACTGTGATTTCATCTCTCGGTCCAGGAATTATGCTAGTTGGAGCAATGTATGCAGGATGCAATATAATCACAGCAATATCTTTAATTATGATAGGATTAACATTATCTGGAAGCTCTATTCCAGGTGTAAAAGTAAATGTCCTTGATCTCAGCCCTAATTATGCTGGAACATTAATGGGTATTTCAAATGGTATTGGAGCTTTCACTGGTATTCTAGCTCCCTATACTGTTGGTGTACTAGCGCCAAATCAAACTCTCAGCGAATGGCGTAAAATTTTTTGGATTATAACTGGTGTTTATTTCATTACTGCATTAATATTTATGATATTTGCAAGTGGTGATGTACAAAAATGGAATAATCCTAACTTCTTAATGGATAAACAACAGAAATGTGATGATTCACAAAAAGATATAAATCTTTCATTGCTGGATAAGATAAATTTATGAAATAAATACGGTGTTTACAAATAAATTGAGTTAAAATATTTATTATTTATGGATAGAAAAAATATTTAATGGAAAAATTTGTCAAAGTTGAATATATTTCATATTTATTGATATGATTAATCTAATTAAATTAGTATTTATAGAAAAAATAATCACAATTGTAAATTTAAAAAAGATTATTTGATTCGAAAACATGTTCATATTTATATAATATATATACACACATAAAGAACGTAAATGATTTTTACAAAAAATTTTACATGAAATATAAATATCAAAATCAAAGTAGAAAAAAAAAATTTTGTTAGTTTCAATTCATTAATTAATATATAAACTCACGTAAATTATAACACTGAGGATCTCAAGATGTAGAATACTCAGAACTCAAAATGTAAGAATCCTTTTTAAGAATCACTTGTAAGCTATTAATAATACATTGAGATCGTAGCTTTTTACCAATTTAGTTGAGATCGATGACAATTCTTCGATTGATTTTCCAATAGCCAACTGTTGCATCGTTGACATTCAATAATGTCACTTACAATATTTTCATATCTGTTTGCATATTAGTAAATATAAACAATGATCTAAATGTAAAAAATTAATATATATTAACATTTTAGCTATAAAGATTTTTTTATAATATTATTTATAGTAAAATAATATTAGAGTTATTGAAATAATTGGAATATAATTATTATTATATAATTTTTCATATTATAAAAAAATATTTCATTATGCTTAAAAATAGTAGTATTGTTAATATAAATAGTAAATATTACATATTGAATATTATAAAAATTACGATATAGTTGTGGTATAAACTAAAAAATTTTACTATTAACTATCATTTCAATTTATAAAATTTGAAAATAAAGATGAAATTAAAAACCTTGTGCATAAGTTGATCTAAACTACTTAAATGCCATGAGGTATAAGAACGTTAGATTTATTCTGTTCCGGTATACTGATGAAAATAATCTAAAACTGATTCTAAAACAATTTATGTAAAAATTAATCAGAATTGACGCTAATTTTTAACTATTCAAGGAAAGATTTTAAAGTAATATCAGTCTATAAATAGTAAAAAAATAAGGAAAGTTTTATCCTTTTTTATGAAATATGAAACAGCATTCTGGCAAAAATTTTTCCGTTTATTTGTGCTTTAAACTTTTTTTTACAGAAATAATATTCTATTTAACGAGTGTTTCTATTTAATTATTTATTATCAATTATTAATTATTCATTAAGAATTTTTTCATTAAAATTTATTTTATTAATATAATGTATAAGTCACTTAGAAAATTCTACTAATTATCTAAAATGGTATAAATATACTTTTATGAACTATTTAATTTTTTTTCTTTAATACTTCACGAATGTAAATAATGCTTATATCACTTGATCTATACAGATTTTATTCTATATTTATTAGAAATTTTGTAAAAAAATGAGAATATTATTATTATTATTATTATTATGAAAAACATATCTTGTCCGTTGAACAAGTTTTTCACTAATTTATCTTTCGAATTGCTGTACGCTAGCAATAATCTTTTATCAGTGCAATACATCTTAGAAAATGTTTAATTTCTGTAATATCACCGATCTCAAGATCATAAAAGCAATGTTACTTTAATAATTAAAGTTCTATCTAAGATCAATATTCATTAACTGACCTATTTTAAACTTTAAATTTAATGTTTAATGAGGATCATTATTAATACAAAGTAAAATTTAGGTATCGTAATAAAAGAAATTTTATTAAAAGGAAAAACATCATATAACGTAAATAAAAAAGAATTTTCATTTTAATGATTAAAGAATCATTATTTTTATTTATAATTTATTTAAATTATTACATTATTGATATATGTACTTTGATTATTTGTGTATTTGATATAATATTTATTATTTTTCTGTACTAACTTAACTTTTGAGTCTCTAAGAAATTTTTTACCTAACGAGAATGTCATACACATATCTGTTATATTTTTATTATTGCTTAATATAAGAACATTCATTTAGAATATTTTATTAATTATTTATCCTTTAATTACTGATGAATTAAATGATTAAATATTACATTATCCTCGCTTTTATACAACCATTTTAAGTTTATGTATTAATGAGTTATATTAGAAATCAGGAAAATTATTGCGATTTCTACTCATTTATTACCGAAAATTGGTATATCGTTTGCATTAAAAAACATACATACATAAAAAATATTTATTTTAAGTAATCACATAGATTAAAATAAAATTTTTCTGATAAAAAGAGATCAATGAATTAATTTTATAAGTAACAAATAAGTTTATTTTCATAATTATAAAATATGTATAATTTTCTGTTCATATGTAAACATACAAATTTGAGCATTATAATATTTATTTATAATGTAGATTGATTATGTAATTTTTAATTACCTTAGAAAGCTTGTTCTCGTATTAAAAAGAAAAATTCCATCAATAACTGATTAATAAATATATTAAAATCTTAAATCTCTTATACATACTTGTTAATGTATAACAAGTCAAATAATAAATCTATAAACTGCCAAAGGTATTGCAATTTTATTTACTTCTAATATAGAATTAAGAAATTTGCAAGATTCAATTTCTTTGATGATTGCGACGATTAAGAAAACAAATTATTTTAATTGAATATTTATAACTGAAAAATCTATTTACTCTGATGTACTGAATGTAAAGCATTTATTGAAAAATAATAAATTTATTTATTTATATTTGTTGTTTTATGTAAGAAAATAATTGAAAATATAATAAAATTTTATACCATTAATAAAAACCTTAATTAGATAAATCGAAATTCTTTTAAAATTTTCTTATTCCTGGACACAGATTATTTTATTGAAAGTATTTTAAGTTCATTTGATTAATTCGAATGAACCAAAATTTGCTCTTGTACACAGATTTATAATGAAAAATAAAAACCTGATAAGTAAATCTGTACGGTAAAAATAACTTTTATCTTGTCATTAATTTATATATTATTTGGAAATTAAAAATATTAATTAGATTGCTCAAGTGAACATAAATTTGTAATTCATATTTAAGAATTAATAACTCAATAACCATATAAATCTCATGTATATTAAATATCATTTAAAATGAATCTTGTAATTATTAACTTATCTTAGCTTTTTTCGAATCTGCTAACCTTTACTTTCTAATAAGTATAAACTTGATAAACTTGATAACATTGATTCTTATAAAATTTTTTCGAGATACAAGGCGAATAATCAGTATGTGGGAGACATATTTTATAATCTGTTATCTAATGATTATACTTAAAAACTATTATACTTAAAGAGATGCGTATGTTTTATTAGCAGCAATCGAAACGAATAGTTTAAATTTTCGCATTTTGAAAATTATAGTAAGAACTACTTGAACAAAAAAAAAATATTCACCTTAAGTTAGAGTTTTTAAAGTGGTTTGATGAATTAGATGCAGTATGTAAATGCTTCAGATCAAAATTATTTAGAATCTGTATAATTTTATTCTTGATTATAAAAAAATCAATCGACTATTCATATAGAATGAATTCTCGTCGCGACAAGCGTAACTGTGTGTGAGAAATAAGAAGAATTGAGAAAATGGCTGCGTATATCAAGGCCGCTATGTCATGCACTCAGTATTGATAGAGCATCAGTAAAGGCAGTATTATTTCATCTCTACAATTGCTTAAAAGTTACATTTGAAATTTATTTAAATACTTATTTATTATAAATGACGCGATATTGTGTATCAACGATTCAATTGTAATTTTAAACCTAATCGAAAGCAAAAAATGTTGCCGTCTTGGGCACGTTGTTGTAAGTAAACAGATTCTTTATATATTTTAAGCTGTAATCGTTAGTTTATTTATAAAGATGATCAACTTATAATATTTTCACAGTCATGAAGTGTAAATATAACTAAGTTTTACATTTAGTGCTTTACTTCAAAATTCAATAAAATAAAAATTAAAAATAAATTTATTACTTTCTCTTCTGCAGGTACTCACATACAGCAGCGATGGATTTTCGCTATAATGGGTTTCCTGGCCTTATTCAATGCATATGCAATGCGTATTTGCTTGTCTATTGCAATCACAGAAATGGTTGTTCTATTAAATATTACTGAAGAATTTATCGATGATACGTGCTTGAACCTTGCAAATAAACAATTCACTAACTTTACTACAGTTACTGGTAACGGCACTTACGAATGGAGCGAATATACCCAAGTAAGAAAATTAGTAATCTTCTACATTTCTAATTATCTAACCATCAAAATACCGGAAAAAATACTTGTTTAGCTGTTAATTTAATTCTTTTTATGCTTCATGAAATAAAAATATCATAAATGTACTTTGATTTCATAAAAACATAATTATAAATTGTTTTATTTACGAAGTCTTATTAAGATTTTGATTTTAGTAATAGTTCTACATAATAATTCCTTTTACAGTTGAATTTATGCGTGTATTGCGAGATGGAATTGTGTCTCAATTGCTTTAAAATGACAAACATAGGAGTAGTTCAAAGGAAAATTGTGTAGTCGTATTAAAAATATATGAACGAATCATTGAATCTACGTTTCGTTTTCATTTGAAATCAAATATTAAAATAATTAAGGAATTATGTTTTTAGAATTTTTTAAAAATGTTTTCTTAATAATAACATACAAAATATTAATAATATAATTTATGAAGCTGTAAAATAATTAAGTTAAGACATATTTTTATTTTTATTTTATTACGCATTTGAAGAAAATATGTTTTGAAATAAGTAACTACTCGTTTTGAATAACTATGATTCATTATGCGAGTTAGAATTAATAAATATGAATTAATTGATATATGCAAAACAAATCTATTACCAGACTTAAATTGAGAATAACATCAAAATTGATAAGACGTATAATCGATGATTTTTCACAAGTACTTAATTCAAAGACTTTGTGCATGTATTTTAATACAAAATAAAGAAATTTATTATATTATTAAAGTTTTAGTACTTTTTCTAATTTGTTTCTATAAGAGTACAATTTTTAGGGTTTTTGCTCTATCTAAACAGAAAACAATTGAAAATATTCAATTTCTGAAAGTTATTTTTAATTATATCTTTAATCAATGTAATACCTATTATAAATATCAAACTATTAATTAGTAATAAAATTAATTAATTCCAGGGCATTATTCTCTCGTCGTTTTATTGGGGATATGTAATTACTCATCTACCTGGTGGACTTTTGGCAGAAAAATTTGGTGGAAAGTATACCCTTGGAATAGGAATATTTCTAAGCGCAATATTGACTATTATGATGCCAACATCTGTACTGTGGGGAGGTTCCACAGCACTAATCATTCTCCGTGTACTGATGGGATTCAGCGGAGGAGTCATCTTTCCAGCTCTCAATGTAATGACCGCTCACTGGGTACCACCGCAAGAAATGTCTTTAATTACCGCCATTATCTTCATAGGAGTTGATATGGGTGTAATTGGGTCGACAATGATCTCTGGATTAATTCTTCGCTACTCTGTCGTGGGCTGGCCAGGCGTTTTTTACTTTTTTGGAAGCATGGGTATACTGTGGTTTATCTTGTGGATGATGCTGTGTTTCAATAACCCTGACGAGCATCCGTTCATCTCTGATCGGGAAGCGAACTACCTGCGTGAGTCCTTAAACGAGTACACGCACAAAAATACACCACCAGTGCCTTGGATACACATATTTAAATCCGCGCCATTTTGGGCCTTACTTGCTGTACAAATTGGCCATGACTGGGGCTTGTATACTTTGGTCACTGAGTTACCAAAATATATGAGCAGCGTATTAAAATTGTCGGTGGACTATAACGGTTACTTGTCTTCCTTGCCAAATATATGCTCAGCTCTGTACAGTCTTTTGATATCGTGGACAACCGACAAAATGATTAATTATAATTTGATATCGAAAACGAATGCTAGAAAAATCAATACAACCATATCCACGTTAGCCCCAGCACTCTTCATCGTCGGTGCATCTTATGCCGGTTGCAATCGAGTACTAGTAGTTATAATGTTCACATTCGCCGTAACACTAATGGGCAGCAGTTTGCCAGGTATCAAAGTTAACTCGCTTGATCTCAGTCCTAACTACGCGGGAACCATCATGGCGATGACGAATGGGATCGCAAGCTTTACCGGGATTTTGACACCGTATCTCGTAGGAGTGTTGACGCCGAACCAGACCCTCAGCGAGTGGCGACTTGTATTTTGGATTGTTCTCTGCATATTCTTCATTACAAATACGATTTTTCTCTTTTTTGCGAGTGGCGATGTGCAATATTGGAATAATCCAAAATTTTTGAAGAACAAAAATAACATAAAGTTGATTAATAAAAATTAGAAATTACTTTTCAAGCAAATGACGAAAGATAGCAAATTTTTAGTTTTGTGACTGCAAGTAATCAATGTAAATTTTTTAATTATCTAAGTCTTTTATACTTTATTGTTTTATTTTAAAAGTAAATAATGTTATTATATCATTGATGTATGTGATAGAAATATACCAAATACGTTAAATTGGAAAGAATGAACATTCAATCAAACAATCGTATACGTAAACTAATATTGAATAAAACAAAGTAAACACTGAAATATTAAGCTGCAAAAGCAACTTAACCTATTATTTTATCGTGTAATAAGAATTCTAGTAAAATAAAAATTAAAACTTTGCGTTTATAAGAAATTCCTTATGCATAATTAATTTTAATTCGCCAATATCTTAGGTAAAATAATACAAATTAAATCAATTAAATTCTGTAACGTTTTCGTTATGGCTTAATACAACAACAGTAACAACAACAACAACAACAACAACAACAATAATAATAATAATAATAATAATAATAATAATAAAAATAATATATTTTTCATTGTATAAAGAAACCGATGATTTCAATAAATCGTTGTAATTTAGTAGTAAAATTATATTAAGAAATTTATAAAATAATAATGTTGACTACCAGTTATTACAAGTTATCAGATATATGGCAGATTTTGTAATGACATGTATATTTACTAAAGATATTCATTTACAGATAATTTTGAAGTGTTTTATAATGAAGCTGTATTTTGTTATTTTTTATTATATTTTTTTAATTTATATGTATAATATATCGAAAACTAATAATAACTTTATTTATTTATGAATTTAATAATTATGTTATCAAAACCATATTTTATCAATCTGAATTTTCATCTTTGATTTTATTTGTATAAGATATAAAGTTATACATTGTCTTAGGAATTCTTATATTTTATTATAATTCTTATATAAGATTAAATGATAGAAGAGAATTTATACAAACGTGTATAAAATTTCAAGGATATTAAGTATTTTATGGAATATTATTATAAGTATAATCAATGTAGTGAAACTTAATTTATTTAAAAAAATTAATTTTTTAAACTGTGATAAATTATGGAATAATTATTTATATATTTTTACGTAAATAGATTTATAAATTAATATTATTGTGATCTAAAGGCATTTATTAACTGATACAATCAATTTAATAAAACTTATATTTTTAATTTTTAATTTTATACTTATTTTTAGTTTAGAATATTTTTAGAACGTATAATATATATATATATTAGAGGAGAGTATTCTTGTAGCTGATTAATATAGCATATTATTAAAATTTTAATTAATTTCAGTAACTTTTATTAAAAATTAATTTACATATCAAAGTATTTTTATTAATAACTTTCCAATTTTTTATTTTTTGTTTGATACTTATATTTAAAATAATTCACTTTGTAAAAATTAATTATAATTATATGAATTTTAATTTGAAAAAATTAATTATATGAAGTTGTAACTACCATACATAGCTAAAAGATATGATTAATTTTATAGAACATTTATTTTAAGAAATCGTATATTTAAAATGGATACCAAATTATACTATATAATAAATTTACGAAAAAAATTATTTAGGCGTCAGTAAAAAGCTTCTATATTTTTATCACAATATAAAGTAAGGAGTGGAATCTATCGAATATATTATGAATTTTTTTTTTTATGATAAACTATTTCTCATTCTTTGAAATATTTTATTATTATATATTACAATTATTATATAATTGAATATAAGAATTATTGTTTGAAAGTCTTTCAAGTGAAAATAATATTATAAAAACTAATATTATAATTTTAAAACAACTATTATTTAAAACATATAGTTTTTTAAACAAAAATATCATATTTTCTATTATATTTTTTAAAAATATGAAAGAAATTTAAAAATATATAATTGATCACATATGTACTTAATCATTTGATAATCGTACGTCAAACGAATTTTTTAAGTTAAAATCAATACTTTAATGATTTAGTACATATTAAAGTAAAGAAAAATTTTATTAAGATTTCACATTTTCACGACATTCGTGAACGAATCTTTGAACTGCTTCATTTGTGACTCGCTGGACTCTCAGATTAATTATTACGGTTTGCCTAATTGCAATATCCATTAATTCTATCATTTTTATGTTGCCGCCTGAAACATTATTAGAAGCAGATACTTTAATATCATTAATCTCTCGAAAAAATCTTTAATATTCGTTTGACCTTCGAAAAATTTCTGGATACCGTACTCTGTATAAATCGTGTTTAAATTTTTATGTTTTCTTACTATTTTGGATATACTCACCTGAAAAATGATTAGTTTTCGCTAGTCAAAGCTTTTATTTGTTATTTATTTTTGGCAATCACTTTACATACTTAAATCTTTTTTCTCTCCTGAAACTTTTCTTCTCATTCATAAAGCAAAGTAATATGTATATATAAGTAAAGTGCAGAAGAGTTAATAAAGAAAACCAAAAAAATGTTCCAATTCGAAAAAGAAAATATTTGGAAAATTTATATATTGGAAAAGTAATATATTTGGAAAAATCAAATATCCTCGTGTATAGTATACGCCAGCTGTTGTGCACTCATTGTCAGTAATGCTTTGCGACTTGATTTTTAGTTATCAGAGCCAAAAAAATTTTTAAGGTTGTAAAATAATTTGAAACATATTTCTAAGATATTAACATCTTATTAAACGAACAAATGCATTCCAAATTATAAAAATTCTATTGTAACGTCTTAAATTATATTAGTCTTAAAACATTTTTTTAAAGTTACAAATTATGTTTTTAAACATAAAAACGTTTAATATTTTATGACTCTTTTCAAAAATATTTGTATTTAATATATATTTTTACCGTTTTGAATAAATTTATGATCTATTATATGTATTAACATTATTTTTCAAAAATCCAAAAATTTTCTTAAAATTAATATAAAAATGAAAATACTATAATTTAAATTCAATCTAATATAAATATAATATGCCTAATATATGACAAAGCCATTAATTAGCCTTTTGTAATACTTATGCACACACACATTTATCATAAATAAAAGTTTTACCAGTTGTTCTAAAATATATATCAGTTTATTTGTTTTAACGTAATAAAATTATTTTACGTAATATTTCTATTATACCAAACTAAAATAAAATTACCTTTTATAAAATAAGAATTATTTAAATAATTTACAAGTATCTACCTACAATACGAAAATAAAGGAAATGAAGAAATTATATAAATATTCTATTGATGTTTTTATTATAAGCTCAGAAGGTCGGAAGATATTTTATGTTTGTTTTTATATTTATAAAATTTATGATCCTTAACCATTTCTTTTTTTATATTTTCCTGATTTTGCATTCTTTTAACCATATAATATAATTTCAAAACATAATTTATTGAATATTAAATAAATTTTAGAACCTTTTAATTCCGTATTTTAAACATACATCTTTTAATATACGAAGTTATTTTCAATGACATTTTCTTTTATGTTGAAAAGAAGGTTTTATTATAATTATTTTAAATTTGTATCTTAGTCCGAAACGAAATAAATATTTCATATTTGTACAATTAATGTGGATTCGTTTATTTTATAAATGCGTACAAAAATCTAATATATTTAGTAATATATTATCTAAATTTTTAAATTCATAATTAAGCAATAAAAGTTTCAAAATATTGACTAATGTTTCTTATGACTTTTATTACATAATGAGATGACAGATTCTATATTTTCCCCTCTCTTTATTTGAGTCTTTTTGTGCTCTTTAATTTCAACGAAGTTATGTCGTTCTTTGGTATAGTACGCGTGGACTTAATTCACTTGATGATTTATACAAGATTACAATTGCTTGCCTTTTTCTGCAAATGTTTCCATGTCTCAGTTTTCTTCATATCTTCAAAAATGCTGGGTGAACTAAAAAAGTGTTGTAAGAATACGATGACATTCGATTAAAATACTCAAATCATAAAGATATTTGTTTATCGTTTTATATTTATTTATTTTATTAAAAAGGTCTAAATATTCCACAACGATTGATTTTTGCACTAATGTGTTTTTTTGGCGCTTTTCAACGCATATGCTATGCGCGCTTGCTTGTCAATTGTAATAACGGAGATGATTGTGCCGATAACAATTACAGAACACATTCCCGATGAAACTTGTCTATCAATGGAAATACAGTTGACAACTAATGAAACAGGGAATATAACAGGGAATTATAAAGGAACCTATGAATGGAGCGAATATACACAGGTATAATTAATTATATTAACTCAAAAAAATTAATCCCGATATAAAAACTTTTTCATTAAATCAATATGGTAAATTTATAAGAATTTATCGAAAAAAATGGATACATTTCTTTAACTTTCAATCTAAATATTTGTGATAAATTTTTAATGTATTTTTCTTTAAATAAGAAATAATTAGTTTAGAATTACGTATTATCTATAAAAATACTTATTTATATTTGCCGTTTATTGTTACGTAATTCGATGTGTAAACAGAACAAACATTGTAATTATTAAAACATTAACGTGTATTAATAATAATTGAAAATCAATATTCATCAATAATCATGTATCTTTGATTCAAAACCCGACAGCAAGTTTTAACATGAAATTTATTGAATAATTTTTCTTTGAATAATTGAAATAAATTTTATAGATAACTAAAATGTGTGTCAACGCTGAATTAAGAGATAAAATTTCGAAATCTTTTATGAAAAATTAAGTTTACATTAACGAAAATATATTTTAACGAAAGATATTTTAAAGCAAATATATAATTTATAAGGCGCTGATAATATTCTTGAGGAAAAAATAAATTATGCGACACAAATTCTTTCGCATACATTACTTGTTCAAACCTAGATGTACTTTTTTAAAAAAGAGAGAACATTAAAGGGTTATCAAGAGTGATATTTCATTTAAATTACACAATTAAAACGTATGTTTGAATACAGGGTCTGATACTTTCATCATTCTACTGGGGATACATTGTGACTCATTTGCCTGGTAGTATAATAGCCGATAAATATGGTGGCAAATACACTCTAGGAATCGGAATCTTGCTAACCGCTATATTCACCCTCCTGACACCTTCAGCTGTTTATTGGGGTGATTCTAATGCACTAATAGTTCTACGAATACTAATGGTTCTCGGTGAAGGTACTACCTATCCCGCAATAAATGTTCTATTGGCCCAATGGACACCACCCGAAGAAAGATCCAGAGCGGGTTCATGCGTATATGCTGGAGCGTTGACAGGCACGATCTACGCCACAGTAGTATCTGGTTTAATTCTTCATTACTCTCATACTGGATGGCCTAATATTTTTTATGTTATTGGTACAACTAGTATAATATGGTTCATTATTTGGCTTTTGACTTGCTATAACAATCCGCGGTATCATCCCTTCATCTCGAAAAATGAGATTAACTATCTCAAAGAACGTATGAGCCAAGATACGCATGAGAAACCATCATCAGTTCCTTGAAAACAAATATTAATGTCGAAACCATTATGGGCTGTAATAATTGCATTAATTGGATTTAATTGGTCCATACTAACAATAGTTACTAACTTGCCAAAGTATATGAGCGGTGTTCTAAAATTCTCTGTACAAAACAATGGCTATCTCACTTCTTTTATTTATTTATGTATGTGGATTGGTGGTACAGCAAGTTCTTGGATTGCTGACTTTTTAATTTCCAAAGATTACATGTCTATAACGAAAGTTCGAGAATTAGGCTCGATCATAGCTTTATCAGGTTCTGCATTTTTCATTGTAGCTGCTTCATATGCTGGATGTGAACGAGTTCTGGTTGTCGGAATGTTTACAATAGCAATGTGTTAATGGGTACAGCATTTCCCAGTGTAATGGTAAACGCTCTTGATTTGAGTCCAAATTATGCCGGTACATTGATGGCTCTAACGAATGGTTTATCAGCGCTAACTGGTATTGCCTCCCCGTACACAAATGGAATCATGACTCCCAATCAGACGGTTAGCGAATGGAAATGCGTTTTCTGGATTCTTTTTGGAATGTCAGTCGTTAGTAATGTGATCTTCTTGAGATATGGTAGTGGTGAGGTTGAGAACTGGAATGATCCTAAATTTCTTCATATAGAAAGGAAGAAGAGGAAATTTAATGAAGAAATAAAAATTTAATATTCATCAACATTATAAGTAGATATTTAACATTACTCATTTCAGTATTAATTGATTAACGTATTTCGAATTTAATTTTATATTTAACGAATAACTATTTTTTAATTATATTAAACGATTAGAATCAATTGTCTTTAGCAACCATAAATAATTTATGCATATGAATTATATTCTGTTTTGCCTTTTGTAATTGTTTTAATTTATGTTATAAAGATAATTTTTTTTTCTAATTGAAATATTGTATATTAGAATAATTTTATTTATCGACATATCTGCTTGTCTACATAACAATCAGTCAGTCGATCTATCTATTCATAGATGTAGAATTATATAGAACATATAAATATCAAAGTACAATATATATATGTAAGAAAAAATTTTTAGACTACTGTAACCGTATTCTTGAACAAAGTTATTAAAAATATACGACACAATTACGTAGAACATTAGAAATATTTGAATAAAAAATTTTAATCAATTAAAATACATTTATTTAATCTTTGAACTCTCATATTTTTAACAGAATGTATTTTTAAAGCATTACGTTTATTTACTTCTGGTATTTAAATATTTGGATACAATACACTTTTAATGATAAATTTATGTAATTATGAACAATTATAAAAAGAAACTAATTAAAATTTTGTAAAAAAATATTTGTAAAAGCTGTATGAATAGTAATGCAATCAGAATACATCACGTAATACACATATTATGAATACTAAATTATGAATAGTATATGATACTATATAAGTACTGTATATAAACTTAGTCTTAATATTTTTAAAAATTTAATATTTATCTAATTTTGAAGTTTATAAATAGAAAATTTAAAAATTCTACATACAAAATAAAAAAAATTAATAAATATATTAAATTGTTATATTTTTAATAATTCCCAAAAATTATTTTATTTGAAGCCAGTATATAGATAAAACTCTCTTTAATAAATGAATATATATTACGTATAAAAATACTTGACTTCATCAATACAATTTAATATATATTTTGTAATTGTACAAAGATTATATTTAATTGTCTTACAAAGTACTTTATATAAGTTTTATTTCTGAAATACTTACGTTTAGTGTTTATGTTATATTAATGTAATATAATCTATATAATAAATTTTATTGATTATTTTCCGTTAGAATACTATTTATACAAAAGATATTTGAATTTAAAAGTTAGTTTGATAATTAATATATCCAAATAGTTCGTATTTTTTTATTTCAAAAGAAAAGCTATTTTATTGATTCGCTCACATTATTTTAGTACGAAGTTTGACCAAGATAACTTATTAAGTAAAGTGATTTTGATTAGGTAGATAAAAAGATTGAACAGTTAAATTGAAATGATCAAGCAAACGAATAAATCGATTTAAAAGATTTTCTTAGCAAGGCTAAAAACAAAATTGAAAATTTTAATATAGTAATTTTGTAGTACATTATACGTTATATTAAAAATTATTAAACGAGTTAAAATTTAGCGAGTCACTTTAATATTATGACAGCAGCTTGCACGTAGAGTTACGAATTGCGTTATATCTTTTTGTAACGCTCACATTAGAACGGGTAAACTCGCAAGAATTAGACACACAATATAGTCGTAATTATTAATAGTTCACGTATATACAATGAGAAAGCATTCGTCATTACATAACACTGAAATAAAATGCACTTGCTTGACAATGCGGCCAATATTCTAAGATATTGTTATTGATGAAGAAAATGAACTAATCGATTATTAAAATTACTAATTCATTCTATACTAACAGGCCATTTGGATATGTAATAAAGTTGAATATGTTCTGACTAAAAACTTAAAAAAAAAAAAAAAAGACTTAATGAAAAAAAATGTACTTGAATAAAATGTTTTATCCTACTCTCTGAAATGTAGTTATTTTTAAAAACTTTTGACGATGTAAGAAAGACGATTTTAGTATTTTAGGAATTGTAGGTATTAAGGAATTGTAGGTATTAAGGAATTGTAGGTATTAAGTATTAAGAAATGCAAGCGAAATATATAATTATAATGCTTGAGCTAGAAAAATTAAAAATTGTAATAAAATCAATAGATATCACATAAAAATCTGTAAAAAAATATATTTATTTTATTTAATATAAAATATATATACTGTAAAATATAATGAAAAAACATAAAATTATTATTTCTTATATATTTTAACTGCAAGTTTCACTGGAAACAAATATGGAACAGAATGATTTCAATATGCCCGAGGCTGAAATTGTGTAGATTGTTGGAAACTAATTATACTGCATCTACTAGCATTTGAAAATTAGTAAGCAAAGTGCGATTATCATTTATTTTTTCCAATACACGTACAAACGTGTTTTCCTTTCATTCAGTATATTGCTTTTCATTTGCTTTCGTTACGGCGCAATAGTATTATAGTATTATTAGAGATAAAAACGATATATTAGCGAAAATGTGTATTTGATCAACAAAGTTGGCATATCTCTTATTTTACTCTTATCTATGAATAGATTTACAACAATTTATTGTCTGTATTAATATAAGATAAAATACACTTCAATACATACTTGTCGAGTAATATTCAACGTAATTTTCTCTTAATGTGTGACTTGTAATATAAAAACGCCTTCAATATTAACTTATAATCCTATTAAAGTTAATTTTTTATTCTATACTATGTTGTTTCATGTTTCCTCGAATAATTTCATACAAACAGAACTAGATTAGACATTTACACATACCCGAGTTCAAATTAAATCATGGCATCTTTGTAAATTTATAAATGATAAACTTCTATTACCATTCCCTTTTGAACAATATAGATTCTTATAATAAAGTAATTGCTTTTTAGTTAGCAAAAATGAAATAGTTTCAATTTTTATGCATTGCTATTCCTATTAATATATCTTAAATTGCCATAAATATTTAAAACACTGTTGTTAATACGCAATACATCTGCAGATAATCTTATTTATAGAACATTTCTTGATTTTTTACTTATGCGTTTGTTTAACATTTCAATATGATGTACATTTCAGGCTTTTTTGAAAGGTTTATGCATATTTAAATAAAACTTTGTGACTCGCGCATATTGGGTAACTTTTCATTCTCAATGTGCAACCGATGGTAAATGTAAATAATAAGTAAATAAAAAAGAATTTTTCATAAAAATATAAAATAGCAAATGAACGAATTTTATAAATAAAAAGTTCATGCTTATTTTATATCAATTCTTATTAAAAATGCTGTTGGCAATTTTTTTCTTTAAACTACGAAAGTATCTCTGATCAGAAGAACTAAACTTGGATATTATCCCTTTAGGAATGAAAATTATACATACCATGGGTATCTAAAATAACGTTGCAGAATATCGTTTCGTATGGCTAAGAAAGTAATAACTATAAATGCATTAAAAAATAATAATAATTTCTTTACTTTTAACAAAAGAGATATTATTTTACCTCAGATTTTATTGTAACGGACAAGATAACTTTTATAATGTGTCTTTATCAATGATGGTGTTAAGAATTTTACATTTTCAGAAATAAACGTGCGATCAAAGATTCCCTGAGGCATGAAACTTATGACATTGTATGGATTTGTATACTACCTGAGTCAATATTTGTTTTGTTAAGATACAATAGATGTTTTAACCCCAAAGTTTTATAAAAAGAAAATTTTATTTTTATTAGAATCGAGAATGAAATTATTGTTTAATAAGAAGCAGTCGTACACAATTCGAAGTTGAGCTTATACAACTTTGTTCGACAACTTCTCAAGCACAAAAATCTCATAATTTGTTACATTATTTATTTAACGAAATCGTAAAGAGCCGAAATTTTATTAAAGATTCTTAAACATTTATTTTTTCATTTAAGATCCACTCGATACAGAAGCTACTATGAAGTAATTTCTTTGAAAATGGCAAATTATTCCCGTAAATCTTCGAAATTTTCAAAATGAAAAAAGATTGCCCAGGCTATGAATTCTGTGTGGCAGTTAGACTATTGTTGAATTATCGTTAAACGGAGTCTCAATCACAGTCTTATATCACGGAAAGAAAGGTAAGGCGCTACTAAGCGCGACCTTCGATTCATCACCTCATCTTGACTGGATCGCGCAAGATCGTTCGCCTCCTGATAACTTATCGCGCGTACGTAAACGTACATATTCTATTAGACTTGGCTATCGCTCGGGGGTCGCGGTCGTACAGCCGCCAAGTCTTTTGATCGGCCGCGTGCGCGCTTGCGCACAGCCGTGGTTGATAGTCAAATATACCGGCTACAGCAGCAGCTGAAAGGAGAGCGATCGAAATTAGTTCGCTCATTGCATTGAGGCGCCAATGTAAGCGCGCGAGCGGCTTAGCTGCGCGTTTCCATTTTTATCCTCGTTTCATAGATTTTCCGCTCACTCACCGATGAGAAAGGTGGCATCGGACGACTAATCGACCACTCGCTGTCCTTTCCTCTCGTCAGTCGAATTCGCGAACCCTCCCGGGTGCCGTGCCGTGATTTCACGATCCGACTTTTTTCATTAATGCCGCGCTGTAGACGCGTAACGATAGATTTGTATCGCGCGTCGAGATCTACCTTTCGAGAAACACTCCCATGAATTACAGAAATTTCTTTAGCACGTGAAAGGCACGAGATACCGCCGTGCAATCGACGAGGGTGCTCGACGATCTTTGCGCCTCGTCGGGGACGGAGTTTATCTCAAGATACGTCACGTTTGTTTGCATAAAAAATCGAATATTTGCCTTTACTATCGGTCGCAGCTATCTTGCTTCCCCTGATTGCTCCTGCTGTTTATGAAGATGCAATCGAGAGGGATGTTGGATGCTTGGAAATCTTGTTGTAAGTATTAAGCGACGTTTTATAATCTTGCAATAATCGTTCTCAATGTCATTAATTTGTTTTATTTCTCTTCGATTGAATAATCACACGTTGTTTCCTTTGTGGGAACTAATTTTGCACAGCTCAAAAGAGTAAAAGGAATACTGGAATGGCTCTTCGAATAAAATGTAATATAGCGGTTGGATTAAAGGAAAGAGAAAAAAATTACAATAAATCGCTTTAACTGTTATAATATCTTCAGAAAACAGACTTAGTGGATTTTCAAATATTACCGAACACGTCAATAATAATTCTCATGTCAACAATAATTTGAGTTATTCAAATTAAATAAATATTCAAACATTATCTATTCGACTAATAGCATCAGTGATTGTATATACTACATGGTCCATTTTAAATTAATTACTTATATAAAAAGTAATTGAACAATCCGAGCATGAATTAAGAGACAAGAGCAAGAGATAATACTAAACGTTTACAACAAATTTCATATATTTTCTTTGATATCTTTACTTCAATTACATAAACAGAATCTTAATTTAAAAATAGAAACACGGATCTATAGAAACAAAAGTATAATTTATTACTTATTTCAATTCATTTGGATTTTTATCTAATCAATATTCTTTTAATGTTAATAATCGACGTAGATAATGGTTGATAAACGATGAAAGGACTTTATATGCATTCATTTGTACGCACTAATTAGCATGTGTATATATTTATGTATTTTTATTTATTTATTCGTGTATGCTAATAAATTTATTACATTTATAAGGTGTAAATATTCCACAAAGATGGATTTTTGCTTTAATGGGATTTTTGGGATTATTCAATGCTTACGCCATGCGCGCTTGTCTCTCTATAACTATTACGGAGATGGTCATCCCAACAGATCATACAACTTCTTCCATAGATGACACGTGCCATGCATTTGAAAATACAACATTTAGAAACAATAGTAGCATTACTAATATAAACAAAGAAAATTATGATTGGAGTGAATATACTCAGGTAACTAAACGAGACTACTTTTTATTTAATAATTTTCATTATAAAGTAATATAGACGTAGGTTCAATTTTATTTTTTTATTACTTTTTCAAGCACCTTTCAAAATACTTTTGTAGAAATTTAGCTTAAACAAAAATATGTATAAATCTAATTACCTAAAAATCTAAATTTTTTATTAACAAATTCATTTTATATTGGTATTGTAAATTGAATAGTTTTGATTATACTTTTCAATATTGAAAAAAGAAATTTCTATTGGTTACTATTTTCTGACTTGTAAAAATATTTTAAGCATAGAATATTAAAAAAACTCATAATGATTAAAATTATATTCCAATTTACAAGAAAAATTTATTTACTCAAATTCTTTGCAGTACTCATTTTATCAAGTTAAAAAAACATAATTCAATTCATTCAATATTTGGATGATTAAAGGTCTTAAATTAGTTAATCAAACAAATTATTTTTTCAGTTATTTGGAGAAACGATAAAGTTTATTAAAGCTTATCCTTAAGTTTGATAACATAAATATCGTCATCAATCTTACTCGTAATAATATTAAGCATTGTATAACCAATTTACTATTTTGTAGGGTATCATCTTATCAGCTTTTTACTGGGGATATGTTATAACGCATCTTCCTGGAGGTATAATGGCTGAAAAATTCGGTGGAAAATACACTTTGGGAATAGGCATTCTTCTCACAGCCATATTCACACTGTTAACTCCAATCGCTGTTTCTTCGGGCGACTCTGCAGCATTAATAATCCTCCGAGTCCTGATGGGTCTTGGCGAGGGTACAACATATCCAGCAGTGAATGTAATGTTGGCCCAATGGACACCACCAGAAGAAAGATCTAAAACAGGATCATTTGTCTATGCTGGCGCACCATTAGGAACGGTTTATGCTACGACAGTATCCGGTTTAATTCTTCGCTACTCTAGAATTGGCTGGCCAGCGGTATTCTACTTCTTTGGTAGTGTAAACATTCTCTGGTTTCTCATTTGGATTGTTCTCTGTTATAATAACCCACGCGAACATCCATTTATATCCGAAACTGAAGTAAAATATCTTAACGAACGTCTAAGTGATCATACGCATCAGAAACCACCTTCAGTACCCTGGCGACACATATTATCTTCCAAGCCTCTTTGGGCATTGATAGCTGCTTTGATTGGTCATAATTGGGCATTTTTAACGATTGTCAGCGACCTTCCTAAATATATGAGCAGCGTTCTCAAATTCTCTATCCAGAATAATGGATATCTTTCCTCTCTAGCATATCTGTGTATGTGGTTAGGCAGTTTGGTGACATCGTGGATAGCAGATTGGATGATTGCCAAAGAACACATGTCCATAACGAATGTTAGAAAAATCGGTACTATGATTGCTTTAATTAGTCCATCCATTTTTATTGTTGGAGCTTCTTACGCTGGATGCGATAGAGTTATGGTTGTTATCATGTTTACCATCGGTATGGCTTTTATGGGAATGGCTCTTCCAGGTATCATGGTGAACGTTTTGGATTTAAGTCCAAATTATGCTGGTACGTTAATGGCACTCACGAATGGTATCTCGGCGCTTACTGGAATTGCTACACCTTACATAGTCGGAGTTCTTACGCCCAATCAGACTTTAACAGAATGGCGTCTTGTTTTTTGGATCGTGTTTGGAGTTTCGATAATTACGACTATAATATTTTTGCTGTACGGTAGTGGTGACGTTGAATACTGGAATGATCCAGAATTTGTGAAGGAAGAAAGGAGGAGGATAAAAAATAAAAAGGTTGAAGAGATTGATTCGTAATCAACAGAAATGTAGTTGTAGAATATAAGTAAAAATTAAATTAAAGAATTAAGTTTTATGATAATAATTTACAAAGATATGTTATTTTTTAATCTGTTGCAATCTTTTTTAACTTATTTTATCAACGACATAAGTACATAACTAAACAATTTTTATTTGTGCAAGGTTATTTAAATTTTTTTTTCTTTTGTAGTTACTGCAAAAGATCGACAAATATAACATAAATTGCTTTAAAAAATACGCCTTTATGTTCTTCTTATAATTTTTATAAAATAGTTAAAAAAATGTTTTCTACTCGTCTTTTTATCTAGTTTACTTATTAATATCATGGCACAATATTACGAGTAAAATAAATATTAATATGATGGAATGTTTGAGATTTCTTAAATTACTTTAACTTAAATTATCATAAATTATTTTAAATATTAAGAATATTCTTTTACTTATTTAAATGATTTACTACATTTCTTGATAAAAATTTTTTGTTAAATAAATACTTGATGTATATGTCAAACTAGGAATAATGTCACGTGTACGCAATTCACATATGTGACTTCTAAAGCGATAAATGTAATAATACCAATGAAATATATATTTTTTAAACTGCATTATCAAAATTGAATAATTTCATAATACTAAAACAATTGTACGATGAAAACAATTTAAATTATGATAATATATGCCTTTGGAATCAATGTACTAATACGATTACTTAAATTTAGAATACCATTAGTACACTAAATGAAACTTTCTAAATATGAAAATATACTTATTGTAAAAGCACTAAAAAATTAAAACTAGAATTAATTTAAAATTTTATAAAACATTCTTTTATTCTTTTAATAAATATTTACTTAGATTTATTAGAGATTTTTTAGTATATACATTTACTATCAAAAAACCGCAATTCGTGATATTTAAATTTATCACAA
Source organism: Wiebesia pumilae (assembly GCA_018907045.1). NCBI lineage: Eukaryota > Metazoa > Arthropoda > Insecta > Hymenoptera > Agaonidae > Wiebesia > Wiebesia pumilae. Next base: position 2,200,292 of record JACCHZ010000033.1, read on the forward strand.
AATATATTTTATCTTCTACTATAACGATATTATGCGATTATTTTTTATAAATTAATTGTATTAAATTATTATAAATACTCTTGTAAAAATTAAGTTCCTTAAATAAATTTTAACAATTATGATCACAATACTTTTACTCGGTACTTTAATTTCCTTATTTTTAAATAAACCTGTGATTTTAACGAAAAATAACTATACTAAAATATTATTACCTTAGTTCCGCAGTAAATTACCTTTACAGTTTTACTTTACTAAACATAGATTTCAATAAATACTATTTTATTATTAAACAATAACTTTGATCTGTAATAAATAATGTTATTATTTAACGGAATCGGCAACCTAGAATTATTTATCTAATGATACATTTCCGCTAAATAATATTATTACAAATCGCGAGGCTTATTGATTAGCAACAACGAAACAAAAATCGGTTTGAATCATTCCTAAAATTTTTTGGTACACCAGGTGAGATTATTCGTTTTGTGTTTTCATTTAGTTCTTGCATTTAAAAATAATATCTTAATTTTTTTATAGTACAGCTTTGTTCTGTAATTATATACGAATAATTTTAGATGATTTAAAGTTAAAACGTAAGTTTATAACGTATTACGTTTAAAATTTATATCATTCTTGATTTACAGTTTCCAATGTCAACGTTTGAACGCACTAGATAAGTCACAACTTTATATACATTAAATACAACTTTAAAGTGTACAACTTTAAAATATTGCACAATGATATTCTTGTATTTTTAAACAGTCAAAATGTGAGGTGCAGCAGCCGCATGGACCACATCTGAAGTAAATCTTGAAAATCCTTTGTTTGTATACATATGGATATATTGTATACTGGATCTGAACCAAAACATTTTTCTAAAAACTTGTATTTCGTTAATTTGTCCGTAATTCAATAAGCGCAGTAAAAATAAAATGTTTTTTTTTTTTTTTTTTCATTTTAAACAGAATTTGTTCACAACTGAATCAATTACTATTATAAATATTTTTTATTTATTATTAAGTTTTTTGAATCGCTAATTCATTTTAATTAGATTTTAATGAATGCAATATTTATGTATATTTATTATAATTATATACTGAATACCGATAATAGTTAATAAGAATCATGAGAAAACATAAAACATTGATTTATTTAAATTTTATACAATTATTCATGTAATTATAATTAGAAATATTTTTTCTAACATTATGACCAACTTAAATAATAATAATAATGATTAAACAAATTATAAATTTATGTTGACAAATATATCAAAATTGATAGTTTTAACGTTTGTTTAAATATAACTTATTAACTCGAGATGCACAAACAAAAGTAATAATTTTAAAATATTTGATAAATATTATTTAATATTTATTGATCATCGGTTATGAAAAATTTATTTCAATATTACTATTTTTATTTAAATAAAACATGATCTCAAATTTCTTTCAAAATCATGATCAGTAAATAAATTGAAAACTTACAACTGATAAATACTCACTACTTAATAAGAATATGTAAATCTTGCGTGTTGGAACTGGAGTTGATTAATTGTAGGTGTTAATGAGAAAACTTGACTTTTCAAGTATTTCGTATAAGTTTATGATTTTAACAAATATAAAAAAATGTAGGGAAGCAAACTTTAAAGCATTCCAAATCAGTCGCATTCTATTTAAAGAATTAAATTATCTACTTGCATTACCTTTGCATATATTGTATTATAAATTTGAATATAATATCAAACTCAAAGTCCAAGTTATTCACACGTAAATAAAATAAAAATTATTGCTAAAACAATCACTGTATACAACACAATTTTTTTTTATTAGAATAAAAACCGTGTTGTACGAAATTGTGAAATCGAATTAAGGAAAAAATTCCTCAAGTACCTTATAATTTTTTGACATAATATCTTTTATTATTATTCCTTTTTCTGTAAAGTTATTTTTAAAATAAAGTAATAAATTAATACTAAAATTACGTCGTAAATTTATAATATTTTAATATTGCTAAGAAAATAAAAAAATCATATTCAATAGTTGAAAAGAATATTATTCTAATTATTAATCATTGTTTTTCATTTTTTTTCTATTGTGGAATTGGATGGAATTACTAAAAAATCTCAGATAAAAGTATTCAATTAGAATCATTGTGCAAAGCATTTCGTATGTATCTGAGAAATTCTCATAATTTAAATAATTAATTTAGTGTTGCTGTTGTCGACCTCTTTATACATAAATAAATACAATTGTTACATAAATTAACAACCATATGCACATATGTATAATGATCTTGAATATTTTTGTCGAGCTTTCAACTAAATACATAGGATGACATATGTGTTTACTAAGCATCACTATTGGAATATGTTATTAGTATGTTATTAGTAGCAGTGTATTAGGTGAGCTCTTACAAACGTTGTCTTAGTTATGGCATAGTTAGAAAATTAACACGAGCTAATATTAATAATAAGCGCGCTCATAGAAAGAGTTAAAATAAGTTAAAATTTTATATATAAGATTAGTTGTTTATAAGCTGAACAATAAAATGCTGGGAATGCGAGGACGACATCCAATGTATATACAAGCAAAGAGGATGTTGAAGATTTTCTTCAGATGTGGTCCATGCGGCTGCTGCACCTCACATTTTGACTGTTTAAAAATACAAGAATATCATTGTGCAATATTTTAAAGTTGTACACTTTAAAGTTGTATTTAATGTATATAAAGTTGTGACTTATCTAGTGCGTTCAAACGTTGACATTGGAAACTGTAAATCAAGAATGATATAAATTTTAAACGTAATACGTTATAAACTTACGTTTTAACTTTAAATCATCTAAAATTATTCGTATATAATTACAGAACAAAGCTGTACTATAAAAAAATTAAGATATTATTTTTAAATGCAAGAACTAAATGAAAACACAAAACGAATAATCTCACCTGGTGTACCAAAAAATTTTATGAATGATTCAAACCGATTTTTGTTTCGTTGTTGCTAATCAATAAGCCTCGCGATTTGTAATAATATTATTTAGCGGAAATGTATCATTAGATAAATAATTCTAGGTTGCCGATTCCGTTAAATAATAACATTATTTATTACAGATCAAAGTTATTGTTTAATAATAAAATAGTATTTATTGAAATCTATGTTTAGTAAAGTAAAACTGTAAAGGTAATTTACTGCGGAACTAAGGTAATAATATTTTACTACAGTTATTTTTATATGATAGTTTTTCAAATACATTTTTATGTTTATTAATTGAATATTTATTAAAATAAAGGTAATGTAAAAATAATTTTGAAGGTAGTGTAAATACATATAACACATTTTTTATGAAACATACTTTAAGGAAATTCAATTAATAGGTAAAGCTATTATTGTGTAATCCTGTACACTATATATATATATATACACACGTAAAACTATTAATGAGATAGTGCCGTTTTATTAGTGTCATCAGGTGCCAAAAGTCATAAATGTCTAATGAAATTATAAAATTTTCTTCGATATATACTTATATTTTTTATGTTTTATCAAACATTAAATACAAATTTTATGATATTGTATTTATTATCACTATTAATAGTACATCATATTTATTTATTTTGCTTCCAATCCAACCATCATATTTTATCAAAATATTTTTCTCTTAAAATAATTATAATTTATTTTTTGAATTTTCAATCTTTATATACCTTAGGGCATTTTACGTTCTAATTCTCTTAGGAGACCATTCAATTCCTATTTTAATTATAATCTAACATACATGATGAAGACGCTGTAATTCGGGTAACTTAATTATCTGCACAATATTGGATAAAGTATAAGCTTTTTATTTATTATACATTATTATTATTATCTATTATATTACTAATTTTTATTAATAATATATTATTCAAATATAAGTTAATGAATTTAAAATTTTTTTAATACTGAAAAAGTATCATGTGTTTTCTAGATTGATGAACATTTAGTTATATCAATATTGTTATATGAATAATGAAAATTTTAATTTAATCAAATTTGAAACGTATTTTATTCAATTTTAGATATTTATACTAATTAGATGTTTGTAATAATTTCGTTCGTTAAATAGATAATTAAACTATAATTTTGAATTACTAATATAAGCGTATATCTAATATAAGGCGGTATATTCACCTTAATGCAAAACAACGTGTCAATCAGTGCACAATCAAAGCAAAATAACAAGTAAGAAGAGTTTTTTAAGCTCTATCTGAGAAAAATGCAACTTTAATAACGAAATTGGAGCATGTGGAAACTAGTCTTTATTGGACACACAAACTAATAGGCACGCACCGATAAAATCATCATTAATTGCAATAACTGGAAATAAATCATGAAAGAAGATAAGCTTTTTATTCTATGTTTTTCTCTCTTCATTCCTGATTCAAAATAGATATTAGTACAATAGAATGCGTGCGAATGATGTATACGTAGATAAATGTGCGAATGACTTTGCCCTTCTTCGATAAGCTTTGGTTAATGGTAATTGTTCGTCCGAGTGAAATAAACTGTTGTATAATGAACTTGAAAAGTATCACTTCTAAAAAAGTAATCGATGCCCAACTGGCTCGAAAAAGTGCCTGACTACGACGTGCGGAATCTAATAACTTATGACAAATGAACGTTGTTTGCAATGACAAAACGATTGTCCATAAATCAAAAGAATCTTGAAAAAAAAATTTACAAATATATCAAAAGACTTTTGAAAAGCAACCGATGCTCGATAACTCATAAAAATTGAACAACTATAGCTGCATGAATCTAGCAACGATAAATAATCTAATCTACTGATCTCGATTGACTGATGCACCAAGTTCAATCTGAGCTCAAAATAGAGAAGTCAAGATGCTGCAATCGCTTGCCATTTGAGCGTAGCACTCAGGTGACTTTTCTTAACAAAATTTCTACACTAAAATTCCTTTAAAGAAAACATTTCTCTTCGTCAATAGCACTTAAATAATCATGTTATTTTTCATTATAATAATGAAATTATGTTTATTCTATAAGCTACAAGATTACTGCAAGTCTAATGCACAACATAAAAAATACTTGAAAAATATTTCTTCTTACGATAATAACAAATATTGTTAAATTTATAATATCACATATATATATATATATATATATATATATATATTTGACCTACCTTTACGTGCGAAAATATTTAATTTTAGTATGTTCAGTAACACTGAAATATTGAATTTTTGCATGATTAATTTTATAATTTTCTATAGATATTCTAGATATAAATGAACAAAAATCTTTCCTTACATTTGAAAGGTTACTTTATGAAATGTAACTGTTCCAACAATTTTGAAATTTATTGTAACAGTCGAAATTGTTTATACACTTAACATAAACTCTACTTTATAAAAAGATAAATGCTCACATTATAAGTTAATTTTTACATTTCATTAAAAGAAAATAGTTACTATAAGATACTAATCATTTTCGTTTATAATTATAAATAAATATTCACTCTACGTAATAATTGGAATAAAATTTAAGGATTAAGTTTGGCCCGGAAAATGTTTTTTCAATTTTGAATATGCGAAATAATTATAAATTAAATAATTATAATATAACATAAATTTATAAATAACATCATAAATTTTTTTTCTATTAGAAGTATGATTTACAAAAAATAAACGATATATTTTTAATTTATAAAGAAAATTAAGTGACATTACAAACTAAAAATATAATCTATAAATATTGTTTCAATATTTATTTTATGAAAATAGAAAAAATCAAGTTAATATTTCTTTAATTTATGGATATATAAGTTTTTAATAGATATTTCAGAATATCATTTAAATAATGCGTTACAGTTGCTGTCTTCATTCGCCATTTTCTATTATTTTTGTATATTTGTTTAGATGTTTTCGTGAAAAGGAAGCTTGCGAATATTCATGCTTTGTAATAATTATTTATAACGCGATAAATAGTTTTTTATTAATTTTTATAATTTTTACAGACGATGACTTCGACATGTGAAGGTCGTAAAGATTACGATAGTATTAAAAAAAAGAAGAAAAATAATTTCATTCTTTGCGATAACAAGGAACTTGATTTGAGAATAACTTTAAATGGAGGACAAAGTTTTAGGTAAGAGAACTTTGTAAAATATATAAATAACATACTTCTTTTTTCAATTGTAATTAAAATAGCTAGATAAAAACATAACCCAACTTATTCCATTTTTATGCGGTTAACTCGTATACTATTCTTTAAATATTTTTATCTGTTTTTGTCCTATTATAAAATAAATGTACAAATATGTATAAAAATTTATTTTCAATTTTCAGGTGGAGAGAATGCAAAGATGGAAGGAGCTTGCGTGGTGTCTTTTCTAGTACAGTTTGGACATTGCTACAAAATGATGATAAATTATCTTATAAAATTCATGGATCATTAAGAGAGAATTTACCTTTCGATAGAATATTATTTAATTATTTTCACTTAGATTTATCATTGAAAGAAAATCTGAAAATATGGGCAGGCGCAGATACTCACTTTAAAAGTTATGATATAGGAGCTGTTAGAATATTAAATCAAGATATCGTTGAAAATCTTTTCTCATTTATTTGTAGTTCAAATAATAATATAATCAGGTATAACTGAACACGAGCAATCATTAGAAAACATTCGATTTAAACGACAAAAGTTAATGTAGAAATCTATAATGTTTAGGATATCAGGAATGGTTGAAAAGCTATGTCGAATATTTGGTAAAATAATATGCAAGATCGAAGATCAAGAGTATTATGATTTTCCAACGATAGAAGCACTTAGCGAACCTCGTGTCGAATCTGATCTCCGTAAAGAAGGTTTTGGATATCGAGCAGGTTACATTTCTAAAAGTGCTCAAAAACTTTTGAGTTTAGGAGGAAAAGAATGGCTTTTAGAATTACAAAAAAAAAATGGTGCAACTTATCGGCATGCTAGAGAAAGTCTTATGTGTCTTCCTGGTGTTGGTCCTAAAGTAGCAGACTGTATTTGTCTTATGTCACTAGGACATTTAGAAGCTATTCCTGTAGATACTCACATATTTCAAGTCGCTTGTATTAATTATATGCCACATTTAAGTAAACAAAATACCATCACACCAAAAATTCAGGAGGAAGTAAGTTCTTATTTACGTAAATTGTGGGGTCCATTAGCTGGCTGGGCTCAAGCTATCGTATTTTGTATGAAAATTAATTCTATTAAGAGTCAAAATAGAAAACGTTCTATTTGCCAAAATAAAAAAAAAAATACAAAAATAAAAAATAATTCACGTATTGTTGTACAACAGTGTTTTAAATAATTAATATCAATTAACAAATATTTATTTCAATAATACTTAAACTATGTAATGTATACTACTTATTAAATGCAAGTATCATGTTTAAAATTTAATTTTATGATTTTTACATAAATTAATAGAAACTTTTTGCACTGCTACAAAATAATAAACACATACATTTCACGAATATGAGATCACGTACATTGGCATGCATGATTTATGAAAATGATTCCTAATTTTTAACGATGTAATGAATTTATAAATATCACCGAAGAGTTTTTTCAATTATTGTAAAATATTGAAGCATTTTGACCGACCGAATGGCAGAAATATACTAAAAATTTACGTTTCTTTTTTCCTCACTCTTTTACAACCAACTAATGCAAAATCAAAATCATCGAGTATTAAATATTTATGTGGAAATACATAATCATCGTCATCTTCATCGGCTGAAATAGAAAAATGTTGATAACAACAAAGAAAAAGATATTTAATTTATATATTCAAAATAAGATAACTTACAATTGTGCTTCTGAAGTATATCGGCGAAAACACTTTGCGAAAGATGTTTAAGTCCTGGGAATGCTGCAATTAAATAAGCTCTTTGTAGAGGTCTTAATATTGATAAGCATTCCATTTGTAAAGAGGCTGGCACAGAGAAACTGTACGTAATTCTCATTTTACTTTTAGCTGCTGTAGAGCAAGCCATGGGATACAATTCTAACCCTCTAAGACCAGTAAATATACTACCTATAACATTTTGTTACATTTATTTATACATAAAAATAAAAAGTAATATTGAATTATAAACATATCTTTATGAATTTAAACGCTTTTAAAAAATGTAGAATAAAAATTTATGAGAATTGGTGTTTCGTAAATTAGCTCAATAGTAAAATATTGGAAAAATTTTTATTTTAATCTGTATTTATTATAAAGAAAAATAAAAAATGTCAATAGTTATTGAGAATTATTTTAATTTTATTATAGATTACGTACGTGACTTACCAACTGGTTTTCGATTTAGGAAGAATCGAAGGGTTCCTTTCCATGTGTCTAAGTGAACTCCAACTAAACTCCCTTGTTTGAAACTTTCGGCAAATTGCTTGGGATAATTACCATGTTGAATGTAACCTTTATAAGAATATCCCCATGATTCACCGTCTCTCCCTAACAGCGAGCAAAATGAATTTACATCTAAATCTGCCTTTTTCGTTCCAACTCCTACCATCTAAAAGTAACAGTGATTTTAAATACATTTTATACATCGAGTAGATGTAGGAGTAGTATTTATAAAGATATTAAAGAACGTGCACGCATTTATAAGTTTTGTTTCAATTAATATTTTACAGATATAATTTTTAGAAATGCTACGAAAACAGAATATAAGAATAATGTAAGAAGATTAGAGCATTAAATTTTGTTATAATAATAAGTACTACTCCTTATCATGGTTATAAAATATAAAATATAGAATTTATTCAACGAAGCTCACCACATCCGTTCCATAAATCGGTGTGATCATTTTAACTTCCCAATAATGATGTCTACCTTTTGACATTAACTTATTACCTCTAATGGCTGCTGTACCAGCACTGTATCCCGGATGAAACTTTACTTCTAGATTTTTTTCAGCTAGTTGTAATCTGGGTGTTTCAAACGATGTATCCCATACCCATTCGTATACTGTAATCAGATCGATACAAATTTTTTGTCTAACCAAAATGGAATATTTAATTATACAACTTATTTCTAAGTAGCTTATTAATTAATAAATAAAGAATCAAGATCAATTTATCAGTTAAACAATATGATTTTTAAAAAAATTACTCGAGGTTCCGAATATTACTTACTTGCATTCTCTTCTTTACATACACAATCCATTTTTGAACAGTTGCATAACTTATCAAAGCTACTCACCAAGCTTACAGGAAAGTATTCGAGATTCATGCTTTTGCGAAGGAAACGTTAAATTACAATGTATTGTTTTTATAACTTTGATTAGATAAATAAATGATCATACTTACGCAAACAGAACTTACTCAGACTGTCGCTTTTCGATTACTAAAAACTCTAGAAATCTAAGGCACCGACGGAGTAAACGCCAGCTTGACAAGTAAATAGTGTAGCCATATTGTAGCCTCCACCTCCCGCTAATTTTTCGCAGAAAGGTCAACATGACTTTTCAATATTTGTCTCTACGTTGAAACATTAGAATGTAAAGCGTGATTATGAAATCGCGCACCACAAATATTATAAAAATGTCATTTCTTTCTAGGATAGGTCAAGCGTATAAACAATAACGAATCTCTGTTTCTCCAAAAACATGAATCGAGAGAAACACTCACAACCAATTAACTAGGCGGTTAACTTAAATAAAAGTATCTTTTTGTCATTTTATCGAACGCAATCTTTTGGGTCATCATTCGTTTTTGTTTTTTACTGTAGTATGCATAGTGTATCGATAGATGGATTAAAGATCGTTATCGAAGTATATAGCTTTGATCGTCTTGTGCGTTAATTGTCGCGTGTTTTACGAGTTGTGTATGCGCGATGGACGATGCTTAAAATACGTCACGATGTAACAAAACATTTTATACTTATCGTATATAAATGTTTCCATAGAGTATTAATTAATATACCATAAAATAAAGTTTTTTCGTTAGACAATTTATATTATAAATGATAATTTACAACTAAGCGGGGTGTGTACTTATTTATTGATTTTATAAGGGAAAAATTCTATTTAATGCAAAAAGAAAATTTTTCTTTGTGCGTTAGAATTTCTACATAAACGTCTCCGAAATTATATATATTTTTAATGAATGTGATAATGTGAAACATTATAATTTTATTATCTATATTAAGATAATCCATGACACTATTTCAAGTGCTTATTATACGAGTTTCACACTTATTAAGCACTCATATAAAACTTTACAAGCGATCTGCAAACTTTGCAAAGTCCGTCGTATCAATGTCGCATTTCATTTTCAGAATATGCACATCAAATTTACTTCGAGTCATTACCCCATGAAAATGTATAAACATGGAATTAAAATACCGATGTTTGTGTAACTGTAATACTTTCTAATATTTTATTACTCAAAGAATTGAAAATTTCACAAATTTTTTTTATAATTTTTTATAACGTACTAACCTAAGAATTATAAATAAAAAATTGAATAATTTCAAATTTTCACTAACAATCATAAACGACAATCATTATCAACGACCAAAAATATAAAAAAAAATTTTTATTGCACATAGAAACTTCTTATAAACAAATAGAAGTTGCGCCGCGTGAGAGTACTTGCACACTACAATAGACTATAAATACAAGAATTATTAATATTTCAACAAAAAAATTGCATACTTCTAGAGCACAAGAACCAAAGATAGGAATAAGAAAAGAAAATCTCAAAAAATAATTAGCAAAGTTGCCAAAAATATCCGCAAAACATACGTCCAATACGCTACCGACAGGAATATGCGTTGTAACACTTAATTGTTAATTAACAATTAATTCCCACGGCATTGAAAACTTTATATTCATGAATATCGCTGATCATATGAAAAGCAGCAAATATTCCGAATGGCGACAAAATCAGGAAATCTCGTCATCGTTTAAAACACCGTTGAAATTAGCGCATTACGTGCATTACATACCATTTTTGTCTGCTGTAATTAGAACTCGTACATTGCAAACTTATAGTTTAAGCTTTTTAGCTGTTGGTAATTTTATTGATTCATTTTTAGTATGTCTACTTTTATTGTAATTTTTATTATTAACCGACGCGTATTCAAAATCATACCTAGGAAAAAATGATTATTCGACACGAGAAAGAGAGAGAAATGTATATTGAGAGAGCGAGACAGAGAACCGGAGAAAGGGTTAATTTTGAAATTTGTATATTCGTAGATTATTTCTTGTTTTAAACAATTAACGATGTTTCTTGGCTAAACAGTAGCGTAGACTCGTGAATTAGAATCGCGTACATTGTAAAAGTAATGCGGTGTTGCCGCGTCGCAAAGTCGTGGAGTTGCGTACTTACGGATCTTCACCGAATTCGGACGCTCACGTACAACTGCGCACAACTGTCGTGTGCAATAGCGCTTTAATACACGTGTACTCGCCGGCTTGCAGTGTTGGACTTGGACAATTACTTTGGAGCGGACCATCTTGTATCCACATATAAATTTTTTTGCAACTATTAATGATTTTTTCATCATGAAATATTTCAGATAGTATCTGGCATATTTATCTAAAAAGGCGAATCGAAATGAAGTATCATTACCGAATAATTGAAAATAAAATATGTTTTTCGTACGTTTATCGTACGTAATTTTTAAAATACTTTGAATATACAGATTTACAACAAAATATTAAGACTTGGATTTTACTGTTTTTTCTCCAAGTTATCGAACATTTATATCAATATGACCGTTGCGTATTCACAGAGTTGGTTTGTTACGGAATATTTTCTTACGGAATATTTTTCTCGTGAAACATATATTTTCTAGCTAAATGATACATTCTTTTCAAAGATTCATACGTTACCAATGAAATTCTAGTTCTCATATTGCGAGAACAAGACGTACGAGGAAGTTTTTCTAATTTGCTAGTGGTCTAACGAGAGAGAGAGAGAGAGAGAGTAAAATGATATAGACAGGTCGAGTGAGTTATGAAAAGTGAAATTATGAATGTTACATTTGAGCATTACAGCTTATTGTAAAAAAATGAATATCAGATAGTTATGTTAACGTAAGTATATAAATACCGCGAAACACTTTTTTATTGGATAATGGCTCGATGTAAATTTGATATGCGTGTTTTGGAAATAAAAGACGTCATTGACGCGCTCTTATTCGTAGAGTAAAGGCAAGATTCGACGGACTTTGGGAAGTTCGTAGGTCGCCTGTAAGGTGTTTGTACGCGCGCTTAATACGCGTGAATGCCCGTGTAATAAGCACTTGGAGTAGTGTCCGGCCGAAATCTCGGAGGCCGATGACGTGTAAACGATAAAAATTTTGAGAAAAGTACCAATCTTCCGTGAGTTGCGTGAACGTGCATTTTCGATCCGATCGTGACTACGGTTCTAAATTATCAATTTCAATTTTAAAATACGCAAAAACGTTGTTTTTAAGTTATTTGTGTACACGCACGTAGACGTATATTTTTTTACACACACTTTTTTCGCCTCTTTGTCATTCGCTTTTTTTCAGTTGACAAATGTGAGACGTTACATTTCCTATCAAAATCGCGAAAGGCTTTATTTATATGTGTCACGGAAACGTATAATTGAATGGAACGTAATATTTTGCGACAATTAACTCACTTATCTAGAAAGAAAATAAGTAAATGCCTGTAGTCGATGCACCGTATTAAAATCAACAATGTACACATACGTATAATAATTAAAATTTTTTTTTAATGTACCATTTCATGTGAAAAAAATTAGAGGTGCTCCGCTGCGATAAAAATCATCGTCTTGAAAAATGCTGAAGAGCAAGAAAAAGAATGAGAAACGGAAAGAAGACGACAAACGCCGTTGAATAGAGAGACGATCACGTGAAGAATGAAGCTCGGTGTCGTATAGATTGACAAATACAACGGTCAATGTACCGAGTTTAAAATAGACCGAAATCTTTATTATTAACAATAAAATGTCGCGGCATGAAAATGCACGTATTGCCTATGCATGATAATCACCGATTTTGTTGTTATTCGTGTCAGTAGTTCATTTTCATATGATCAACGATATTCGTGAATAAAAAGTTGTATGCCCCGGGATAGAACGTATTTTATTTCTGTATAATAAATTTCTATGTGCAATATAGTTTTTTTATTATTTTGTTATCAGATAATGATTGTTTAGTAAATAGTTATTAATGAATTAAGATTTTTTGTTGAAATTGTTTTTTAATATATGTATATATATATATTTTAACTATTATAACCTACAAAAAGACATGAAAGTAAATGAGTGAAATTTGATAAAAAAATATGTATAATGTAGATATTTAATAAATATTAAATCATGATTTTAAGAAACGTAATTAAAATGAAAGTATATAAATAATATTACGTTGTTTAATTTAAAAAAATAATTTATAAGTGTATGAAGTAAATAATTGTTTCAAATAATGTTGTGAAATCGAAAAATTTGTTATATGAAATTAATGGAGTAGATAAATTCAAGAAAATTACTTGAAATGAATATGAATATACCGTATTTTGTGGAATTTGAAGAGTTTTGAATAAGTGCACGAATGGCTTGAAATTAGTCAAGTCACTTGTCACATTTTTTGGAGGTTAAAGTTATTGTCTGAAAAATTGTAGTGTCTGGTAAATAAAGAAATTGTACTGCAAATTTCTGTCAAGTGAGAATGGTTTTATATGTTGGATAGGACGAGCAGCTTCTGAAATATCAAGAGAAGTTAATAGTAGCCAAATATTTGTATGGCCAAAGTTTTTTGTAGAATTCTAAATGTTTGGATAATTTGTGTGTGTTGTTTACCTGTTTACCAGTTTTGTGATTTACTTATTTCAAACAATAGTTTATTTTGTTTAGTTAAAAAGTTTCTTTTTAAGCACTAATTTCGACTATTTATTCTTTAATCGTTAAGAAGTATTAAATGAATCGTACAAAACATATATTGAAGATTGAAAATGTTTAAAAATCTATAAGTATTCGTTCTTTGAACAAGTGGTTATTTGTACTTCAATGTAAAATTATTTTCGTTATTAAATATGAAATTGTGTATAAGTAAAAAGGTGCTAACGATATTTTCATGTAGTTAAATAAAGATGTAAGAATCAATTTTAAGATTTGTGAGGTATTTTAATATGTAATTGTTTTTTATAAAACATTCTCTTCCATTTTTTTTAAAATGAATATAATTATTATTATGTAAAAGCAATATTAATAACTTTACAATAAACTGTATTGAAATGTATTTTGTAAGTGTTAAACTTTTTTTGTACCTTTGGGACGTATCATGAAAAAAGTAAATGTACATTTTGTAGCATGCATATGTATACCACAATTTTTCTTTATCTTTGATATATTTTTGTGTGTCTATGCTTTAAATATAGTTTAATACTTTTTCAATACCAGTGAAATGTCAAACAATGTCAAGTTAATAAAATTTATTATTATTACATTTTATATTGTGTTATTAAATGTATGTAATATTTAATTTTCATAAACTAATGTATAATAGTTGTTTATTGTAACAACTTATGTGATGTAAACACATATATCCTAGATATCCTATATAAAAAATGTTATATTAGTAGTATGATAAGAGAAGAAAGAAGACAATTTTTGTTGTATCATTAATAAAAATCAATGGCCATAAAAGACAAGATGTAATATAAATCTATGTACAAAATAAACATTTAAATAAACTATAAATTTTTAAATAACCTTTTTATATGTATTATATAAACACCATTTTAATATGAAATAGACTTCACTCAATTAGCAAATTATAAGAAATTGTATCAGTCGATGTATGTTAATTAATATTATTTTCATAATTTTATTCTATGAATAAGATTAATAAGTATGTGAAAAACAAAGTGAAGGTTATGAACGAAAGTACATTAAAAAGGAATTATAAGAAAAAGATTATATATAACGTAATTATTGAAAGAGTTTATTAATGGAAATACAAATTAAAATATATCGATTATTTTTTTGAAAAAAATTTCAGTATAAAAGTTACTTCATAATTATCAATAAAAAATTGCACAACACGTGTTTCCTGCCGCTAACAATTGTGTTACAGTTAGTTACAGATGGATAAAAAAATATATGAAAATTTGAGATTGTTGAGAATGTTAATTTTTATATTAATGATTTTAAGATTTAAAATAACATAAACTATCAAGTAAACAACCTAAAATCTTATAAGATAAATATTCATACATGCATAACATGTAGAAGGCGCTCATGGTTAACTTAAGAGGGCACCACTACCCGGAAACTATAGAATCATACGTTACCATCATAGATGGTAAAACAGATCAAAGTAAAGAGTAAATAATAAAACTATGAAAATCATTATTACGACAGGTAAAATGAATACCATGTAAAATGATAGAATTCCACTGCCTGTAAGGGGTGCCAGGGGTGTGGGTGTTAGTACGAAATCTGAACACTAGGTGGCGCCTTTTTTCCAAAAATGAAAAATTGATTCTTTGTAAATAAATATTTGTTACTCCATTTCTGGGTATCGCTTCTCGGCTCCTAAGAGCTAAGATCAAAGTGTAGTATCTGTTCTTATCAGCTTGATATCTGATACGTCTCCGATTTGGAGGCCAGAATATCGAACTAGTTTTTGAGGTTAGGCGGAACGTCTGGGGCTCGCTCCGGTTCCGCTGCGGGTTGCTCCTGCATTGCAGTGCAGCGGGTGGTGGCCCAATAACCTCCTCAATTATTAGTTTTTCTTGTGGTTCGATATTCCGCCCTCTATCGGGGGCGTTGGAAGATAAAGAAAGTTTTATATTGTGTTGTGCGCGAGTTACCACCTTCCGACCAGAGAGCAGTGCTACACCAGGACCGAGAGAGGGCGCTCAACTGGCGGGACGTTCAACTGTGCGCAGTAAGTTTTTGCACACGTTTCCATAAAGTAACCTCACGACGCTTCGCGGAGTCAAAGGCTGCTACCTTTGGCGTTGCTTTTGAATTTTCCGGGAGGAAGATTTTCGAGCGATCGAGAATCTCGCCTGCCGGACTTTAATTAACTTCACGAGAATCCGAATATTCTCAAAGTCTACAGCTGCTACTGTAGACTCTTTTCGTTTCCAACGGGAAGCCTCTCGAACCTCGAGAGCCTTCCCTTGGACTTTCATTAAATTCACGCGGTTGATCGTCGAACAGCTGCTACTGTTCGGCGTTGATTTTCTTGTTTCCAGCGGGGAGGTGTAACAGCCTCCTCTCTGGACTTTCTTTAACTTCAACCCGCGTCGCTCGCGAAGAGAATATTCGGTCCGCGCTCTGGTTCACGGCTTCTCCGTGACCCAGATACCTACTTCCCGGCTGTGGGTCACGGGTGCCACAGCTGGAGGTAGTAGAGTCACGGTCGTGAGGTGACTTGCGCGCTGGCAGCAGCTGCTACTGCTGCCATTTCCTTCGCCATTTTCCAGTGGCGCGAGATTCAAACCTCGCCCACTGGACTTTACTTAAATTCGCGAGTTTAAAATGGAAACGTCACGCCAGTCAGCGTCAGGACGGCCGAGGGTGTACATCATCCCCGTCCCGCTGCCCAGCGAGGTCGCCTGCGGGCTCTGCAGGGACTTGAAAAACCCGGAGCACCGCAGCGGAAAAGGGCGACTCTCGCTGTTCACCGGTGAGAGCAGGCGAAATGACCTAGCAAAACACCTTAAACTCATACATAAATACGCCGCCACCGACATCAAGGCGGCGTGCGCGGTGTGCGAATTCACCTCCCAAAAACCGCCGGCAACGGCGGTCAAAGAGGTGAAGGCGCACATCCGCGCCAATCATGAGGGGGTCATTTCGCCTGCTGCCACCAGGCAGCGTCGTGCGATTAGTGGGGCCAATAGGCGCCCTGCGAACAATTGCGGCGGGTCGAGCCGGGCAGCTACCCTGCCACCATCCCCACCGCCCAACAACGAGGCCAAAGGGCCACATCACTGCGGCCAGGCCCGACGAGGCCGGCCGCCAATAGAAGCAGCGCCTCCAGCGCGGGCGAGTCGACGCCCCCGGTGCGAGTGACTCGCACAATGAGGCTGCGGGAGGAGGCGATCCGGCGCCGGGAGGAGAGGCGAGGTCCTGGCAGGACGCCACCATCTGCCGGGACGGACGACACCACATTCGAGGAGGATCGCTGGGCGGACAGGAGGAGGCGCGCGCCATCTGCGCCTGTCAGGCCTGGAGTCACGTACGCACACGTCACGGTTCGCCGTGACGTCACTGCGGTCGACTCCAGTCCGGTGACACTGGATACGTCATCCGACTCCTCAACAATCACGTTGAGGAGTTCAGTGTCGCCGAGGGGGTCCACAACGCCATCCAGTGGACCCCTAACCCTGACCACCGCCACCTACACCATCACGGCGAGGTCCGCCCCGACGATGACTCCGTGTGTCGTCCTGAC
This sequence comes from Wiebesia pumilae, assembly GCA_018907045.1. Taxonomy (NCBI): domain Eukaryota; kingdom Metazoa; phylum Arthropoda; class Insecta; order Hymenoptera; family Agaonidae; genus Wiebesia; species Wiebesia pumilae. Next base: position 2,217,750 of record JACCHZ010000033.1, read on the forward strand.
GCCGCTCCCGGAACACCTACCAACATCGAGGATCGCCATGGCCCCAACACCATCACCGCCAACATCAAGGGACTGGGCCACCCCGACAGCCTCATTGCCGCCCCCCAACCAGCAGCTTTTCACCACCACGCCGCTACAGAGCTCGCCCGGGACACCGACACCTGCACCCAGGCTCTCCCTCCAGCGTACGACGCCACCGGCGCGGACACCAACACCAGCACCGCGCCGGTCCACACCATCACCAGCGCCGTCAATGGAACTCCGGGTGCCTGCCACTACCCACCCACCATCACCACCGAGGACATCGCCGCGGGTGACGGTCGCAACGACGTCACCCACGCCTCAACGGTCCACCTCACCCCCACAGCGACCCCTCACGCAGTCGAGGGAGTCGCCGGGACCCCGAACGTCAACAACGGGGTCCCCTGGGCGATCAGGCACACCACCACGCCGATCGCCCGTGGGGTAGACGGATGGACGACCATCGAGAGGCGGCGGCGACAGCAGGCACCCGTCGAGCAACGGGGAGACACGGGCGAGCGGGGGCGTGCGTGCGACGTCACGCACCACCAGGGCGTCGACAACAGCCCGCCACAGGGAGGAGGAGGACGCGGGCGGCAACGCCAGCCGCCCCAGAACCATGGGCACCTGCCGCAGGAGCAACACCATCAGCACCAACAACAGCGGCAGGTGCCAATAAATCGACAACGCCGGGAACAGCCCCGGCAGCGGCAGCAGCAGCAGCGGCAGCAACCGTCGCCGCCACTGCAACGCCACCAGCAGCAACAGCGGCGACAGCAGCCGTCGTCGCCAGGGCGGCCTCATAGCCCGCCGCCCCAACGTCGACGACCACTGCAGCAGCCGCTGCAGCAACAGCAGCAACAACTGCAGCATCAGCCGCGCGAGGGGCTGCCAGACCGGCAGCAACGAAGGTATGTGCCTGCGCGCGAGACACGGCGAGCCGGTCCTAGCGGGGGAACGAGGCGCGCCGCGGGGGAAGCGGAGAACCGTGGGGCCGATGGCGCCCCTGCTTTGGTACCTCCGATGCGCAACGGGCGCGATGGCCGGGGGTACCCTCACGGCGTTCGTTCGCGGGTAGCGGGATCGACGGCGGATAGGCGAAGAGCCCCCCGAGGTCTCCTGGTAACGCGAGAGCCTACCGGGGACCAGAGGGAGCTCATAGCACTCGCCAATGCCGCTGCCGATCTCGAGCAGCTCGAGAGGGCAGCCACTCGAGTTGCCGAACATCTGGCAAAGCTATTGCCCGTGGACGAGGGCCGTGGGGAGAACCGCGGTCGTCACCGTACTGGTCGGGGGGGAGGCCCGCGTGAGACGCGTGAACAGCCACCGGTGAACCCCGCGGGGGGTGCGCCGTTCGTGGGCGACTCCGGAGAAAGGGATAGGTGGGTGAGATCGGCGAAACGCATACAGGCGCTCTTTAGGAGCAACCGTAAGCGTGCCGTCCAGGAAGTTCTTGCTGGCCCGAATCAGCGCTGCGAAATCAGCGTCGAGGAGGTCCAGCGGTATTTCCGGGACGTGCATGCGGTGCGGGAGTCTGTCGGCGCTCCGCCTGATCTTTACCCGGATAACGAGCCCAGCGCCGAGAGTGGTGAGAGCCTGGTTCGACCCTTCGAAGCAGCGTGTGTGTCTCGCCGGCTCGGGAGAACGAAAAATTCGTCTCCCGGACCGGACGGGATTACATACGCGCACCTGAAAAGGGCCGATCCCGGCTGTCATGTACTCTCGGCAATCTACAACGCGTGTCTGAGGCTGGGCGCAGTACCGCGGTGCTGGGGAAAATCCAGCACCGTGTTGCTGTACAAGAAGGGGGATCCGGAGTCGCTCGCGAACTGGCGTCCCATCGCAATGGGGGACACCATTGCACGGCTGTTCGCGGCGCTGATCGCGGACCGCCTCACCGACTGGGCGGTGACCAATGGTCGCTTAAGCCCATCTCAAAAGGGCTTCCTGCGGCACGAGGGGTGCCACGAGCACAACTACGTGCTGCAGGAAATCCTACGAGATGCGCAAAAGGGGACCAAGGAAGTGGTGGTCGCATGGTTGGACCTGGCTAACGCCTTTGGTTCAATTCCACATGCGGCCATCCATGGGGCGCTCCGACTTCACGGGGTACCCGCCCCTATCCGCGACATCGTGGCTTCGGCTTACGATGGCGCCACTACTACCATCGCGACGACTGAGGGGACGACGGAACCCATCCAGATCCTGGCGGGTGTCAGGCAGGGGTGCCCGTTAAGCCCCATAATCTTTAATCTGACTCTCGAGCCGCTCGTGCGAGCGATAACGGCCGAGGGTCATGGTTACGGGTTGTGGGGCCAGACGTACAACAACTTGTTGTACGCCGATGACGCGGCGCTCATATCTGCCTGCCCTACTGGGATGGGTGCACTGCTTCGGCGTGCTGAAGGCGTGGCCGCAGCTATTGGCCTTAAGTTCAACCCCGCCAAGTGTGCAACACTGCACATTAAAGGCGGGGGAGGGCAACGGGTTAGGCCGACGTGCTTCCGCCTTCAGGGGGAAGAAGTCCGCGTGCTCAAGCCGGGCGAGCCATACGAGCACCTGGGGACGCCGACCGGATTTCAGGTTCGACAGACGCCCACCGAAGCTCTCATGGATATCGGGGAGGACCTTCAGGCTGTGCACCGGTCCCTGCTGGCTCCCTGGCAGAAGATCGAGACTGTGGCCAACTTCATCTTGCCGCGGCTCGACTTCTGCCTTAGGGGGTCGCATGTGGAGAAGGGCCCCCTCACGGAGACCGATAAGGTAGTCCGCAAACTAGCCAAGTCGTGGATGGGACTGCCCCAGAGGGCCAGTGCGGAGGTGGTCTACCTCCCGCCGTACATGGGCGGGGGGGGACTGGTCCCTCTGGCCGACATGGCGGACGTCCTGACGGTCGCGCACGCCTTCCGAATCTTGCATTCGGGCGATGCGACCGTCAGGACGATCGCCATGTCCTCCCTGGGGGCAACAGTCTCTAAGCGACTTGGCCGGTCTGCACAAAATGCGGACATTGCACGATACCTATCGGGGGCCATGGATGGTGACATGGCCCGTCCGTCGGGGGACTCTGAATCACTATGGTCCAGGGCCCGGAACGCAGCCAGGAGGTTAGCCCCGAGGATCGGATTGGGCTGGCGGTGGACGCCTGAACGACGGGAATTCGCGATCGCGTGTCCCCGATCAGGCGGTAGGATGATCGTCGTGCCGCCGGGGGCGAAAGCCCAGGTGGTTGCGAGGCTGAGGGGTGCTGTGGTGGAACACTACAGGGCACGTCTCCTCGCCAAAAAAGACCAAGGCAAGGTCTTTGAGGTAACCTCCCGGAGCAGGGTGAGTAATCACTTTCTCCGCGGGGGAAGCTTCACCCGCTTCGCCGAGTGGCGCTTTGTCCACCGGGCTAGGCTCAATTGCCTGCCGCTTAACGGCGCCAGGCATTGGGCTCCTGGTGGGGATCGACGTTGCCGGCGGTGCGGGCGAGACCTGGAGACGTTGCCCCATGTGGTGCAACACTGCAGGCCCCACTTCGTCGCGATCACCAAGCGACACGATGCCATTGTCCGCCGCCTCGTAGAAGCTTGCCACGCTCCCGGGGACCTGACGGTCAACCAGACCGTCCGTGGCGCCGAGGGGGAAAATGCCTCGCTTCGCCCCGACATCGTCATTCGTGACGATGCGGGGAAGCGAATTGTAATGCTCGACGTGGCCGTTCCGTTCGAGAACCGCCGGACGGCATTCGATGAAGCCAGGGAGGAGAAGTTGAGAAAATACCACTCCCTGGCCGAGAATCTTCGGCGGAACGGCTACGTCGTCGAGGTGGAGGCCTTCCTTGTCGGCGCCCTGGGTGGCTGGGGACCGTCTAACGACGCCGCCATGGGTCTCCTCAAAGTCAACAGCAGATATGCTGTGATGATGAGGAGGCTCATGGTGAGCGATACCATCCGTTGGTCCCGCGACATCTACGTGGAGCATGTCTCGGGGGCGAGACAATATCAGGATTAGTAAGGGAAGGGTGGGTTTATTATTGAAATTTATTTAATTATATGGGGTAGGATTAATGTATCGTTGGGGTTTTATTTCTTTTTTTTTCTTCTGATATTGTTCTGCCCCCTATGCAGGGCACATACCTAAAAATAATAATTTAGTGGATGGTGGACATGTACGGACGAGGCGTATATCGATGGCTGACGACCATTGTTTATTTATTTATTTTATATTTATTATCGAACTGACCTATTGTTTACTTATAAACTCATCCACATCTAATTAATTGTATATATATTTATTTTATTTTTATATTATCCAGTCTATCTTTAATCTTATCTTTATTATTTTAATTACTATTTATTGATTGCAGCGCACGTTTGACTGAATTATACTATATATATTTTCTCTTTATATACATAATTTTTCTATATTTACAAATCTTATTATAATTTACAATTTATACAACATATTTACACACATTTTTATGTTTTATATTTACTTTTTCTTTTATATTGCTGCGTCCATACCAATGTGTAAAGATTGACTGTGATAATTGTCTATGGGCGCAAGTAATGAACAGATGTAAAACCGCAAGATCTACGCTATGATACATTTTAATATGTGTTTATACCTAGTCTATATTTTATATCTATATTTTTACCTAACTATTTATAACGCGACCAAATAAGGTCAAGACTTGCATTATTGTGCATAAGATAGGTTATGACATATATTATGAAACAAGACTGAAATACGTTTATATATATTTTTACCGGGCGATATGCATTAAAAAATTGTCACCCGAAGACATAATTTACTATTACTTATATTTACAAGATCTGACCGCATGGTCACATGTAAACATTTGTATCACCCTTGCGGTGACAGTTGTTTCGAGGCCGAGTGCCTAATAAAGAAAAAATCTGTTCTTATCAGCTTGATATCTGATACGTCTCCGATTTGGAGGCCAGAATATCGAACTAGTTTTTGAGGTTAGGCGGAACGTCTGGGGCTCGCTCCGGTTCCGCTGCGGGTTGCTCCTGCATTGCAGTGCAGCGGGTGGTGGCCCAATAACCTCTTAAATACTAGTTTTTTCTTTTTGGTTCGGTATTCTGCCCTCTATCGGGGGCTTCGGAAATCAAGAAAGAGTTTTATTGTGTTGTGTGCCTCCATCTTCCGACCAGCGAGCAGAACTACACCAGGACCGAGAGAGGGCGCTCAACTGGCGGGACGTTCAACTGTGCGCAGTAAGTTTTTGCACACGTTTCCATAAAGTAACCTCACGACGCTTCGCGGAGTCAAAGGCTGCTACCTTTGGCGTTGCTTTTGAATTTTCCGGGAGGAAGATTTTCGAGCGATCGAGAATCTCGCCTGCCGGACTTTAATTAACTTCACGAGAATCCGAATATTCTCAAAGTCTACAGCTGCTACTGTAGACTCTTTTCGTTTCCAACGGGAAGCCTCTCGAACCTCGAGAGCCTTCCCTTGGACTTTCATTAAATTCACGCGGTTGATCGTCGAACAGCTGCTACTGTTCGGCGTTGATTTTCTTGTTTCCAGCGGGGAGGTGTAACAGCCTCCTCTCTGGACTTTCTTTAACTTCAACCCGCGTCGCTCGCGAAGAGAATATTCGGTCCGCGCTCTGGTTCACGGCTTCTCCGTGACCCAGATACCTACTTCCCGGCTGTGGGTCACGGGTGCCACAGCTGGAGGTAGTAGAGTCACGGTCGTGAGGTGACTTGCGCGCTGGCAGCAGCTGCTACTGCTGCCATTTTCTTCGCCATTTTCCAGTGGCGCGAGATTCAAACCTCGCCCACTGGACTTTAATTAAATTCACGCGTTAATATGGAAACGTCCCGCCAGTCAGCGTCAGGACGGCCGAGGGTGTACATCATCCCCGTCCCGCTGCCCAGCGAGGTCGCCTGCGGGCTCTGTCAGGGACTTCCAAAAACCCGGAGCACCGCAGCGGAAAAGGGCGACTCTCGCTGTTCACCGGCGAGAGCAGGCGAAATGACCTCGCCAAACATTTAAAACTCATCCACAAATACGCCGCCACCGACATCAAGGCGGCGTGCGCGGTGTGCGAATTCACCTCCCAAAAACCGCCGGCAACGGCGGTCAAAGAGGTGAAGGCGCACATCCGCGCCAATCATGAGGGGGTCATTTCGCCTGCTGCCACCAGGCAGCGTCGTGCGATAAGTGGGGCGAATAAGCGCCCTGTGAATAATTGCGGCGGGTCGAGCCGGGCAGCTACCCTGCCACCCTCCCCGCCGCCCAACCACGAGCCCAACGGGCCTCATCACTGCGGCCAGGCCCGACGAGGCCGGCCGCCAATAGAAGCAGCGCCTCCAGCGCGGGCGAGTCGACGCCCCCGGTGCGAGTGACTCGCACAATGAGGCTGCGGGAGGAGGCGATCCGGCGCCGGGAGGAGAGGCGAGGTCCTGGCAGGACGCCACCATCTGCCGGGACGGACGACACGACGTTCGAGGAAGACCGCTGGGCGGACAGGAGGAGGCGCGCGCCATCTGCGCCTGTCAGGCCTGGAGTCACGTACGCACACGTCACGGTTCGCCGTGACGTCACTGCGGTCGACTCCAGTCCGGCGACACTCGACACATCATCAGACTCCTCAACAATCACGTTGAGGAGTTCAGTGTCGCCGAGGGGGTCCACAACGCCATCCAGTGGACCCCTAACCCTGACCACCGCCACCTACACCATCACGGCGAGGTCCGCCCCGACGATGACTCCGTGTGTCGTCCTGACGCCACTCCCGGAGTACCCACCATCATCGAGGATCGCCATGGCCCCAACACCATCACCGCCAACATCGAGGGACTGGGCCACCCCGACAGCCTCATTGCCGCCCCCCAACCAGCAGCTTTTCACCACCACGCCGCTGCAGAGCTCGCCCGGGACACCGACACCTGCACCCAGGCTCTCCCTCCAGCGTACGACGCCACCGGCGCGGACACCAACACCAGCACCGCGCCGGTCCACACCATCACCAGCGCCGTCAATGGAACTCCGGGTGCCTGCCACTACCCACCCACCATCACCACCGAGGACATCGCCGCGGGTGACGGTCGCAACGACGTCACCCACGCCTCAACGGTCCACCTCACCCCCACAGCGACCCCTCACGCAGTCGAGGGAGTCGCCGGGACCCCGAACGTACAACAACGGGGTCCCCTGGGCGATCAGGCACACCACCACGCCGATCGCCCGTGGGGGTAGACGGATGGACGACCATCGAGAGGCGGCGGCGACAGCAGGCACCCGTCGAGCAACGGGGAGACACGGGCGAGCGGGGGCGTGCGTGCGACGTCACGCACCACCAGGGCGTCGACAACAGCCCGCCACAGGGAGGAGGAGGACGCGGGCGGCAACGCCAGCCGCCCCAGAACCATGGGCACCTGCCGCAGGAGCAACACCATCAGCACCAACAACAGCGGCAGGTGCCAATAAATCGACAACGCCGGGACCAGCCCCGGCAGCGGCAGCAGCAGCAGCGGCAGCAACCGTCGCCGCCACTGCAACGCCACCAGCAGCAACAGCGGCGACAGCAGCCGTCGTCGCCAGGGCGGCCTCATAGCCCGCCGCCCCAACGTCGACGACCACTGCAGCAGCCGCTGCAGCAACAGCAGCAACAACACAGCCGCGCGAGGGGCTGCCGGAACGGCGGCAAAACAGGTACGTGCCCACGCGCGAGACACGGCGAGCAGGCCCGAGCGAGACGGGTGTGCGGCGCGCCGCGGGGGATGCGGAGAACCGTGGGGGCGAGGGTGTCCCCACTCCGGGAGATGCGATGCGCGACGGGCGCGGTGGCCGCGGGAATCGTCGCGGCGTTCGTCCGCGGGCAGGAGGATTGGCGGTGGATAGGCGAAGAGCCCCCCGAGGCCCCTTGGCACAGCGACAGCCTGCCGGGGACCAAAGGGAGCTCATGGCACTCGCCGATGCCGCTTCCAATCCTGAGCAGCTCGAGCGGGCAGCCGTTCGAGTTGCTCAATTTATCATCGGTCAACTGCCCGTTGACGTGGGCCGTGGGGAGAACCGCGGTCGTCGTCGTCCTGGTCGTGGGGGTGATGCGCGAGAGGCGCACGAACAGCCACTGGTGAACCCTGCGGGGGGTGCGCCGGTCGCGAGTGATTCCGGGGTTAGAGAGAGGTGGGTGCGGTCGGCTAGGCGCATACAGATGCTCTTCAGGAGCAACCGTAAGCGTGCCGTCCAGGAGGTTCTCGCTGGCCCGAATCGACACTGCGAAATCAGTGTCGAGGAGGTACAGCGGTATTTCCGGGGCGTGCATGCTGCGCGGGATTCTGTCGGCGCTTCGCCTGATTTGTACCCGACGGACCAGCCCAGCGCCGAGAGCTGTGAGAGCCTGGTTAGGCCCTTCGATGCAGCGAGCGTGTTTCACCGGCTCGGGAGAACGAAGAACTCGTCTCCCGGTCCGGATGGAATAACGTACGCGCAGCTGAAAAGGGCAGACCCGGGCTCTCATGTGCTGTCGGCACTATTTAACGCGTGTCTGCGGCTGGGAGCAGTGCCGCGGTGTTGGGGTAAATCCAACACCGTGCTACTGTTCAAGAAGGGTGACCCGGAATCGCTGGCGAACTGGCGGCCCATCGCAATGGGGGATACCATTGCACGGTTGTTCGCTGCGCTAATCGCGGATCGCCTCACCGACTGGGCGATGACCAACGGCCGCCTGAGCCCGACTCAGAAGGGCTTCCTGCGGTACGAGGGGTGCCATGAGCACAACTATGTACTGCAGGAAATCCTGAGAGACGCGCAAAGGTCGAACGGGGAAGTGGTGGTCGCGTGGCTGGATCTGGCTAACGCCTTTGGATCCATTCCCCACGCGGCCATTCATGGGGCCCTCCGCCATCACGGGGTACCTGCCCCTATCCGCGACATCGTGGCTTCGGCCTACGATGGCGCCTCCACCACTATTGCAACGGCCCAGGGGACTTCGGAACCCATCCAGATCCTGGCGGGAGTCAGGCAGGGGTGCCCGTTGAGCCCCATAATCTTTAACCTGACCCTCGAGCCGCTCGTGCGAGCGATAACGGCCGAGGGTCATGGTTACGGGTTGTGGGGTCAGACGTACAACAATTTGTTGTACGCCGACGACGCGGCACTCATCTCTTCCTGCCCCGCTGGGATGGGTGCGTTGCTTCGGCGCGCTGAAGCGGTGGCCGCCGATATTGGCTTGCGGTTCAACCCCGCCAAGTGTGCAACACTGCACACGAAAGGCGTGGGGGGATCGCGGGTCAAGTCGACGGTTTTCCGTCTTCAGGGGGAAGAGGTCCGCGCGCTCAAGCCGGGGGAGCCTTACCAGCACCTCGGCACACCGACGGGGGTCCTGGTGCGAGGAACGCCCACCGAAACCCTCATGGAGATCGGGGAAAATCTCCAGGCTGTGGACCGGTCTCTGCTGGCTCCCTGGCAGAAGATCGAGACCGTGGCGAATTTCATCTTGCCGCGACTCGACTTCTGTCTCAGGGGGTCGCACGTGGAGAAAGGTCCCTTGACGGAAACCGACAAGTTGGTCCGCAAGCTGACCAAGTCGTGGATGGGGCTGCCCCAGAGGGCCAGTGCGGAGCTGGTCTACCTTCCGCCGTACATGGGCGGGGGGGGACTACTCCCTCTGGCCGACATGGCGGACGTTCTGACGGTCGCGCACGCTTTTCGAATCTTGCATTCGAGCGATGCGACCGTCAGAGCGATCGCCGAGTCCGCCCTGGGTGCGGCCGTCTCTAAGCGGCTTGGTCGGCGTGCACGCAATGCGGACGTTGCACGCTACTTGTCGGGGGACATGGATGGAGACATGGCCCGTCCGTCAGGGGACACAGAATCCCTGTGGTCCAGAGCCCGCAACGCAGCCAGGAGATTGGCCCCGAGACTCGGATTGGGCTGGCGGTGGTCGCCTGAACGCCGGGAGTTCGCCGTCGTTTGTGGCCGGGAAGGCGGTCGGACGGTCGTCGTGCCGCCGGGGGCGAAGGCCCAGGTGGTCGCGAGGTTGCGGGGGGCTGTAGTCGAGCACTACAGGGCGCGTCTCCTTGCCAAACGAGATCAAGGCAAGGTCTTCGAGGTGACTTCCCGGAGTAGAGTGAGCAATCACTTTCTCCGGGGGGGAAGCTTCACCCGCTTCGCCGAGTGGCGCTTTGTCCACCGGGCTAGGCTCAACTGCCTGCCGCTTAACGGCGCCAGGCATTGGGCTCCCGGTGGGGATAGACGTTGCCGGCGCTGCGGGAGAGACCTGGAGACGTTGCCTCATGTGGTGCAACACTGCAGGCCTCACTTCGTCGCGATCACTCGACGTCACGACGCCATCGTTCGCCGCCTGGTGGAGGCTTCCCATGCTCCCGGGGACCTGACGGTCAACCAGACTGTCCGGGGGGTTGATGAGGGAAAATGCCTCGCTTCGCCCCGACATCGTCATTCGTGACGATGCGGGGAAGCGTATTGTAATCCTCGACGTGGCCGTTCCGTTCGAGAACCGCCGTCGGGCATTCGATGAAGCCAGGGAGGAGAAGTTACGTAAGTACCACTCCCTGGCCGAGAATCTTCGACGGAGCGGCTACGTCGTCGAGGTCGAGGCCTTCCTTGTCGGCGCTCTGGGTGGCTGGGGGCCGTCCAACGAAGCTGCCATGGGTCTCCTCGGAGTCAACAGCAGATATGCTGTGATGATGAGGAGGCTCATGGTAAGCGACACCATCAGATGGTCCCGGGACATCTACGTGGAACATGTCTCGGGGGTAAGGCAATACTAGGCGTAAGGGTTCGGTGGGGTTATTTCTTCTTATTATATTTATTAATATTATATGGGGTAGGGTTTTCTTCTTAAATGTATATTTGGGGATTTTTTTATTACCTAGTATTGTCTGCCCCCTATGCTGGGCACGTACCTTAATACAATTATCTAATTTATATTTTATATTAAATACGAGACTGACATTGTGCTGGCCGATCAATCGTTATTATTAATTATATTTGTTAATTATGAATTATTTATAACAAACGCCTTTTTACCTCATTCTTTTTATATTTTTTATTTATTGATTATTTATCATTGTATTTGTTATATTTATTTTACATTCTAATTTGTATATATACTTTGCCAGCATGCCTTACAATTATTATATTATTATACTAATTGTTTATTACTTATTATATACACAATTTTATTTTTATCTACTCGCACTGTTAATTATTAATAATTACTATCTTATATTTACAATTGTATATACTATTAAGACTTACTAATTATGGTGCACATTCTTGTATAAGCGGACTGACAGATTTCCTATACTTAGTTACTATATATACTTTATTTCATATTAATTTTACTTGATTTTAATTTTTTTTATTTATACATCTATCTTTATAAGAATATATATCTGACTAACCCAATTCGAAAGTATTTTAACGAAACAAATTTAAGGCTGAATATGTGATATGTTAAACTATGCTGCGATATTAGAGGTGTATATATATATTTTTTATTATCTAGTCAACCTCGAAAAAATAATTATTTATCACATGACCGAGACTGTATGGTCTACTGTAACACCATTGTATCACCTTCGGGTGACAGTTTTTTATGGCCTTGTGCCAAATAAAAGGAAATTAATCTGTTCTTATCAGCTTGATATCTGATACGTCTCCGATTTGGAGGCCAGAATATCGAACTAGTTTTTCGATTTTTGGTGGGACGTCTGGGGCTCGCTTCGGTCCCACCGCGGGTCAGCCTTGCCTTGCAGTACAGCAGGGATTGGCCTAATAAGCTTTATTAAACTGAAATAGTTTTTCTTGAATCGGTATTCTGGTCGCCATCTGGAGGCGTCGAAGATCTACTTTATTTCAAACACCTTTACCATCGAGCGGATGCTACACTTACGAGTCGAGAGAGGGCTCTGAACGGCGGGATTTTCGAAATTTGTTCGAAATTTTTCTAAGTCCCTTGAGGCAGTTATTTTAAATTTGTGCACGTCAAAATTAATTTTTGACGTTGACTTTTTTTCTAAATTTTTAATTTTTCGGCCTTTTGTGCCTTTTTCGCCTTTTTCGGCTTATTTTCGGCCTTTTTCTGCCTATTTTCGGCCTTTCAGTGCCTCAAGGAGACATTTCTCCTTCTGCGTCGACAGGCCGTCCTGTCGACCTTTCTTACTTACTTTATTGCAGCAGGGGGGGCTTCGCCCCCCAACCCCCACCGGGGGCTTCGCCCCCTGGACCCCCACCAGGGCTTACAGCCCTGGACCTGTTGACGCCCACGCCTCTCCCGCACACCTGTTGAGGTTTTCCTCGACAGTCAACATCTGTGCGGTGAAGTCAACACCTGCGTCGGGCCTATTGCCGTTTTTGGCATAGGACCCCCCGGGCTTACTGTCCCCAATTACATCCGGGTGGACAGAGGGGTCCCTGAATCACTTTTTGGTGTGGGGGCGCACCAGACTCGTCTGGCACACAACATCGTGACCAGCCCCTCTTGCTGCAACCGGTCGCGTAAATTTACTAATTATTTAATAATTATTCATTTTATAATGCCCGCCCTACCAGAGCCAGGACGGTCGTGGATCTTTACAATCCCCGTCCCGCTGCCCCTTGAGATCGCCTGCGAGCTGTGTCTCGGCAAAATAGATACCGAGCGCCGGACCGGCCGCGGGCACTTGTCAACATTCGCGGGCGTCAACCGGAAGGGGGACCTTGCCAAGCACCTCAAGAACATCCATGGAGTACCCGCCGCATCAATCCAACTCGCGTGCAGAATGTGCGGGTTTGCCTCCGACAAGCCAGCAACATCGGCGTTGAAGGAGGTAAACCGGCACATACGGGAAACGCATGGCGAGGTCCCCACTCCGGAGGACGCCGGGCAGTGTCGCGCGAAACTCCATCAACGACACCAGCGGCGCCAGAGCGCCTCCAGCATCGACGACGAGCCGAGGCAGCCAGCCTCGCCACCGTCGCCCAGGGGCATCCCTGCCCCAACGATTCAGCGGCTGACCGGACGACGGTCAACCACCGACTCCAGTACCATCACCATCAGCCAGCACCTCCGGGACGTGCGAGCCCAGGCCTCCCGTGAGAGTCACCCGCGCGATGCGGCTACGGGCGGAGGCGATCCGCTCGATGAGGGAGAGAAGAAGGATCTCCGGCCAAACACCACCCTCTAGGGCCGGAGACAGGCCATCGGACAGGGAGACGGTCGGGCTTGGAGTCAGGGTGCGAACGACACCAGCACCCGTCAGACCGGGGGTCACATTCGCCGATGTGGCGGCACGCCGCACACCGGCCTGCACGACCCCCCAGCCAGCGGCCAAGGCAACTCCATCGCCGCCGCTGCTGAGTGAGGCCCCAACAACATCAGGGGCGCTCACCACACTGACGACTGCCACCACCACCACCACGGTAGGCACCAGGCCCATACCGTCCCCGAACATCGTCCCCCCTGTCTCGTCATCCTCTCCCTCCCCGGCAACACCACCAGCCTCGTGGTGGATCGCCTCACCGTCCCCAACAACACCAGCGTGGGCGACCCCCGCCGCATCGACGCCACCAGCGGCTCCCCAGCGGCGGCAATGGATGGATATGCCGCTGCTGGATTCACCACCACCGGAGCCGGACATCCCGGTCCCCCAGTCGACCCTCCGGGCAACGGCACCGGCGTGGCATCCAACACCTTCGCCACGCAAGCCGGCCCCACCACCATCCCCGGAGGACCGGACACCCGAGGCGAAGCAGCCCTCGTCGCACCCTCCCACACCACCCAGGAGGACACCACCATCCACTACGACGAGGAAGACGCCGCCAACGCCGCCTCAAACGACATCCCCGAGGCGAACACCTGCCACATCGTCGCCCCGACCACTGGACCCGCCCCAGCGACCCCCAACAACATCGGGAAGGAAGTCGCCGAGGCCGCAACCACCATCCTCCAGCGGAACGAGCGGGCGGCCACGCACGTTGCCCAAGATCATCAGCAACGTGCAGATCAAGCCGCCCGCGGAGGCGGGCCAGTGGACCACCATCCAGGGGCGACGGCAGAGTAGGGTGTCCGGAGGAAAACACCAGCATCAGCAGCAACCGCTGCCGCAGCCGGAACAGCAACAACATCAGCGTCAACGGCAACCGCAACAACATCAGCAGGTGCGGCAGCGGCACCAACGGCTGTCAAAGGGGGGACCGGAGGACACCAGGGTGGCTCGACATCGGGAGGCCACGGAACAACGACAGCAGCGCCGCCGACCGGGAGGATCAGGACTGGAGGCTGGAGGCGGCTCGGAGGCGCCGCCATTGGAACAACGACCAGGACAACGGCAGCAACCGCGGGACCAACCGGGGCCGCAGCCACCGCAACCACCACCATCGCAGCACCATCAGCGACAGCGGAGGCAACGACAACGGCCGAGGTTAGTACCCGCGACAGAGACGCGGCGAGCCGGCCCTAGCGAAACGGGCACGAGGCGCATCGCGGGGACGGCGGGGCTCCGTAGAAGCGGAGGCAACCCTGCCCCGGGATCCCAAACGCGTCCGGGACGTGGTGGGCGCGGGAATCGTCGCGGCGTTCCTCCACCGGGTGCGGAGCCGGTTGTGGACAGGCAAAGAGCCCCTCGAGGACACCCGGTAGGGCACGAGCCCACCGAAGACCAAGAGGAGCTCATCGCACTTGCCAATGCCACCGCCGGCCCCGAGCAGCTCGAGCGGGCAGCCGTTCGAGTGGCGGAGTACATCTTCCGCCAGCTACCCGCGGAGGTGGGCCGCGGGGAGAACCGCGTCCGTCGTCGTCCCGATCGGAACGGTGGGAGGCGTGAGGTGCGGGGAGGGAGCGCGCCTCGTGTGAACCCGGCAGGGGGTGCCCCTGTCGGCGGGAGTCCCGCTCAACGTGAGAAATGGGCGGAGTCGGCAGCCCGCATCCAGGCGCTCTTCAGGAGCAACCGCAGGCGTGCCGTCCGGGAGGTTCTCGAGGGCCCGAATCGGGGCTGTGAATTCAGCCCCGAGGAGGTCCACCGGTATTTCCGGGACGTGCATGCTGCGCGGGAGCCTGGCGGTGAGATGCCCGACTACTTCCCCGCGAACGAACCCAGCGCCGAGAGCTGTGACAGCCTGGTTCGACCCTTCCACGCAGCGGAGGTGTCTCGACGGCTCGGGAGAACGAAGAACTCGTCTCCCGGTCCGGACGGAGTCACCTACGCACAGCTGAAGAGGGCTGACCCTGGCTGCCATGTGCTGTCGGCACTATACAACGCGTGCCTTAGGCTGGGTGCAGTACCGCGGTGTTGGGGAAACTCCAGCACCGTGTTGCTGTTTAAGAAGGGAGACGCGGGACTCCTGTCGAACTGGCGCCCCATTGCCATGGGGGACACGATCGCGCGCTTGTTCTCCGCGCTGATCGCCGATCGCCTGACCGATTGGGCGATGACCAACGGCCGCTTAAGCCCGACCCAGAAGGGCTTCCTGAGATACGAGGGTTGCCACGAGCACAACTTCGTGCTTCAGGAAATCCTGCGGGATGCGCAGAGGGCGAACGGGGAAGTGGTGGTGGCGTGGCTGGACCTAACCAACGCCTTCGGGTCCTTACCCCACGCGTCCATCCATGAGGCCCTCCGTAGACATGGGGTTCCTGCCCCTATCCGCGACGTTGTGGCTTCGGCCTACAGCG
This sequence comes from Wiebesia pumilae, assembly GCA_018907045.1. Taxonomy (NCBI): domain Eukaryota; kingdom Metazoa; phylum Arthropoda; class Insecta; order Hymenoptera; family Agaonidae; genus Wiebesia; species Wiebesia pumilae. The sequence goes on from JACCHZ010000033.1 coordinate 2,233,414, forward strand.
GTGCCTCGACTCGAATCGCGACGGCTGATGGGATGTCCGAGCCCGTTCAGATCCTCGCGGGAGTCAGGCAGGGATGCCCACTCAGCCCCATAATCTTTGACCTCACCATAGAGCCGGTGGTTCGCGCCATATCGGCCATGGGGTTGGGGTACAGGATGAGGGGCGCGGCGTGCAACAATCTGGTGTACGCCGACGACGCGGCCATAATCTCTGCCTGCCCCGCCGGGATGAACCGCCTACTCCATCAGGCGGAGAGGACTGCCGCGGCCATCGGCCTGAGGTTCAACCCCGCCAAATGTGCAACTCTGCACATTAAAGGTGGGGGGGGACTGCGGGTCCGGCCGACGGTGTTCCGTCTCCAAGGCGAGGACATTCGCGCGCTCAAGCCAGGTGAGCCCTACGAGCACCTGGGGACGCCGACTGGGTTTCGGGTGCGGCAGACGCCCACCGATACCCTTATGGAGATCGAGGAGGATCTCCTGGCGCTGGACCGGTCCCTGCTGGCCCCCTGGCAGAAACTCGAGACCGTGGCAAACTTCATCATGCCGCGGCTCGACTTCTGCCTTCGGGGGTCGCACGTTGACAAGGGTCCCCTGACGAGATTGGACAGGAGCATTAAAAAGCTCGCCAAGTCGTGGATGGGCCTGCCCCAGAGGGCTAGCGCGGAGTTGGTTTACCTTCCGCCAAGTATGGGCGGGGGGGGACTGCTCCCGTTGGCCGATATGGCGGACGTCCTGACGGTCGCGCACGCTTTCCGAATCTTGAATTCGGGCGATGCGACCGTCCGGACGATCGCCATGTCCTCCCTGGTGGCAGTAGTCACGAAGCGGCTTGGTCGGCATGCTAACGAGCAAGACATCGCTCGTTACCTGTCCGGGGCGATGGACGGAGATCTCGCCCTCCCGTCGGGGGACACCAAGTCTTTGTGGTCCAGGGCCCGCAACGCCGCCAGGAGGTTAGCCTCGACTCTCGGACTGGGTTGGCGTTGGACGCCTGAACGCTCCGAGCTCGGTATCGTGTGTCTCCGAAGAGGCGGACAGCGGCTCATTGTGCCGCCGGGGGCGAAGGCCCAGGTGATCGCGCGTTTGAGGGCCTCCGTTGTGGAGCGTTACCGGGCGCGTCTCCTTGCCAAACGCGATCAAGGCAAGGTCCTCGAGGTGACCTCCCGGAGTCGGGTGAGCAATCACTTCCTCCGGGGCGGAAGCTTCACCCGTTTCGCCGAGTGGCGCTTTCTTCATCGGGCTAGGCTCAACTGTCTGCCGCTTAACGGCGCCAGGCATTGGGCTCCCGGTGGGGATCGTCGCTGCCGGCGTTGCGGGGGGGACCTGGAGACGCTGCCCCACGTTCTGCAGCACTGTAGGCCCAATCTCGTCGCGATCACTCGCCGGCATGATGCGGTCGTGCGCCGCCTTGTAGAGGCTTGCCATGCTCCAGGGGACCTCGCGGTAAACCATGCTGTTCGGGGGGTTGGCGGTGAAAGTGCCTCTCTTCGTCCGGACATTGTGATCCGTGACGAGCGCAACCGCCACATCACCATCGTGGACGTGGCTGTTCCCTTCGAGAACCGCCGTCTGGCGTTCGATGAAGCCAGGGAGATGAAGCTATTGAAATACCACTCCCTGGCCGAGGACCTTCGAAGGGGGGGCTACGAGGTTGACGTTGAGGCCTTCATCGTTGGCTCTCTGGGTGGCTGGGATCCGCGCAACGAAGCTGCCATGGGCCTGCTGCAGATCAGTCGTCGCTACGCGACGCTGATGCGGCGGCTCATGGTCAGTGACAACATCCGTTGGTCCCGGAACATCTATGTGGAGCACGTCTCGGGGGTACGACAATTCTAGGCAGGGAAAATCATTTGTAATTCTCTTTATAAAACAATGTCCATCGGAAGAAGTCACCTCTCCGCTTATATGACTTCCCTAACCTATGCTACTATCATCTTAATTTCCACCTCGAATAGTGAAACATCAAATGTACCCCGATTAACATGCCATCGACCTAAAATTATCACACCATAATGTTATACTGAAATTCGCCGACTATCCATAAGGCCTGCGACTAAGTGCTATTATTTAGTGTAAGTGACAAGTGCTAACAATGACAGGACACTGAATATAATTATCTAACTACAAACATTATAAATACAAACATCACCAGGGAGAGGCACTTGATTACTCCCCCTGAAGACTGTTCATATAGAATACGCAACACACAATTTGAGGCTCCTCTCCTACAGGTGCCTGGATTAGATAAACTGTTTGGAGGTTTAGTTATTGGATGAGGCCAGACAGTCCCAATTGACACTGGAAGCTAAACATTTTACATCCGTTATGGGGTTGTCAATCTTAGAAAAATTAACTGGTGAAGAAATACTTGGTTCCGCTCTTGGACATGAGATTGGCCTCAATATTGTTATGCATGGTATAGGGTTAAACCCTATGGAACAAGAGTCTCACGAGATGGGAATGACTGGCACAAGCATTAATTTAACTGTACTAAGGAGAGTGCCATTAAAAAGAACCTTAGCCTCATTAGGGTTGTTTTTGTCATACCAAGGAGTGCTAGGTAGAAGGCTAACTCAAGTAGATTAATAGCTACATTGAAGAGACGAAGTAAATTAGGACTAATGGGTCAATCAGCACTTTCATTAAGTGACTTTTTAAATGCTTTAATAACAGCAGGACAGTTAGATGCTTTGCTCTGTCTTGGCAAAACATGGTGGTATTGGGATGGTTCCAGATCAGTGATGTCTCTAATGAGCCCATTATTTCTTGGTATAGCTAGGGCAATTGAGGATTGGATACAAAATCCATACCTTATCCCGATTTTGGTGGAGGTAAAGACTTCACACTACAATTACAGCCGAATTATCCTGTTTTTTAGATCCCGGAATGTACAAATAAAAAGTTTTAGAGTGTAATAGCTACATGAGTGCTATTTATTGCAAATGTCAAATTATATTATTAACGAACGATTAAATTGTCAACTTATTAGGATTAAAATAGGTAGTATTCTTTGGACTTGTTCCTTTATTAACGGCTAAAGACTAAATCTGCAATGTATAGTAAGTCTTATGTTAAGTATATAGTTCCCACGTTGTGAATACCAAACATACACAATAATAGATAACCTACATAAAAATTCATCAGAGACGAAATACTATAAAATATGAAACTAATAAATTCTTTATTAATTATAATCTAAAAAATTCTGACGATGAAGCATTATACAAATTTTAATCTAATGCTGACAAAGAATCACACCAAATTTAACATAAAATTTGGAGATTATCACGTCTGAGAAAATAGCTTTCTTCAAACGACTAATTCCAAATATATAGCAACTCATGTAAACATAATATTGAACGTACACTTTTCAAATAAATAACATCAGATTACGTAAAAACACTGTACAAATAAATATAAATTTAAAAAAATGCGTAGATATAAAGTACACAATATAAAGATACAATCAATAACTAAAGTATCTCTTAACATCTGCCGTCTAAAATACGACAGATTAAATTTTAGAATTCCATCCTTTTTATGTATTTATAGTCAATTTCCTACATTTGGATAAGCATTCGCCATCTGGCGGAGAAATACAATATTTAGATATTACCTATTAAAACAAGAAGGGTTACTTTTGGCGCCAATATTTAAATTATTATCGAAGAAAAAATTAATTATTATATTAAATCTTACAAGAAAATAGAAATTTAGACCAATTATCATATTAATCGAAAACGTATCTGTCTTCTGTAATTCTATATTTTACGAAAACAATTCTTTACACGTTATAAATTTTTTATATAAATAAAAAAGTATGGTAAAATTTACAAATTAATAGAAAAATTGTTAGGGTGAGTCTTTTAATAAAAAAACGTATAATCATCTTTAGTACCATTAATTTATTAGAATACAGAAAATATTAAATTTTTTGTAGATTTTTTAGATACTTACTATATGATATAATTATGAAAATAATACACATTCGTTTTATCAGGCTGTTATTTATTAGCGTTTCTTATGCATAAATCAATTATGCAGTTTTCAGATATATAAATCATTTTAGTACAATATTATCACATGCTCATGATTGTTATTTTATTGAGAAAATAAAAAAATATCGCGTTTAACATAAAATTACTCTATTTTATAAAAATACATTTGTGTAGTGTTATACGTTATGAGTGAAAAGCTATTTTAAACAGTATAAACTTCGATTTTTTAAGAATGTATAATACATATACAGTGTATTTACATGTATAGCTGATACGAACGCATATGTTACTTATTCTATAGAAATCAATATCTTACAAATGAATAGCAATAAAGATTTAGTTCAATTAACGATTAAAATAAATCAAAGTGAGAAAAAATCTACCATTATATATATAAACACTCGTATATAATTTTTGAATAATCAAGAACACTTGATTAAAAATCTTAACTTAATTAATAAATTAAGATTAATCTTAAAATTAATAACTTAGAATTCTGATTATGTTGAAAAACTGTTAGGTTCTTTCTTTTTAAAATGTATTTTGTAGTAAACTGCTGAACTTAAGTTTCTTCTTTTTTCATTTATTATTGGAGTAAAATTAGAAAATCTTTCCATACGGTTCTTTCTTTCATTAATTGCTTATGAGAAGGAAATATTTTTCCCTGGAATGTGTTGATTTGTTATGTAGAAAAGGAACTGAAACAAAATGTCATTTTTAATAAAAATTAACACTCATACAAATAAATATCGATATCAAAGGTGTAAATAATTCTAAATTTACCAAACATAAGTTGTAATCATATTTTCATTACATTTACTTTTGGACAACACAGTGAAAACATTTATATAGTTTCTTTTTCTTAAATATTATTAGATACTTTACGGAATGCACTTTGCATGCATTCTAATCTACATCATGATCCAACAAAATTAACTCGGTAAAAATGTCACCAAATTTTGTAATTTCGTGAAACAACGTAAGTATTTTCATTTTCGATACTTTTTTATTTTATGTCAACTATATAAAACTTACACTAATCTTCGTCTCTGTTTTTACATATTGCTAAGAAAATAATAGTTCATTAATTTTTTGTACTATACATGCCTATGGTTCTTTTAAAAAATCATAGATTTTACTATATTTAATGATAAACATGCATACTTACAGAATTTAGCACTTTTTATCGATATTCTGAGATGATAACTGATTGCCCATGAGCAATTCATATTTTATTCAGATCATTGGCGTAGTAATTAGTTTGGTACGTTGGCTATGATGGTTTCAATTTTTATATATTTCTGAAAACAAATTTTTATAATATCAATAATGCATTGAAATTTCAGTTTAATCATTTTAACTTTGTTTCATTTCAGAACCAAAGTTGCTTCATTTTTCTGTCCTATTGAGACGTTAAATTCCTAAGTATTATCACATTATTTAAGAATTAAAATTTATAAACTAGTATAAATCAGTTCTATAAAAGTAAGAAATGTTAATCATAACGACAAAATGTAAATAACACTGTTGTAGGAAGTTAAAAAGAGTGAGTGCTTCTTTAATAGTTTCTGTAAAATACAATAAAAAATTAGGATCTAGAAAAGATAAAAATCCATATTTTAATTAATATTGTTGTATACGGACAATAAAAATTGATAGATGAGTCTGTAATGAATTTTGGGGAACAAAGCATTAATTGGAAAAATTGTTGGTTGGACCGAATAAAGTTGACGTTAAAGATAATATTATAGCAACTGAATGCGATTAAAAATCTTCGTATGTTGCAGAAATTTTCAGACTTACTTGTATTGAAGTTTTTTCCTAATTTCCTGTGCTTTTATGTCGTTGCCACCTGTTGCTATTGCAGGGTTAAGTTCTATCTGTAGTATCCGGATGATTCTTATGTTTTGGAAATTCGTTATATATGATCAACAAATTGTCATTATATAGAATCTATTTATACAACTGTAAATATTTTTACCTTAGACTTCGGAAACTGTTTAATTGTATTTAGAAATAAAAAAATGTTGAAATTTTAACCTGTTGATTAAAAAAATTAATAACATAATAATAATAAATTTAGTTACCTCGCTATTTAACATACTGAAAGTAACCTATTCGATCTCCGAACTGATTCTCCATGAAAAGAAAGTATTTTTCTTCCAAGAAAAGTCTGTTGATCCTTCTTAATTGTAAAAAACAGATGGTATGTAAGAAACAGTGAGTGACTTTTGTGATTGAAATCATCGCAAATTTCATTAATATAATAAAAACTCATTCTCATAAAAAATCAAATTAATTAAATTTTAGTTAAGGGGCTCTACACGATTGTAAGGCATTTCTATGTCCATTGGACATATTCCTCTTTTAACACTACAATAAAACTGGCCAATCACTATCACCCTAAAAAATAATTTACGTTAGTTCCAATATTAAAAATTAAATAATATTAAGTTTATAGTAAACGCTACTATATTGAAATCGTTATGTAGAATATATGTACATATGTGTTATATATAAAAACAAATTGACGATAAAAATAAAAATTATAAAGCCGTTACGATAGAGATGAAGAGAGAATTTACCAAATCAGTATTAAAAAGGTGTTCAATGAGCATATACAATACGCTTATCTGAAGCCAGAGCAGTAGAAATTTAAGCTTATAGATAACTCAAACATATGCAATATAAGATATAGAATATCTTACAAAGTATTAATAATATTGAAACGTTAAGACATAAATTGTATGTACGTCCCGGAAATACTGCTAGACCTCGAAAACGTTGATTTCGCAGCGCTGGGTTATTTTCCAAGTTGTGGAAGATTTAATGTTATTTACAGTTATCAATGTTATTAATTATTATTATAAATTTATAATTTATTCAATTATTGGGATGATTTATTTAAGTTCCGTTTTTAATGTGTTATTATTTAATTTACTTTTTAAAACTAGTATACTTATTTAGTAAATATAATTTTACTAATTACTTTTTAATTAATTATATAATTCATAATAATAGATTTTTAAGTTAGAAAATGATAATATACATTCTATATCAGAATATACAAATGAAACGAGTCCCTTCTGGTAGTTACGCTCAATCTCTTTTACTTTAAGACGGAGGTGCTCCAAGTATGAACCCTTACAAAATGTGCTGTTCTATCATAGACAAGGTGGTCGATTACTAACAGATATATTCGAACCTAACACCTACTTCTTTCAGGTACGCATCACGATCGTTGCATACCTGTAGACCTCGCCAATCTCGGCAAATAAATCAAAGTACTTTATTAATGATAATAAAATATCTGCCCAACAACTGTTTGTTTGGGCAATCATTGAACTTCAGCAGGTCAACAGACTGGTTAAGTTTTATATTTTTTAATATTTTGTATCACCGTCATATTTTTTAATTAAGTTTGCTTTTAAGTGCAGCTAATATTGAATAATGATTTCGAGTGAGAATCATAACTCTACATTGCTACATCATTACTTTTTATAAATCTATACATTTAGATATTTTAAAATTATTATGATTCGCGGGCTAATATCTACTCGCGAAATACAAAACGTGACGTATAATGTTACACGCGTTATATGTCAATGCCTGCAACACGAATCAGTACCAAAAATAAACATAAATACTTGGGCATAAAATATAATAAGTAAAAAGTTGTCTATTTTCGTAATATAAAATGGAAACGAACTGCGGTAAAAAGGAAAACGAAATTTCTGATGATAAAAAGTCTTATGCTGGAATTCCCGAAGCTGACTTTGTGGTAAATAAATATTAATTTATCTTTGATTTTTCAACTTTGAAGTCTTTGTAACCTATAAATTCTTGCACTAAATTTTAGTTATCTGATATATTTTGCAAATAATTTAATTTACAAAACATTTAATTATGAATGAAATGTTGACTGTCCAATAATATTTTTAACATAATAAGGAATATCAAATATTTTATTTGCCATTTCAATAAAAAAATTGTTTTTTCTAAAGCAGGTATCGCATTATCTTATATAGGTATAAAAATGTGTGCTGTTAGATTTATTGAATTTTCTTTGTCAGCTTAGTATATAATTTTTTCTCCTATAAACTCTTATAAAAATATTTTTTTTTAATTTTAGAATGATGTTGATGCTTTCATGGCAAAACCTGAAAACAATGGAAATGTTGACATAGTTCTTAAAAAATTGGATGAGATTCATAGTAAATACAAATTTATGGAGCAAAACCTTATTAACAAACGCAGACGATTAAAGGACCAAATACCTGATTTGGAGCAAACCCTATTAATGGTCAACAAACTTCAAATGGAGAAAAGTAATAGTCACGATATGGAAACACAATTTGTGCTTTCTGATCAAGTCTATGCTAAAGCTCTTATTTCCCCAACGGATAAAGTATGTCTATGGTTAGGGGCAAATGTAATGCTTGAATATACATTGGAAGATGCTCAAGAATTATTAAGTAAAAATATTGAAGGAGCAAAGAAAAACTTAAGCTTTATCGAGCATGATTTAGATTTTATCAGAGATCAGTTTACCACAACAGAGGTTAATATGGCCAGAGTCTATAACTGGGATGTCAAAAGAAGAAAAGCTGAAAAATCAACATAAAAATCATCATAAATAACAAGATTTATTATATTCCATTATCACCATTGAAATCTACTGAAAATTAGATTATGATTTTGTAATTGATAGCTTCTAAAGAATTACGTGTTGTAAAAAAACATTGTATAAATCAATTAAACTATGATAAACTTTGTTCAGGTCAAGAATGTATTAACAACACTAATATAATAATAAAATTCGTATTGTTTTTAAAGAATTTAGATTATTAATTTTTATTTCATTTCATAGCATTGAAATTTATTATTTTTATTATATGTGTAACAATAATATATTCAGTATATGTTCACATTCAAATGATTTACACCAATGGATAGATTAAAAAAATTCAGTATCAATATTTTAGGTATTCTTATTTTAATCAACTTATTAACTAAATCAATAATATTAATCATTTATTGAAATTGTCTTAATTCAAAAATAGACTTACATTTTAAATATATATTATTCAAAAGTATTACAAAACTGTTGGTTATTAAAGTCTTTCTTGGGTTATATTATTTATTTAACATTATCTCTCAAACCCATTAATATAATAGTTACGTAAAATAACAGCTTTACTTAAATTAACAATATAATCTATCTTGCATATTAAAGATATATGCGTGTGAACTTTCTTTTTTGAGAGTGTAACTATCAAAGCCTGTAATAAAATAAGCGTGTTTATAAATATATTTTTATGTATATTATTTTATTATTATATTATTTTATTTAAATTTTATTAAATTGAAGTATAAATCGAAAAATGTTATCAATAGTAAAATAAAATGACTTAATTTTGCCTATACTTTCTTTTATACAGATATTTAAAGATGCATAAGAAAAAATTAGAAAACATAAAGATGCGTGAGAAAAGAATTTTTATTAAAATTGTAACTCAACGGAAAGTATAAAGACTAATGAGAAAACTAAAAAGTTAATGCATTTAAAGGGTATTTTAAATAAAATTAATTATTATACAAGAAGCTGTACACAAATCAAAAACTTCTTTTAAATTTGATATTTTCAATTTAGAACATAATATTTGCACCAAAATCAAAATTTAATTTTTCGAAAGAAAATATCGTATTTATAAAATAAATTTGTTTGGAATACAGAATATGAAAATAAAATATAATTGTTATATTAGGTACAACAGAAAATGTATTATACCAAAGGTATATGTCGAGTAATAAGTTGTCTCTATATTAATTTGGAAAGAAACTGTATTCAACTTTTTTTGAAAAATCGAAGAAGGCTTGGTAATAATTTTGAAAGTTGAAGGAACAATCGTCTTTTTTAAACATTTGGTAGAGTCGAAATGAAGTCGACTACCACAATAAAACAGTCGAATTGCACTTTAATTTTATAATTGTTATATAAATTTTAAAATAATATTTTTCTAAAACTGTAGAAAATTGAAATAACATTTTTATCAAAATTATATTTTCTATAGATACGCGCCTGTTTGAGAAAGGAATAATACAATATTTACAATAAAATCCATAGTTCATGAATATATTTATAAATAGAAAATTAAAAATAAATGGATTTTTATTTATTCATTCTTCTACAGATAGAAATGCAATCAGGTAGTTATTCTTTTTTTTAATATGTTATTTGTTGTTATTGTCACTACTCGAATTATTATCACTTCTTAAACGAAGTTTTTTAGTTCTGCCTATATTCTATTTCTCACAAAGTATATATTGTTTTTCATCAAAATAAACAAATCTTCCTTTAAGTTAAGAATATTATTTTATTTTGTATGTTTAATGTTTAGTGTATTTAAATATTCTTTATGCCATTGAGTCCGAAATTGTGTCCAAAATTTTCTTTTGAATTATTTAATGTTATTCAAAGCTTTCAACTTGACTACAGATTTTCATTTTTACACAAGTATTAGTTCTTTTTTTAAATAATTTCTGAATAAATATTTATTTATCTGAAGAACAAAAAAACATGTTAAGTTTTCTTGGTGTAAATGTATTATTATGTCATTGATCAGTATATATTTTTTATCTTTAAATATTGTAAAATAGTGATATGAAAATTAATTAATTTATAATTATGATTGTGTAGAGTTGGTAATTAAAAATATTTTGTACTCAAACTGTATATTTTAAAAAATTGAAACATCTTTACTTAAAACTTACTTAATAGCGTACATGTGACTTAAAATGTAAGTAGAGATTTATATATTCATTTTTCTTTAATTTATTCTTTAAAAATTAAAGAATAAATTTAAGTATAAATTGTGTCAGAATTTGCGCAAAACAAAAAAATTATTTAATAATAAAAAGTCTGATAAATTCATATAAGGTTTTTCTATTTAAAAAAGAGTTGACTCATGGTTGAGTACATATGGCGCGTCGTCCTCTCCGAAAGAAGTGTGAGACACTCGTAACAGATAGACTAACGGACGTCTTATTTATACGATTAACTCGAACCTCCATTCCTTTACCTCATTGACATGCTGATTAACCTAATAGATTCGAATCGTGGGTGCATCGTCTTAGTAATAAATTTAAAGATTCTCGCACTACTGACGTAGTGTTAAATGCCTTTTATAAAACAAGTTTTTCTTTTGTTTTCCTTTAGATTAAACATAATTCAAGGAGAATTTGCAATTAAATCATTATTTAAATAATTACAATAGTGTTATATTATTGTTTATATTTATTTAAATATATATTAACTTGTATATTACATACAACTTAATTATAAAACACGTAAAAAATTGTAAGCATAATTGAATTATAATTTATTTAATAGCTAATCAAGTACATTTGTACGGAATTTTTTTTATTTATCAATTAATTAGTCATATAAATTTAAAGTTAGATTTTTTATCATTATAATTAACGAATTAAATATTTAACTATGAAAGAAAAATTTAATTTCATCAAGAAAATTTTATTTAGCACGTTTTTGTAAACAAATATTTTTTATTTTGCGAACAATTACTTGATAAAACATATTTAACTAGATATACTTTTCTTAACAATTGTTTTTTAATTTTCTAATGTATTTTTATATTTTTAAATTTTTTAATTTATAATGATAATTTTATCTTAATATTTTATCATTTATATTTACACTAGTTTTTTTAATACGTTAAACTTATAATTACATAACAATTGATAGCAGAGACCTCAATAATATTGCTATGTGAATAAGATTCACTATAAAAAGCTTATAAAAAAGATGAAATAATTATTATCTCATTAAAAAAATGTCAAAAATATGTCATTCATTAATTTACATTGTTTCATTTTATTAGCTAAAAAAATTAAAAAAAAAAACACAATAAAAATTAATATATACATCAATTTTACTAAAGAAAAGTAAAGTGACGCATATGTAACTATCACAAAAAGCTACATGTAATAATAAGCAAGCGATTCTCAAAAAAATGTCGTAATCATTAAACGATATACTAGTGCATTTATGAAAAGATACATCTATTATGCCAATACATGTTCCAATAAAGTCGTTCTTCTCTAATCTCAACTTCAATTATTAGAGAGAGCATAAAAAAGAATGAAGAGAGAGAGAGAGAGAGAGAGAGAGAGAGAGAGAGCTGAGCGTTAGCATGTCACCTAGGAGTTTCCTGCGGAAATGGCCATTATATTCGATCGGCCAGCGACTCTTGAAGCACTGTATACAAGTGTGATTGCAACCGAATTCTTTGGTTTGATATACTGGGGAAAACATTTCTTTGAATATGATATCATTGGTATTCAGAAATTCTTTTTTATGTTTTCAAATCTATTTTTCAAATATATTTCAAATCATGATATTGCACATATCAAATAAGAATAACATATTATGTACTATGATACAATGCATTGCATGAAAGTATTTTTATTAAGAAATATTATTCTTTCAATACAACATTGACAATTTTTTTATCTTATAAAAAATATTCTGGTACAATGATACATTGGGTATTGTTAGCCAATATAAAGTAAACCATTGATATAAATATGCACTTCATAGCATACGAAATATTATTTAAATGTATGTTTTTATCATATATGTAATCACCTATAGATATAATATAAGTTTGTTAACATTTATTTATAGAATTTACAAACAAAAGCATTTTCACCATATATTTATGATCATATATTTAATTTGAGTGATACATTGATATAATTAAGTTTGAAAGCTAATTATTTATTTAATTTATATTATAATAAAGCGTAACATATAAATAAATGATCAATGGTTACATATTAACAAAATGCTAATGTTTTTTACTTAGATTTATTGTAATAAATAAGCTTTAAAATGAAGGAAAATGTATCGAATCATTTCAAAGTAAAAAACAGACTACTTTATTTTTATTTGAATTTTAAAGCAAACAAACTTCAACTATCTTGCAACAATACATAGCATCAATATTATTGCAGTTCTATAAAAATTAATATAACGAGGGTCATTACTTGAGGATCAACAATCGAATTAAAGAAACTATAAAAATTAATGTAGGGAAATACGTAACGTGTTTGAAAAATAGCGGTAAAAAAATAACAAATGAATACAGTTAATAATCGCTATCCGTTTATTCCCAGTTTATTACGTAACTTCTGAAGGGTGCGATCAGACGATTTCCGAAACTAACGAACCTACATTCACGCTTATTCATTATCTCTCTCAAACGATATTGTACAATTAAACTTTTGCTTATGATTTAAGAAGCAAATATCCATGTTTATATAATTTAATAAATGACAGTTTAAAATTGACATAATCCAATGGAAAGTATACAAACTTAAGTATATGATTTAAAGGATAGTTAATAGAGATGACCAAACATACATAATAATTCAACTGGTCAACACCCAATAATAGCACTTAAATCATCTAATTGAGCTGTAATAAAACAAAGTGAGTAAGATCAAAGAGATGATATTTTATATCGAAAAAAAAAGAAATCAGAAGAACGGCAGAAAAGGCTGAAGAGGCGGGAAGGAGGGGAAGATTTTCTAAATAGAACGAGGCCGAAATCACTTCATGTGCATACATGTGTTAAGTATAGTTAGAAAGTGCATACACCAAAGACTAGGCTGATAAAGTGAAACAGAAGTATAGGGGCACCTGTCATCTGTTCCAGTTAAACCATATAAAGGAGAATGAGAGAGATATCGAAAGAGGAGGGACAGAGCAACAGAAACAGAACCCGAAACAGATGCAGGAAGAAAAAAAGGATAGCGTAGGAGTGTAACAAAGAAAAAACGGCCGGTAGGGGAGAAACATTCAAATTCAAGATCGTTTCTTATGTTCTGTTTTTAGAACGTACTTTCATACACAACTGTTATAGTAATCAAAATTTTTGACAAACAAGGCAAAATAAAAACAGAAGTAAAGGCATTCAAATTTTCTTCCTCATATTCTCAACGAAGAATATTTAATACATAAAAGTAATAAGAAATAATGAATACTGTTATAAAAAATGTTGACATAATATTATAAATTCAGTGAATAATATTTCCATGGAGAAGAATCAGATAATCAAATTCAAGAATCAGGTAATCATAACTACATGATCATAAAATGAATATAAAAAATAAATATGAAACAGTAATTAAGAAAAAACAGTTTATCATTAAACAAAAAATTCATTGTAACTGAACTGTAATTATTATCATTATTCTATTTTATCGAAGTTCTATCGGATTATTTAAATTTAGGGATAAAAAGGATTTGAATAAAATTACACGTGAGTAATCCAAAAAGAATATATATAAATCTAAGGATCGGACCTTCTGACAAACTTTAATAATTTCAAATTTACAATAAAGTTAGCTGCAAGTAGCGTAAACAAGCTTAACAACTGAATATTAAGGAAAGAAAAAAAATGAGCCAGAGGAATGATTAAAAGAAGGAAGCAGGCAAAAGCGATTAAGAGTAATAACAGTGGCCGAGAGGAATGGTATGAAGAGCGCGCGATCTACGTGTACGTTTACGTATAGGTGTGGGTGTGTGTGCGTGTGCGCGCATGTGTGTGAGGGAGGGAGAGAGGGAGAGGCAGAATAGAGAAAGAAATAGAAAGAAATAGGGAGACACGGAGCTCACACGCACTGTCTTTTTTCATAGCACGACAGTCCGCCCGCAGTCGCGCACTTGTATCATTGTTTCATTCGCGTCCGCTTCACCGCGTCGAATGCCTCCGCGTTTTTCAGTTCCGCGTCGATCTAGATCATTTTGCGCTTGCATTCCCTTGGTCCAATCTTACGAGGATCCAGGAAAAGTGCACGATGCTAGCCGATGATATCAACGATATCGCCAGTCTCATCGGGTGAGAGTTGTTCGCGCTTAAGGAGGAGCGAGGGTGACGGGGTAGGTTAAGGGTAGGCGATGCCACGTCCGGGGTGCGGGCCGATCGAGAGGTCGCGATTATGAGGCTGGTGGCGCGATGTCTGCCGCCGTTGCTCCATGTACTGCTGCTGGGATCATGTCTCGCCCTCGCCTATCACGGCGACGAGCCCCGAGTATCGTCGACGATGGGTTCCGGACTGGACTGCGTCGTCGAGCGCTGCACCGACGATGAGCATCAGGCAGGTGTCACACGTGTTATGGATTTTGGCAGGAGCATCCGCTTAACGAAGTGCAATGAGTACTTCGCAATATTTGGACATATTTATTTTCTGAGCTACGGCCTAGGACAACAAAAGACCTCCAGGACAACGCGCGCGCTTGTATAGTGACGAGGCATTAGTTGTCCGGCCTTTTTTCGATTATAATTTATTTTTTCAATGACTAAAACCAATGCAACTTTTCATTACGAGTGTAATACCATTACATAGGCAAATTCATAACCTCAGTTTTTGTTTTCACGTTTATAGATGGGAATATGTAGTGTTAAATGTTTTACCTGACCCTTGTTTATTCAAAATAAACAATGGATGTTTTTCTTTTCTTTTAACTAATTTTAATTTGTTATATACAAATTATATGCAAACGTGGTCACACTTTTAGTCTGACACGTATGAATTTGTTGGTTTAATAGACAAAATTATGTCAAACGAAATTGTCAATACATCTGATATTCATACACATGTTTTCGGCTTTTCAGAGGTTATTAATTTGTATACAGATAAATTATCATATATAAGCACCAATTACTTTCTTCTTAATATTAATATTAATATATTTACGATATATTACCGTACTAAAGTTTTAATTCTGAAACAAATTAAACAGAAAATATTTCTGTTTTCCCAAAACAATCGCTGGATCTGACTATTATAACAGTGAACTAACACCATCGTTGGAGCAAATTTATTTATAAAATTGTTCTATTCCATAGTTTGAATCTTTACGCACTAAGAAATCGGAGTACTATATAGATATAATATTGACACATCGATGAAACTATTAAATTCAAGTAAAAACTTTTTTTATTCGTACTAAATAAACGCTTACTCGATGAATGAAAATTGTATTTTCCAAATTGTGAGAAAAATTATTTATATTCTAGAAATTATTCATTGAATTTAGTATAATCCTTTCGATTATACTATTCAGCACCGAAGATTATATTATACATACGTATTAAAGCTCTGAATACTGTTTATCTACTGTTTATAATTTTATCTTCTCTTTAACTTTGTTTATGAAAGTTCACCGAAGTAAATCAGTTATTTAAACTGTAAACATTCCACTAATTTATGTCCTTACCAGTTAACCAAATTGACTTTTATATAAACTGCTTTTATGTCGCATCTGAATATCATCTATATGGTTTCTAGCTTTTAAAAAATATCACAAAGAAAGGACAAATTTGTATTTTTATTATTCAATTAACAAGGATCAAGAAATTTGAAATATACATTAATTAAGATTAAGAAATTTTAAGCTACAAATAAAAGAAACTTAAATAGCTCTTTAAACTAAAGATAAATAATATCTTTACTTTAAACTTAAAATTTAATCTCTACAATTTATAAATTGTAAACTTATACGTTTTTAAACTTATTTTTTGGAACCCAAATCATTTTGTAATTCAGTGCTTTTTCATCATTTTGAAGATTATTACTACTATTAATATTAAATATTAAAATATTAAAATATTAAAGATACTATTAATACTATCTTCGTATAAAATTACACCTTTATATAAAAATACAATCTGTAAAAAAGTTTCACTAAAATGTGCGATGAACGTTACTTTCATTCGTCAAGTGTTAGTAAAAAAATCATCACTGCGTAAAGTAGTGGAATTTCCACTAATTACAATTTAAAATGTGACATGTATACGAGGGCAATTATTATAAAGTGAGTAATGATGTTTAAATTTTAAATAAATTCATATTCTTTTTTACTTTACCAAGGTATTATAAGCATTAGATAGCAAAATGTGCAGTTAAAACTTAAATTCAGTACTTCGTTAACTTATATTATCTGTATTTCTTTTCATAAAATTTGGGCAATCACGACTAAAAATCTCAATCACTTATAACCTTAGTTTGTTTTCTGTACTGGAATTAACAATTATAATTTATTTACGTTAATTTTATTTAATTGTCTTATTTCAAAAACTAAAGTCTGTAAAGGATGACTACGACTCTTAATATTAATATGAAGTTAAAAAAATCTTTCCAATCAGTATAAAAATAATTAAATGGACGAATGTTGTAACTATTATAATTCTTAATTATAAAGTATTTTTTTTTCCAAAGAATTAACATCGTAAACGATCAGTATTAAAATTATTTAAGTAAATTTGTAGTATTAAAATTTAAATATTTTAAGATTGATTATTATGTATTTGTGAAAGTATGAATTACACGAAAGTAATGTTTTTGATAACGATTCAAATAGATTTAGTAAGAAAAATGAAAATAATAAGAAAATAATTTTAGTACATGTGAAGATTTTACGTAAAACTGTAACATAAAATTAATACTGATGCACTAACATATGAGATAAACTGAATCTTATTTAATCCAGCCATTCAATTGCAGCAATTGAATGATTTATTTTAAAACCATTAATATACATTATTTCATTACTCTAACTATTTTCATTAATATTGGCAGATCGATAGCATAAATATTTCTATTTAGAATAAACTATTTAAATTTAATTTTCGTTTCAAAATTTGTTTTTTTTTTTACCATAATTTCTACATTAATAATAAACATCTTTTTCATAATTCATAAAGATTTTTCTACAAAAATAGAAATAGTTACTTATGTATTTCTATATTTTCTTTGTTTGTAATTTCTAGAAAATTTAAAGGATTCATAACTATCGCGACTTATTACAATTAACTTTGTACTATATACAATATACATGAAGAATTCCGTCATGAAGAGTCATTCTTGTTTCACTTAAAATCTCATGAAATTATGACATCAGCATAGAACAGTTCGAAAAGCCGATTATGTCCATTCGTTCAATTAAAATCCAACGGTGCGTTCATCAATAAAAGCAACGGACAACATTATCGTGAATTTCAGTAAGTCTTTGAATGTGATATCTGTGAAAAATACGCGCTAAACGTTCGAGCAATGAAAGAGACGCGGTGAGTGCCTTAAAAAATTGATACCACGATGTAAGCGATATCGTTATAAGCCCATATTTAGTAAACAAAGTTGCGATATTGGAAAAGTTATTAAAGCCCATCCCGCGTCCGGACTCACGAACCAATTAAGAACTGTTGTACGTTGCATCGGCTCCTTTTTTAAAGTTCCCTCGCTTATATCGAGTTTGCCTTTATGAAGTGACGCAATGCGTATCGGGGTAAATAGGTGCCTTTGTACCTCCAAAGGCCTTGTGCATTTTTTCTTGACTTTGATATGGATATCAGTTGAAAACATTTTATAAATAATTAAATACGTTTTATTCCCATTGTCTGATTATATACCTTTATATATAATCAAAGTTTTAGTAGAGTCATGGATGTTATATAATGAAACTCCTTCAAAAATTTTTTAACATAATATTTTCTTCGTATATTTTAAAGAAGTGCTAACTAAAACGTGTATGTAGTTTCTTTTAAATATCTATTTCAGAAAAATAAAAGAATAATTAAAATCAGTTCGTATAATATTTAAATTTTACGTACACTTTTGAGTACTACGCATATTTTGTATTGTATAAAATCTTTTAATTTTTACACTAATTCTTAATCCTAAAAAGTAATTTATAAAAGTAAAAAAGAATTTTTAATAAGATAAGCTCATCTTTTATCAATAAAATATTCTATTTTGTAATAAGAAAATTGTGCATGATTAAATATACAATGATCTTGTTAAGAATAGAAGGCATTAATATTCTGTATAGAATAATAATCGTGGGAACTTTTAACAACGTATTCTAAATAGACATTTTCTTATGCATCTAAAAGTATTCCGAACTTGTCTAAATATATAAAAATCTTCATTAAATTTGTCAAAGAATATCTTGAATTTTTTATGTATTTTTCAATTTCTTAAGACTTATGGGTATTAATGTTCGAAGTAACTAATTTTTATTATTAAATAAAGGAATAAGGTAATATTACATTACCTTTTTGATTAAAATTAAATAAGCAATGTCAGAAGCAATGATTTCGAATATAATTAAAAACATTTGTTTCCTTAGAAGAAAGATATTTGAGAAAATTTTTGACTAACGTAAGAATATCTTGTGGATAAACTGGCATTTATCATTAACCTACTTATATATGTATTAGTTGAAGAACACTTGTTTTATTCTACTCAAGTTTTTGATCATCATTAAAAGTCTTACTTAACGTAAATGAATGCTTACTCATTCTAGTATTAACCATAACAATACTTCGTAATTTATTAATTATCAAAACATTCAATATTAAGTATTATCCATAAATTATTAGATATATGTTAGATGATGATTTATGATCATCTTTTGTTATAGCAAGTATTAAATATCGAACTTTAAATTAGTACCTTATATATTTAATACTGCTAATTTATTATCAAACCTTCTATGCATATTTCTTTTGTGTTATACGAGTAATAAAATTAATTATTATTAATTAATATTAGCTAATTATTCTGTACTAATTAATCAAATAATTTATATTTCTTTCAAAAGTTCATTCATTTGGTATTATTCTAAGTATGTTTCAGTGGAAACAGGAATATAAAAAAAGATATTAATCTTATCGGTTTAACTTATTTAAAATATTTCAATCAATTTAACGAATTTTATTCAATTTTTATGAAGATCATGAAAAAATTATAAAATTACCTTAAGTTGCAAAAAGATAAGATAAGATGTAATTATCAGTTAAATATAATTATTAAATGAAAATTAATTTTCTTATAGTAAAACTATCTTTTTTGCTTAATATAGCATTAAAAAATATAACAATAATTATAGTTAAATTTAAAATTAATGTTTATAGTTTACAATGAATAAAGGGAGATTCGCACCTAAATTATGTTTCAATACAGACTTTTCAATAAGGCATTAAACTTCAAACTAAAAAAATTAATTTCCTGATGCTTGTTTAATAATGTTAAAAATGATACATTTTATCTTATTATAAACGAAAATATACATCTTAAGCTGCAACATTTAAGCTGCAATGCCAACTTAAGTTTAGATGTTACGATTGAAAACTAAAATGCTAATATTATTTACTTTATTATTTTATAAAATTTAATCTTTACTTTATAATATTCGTTTTTGAAATCTTTATACAAGATATATTTTCATTAATTATTTTGATTTGTTATTACTTTAAAAATGTAATTTGAAATTCAATTTAGGATATCTTTTATCATTTATGTATGATTCCGAGTAAAAACTGCTTAATAAAATGAGTCAACTTATCTTCAAATCTAAGTGATACAGACATTTTACTGTTATCGGTAAAAACTTCGGTATTATTCATTTAATAACGATCTTTGAATTCATAATTCTCATTTCATAATTCTTAGTATTTATTTTATAAATATTTTAATAATAATCAAAGATGAAAAATCTCTTTTAGCTCTTTTTAGGGATATAAAAGTTAATAAACTTAATTCCTATATTTTATAAATTTTTTTAAAAAATGAATCCAGTTCCATCACCCTTGAGAGAAAGTCCTTTGCATAGAAGCTTTCCTAATACGCCTGCACTGGCATAAAGTAAAATGGACCACTTAACACGACGATGAGAATGAATATAAAATTAGTTATTCACTTATAAAGATCGACAAGATCGTGAAACAAATGATGAAACAAATACGCGCGAAAAACACGAGCTACCAAGTAAAAAAGCTCTAACAAGCCGATGCGCTTGGGTTCTTGAATCGCCATCGCTTCTTATGTTCTTTTATTTGCGTCCTCTACGTTTGTGTCTCCTCGCACGGTACGGACCAGAATACGGCTCACGAAGGACGTATCAATTGTGCGCGCAGGGCTCGGGACTCTTTGTTCCGACTGTAGCGTTTATTAATCGACTTAACTGCGCGTCGGTATAACATAAGAGCGTGTGCATCGCGATGCAACCACCACCATGAGACCACAAGACGCGCCTGTCTCTCACATCTCTCGGACTTTTTTTCCCTTAAATTTGTGCGCTCGGATCCGATCGCTCCTATGAGACGTTAGAAGATACGTAACGCGCTTGAGAAACGGATTTTCCTACACGTGAAAATCAGTTTTTGAGATACGAACGTTGATAAAAAATTCAATTCTTCGTCGCGATGTTTGCTTTTCACTCGTTTCTTTAGCGTAATTACAAGAAGTATTCCTACGATTACATTAACAATATTAGATCTAATTTAGGAATTAAGAGTATGATCTCGGTAACAAGAAGACGGAAGAAATTAGATTCTAAAAATTTACGATTATAATTTTAAAAGAATTCGAGTTTATTATGTACATCTTAAAAAGAATTGTTACTTAGACTTTGAAAATTTTTTTTAAAATGAACTTCCATAATAAGCATAAAAAATTTATTGAATGTAAACTTGGAATGGAAACTTAGTCCTAGATTTGACAGAAATTTAAATTATTTATATTCTGAGACCCTCAGAATTTCTCAATTTTCATACAATATTTAAATATAATACAGTATGTTTATGTTAGTATTATATTTGCAATATTTACACCATAATTTTATTGAATATTAATTTTTTATAAGTTTTTTCATTCGGTCTCAATATACCTGTAGACGATAAGAACATATTTTTGAAATACTAAAGTAACAAGTTATAAGAAATTAAATTGTACTTTTAGTAAACTTTTACCCTTCAAAATTTCATACAGAAACTTCAACAAATTTTGTCCTTTTACCCTTTGAATATTACCCATAAGATATCTCAATTTTTAATTTAAATGTGACACGTGATAGTCTCGACGTTGAAAGTAGTAGACAGACCCAATTGTATTATACTTACTTTCCTTAAGTCAAGGAAAGAAGCACCAAAATTTCAGTTTCTCTTTTTTAATTAATTAATTAATTGAAATGATATACAGACTTACGTCAAATAAAATGCATTTAAAAAATCATTTAGAGGAAGAATACGAGATCTGCCAGTCAATCCTTTGTTTTTCACAATAAACGCAAGCATTCATTCGTGTAATTATTCTTAGCATTTAACATGAGCTCTTGGTATACATCAACGTGATATTTCAAATAAATTTATCAATTACTTCTTACAGACATTTTTAAACATTTTTTTAAGCTACGAATTTTTTTTTAATATATAAGGTAAAAATATAATATACAATTGAAATATTTGATATAATAATTGATTCGGTATTTTAATAAAAATTGCATTCAACTAGTTAACCATTATCACTATAAATATTATAATATTATCAATATCAATGAATCAAACTTTTGAAATGTTTTAAATTAGCTGTATATCAACGAATGTACTTCGTATTTTCGAAATACAAAATTTTATTTGCATATAACTTCGAATTGTATTAATACTTTATTTAAAGAATTTTTTTGAAAAAGCAACACAACAATATTTTTAATTCTAACTAAATCACTTATTCTATAACAAATTTATTTATTTTGAAACAAGTATTACAGAAGTATAATATTATAATTAATTATAACATAATAACTGTAATAATTACTTATTTTGTTATCATTTTAAATTTTACAGACAAAAATAAATTATTTTTAAAAAATATTAAAAATACCGATGCAAAATTTTTAAATATTATCAAAGTGAAAACTGTTAAAAGTATGAAAAGAAAGCATTGAAAAACCAACTACATAATTAATATTATACAATTTTTTCTAAAAAAAAATATTGATTTCTTTTTATTTTGTAAAAAATTCTTGTTAAAGTAATACATATTTTAATTGATATAGGAACATTTACATTTAAACATTTAAATAAAATAAAGAATATACATTAATAAGCTATTATAGAACAGCATTCGAAATATCAAATTTTTATAGTCATAACGAATTAATTTTATTATTTTATTCTATACAATTGAATTTAAGGTAAAGAATATTAAACAAATAATATAAAGATTTTATGTTTGGTAAAATCTTGATAAAAATTAATTGATTAAAAAAACTGAGTTAATTATTCTTAGGATTTTAAGATCGTGATTATTACATTACTAAAAAGATCTCTATTTTTAGATGTAAAAATATTAATAGTATAAAAATTGTTCATTTTTCATTATCAAATACCATTAGAACATTAGAACGTATTAAAAATTATAAAAAAATAAAAACATTGGATTCTTGTACAAATTTTTATAAGTAATGTCTTATTATATTTTACCAATTACAATCATCAATGAAAATTTATTATATCTTCTACTAACAGAATAATCATTGATGTATTTTCAGGACATTACAGATGATGCCGGTACGGATGTGAGTTGCGGCACTCGATGTCGAATCGACCATGTAAGAAATATTGTCTTTATTGTCTTTATTACATGCAGAACTAAAAGTAATCTCAAGATTCCTTTATAATGTTTCTCTCGCTAATTCTCTTTCTCTTACACGCATACACTTGTGTCAAAGATCTTCAATTTCGAATGACTTTCTTTTAATCGAGGGAATTTCTGTTTTGTTTTAATGTTCTGTTGAAACAAGCATTTAGAAATAAAAAGAATAAATAGTAAGAAGAAATAAATAATAAGAGCCGACGCGACATTACTCGCGCTTTTGTGTAGAGAATAGAATAGTTTCCGGTTCCGTGTAGTCAATTGTATGGAGAAAATAGATCGCGTCGATGATCAGCCCCGAGAAATTATCCTACGAGAGTAGAAATATACCGGCTGCTGACTAAAGCTGATAGGAGGCTTCGCTAACGTTGATAAAACTGCATTATCGCTTTTTAGCCTGGAATATTCCCCATTGTTTAGAATTCGCGAGCTGTCCAAGGAAGTGCCGCAATATATCATTTAACGCTTTGAAATCTTATGCTTGAGTGTAAGATATTTCTGAAAATAAACCGCAAACCTAATCATTTTTAACTTAAAAATTTCAGATTTTAGAATGTTAGAGTTTGTCTGGTATTTCAAATTTTGCAAAAATGAAATATTTTCACACGATAAGAGTAAAACGTTTATCTTATATTTTTATTGACATTTTAAATCGTTTTTTTGCGTATCTCATCGCTGTTAAATTATAATTACAAACAATAAATTCCTTTAAAGAGATTTAATTTGCTTAAAACCATAAAAAATTATTCAAATTATTCAAATTGTTTTACTAATTTGTTTGCATCGTCTTTTATGTATTATGTATTTTTTATGTACGTTACAAGGTTTTTGTCTTAATTTTCTTTCAGTTTTTAAACATTTTAAAAATAATATGTGCGTATTACAATAGAAAATTATGTTATTTTGTTCTCTTAGAAAACTTCAACAAAGCAAAATAAAAACAATTTTTTCGATTAATGGTATGTAAAAGAAAAAACAAAAGTTTAAACATTCACTGAAGAATAAAAAAAGTTAATTTTCAGGTAATTGAGTAATTATTTCTATAATTATTAATGAGCTGAATGCATTTGAATGATATTTATAGTCTCTATAAGTATTTAAGGTTTTTATTTAAATTTCTAAACAAGTATAAATCTGTACTTCGAATATGGAGTTACCAATTATATTTTTAGATAATCAAAGGATAATTTCTTTGCTATGTCATTATACTACATCGATTGTTATCTTGCGACAGTGCATTAAATATTCATTAATTTTACGAATTTCCTTATCTCCTTGATCTGATATTGCCTTCGAACTAATATTGAAATGGTGTAAAATGCAGAAAAGGATAACATATAAATGCGAGAGAAAATTCTATGCAAAAGTGCAGGACAGTGCAATGATCAATGGGCTGCTCGCGGGTGAATGAACACTCAAAAATACAGTAAATTTAGCGTGGTAAATAATTGCTCAACATACAGATACACGCAAGCGCGTGAATGTTGATGGAAATCGCGCAATTACTGTGCGACCGCATTATGTCACTCGTGAACTAGAGATTTTTTTTTATTGTTATTCAACATCCGGTGAGTGAACAGTAATTAGAGAACAATTTTCGCTACAATTGATTAATCGATATTCCAAGAAAAGTATGAATGTATTTTTATATTTGCCATGAAATAATTTCAATTATGAAGAAGCCAATTAAAAATAACTTCTGTTTTATTAGAAAATATCTCTTGATTTTCTTTCATAAGTTAACTTCTGAAAATTTTAGTATACGAAAACTACTATAGATACGATCAAGCCAAACTTTTACAGATTATTGTAAATTGAAGCTAAATAATCCTAAAAATTACAATTTGATAGAAAATGATGATTCTAATTACAAAACATTTATACGTTTTTATTTGTTATTTATCGTTTGAATTTGATCTGTATAAAGTGATTTTCGAATATTCTATCGAATATAATTATTTATCGTTACAAAGTTCTTCAACTTTTTAAAATTGATAAACTCATTAAAATTGGAAAATATATTACTATTTAATAATTATCGTGTACAATTAAAATTTTTTAAACTACTATCATTAAATAGTTAAATTAAAAATAATATATCATCTACTATTTACACTTTAAAAACACGTATTAGTAAAGTAGGATAGTAACGATTATGGTTAACAAATTTGAAAAAAAAGTTTTTGTTCACACATTTATAAATAAAATGTATATTACACACTATTTTTCTCTAAAAATAGTGTTAAATATTGAAGTATTAATTTAATATATCAATCTCTAACACAATGAAATTCTTTTTCATTAATGTTAATAGTAATGTTAAAATAAAAAAAAATAATCTGATTCAAAATTTATGTTCTTTTACAAATAAATTCCTTCTTTTACTTAAAAAAATTTATTATAATTTATTTATTTTTATAACTTACCCTTGTAAATTATATATACAGTTCCAAAGAAATACAAGATTTGTTGAAATGCTATTAACTTGAAAATTTTATTAATCATGTTAAGTGACATTCTAGATATTCAATAATAAATGTTGTAAGGAATGAAATATTTTCGATACTTAATGTATTTATTTAATATTATATTTTCTTCTTAATAAATGTTAATAAATCGGTATTAATAAATTAAAAATAACATGAAATATAGATTAAATGTGAGTGATTAAAATATATTGAATGAGACTTTGATTTTTGTTCGTAGTTATATGCTCAGAAAATATTCTTTGTAAAGTATTTTATATAATTTCACTAGCATGTCCAAACATTGTTAAAATTTTTATAAAATAATTGTTTCTTTATTTTTAAGACTATTTTTATTTAATCTTTCCACAAACCATTCATTTGTTATTAAAAAATTATTTCTTAAGCATTTCTAATATAAATTGCAATGCAAAAGAATTACAATTACCTTTCGAAACAAATAAAATAAAATTTGATTTGTTACATTTGCTTAATAAAATAATTAAACACAGAAGTGAACTTCTATATATAAATTTCGTTAAAATAAAATTTATATTTTTATATAATGTATATACTTGAAAATTACATATTTTGCTTTTTCATAAGCAATAGATACTATTTAAAATAAAAGTAGAAATAAAAATTGACATAAATAGAAAATATGTTTTTCATTTTGATTGATTAAATTTTTAAATTAAACAAGCAATCACAATTTAAATAGATTGAATAAATAAAATCTAGAATATAAGTTTAGAACCCGTTTTTGATATATTTTAATTTAATAGTTCTAAAATATCATTTTTATAATTTAAAAAATATGAAGTATTAAATAAGTTTATTTACATTATATTTAAAATACATTAATATTAATTTTAATGAGATTGAATGCTATAAAATTTTTTCATCGCGATGAAAATCAAAAATTAGTAGATTCATTTACTTCATTCATGTTATTATAAAAGCTACGAAAATTTTGAACTGGTTTATTAAAAAATATTAACATTAAAAACTTTACGTAGTTTTTAATTATCGTAATGTATTTTTCAAAAACTGTCTGAAGCAAAATATTGAACAAATTTATATTATATAAATCCTTACTAAAAATGAAGTTACGTAGCCACTTCTTGAAATGTTGAAAATAATTATCATGAAAATAATTATCATTGAAATGATTATTGTAATAGTGTGCTGATGGCTGCATTATGTGGCAACGAGCGATTAATTCAACCTGCCAAGAAGTTTGTGTAAGTTCAAGAAAAATAAATTATGTACATAAAATGTCCATTATATAAGCTCTTGTTTAATAAAATATTATGATCATTTATTGGCCGTCATTATTTTAGAATGTAACGCAAGGGTTATTATCTCTTAAGGAGCTTTATTGTACAATTGGTTGCAAAGATGGTTTGAATCAATACTTTCAACAATTAAAAGGTGAGAATGTGCATTATTAACACTTATGAGTGGTGTTTTTATTACTTTTAAAGTATATACAATTTTATTTCTCATCGATTTATAAAATAATGAATTTTCATTAACAAATGTATGTTTTACAATTATATACAGAAATCTAATATATTTATTGAATTACATTAAGATACTTTTCATGTGTATTTATACTTAATACGTACACCTATTAAGAACATATTTAAAAGTACACATAATTTTGAAACTTAAGAAGATCTAGTAAAATTATTATTAACTACTATTATTATCATTACATGACGTTATTTTTAAATGTCAATAATAAGAATCTGAAAATTTGATAGAAATTGTAAGACAATAATTAACTTATAGATTTATAAAAAAAATAAGAATATTTTTTATAAGAATATTCTTATGATATACTATATAAAAAAAAAATTTTAATTCAATTTAGGGAAAAATGTACTGATATATATTGAAATAAATTATTCTTACAATTAATTTTGAAAATATAGTTGTTCGCTTATTATTTTTTTAAAACTAGACCTAGAACACTAGATGCACTATTTACTCAAATAGTTTATATTAAATCTAATTATTAATATTAATCATTCTTATTAATTAACACATGTTGATCTTATAGACTATAATAGAATAATCTACCAGTAGCCACATTTTAAACTAAAACATCGGATATTTTGTTGAGTCGAACAATAGTTACACCATTTTAAAAGTTTGCAAACTCCTTGTTATACAAATCTTCCCTGCTAATTATCATCTCCTCTTCCAAGTACTTATCAAAATTACTATCGTCCCAAGGACTGGAGCAGTTTGGCACAAAACTCGGTACAACGGCTTTGTTGTATATTTGCATCCAATCTGTCTTTTGAAACCATTTATGTTTCTTAATGTCCATTGGTCCGTTTTTGAGGTTGCCGTATCTTCTAGTGAGATCTACCTGCAGCAGATTCTTCAGTAGATCTTTTAGGTCTTCATTAAAGAAGTGTGGACATCGGTATTTCCCGATTGTGATCTTTTCATAAATCTTCATGGGATTCTGAGAGTAGAAGGGTGAGTAGCCTGCATTCATTTCGTAAATCAGCACACCGAAGCTCCACCAATCGACGCACTTGCCATAACCCTTTGACAGAATGATCTCGGGCGCCAAATATTCTGGTGTTCCGCACAACGTCCAGGTCCTGTAGAAAAAACATCAATTTTCGTCGAATCAGCATAATAGTAGAATATACGTTCTTATTGACTAAATTTATATTTGGAATTCGTTAATAAGAATTGTGTAAGAATAATCTTGCAATAGTGAAACTGATACGATTACTATCCTAATGATCTTGAATACTCATACAGAATTATTGGTTTGGAAAGTCTTTTTATTTCAAAAATGTTGCAACAATTAAATTAGTATTATGCATAAAAATTTTAATTTTCAAAATGTTATTTCTCATAATATAAAGCCAAATTGTAGTGATAACATAATGAAATTACTTATTAAGAATATTTTACTACTGGTATTTATTTAATTTTTATAGACAATAACTTTAGATACGATTACAAATACGAACACAAATATCATATTCTTAAATACTAGTAAAAAATATAACTCGTGCAATATTAATGCTGTAATTATTCTTGTATCATCTAATAAATTATACTAATTTAATTCATATAAAATATCGAAATTCTCTTTAACCTTAAAAATTGTTTTAAATTTTGCAAATTTATTTCAAAATAATATCTATAAAAAATATGAAAAATTATTTTTTTTACCAGTCACTTAAAACAAAACTTTTTTACGTAATGGAGATAAATTTTTTATATCAAGCTCGTAAGCTTAATGCCTAAGTGGATGCGGTACAAACAAAAATTATTTTATTTATCTTTCCTGTTTTCGATCAGTTTACTGAAGCCAAAGTCCGTAACACGGATGTAACCAGCCTGATCTATGAGAATATTTTCGGGCTTCAGGTCACGATAAACCAAACTGCACTTGTGTAAGTACTCGAGAACAAGGGTAACTTGGGCAGCATAAAATCGTGCGAGGGTTTCATCAAACTTTCCCATCTTGCGTAGGTGAGTAAACATCTCTCCACCGTTGATAAAAGGCAGGATTATGTAAATATAGGAATTATCCTTGAAGCAGTACTGAAGATAGACAACAAAAGGGAAGCGTAGACTCTGCAAAATTTGCTTCTCGTTGAGCGTGTGTTCGACCTGCATTATTTGTTCTCTATTTATATTTTGTAATAAAAGTAATTATACAGTTTTTGAAGATTGACAATTTTTTTTTATATCAACTTCGATAATTATTATCCAAGATCGAGTTTGCCAATAACAAATTTTATCAGATAATTTTGTATGGCATTAATGAACGAAGTCGAAACGAGCAAGACAAAAATGATTCTTAGGATATAAATTTTTTGTATTTCAAATGAGATAAAAATAATTTTCAATGTACCCTAAGAATAAAAATATAATTGTTAATAATAGAATTATTATATCTGCAACTGTATGAGTTTTAAGAATCTAATTAGAAAAAAATAGAATTTTATTTTTTTATTAATAAGTGTGTATGTTTTATTGGTTTTTTATCAATCGCAACAGAAAAAAATAAAGAGCGCTTAATTTTGTTATATCATTTATTTATTCGTGGAAGTGTAAGAAAAAGTTTAATTTAAAATATATGAAGACAAAATAGCTGTATATAAATCATTTCATTTTAGCAGGTTGAAATTTTGAATGAAACGAATTATCAGAACTTATAAAATTAATGTCAATTCTAAAATAGGAAACAAAAAATTTTTTTCAGTTTTCCTGAGTATCTGATTCACATTTTAATTACATTAAATTTTACTATTTTTAATAACTGTGTATTTCTAATATGTAATACATACATTTGTAAGAATAGTCCACCTACTGAAATCAATAGTGCACTGGAGATGTGAATTATCGATAACCTTTCTAGTTTACAAATACTACGCATATATTATTAAAATTATTTATTGGTAAATATAATTATAAAAGGATCTATATTCAATGAATTCGTCTTATTAAGAAATTGAATTAAGAAATTAAGGATTAAATTGTTCGAGCTATCCTTTATTTAAGACAAATCTTAAATATTGGTAAAAAAAAACCGTAATAGACACTTGAGCTATTTAATTTCTTATTTTAAAATTTATTTGTAAACCACTAGAGTGGCTAAAAAATATTTTTGATGAGTATGCAGCGATAAAGAAATATTAAGTATTACCAATATAATAATCTTAAATGAAAGCGTAGAGCCGGCAAATTAGAAAACGTGTCCTAACGAAGCTTTATCGTCAAGTCTCGTTCTAATCAGGCTAGCTTACACATTATCTAGCAAACAGCATCTTCTTCCCCGAAACTCAAGGATAATGTGAGAACAATAGAAAATGAATAGCGATCACAGCTTATCCACCTGTTTCATGTTCACGATTTTGGCCTTGTTCATGATCTTCATGGCATGGTAGGTGCGGTCAAACTTGTGCTTGATAAGGATAACGCGGCCAAAGGCCCCAGTACCTAGAGTTCGATAATTTTCGAACTCTTCCAAACTGCCGCTCTCGTTTGCCTTAACACTATGTTTCCAACGCTCTTCGAAGGAGATCTTGAGATCTTCCAGGATGGCCTCGTATTCCTGGAAGGACTGCTCACGACGCTGCGAGTCAATCGAACTGATGGGGCGCTTCACTGACTTGGAGGACACCGGCCGTGATATTGACATTGTCGTCTTTATTTTTAGAATTCTCTACTATTTTTCGATATCCATTGCTTAAAAGTTTAAAGCAGACTCTTTTCATTAACGCGTTTTAAGAACAGGACAAGGATATGGGGGTTTTAATGGTTAAAAAACCTTGTGAGGTTAGATTCTGATATGAGTATCAACGATTACCTAATGCTCATTGATAACTTCACGGTGGGCAATATTGTTATTATTAACCTACATCTTAAATTATCTCGGCTTAAGATTGTTGATTCTTTTATTTTGGTACTTAAATCAAAGAGCGAGAGGTTCTCATTTTATTTAAATTAAAATAGATTTGACCATACATATTTCATTGTAGGATATAAAATTAGAATATTAGACTTGATTAGATAGATTTGAATATTAATGCAGGATATCGACATTTTATTTTATAATCGCCTCATTTTAATAAAACTACATTAAAAAATAACAAATCCTTTATAAATCTTTTAAAGTAGTTAAATTTATCAACCAATTTATAATATTAATTTAATGTAATAAACTACAATGTGTTTACAATCGAATTATTTTTTATTATAAAAATACCTTTGTAAATGAATAATTTCAATATTATATCGATGATTTATGAAAAGTGAATATTTACTTTTTATTTTTATATATTCACATTTTTAATAAAATATTAAGTTTATCTAATAAATTATGTATATAGTTGATATTGGAATTCCACCAACACCTATTCTAGTCGAAGATTCATTGGCAGCAACATCTCTTACGTTAAAATGGGATAATGTAAATTTAAAACGATATAATTTCATGATCTTATATTTTATACAATGGAAATACGAAGGCACGGATGGAAATTGGCAATATAGTAGCAATCAAAATTGGAATGGGAACAACCAAATCTTCATACATAATTTACAACCTTACACAACGTATAAGGTAAACTTGTCTTTAATAATACTATATCGTATCTACCACATAAAATAAACTTTTTCGTATCTATAATAAGCATTATAATTCATTATGAAATATTAAAATTGCATGTTAATAAACGTAACTTTCAGTTAAAAAAACTGACATTCTTTTGAGTAACATCCAAAATTAATTAAGAACATTTTTATTTTATATTTATAAAAAACACAATTTATTATTAATTTTAATTTTTTATTAAAGAAAATTTCTTTTCAATCGAATAATTATTATAATTATTAAATAAAAAAAGAAATCTTTTTCAGTTTCGCTTGGCAATACTGTTGAAATTAATTCAACAAAACGACGAACCAATATTTTCCCATCCTAGTCCATCGATTCTGACACTTCCAAAAGGACCACCATCTTCAGCACCTATAATTATTAAAGCATCAGCCGTAGACCATTCGAGAATTTATGTCAGCTGGAAAGCTGGTTTGTTTACTAGTGGTCCACTTTTTTCATATGTATTGCGACTGCAACAGGAGGGTCATGAAGCATTTCAATTGAAGGTAAGATTTTTTTTAATTACTTCGTAAGCGCTGTATGAAAAATTTGCACAAATTTATTTTGCTAACTTTTTGATGACGGTTGCTTTTTCTTATAAATAAAAACATATAAATTTATTATGGATACTCTTTAAATTGCTTTAGTTAACGAGCTTCTTCTGCAATTATATTATTTAATTTTAGGATATACCAGTCTCACAAGATGCTTTTATGTTCCAAAATCTTCAATCAAATACACTTTATTCTGTGGCCTTAACTATGAGAAATGGTGATGGCGAGGGGCCGGAAACATCTACATTTATTAAAACACTAGTTGAACCAGAAGGTAATTTTAGTAATATGGTATAAGTTAAGGAAGATAGTCAAAGAAACTTAATTAACATTGAAACTTTAAAAACTTATTAATTTCGTTAATAACATTTCATATAGATAATCCAATTTATATTTCTAAGCTACAGTGTTACAAAATTAATGAAATTAGATTAGATACAAAGCAAGTATACAATTTCCTGTAAAACTGCATTAATAACACAATTTCTTATCTCAATTTATTCTGAATACGTGAATTATTTGGGTACCATTTTTTCATATAATTCTATATCTTCATCTAAATGTTGCCTATTCCTTTAAATTTTTCGACTTTATAATGATGGCATTTTATAACAATGAGCTTATTATCTATAATTTTTCATGAATACGAATAAATCTATGAATGGTAGATCATCTATTAAAATAAGTACCTTCTAAGAATTTCTCAAAATTGATTTTAAATTTTAAAGCTACTTTATATTAATTGTTAAGATCCTACTGTAGCCCCTGAATTTGTAATTTCTGAAGGCTAATATAAAATCTTGTGAACATTCAATCGAGATCTTGGTTTCATCGATGGACAAGCGCTCGATAAGAAAGCTCTACTTGCATTTCTCAAATGATCGCGAGTTTGAACTTTCCAGTGAACTCGTCGGAGAAACCTGAACTGATAATAAGCAGTGAGTACTCGATAATCCTGCAGAAAACTGATGTGCTCGTGGAGACGAGGCTGCTGTTCGAAGCGAGTGAGCACATTCGCGATAGTGCGCTCCTGGTCTCCAGCTCACAGCTTTACGTTTGCGACACAGCTGACCGTCTATTTAGCGTGTCCTTCGGCAAAGATGCCCCAGTAACGAGTCTCTTGATGCATCCTAACACCACATATCTGAGGCCCTGGGTCCTATCCGTCGACTGGCTCAATTCGGTCCTCTATCTAGCGGGGGCGAGCGATCTCACTGGCTTTTGGGAAATCGCCAGGTCGAATTTGCAGGGTCAAAATCTAACATCTCTGGTGAAAAATTTGAGTATACAGCCGATGAATCTTCGGGTCGATCCGATTAATGGATATCTCTTCTGGACGGCCAGTGAGAGCATATATCGGATGGATTTAGCCGATTTTGAAGGAGATACTGAAGTACAGGTACGTTAGTTATGCGTTTAACTGCGTTTTAACAAAACAATCGAAGCAAGCAAATTTTAATAATGCTTAATATATTTTAATAGGAATTACTTATAAATTTAATATAACGTAGCAGTATCAATATGCGACACTTGGAAAAGTTGTATTAAATTTAGGACGCGAACGAATTTCCATTAACATCGTTGCTGAAGAATTTTCACTATAATTTAATAAATAATGAAATTAAGGCAAATTTTTAATGAACCATATACGTTGCTTATGTAAATAATATTTTAAATATTACATTAAAAAAGATTAAATTTATGAAATAAATTATTGTCTAAAATTTATCTATTTATCCACCGAGCTAATTTCTAGTTCACTTTCAATCCAATATTTTTGTCTGATTTTTATAAGTTATGAATTAAAAACAGGATTTAAAATTGTCAATTTTGAAATATAAATTTGAAATATCAAATATGAAGATACATGTCGTACTTCTAGATAATTACTTAAATCAATATTTAAAATCATATTATTTTCTAAAAAGATCAA
Organism: Wiebesia pumilae; assembly: GCA_018907045.1. Classification (NCBI taxonomy): domain Eukaryota; kingdom Metazoa; phylum Arthropoda; class Insecta; order Hymenoptera; family Agaonidae; genus Wiebesia; species Wiebesia pumilae. The sequence continues at coordinate 2,268,038 of JACCHZ010000033.1, forward strand.
CATAACTTACCGCTGCCATGATAACATTGGATAATATATTAAACTCTAAATTTCACTTAATTTTAAGAAAACATCTATGTATTCCTAAAATATTCATATACATTAGTAAAATAGGAAATAATTTATATTGATACATATTTTCGAATTTTAATTAAATGTAATAATATAAATGAATTTATTATATTGAACATTTATAAGAAATTTCTATTAAAAAATATACTGTAAATCGAGGCTTCATATATTAATATATGTTAAATTAATCATTTTATTTTGAAATTATTTTATAAAATGAATTAAAATTTTTTATAGATTCAAAAATTAATAAAAAATCATAAATTTTTACTCTCAGAGCGTTTATGTAATTCAATATAAATTTATATGAAATTTATACGAAAAATTATTTCGAGCGCTTATTAAATTATGGTTTTGATGCAAAATTGTTTTAATATAAAAATATGTGTACTAATTATACACTAATTATGCACAATTTATATTAATAAAAATACATTAGTATTATATTTTATTCCGTATTATTAATATAATAATACAAATGAAATTTCAACTTTCTTAACAATATAAATAATACAAATTGTGTACCTTTCAGCCTGAACAAATTTTAAAAAAGACAAATTTAGGAGCCTTTACTGTAGATTACATAAATAGACGTTTACTAGTAGCGTATCAGTCGGAAAATACAATAAAATCCGTATCCTTGGATGGAAAAGTTGCAATCGATGTGCGAGAAAATACCAAACAACCCAAATTCAAAAATGTAACTTCTATATCTATTTCAAATGGATTATTTTACTGGACTAATGGAGAGGAAATTCTAGCTGAAAGTTACGAGTCAAATAGTTTCAGATACTTTCACAATGTTCTTTTCAACAGGTAATTATACATCTTTATATACACATACGTTAATTTATAATTAATTTTAGTATCGCATGTTATTTACTAAGTTTTTTTAATAAAAATTTTTATAAATTATCTTATTAAATTATTTACCTCTATATATTCTATATAAAATATAAAAAATGAATAAAAAAACTCAAAAGCCTCTAAATCAATTACTTAATTAAACTTAAAATAACTGTACTATTTTAAGTGAGTTGTGAGTAGAATTTATGAATATTCTTAAATATATCTATAATTTGATCTTTTACATATACATATATATATAAGGTAATTATAACTACACATGGATGTCTTTAAGATGATGTAAAATTATTAGTTTTCAAATTTATAAAAATAATCTGACTCAATTGTTATAAAAAATTATTCCACAATGACCCGTTCTTCATATTAACGATTATAATTAGCTTAAAATATTCTACGTAACGTAGTTAAAATAAAAGACACGAAATAGGTTGAGTGGTTAAGAAAAGTTTCCTTGATTAATCTGATTAATAATAAAAGAAGCGTTACGTCTGATTAATTTAGTTTTACATATTATAGAGAATTTATATTATGTTTAAATAATAAGATGTAAGATTAAATTAATTATAGAAATAAGAAGATTTTAATACCTGAGATAACTTTCTAACCACTAATAATTGGCTACTGGCTTTAACAATTTTTATTTCCCTAAAGCTCTTATGTTAATTATAAATTAATATTTGAAAATTTTACTAGTAAACAACAAATGTTCAAATGTACATTATTAAATAAATTTTGAATAAATCTGATTTTTTACTTATAATACAATAAATAAGCTAAGCAAACTTTCCTATATTACTAATAGAATATTATTCAATCGAACAGTTACTTTTTAGTTTTCGCATTATTTTTTGTCCACCACGGACAAGTACAAGACATATAAATTAGACAAATAAAGAAGGATTCGCGGATGATGTTTCACAGAAATGAATTTCATTTGAATTATAAATAAGAAAGCCAAGTAAAATATGCACATAAAACTTTGACGGAATAAATTAAATATGCATTTGAACTTACCATACAACACGCACCATAGGAAACATATATCTAGCCCCATTTCCGATCCTTATTTCCGACACGCGACGAAACAGAGAAAACAAGACGTAAGGGTCTTTTTGACCAGGCTCAACGAGAACTTTTTGAACGTGGAGGCAATGACGGAGGAATGCCAGCCCACACCAGTGCCGACGGGACCGCCGCTATCCGCGCAGGCTCTAGCTCTCGCCGAGCGGGCCCGGATATCCTGGCGGAAGCCTGCATTGTTGGCGGGCCAGGGTCAAGGTGCTTGGGCTAACTGGTCGTACGCGCTCCACGTCGAAGACGATGTGAACGGCGAGGTGATCCAGGAGAGGGCCGTGATAGCCAACGAACACCTCGTCACGGGCCTTCGTGATGGCTCGTCGTACACCGCCAGGATCTCGGCATACACGAGCACGGGCGACGGGCCTTGGACCTCCGAGTTCAAGATCCAGACAATCAAGTGAGTATTGCACCTGTCTTTGTTGGTTCCAAGAAATTCGTTCATTCTGGTTGATTCAAATGTGGGACTGTAAGACACAAGCTAGACTAGACATAACAACTGTCATTAACGTGATCACCGATACATCCGGAATAAATTTAAATAACTTACGAAACTTCTTTCTTTTTAATACTAATTTTCATTTTGTTATAAATATATTATAACGAAAAAAGAGATTTTACACCAAACAATTCTAATACTCCTTCAACATTTAGAGAAAATGTTACATTTTCCTTAAATCACAATGAAAAAAAAACTAAAGTAATAAACGTAATAAAATATGATAGTTACTATATTCATTGAATCTGTAAATATCAGTTTCATTAGTAATTTATATTTTAAAAAAGGTTTTTGATACTATTCTGTTTTTTTTTTAAGCAAAAACTGTCATAACACCGGCGATTTAATAAATATTTATGAATAGCTTAGAAAACTTTTTTTTTAAGTAATAAAATATGTTTTAAATAATTTAATCTGACAATACTAAAAATGAACATAATTTAATACCGATAATATAATTGTAGTTAATTATTCATTTAAAATATATCTTAGTGTTTATTTCATTGATATGTTTTAGAAAAGAATCGAAAGCATCAATTCTATGGATATCAAATGTAACGCTTCATGAAAGCGATTTGATTGGGGAAAATATGAAAGTTTTAGTCAATATTACAGATTTAGATAAGGAAAATAAGTTTTTCATAACTGATACTTGTTGGTACGATGATTTATTATTCATCGTTGGAAATAATTCTAAATTATATCAATATAATACTACAAGTCAACAAAAGAGTGTGGTTAAATATACACATTCTACAACTAGCGCAGCTATTGAATGGATTACAAAAAAAATTTATTGGGCTGACTCGAACAAACAAATCGTAAGTTTCCAATGTTACATCATTCGCGGATAGTAGGGTTTAAATTAAAATTTTAATTAAAAAAACCCCACTAATATTATTTTTCCATTTATATTTTGAAATTAATCGACACATTGACTCTAAAATATTTTTTTTACACAAAAGAGATTTTTTTTACCTGAGAAAGACCAAATTATCTCGGAATACGTACATATTAAACCCTGCTAAGAGTTTTCTGTCATACAATTGTGTACTTTTTTGTATTTCACGAGCATGACTCAATAACGAAAGATTATAAGAATATAAAAATCACATCCATTGGATTCTTCGCAGATTCTTCGATCGAATTTGGATGGTACGCAACAAGAACCCATAGTTATCACGGGGATCGTGAAAAAGCTACTTCTGGATTGCTTGGAAGCGACTTTGTACTGGTCGACGAGTCGTACTGTGGAGGTTACCCGTTTGAACGGAGAAGATAGGCGCAATTATCGTTCCGAGGATGACTTCGACGGTCGTCATATTGTGAGTCTGACTCTCGACTTGGAAAATAGATTCGTCTATTGGATTGTCGGCGATTACACCGATGACTACAGACTCTATCGTGCGGTCACAATCGACATGCTACCACGCGATGGCGAAATCGTTTCAGAAATGGTATATCAGAGTTGAATTATTTATCATCTAATAATAAACTTTCTAAAAAAAAATTTTAAATGCAAGCTTTTTGAAAATGACTGAAGAAGTTTTTGAATATTTTCAGCTAAATTCACCATATTTATTTAGAGTACGTAAAAAGTGTTCATTGGCGGTTAACTAAAAAAAACGTGCTTAAAAACCGTTAAAACCGATAATATTTTGCAATTAAACAAGTATGTTATTTAAATTCTTGTTAAAATTTAATTCATTAAATTATTTACTATAAATTTTAATAACAGTTTACGTATAAGAAAAAAACAATGTCATTTGACATTGTATATAAATCATCGATTGTAACCACCATATTTTATCAATATCATAGATGGTTATATCCAAATATTATATATAATTGATATCAAACGTATACATGATAATCAAAATTATAAACTTAAAATTATAAATTATCATGCGTATTTCTTGAATGCAATCGCATATGACTTTGTAAAATGCACTTCTTCACGGTATACTAAAATAATATAGAAGCAAAATAAGGAAAGTCTTAAGATTTAATTTACTAAACATCCTAAAACTCAAAGTAAGCATATTCAAATAGTCTCTTTTTGTCATTTACACAGGTATCAACAATTCATAATGTTATTGGTAACTCTGTCTCTTATGTGTCACACCGGCTCTTTATCCTTTCGACCCCCAGTAGCGCATTAATAACGAGTGTTCGAGGAAAGTACAGATCCGTCCTTAACAACGTTGATATTGGTATCAATATCACGAATCTCTATATTATGACTCCGATTCCGCCCTTACACCCAAAGGCAACCGGTCGAATTATCGTACGTCCACATCCCGTCAACGTGAGTAGTATCGCAATCGTAGGTACCTGGCGCGACTTCAATATCACATGGCAGCGCGTTAACAATACCAACTATGGACGTGTATTTTACGAGGTTGCATTCACCGATTATATCAACGTCGACATGCAGCCGATAAAAACTAGGCGTAATTCGGTGAGCTATGCCAACGCCGACCGATTATTACCTTACACCTTGCTGGAAGTCACGATCAGGGCGTATACGTACTGGGACACGGCTGCGAAGGTCAGCAGAGTGTTAAGATCGCCTCAAAGTGTGCCCAGTCAACCCGTTGATCCTAAAATTTTCGTTGAAAGTTACAAGGATCCGTTGACCGAGCAAATCGATCATTTTATCACCTTCAGGTGAGTCGGAACGAATTTCGAAAGCAAAGTTTTCTAAATTCCAAGACAACCTGTCATAGACAGACGACAAGTTATTTCATTTTTTGAAAAAATATAAAACAGTCTTGTCATCTTCCGTATGCTGTAATTCATAATTATTGGACTTTCATCTTGAATTTGTGTGTTACATGGATAAATTAAGTTAATTTACACTAAAAATTATTAAAATAATATTCAGGATTTGGGAAAATATAACATTTTGAAAAGATGAGTTTGCAAATGTAAAATAAACATCAAAATTTGTACAATTTTAAGCATACAAAAACAATTTAATTAAAGTAAAATGTTATAGATTTTATGTACATCCTATATGCTTTTAATAAATTAAAAATTCATTATCTAGATGGAATATGCCTGAATTTGTAAATGGACCCATAATAGGGTTCACGGTACAATGCTGGTTTCTAGTCGACAATACAGAAGTATCGCTTTGTGATTCTGTCAATGTTCCAGTTCATGAATTAGGTAAAATGTGCAATTTTTAAATTGATTGTGAGGATAACAGTACTCTAACATTATTACAAGTTGAACTTATTGAACTGTATAAAAAAGGTTCATTTTTAAGTGACAATTTCGGATATTCTACATCGCAATTTTTATTCTCAGTGATCATTCAATTTTTCCAAATTTTAAAATCTGAAAATGATTACGTCATTAACTGAAAGGACAATATGAGCTAAAAATATTTTCTAGTAGAATTATTGTTACATTTAAAACTATACATCGATATATTATTTTATATAATATTTTTTATATCATTTTACAATAATATAAATTATACTTATATTATTGTATTTAATTATTTGTATTATTGAAAATAATATTTTACAAACTTTTATTTTAGAATACAGAATCCACAATCTTCAATCAAATACTACATATTTCTTTCAAGTGTGCGCTTATGCCGAGGTCGGTGCCGGTCTTTATACCGACCCAATCTCAAGTTCTACCGAAAATGAAAATCCTATTCCTCAATTACTCGTAGCGACAATGGAGGATGTCAAAAAAGTCGATCTCGACCAATGCACAAACCTAACTATAACTCGACACATAGCTGTAGAGGTTGCTCTTCTGGCATCTGAATCGAAGATCTACTGGATTAATGAAATGCAAGAACTGGTAACTGCTGATGTAGATGGTAGAAACATTACTAAAATTTTAACGCTAAATAATACAGCATTGAGTTTGTGCGCTGACTGGATATCGAGAAATTTGTTTTGGACGGAATCGAGTTATGAAGATTCTGGTATTAGTCATATTATGAAACTGGATATTACGGTGTGGGAAGATGGAGTATTTAAATTCTCGAGAATTTTGTCAAGAAATAGACGAATCGTTAATCTGGATATCGCTCCATTGACAGGGTATGTGAATCATTTATGTAGAAAATTTTATAGCTTTAATTAAACGAGTACGTAATTGTCGAATATTTAAAAGAAGTTATAATGCGTGCTTGAAATTATTAGAAATTCATAATAAATTGACATTCATAGTTTTCATATACATACATACGTAAATTTCTAAAAAAGGATTATTTATTATTTATATTATTTAAGCATTTTTTAAATTGCGTCAAGTTACAAATGTGTCAACTTTTTTTAAATTCGAAATGAATTATTTGATATAGTAAATTAAAAACATATAATTTATATTTAGAATGATTATTTGATTGTAACAATAATATAATTTCATAATAATAAATAATGACGTAATCTGAAATAATATAAAATTATTAAGATTTATACTTATAAAAAATGTACTTATAAAAAATTATTAAGATATCTTAAATACAAACTTGAATTATTTTTTGTATTTTTTTAGTGGTTTAGTAAAAAATAGATTTTTCATGAAAACGAAAGTTTAAATATTCATTTATAACGATATATTTTTATACTTATTCATTATTCAGGAACATAGTAAAAATAAAAAATTAATTAAAGAAATATTAAAATTTTGCAAAAAATTATAATATTTATAAAACAATAATTGATTAATATTTCATAAACATCAACGCTGACAATAAGATCTCTTTCAGAACGTTATTCTGGATGGAGCTAAGTACAAGTAACCTTGGCTTTGTTATGCAATCTGATCTCTCTGGTGGCAACATTCAGCCATTCTTCAATCATACAGAAGATTGTTCCTGTCCTTTTAGGCCTACTATTCAGCCAGTCTTTACCATTGATAATACTGATCCCCAAAGCCCAGTAATTTATTGGATTTCCGCTGAAGGTCAATTATACATTGCCGATATTGATGGCTGTATATGTAATCTAGTTCTTGATACTAACAAAGATCATGGCTTACCACCCACTTCCTTAACAACTGACAAAAATAACATATATTGGTCAAACATGCGTACCGGCAAGATCCATTTCATGGACAAAATTACATCATCGGAAGATACACTGATCAAAGAGTATCGATTGAGTGATGTCAGAAGCATTAAAGCAATTGGCAAATCGTTACAACCTTATCCAGACTCTGACTGCTTGATGCCTCAGCGAACAGCTTACAGCGTACAAGAGATCTCAAAAACGTCTTCAAGTATCATCGTGAGACTACCTGAACCGGCAGCTTATCTAGGCTGCGAAAAATATAACCTACCAGCAACTCTTTACTCCATAGATATTACTGAATGTAAAAAGACAATGGACAATCAATATTATGACGATGTCTGTGAAAGCGCCGACAGCACAAGGTTTCAAACATACTGGAGAGAATTTGAAGCAAAGAATCTTAAACCCTATACCGGGTATCGCTTTAAGCTAACCCTGGCTAATTATTATGGTGATCAAGAGTTCACAGATGTCGATCAATATGGACCAGGTTTGGTTTTCAAAACAGGGGCTGGTATCCCTTCGGAACCGACAAACTTGAAAGTTCAATCGTTGACACCAACTTTAGCCTTAATAAACTGGTTACCTCCACAAATTTGGAATGCAGACTTTTTGCGTTATAAAGTCTTTTGGGAATCAACTGAACTTCTAAATGGAATAAAACCTGTGGGTGAGAAATCGGTCAAAGATGGGGACGTTTCAGTACTGCTCGAGTCACTTCTGCCAGGCCAAGAATACTTCGTTTACGTGAGAGTTTATCCAGAAAATTTTACAGATTTGTATAACCAAAGCGAGGATAAGCTTTTAAATATGTATCCGGAACCTAATAATTTAACTCTTAGTGGAGTTACGCCAGAAACGTTGAATATCACTTGGTTGCCGATGAACGATTTACTTATAAATTATGCTTTAGAATTTACGATGAATGACGTTGACAATTGGCAAACTGCTTCTGAATACGTATTAGATAACAATAGACTGATTTTTCAGATAAGGAATTTGAAACCAAAGGAATATTACAAATTCAAGTTAATACTAAGGTATCGAAATTATACGGAAGACTTTGTATGGCCTAATGACGAAAGATTCACTTTTCAAACTCTCGGTAAGACATATTGATTATTAAAAAATTACCAAATTTTATTTGAATATTTTAATTAATATTTGATTGAAAATGTAAAATAATTTGTACAACTTTTCAATAAGGATTTCTAAAAAATTCTGTAATAAATACATTTGTTATTTTAATAAAGCGATAAGTTAAAAAATATAATACAAATATATAATACATATATAATACATATAATATTATGCACGTTAGATCTCGTTTTAGTTCCACGCACAATTTTCCATATTTTATCTAGATTGCAGATAAATTTACATATAAACACATAAACTTTTTAAAATAACGTTAAAGAATTAAAATTCCAATTTTTGTTGAGTTTAAACATTTTATTTAATTGTTTGAATATATAAGAAAATGTATGAAAATAAAAAATAATGTTTTTGTATTGTAGAAGACATTCCAACTGCTCCAGGAATTCCATTGCTTAATAATTTACAAAATTCCAATTACCAACTCCAATGGGAACCAGCTACAAGTCTCGGTTATCAAGTTCTGTCTTATTTTCTTGAAGGAATTGCCATTTATCCTTCTGCAGATCCAACATTTTCCTATAATGTTACAAATAAGTGGAAGAGATTCTATAATGGCACTGAAAATCTTTGGAATATTGAAGAAAACATGCACGAGAAATATTTATTCAGAGTTAGAGCTAAAAATGACTATGGATTTGGGAACTGGAGTGAAATTAGTTCTGTTGTCGACTTAACTGAAATGACGAGGGCAATGGTAATAGCTCGGGAACATTTAGGTCTTATTCTGGGTCTAAGTGTTCCAGCCATTACGATTGTATTGTTATGCTTTTGCTACTATCTGTGTCGTAAGTATCCTAAATTAAAGTTCATAAAATTTTTTGTAATTTTTTTATTTTACGAATTTATTATTTTCTTTATCAGCATTCCATAAAAGATCGAAAGAAGATCAGAAAAAAATGCCTATAAAAACTAAACCTCGTGTGGAACTAGCAACGCTCAGAGAAATACCAAGAGGAAATTTTGTTGAAACTAATGCTCTTTATGTAGCTGCAGTTGAAGCAGATTGTGACGATACATTGTTACCAAAAATACAAAGAGAACAAATTTCTTTGGCTAAGTTTCTAGGAAGCGGTGCTTTTGGAGAGGTAACATTTAATTTTCATAAAAAATTCTACTTATCCTTAAAAGTGTCAATAATGTTTATTTATAAATTTTAGTTTGATTAATAATTACTATTTTTTGATAAATTATAATATTACGAAAAATCAATTATATTTTTAGATTTAAATATATCTTTTTAATAGGTATTTCAAGGAATCGTGAAGGATATCGAAGGGCCGGGCTCAAAAACCCCAATAGCTGTAAAAACGCTGCGCAAGGGAGCAACGGCCCAGGAAAAAAATGAGTTTCTGCAGGAGGCTAAGCTCATGAGTCATTTCCAACACAAGCATGTCTTACGTTTACTAGGCGTTTGCCTTGATACTGATCCACCTCTACTGTTACTCGAGCTCATGGCGGGCGGAGATCTATTAAGCTACTTAAGGACGAGTAGGCAAGTGATACGTAACGATGTTATTATTCGATCACGAAGATAAAGATGCCCATGGAATTGCCTAATCCATCCGATTACCTATACTTCTTTTAATGATCATTACAAATTTAAATAAGAAATACTGATCTTAATCGAATACGTAAAAATAACTCATTGTTATAACTTCCTCTTTGTACTGTAAGCAATAAAATAAAATTGAATTTCTTATTTAGAAATGTCATGAGTCATAGAAAATATATCATCGGCATTGAAAATCATAAATTTTTTATTTCATAATGTAATATAATATGATTGCAATATATGAATGAAAATTTTTACATGTAAATTAATAGATAAATCTTATAGACTGAATATATTCAAATAAAAAGTTTTTTATTTAATTTATTAATAATATTAATAACAAATGCTGATACCAAGTGATTAATATACTTTTGACGAATAATTTTAATTGATTTAGTTTAAAATATTGTAATGTAAAGTAACTAAAAAATTAATTGATATTGCCCGTAATATATTTTGGAATATCAAATAAAAAAAATGTTCTGATGCATTAATTCCTTACGTTAACCAGAAATACTTGGATTCATCTAAATAACTTTCCTTAAAACATATTTAAAATCAGTTACTTCAAATAATTATGTTGAAATGCTCTTATATCAATACCAGTAGCGATAGTTTTTACTTGATACAACGATACTTTCCTTCTACATGTATCAAACATAAACTTCACAAGACTTTTATTAAAATTGCGCGTTAAAAGTGTCTAATTATGTCTTTGGTATTACTGGAAAGACATAAAAAATTTCTTATACTTATACAGAAACTTAAATCATACACATTTAATTTATTACACATAATGATTCATACTTTGATATATATTATTTTTCACTGTGTTTGTTACCCAGTATGCATTAATTTTTCAAAAAGTTTTTTTTATTTTCGAAAAGCTAAAATACATAATTAATGACCAATTAAAGACTTAAATACATGTTCGATAATGTTATTGAACATTGGATTATAATAACCGCACTGAACACGACTAACAAGGACTCGTGTCTAACAGGTCGCTCAAGCCAACGGATGCAGCTGCCTTAAGGTTGCAGGATCTACTGTCGATGTGCGAAGACGTGGCGCGAGGATGTCGCTACCTTGAGGAACTGCACTTTGTTCATCGCGACTTAGCCTGCAGGAATTGCCTTGTATCAGCTCGCGAACGCGAACACCGAGTCGTCAAAATCGGCGACTTTGGCCTTGCCCGAGATATTTACAAAAACGACTATTACCGTAAGGTTAGTGAAAAATCTACTTTTCATTTTGACGAGTTTCTGCGCGTGTTCTATAATTATAACACTATATATTATAATTATAACAATCAATGGTATTTCTCTTAAATTTATTTTATAGCTGGAACAATGAAACGAAATCGATTTGTTTTCAAATATTAAAGAGACGCGTGACATTACTTGCAGAGAAATGTGGCAATATTTAAATGGAATTAAATTACTTTCTCAAACTGTTGAAATATTCACTTGATATTCAATAGTGATAAAATTTTGTTATTTATATTCAAAGTTATATTATCGTTTCAATTTTAAATGAAAAACTATTTAAAATCCATATTTATGAAAGAAAAAACTTTAATTACACGCATTTTTTATTATGCAATATCTTGGAAACTGTAGCTTTATAGTAAACTACAAAAAAATACTAATCACTAATTAACTTAATTTACTTTTTATTCAAGCACGGAAAGAAGAAAATAAGAAATGCTATTATAGTAAAGAATGACATGACGTGTTTATTAAACGTACATTAATTATAGGAAAAGATAGATATGTCAAGTATACTAATTCTAAGGAAGAGTAAAGTATTAAGATATTTCATGTTGGAAAATTGCTTGGTTTTACTCACCCACTAGATTCTACATTACCCTTCACTTACATTCTACATTTTATATTCATTACTCATTCGTCTTCAGATTAAATTCGTTACTCGGTATAATAAAATTAACCATTTACTGCAAGAGATAAATAAGCTAATTTAATCACGATTTTTTGGCATTGTATGACGTTCATTTTAATCATTCTTAACACTTTTTAGATTAATGTGTTATTTAAAAAAAAAGTTTTAATAGTTAAATACTATGAATTTATAATATGTAAAATATAGAAATGTTATACTGTTAAAATTAAGTTGTAACGCATAATAATTTACACGAATTTAATTTCTGTGTAAAAAATATTGTAGCTTATAATTTTTTTACTTTCTATTAAGTAGCGTTCAACATTTTTTATTTTATATTTTCTATTATAAAGTTTAAGTTATATATGTAAACAAAAAATTACTGATTTCGTTTTATCGTGAATAGTTTCTCCTTAAAAATTTTTACTAGAAAATAATTTTTTTATTTTAATAGTAAAAAGAATCGTTTATAGATAATTTGTATGAAAAACAAATAAGTCGATAAAAAATTTAAATTAAATATATAAGAATTATTTTAAAAAATGGAAAATATTAATACATAATTTAAGAATGAATCTCAAATAAATACCTCAAAAAATGTATTAATATTGTTAAATTATAATACAGAAATAATACAAGTGTGTAATTATTAAAAATCCTTCTCTTTCATTAAATTTAAATATTTATCAATGTATTAAGTTGTTACGAAAAAAAATACATGTATATGTACACACACACACACACGCGCACGCACGCACGCACGCACACACATACTTCTAAAACTTATTAGATATTTATAAAATGAATAAGGATTCTGTATTAATATAAAGCGTAAAAAACTAATTTCGATCTAGATCTAATCATCCATGTTAGCGTAAGCAAAAAAGTTCATTTGGCATTAAAAACGTATTAAAAAGCAAGTCCAAAGGTTCACGCAATTCACTCGAGATCTCAGTATCGGTATCAATGAATGCTCTTCTCATCTGTTCTTGCGATTAGGAAGGCGAGGGTTTACTGCCGGTACGCTGGATGGCTCCGGAGTCGCTGGTCGACGGGGTATTCACATCGCAAAGCGACGTCTGGGCGTTCGGTGTACTCATGTGGGAGATCACATCGTTGGGTCAGCAACCGTATCAGGCCCGCACGAATCTCGAGGTGCTGCATCACGTCAGGGCGGGAGGTCGGCTACCCAAACCTCTCAACTGTCCGGCTAGGCTGCATCAACTCATGCTCAGCTGCTGGAGTGCCGTGGATGCCAGGCCAAGTTTTAAACTCTGTTTCGAACATATTGTCGCGCTCAGAAAGAACACCGATGATTGTACCCTCAGTCCCGTTAACCCGGGACAATTTCTCGTGCATGGTGAATATCTTTTCTTCTATTTAAACGCCGCGATGCGCAACTTGTCGCTCAGTTATATATTGAAGTTGTTTCCAAATTATACTCTAAATTAGAATGAGTAAAACGGCTAGTTTGCAATATACATTTCAAAATAAATTCATTCTATCTATTTGATCTAAAAATAATTTTCGCAAGAATTAAAGATAACAAAAATTGATTCACTTGATTGCTTTTTTAATGTATAGGCACATTAAGAAAAATTAGAAAAATACATTTTTAGTTTACAAATATAATAATGATCATTACAAATTTAAATAAGAAATACTGATCTTAATCGAATACGTCCTTTATTCATTACAATATCAAATAAAACGAAGTTAAAAACTTTTCAACATTTTTATATTTTACAGGAAATATTTACAAATCAAATCACTTAAAGAATAACTTAAGTATCCAATCATTAATTCAAGACTCTGATAACTCTAAACCTGATGTAGGACCAAAATATTCATGGCTAATAGGTAATACTTTAGAAGAGGACGAATCAAAAAATCCAAGGGCAGCATACGAAATACCAAAATCGATACCAGTTGTAGTAGAAAATACAGCTCACAGTGAAAGTAGATACATAGAAATATGTAGTAATGAACAAAATAAAGAGAAAGAACTTACAAAAGCACCAATTAAAGAATACTACAACGAATTGAATAGTGCAATTACACAGAATGAAAAACAAGAAGAAAGTTCGAGATGGAATAGAACTTCAGTGACTAGTCTTAATTTTTTAGAAAAAAAATTCGATAAAGTGAATTCATCGGACAAACGATCTTCTACTGCCAGTTTAGGAGAAAAATTCAAATCTACAGATGGTATGAAGCAATCTGGATCTTACGCAAGATTAGTTGGAAATGGAGAATCAGTAACTTCATTAAGCGATTGGAGAAGAGTCAAAAAGATTGTCAACGACGATAGAGAAAGACTGAATGTAGAAAAGAACAATTCAGATGAAACCAAAAGCATCGGTTTATCCGGAGTATCACCTTCCATTTGTTATTCCATGGTAACGTTCCCCCAAACTATGGGTGAACAGAGATATACTTCGACGAACAACAATGAAACAAATAAAACTGCTTTTACAAAATTACAGAGATCAAAGTCGAACTTACAAAATAGCCGAGCCAACATTCCATTAGTAATTAATAGTGCACTTCTCAATTTACTGAAGCAAACTCCGAATACTGAAGATGACAGTGACGATGTAGCATACGCAAATATTAGTACAGACATTGTAAATGTGACTGATCTGTAACTTAGCGTTATTTTATAACTAAATAAAGTACATTAGTTTTAAGTTTATTTTTATATGTCATTTAGAATATTCCATTGAAATTAATTAAAATACATGATTCTCTTAAATCATGTTTACTTTCAGGTAAATGTATTAACTATAATTGGTGATTCATTTAATTAAAATATAAATTTTAAAGTTTTATTTGTGTAAATTTATCATTTGAATATTTTTAAATAATAAGTAATGATTATTATCAATAAAATATTTCTATTGCAATTAATTTATATAAATTATATTATTAAAATCTGTGAAATAACTGTAATACTAACAAATTTATAAAGTTTATATTTGTTTTTAACTTTAAAAAAATTATAAATTACAGTCAACTTTAATTTTTCTTACAAATAAAACATTAAATTTCAAATTATGATTAACATCATTTCAATGAAATATTCTGCTTTCAGGTTTTATAAAACGTAGGATGTAATTTGTAAATGTATTATACTTCTCAACTCTTTTATAAATAACAAAAATTTGAAGGAAAAAAATGAAAAAATAATGGTTTAATCACATAATATAAACTTTGCAATAAAGTTTAATATTTTAAATTAAGTATTTTTAAATTAAGAAAAGTTAATTTTGTACAATATAAATTTTTATTAAAAAAAAATGTTATAAAGATGTAAAATGCAAGCTTATTTATTCCCTGAAATTATTTTATTTCTTAATTTTATATAAATTAGACTATTATATTTCAATATTATATATTGATTTAAAAAATTAAGAAAGAGAATTAAAGATCTCTTATATCAATTTAGAAAAATATAACCAAACCATATTAAAATTTAAATAGAAAACTTTATCTCCTTAAGTGAATAAAATAATTTTTTATGAAAATTATTCTAAATGTATCATAATATTATGCACTTATAATAATAACAATAGAAAAAGATAAAATAAAGCTAAATTCGTCGTAATTTACAATTTTCTTAATACATTGCATAATGTATACATGAATCTTCAACATACCTTTTAAATTTTTGTTCTTGTAAGTTTTTTTAAGGAATAGCTTTTCAATTTTATTCTTACAGGAATAGAAAATGTCAATATTTCCTAAAAAATGCAACTATTAATATAATTTTTAAGGATTCTACACTATGAAATAATTGATCTATTACTTAGATAATAATAATTTGTGCTTATGCATATTTCAAAAAACTTTTATCGATGAAATAATAATAACATGTGATATAGTATTACAGGTAATCTCTTCAATGTACAATTTTTTATTCTTATAATACATTTTTGCCAAAGAATAACCCCATGTCTGAAAAAATATAATTAGTTTTAAGTTTACAAGTTCATTATTTAATGTATAGAAATAAATTAAAAATACAAACTATTTTTCTTCAATGTTTCATTATATAATAAAATGTAATAAAATGTACTTACTTAAGTTTCTTTAACATCATCATCTTGACCTTCATCTTTACTCTGCTCATGTAATACCACATACTCTCTTGTGCTAAATCCAAACTTTATCACATCTCTTTCCAAAAGTTCGTGAAATCTTTTTGGTTCTAATTTGACATCATTAACAAAGGTTCCATTAGCAGATTCTAAATCAACCAAATACGGTCTTATATGCTTTCCTTCTGTTCCATTTTCCCTTTTATAGGAAACTAAACGATATTGCAATGCTGCATGTTGCTTTGAACAAGAAGGATGATCTAATGGGATATCTGCAATTTTTCTGTCTCTACCCATCAAATATGCTGATTGTCTGTGAATATATAGTACTGGAAGAGCTTTTTCTCCTTTGAAAGGATAAAGACGCCACCGACGTTTTGGTTTACGGGCATCTACTGGCTCTGTATACTTTATCACAACTCCATTAACTGTATTTGAATCTTCAGTTAATTTTCCAGAAGTTTGAAAGTTTGGCTTTTCTTTTTCTTGGGGTTTTGTTTTGGATTCCTGTTTTACTGTTGCTTTTCCCCATTCTGGTGATGATTCCCTTTTTACAAATGCCTAAACAAATATCTAAATTATTATTTAGTATTGTAAATATTTAAATTACTTAATCATTATTCTTTAACAAGTATGTTATAAACATGTTGCACTATTCAAAGCAAAAATAAGGTTCTATAAAACTCTTTGCCATAAGAATTATGGATTGTACACTTATAATTAAGTTACATAATTATTTTGAATAAAAATTTATATAACTTATATATAAAGAATAAAGTTTCATTCAGATCTCCTAAAATAAAAAAGTCAAGATTTTTTTTTAAACTTTTTTTATCAAAAAATTATCTTTCTTTACAAATTGATTATTTGTTCTTGATTAATAAGTTAGATATATCTTGAAATTAATACAGTTTTTTTTTAATTATTTTTTTGAATATAATAAAATGGATAATAAGACATTTGATGAAAAAAAATTTCTTTTATGAATTGAATTCAATAATTATCCATATATTTTGTTGTATTTTCAAAAACTATTATAGCAGAATATAAATTATTAATAACAGAAATCTTTATAATTATTGTCTAAAACATATCTAAAAAAGAATTCATAATATATGTAAATGAAAAATTCTATTAAATTTATAACATATATTTATCACTACAAAAATATATAACTAACTTATATTTATTATCAGATTTGATATTGTATTAAAGAAACAAAGTTATCTTAATACATTCAATTGATATTATTCCTATACTTTAATATATTTACATATTCTTAGCATTGAAAATATTTTTAGAACCTGATTGTCATAAATAATTCACTTTCATTCAAGATCTTTAAGACTTTAATTTACTTAAATATCCCAAATAATAGTCAGCTAAAATAATTTTAAAATATGAATACAAATTTAGTTTTGCAATACTCTTAAATGCAGATACTTAAGAAAAAGAATCGCTCAAGCATGTATAACTTTGAAACTAACTGCTTTTATAAAGACATAGTCCAAGCATTGTTAAGTAAAGATTAAAAAATTGTTAGCCGTGTTACGCATTTTTATCAATTGTATTAATTCTCAACCAATTATTGAATAACATTAAAATATAAATATAGAAAGTTTTGCTTACTTGTTCAAAGCGTGATTTTTTAATTCTATCGTTTCTCGAGGGTTTGTCGTCATAATCTCGGTTTTTGTTATACTGCTGTTTGTCATCACTAGCCCTGTATGACCTTTCATCGTTCTCGCGATATCTATTTTCTTCGTAGCTATGATGCTTATCGTCTTCCTCATATCCACGATGCCTTTTATTCTCTAATGAATCTCGGTGTTGACGCGAACGTCCTTCTTCTCTTCTTCCCTGACTGTGGTAATCGTTTTCGCTTTTACGTTTACGTTCGTTATAATGATGATGCTGATCGGGACCACGCCGACTATCCCAACTGCGGCGAATTCTTGTCACCGACATTATTCTTCATAGGCAAATATACGAAACTTGTGAATCACAAGTAATGCTGCTTATTTTTAATATACTCCATGTATGAATAAGAATCAAGAATACTAAATTTAATCACTCTTTTAACCTCGACGTTTTGTAACTGCACTACTGAAATCACTGAGCAACAGAAAAATAATATAAATGGCGGAAAATTCAAGATTTTTAAATAAAGGCATCAACCATTTTATTTCAGTTTGCTCTTATTTTGCAAATTGCAAATATTTCAGCATATGTAAATGTATAATAGAGTATAGGTGTGTATATCCTATTATGTCATAACAAATTCATATACAATTTAGTTTTTATAAAATTTAGTCATGTATAACTAATTATAACTCTTCAAATTCAGCCACTGTATAGATAAAATTCTAAGAAAAATATTTTACTCAATACTTTTGATAAAGGTTTTGTGTACGTCGAATTTTATTAGTCGCTAGTAATATAACACGAAATCTTTAGATTTATTTTTAATTCGTTCGTTTCACATTTCGTTCTTGTATAACAATTAAATCAAAGAATAAAATTAAACATAGAACTTTTGCAATAATTTACCTATTCAATATTGTATATATTGTATTGATAGAATGGCTACAAATGTACACTTGCGTAGAATTCAATTAATCGGTATTGTCGGTACTTGTCACTAGGCAGTCAATATGACTAAACATCTCAATTGACTTTTAAACTTTCCAACTTTACCCTATTATGCGCGCGTACTTCAAACAAGCAAAAAACATAACCTTTTGAAATATGATGAAATTGAGTAATTTACAACTTATAATTTTTCCATTTTTTCTAACAATGTTCTTTAAAACTTTGTATTAGAGAATATTTTTTATAGAATTCGTAAGTAGCAAATTTTCCCATTCCTTGCAACGCCGCACGTTATACGACTAGAACGAATCAACGTATAGTTCTCGACAAATTTTGTAAAAGAAGTAATAACAATGTATATTTTTTTAGATCGTATATAATACTCTACTAAACAAATATAAAACACCGATACATTCTAATTCTTCTAATTAAAAACTCGTTTATCATCAGCATATAATAAATAAATTTATTTCAATTTATACAAGGAATTTAAATTTATATATTAAGTTAAAACATTTCGTGTTTGTTTATTTAATTTTTAAATAAGTTCACTAGTATAAATAAGTATGATATCAATATAATTCATAAGGTAATTTAATCCAGAGTTTAAAATCAACCTTAAAAATGTCGATCATACCCGAACATTTTACGGACATTTCCGAAAAAGAGCCGCCATCATTTTTCATTGCAGATTAGCTTAGCGCGTATGTACGC
This sequence comes from Wiebesia pumilae, assembly GCA_018907045.1. Lineage (NCBI taxonomy): Eukaryota > Metazoa > Arthropoda > Insecta > Hymenoptera > Agaonidae > Wiebesia > Wiebesia pumilae. Next base: position 2,287,619 of record JACCHZ010000033.1, read on the forward strand.
CGCACCCGCAGTATTCATGACTATATACATGATATTGAAAGCGTATTGATTATTTATACAATAATAAACAAACGCGTCGTATTCGTCATAAGAGTGCAGTAAAGCAAGAATCATAATGGGTGATTTATTTGACATCGCGAATCTAATAACAACTGTTGGGGTGGATGCGGTAAAGATAAAGCCAGAACCTGGACTTCCGCAAAAATCATCGAATGAGATTCTGACTGAACTCTTCAGCACTTTCAATGTTCCCCATGGTGTTGACGATGACGACGACGGCGACGACGACGACGATGACGACGACGACGATGATGACGATGAAGACGAAGAAGAAGACTCAGAATCCGATGAAAGCAATATTGTTAGCAAAAAGAAAAATGAAGGATCAAAGAAGAATCAGTCACCAATATCTGAAATAGTAGATGTTAATATCAAAGTAAGTAAGATAGATGAAAAAGTAGAGGCCGGTTTAGTTACTAAGAAAAAGAAGGTGAAGAAGAAGAGCAAACGCAAAAATGACTGTAAAGAAAGAGAGAAAAAACACAAGCACAAAAAAAAATCCAAGCATAATTCTTCAGAAAGTGCCAGTGATCATGAGAATGGAGGTTAGTTAACTTGCATGTGAGCTCTGATCTGAAATTTTATTTACTCAGAGAATTAAGTACAATACCTTTTATACATAATTATTTTAAGGTTATTATAAATAATAACCTTTTATAAAAATTATTTTAAGAATCATTTTCTTACATATTTAAATAAATAGAACTTCTCTTCAATTTTATGTCTGCTTAGATTTAATATCATATAATAACATTTATTGTTATCTTATAGGTTCAAAAAGAAAAAAAAAGAAAAAAAAATCAAAACATAAACATGATTCAGATCTTGGTAAAACTTCAGATATTGATGAACCAAGTTCAAAAATTAGAAAATTAAATAAGCTTATTATAGTCAAATCCAAAGATGATATCTACATAAATGGTATGATGTTTAAATTTTTCATTTTAAAAATTAAAATAAATTTCAAGCGATCAATATTATTAATCAATATTTTAAAATATGATTATAATTATACTAAATTTTAGTCATTAATTGTATTTTTTATTTTCACTTTAAAAATTTCAACCTTATCTTGATTTTCGTAGAGAAATCAAAATCTGATATAGCAGAAACTATAACAATTAAAAAAGAAAAAAAAGATGAATTTGAAAATCTTAAGAAGAAAGAGCATAATTCAATTTCTCCATCTTTACCTATACCTAAAAGAAAGGATGATGATGCTGATGTACCAGAAGTACCAAAATTAATTGGTTAATATTTTTTATTTTATTTTAATAAATTATATTTACTGACATTTAAACAATTTAAATAACTACAAAGGTTTTATATAAAATAATAAAAACACGCAGCGTTGAAAAAGAGCTTTTCTTTTTAACAAAAAAGACTCGATTAAAAGCTTTTTGAAAATAGTATCTCTCTTATAAACACCATAAATAAGTAAATAAATAAGTTGAAATATCATTTAACATATATAAATCTCATTAAAGCAAAATTTTGTAACAAAAAATAATTAATTTTAAATTCCTTGAATTATTCAATGTAACACTATAAGTTTATAATCCTTAAAATTTATTATATAAGTTTTTTAGTTTATTTATTTTAATTTTTCATTGCTTAGAAATGTATCTAATTTTGTTTTGTCTTTGCAGAAAAGATTAAAAATCCTGTACCATGTAAGATCCTCATTAAAGATTTAAAAAACAGCGAGGTATACAACAATACTGTAAAAGAGGTCGAAAATAAAAAAAAAGAAAAGGCTGAGAGAATGGAAGACGGTGAGATATCGGATAGCGACGATGATGAGGCAACTGAAGCTGATATCAACAGAACGCCGACCCTTAGTCCAACGCCACCCCTCGATCGGCCTTCTGGCCCTGTTTTACGTTCGGATCGAAACAAATACTCAATGAGTCCCTCATCATCTAAACACATTAATAAAAGGAACGATCTTAGGCACGTTCTTAAGGAGAAAGAAAAAAAAAAGCATACAGGGAGCAGCAAATCTAAATCCAAGAGTGATCGAAAAGATAAAGGAAATCATCACAAGAGTAAAGATAGTGGTAATAATAGAAGTCACAGTTGTCATTCGCGGGACAGGAAGACTCGGAGTCGAAGTGGTAATATCTTGAAATATTAACTGTAGTATCACTGCTTTTTATTAAGATAATATATAAATAAGATTTATAAAAGTTCTATGGTAAAATATATTTGATTATGACATGTTGTTCGAAAATAGTACTATTTAAATCATTACACTTCGAAAATAATTTGTATTGAGTGTAAATTAATTTTTTTTAAAGATATTTTCATGAATTATGAAAATATATTTATAAAAATAAATTAAAGTACTGTATAGAAAAAAATATATAAGTGTACAATGCATCAACAATTATCAACAATTTTTCTTAGTTTAAATACTATTTTATACAAATAAAAATAAAAGACAAGTCTACCTTATTTTCAATTATAACAATTTAATTATGTCCAATTCAATTATACAAACTTTTAAATGTTAAAATATGAGGCTTTTGGTAATTGAAAGTTATAAAAAAATATTTCCTAATTCTATTTTCTGTATTAATGTAAGCCTCATGATATCATTGTTTTAACAAAATCAATTCATTGAACAATTGAAGGAAAATATTTTTCTCAAAAAAGTTTTTAAATTATTTATGAAGTTAATTAAATGAAAGTTAATTTTATAAAATCAATCATTATTACTTATATTGAATTAAAACATTAAGCAGTAAACAGTCAAAGATTAAAAATTCAAGTTTTAATAATATCTGTATTGTAAATAAACATATAAAATGTTAATTCAAAAATAAAACTAAATATTAATACCTTTGAATCTCCAATTGTTAATAGGTGATAGAGGTCGACGTGGTAGAGGTAGGAGTAGAGAGAGGCGGGACAGTAGACGAGATGGCGGCAGTGACAAAAATAAGCACTCGAAGGGTAGTAACGACAGATATAAAAGCCGTAGTGAAGATAGAAATAGAAGGAGAGGACGAAGCAGGAGTAAAGAGAGAAAGTAAGTGATTCAATTTTGTTTTATCTATTAGTCAGATTTCAATATTTTTCTTGTAAAATAAAAGAATACAATAATTTGCAAGTCAATTTTTTCAAAAGTTTTCTTACATTAACATACTTATAATTTGTTGATAAATTAATACATCATTCATTACTTTTATTATTTAGTAATGAAGTACGTATGTTTTTATTCATCGAAAAATGTTCATATCGAAAATGATTAATTCCTGTTTAGTTAGTGCTTAAAACTTTTAATAAGAAAATATTGGTTATTTTAAAAATATTGATTTATTTTTAGAGAACGTATAGAAATAGATAAGAAAAAACTATTAGAAATTGCGAGACGAAATGCAATTAATATGATCATGAAGGGTAAATTGCCTTTAGCTCAACAAGATAAAGCTATTGCTGCAATTCAAGCTGGAGGAAAGACTATTGATGAACTTACAGGTACATACAATACTCTTTAGCCAACAAATTATTTGTTTTTAATACACTATAAATTTTAATGAAATCTTATAATTGTTATGTAATTTCAGATTTTTGTAAATCTATATCAAAATCTGAAGCTATGGGAGAATTATCAAGTATTTCATCAGGGGATGAAAGTAGTTCAGAAAAAGGTTTTCATCATCCATTTCTTATTAAAGAGCGACCAAGTTCAATCATTATGAATATTCGAGTTGGTAGATTTAATTATTTAAAAATATATTTTGATAGCATTTACTTTCAACCAAATGTTATAATTCTAGGATGCTAAACAATTACCAACAAAAACACTTTTAGAAAAAACAACAGAAGCTACGAATCAGTTACGTTTGCAATTTCCTGTATCCAGTGGGCAGCAGCACAGAAAAACTGGTGAATAATATTTTTTGTATTTTCATTACTAATTTGATCTTAATGTAAATGCCTTATTGCTGTATATTATTTATCATATTTTACTATATATGTATATATATACATTATTCTTCATGTTTTAATTTTTAATAAATGTTAAGTTATCATTTTTAATAACAATATCAATATTATTGTAAAGTAATAAATTAAAAAGTATTACTTATTATATATAAGATTATATATATTGTGTATTTAGATATTATATAATTACTTATAAGAAAAAAAAATTATGTATTTTAGAGAGCGAATGGATTCCAGTAACACCAAAGCCTAATCGAAACCTGAAACCAGAGCCGAAAAAATTATTTATTCCTGCTAAAGAGGTTTTTCATACTATTCAACAACCCCTCGTAGTTCCGCCACTTCAGTCTATTCAACCTATCCCTCAGGTCATTCCTCCTGTTCAGATTGAAGTTCCAGTTGTACAATCCGTATCAATAGTTCAACCAATGCAACAACAGTCTATTTTTCCTACAGCTTCTAATGAGGTCCATATGCATTTAATTGACTCTAATATTTTGTATTTAAATATTTTTATTTTATTCTTATTTTAATTTTATAGCAAGTTGATATTAGTACAATAGTATCACAAAGGTTAGCTGCTATGCGAAAATTATCGGAAAATCCAAATGATGTTCAAGCACTTAATGAAATGTATCAAGCACAAACTGGAGTGAGTTTTATTCTTTTGTTATAATATGAATGCAGAAAATTAAGAATATTTATATGGTTTTGATTAAAAGTCATAGAATCTCATTCATACATTAAATCAAATTCACTAAGCAAAATATTAAAAAATTATCGTGGACACTATTATTTCTAGATCAATAAAAAAATTAGGTGAAAGTCCAATTTTATTTTTGGTCGGAAGCAATTTATTTGCTGTAATTTATTGTAGAAATTTGATTTATTAAGATAATCAATATTATCTGATGTACTATCTTGAATTGCCTAAACATTTTTTTCATTTTTTATAATTTTTTAACCTTATCTTTTTTATATTAATAGCTTTAAATTTTTCCATTGATAATTTCGCTTTTCAATTTACATATTATGTGTAGAAATTATCTCATACTTTTTTTCAAATATTTGGTGAATAGTTGAATACATTTTTTGATTTATCATAAAAAGTATTGTAAAAATTATTTGCTTATACGAGTAAATATTACAATTATAAAATATTGAAAAACTGTTAATCATATGTTAAAATTGTTATATATTCATTTTAGAATCAAGAAAGAAATATTCTGTGCCCTAAAATATATTTGTAATTTATGCTTTGAGGAATCTTTCATTGTTTTTGAGTACAGATACTTTTAAAAAATTAAAACTAATTTTCTAGTTAACTCTTATTTTTTATAAGCATAAAATTGATTTAAGTTAGAAATTTTTTTTAGATGAAATCATGGATAGAAAGTAAGCAAGTCCCGGGTCAGTTTACTGGTAGCACTGGAGCTAAGGTGCTTTCACCAGCTGAACTAAATTCGGGACAACAAGCTTGGGCTCGAAAGGTAATGAAATTAAAATAGAACTCATTTCTTTATGCACATTTCCTCTCAATTTCCACCTTAATGTTTGTAAATTTTTAATAATTATTAAGAATTTAGAAACTTCTAGTCCTCTGGAAAAAGTAAATAATATAAAAATTATTTTGAAAATCGCGTTTGATTGTACACGTTTGACTCTTTGTCTGTAACAAGTTTTCAGGTATAGTCTTGTTGAATATCAAATTGCAACCCATCTGCGATTTTGGTATTACAAAGACTGTGTTGTAGGCACAGACCATTTCTTGCAAAGAGGTGGATTCTGTGCCTGCACGGACACGAAAAAATCATTGTTAAAGAACAAAAAATATACCTGAACAATGGTTTTTTTGTGAGGTTACTGCTGAATTCAGTATCAGCCTATTTTCAATATAATTTTCTTTTTTATTTTTAATAGAGAACAATTATTGATGTCTCTATAAATGTTACTTATAAATTGAATATTTTACAAAAAAGTATTTCTTAAATTATAAAGAATTTATGTGGTATTTACAAATATTTTTATAAAAAATTTAAAGTAATATTTTAATGTAGATACCTCACTGAAATATTTGTAACAAAAGCAGTATTTTTATCATCTGGCTGGTTCAGGAATTTAGTAGAAATCTGCATCCACCTGAGGGTTTGTTACAGGCACTTATCTATATTGGAAAAGGACCATCGACTGCAGCCTGAAGTTTCTGAATTTACTGCTCATTTGGTAAGTATTTCGAAGTAGAAAGTAATTGAAGTCGAGTGTTAATATTATATCTGTCTGAATACTTCGTTTTTTATTTTTGAAATAAATATATATAATTTATGATAATAATAATATAACAAAGGTACAGCATTTCTTTTTATTTATTATCTATTTTATGCTATAAACAATAAATTTTAGCTCATGATTATTTTTTTATTAAGAATCTGTTTTATTTTATTGTTCTTTATAAAATTAGATTTCTCTTTGTATTACAATTTTAAAATATAAATAATTACTCATTAAAAAATTATTTTAAAAACAAGTCTTGTTGATAAAGAATTAAATCCAAAATATTTGCTTTTGGACTTGGTATTTATCATATTAAAACCATTTACTCTTTCCATAATAAAAAACCAAAAATCTGTCAATATGTATTTTAATATAAAAAAACAATTTTTCAAAGAACAAATAATCAATTTCATATTTTTTTCTTTTTAAACAAATTTAAATATATAGGATCAGCTATTAACAGCACAACCTGTCTCAGGGGGTATGGGAATGGCATTACTGCAAAAAATGGGTTGGAAGCCAGGGGAGGGTTTAGGAAAAAACAAAGAGGGCACGTTAGAGCCTTTACAGTTAGAAGTAAAATTGGACAAAAGAGGTTTAGTTTCTGATCAAGATGTTGGCGTATCAAGACTTGGAAAAATACCTAAAGTTCCTGTACCTGTAACCAAAAGCCTGGAAGGTAAATTTGGATCATATATTTTAAATAAAAAATTTTTCCTTATTATACTGAAGATTTTTATATAATACAAAATAAATAAAGAAAATCTGAGCATAAACAAAAATCTTTAATTAAATGGAACTGCTCATTATTTAAATATTTAATTTAAATCTATCAAATTTAAATTCTTAATTAAAAGTGATAATTGATAAACACAAAAAGATTTTTTATTTTTTTATAATTACATTCAATTAATTGTACAAAATCATGATAAAATAAAAAATAATTAAATCTAAATAATTTTGTAGGTAAGCATCCAGTTTCTCTTTTGGGAGAATATTGTTCTAAATATAAATATGGAGCACCTGTATATGAATTATGTTTTGAATGTGGCCCAGATCACAAAAAAAATTTTCTTTTTAAAGTAAATATATTTCTCATCAATACCATACTAAGAAATATCAAATATTTAATGTTTCTTTTATATTTTTTCAGGTAAAAGTAAATGGTATTGAATATAAACCAGCTGTTGCAAGCCCAAATAAAAAGCTAGCTAAGGCAGAAGCTGCACAAGTCTGTTTACAAACTATAGGGCTTTTGCCATCATAATTTATTTAATAAGCTCTTCTGAATGAAAAAAAATTTAACAGTCATATATTTAAACTATAAAAAGTTGCAATATAAAATATCTAGGCGATTTTGTATATTTTAGTAATTTGTATTAGTGCATGGGACTCTCAAATAATTGTATTTAATTTTTACTGTGTACATAGTGTAAATATGTAATTAAATATCATGTTATATGAATTTTTATTTATGTGAACAATTAAATATTCTGCACCGTAAGTGTTAACATAAAATACTGTTCATTTGTGATATTTGTATATGAGTCCTTAGTTTGTACATACGTATATAGTGATATTGAAAAATTAATTTACATTTTGTAACTAAATAAAATAAGTGTTTTTATTTTTAAATCAACTATTTTACAATTTTTTATGATAAAATGTCAAAAAATTTGCATAAGATTTTATTTAAAAAATAAAATTTAAATGCTTTAAAGGGACGATTGTGTAACAAATAATTTATAAGTAATACAAACATAAAAGAATTATGAATTGTAGATGATATCATTCGAAGATCAAATGTCTCAACAAAATTAGTGAAAAAATATAATTAACAAAAGATATTGCTAATTGTCTTAACACAATCAAAAAAATTTTTAAAGAAGTTAGTATGTTACATGGTTTATAAAAATCGTTTATTGTTTGGATAAATTATTTAAATGTGAGATGAGTGGCTGTGAATTTGTTTTAAAATTATTGAACTTTCATTTTCAAGTACTGAAGAAATAATAAAAGATATACAGAACAACATTAATTTAATGTATTGTAAATAAATGTAGCAGAAGTATTCTGATAATAAATACAGAGAAAGGTATAAATTCGATTAAATATACGATTATAATACCACAATTTTGTACCATAATAAGTGGTGATTAATCAAAATGTATCGTTTGCATGAAACAGTTTATAAAAAATAATTAGATTTATAAAACGACAAATCAAATTGTACTCCAGTATATTCAAAATACATTTCTTTAAAGGACTTCTTTTTGCAAATAATGGAAATTTATTCTTTTGAGAATATAAAGAATTTAAAAGATAATTGAAAATTATACCATAACATCGCATGTTAAAAATGTTTCAGAAAAAAAATGTTTTTATTTTCTCTGTTTAATGATTTAATGTAAACATAAAATCATATTCGATCAAATATATAAAAATTATACTAACTTTTTGATCATATCCATGCTTATATGCAATTATACAATTACGATTCTATGTTTTCTAAATGATATCTGTACATTAACGTAAATATAAAATTTATAATATTTAATATACAAAATGAAGCAGGATTTGATAATTTTTATTATATTTATTTATTGTTCACTTAACATGATCTTATTAAAAAAATATTGAATCTAAATTATAAAAATATAAATCAAAAGTATACGATCTTAAATAAGATAAATAAAAGAAAATAAATTATATATATATATATATATATATATATATATATATCATAGTTTTATTTAAAAGACCTCAAAAACTATACCATTAGAAAAACCATATTTATCCAAAAAATAATGATTGAATGCACAAATAATTAAACATTTGTTAAACGTAAATAAAATGGGAATATACATTAACTTATGTTACATTTTTATTTAACGTAACCTTTTTATTAATAAGTAGTATTTACTTTTTTGGAAAACGTCGTTTGTATAGTTGCAATAAAAATTATAACAAAAATCAGTTATTATCGAAGTTGAACAATAAAATAAATTAATGAATAATATTTAAAATGTAAAACATTTAAATTACATAATTACAAAATTATTAAAAACAATAAAAAAGTATAAAAGTTCTGGTTCGTATCAAATTATTGAATGCTATTTATAATAAAATTATTCTTATTTAAAATGAAAAAGAAATATTTTGACATTTTTATGAATATTACAGTGATTACAGTTTATATCTCGCTTCAATCCGTATTCTTTTTAAAATCTGCGCGCATGCAGTAGTGAATTAGGACGAAGCTACTATGCGCATACTCAAGAAGAAAGCATAGTTTATTAGGTACTATATACCTTACTCAGTTTACAGTGTTTATGCTAGTTTAAATTAATTAAAAAATGAAATTAACGGAAAATATTCAAAATATTCGAGATCTGCTTATGATAATTAAAATATTCGTCTATTGAATGAATAGTGCATCGCAAAGATAAGAGAAAACATGACATCGTGCAATAAAGAGTCTTTGTTTCTATCAACAGAAAAGCAAAGAAAAGATAAATTATTCTTACCTTTGAAATCGGAAGATATATTAATAAATAAAAATTCAATATGTACAAAAATTAACGAAGAAAATTACATTAAATCCGTACACACCATAGAACAAACTAATTTAAATAATTTAGATTTTGATATTAATTATGCACAATGTAGCAAAGAAATAGACAATGTTAAAGAGAAGGAAACAAAATATTTACAAGATTCATGGTTCAATCAATCCTTGAATAAATCTAAATTTTTTATAGATAATGAAGTGCAATATGTAATTAATAATAGCGTAAATGATGGTAGTGTCCATCTAGAAACTACAACGACAAATAAAAATCATTTTGAAGAATTTCATAGTATTATAAGCAAAGAACTAAATGATTCTGTAAATTTATTAAAAGAAAAGCTTTTCACATTACCCAGAGATAAAATAATTCTAATTAAAGGAAGAAATTTAGGTATTACAAACACTTATATTGCACCACATCAAATTTCTTTTTATGGTTTACCTTACAAAGTAAAAGAACTTATACAAAAAGTAAAAGGCATAGATAAACTTTACGGTAAATTGTTAATTTAAACTTAAATATAAAATTATTTTATATTTATAAAAAATTAATTTATATTCATACAATATTGAAACAAAATATGAAACTGATTCATTCATTCTTTATAGACTGGCAAGATGAATGTCTCCGTATGAATGCTATAAACTGTAAAAAAAATTTTATATATGCTTTGCCAACTAGTGGAGGTAAAACTTTGGTTGCAGAAATTTTAATGCTTAGAGAAATTATTTGCAATAAAAAAAATGCAATATTTATTCTTCCATTTGTTGCTTTAGTGCAAGAAAAGGTAGTTTTATACATGCTATATCAATGACTTTTTATACATTTAAGTATTCAGAATTATCCTTTCTTTTATTTAAGATTCAATCAATGATACCCTTTGCTTTGGATTTAAATTTTTTAATTGAAGAATATGCAGCTGAAAAGGGTCATTATCCTCCAAGAAAACGTAAAAAAAAAAATAGTATTTATATATGTACCATTGAAAAAGCACAAACTATAATCAATTGTCTCATAGAATTAAATCGTCTTAGTGAAGTATATAAAATAATTTATTTCTTAATTTATATTTGATATATGTAAGTAGATAATTTACTTTGTGTACAGATAGGAATTATTGTTGTGGATGAATTACATTTACTAGGAGAAACTGGAGGCAGAGGAGCTACTTTAGAGTGCTTATTAACAAAAGTAATGCACGTTAATTGTATGTATATTATAACATAGTTCATTTAATTTTTAAAACAATTAATAAACTATATATGCATATTATATAGAGTATGTTCGTCTTACAACATTTGCTCATAAGCAAATTAAAATAAAAAATATGAGATACAGTGATTGTGAAATAGGCATATATCGGTATAATATTTATATTTAAATAGTTTAATAATGTAAATGAAATAAATTATTTATTAATTTAACATATTAAAGACAGTTGATGCATAATTAATTTAGCTAATCTTTATATTTTTTAAAAAATAATAAAAAGTACTATTTATCTTCAAAATACTAGTTATATAGTCCTTTTTCAATCAGAGAACTACAATTTTAAACATTAGATTTAATATAATAAGTAGATTCGTTTTTTAAACTGTTTTTCTTCGAGTTTAGATTACAGTTAGTAACTGATGCTTTTTTCTTAATGCCTTGAAGATTGCTTATTATTAACAATTGTATGATAAAATGTTTTCAAATATTTATGTTTACAATAATTTATTGTATTATTTTTCTAGGTAATATTCAGATTATCGGAATGAGTGCAACAATAGGTAACTTAAAAGAAATAGCTACTTTTTTAAATGCAGAAATGTATGTACAAAATTTTAGACCAGTTGCCATTAAAGAATACGTTAAATGTGAAAATGAAATTTGGCTTATTGATTCTAAACAAGAAGAAATATTTACTGATAAAAAGGAAATAAATTATCAAGTCAGTTTTTTACTTATATATTATTTACAATTTTAGTAATATGTATTTAGATAAATAAACTTTTTTCAGTATACTGAAAAAGCTCTTCAACTCGATCCAGATTGTTTAGGTGGTTTAGTCATGGATGTAGCACCAAATGATTCTTGTCTTATATTTTGCTCAACTAAAAAAAATTGTGAAAATGTGGCTATTCTTTTAACTAACGTATTATTTAGGTATAATATATATCAATTATTTTTAATACTTTTATGTAAATTATATCTGATTAGTTTAATTATTTAGATCATTAGAAATTCATAAAGCAGAGGAAAAACTTGTGTTAATGAATGCTCTCAAAACTGAAAGTGGTAAAATCTGTCCAATATTAAAAAAGACTATTAAGTTTGGCGTGGCTTATCATCATTCAGGATTAACAGCTGAAGAAAGACGATTACTAGAAGAAGCTTTCAAATCAAGTACATTATGTGTGATATGCTGTACATCAACTTTAGCTGCTGGTGTAAATCTTCCAGCAAGAAGAGTACGTATTCTTATTTTACTTTTAAAATACTTTTACTATATGATACTTTGACATTTTTTATTAATTTAAGTAAAATTGTAAAATTTATTTGATTTACCTAAATTATTTTACAATTGTCTTTATTATTTATTATTGTTACTTATTTATATTTTATAAATTAATAAAATTAATTAATTCTCAATCTTTGAAAATTAACTATTTACAATATAAACATTTATTAAAAACTCGATATCAGGTAATTTTGCGATCGCCATATGTTGGCACTCAATTTTTAAATGTAAGTCGATACAAACAAATGATTGGCAGAGCAGGCAGAGCTGGTATGGGAGAAATTGGAGAAAGCATATTAATCTTTACAAAAAACGATGCCTTAAAGGTAAATAATTGATTGTCAGATATGATTTTAATAAATAAAGATTGACTTATTTATTTTACTATTTAGGTACGTGAACTTTTAAGTTCTAAAATAGATGATTCCATTAGTTCACTTCACATAGAAAAAGATCGCGGTATCAATAACATAATAATAAGTTCGGTCTTATTATCTTTTGCTAAAACAAGATCCGATTTACATTACATTTTATCGAAAACGCTCTTAAAGGTACAAGAACATCGACTTAACATCAATGTTAAAGAAGTTACTGATCAAGCTCTAGTCACACTTTTAAAAAGTGGCATAATAAGAGAAAAGCAGGACTCATTTCAAATATCTAATAAAAAACTTGATACTAGTGTTATTTTTCCAACGCAAATGAACCCTTCAACTGATAATGAATTTTATATAAGTCATGAAAAAAAAAAGAAGAAATACGTTATTTTAGTAAATAGTACAGAATTAGAACTTTGCCCTCTTGGACGAGCTGCAATGAAGGGTAATAAATTTATATTCATATTAAATGAATTAAATAATCTGTGCCAAATATTAAATCTTAAGTAATTTAAAAATTTTGAATCGTAATATAAAATATATAGTAAGAAAGTGTGCACAAATGAAATTACATATTTATAGATAATGGAAATAAAATTTATATTTAAGACACTTAAATGAAAAAAATAAAAACTAATAAATTACTAAAATTTTAAATAATAGTTTAAATGAATTTTTAATTTTATAATTCAAATTAAGGTACATTTCATATGTCTATCAAATTGTTTTCAACTTTTTAGTTCACTATTGATAATTTTTCAAAGTTTTATAGTTTTTCTTATATTTTCAAATTAATAAAAAAGAAATATATATCAATATAATAATTTACATAAGCATAATTAATTTTTACACGAGTTTTAAACGTTAAAATTTTGTATTATTTGTTCATTTTAAATTGTTGTTTTATAAGAAGAAAATGATAAAAAACTATTTATTAAAATTCTCTTTATATTAGGATCAATTGACTTACATTCTGCATATAACCTATACAAAGACTTAAAAAAAGCTCAAACAAATTTAGTACTTGTTGATCATCTTCATCTTTTGTACCTGATAACTCCTTATGATATTGCTAGTCAAATAAAGCCTATAGGTACAGTTTATTATGATATTGTAAGTTTAGTTTATATTTACAGTTGTGAAAATATTATTATTAAAATTATTATAAAAGTAACTTATTGTTAGATTATGTCTTTACCACCTCATCAAATGGAAGTAGCAAGATTACTTGGAATTAATGAAGCAGTTGTTGATAAATTACGTGCAGGAATCACACCAAAAGTATTTATTTGAAATTTTTGTAATTACATAATTATATTTTTGATTCCTATAGGTATACTTTTAATAAAACTAACAATATTTGTTAAGTATGTAGATACAAAAGTCATCCAAAGATTTTATGTGACATTGATGTTACATGAATTGTGGAATCATCAACCTATTTTGAACATAGCTGATAAATATCAAGTCAATCGAGGCACTATTCAAAATTTATTAAGTTTAGCTTCTTCATTTTCTTCTTCAGTAATTCGATTTTGTCAAGAATTAAATGAATTTTGGGCTTTCAGTGATTTATTAACAACTTTTAGTCAAAAATTGACTTATTGTTGTGCTTCTGAGTTAGAACCATTAATGGAATTACCTTATGTTAAATTAGTAAGCATTTATTATTTTATATTCTTCCTATTCATATTTTATGTTAATTAATATTTTTGTTATTATTAATAAATAATAATTAACGATTTTGACAGATTTAAATTTTTAATAGAATGTAAATCAATTTCTTTACATGCTTATAAGGCTTATTTTTTAAGGGTAGAGCTAAACAATTGTACAAAGCAGGATATAAGACACTACAGTTGATTGCAAAAGCCAAACCGGAAGAAATGATAGAAAAAATTGAACACTTGCCAAGAAAAATCGTTTTAAAAATTATATCTGCTGCTAAAGTATGTAAATTATTAAAACATTTAATCATAAATATTATTAAAAATAATACTAATTATACATGTAATTCTTTCAGCTATTACTATTGGCAAAAATAGAAAATTTAAGAGATGAAGTAGAAGAGGTGTTAGATGGTTTAACAATTTAAAATTATATTAAATATAATTTAGACAAGTGACATAATGCATATTATGATAATGAAATTATAAAATATATGTGTATATATATATATTTTTTATAGTTTAAAATAATATTCCTATTATGAAATAAATAGATTTTTTAATATTAATTTTGTGAAATACTAAAATTACATAAAATTAAAAAAATATATTTATTTGAATTTAAGTTAATTTATTTTAAAAAAAATTTTGTGCATTTCAGATCAATACATTTAGAGAAATATGATGTATTGCTCAAGCTGGCACATACACAAAATTGTCTTACAATAATTTCAAGGTTTCTACATACTAGATTCTTTGAAATTTCAAAAGTATGATACAGAATATAATTCAGTTTATGACATGAACAATTGTTCTATTTACATTTGATATAATTGTTAAGAATCACATTTATTTAATAAAAAAAATTAAACAACATATGTATAATGTATTATTAAATATTACTCATTCTAGAAATATAATTCTATCTTTTTTTATATAAACAAGATTTCAGAGTTAGTTCAGGAAGCTTATTTACATCTTTCTTTAAAATATCTTTTATCTTTTTAAAATCCAAAAAATAAAATAAATTATTAGATAGATCTTTCCATGTATTAACAAATCCATAATGTAACATTAATTTAATGAAGTCTTCGATTTTATCAAATCTACTTTCAATTTCTGCTATTTTAAGTATACCACTGAAATAAAAAATTTTGTATAAAGAAATAATTATTTTTTAATCTAATATATAATACATGTACAAAAAATATAATAATAATTTTAAACTTACTTCTTATCAAGTACTCTATTTGCTTCCAATAAATAATCTCCAAGATTTGAACCCATAAGAGAAAGACAAAATACAACAACATTAATACGTCCTGTAAGAAGAGGAGTATGAGCCATATCACATGCTTTTACTTTATCATTCATAGCAACTAAATCAATAGAATGGACTGTATGAGCAACAGAATTTGCAAGTTCCGCCTCACCACAGCCAAAATCTGCTATAACGTAATTCTCAGGCCTGTTAAAAAAAATAGTGTTATATTAATTTTTTATATTGATATGATTTTATGTAAAAAGTTTAATATGAAGTGTATATATAATTTATATCATTAACATAATTATATTATTTATAAGATATTCTTTGTAAAGGTTATTCTATTAATTTGTATTTTATAACATACATTTTCATGTCTGTTTCACTGAATATTTCAATTAAAAAAGTATATATTTTCTTAATAATTTTAATGATTAAAAATTGTATTTAATTTAGAATATAATTTAAATATAATTAATTTATAAAATAAATACAAAATTAATATACATTTTACGTATAGATTCAATTATGATATTTAATGGATTCATTGGCCATTTTGCCACTTGTTGTTTATATCCCTCATGATAAGCATAAAAGGCATGTAGATCATTTTGGAAATAGATTTTACTTTGTGAACTCTTATTATTGTACATCTGTTCATTCAAAAATCTGAATCGAGAAGCCTTTAATTGAGCCAACATTCGCTCTCTTAATGAAAGAGGAGCTTTACGATGTTCCTTGTTCTTTAAACATACTTGACTTTCATCTGCATTAAGCATAGCTTTAATTTTATTTATATTCAATCTCTTTACTAAACCATTTTTCTTCAAAGTTTCAGAGCTTTTATTTTTAATTCTTTGCTTATTTTTAGACTTGAACATAACGTTAACAATTTTATTTTGTTTATTTTTAGACTTAGACACATTATCTTTAATATTTAGTTTAGTTTTAGACTTGGATAAGACATTATCTTTGATAATTGGCTTATTTTTCATCTTGGATAACCCAGTAAAATGTTTAATTTTCTTTTTCTCCTGTTTATTTACTCTTTTTACAGTTTGTTTTCGTTTGGAACTATATTTTACATCACTTTTAACTTTTTTCTTTTTTGACATGGTTTTTATTTTTTAAAACTCAAGATAAATTTATAAAACTGTTATTTACTTTAAAAACCCATGCACGATTCGAATTATGAACTGTGGATACGGTATTTATTATCATGTTTACGCATGCGTTTAAAGAAACTAACAGAACTAACCTTACTCGTATTTAGATGCAATGCACGCGGGAAAACGAAGGCCGCTATAGAAGTTAGCCAAGAAAACACGTTTTATTGGTTCTTTGAAGTCGCTTAGGATTTTTAATTTAATAAAAAAGACGTAATTGATATAAATTGAATACTTTTATTTTGTAATAAATTACAGTATCTTTTTATTTGATAAAAATGGCTGTACAACCAAACAAACAATTTGATATGGGTATGGATTTGTATAAGCTTATAGAAAATAGTTTATTGAGAAAATAATTCGTTTTTCGATTTTTTTCAGATTCATCAACTCAGCAGGGGTTTGTCAGGTTTTTTAAAAGCTTACCAGAGGTATGAAATATGTAAATTTATAAATTTTTTAATTTTAATATACTCTAAATAAAGTTATACAATTTAATATTTAAATTTATATTTATATGTACATGAAATATATCAACATGGAACATTGTATATTGAATACATTTGAACATATGAAGTATTTGAATGAAGAAATTTTAATGAGCGCTGAAATTAAATTAAGATTTTGGATATTCAAAATTATAATAAATATAAATAACATTCAATTATTACATATGTGTTAAAATTAATAGAGTCACCAGTCAAGCTAATAAACCATTAAATTATAAGTTCATTTGCTTGTAAGACTGGGTGCTCTAATCTCAACCAAAGATAGTCCTTACTTTCTCTTTGACCTTGTCGACAGAGTCTGATAACTTATGACCTACTCTCTTCCAAAATGTATGTGGTGTAGTATTTGTTTCTGTTTCTGATTCTGTGTTTATATTTTTTGTCTTGTCTAATGATGCTTTTCCTTCTGACAAATTATCTTTTGATATTTGACTAATTTGTTCGAATGAGGAGGTATTTTGTTGTTGTTGGTCAAATGAAACGTCCTGAGTTTGTTGATTAAAATTTTTTTGTTCAAATTGCCTATAATTGGTATTATCATTAGTATATTCTCGTTGCTGTTCATTTTCAAAATTATTTTCTTGATTTCTATTAAATTGGTATAATTTTTGCTCTTCATTGAATTTAGTAGGGTTTGATTGATGATCAACTTGATCATAATTTCTTGATTTCTGAAAATTATACAATTGACCTTTTTCATATAGATTAATTTGCTGATGTTGCTGTCTAAAATCATAATTTAAAGATGACTTTTGGTAGTCATTATCATTTTGTTTATCATCTGATACTGATTGTGGGGTTGATTCATCCAAATTGGTGTGCTTAAGATTTTGTCCAATATGAACATTTTCATGCTCAGTTTGTTTTTGATTATTTTGTGGTTGTTTTGGTATAGTATGAATTTGGTTTACTTGCCATGGCTTTATATATCTGGAAGTTGGTTTTGTTAATGGCTTAACTGTTGGAAGTGCAACTGTTATTAACTCTTGCTTTTCTGTGCTCTTAAAGATATTTTCATTGTTTATATTTTTTAATCGCTCATTATGCTGATAAGAATCTACTATCTGAAGATTGTAAGAAGGTTGCTGTTGTTGAGATAAAATATTACTTTGTTGTCCTATTGGATGTTTACTTTGATGAGCAAATTCAAATTCTTGTGTATCAGCTACTTGACTTTCAAGGTTTAGCTGTGGTTGACTAATTGTTTGTTGTGTTTCTTGTGAAAACCCACCACTACCAAATTTTTCAGATTTCTCTACTACTTTATTAAGAGAATAAGAACTTCCATCGCCTACTTCTTGGTTGATTTCCAAATTTTTAGATGCTAGAGGTTGTACTTGTTCCAGTTCACTATTTAACTTTAATTTTCCATTTTGACTAGGATAATCGTTAAACCCACTCTTTTCTAAAGTGAAATGTTCCAAGTTTTGTGCAGATTTTGGTTCTTGGATTTTATTAGTTGATTGAATCAAACGTTGATTTCCCGTTATTTGAGGTTTTCTACTATGTTGCTGATAATCATCAAAAGTACTGTCTTCTAAAGTAAATTTTTCAGTTTCCTGATTAGATTCTAATTTTATTAATGGATTAATTTGTAAATTTAGATTTTTTTTTTCAGGTTTAAATTTTTCTAAAATTGTTATTGGTTGCACACGCGGTGGTTCTGTAGTTGCATTAAGAATTTCCTGTTGAAACGAAAGCTTATCATTAAAATTATTTTGTTGTTCTTTATCATTTTCTGTTCCTGAATTTCTAGCTTTTAGCAATTGAATTTGCTTACGTACATTATGTGTAAAATTGAGATTTTTATTTTGAGACTTTTCCAAAGATTCTAGTTCTTTAGTCAGTTCCAAATTAATATTCTGCTCAAATAAATTTTGTTTTTTTTGTTCTAATTCTGAATATTCAGAAATTAATGGAGAATGTACTTGATTACTCTGAGTTTGATGTAAATAAAAATCATCAACGTCACCTGCTTGTCGTGACAAATCTACAATTTGACGGCCCTGTTGTAAATTTTGAATTTCAGGTTTAGTTGGTCTTTGAATTTGTAAATTAAAAATTTTATTTCTCATGGGTTTCGATTCGTCTAGCAATCTGACTCGTTCGTTATGTTGAGATAAATCAGAAAACATTTGTTGATGTTGCTGAGAGTCTTGTGCCTGCTGAGTTAAATCCGAAAAAGAATCGTATTCTTCTTCTAGAACAAAGTAAAAATATTGTGATTGTAAAAATCAATGTCTGTTATAAATATACAAAGTTTTTAATTTCTGAATGTATTTTAAAGGATATGTGTATCTTTATTATGCCTATTACAATTAAATGTTCAAGTGAAAGTTTATAAATTATAACTAAATTAAATCGTAATTACGTTTATATCTTTTTTAAAATATTTTAATTTTTAAGGTAAAAATAAACGAGTAAAATAGTTCTTGGCAGTAAAATCCAAATATCTGATACTAACAGAAATTGTTTATGTTTACATAAAAAATAAATATACTGTTTTAATTAGTTCGATTTTCGATTGTTACGATAATGTAAAATTTACATTATCACTATTTTATAAAGCAAATGAATAAGTAAATTATTTATTAATAACATAATTAATTACGTACTTTAAAATGTTTTTAAAAGTCAATTATCAAATGGCCGAGAATAAAATCTAATTCGATAAAATTAAAAAACGAAAATGAGTCACTAATTTTCATTGACGTTGTCAGATTTTGTTTTATCAATATAAACCGAATAATTATTTTCCCAACTTTACCTACATTATTCGATAATTAAAAAACAACAAAATGAATGAAAAAATACGTTCTAATATATAGTTTATTTAAATTATATCATGATAATACAGTGGTTAATAATGTGCTTGCACACACATATATATATATATATATATATTAGTATATACAATAAAAAGTATGGAATTATCTATTTTTTATAAATTCTAGTATTAATTTAGATTTTTGCATTAGATTATATTATAAATTAAAAGAAAATGATACTACATTAATTTTTACATTTTTATCTTCTTAGAGGTAAAAACAAAGATTTACCTAATATTCTTAAATTTTTTTATTTTACGTAACATTTATTATTCCTTAAAATTTAAAACTAATTTTAAAAAGTTATAAAGTAGCAAAATGTGCTTGATCAACTAACTTTTCATATTAGTATTTATAAAATTTAAAGCATTAATGTTAAAAATGCATTTTACAATATCAGATAATAATAAAAAAAACTTGTCTTTATTTCTAATAAGTGATAAATTATTATGATTTGTGTGTACACGTGAGTGTTTAATTAAAGTAAATATTAACAAAAATTACTTTGTATTAACTATTACTTGAATTAGAAGGTTTACGATCAAAACCACCACCTGAAATATATTTTGAAAAAAGCATTTGTTGATAAATGGTATAACAAATAAATGAAAGCGATATGTACAATGGTAACGTAATGTGTTTATTTATACTTTATATAAAAATTACAAATACGAATTCATCTAGATTAAATGAAGGATAATATTAATGAATTTTTCGTAATGACAAAGTCTCGTAATCATCGTTTACATGTATAAATCATCAGTACTTATAAACGTAGAAATCAGTTTTCAAATAAAATAGGTATATGCTAGTCTTCTAAATAGTGAACCGTCAGTGTTATACACAAAATTTATTCTACATGAAAAATCGAAAGGCTAAGAGGGAAGAGGAGGAGAATACTTTGGCATATAACTCAAGCATTATACAATCAACTTATACTTCATGAGTTAAGAGACAATTTACAAATATTATCTTAACCAATCTATCCTTGACATAAGATCTTCAAGAGCGCATCCTCGTTATTGCGAACTTGTCAGCTTTCGACGCACTAGCTTTCAAATTCTATTTTATGAAAGATTTTCTTTTTAAAAATAAATCACACGCTTTTGTAATGAGAGATTACGGGATAATTTACCAAAAAATATTGATTGTAGTAGAAAAATTGAGATTACAAAATATTGAATATTAACATCATTAAAATTTTTTAACATAAATTTTTAACTTTTTAACGACATTACTGTAACGTGTAAAATATTTAACGAAAATAATTGATGAAAAGGTTAAGATTATGCTACCAATTACCAAATTCAAACTGATATGAATGAGTACGCATCAAATTAATCAAGAGACATTAATAATTAAGAAATAAAACATCCTAATCGAAAAGCCCGAAAATTCTCAGTGACAGTACTGTGCGTGATCGTTGACTTGGTTGCTCTCTCTTATTTACCTCCGACGTATCTACGGTGTCTTCTGGGTTGCTCAACGCAGGGTTGCCCGGCATTCATCTCCACACACTCGACCTGGCGAGCGCCTGAGCTATTCTGACCGAGATCGATCAGGCCTGTTCTGTACTGTCCATCAGCACCCTGGGCTCCATACGATCTCGATGAGCTGTAACCAGATCCGGAAGTGTAACTCTGCGACGTAGCTGGTCTTCTACCAACTTCGACATCCATGGACTTGGAGTGTTCGTATTCGACGTTCGTAATGGCAGGCGCGCGCACCGTACCATAATGTCCTGAAGTACCGTATGATGATTCGGACGAGTAGCCGGCCGAAAAGGCCGAGCCGCTTTGTCCTGAATAATTGGCCACCTGGCTTTGGAACGAGCGGAATAACTCTTCGAAGCGATGTCCTAAATCCTCGGCACTTGTCTGGATGTTGTGATTTTGATATCTGCTGCTGGTCTCGCATAAATTATTGATGCGCTCGCGCAGTTGCTCGGCTTGTCTTTCGGCCTCCCCTACAATCGTCACACTATTCGCGGATGTCAAGCGCATCTTGTACATGTTGAAGTTATTCACCTCGGTTTGCAGTCTGTTCAAGTCCTGCTGAAGTCGGCTCATCACCGCCGTGAGATCAACGTGAGGCTGTATCACCGGTTGTGGCTTACTATGGCTACCATATTTGTAAGACTCAGTATAGCCAGAGGTACTGCCTTGTGCTGGGGCTCCATAAGATCCCGTTATGCTGTGTTCGTATGTTGAACTTCCTAGAATTTTGATTTTACTCTGTTGCTGTTGTAATAAGGCGAGTCGGGCACGCTCGTCCTGCTCCTGCCGTATACGTTTATTCTCTTCTTCCTGCTGATGCTGCAGCCGCATTCTCTCTTCCTCCTGCTGTTGTAGCCGAATCCTCTCTTCCTCCTGCTGCTGTAACCGAATCCTCTCTTCCTCCTGCTGCTGTAATCGAATCCTCTCTTCCTCCTGCTGCTGCAGCCGAATCCTCTCTTCCTCCTGCTGCTGTAACCGAATCCTCTCTTCCTCCTGCTGCTGCAGCCGAGTCCTTTCTTCCTCCTGATGTTGCAGTCGTAGCAGCTCTTCCTGTCGAAGTTTCTCCAGCTTTAATTGAAGTTCTCTGTCTTTGCGTCTTGCCTCCTCCTCTTGGTTCCTCTGTTCGATCTCTTGGATACGGGTATGAATCTGTGAGACGTAAGTCTCGAACTGCTTTTTGAGGTGGTCAATGCGCTTGCGTTCGGATTCATTCTGTACCGATTCGTAATTTAGGTCGGCGAGCTTCGCGTTGATAACGTCAACTTGGGCATTCAGATCCTGTTGGAATTGCGCGTTGGTATCAGGTCTGTTAAAGGTGGAATAAAAGCTGCTGATTAGGTTTTGAACTTTCGAAAGCTGTTCATCGTACTGTGCCGGGAGCATGGTTGGATAACGATAGTTAGATCCATGAGTTGTACTACTGCTGCTACCACCTGAGTTCTGGTAAATAATGGACTCCATCTCGTGTTGTTTTTGTTCAACATCGCGTTGGAATTGACTCATCATTAATTGCATCTGTTGGTACATGGAGCTGCCAACGTCCACTTGATTGCATACGTTGCTCAACTGATTATTGATCATGCTGGCTTTGCTTTTGAAGTCCTGTAGAAGATTGGCATTCACGTTGGAGCCAATACCCAAATGAAAGTTGCCCATAAAGTTATTGATGCGGTTACGCATATTTTGTAACTCGCGGCCAAATTGCTCCGTGCTGAGGACTTGTGAGTTAGATAATGGAGCATGAGATTCATGGCTACCATAGCTGTAACTATGTTGGGCGAATTTGGAGTAGCCATTGTTACTGACTGTCTGACCAGCGCGATAGCTCATTTGACCCTTACCGTCGTCCGTCACATAATGCTTCTCATCCTGCCAATTTCCCGGTCGCTCCAAACCGCTCGTGCCGATCACATTCTCGTCCAAGTTCTCCAGCCGGCCGCTAGTCAAGCCCAGATTACCTGATCCAGACAGACCTTGCATACCATGGCCATAACTCGATTTAGAGTAACTACTGTAGCTGCTGGAACCTCTACTCTGGCCAAAGTTACCGCTGCTCTGATCATCGCATAATTCTGCACAGTTGGTCGATGGTGCCGCGAAACCTGTTTGTGCGATCAACGCACCCACTAATACTACGGCAAGCATATCTTTTTTAGGACTTGTCGTATTTTTTTGTTTTGTATTCAGTTTCTGAAAATTAAAAAGAATATTTTACAATTTTTATAAAGATTGTCTAAGTAAAGGTATTTAATGAAAATATTTATTTGAAATGTAACAACATCTTATTTTGTAATTTTATTTTAATTGTTATTTCCTTTGATTGTGAATTCCTTCAAATATGAAAGGCAAAGTAAAAAATATCGAGGTTTTAATAGTTATTCGTAAAACTTTTACAGTGCTACAAATATAAATGTCTAATATTCAGAAATACAAACAAAGAATTTCAATCAAAAGAAAAATATAAATTTAAACAGAGTTATTTTATAAAATAACGATATTAAAATGTATAAAATATGATATATAAAATTTTGAACTTCGTTAAATTTGATTTTCTTACATTTGATCGTTAATCGAGTATGTTACTTTTATTTGTTTGAAAAAAGTTCATATTTAAAAATTAAATTTTGATAAGTTATAATTCCATAATTTAATGTGAATACGAAAATAAAAAAAATTATATGACTACGTACATTAAACTAAAGTACAATTATATTCATAACTGATCGTCTGTAATGAATTTATAGAATTATATTAACTTACGTAAATACTTCTCATAATTTTTAAAATTATTTCTTATACAAGTTCATTAGTTTTTATTGGAAATATTAAGAACTCTAAATACACATCGAAGTAATTTTATTATTTATTACGACATTTATACATGAAATTATTTAAGAATTAGAGAACGAAGTAGAAGGTAGAATAAAATAATGAAATAAAGTGAATAATGCATAATAATATTTGTACAGCAATGTAATTTACGAATAAAAATTTGTCAATTTTCACTATTAATGTTAAAAATGATTCAATTTAATCGTTATACGTATACACTGTGATTCTAAAACTTCAACGTGCGTGTATTATGTGATAAAGCGTTTCACAAGTACGATATTTCGCAATGACAATAATTTTATCTTAAGTTCAGTTTTTTTATATTCTTAGAGATTAATTTTAAGTTGTGTAACTGTCTAATTCCTAGTACATTTATTTTTAAATGGTTTTTTTTTTATTAAGGAACGTATGAATTGATTTATGAATGTTACTTAAAAATGCTTTCATGCGGTAAAATGAATTTATTTTCTATCACTGAAAATTATAATTTATCCTTTACAGTGATAAAAAAGAATATTTTTATTTATAATCTATTTGAAAAAAATATTTTTAACTCTACATTTTAAAATAATGTTCAATTATCTTTACGTTTTTAAAGATTTTCTAAAAATTGAGAAATTGAAAAAAGGTGAATATTCACTGAAATTTAAAGTTCTCTTTTAATGTAAATTTGTTTTAAGTAAATTTTGCCCCCTAAAAATTTGTAATTCAATTATTTGATTCATGAGTTCCTAACTTTATCTCATTAATAAAGCACCATGTTTCATTGGTCTATAGCACAAGACCTAATAATACATTCAAAGAGTATCTTAATTTTTGTAAATTGTCCGAAAATTATAAATACTCAATGATGAATAGCCACGATTTGTTTCATACACTTTACAAAAATTACACTTTTATTATGACTCGCAGGCAGACGTTGTACCACCAGCGCAAATATACCAATATTTAAGACTTCCTCATTATCAAAATGCGAGGAGAAAAAATATCCTAACATACATAAACTTTAAATATTAAAAATTGTATCCCGTACGAAAAGAACGCCTCCGTGTTATTGGCGTAATTTCAGATTTTTCCTTTCGCGGTTGGGTGAAAAAGAAAAAAGCGTTTAGGCTCGAAATATTGCACTGGGAGTACAAAAACCTCCGTTGGTAGTACCTCGGCGTAATAACAGATCAACGATCGAGCCCCAAAAAATACACCAAGCGTTAAAATGTGTCAGCTGCAGCGTTAGCACTCGAACTGATCTCACTGAGACGGCTTACAAACATGTAAGTCAGGCGGTCAGCAGCGGATCATTTATGCTGTGCACCCCCTCCCTAGCAGTCCGCCCTGACATTGAAGGTTTTCCCTCTTGCCGATAACTAAGCATTTTCTTCTTTCTTCGCTGATTCAACTAGCGTGTTTTTGTAACTCGACTCGCGTTTATCAGAATTCTACGAAAGGCGGACGATGATGCTGACGATGACTTTCAGCATCATCAGTGTCTCTTCCCTATACAAACACAGCCACGCTCACTCTATTATTCGGCCTCTATGAGCAAATCTTCACAGACGTATATATAAATCGCGGGGGACGTTCCTTCTTACAGCTTTTTTTTATTTCTTTGAAGCTTCTTTTAATGCGAACTCAAAAAAAAAAATTCCGTGGATATTATTATTGCTTAGTATTATTGAATGATAATTTTTTCAGTGAAACTAAATATCCCGCTGTAACAACAATACTCTCACTAAAACTATAGATTTATCTATATAATTTATCTTAGTATTCGAATTCAAAGTGGGTATTTATAATTGTATAATTACGGCTCTTTAAATAAGTAATCGATGTTTATTAGAATGAGAAACAAGTTTTTTGTTTTAATCATAAGCTCACTTTATTAGATAAATATTTTACAAAGATTTTTACTCTAGCTATTTGATTCATTATAAATAGAATAAAATTACAGGATGTAATTTCGTAAATTAACACTATATACTTTGAAAATTTAATCCATTTATAATAAATAGTTAGAAATATGGCTTCCGTTATAAAAGTAAAATTTTCATTTAGTAAGCTAAATGACATTCAAGATTTGTATAATATACTTTCGATACTTTAGATTTTTATCGCATTAAACGGTTCTATTATTATATAATTACGTTTATCTATTAAATAACAGTTGAGTGTGTAATATATAACTAGTGATTCAGAAGTGTATAATTCATATAATTCTAGTTTCATCAAATAAATAATATTTGAACAGTTAAATAATTGCAAAGTCAAAGAAGTCTAGTACCGGTCGATCAATTCTTTTTTTTTAACTTATTTGCAAAAGTAAGTTAAATTTAATATCTGATACTATTATTAATTAGTTATTATATTCTAACAATCGCATAAGTAATTTAGAGAATAAATCTTTTAAGGAGCTAAAATGTTAATACATAATGTATAAGACCCATCGATCTAAGATGATGAAATCAATTTTTTCGAAATAAAAAGACTTGGAACAATTTTATTTATAGTAATTTAAAATTAACTTTTCCACGTCTATGACGTATGAAACTGATAATTTATGGAAATAACGGTAAGGTATATTATTTAAAAATACACCATTGTTGCCATTATTATTAATATTTAAATAAATATTTTAGTTTTTTATGATTTTAATTTTTACTATTTAATAATAAAAAATGCTATAAAAATTTTTATTAAAATTATATCATTTAAATAAGTTGCCTAAGTTTTTTATTTTCATATTGTCGTTCTTAAAATATAAAATAAAGATCGATCTTCTAGTTTCATCAAATAATGGTTATAAACTAGTCGCTCGTGTTATTTTAAAATGAATATAACGGTTACTTGATAATATATGTTTGAAAAGTAGTTTATTATACAGCTGAAGATTATTGCGGATACACTTTTCACAATAAAGAATAAATCCCAATAAATTTGGTAATACAAAATTTTAACAAGTTTTTAATAACTAGTAATATTGATGTATTGGCGAAATTAATATGTGATGTGAAAAAATTATTTTAAATATCTATTAACCATATGTGTAAATTAAAAAAAATTAAACCCAATCATTTTAAAAATATTTTGTGTAAAAAGTTAATTAAATTCCACCAATTATTAGATACAAAGTATTGTTAATTACTAGTATTTATCTTTTTTGTGTATAATAACGAATTTTTATCTATTTTTTACTACTTTTTACTACTTCTAACAAAAAACCATAATTATATCTCCAAAAACAGTCACATTAATAATTATGTTATTTCTTTTATACAATTAAAGTCCTAATTACTCTTTTAAAGTAACTAAAATACTTACGAAAGTAACGTAATTTAAAACGTTATAAAAATATACATTCAATAAAATCTATACAATAAAACTGTTTTCTGTACTACATTATAATATTCATAACATTTTCTATCATAACCAATAGTCAATTGCAGTTACTGATTTATCTCGCTTCAGAGATAAATAAAAAATATAATATTTATGGTGAAAAATACGAAATATCTTCTCAAGATAATAAATTTCTAATGTTAATTAGTTTTGAATATAAATAAGGAAGTAAACATTTACGTCATGTATTTGATAAAATTATGAGACAATATTAGAAATATGATGCAACGTGTGCGTGTAACAGTAATTTAAACGTTTTATTATATTTTAATAAGTAAATATTTTAGAATGTAAATATTATCGCAATATTTTATAAATCTGTATTTACAGAATCATATTTATAAGTTCGTTTATATTTCTAATTGCAAATGGCTAATATGAAATAAGTCCATTTCAAAGACTTCGTTCGAAAAATTTGGTTTTGATTCTCTAGAAACGAAAAAACGAAGCTTTTTTCATTTTATACGTAAATTTTAACAAATGAATAATCGTAAATAATATAATGATTTAATGCATAATATTAAAATTAAATAAATATTTTAAATAAAATTATGGATTACACATTATAAATAAGTGATTAGAATAAATAAAATACCTTTTTATTTTTCGAATAAATAGATCTTTGAATAAAATCTGTTTAAATTTTGTAACGAATAAATATTATTTAATGTGCCGTCGGAGTTGAATTAAAAAGTTCTTTCATTTATTAGATTGATAATGTATCGTTAATGAACAATTTCATGTAAATTAAAAATTTTCCATATTCTATTTTCATTTTATAATAATTAACAGAATATTTATAACTTAATTTTTTTATATTAAATAGCTTTATTCAATTGGTATAATCATTATCTGAAATATTAAATTTTTTATTTTTGGTGTCTAAATATATAAATTATTTTATGATCGTGTGCAAAGATTATTTATATTATATATTAACGAATTAGATATATTTTATTTACTCGGTAATAAACCATTTTATTAAAACACATCTCTATCAAATATGCACTAGGAGAGATTTCTTTTTAGCTAAAAACAATTGTGACAATCATCTTACAGAATATCTTGTGACCATTATTGGTGGCAAAGTGCACATGCGTGCAAGAAAAGTCAACCTTGAAATTTTATCGAGCAAAAACAGACTAAAAATCTCTCAATACGGATGTGATAATAGAGTTCATTCAAATTACATTCAGTGACATGACTAATACCATGCATATGCTCCAATATAAGAATTAGTGGATTAATAATATTACTGGCATCTACAATTGGAGTTTTCT
This sequence comes from Wiebesia pumilae, assembly GCA_018907045.1. Taxonomy (NCBI): domain Eukaryota; kingdom Metazoa; phylum Arthropoda; class Insecta; order Hymenoptera; family Agaonidae; genus Wiebesia; species Wiebesia pumilae. Next base: position 2,316,791 of record JACCHZ010000033.1, read on the forward strand.
ATTAAAAAATTACCAGAATTGAGGTTCATAGATGTACATTTCTTCAATACGTTTGATTATACAATTTAGTTTCTTCAAAGAAAATCTTTTAATTCTATACTATTGGTCCGTTTAATTCGCTTTAAAGATATTAAAAAATTAACAAATTTAGAATTTAAAGTAATTGTACTTTTCAAAATAAATACTAAATACTAACAAATTTAATTAAATATAAAATAAATTGTTTTACAAATTTTGAAAAACTGATTACAATAAAATATTTACAAAGTATTGTGCGTAAGATCATTTTTAGTTAGTATCTAAAAAATAGAATAATTCATAAGTTTTACTCAACTATTTTTTAACTATATTGATTTTATCGACATTAAAAGGGATTCATAAATTATAAACAATGCCGATAAGAGAGATTGTACTTTTTTCATCTTAAACAAAATAAACAATCTATTGTTTGAGCTAATTTAACTACGAGAGAAATCATATTACGAAACGTTGAATTCAATCATTTAAAAAAATTAATTTATCTCAATGAATATTTTAACAGAATATTTTAGTAGTAATACAGTACTTTAAAAATGATATCCCACTCGAATTTAATAATTTAATTTTTACCTTTACAAAACTTTTCCTACTATAGACACATGTTTTTATAAAGCAAATTAAGCAAATATAAAAGAACAGAAAATCAAATGTTACTGTACAGCAGAAAAGTGTCTTTGCCGTAAGGCCAATAATGAACACAAAGTGATTATTGGTATCCATTATTCGTATCCTGTAGATACGGTTGTACTTTCAAACTATATTTTTGGCACATTTCGGACGTTAAATTGGTTATGCGAAAAGTTTGCTTGAGCCAATACAAACATATTCATACGTTCTCTATGACAAAGTCGATGTGAGCGCTTGAGGTGTTATTCGGCAAATAAGGAAATCTTATGTCTGTTACCACTTGTGTATGGATGATAAACGCGATAATCAGTCGCGACACTCGCAGCGTATATAACAGCAGCAGCAGTAATAATAACATGTAAGTAAGCTTTTCAGTATTTCAGATGCTATTTTTTAAAATGTTCAACTTTCATGCAAGCTTTGCTGTCATAGCCCAACTTACACTCTGAAAACCATACACAAATATTGTTTATGGGACTGTAGAAATAGTAAACGCACAATTTACGGGGAATTTATATTTTCCGCACAGAGCACAGCTACGTATGACATGGCTAGCAGCAGTGCGATCAGTAAGGTAAGTACAAATCGAATTAAATGTATTTTGTTCGTCAAATAATTATGCATATAGAAAAATATTATGCGTGAATAAAATGTAGAAATTTGATTAAAATAAAATAATATGTATTTTACTCGTATGAAATATGAAAATACATCGATACAATTTTTTTTTTAATTTTGCAATGATTCTTAAATTCACATCGTGATAATATTATGTATTAGTTAGCGTCAAACTCAATATAAATATAAGAATATTGTAGGTTATTAAAAATCACAATGTTGACATTAAATAACATTATAAAAATAATTTTTAAAGTATTTTTTAATTTAACCTAAAATAATGTTTTCTAATAAATACTTAACTTATGTGTAATATTTTGAGTGATCGCTGAAAAAAACACATATAGTAGAGAAAAATTATTACCTAAAACATTGAAATTAATTTAAAAACTTGATTGAATTCTTCTTTTCTAAATACATATGTTGCAAAACGAATTAAAACTTATTCTTAAACAAGATATTACTAAGTGAGCAATTAATATTAAAATCAATTTATTCATAAGGAAATTATTTATAAAATTGAAATTCAACTGGAAATATATTGAATATTTACTTTGCGAAAAAATAAATGCACACCAATATTTATAAAATCAAACCCTCAAGTAAGGATAATTTCTCATGAATTGATTTTAAAGAAATAAAAAACAAAGTAAGTTCAGTTTTGAAACGCTTACATTATTGTTATATGTTAGTATCAGCTTCTAATGGTTACTATGCCTTGAAAGTAAAATAGTAAAATTTTCATTTTTTTAAATTTTTCAAATTTTCAAATTTCACAATTAAAACGCTGAAGCTTTTATAATTGAAACGCTTAAAGTAGGATTTCTTAAGAAAGTTATTATATTTAAAGAAAAATATAGTTTTCTATTGAAAATTAACTTACTAAAGTAAACATTTCAATTAAATCATAAACATTCTTTATCATTTGGCAAACATTATGTCAATACTTTAGATCTTTTGCTACTTAAATAATGATTCTGGAAAACCGTTATACAAAATTTTTTTAAGATTTTATATCATGCCTTGTTATTACTCATTCAAGAACGAATCAGTGAGAGTTATTATTTTACTGCAAGAAAGGTAGTTGCAGAGACATGTTGCTAATCGTTTAGAATTATCCTCATTGATAATTAACCGCACCTGGTCTTGCTACCAGGAAACAAGTGATCTCAAAAGAGAACTAGGCTAAGGTCGCTAATGCATTACCATTTATTGAGTCGGTGGAAACGCGCATTAGTAAACAATAGTCTATAAACAACTCTGAAATTAAAGCTCAGTTAAATGATACCAAAAGTCCTATGACTGGGATTTCATTTACATCCACTAATTATTCCTTAATTTGGACGGTAGGCATGAATGTGTACTATGCATGGTTGGCCCGTCGATGAGTGACGCTTGAATAAGTTACTCGATCACAATCAAGTCTGTAGTTTTCTGTAAACATCGTTTCGTTTCGGTTACTGTATCATCTTCAAAAATCACTGTTATACAGACAACATTATGAACCACGTGTGTTTCGAATGACCTTTAGCCTTACGCAGGATATTGTGCGTTCGTTTACTGTTAAACTAGCAAGACAATTTATATTAAAAAGTGGCATAACTTTATTGAGTTACTTAATGCGACACACTTTTTAACATAGTTGGTAGGAGATTTTTCTATTTGTTATTTATTCCGTTAACTCATTCTCTAATTGTTTATTAGCACATTTTACACGTATTTTAAATTTGTTACTTAAATAAATATTTTTTTTATTTTCGACATATTAAAGGATATTAAGAATTGTTTTATAAGTAATTTTTCGTCAATTGTTTTACTGTTGTAAGCTAACTTTCATGCGAGATGTGGTATATACGAATTAAAATTAATTAATGATTGATACTAAAATTGCTAAACTAAAACGTTGTAAAAGATAAAACATATATACTCTCCAATTAATTCATATTAATACTCTTATGAAAACATGATAAAAGAATGAAAATTTTACATTTAATTTATAATTTAAATAATGTTAGCATTAATTAACATAAAGGGAGAGTTTAAATTGTTTTCTAAAATCAAATAATAAGAAGTTGCACTAAAAATATATTAAAATTCAGGTATTTTCTAACTTTTTATTGATATTTAAGTTACATAGTTTAAAGTTACCGTAGTTTTTCCTAAATTTTATACAAATTAATACAATACTGTACTGATAATCATTAGATAAAAAATATAATTATTAATAATTAGCGAATAACAAAAATGTAATTTGAATATCATAATAACAATTATGCATATAGGAAAATGTGAGAAAAATCTCATCATTTTTCATTTACCATTTCTGTTGACAAAAAGCTAATTTTTAGAAAGTGCACTATTAAAATTGAACTTACATTTACAAAATAATTTACTATCATATTTGAATAACGAAAAAGACGATTTAGAATTTTGCAAGAAGATAATACACAGATTCACTCAAGTCGGACAACACCTTATAAATAATGATAACTTAATTTTGTTATTACCAACATACTGTTTTTAAAAAAAAACTGAAAATTCTTATCTGTGTAAATTTTATAATATACGTTAAAAAAGTAAATATAATAATCTTGTTTAGTTAAATGAAGTTATTTTAAAAACTTATAATTGAATTAATGAGACGAGTATATAAAAGAAAAATCGATTTTTCAAGCTTTTAAACAACATGGAAGCAAGATATTGAATAAATGCATTTGCATAATTTGTGTACTAAATTAACCATTAAAATGTTAATACAATAATTTGATATAGTAATGTAGTCATTAAATATGAGAAATATACTATTATGTTGATTAAAAAAAAATTATTAATAAAATCAATATTTATTCAGATTTTTTAATCACGGTGAGATGCAATTTTATTTAATATCTGATACATTACGGAGTAATACTACAATAACTTAAAGCAACATTAGGTAGTTTTATAATTATAAGACGCAATGAATATCACAATGAATTCAAATGAAATTTTTAATTGCTTTGACAAAAGTAAAAATAAGGAACTAGGTCTATTTGTTAATCGTTTTCAGCACATTTAATCATTGAAGATAACGAATAGAGGTCTCTTTACATCTCTTATATATGTAGTTGTGTAGGTTTAATCATTTTTCCTTTGTTTTCATTTTTAATAGGTTTTGCTTATAAATTTCTTTAAATAATATTAACATCGAATAACTGGATAATTATCTTCTTTTGCATTTTAAATATTTTTAAAATAATTTAGTGGAATAGCTTCATTTTTTCTAAAACACTATTTATTTGCTTAAATAAAAAATGATTTGCTTCTAAATTTTCTTAAATAAAATACTGAATATTGCTATTTCTTTTATAAGAGTTTCGGTCCAGCTCAGAAGAGACTCAAAGTTGTAGTTGGCTGGTACTCTTTCAATGAATCATTTAACAAGATAGATCACCATATTTTCTTAACAAGGATCGAAAATAGCGATGGACTGTAAAAGGCAACTACATTAAATGTTTTAATGATGCTTTTTTCTTAAACGTAATATTGATTAATATCAGTCAGCTCACTCTAAAAATAAACATCAAATATTAAACGATCGAATTGTCAGCAGTACAGATTTGAATATCCAAATTTATCTTATTAGGATAGGGAGTGTAACAAAATTTTTAAGGTAAATTTTTATAAGATTTTAAAATAATCTTTGTTGTTTATTACATAACTCAATAACTTTAGTAATATATATCTGTAAGAAAAATAACTACTGATTTCAACATTTAATCACGTTACTTACTATATCGATTGTACATCAGTAAGCAATTTCATATAATGAAATACTTGAATTAATGTAGATCTTAAATCAAAAAGTCTAGTATAATGTAATAATATCGAATTTAGGACACTTTTAAACAAATACATCTATGAAAATTTTATAAGTTTCTGTTTGAAAATTAATTAGAATAAAATTGATAATTTTCTAATTATTTTAATTTAACATATTTTAAAGGCTCTATATACACTTTTAATTATTTCTAATAATACACCAGTGCATTATTATAATCCATAAACTTTCAGTTTCCATGTAAATTATAATTTCAGTAATTTATTAACGTACAGTTAAGGTAGTACATTAAAAGAAATTAAATTATTTTTTATCCACAGCATAAGCTTCATTGATTAATGTATATATTTATTATATAAAACGTAAAATGTTTGTCATCTGTTCTTAAAAATGTAGAAAAATGGTTACTCTGGAGATAAGATTTGATTTGTAGAGTATTAAGAGTATAAGTTAATAGAACCGTTAGAACAGTTAGATTTTATTGTACTTAAATTCGAACGAGATTTCGAATCGAACATTATTAACATATTATTAATTCGTAACAATTTCATATATTCATAAGTTTAGACATCTATTATATAGTAAAACATTTACGTCTATATTTTTATTTAATAAAATATTTTTTATTTTTCTAGACCCGATGGAGTATTTTAGGAACCAAATTCAAGATCAAGAATTTCCAACGAACATTTGTTGATAATAAGAAATCAGAAGATCCTCAAAACTCCAGCTACAATCCAACAACTTTCCCAAAGATTTATAATAGGATCGAAGAAAATGAAGATGTTATATAAAAGTGTTAAAATAAAATTGTTATTGAAAAGTTAGATTTCAGATTTTTGATGCATTTATTTGAATTCATGTATTTTGGTCACATTTTCAATTGAATATGCAATTTTATTTTTAGGCATAAGCGAATTTCAGATCGTGAAAGTTTTTTTATTAATGAAACTATTGTCAACTGAAGCTCAAAAGTAATGTACAAGTAAAAGTATCCATATAAATATAAGCAAAACAAATAAATTCGGTTAAAATTAAATCATAAAAAATACAATCGATCGCACTACTTAAATTGACTTTTTTGAAGAAAGTGAAAGTTTGCAAAATATTTTGTAGGTTCTATTATGAATGACGTCGAAACACAAGCATATATATCGAAAAAAATACGTTTATATAACTTGAGCGTGATCCGTTAGAAACAAAAAAAATTTTCGTTAAGACTGAATTGAATCATAGCGATGATAACTAAACAATACTGATGATAAATAGTCAATGAACACCAAAAAGTCAGTTTCATAAGTAAGCATATATCTCGAAAATAAATAATAAAATGATTTTACAGTTGTTAACAGCTTCTATTTTGTATAAATTAAGAGTTAGGGAATAAAAATAATAAATAAGAATAATAATAAATAAAAATAATAAAATAATAAGAGTTAGGGAATAAAAATAATAAACAGCATATTTAAGTTGTTTTACTTAAATAGAAGTAATTACTTACTACTGAAAAGAAACTGTAAAATACTAAAATGAAATACAGAGGTGTTGCTGACATTGTGAAAATGAATAATTAATATTGAATTATTGTATAGTGATATAATGTGTTATATACACAAACTAAAATTACGAATAAATTATTTTTTTATAAGAAAATTAAAATATTCTGTAGAATGTTAATTAAATGTCAGTATTGATACCTTAGTCTTAATTAACAAATATTCTATAGATTTATCAATGCATTCAATATTATTGATACATTCTTAAAATTTAAAATCAAATAAGGATAAATAAAATGTATAGATAGTAAATAAATATATTTATCCTTTTAGTATTGCTTTTTAAGTAGTTTTAAAGTAAGAATTGTAAGTAACACAGTTTTGCTCAACGTTTGTTTTCAAAACATTTTGCATCGTAAAAGACAATAAAAACATTAATCTTCTTAAATTATACATTAAAAGAAAAAATTTCAGTCACTCTGTATTCGTTTTTTCACGTTTCGCGATACCCTAGTTGCGGTATTACTAGAGCGAACCTTTTCTCAGGGATGTGATCTTTGACCTTATTATATCGTTCTTTCAACACGCGTAAGCAATTTTTTCTTTTAGTTAATCTAAAAAGAAAACTTCTCGAATGAAGACGATGGAAAATATTTTTAAAGATTGTTTATCCGTAAACTTAAAAACATTATAATTGAATTTAAAAAACAAACAACTTTGAAACAATTTTACTGTTTCACTGAAATCAATTTCTATTTGAAATTTCATTAAACGATAATTGGAAGATATCATTTTATAATCTTATGATTAGTACAACGTTGTCAGTATAAGCAATCGAAAACAATAATTATGGATTAGTTCAAGGTCAGATATCAATTTATCATGTTTTGATTGAAAATGTTCAACCAATTAATTATAGTTAAAAATATAAGTGATTTGTTTGACCATGAATCAGTTTTCTAGATGGTCGTATTAAATGCTTAATTATAATTCACATGATTTCTTTGTATATAAATCAATTTATATTAATGATTAATAATAAACTCGAAACTTTAGTATTATTATTTCTCAATAACCAATCAGTGTTTTATAGACTTTATTTGAACTCGGGAAGATTCGGATCATATTACTTTAGTAAAAATGTTAATTTTAACCATCATCATTCTGCTGTTAAAATAACAACTATTAAATTCTATAAATGCATAGACAGGAAAATATATTTAAAATAATCTGAATTACAATTATTTTACTAATTAAACTAATGCTTATAAATTTTTAATAATGTAAGTATTAGTATCAAATCCGATGATTTTCAAATAATTTATAATTTAAAAATTATCCATAACAAAAATGATTAAATTTTTAAATCTTTTCAATTTTGAAGGGAGATATATTGTAAAATACAATGGGCTACTGAAGTAACTTTAAATATATTGATCTCTCTTTACACAATTCAACTCTTTATTACTTGTGTATGTAAAATTTATAAATTGTAATAACACTAGTTTTCAATATAATTTTATAAATTTCAAACCTTATTTTTTGTTTATTCATTTGTGTACACGAAAATAATAGTACTATACTATAAAATTACAAAATAATATTTATTATTTAAAAAAAAGTGCTTTCTTTAAATTTCGTTATATTGAAGTAATTATATATATTATACGAGTTAACAACCTTTGAACTATTAAAAAGATAATTATTTCCGGTAGCTTTTATTGAGAATATAATGAAATAAATGGAAAATTAAAAATAAGTTGAGATATGGATAAATTTTTCGGACGATGCTCTCCACGGTATTTAATCTCACGAACTTGTATACTACTTTCTCTATAATCAAAGAATTATATTTTTTTCTAAAATGTCATACATCGATATTCATCAATTATCATACATTTATTTAAAAAAGAAACAAAAATAATATTATTGTACTAAAAAATTTTGTTCAATAATAACGCTTATAAAAAAGTTATTTGTATTATAATGAGATTCGGTAATGGCCATAATAATAAAAGTATAGTTTAATTTAGAATCATTCCTGGAAAAAAAACCATAAATGATCGTGTCCCAAGCCAATTTCTCGTGCAAAAGTAACACGCTTGCATTTTCCTTGCTAATCTCTATAAAATGACATTCTTGAAAGATGCATAAACACTTTAATTTACTCCATATACGCAACCTTAAATCATCTAATATTTTTTGAAAATATTTGATAAAGGCAAGAGATAATAACTAGTCTACATCCCATTATTCACGGTCGGTTTTTCCAGACTCTTTTAAAGCTCCGCGTTTCGCAAGTCAACAAAACACGCGCGTTTTCTCGCGTACTCTCTATACTCACTCGATAAGCACAATACAGATTGTGTATGTAGTCTGAACTCATTTTTTTCTTGGGTGCGTTGTGTCTTAATCGTATTTTTTTTCTTTGTTTCGTGATAATCCCCATAAAATACAAATAAAAAATTGTGTATACCATAAGTGGACAGAGAAAACACCTTTACGCATATCAGTTTTTATGACATGACAGTACATTGCTGCAAAAAGTTTATTTCTAACCCTTACTTAACCAGAAGTGCCTATAGAAAATTTGAAATTATCGTTCATGTAATTGCAGAGAAGCTTCGCTTCCTTATCGTATGAGAGAAAAGAAGTAAAGCGAATAATAAATTACTCGAGCTAGGATAATTAAAGCGCTAGCAAATCGTTTAATTTAATTTATATTTAATACTTCATCACGAGTTGACAGTATGTGATAAGTCTTGTATTTTAATACGTGTATACTTAAATTTTACAGAACCAAACCAAGAAAAAGAATTATTGAATTTCGAAAATAATATTTCATTTCTGTAAACAATAGAGGTGTATATATACATATATATATTTGCAATGTTACAATCATTCAAAAATTTAAAACGAAAGAATTTCCCATTTGAATAACCATTTAAAACATCAAACGCTTATCGGGCTATCAAAGTTAAAAATAACCTCTGCCGAATATTCGCGTTACGTCCCGTTTCCATTCACCGAAGTGTCGATCGCCTACGACGACGACCGGTGGTGATGACTCGGGGAAAAAAGCGCCTGCACGTGATTCCCCCTGAATCGTCTACGAAATCGAACATCGGCATACGCGCTTTCCTCGTTGCGTCAAAACGAAGCCTGACCTCGCGGCAAGATAGCCGTGACCCCCCGACGGTTCAACACCGATACGCCCGCATGTATTGCGCCAAATATGAGCGATTACGTTACCCGCGGTCCAACACTCCTTAAGTGGTTGTCAAACATACTCATTCGTGAATCAAATTATACTTTATTATTTTTTTTTTTTTAATGACAGCGGAAATAATTTTGTAACAAGGAAATGCGTGTTTTCAATGGCTAGTATTTAAATTTTACAAATCTTGGACAAATTAATTTATTATGATGCTGGGAATCGAGTTTTTCTGTACTAAGATGCATTAAGATATTGTAGCGTTGCATATCGTCGATCGAGAGAAAGAAATTGAACGAGGAAAAACTTGAAATATATAATAACAAATGGAGGAGTCGTTCGCATATAGAAAAATTATATTGGCTTGTAATAAATTAGTCAACTACTCGCACATGTCACGTTTCATGACTCATGGCCTATGCTAATTATTTACGAACTTGTCTAAATTATTTCTTATTAATTTTGCAAAAGAAATATAAAATTGTCATTTGTCGATAAAAATGAATTAATCTTGTCAAAATCTTCATTTGATTTGCAAGTTTTATTACAGTCCTTTTTAAACTATTATATTAATAACTAAATACATTAAAATACTCGTGTACAACTCTTAATCTATTAAATTACTTTCTAAATTTTCTAAACAACCCTGTCATACTTGTTACGACAAATTTCCTTCATTAAATTATCTCATAATATCAATCAGACAAATGTAGTTGAGTCGTTATTTATTATTGATTTTAGTCAACTCAACTAAAATTCTGTAACTACAATAACATATGTTATATATAATTACTTTTGAATACTGTATTATACTATTTAATTCATCTGCAATACATTTCACAGATTCGCATCTTCGTGTACGTAATTAATTTATATACTTCCTACTTGATAAAATTGATATTATAATTAGTCAGTAAAATGTTGATTTTATTGAAAATTTGTTTAGCCTGAAAGAGACTGCAAAATAGTTTTTTGCATTTGATTGACATCTTTGTTTACTCATTGTAATCGAAATTCTACCAAATAATACAATATAACTGATTAAACTAACATTTATTTATATTTTTTTGTTTGAAACACTAATAAATTATAGCAAGACACACAGTGGAGCGTTAATTACAAGTATGATAAGCCAGTAGATACAATGTGTTATACTATACAATTATGCACCTTGACCTCATTGAACATTTTTTAACATACATTATTTTATCAAAAATGTGATGGATGAAATCGCTATTAATATATGATATTTATTTTATTTTAAAAAATTAACAAAGATATTAGGTTCCAGTCTGATACTTTAAAATGAATTTATAAAAACGAAAATCAAATATTCTTAAAAAAGTGATGCAGTCTGTACAGATATTGAAAAATATATCGTACTAGTATACTTGAGCTTACACAAGATGTTTTAATGATCTGCTTTAGATTTGATGAAAGTGTGGTTACATAGATTTAATGTATGAGTTTAATGTGCAAGTCGATATAATAAATTGTGAAAAGTCATAGTATTAGATATATTTCTTTAGTTAGATGTAAACTTTTCTATACCTCTAACTAATGAATTGTCAGTTATAAATTTACATCCTTATAAAATGGATAATTTTAAATTATAATCTCACTTATTGACACCTTGTAACTTTTGTAAAATGCTAATAAAACATTATATTATAGGATGAAAGTTATTTTATATTGACGTTATAATTATAGTTTGTAATTAGTATTTTAATGTATGAATAATTAAACGAGTATTGATAAATAAAAAATTATCAATTATAGTTATTTTAGCGATATATCTCAGGATAATAATAAATAAATAATAAACTCAAAATCAGGCTTTTACTATGTAATTATTTTTATTTTTTCTTTATATTATGACGCTTGGAAATGCCAAATAATAAAACATCTTTTCACCTAGAACGTAAACTTAAACATTTTTTACTTTTTTTATAGCAAAAACTGAAAAATTATGCTTGAATCTTTAGCAAGATTTATCATTTATTATAAAGATGTTCTAATATTTTAAATAATACAAATCATACAATAATACAAATACAAATACAGTAAAACGAATAGTAAATAAATAATACAAATAGTAAAATAACACAAAAAATAGAACAAAATAAAAAAATGTTTTTAAATAATACAAAATTTATATATTTCTTCAAATTTGAAAAAAAAATTTTTAATTTCAATATAAGAATTAATTGATATTACTCATTCATTTATTTATTAAAAAGATGTTCAATTATCTCAATCATTTATTTAATTTTGATGGTATTTGTAAACCACTAAATGTACCAAATCGATAAATTAGTAACCACTTTAGAAAAAAATTGTGCTATATTATTGACAATTTTAATAGTAAAGATTCATATTTCATTAGTACTAATTATTATATAATAATTATATAATGATTTTAATGATGTTTCTAACTTGTATTATTTCTTAAAAGAATTATAATAAAAACGTGACATTCATTTTTGTAAAACTTTTCTGGCCATCGAAAATAAAAAAAAAAGCTCTACAAAAGATTTAAATGATTCTGATTAACGTGAAATTTGGCTTTAATCCTTTAAAGTGCCTAAAAACACTTATCTTTTATAAAATAAGAAATAACATTTTAAAATATTCTAATTAGTTATGTTTCTAGAAACCAATACAATTATCTACCTGTAGTATTTGAATATGTTATTTATTAAATGCTATTATTATTTTCTTGTTTACAGTTTTGTTTTGTTTTTGAATAAAGAAGAATTGTTAATAATGATATTAGAAAATCCATAAAAAAACTTAAATTCACAAAATATAAATCACTCTAATTTAAATTTTTCTTTTTCGAACCTATTTCATTATTCAATAACATGTGGCTTTAAAGATATCGAAGAAAAGTAGTAAGGAAAATAAGTAGTAGTTAGTACCGCGCGAATGAGGGCAGACTAAATTTTGTAGTGGGGGAACCTTCGTAACTTCCCGATGAGGGATAACATGTGAACCTCCTAATGATGTAATGAATCCTCAGAAAATGAATTATCAATAATTAACAAACACAAGGCACAATTACATGACTTTTTTCAACAATTTCTTCGCAGTATTTTGTTTTTAATATAAACAAAATTCCTAATCAATATATTAATGTACTTTTATTATTAACTGATAAATTTTAATTATTATTTATGCTGAAAAATTATCACCGAAAGACAGTAAATTTTTTTAAATATCTTACGAGCATTTTATGCACGATCTGTTCATGTGATAATATGCTTTTATATTACTCTTTCGACATAAGCCTACTTTATTATTGAAATGTTTTGATGTTCGTTTATGTTCTAGAAACCGAGTAGCACCATAAGAATCTTTGATCGTTCGGATTACTACACTTTACACGGAAGTGATGCTTTATTCGCTGCTAATGAAATTTTTAAAACAACGTCCGTTTGCAAGAAAATTGGACCAGGTTAAAAGATAAATTTTATTATTCGTAAAATATGCAAAATTTTGCGTAAATTTTATTGATAAAACATGTCTTATAGTTTATATTTTCAAGCAAATTTACCTAGATTTAAGACAGATGATATAAAGACTGTGCAATCTCATATTTATTAAATACATATATTTTAAGAATAAAATGATTATAAGAAAATCTTGAAATTAATTATTTCCGAACAATATAATAATAATTAAACTAAAAATAATATATTATCATTGCTGTAGGTTGTAGCAGATAAAATTTAATTGGTGTAACATACAGTTATATTAAAAAAGAATATTAGAGTCTTTGTAATTATTATATCCATTATTAGGAGTTCGTTTTTAAATTTACTTAAATATTTTTTTATTTTTAGTTTTTAAAATAAATGTAACATTTTCTTAATTATTTTTTTAAACCTTTCACAAGTACCTTAAACATATACAATCTCTTTAAATAAGTGTTCGAATGATCTATTATTTCCATCATTATTGTTATTTTTTTGTATTATTGTATAATCACTATTTTGTAAGAAAAGTATATTTTTATATTTTTGCTGTTTTGTATTTTCAGTTTAATTTTCAATTATTACTTTTAATTAGTTAAATATACATAATTTTTATATCTAAATTTATTTAATATTGAATTAAAAATAGATAACATTCAATAATTGAAAAGAGAATTATTATCATAGTTCATGTTTATTAAGCAACTGATCAATAATTTCCCTTATTGCACTACTTATTGAGTTATTTTATACTGTAAATGTAGAAAAGCTTAATTATGATAATTGTTACTACTATGTATCATTACGCATATACAAAAGAAAAAGTATTTTATTAAAATAAGGACGAAAAATTAATTTAAAATTAAAATCTTTTGATTTCATTTGTGCAGTTTTTGATTTTTGACATTAAATTCAACTTTTCCAATATAGTTTGAAAAAAATTGAATCAAATCACTTTTAAGTATAACTCAGAAATAGTATGAAAACGTTCGTTGAAAAACTATTACCGCGTTCTAAACATCTGATGCACTCTTTTTATTCTATACGCGTTAAAAATTTGTTATATTTCACAAATATTACAAAAATTATATTTTACTTCTGATCAGCACATTTTAGAAGCCTGTCAAATATCAATAAAAGGAACTGATAATTATTTTAGAACACAACCAGATCGATGGCGTAATACTCAACAAAAATCATTTTGAGACTTTTATACGCGACCTGCTACTTGTCAAACAGTACCGCGTTGAGATTTACGTGAATAATCGCTCAACGAAGAGTCAGGAGTGGGTCGTCGAATACAAGGGTTCACCGGGTAATCTTGCCCAGTTTGAGGATATCCTCTTCAACAACAATGACGTGGCGGTCGAATCTACTATTTTGGCTGTGAAAATTGGATCTGAAGGTGTATCAAAGGTGTGCACAGTAATAATAATCTTTTTTAAATAGAATATGTTCAAGTTAGAAGTTTTTGGTACGTACACTGCAATTTTTTTTATTTCAATTCATAAATTTGGATCGCGAGAGAAAGGAAATCAAAGTTGTACCCTTTGCACTGTTGATTTGATTAATAATTATATCTTGTTTCATTCCAAAAATTGATATATATTATAATTATTATCTATAACCAATTGAATTAAAAATCATGTAGTTGAGTAGGCAATTATTAATAATTACATTTCGGATACGTTATATTTACATTATATCATTATATTATCATTATATTATTCATTAAGATGAAATTATTCATTATGCTAATATATGTAAGACTCAATTCTATATCAACATTAATTTTTCTACAACTTAAAAGTAAAAAATGTAATTACAATTAATATTTGCAAGTTTATTTCTTACATAATAAAATATTAATGTAATGATTGTGAGTTGCAAATTTTATCCTTTTTGGTAAACTGTAATAAAAAATATAATTAATATTCCGAATGAAATCCTTAGTTATGAAACGGTTTCTAATACAATAGTAAATTTCTATGATCTTTTCTTATTTTTTTTTTTTTTAATTATTTACAAATTTGTTCACAACAAATTTTATTGATGAATTAAATTATCGAATAGTTTTATTTATACCTAAATAAAATTTATTTTATAAACAAATTATTTAAAATAACAAATATTTTTCCTAATTATTTCATATTAAACTTATCACAGTCGTTTCATCAGATAAAATGACTATTTATAAAAGATATTAATTCTTTATGTTCCTATTATTACA
This sequence comes from Wiebesia pumilae, assembly GCA_018907045.1. Taxonomy (NCBI): domain Eukaryota; kingdom Metazoa; phylum Arthropoda; class Insecta; order Hymenoptera; family Agaonidae; genus Wiebesia; species Wiebesia pumilae. The sequence continues at coordinate 2,332,311 of JACCHZ010000033.1, forward strand.
TCATTGGATTGAGTTATAATTAATTGTTTATAGAATATTTCAAGAAATTAGTTACTAAAGAGTATTTAGTAATTTTGATTACAATGATGATTTCAAATTTTTATTTATAGATATTTCAGTTGATTTATTGAATACGTGTAGAATTACAAACCTTTTCAAAGGAAATATTTGTGAAATTTTTAAAAATCTTCGCAACTGCGAACAAAAATTGCAATTATTTATATTCCAGACATTTCACGATTAAAATTAATTTTTTATTAACTAAATTATTAATTAAAAAATATTAATGAAAGTGTTACCTTTATCAAATTTATCTAAATTTAATATTTCATATTAATTATGTAATGTAGTTATGTTATTGTAAAATTTTTTGCTTGATAAAAATATATTGTTGGTGTATAATGCATTTTTAATGTTGAAATTGAGTTTTATAATTGAACTAACTACTTTTTAATTCAATTTTATTTATTTATTTGTTTAATTTATAATAAAATCTGTAGTTGAACAATATTTTAATATTATTAATTGTATTCTATTACGAATTAAATAATAATTTAATAACTTTTAAATTTAGAGTATTCTAGCGTAATAATACTATTTTATTTTTCGAAACTATTATATTTGTTAAAATTTTTTATATTTGTTATATTCAGATGTGTAAAATATAAGTAATTATTAAATTACTTATTAGAAATTGTGCATTAAAGGATGTCAATATAGTCATCTTTAAAAATTTAGAGTATTCGGTGCACTTGTTTAAATACATTCTAACAATATTTATTACCCTTTTTAGTTAAAATTATATAAAAATGTTGTTTTATACCAAAAACAGATGGTATTCAATTTATTTATTTTGTTATTACTTTAAAGGTTGTTGGTGTAAGCTGTATCGATTCAATTAAATCGATAATTTCAGTATCTGAATTCCAAGATGAGGAATCTTTCATGAATCTCGAAGCAATCGTTGTATTATTAAAGCCAAAGGAGTGTATATTACAAATTGGCGAAAACAATTTAGACTCTCAAAACGTCAAACAGGTATAATTCATGTTAAGAAATTTTGTATTTTCAATTCTTAAAACTCTTATAATTAATTGAATTTTTGTACTTTACAATCAATGTTTGAATTTCAGTTAATGGAACGAAATAACGTTTTGGTAACACCAAAAAAAAAAAGTGATTTTAATACAGATTCCTTGGTACAAGATTTAAATCTTCTCTTAAGATTCAATAAAGGTCAACAACATAATTCTCAAGCCCTTGAAGAGATGAATTTGAAATTGGCCATGTCTGCAACGGCTGCTCTTATAAATTATTTGAACGTGAGTATTTGCATCATAAAAGTAAAAGTATAATTGTATTTTATTGTTTAATTTTCATCTTCATTTAATTGCAATTTTAAACGAGATAGATGTAAAATTATAAAACTTATAATCGTATTTATTAAATTAATATATTAGTATAAAAATGAAAATAATTTTTCATCTAAAAAGAATTTAATTAAACAATACAAAATTTTTTATCAACAAAATTTTAAAAAAATTATCCTTTATCCGAAACTTTAAATTTTCATGAGTACTGAAATGTCGATTGATTTCCTGATTTCATAGCTTACTTTACTCGGAAACAGAAAATTTTAAAATCTTGTGGAAGGTATTAACATGATTATCTAAATCATATAAATTTATAAATGAAATAAAACAAAGTCTATGAAATTTCGAGTTACTCTCCTTAACTAACTTAATAACAAATAAACAATTTAACGCATCCAGTTCTCTTGGTTCGTATTAAATTCCAGATCGCGAAAAATGAATAACAACTTCCTCGTCCGAATCTCAATTACAAAAAAGTTTTTCCGTTGTCGCTCGCAGCTAACAACGAATAATCCGGAGGGCGGTCAATTCGTATTGGAGCAAATCGAGCGTAGCCAGTACTTACGTCTCGATGCCGCGGCCATCAAGGCCCTGAACTTAGAGCCATCGACGCGACTCGGATTCTCGGCCACGTCGAGTCTCCTCGGACTCCTCGACAAATGTAAGACGTCATTGGGGAAGCGACTCCTCGCCCAGTGGATAAGGCAGCCGCTGCGCGACCTTGCCCTCATCAACGAGCGTCACGAGGTTGTCGAGACCCTGCTTGACAATTCGGATCTTCGTTCCACCCTCAGCGAGGACTACCTCTGTCGCATACCCGACCTTCATCAGCTCGCCAAGAAATTAGCTAATAAGAAAGCCGGACTACAAGAGTGCTACAAGTGCGTATGAGTATCTCCGTTTAATGTATTCTTATTTTCGTCTTTTTTTTTATACTCGGCGATTGCGAATAAGTATGTAGTGAAAATACGATGTTTCTCGAGGTAAGTTGTTTTACATCCAATACTGTTCAAATTAGCAAACTTCAGTGGCTTCATATTTTTATCTTTGCTTGCCGCGTAATATACCATACATGCATATTACAATAGACGGAACTATAAAAGCACTAATGTAAATTATTAAAATAATTTTAAAAGTGTAAATAAGAAAATACATTTTAGCCGAATTAAATGATAAAAATTTTTTAGAAAGGAAAGTATACTAAAATATGAATATCTGCAGTTGTAAATATCTTTTTCTCTATTCATTCGAATAATAAATAAAATGTGTATTGTAACAAAATCTCAATTCTGAAAATAAATACTCAAAACTTAAATAAAATATTTTAAAATATGTATAAATTCAAATTCTGAGTTTAATAATTTTTTAATTATTTTTTTAAAATAGAGATATTCTATTTCAAAATATAATCTTATATCTTACTTAAAAAAAATTGTATGAATGTTACTTATATTTTATTTGTAAAATTAAATATAAAACATTCAGCATATTGCTATTTACATGATATCCAATTCGAATTACATGGAGCTGCTCAAGTATAATATTTTCATTAAATGGTTAATTTAAAGAAAAAAACTAAAAAAAATATTATATATTTGTTTACATTTAAAAGAATAAATATATTATGAAAATTGATTTTTTTAATTGCTAATGATTTCTACTATTAATAAAAAATAATTTTTTATAAAACAAGTATGATACTTTTTGCATACTTTTAGCAGGAAGAGTTGACCATAAATAATATATATGTATATATATGTATATATATTTTAAACCATCTTTGATTGCATATTTGTTAAAGTATCTTTAATTTATCTATAATTTTTAGAATTTATCAGTGTGTGATACATTTGCCCCTATTTGTCGAACAACTTAAAACATTTTCTGATGTACCTGCTATAAAAGCCATGTTCCTTGATCCCTTGCAAGAAAGTCTTGAAGAAATGGATAAGTTCCAGCAAATGGTAGAGCAAACAATTGATTTAGATGCCGCAGATAAAGGTGACTTTTTGGTAAAGGCTGAATTCGATGACGAATTAGAAGGTAAGCAATTATTCTTATTATTATTCTAAATAATTATTTAATGTTCCAAATATTTTAAATAATAAATAATCATTAACTTTTGAAAATAATTTTTGCAGTACTTAAATCAGAAATTGATGAGAATGAACGGAAAATTCAATCGGTGTTACGTAAAGCCGCAGATGATTTGGGAATGGAAGCTGGAAAATCCATAAAATTAGAATTAAATCCTCGGATTGGTTATCTTTTCAGAATTACTTTAAATGAAGAAAAAAATATTAGAAATAATAAATCTTATGAAGTCATAAGTTCGATAAAAGGTGGTGTCAGATTCAGAAATAAGACTTTAGAAAATCTGAATGACGAATATTTATCTAAAAAAAATTTATACTGTAGTCAGCAAAAAATGATTGTTGCTGAAATTATAAAAACTGCAGGTTTGTTAATGATCTACCTTTTAAATATTTAAAAGAACTGTTTGATGAAACCAATTATATTGTAATAAAACTAATTTTACATCTATTGAAAATTCCATAATTTTTTCTTATGTTTTGGAAATAAAATTTTAGATAGAGAAAACATGAGTAAATTTCAAATTCCAAAAAATAAATAGACTTGGAATAGAAAGATTGTTTTTGAATATCTCAATACTATGATTTTAGAAATTTTTAAAAATTATGTATTTACATAAAAAATTGTAAAATTAATAGGAAATAAATAATATATTACAGCTGGCTATGTTCCTCCGATTAAAGCTGTAGGCGGAATAATTGCAGTACTTGATGTGCTGAATTCTTTTGCATTAGTTGCTGCATATGCTAACGATACTTACGTTCGACCAAATATGCTACCTAATGAAGAGCAAGAGCTTCATCTCGTGCAAGTTCGACATCCGTGTTTGGAAATTCAAGAGGGAATTAATTATATTGCTAATGATGCACATTTTACAAAAGGTATTTTTATTTCATTTATTTATTATTTTTAAAAGATTTACCTAGAAAAAATGTAAGAAAATAAAATATAATTTTTAGTAACTACTCGAATTTATCCTGATAAATAATATTAATAGAGAATTATAAGTAAATACTAATTTTTTGTTTTAAAAAATTGCTTTAAACGTTACTTGAATATTAAATTAAAAAATATTTTATGCGTAGTATTATGTACAAAGAAAATTAAATGAAGAAATTACGAATCTGAGGACTAATTTTTATTACAAATGATTTTTACTGTATGCAATTGATTAATATTAAACGTGAAAAACTAACTCAGAATTAAGAAGGTAAAAAATAGCATTTGTAAAAAATCGTAATAAACTGAAATAAAAAGTGAAAAATTCTTAATTTACAGATGAAATTTACAATTTTAATTAACTCAACAGTAGATGTATTAATATTATAATTATGCTCTAATATTTCTAAGTATTCAATTTGATTTCATTTTTATAGATAGTCGATTTCACATTATAACTGGGCCTAACATGGGTGGAAAAAGTACATATATTAGATCTATTGGAGTAACAGCATTGATGGCACATATTGGCAGTTTTGTACCATGTCAAAAAGCTACTATATCATTGCTGGATTCTATTCTGGCAAGAATCGGGGCTGATGACTCACAAATCAAAGGTCTTTCCACTTTCATGGCAGAAATGGTTGAAACATCTACTATTTTGAGAGTAAGTAAAGTTTATATTCGTTATTATAAATCGTATTGTAAAAATAAGTCAACTTAAATCATTTCTTTTTTATTTCCATATAAATCTTTGTAGACGGCTACTAGTAATTCTTTAGTCATAATTGATGAACTTGGAAGAGGAACCTCTACTTATGATGGTTGTGGAATAGCATGGGCTATTGCAGAGTAAGATATTTAACGTAACTTTTATATACAAATAAATAATTTAACACACGTTGAAAATTGAATTAATTTTCAATATTCTTCAGGCACTTATCAAAAGAAGTCAAGTCATATTGTTTATTTGCTACACATTTTCACGAAATTACAAGACTAGCAGAAGATGTATCCACTGTAAATAATTTCCATGTTACAGCACTTGTTCGTGAAAAACTAACATTGTTGTATAAAGTTAAACCTGGCATTTGTGATCAAAGTTTTGGAATTCATGTTGCAAAAATGGCTAATTTTCCTGAAGATGTAATTGAAGTAAGAAATAATTTCAAAAGTTAAATTTTAAAAATAGTGCGTTTAATTATATGTATAGCATTTATAATAATTTCATTTATTTAGTTTGCAAAGCAAAAACAAGCAGAATTAGAGGATTTACAAGGTATAGTATTCGAAGGATCTGATGACCCAAAAAAGAAACAGAACATAATTAATGTAAGTTCAATATTGTTTGTACAAAAAATAACATGTTCAAAAAACTTTTTTTAATTTCCAAAGAACTTCTAAAAATTTTAAGATTTTAAGATTTGAAAAGCATTAATAAATTTTTTAAATAATTTTATAGGAAGGTGAAAAACTGATACAAGAATTTATGGATAAATGTAAAAATTTTAATGAATCTTCAACAGATGAAGAATTAATAAGCCAAATCACAAGTTTAAAAAAAGAAATTTTAACCCACAATAATCCATACATCAATGCATTACTTGGAGAATCGTAACTATATTATAAATATTTTTAAGTACTTTAATTGTACAGCATTATTATTTATTCTTGTAGATAAAAATAAGCCAATGAGATTTTTATTTTTATATTATCAATAAATCATTTTTTTAAATAAAACATTAATTTTACATCTTAAATTTGCGTAACCTGGCATCTAAATTAATTAAAATTGAAGTGAATTATCCTATATTTTATTAAATTTAAATCCATTTATTGAATTTTATTAATTTTGCTAGAGGTATGAGCATATATGTATGTGGATGCCTAATATATGTAACAATATGTAATACATAATATATTTATTGTATGCGCATACGCGTATGCAAATCCATAGGTATAGTAAATTAACGATTTCAACAACACAAGAACTACTGCACATAATCATTGCTTATGAATGGAGAATAAATTATGTATTTTAACAATTTGAAAGAAAAAGTGAATTCAAAACGTAAATTTTGCATATCTTTTATTATTTAAATAAATATACTTATAAAGTAAATATCTCATTTTTACAAGTTCACACTTATTTTTACGTTAGAATATATTTTTAACAAAAGTACGCAGTATAATCAAAATTAATTCTATTTACATAATTTGTAAGAGCGATTTTTATCGATAGAACCGACGGATGGTAAGTTACAAACGCAGTTTGTACGTTTTTTAACGTAGTAACCTTGAACCTGACTAGTGTATTCGTGGATTTTGGGGAGTGTCAAGAAGAGACATCGTAAGGATAGACTGCAGGGTGGCATTTGATTTTTCATACGGCCACTTTTTTCTACAGAAATTTTATTTCGATAACGCGCATTCATATAATTTATTGCAATGGATCCTGCAGTCTTTCCCGAAGAAATTTGGATCAAGATCCTGCTTGAATGTGATGTACCTGATATCATAGCTTTTGGGAGCACCTGCAAGTACCTACGTAAGACCTCCGATACAGATTACTTATGGTAAGGTTTCTTTGAGGTTACAATTTTGAAAGCTGTCGTATGTTAATATGTTGAATACATGTTTAATCAATAAATTGCTATTTATGCTTTTATCATTGTATCTTCCCTGTATAAAGATTGATTTACACTTTTCTCTGATATCATATCACTAAATCCATTTTTAATATTCTATAATTATTAGTTTTCAATCATGCAGTACTAAAAGAACTTTTAATTGTCACTTTTGCAGTTACTGTCTAAATTTATACCATTTTAATTTAACTTCATTATATGTTTTCAGTACCAAATATTTAAAGTATATTAATTTTACTTATCAAATTTCATGTATTCATTATAAATCAATAAATAGTTTTTCTTTAAATGTATAAGATTCTAAAAATCCATTTTATAATTTGATAAAATTTTCAATATTCTGAAACATAAATCTAAATCCTTTTTTTGTATTGCCTTATATTGACGTTATATCTCATTTTGTAAGAATACATGGTAGAAGTATACCTAAATCTTTTATATTATAGTTATAAATTTTTGAATTAAAAGAATGACTAATATATATCTCATTATATATGTTATATATATTATATAAAATGTCAAATTATACATTGGCTTTAACTTTCTATAAAAGTTTTCTGGTTATTGAGGATGTTTGTTTTTTTTATTTTAGGAAAATGAAATGGTTGCAACTTATATCTACAGTACAATTTCAATTTCCTGACATGAAGTGTCTTCAAATGCTCAGTGTCAGCTTTAAAGCTATGTGCTATCGACTGCACATGATTTTAACATTAAATGAGAGCAATGAGAATTCCTTTCCAAAATGCTGTAATTGCAGTAGTTATACTTGTCAGAGAAATTGTGTTGAAGGTTCCAGTGTTAAAGTAGTAATAGAAATAGGAAACAAATATACATGGGTAATTACACCAAATTTTGGGTTAAGAAGACACTTCTCAATGCTTGGCTTTCCTAAATATAATAGGGAAACCCAAGTTGAACAAGTACCTCCTCCACCTCCTCCGCAAAACATTCCTAGTAGCAGTACTCGAAGAAAATCAGAAGGAAAATTTGTAACAAAAAAATCAATTGTTAAACTATTGAAGCTTCTAGAGCCAGAGTCTACTAAGGTTCCACCTCGCAGTGGACCCTTTTGCGTTTTCTGTAATTCAGTACAATTATATAGAGAAAAGAGAAGATTAGAGCAACATCCCAATGATGCATCTTGTTATACGCGATGCAATCCCATTTATCAAAAATTAATTAATGGTTATTGCACTGATACGGAACAAGTTTTGGGAATACCAAATATAGATTTATTCAATCCAGCTGAAGCTCTACTTGTTGATGGAACATTTTCAGTTTTGAAGGATTTTGTTGATCATTTATTTCGTCAGATGGGTCTAACAGAAACTTTAAGAAAACCAAATGCTGTTCTTATGTTCTGTGAACCATTAGCCATTGATCCATTACTTAGGAAACAACTTTTACATTATCTATTTCAAGAAATTAAAATTGCTAGGTAAGTAAAGTTTTTTAAAATATTGTCACCTAATAATTTAGGTAGTTTTTTGTAATTAATTTTCTATTTTATGAATTCATTGTAATTTATTCAATTATATATAATTTGTAATATTTTAATAATAATTCTTATACTAATGTTTTACATAATAATATTTCATATAATATTTTTAATTATGAAAAAACTATAAAATGTAAATATGGTTCCTATTGAATTTAATTCTAATGACCTATAAATAAAAATTCTGATTAAAAAATTGATGAATTTTCTAAAATATATTTTATTAAAATATTAAATAAGACTTGAAAATAAATTCTAAATATAAACATTATGTAGATATATTTTTTAAATTAATAATAAAGTTTATTTTACAAATTCTTAGAAATACCATATAATAAGAACTAAGAATTATCATTTAGTAATACCTTTATACTGCTTATACTGTCTTCTACAAATATTTAAAAAATTTGTGTATAATATTAAAAAGGTATTGAATCATAAATAAGCACACTATATTTATGATATTGATTAGTGCATATTTATGATTATATGTGTAGTTTTTATCTAAGGTATTATGTTTCCATTTAAACACTATTTTATTAACATTGTTCATAAATTACTTATCAAATTGAATTAAATATAGCAAAATGCAGCATGATTGTCTTTACTATTTAATATTAGCATTGGATATTGGATTTAATATTAGAATGGATAAATAAGAATTAAAGAGTGTATATAATTTTAAATAAATTTATAATTTGTTCTAATATGATATGGTTTTAAAATTGTATTAATAAATTTATAAATAAGCCGTAAAAATACATAAATTGAAAAAGTCAAAGATTCCTTAATATTTCTAATAAATATGAAAATATTTATATTAAAATATTTTATGATAAATTTATATTTCTTGCAGAGTATGCTTAGTTCCCAAACCACTGGCAGCATGTGCTATGCTAGGTGTAGAAACTTGCATTGTAGTAGACAGTGGTGCTTTGAGTACGACAGTAGCTGTTGTGATTGATGGAAGAGTAATGCCTCAACGCTGGAGATTGATACCTGTAGGAGGTTGGCATGTTGCTTATAACCTAAAACAGGCAATGAATTGGCAGCCCAAAGAATTTCATGAAATTCCAATTTCTTATTTGGATTATCCAACTGTTAAGGAACGATGTAGGCTAAGTCTTGATATAAGAAAAGAAGAGTTCATTAACAAATCTGACAGACTTTATAAAAGTGGACAGAGTAAAACTGAGAAGGTGGACATAGATATTAGAGTTGATACTTATGCAAACTGCAAAAAAGATTGGGTAATTATTATTTAATAAAATGTACATTTTAGTTTTTAAATATTTATATTAGGTGTAAAATTATTTATATTTACTTATAAATTAAAAAATTCTGTAAAATAATATTTTACATTAAAATATTATTTAAGTTTATTAGTAAAATAATTTAATTACATAATAAATCTATTCATTCCAAATTTACGTTCATATTTCATTAATATTACTTTTTCAGAAAGTTTCACTGGGCTCAGAATTGTACACTGCTCCAGAATTAATGTATGTTAGTATGGATTTACCTAAAATGGTAGAGGAAGTAACAAAAGGACTACCAGAAGATATAAAGGAAGACTGCCTTTCAAGAATCCTCCTTACAGGTGGAAATACAGATTTAGCAGGTTTCGAATTAAGGTTAAAACAAGATTTGAAGAAAATTCTTCCAGAATATGCACATATCTTGGAGGTGAAAAGTTGTCCAGGTACTCACAGTTGGAACGTAGCAATGGGATCTACTTATGTGCCTTTAGCTGTGCATCCTGGTAAGTATATATTTATTGATCATAAGTTCTTTCATCGGTAAATAACTTATACCGATTGTGCTTTTTTTTAATCATGAATTAATAAAAATAAGAAAAAAATATTGCATATTTTACTTTAAAAATTTTCATGGTTAATAACTAATAAATAAGATTGTTAACCATATAAACACATTGAAAATATTGTGAAATTTCAGTATAATTATTTGGTTACATAAAAGCTTAAATTAGTATAAAAATTTTGTGATTATGTAAATTAATAATTAATTTTATTTAAATTAATAACATTTTATAAGAAAATGCTTAATATTAAGTTTTAAAACAACAAATATATTTTAAATTCATTTAAAATTAGCATTAAAGTTTTCTTAAAATTATAGTGATATTTCGCTGATAATTTATCAATTCACCAATTCATATAAGTGTAAGCAAATAAATTGAATAAAATCAACAAGATAATAAATAATTTTTTGCAATGTAAATTTCAAATCATTACATACATAAACTTGTATTTCATAAATATTAAATGAAAAAGTAAATTGTCATTGTTTAACATTTAATTTAAATAATTGAAGGAAAATACAAAATTAATTTTATAGATTAATTTTGTAATCTTGAACCAATGATAAATCCAATTTAATTATTTTATTTAACTTTTTTAATTTATTAGTAAATATCCACAGAAAAAAATTTCGTATCATTGTTTGATAAAATTTATAATTTAGCTGAAGCTTTAAAATAAATGGATTTTGATCACTTAATTTCCTAAGTAGCTGATAGACTTTAGTTAGTTTTATCAATATTTTCTTGCCAATGACTATCATTTATCGAAATTATTTATATCAATTTTGAATATAGAAACACTGACTTATGTAAGTATACGCAAGTATGAGTTATCAAAAATTGCGTTGGTTAAGACTCAATGAGTTTTGAACTACAAAAAATATTTTATTCTTATTGTATTTTTATAATTGTATTTTATAATTTATAATATATATAAATGCATTAAATTTTTCATTTCTTTTTTTATATTTGCATTGAAATAAATAATGTATTATTTTATCTTTGAAAAATGACATTTTTTATATGCTTAAAACCTTGTTCTCAAAATAAAAAAATGTCGCTCCACGTTATAAAAATCAAATGACTTAATTTCTTTGATTTCTAATTTCTTTTATCAAACATAAAAGAAGATGAAATAAAATGACTTCCTCATGTTAATGAGAAGCAATATTCATGATAGATTTGTATTGTTCGATTTATTCAAATAAGTTATCACAAAATACATTCATATATAAAAACTGCTAAAAATCATTCTTCTCTATTTTTAATTAGATAAAACGCCGCCAGAATACATGAAAGGGAATCCATTCTGGTTGTCACGTGAAGAGTACATTCTATTTGGATGCGAGTCACTGGCGAGTCAGCAGCAATGAATGGTGCTAATTGTAGCGGTCAGTTTATCAATGCAAAAATATAAGCTATAGTAGTTCGCAACCTTGATAGGAGCATTATGAAAAGAAGGAAACAGTATACGTACTGAAAATAATACATGTACAAAAATGATGTCAGGAGAGTAAGCGTTACTGAATTATGGGATACTTTATATAATTTTAAATCACCATTTAATGTGATTTTTTAATTATTCAATTGCAAATTTGGAATTTCCTAGCAGGAAGAGCTTTTATGAAGCTAAAAATTCTACTTGTCCCCTAGGTCAATATGAACCATTTCCATCAGTTCTTTACTGACCAAAGACCATGTAAGAACACTCGTACAATTGTAGTTTTTCGGTGTTATTCTACTGAAAAATACATCGCTATCGTTAACGGTAATAATACACTGGAAGATTACAGTTACCAATATATTTCTGTATAGGTGGTCCCCATCTAGTGTAACGTTAACATTGATGTTCTCGATATACTTGGTGAAGGTTGTTGAAACTTTTAATTTTTGAGATAATACATTATAACTGGTAATCTATGAAAATATATTTATTGCATATTTTGGAAAGTACATAAGTTTATATTATATTTATTTAAAAAAATGCATTGATTTTAAGAGAAAAATCAAAACAACAGATTCCGTGATATACTATACCTAATCGTTTAACAAAATAGTCAATTAAAGCAGTAAATTTACTTTTTTTCTTGAAACGTAAACGATTTGTAAGCAATATAGTATTTAACATTTTTTACTTTCAAGTGTACAAAAAATATGACTTATACAATTTCAAAGATTTAATATTTAAGAACTTAATCGAAAAAATTTTAACATAGCTTATTTTTAACTCGATTTTTTAAGTTTATACCGATTTTCGAATTGAAAAAATCATTCTATTTTTTTATTTAAGAGTTATTATTTATCGTACGAATCTAAAATTATCTAGTATCACCATCATTCGATCATTCATTTTTTAAACTACTTTCTAGTGTTTACTTGCAGTAACAATAAGAGAGATACACTGAAAGATACATGAAGGAATATTAGAATATATTTTATTCCACTTTATTTACAAATCCCCTAAAGTAATTTCCAGTGATTCATACAGGGAATTGGTCATAGACCAGACAGGATGTTTTTTTGAAATATACCATATGAAGAGGGATTTTTAATATCTTAAAATCGAAAGCATATTCATTATAATAGATATGATCGACCTAAAACTTTAAAGTTCTCTTAATTATATTAAATACAGTTTATTAATTATAGACTTAAATCATATTCTACATTAGAATTTTTAGTATAATTAAAATGAAATTAAAATTTACATATAATTTATTTACAGTAGTTATTGCGTGGTTATAAATATATTACATCGAATGTTTGATTCATATTTTTTAATATAGTTTAATGTATTTCAAATTGCTAAAAATTTCTATTTCTAATTTCTTATTTAATTCGTCTTACCATGGGCTCAGCGCTGCAAATAAAATATAGTTTAACAACGATTTAATCGTAAATAATATAATTGTTAACTTATGAAAAATTTTAAATATTTAGCATAGTGTTTTACGTACATTTTACATAAAACATAATTTAGTATCTATAGCACGCGGATAGCTCATGCATAAATTATGCACACATTTACATAAAATCTATCAAGATAATTATTTAGTTTATTATTACAGTGCTCAATTGATAAGTTACTCCATTAAAGATTTCGATCACAAATCACATTTTCTGTTAATCGAGAGTTTTTATTCGCAGTTATATTTCGCAGTTTAACATCGATAATACCCTAAACATGTAACACTACGGATGCTCAATAATGAATGACCTATTAATGGTAGTATAGTTGTAATTATAGCGATACTTGTATCTTAAAATTGAACTTATGCTTTCTAGTTGTGTAAAGTTTCTTATTGAAACATGCTTTTGAATTAATTTTTGATACACTGAGCCTAAAAAACTTCTTATTTTCAGAAAAAAATATACTATACAGCATATCCAATTTTACACTTATATTTGAAATAAAATTAATATTATTATGCATAAATAGTTCTCTTCTGGTAATTATTAAATTACGAATTACTAGATATAATATACTACTTCATTTTTCAATTATTTGTTATATTTAAGCATAGAATTTTACGTGGTTAAACGACAATTTGATGAACTAGAAATGTCTATTAGTATCTGAATAATTTGAGTAAAAGCTCGCAAATTTTTATTTTGTAATATAATTGTCATAATGGATAATTTGCACGTCCACCTTAAAAAATTTTTTTTTTATTGTAAAGAACGCTAATTTAATAAAAAGCGTATACTAACATCGTGTGTAACTCAATGATATAATGCAATTAAGAATAATAAAAAAAATATTAAATTTTGTTTGATTGTAAATAATTATGACATCAGATCTGTATTAAACATTAACGATGGATCTTGATTCTTCTAATATATTCACATTGATTTTAACTTGTTTGAGAAAACTCATAGATATATTTATTTTAACTTCATTACAAATTATTCAGCGCATTTTAAAAATTAAAAAGCAATGAAAAGCAAACGATGAATTTACAGTAAAAATTTTAAGCGCTTTTTTTTTGTAAGTAGAAAAAAGAGACCATAGTTTTAATAAGGATTCATTCAAATTTTATACTCTCACATATGCTTTGAGACGTCGTGATTATGCTGTCTTCCTTCGTTATGCGACGAATCATTTACGCTCTTTAATCGATTAAAATATTCTTCTATTTTCTCCCGATAACTCTTCCATGACTTCCTGACTTTCTCGAGATTCCGAGTTCTAGTTGATAGTCTGTGGTTTGCAATCAGTGTTTAACTCTGTTTTTACGTTCTTCGAGTGATGTTTTAGAAACAGATTTTCAAGCTCTTATTCTTCCAATTTTCAAACGTACAACACAGAAAATGGTAGAGAAAAGGTATTATGACCAAATTAACGCAATTTTTGTAAGAGCAATAGTTTACAATGATCAACTTATCAAGCAATTAGCTCGATAAAAACAAAGAAATATAACAATCGATAAATATCGATTAGATTCAGATTCTGAATGATATATTATTAATAAATGCGTTCTGAAACAAATCGCGAAACACATATAGAAGGTTCATTAAGCATTTTCACTATAAATTAACGTAGCTGTAATATCGTATTAACATACTGTCGTTCCCGTACAAAAAATGAAAATGTGTTCGAACAAATGCAGAATCTGACTTTTATTGTCCATTAGAAATCTTTTATTCGTTTTCTTTTATTCTGTAATGCTTTTAATTCACAATTTTATTTATGACATATAAATAAAATATTCTCAATCACGCGTTTATAAATTTAGCTATTTTATCATTAGTTATCAAAGTAATAAAATCCTTCGAACAAATATAAAATGCAGTACTTCAAAGTACATACGCATTCAAAATACTTGTAGACGTACCATCCCCAGCAATTCATTTTTTCTGTCAATTTCGACAATCACATTTTGCATAAAACTGCATCGTTTATTGTATATCAGAATTTTCTAATTCCACGTAACTTTAATCTTTTAATACATAAATTTCGGCATATACAAACACAATATATTCATTCATGTGTACTAAAGTACATTATCTTAATTTTATCAAATTATGAATTATTTTTTAAAGCTTAAAATTGTTGGATACACAAGATTATTATTTTTTGTTTTAATAACCCTTATAATAGTCAATTGTACGTCTCTTTAGATAATCTCGAAAAAATTATTTATAATAAATACTGATTCTGTACTCGTACACGCAATTTAAAAATTCATGAGCTACAAGCGTGTCGTAGGTATCACGATCGAATTATATCGATCTGAACTTGTATATAAAATTATATTTCTGCTTTAATTTTAATCACATATTTAAATTAATTTGAAAGCATTTTGTAACATTCCGACAGAGTTTAAATTTACATATTTTAGGTCGATAATATCTACATATACGGGCATTTTTTAATTGCCTAAAGACGCATTTACATAATAGAACGAGAGGCTAAGAGCTTTTTCTTACATGTATTGTTTAATAACATTCAAGAATTCAGAAACAATTTTAAATATTGAAATTATAGAAATTTCAAGAGCTTCTTTCATTCATTTAATATATTTTAATTTGGAATTGAATAATTTTTTTTGCAAATAAATTAAAATCATTATGCTATTATAACATTAATTATCTTTTATTATACTTAAATTCGATGTACACTTAATATAAATTATCAATATGCATCTAGTTTATTACACTCAAAAAAAAATTATTTTACCAATAGCATAAATGAAGAAAAAGAATAGAATTAGAACGAAATAATGCAAGTATAATGCTATGGAACTCTTATGAAAGAATTATTGAATGTTGGACTAACGGTGAGAAAGGATTTGCTTAAAATCGTAAAGCGAAGAATGATTTTTTAATGTTAAATAAGTAAGAAGAAAGGAATGTATCATTATTATTATTTATAAAAGAAAACTTATATCTGTAGAGTCAATCACACGGTAATAATTTGATGTGTGGCCGTAAATAAAATGATCGTCATGCGAAAAGTTGTTTTGTAAATAAAAGAGAAGAGTGAATGTACTACAAAAATGCTTAAAGATAGCGTTGAAATATATAATACAAAAAAGTAATTATGTGATAAAGAACTTAGTATTTCATAAAAAAAAAGAAAATACGACATAAAAATATAAGATATTTCGTAAATTTATATCGGATAAAATCTTGCCAAAAAGTAGATATGAGATAAATGAGAAGAATAAAAAGGTTATATAAGGAAGTTTCTAGTCATATTTGAAACCTAGGTGTTCTGTTGTTAAGAGAATTACATTAATGAGTTGTATCGTCTATTATATTGTTCTAATTCTTGTCGAAACTCGAGCAGCTTGAATTTCTAAATATGCAGGAAATCTTCCACGGGCAATAAAAGCGTTGTACCTCTGCGCTAATGCCAAACATCTGGTGTTGGGATAAAGGTGACTATTGCAAGCGTGCATAAGTAGGACAAGAGTGGCCTCATCTCTCCCATCATCAAAATTTATAGATTGTAGTTGACAGCCTAATAAAATTGAAAAGACATATAAGTGCGCTCGATCTACGACAGGCAGAATTTTCTCCACTAACAACGTCATTACACTTACCGATCACGTTTGGACACTGTTTGTAAATTTTGTAAATAATAAGACACCTTCAATTTCATTCATGCATTCACTTTTTACCATTTACTTCTTAAGTATTCATTCCCGACGAGAGACTCGCGGATAACGTGAACTCGGAAAAGCAAATTGAAGTTCACGATTCAACATGGTCTTTCAAGTTGGATTAATTCAGGATATCAAAGATAAGAGTTTTTGAGTGAAAATTCAATGAGAAAAAATTAGTTAACGAAGGTGCAAAAGCAAACATCAATGAAGAAAGCAGATGTATAAATCAACTTAAATAAGCAGCCTACGGGCAGACCTTGGAAAACAACCATATGGACAGAAGTTTAAGAATCATCCGTTATCATTTTGGAAGCAGTTGCATCTTACTCCCAGTTTAGCAGTTAAAGCAGTTACAGGAGTGGAATAATCACACTGCAAGTCAACATAAAGTATCACGTATTTAGTATATGTGAGTTGAAAAAATCTGATAATAATATATTGTCCTATTATTGTTCTATCTTTATCCCATCGATTCTATTTTAGTCTTAAAAACATAGAATAATATGTCCTAAATTGCATTAAAGGCTGAAACAAAATGGCGAACCGTAGTAAAGGGAGACTTAACGAAGTTAATTAATTTTTTTTTGTTGAAGATTTTGAAGATACACGATGTCGAGTGGTCTAAAATTAAATTAGAAGAAATTTCTCAGCAATTTGAATAATTACAAATAGAAATAGATGTATTCGTGATAAATGAAACTAGTTTAGAAAATGCGCAAGAGATTGAAAGAAAAATATTTGAAGAGCAGTATTTTAAATGCACGAAATCCAAAAGCATAAGAGCTAATGTAAAGCCTAATGCTGTGACACCATCAAATTCTATAAATTTACAAAATGCACAGCCTAACATAACTATCCAATAATGAAATTTGCTTCTACCCAACATTGAAATTCAACTTTTTAATAGAAATTCATTTCAATGGCTATCTTCTCGAAACGCTTTTCAAATTTTATACTCGAGGCAGATAATATCTGTACGTTCATAAGTTCTCTTTATTACAAATGATCCTTCGAAGTAACATTGCATTCATTTAAAATTCGTTAGATGTTTACGATGAAGTCTATCAAATTACATGGGAATTAATCAAGCAACGGTTCAAAAAAACCGCATTAATGCTAACTTACTCGTAAAAGCGCCCTTTGACATTCCAATCATAAAAAGGAAGTCTCCTGTAAGATTACGATTTTTAAGAGAAACAGATCAAAAACAGTCAATTCACTAAAGTTAGATAAAGGTACACGTCGCGCATTGAATATAACTAGAAAATGATGATAAGCCGACATTTGATGGGTAAATGCAGGTCATTTCAAAACATGAGCTTGGCAATTAATAAGAAATCTTTATCAAACAAATAAATCACAAATTAATAATAGTACAAAATTTGCAAATAGTTGCATCAATCCTTTATCGGTATAAAATCAAATGCAATTTTTGTAAAAACGAACACAACATCTTCGTGTGTGAAGAGTTTAAAAATTAAAACCACACGATTGATCGCGGATTATACGGGAAAAATACAGCGATAATCGCTTTAAAGTAAACGTCGTATATCAGGTTGTAAAAAATGCGGTAAAAATCACAATACTTTGCTACGTTTTGTAAACGCGATGAGCACCTCAGAGCGACAGTTGAAGTGAATCGAGCTGTTACGACGGGATAATAAATAAAAAAAATATCGTTCATACACAATCACGTATGAGTCGAAAGTACTCTTAAGTACCGCAAAGATAAAACTATTTAATAAATATAAGGAACATTTATGCAGAGATTTGGTGGATAGATGTTTTCAATGCAATTTTATTTCGGAAGAATTTGTTAAAAAACTTCCACTTAAACTAGAGAAAATGCATTTATCCTTCGCAGGTCTAGGCCAATCAAGTATGCGAGCACAACCTAAGGTAAAAGCATAGATAAGGTTTAGAAACAATAAATTTGAAAATCATGTTGAGTACCTTGGCTACGATAGCAGGACATTTACCATCCCGCCCAATTAATAGAAAAGAATTAAAATTACCGCTAAACATTAAATTAATGGATCCCGATTTTGATAAGCCCGCGGAAGTTGAAACGTTAATTAGCGTTTTTGATCAGTTACTATAAATTATTTTACTTACAGTAACGGGCAAATCATTTGTTACACAAATCTCATTATTAGGTGTAGAAAAACATTATTTGGATTGATAATTATAGTACAAGAAAATAGGTAACGAAAAAATATAAAACTCAAGTGCCACCTGATACGTGGTTTAGAAGCGCAAGTTCCAAGGTTTCGGGAAATTGAAGAAGTATCCGGTATACAAAACGCGATTATGATTTAATAACAAGAAAGCAAATATCAGCGAATCACATAGCATGGCATGAAAATGCTATAAATCGTTGGAAATAATTGGAAACGAATGCAACTCTTGCTCATGATTAAAATGAATTTTTAACAGATTATAAATATCTCGGTCACATGTCTGAAATTACGCAAATAAATGAGCTGGATGAAGACTAATAAATGACTCATCGTGGAATAGTAAAAGAGCAGAATACTATAGCTAAGTTGGGCATAGTCTTTGACGCTTCGGCAGAATACAACAAATGTTTTATTAAATGATGCGTTATTAGTCGGGACAACTATTCAGCATGACTTAATTTCTATTTTAATGTGATTTAAAGTGCATAATATTTTTCTAGTTACTAATTTAAAAAAGATGTACGGTCGAATTAAAGTCCAAAGCGTAACCCAAAATATCAGAACACTTACATGACGAAATATAAATTTATTATTTGAACACGGGGTCTCCAGGTACATCACCAACCTTAGCTGCATGTGCCCGGTTACAGTTAGCAAATTACGAAAGAAAATTATTCCTAATAACATCCCATTCCTTAAAAAATGATAATGCAATTCTAATAGCAATTCAATCATGTAATCAGTAAAAAGATCATAAGTAACTAATCCTATTACGAAACGTATATTCGAAGTTTGTTCAGCTCTATAACCTGCTAGGACTTATTGGAGTAGTCATAATTATCGCGAAAATAATAATGTAAAATTTAAGAAAAGCAAAATTGCATTGTGACGAAACTCTGTCTCAGGAACTTTATAATAAATGGATAACATTTCAAAGTGAATTACTTCTTCTAGAGCAATTTGAAACACCACAACAAATATTTCCATTTCCAACAAATATTTAAGTATGAATTATGGTAAGATGTGTTTATAATCGAACTCAACGATTTCACTGAATTAAATAAAAAATCATCAGAGATATATTATATGTTGGGATGCGTTGACTACTTTGAAAAACCGACCAGACAGTGAACTAAAGTCGAGCAGATGCTAGCTAAAAAAAGTTCTACAGCCCAAACAAAAATGAATAAGGAGGTTGTGATGCTAATCAAGATCATGCTAACAGCAATACGAAGCTGAAAGCTAGATGCAAAAAGAGATATACAATTATGGATTGTATATACAATGAGGACTTATACGAGTGATCTGAACAAGTGGAAATGACAAATAATCGCTAAGATAGAGACAATGAGGTCATGAAATTTCAAGATCAGTGCAGCCGCTTTGCAATCCGAGGAAGTAACCTGGATTAGTTGGGCAGAGCACGGACAGGTTCAGTAAACTTTCATTCTCTGAATTTATGGACTCAAAATGAGTAAAGACACCAGCAATAATGCAATGATGTATACAAAAAAAAAAAAGAAAAAAGTGCGTGTTCAACCCACGTTCAATGGTGTTAAATAAGTTTATTGGCCTATCATTAGAAAAAATCGGATTCATCATGTAATACGTAAATGAATTAAATGTCACAAATGAAATCCAAACATTTCAAATCGTAGAATGGGCGATTTATCTGAAGTCCGTATAAAACAATCGCGTTCGTTTGAAAATGTAGGTTTGGACCATTGTGAACCATTTTACATAAAGGAAAGACAGTTTAGAAGTAAATGACTTTTCGTGTATTTTACAACAAAGGCTGTGCATTCAAAATCAATTATAGATTTAACTACAAAAACATGCGTAAAATGTATAAAGCGATTTATCTGAAGGTGTGGCAAACCAAGTAATATTTTTTCTGCGACTAATTTTATCCGAGTAAAAAATGAAATTTAAAATGTGCGAGCATTTCTACTTTAATGAAATTATTAAAGTGGCATTTTTCAACGCCAAGGTCACCACTCTTTGAAGGTATGTGGGAGGTCGCAGTTAAATCCTTTAAGCGACATTTATACAGGACAATAGAAGTTACATTATTTACATACGAACAATTTAATATACGTATTATTGAAATAGAATCGAATTTGAATTTCCGACTATTAACTTTTGTTTCACATGATCCAAATGATTTTTCTACCCACTTTATTATCAGAGCTCTTTTAACTGGCATACTTAAATATAATTACGAAAAGGTGCCGATGAATAGGCTGTCCCATGGCAACGCATTCGAAACCTAAACAGCAAGTTTGGCAACGTTAGTAGGCAAAGAGTACGTGAATCAATTTCAGATCTGTTGTAAAAGGCATCGTGGAGAGGGCAAAAAAAAAAATAAAAAACGGAACCCTAGTCACAATTTTAAGAAAATAGTATTCCTTCTCTGCAATGGAGACTTGGCCACGTCGCTGCAGTATACCAAGGATCAGATGATATTGTGCGTGCGGGTACCGACAAAATGCAAGAAGGAACGTACAAAAGATATATTAAAAACTTGACCCTCTGTCAATAGATATCATAGAAGAAGATCAAACTAATTAATAAAAACCAATGAAATATTTATATTCGTACAGCTAATAATTTTATTTGTACTAGGTAATAAATAAACATATACCAATAAATACCAATATTATAATTCATATTATTCATAATATACTTGTAGCAATGATTTTACGATACATTATAAGCATTGTTAATTAACTGTTAAACTTATTACAAAATATAATAGTTCATAGTTACAATTATTTTTGAATTGTGATATAGCGATTGACTGTAACTTTGAGCTCAGCAGTTTAAGGCGGGGAGCACGTTCTGTTGTTAAGAGAATTACATTAATGAGTTGTATCGTCTATTATATTGTTCTAATTCTTGTCGAAACTCGAGCAGCTTGAATTTCTAAATATGCAGGAAATCTTCCACGGGCAATAAAAGCGTTGTACCTCTGCGCTAATGCCAAACATCTGGTGTTGGGATAAAGGTGACTATTGCAAGCGTGCATAAGTAGGACAAGAGTGGCCTCATCTCTCCCATCATCAAAATTTATAGATTGTAGTTGACAGCCTAATAAAATTGAAAAGACATATAAGTGCGCTCGATCTACGACAGGCAGAATTTTCTCCACTAACAACGTCATTACACTTACCGATCACGTTTGGACACTGTTTGTAAATTTTGTAAATAATAAGACACCTTCAATTTCATTCATGCATTCACTTTTTACCATTTACTTCTTAAGTATTCATTCCCGACGAGAGACTCGCGGATAACGTGAACTCGGAAAAGCAAATTGAAGTTCACGATTCAACATTAGGATTGTAAGAGAGTTTACGTCAAAGTTAATATATTCAGTAATAAACAAAAACCCCTGTAGTTAGATTAGCTTTACGTATATCATAAAGTTCTATTTCTGTTAGGTTTATGAAGTAGCTTTAGGGGAACACTAATTATAAGCAAGCTAACAAATATTAGCAAGCAATTCTAAATTTGACTGTTTGCCCAGATATTTATCCAGCACTCTTTGAAGAAGAAATTATAAAGTATATCATGCAATTGTTCTATATAAACATGCATGCACATAAAGCTGAAATTCTGCTGGTAACACTAAAATTTCTTCATTGTCGATTATATTCCGAGCCACAAAATCTAATTAGAGCATTTAGTATAAGTTTTAATCAACGACTATTCTTTAACTAGGGTACAGAGAAGAAGAAAAAACGTACGGTTCGAATGTAGTGCTGTTAAAGTTAGTTTACCTTTATTTAATAAGTTATTTTAATTAAGAAAATTTTAATATGATGTCCTGTATAAATATACTCTCTTGACATTTACGGCTTACAACAAAAATTTTTATATCAACACCGTTAACGTAAATTATGAAAAATATTAATGTACATTTTGTTAAGAAAAAATCTATTTTGAAAGAATTAATTATGTATAAAGTGTAAGTAGTTATTGTTATTGTCAATTAGATGTTTAGTATGTAATTTTACCAATATTATAAAATTAGATGCTAAAAAATTTGGTTTGATTTTTTATGTATTTATTGTGTTTTGTATATATATTTAACAAATTATGTAAATGATACGAGTTAAAATTTTAAGAAACGAGTATACGATTATTGGGATTTATCAAAATCAAATTTTGAAATATTTATTAAAATCATAAATTTGTTTGAACATTTATATTAAACGTGTTATAAATTTCGCATTTAAACAAATTAATTATTGTAACTGTTTAAAGTGTTTTGTTATTATTAAGTATTAATTAAAATTATATATTTTTATAAAATATCCTTTTAAAAGTTTGTACACATTTCAAAACCAGTACAAATGTCATTTAATCGAAAACATGTTTTTTCATTATCTATAATGTGCTAACTATGTAATAAAATATTTCTAGAAATACATGATAATACTTGTATCTTAAATTGAAGTATAAATTTTTGTTGGGCCGTATACATTTGTATAAATATTCGATAACATTTTCTGTACCTTGCATATGCTTAATAATATGCTTAATAAGGAAAAGAAAATTATTGATAGTCTTTAGCTTTGGGCACTACTTTTTAATACTTTTAATCCATGAAAGATTTGTTTAATGTGGTTATTTCATGTAATTTAAAATTATTCAAAGATGAATTTATTAAAATTTTCACCATATTTTTTAGTTTATATTTATACTATTAAAATTCGAATTGCTTATTAATTCAACAAAGTTATTGGAATAAACTTTGGCAGCAAATAATTATAATTACAAAAATAATTGTAATTGTATGATTTTTATGTAAAAGATAAAGTAATAATTGTTATTATAACGTATAAGGCGTATTTTTTTAATTTATTAATCCTTTGAAGCGAATATTTTTTATAAAAATAATAGTATCTTATTCTATTTTGCTTATTTATAATAAATTTATTATAAGTAACATGCTTTTGTTAACTTTTTTATTACGCCCATTTACACCTTAAAATATCATACAAGCCAAAAAATATAGGTACAAATGTAACGAAACTACTTTAATAAAAATTAAAGAAGAAAAATAGGAAAAAGGTGTTAATGCAAGTAATCATTGTGCTTCAAAGGGTTAAAAAAATGTTATATTGTACAAATAACTTATTAATGATCCCCTTAGTTACTCTCTCCAAGATATTTCTTCTATAGTTAAAAGATAAGTGGAAGCTTTTACTTATATAATTATGTCTCTAGAATAATATCACGGATTACATTTTTAAAATACATATGTATCGACATCATCGTCTATAATAATTAATGCGAGCTAAAATTCACTTGAAGCAAATCTTAGCTCACCAGCGAGTAAATTTATTATAACTTAAATTTACGAAATTCTTCTTTTCAAAAAATTTTATTGAAAGATTGTGATCATGTGAACAAAATGATTTTATAAATAAAACAATAAAAATATATGTTCTATTCATATTTATTTATTTTCTTTATTATGAAATTATAACAATTGAAATGTATAATTATTTTGTAAATGTGTTATCTACTATATAGAAAATTAAACCTAAGAAAATTTCTTATAATCGTTATAATTATTTTTTTTGTTTTGCAAAATTTGCTGCATAATCCAGTTATCGTTCCTATTAATATTTCTATATAATTAGTAATATCATTTGTTAATAATTCTAATTCTCCATAACTTATTCTGCTTATGTATCGATATAATCTATTCGCTATAAATATTTATGAAACTATACATTTCTTTCACAATTTAGATACAAAAATACTGGCTGCATTCTTCTTTTTTATGCTTTTGAGAATTTAGTTTAAAATATGCAATTAAATTAAAACTCTTAATCGTTGTTAATGTTAAAATTTCTTTTTATTAAAATAAATAAGTCATTACAAAATGTAATTATACATGTGTGTGTGTTTTCATAGTAATTAATATAAAGTAATTGTAACATTTTTTATACATGCTTCACAAGGGAAATAAAAAGTTATAGACAGATATTTTCAGAACTTAGAGCTCTTACACAGCTTACTATAAAAATTTTAATTAGCACTATACTTCGCCAATAATATAATTCCAGGATTAAAAAATTTTGGCAGAGACAATGATTTATATTAACTTATTTTCTGTTTTATTACTTATCACAAATAAATACATCGTGTGTAGGTATGGTACACAGGGATGTAAAGCGCATTTTTTCGGTAACCAAAAATTTTGCAAATCTATAATGACAAAAACGTGTATCCCGTGCACACATACACATATTATCCTCGCTTCGATATAAGAAAAACGTTAATCTTATATAATATTCATATGATTTGGTTTGTTTTTATTTATTTACACTGCTCGCATGTACATTCCTTAACCTTATATATTCTTTAATATACAGTATAAGAAAAGTCTCACTAGCCTGCTATTGTATTCATCGCCGTAACATGATCGATATTTTTCTACATTTAGTTTGAACGAGACGATTTGAGTCTTACACAGAAAGTAACGCTTACGCAACGATTTTACACTTGCGAGGGAAAAAATTTTTTTTACATAATCGAGCATAATTTTGCCTTTAAACGAAAAACGTACTTTTTACGCTTATATAACAAATATATTTAATATAAGTCGTGTAATTATAATTCAATAACTACCATAAAAGAAGCACTTTTTTTACTTCGATATTTTAAAAAGAGTAATTATGAATATTTCAAGGAAGAGTATAAATATAACTAATGTACAACTATTTCCCTTCATATTAAACAACATGTAGCTGTTTATAAATTAATATAATTGATTTTAGTAAATTAGTATAAAATTTATACTTAGAATAACTTATAATCAAAAATAGACAAAATCCATACAGAATTATATCTTAACCCATAGTTGCGCAAAAAGATTTTTATAACAAATACCAATGAAACGCATTGAAGGCTATTTCTTCTCACGTTTACATTTTATTTCTGTCGCTCACTCTTTCTTTCTCAAGTACATAACATTCTTTTACTTTCATCGTTCACTCACTCACCATAAACAAGTAATTGATATTATCGACCGACAGATATAAAATATATTATTTAAAAATTAAGCAATAAAAAGTGTGCCGTGAAACGTAACCAATTTCTCATTATTGAATTAAGTGAATATCTTTGAAGCACTTCCACTCGCAATTGATTCGTCGCTATAATTAATTGGAGTTTTATGTTTTTAATCTAAACTTAAATATCGATTAAAAAAAAATATATATAGTTTTATCTATAAATTTTGTTACTTAATGCAAAAAGACTTAACAATCATTAGTTTTTTATTATTAACAAAATATTTTACGTACTAAATGTTATTTATAAAAATGTAATTATATATCATGTAAATAAAATGCTATGATTTTTAGTGGTTTTGATTTTAATTTTAAAAATTTATTCCTTTGAAGACAAATTATAGTTGAATCGTTATTAAATCCTTTTTCAATGATGTATTAATTTTCTCATTCTACTTTCTATGTTTAGATATATGCTTTTATCTGATTCATATTATACAAGGTATGTACAAAATAAAAATAAAATTTATCTTTATACAAGTTATCGGTGATTTATTATATTAATAATCTTTCCCATAGAAAGATTTTTTAATAGATGTAAGAATGCATTAGAATGTTTGCTCACTTTTTTATATGTTGAAATTAATAAATCTTTTACCAGAAACTTAATTTTCATAATTTATAATCGAATCTAGTCGAATATAAACTAATATTTAATAGAATATACTTTTTATATTATATAAAATGAGACAAAAATAATTATTCCAATAAAGAAAATTTATAAATTAATGTTTTTTGCTTTATTAGAACATACTTGAGAATATTTTTAATGCAACATTTTTAATATACTAATGCAAATTATTTAAGAAAATATTTTTATAATAGATTTTTAAAGTTGAACATATTCTAAAATACGTATTCAACAAATAATTATCAGTATAAAACACTGCAAAAACGATATTTTAAGAAAACTAATTTTTATAGCTGTATATATGGATACCATCATTATGTTAATTTACTTAAGAAGTAATTTTTCATATTTTTTTTATTTAATATTTCAAAAATATTTAAAAATAATTGTTCAAATTTTTAGATTATAATATATTAAGTTTTATAATAAATTTTGTTTTTATATAAGTTTGACAAACTACAGAAACTTCTTATTTTAGATTATTTTTCTGAAACATTCTTACATATTATACTTTTTATTAAGCGACATATTGAAAAAATCGAAGAAAATATATACACAATTATGTTTTTGTTTCGACAAAATAATTTGTAATTATGTACAACTATATATTATTGTTAACATTTACAGAATTCAATTTTGTATGGCTCCTCTAGAAAACATATTGTCAAGCGACGTAAATAATTAATATATGAACATAAACAAAGTATATAACAAAGAAGTCGTGTTTTCTTATATTTTTAGAGTTTACTTCGAAGACATATAATTAAATACAATGGATTGCAATTAAAAATATGTTTGTTAAACAGGTTCTCTGTTAGTAATAATATTAATAAAAATCTGTATTAAGAATTAATATAATTTGAAACTTAGTTTACTTATCATCAAAATGAATTAAAGATAGATACAAACTGTTCTTACATTATACAAATAATTATTTATAGGAATCGTTACACTAAACCCAATGTATGATCGTTTACGAAACAACATACTGAACTGCTGAATCCCATGAAATTTTTTATAATTTGACGTCGATCTGTTACTTCTATTTTTTCTTCGGTTATTAATATATTTCAAGATAATTCCATTTTAAATAAATATTGTCTACAGGGTAGTGGATCTAACTATTCCGTACTGCCTCAAATATGCTGTAAGCATAAAAAATTTTTAAAACTTGGACCAAATCTTGTCTCAGAATAGCACAATATGTACGTCAATTTCTATCAGTTGCAACTACATTTGTAAATGTAACTCAGATAACATTTTTTTTAAAAGACATTCTCACAGTTTCACAATATATTAAGAATAACGTGTATATTTATTTCATAAATTTATTTATTCAAGACGGGGTATATCAACGATTTAGCTGCTTAAAATTTGAAGACTGTATGTAGAATATTGTATGTGTTATCCGGAGAAATAATGATTAAGCTTTTTATCAAATAATGATGGAACATGAGTTATCTGCACGATTATACAACTGAAATGCATAGTATTTGTGCGCTTCTCTCCATGCTATTTTTTTTATGTAGGATGATAACGTTATCTGGTCTAGCATTATGGACGATACTGTCATAAAAATGCAGAACGCAATAGTGAAATTGGATATACCTAAAGAATGGTGATGGGCAACTGCCTCCTAAGCATCGTTAGCGAATCTTTTTACGTATAAATATAAATTATATTTCATTATTACAAATAATGTTATTAACCGAACAGAATGTTATTTACTTGCGTAAAATAATCAAGTATAATGACATAGGTACACATAATCTTTGATTAAACAATGCATTAGTGCAAGACCCAACCATTCGAAATAATTTAATAACAATTATAATATGTTTTTAATCAACAGTCTCAAAGAAGGTTTCGAAAAATTCAACTCTATTCATAGAGCGCAACATTTTTTAATAAATAGGAAATTGCGCATACGTAAACCCATCTTTAATGTTTTTCTGTATATAAATTATAACAGAGAAAAATAAATACGTTTGTATCTAGCTTTAATATACCCTAACATTAAATAAATTAAATTTTATTTTATGTTTACTCGTAACAATTTACTTACTTTATCATTTGTTGACATTATTTTGACAAACTTTATAAAAGTAAAATACGATGATTTTGAATTCTCTGAAATTATTTTCATATTGTTTGACATCGTGCAATTTGTTGAGTAATTAATGCAATATTAGATTTTCAATAAAGGAGTAGAAGCAATCTAAAAATTGCTTTGATCTTTCAAATTAATTTAAGTTTTAATTAAATAGTTCTCGAATCATAAGCTGCTGTAAAGTATAATTACAAATAGGCTAATAACAATATACACAAAATAACATGTTTTGAGCTTTTGTAATGATGATAAATGTAGTATTTATACTTAGTATTTTTAATATATCAAACGTTCTTCATATATTCTAAAATTATGAACTTAAAATTAAATTTTTCATCCGATAATTGCCAACAATGATAAACAAATAAATTAATTGATAAAAATATACAATTGTTCAGTGCAGAATAGATTTTCTGACATTATTGGAGCCATTATAAGTAGTAATTAAAGAAATGTATATATTACATTTTTAAATATACATGGTTTTAAACAACCAACTATATAATATTAGCAGTAGCAGCTTTTTCGACGCCATAAAAAGGTATAAAAAGTAACAAAGGTAACTTCAACGTCGAAGTCTTTTAAACAAGCAGAGTTTCGAATCTCAAGACATCGTCTAAACAGAATTGCAGATAAATGGCGATACTTTATAAAAGGTTCTTGGTATTCGAAGCTCCGATCGTCAACTAACTTCGGTGCACAAAATTCTCGTTCCTTCTGTAATAAAGCCGCAATCGTGTACAATTTCCCCTCCGAGCACGAGTTTTCGAAAGTGTGCAATGGAAAGTTCGGGTATGGAGTAAAACAAGAAAAAGGCAGTGCAATTTGCCTCCTTGCTTTGTTAAACAAATTATCATATCCGAGATCCTAACAACACGAGCTCTTGGTAGGCTCCGCTTCGACTAGATTGAAATCCAAACCTCCTGGCCTGGCAAAGCCCGTCTTGATGCCATCCCATCCGTCCTCAACCTTGTACTCGCCGTTCTGTATCCGATTGTACACCTCCTGGGTTACGGTCCTAAACGCGTCCTCGACATTTAAACCGGTCCGTGCGCTCGTCTCTACGTGGTGCACACCGTATTGGTCGGCAAAGGCGCGGGCTTCCTCCTTAGAGACCTCACGGCGGCCCCCGTTCGTCACCAGGTCGAGTTTACAGCCTACGAGGCAGAAGACCGGCCGATGAGGCTCGATGTGACGACGCGCCTCCATCATCCATCGCGGGATGTGCTCGAAGCTCGTGCGGTTGCACACGTCGTAGACGAGGAGGGCGCCTACGCTATTGCGGTAGTACGACTTCGTTATGGACCTGCTCGAAGCAATAAACGTTATTATCGTTGCTGCCTTTTTTTTTGAAGGCTATCTCGAAACTTTTTACAAGCCCATCCTGGCGCATTATAATCGCAATTGATTTACTCTTATTTGCACCATTAAGATTTGTTTTCAGATAAGTTATCATTCAAATTTAATAAAACGCTTTTTATATAGGAGACTTTCGGAACCAATATGTACGTATGTATCAGAATTGACCTTATTCATATTATTCTACAACTTATAATTAGTGCTTATGACTATTAATTTTTATAGAAATTAATAGCTGCAATAGCAGAAACTATATATGAAATGTCTTTGGACTATTTTTCAGAGTGTAAAACTATTCATGCAACAACAGGCAACTGTTATTAATCGCATTACGGCGCTTTTGGATTATCAAGAGTACACGTTTTAAATATTTATATAAAATCACCAGATAACATTTATAAAGACCATTTTCATTTTAATAATCAATTTCAAACATATGATTTCACAATGAAAGATACGTTTTGATACATACATACTAAGAGAAAAAATTAATTAAATTTCCTGATTCGAAAATATATCTTTTTAAAATGTTTTACTCGGAATGTTTCTAAAACAAGGTTTTTTCTTCAAAGCATTAATTTTAAAATCTCCGATAATTGCAAACAAAACTAAATATTCAATACGACCAGTTGTTAAAATATAAAAATTTAAGTTTTCAGGACCAAAATAATCCAATTAAAATAAAAAAATATTTTTTAATTATTCAGTTGAGTTCAAACAAAAGATGTTATTTAATCATATAAGCTTGCAATACAATTTGTAATATTAATGCAAACATTTATATTTACAGAGAATTGTTATAAAATTTAAATATCGTATTTTAATGAATTTTACCTAAACCTTTCTTGCCCAGCTGTATCCCAAAGTTGTAGTTTGATTCTTGTCCCATCCTTAACTTCGATAAGACGCGCAAAAAAGTCTACTCCTACAGTCGGATCTGAAAGCTGTAACAATATGATGATAATCACACGATTATTGATACGACGATTGCACTTAAATAGATCTAATGTTCTTGACTTTCTTTTACACCATTGATTCATAAGTGATGCATTCATTATATCATCATATAATACAGGAACAAACACATACTTTTATATTTTTCAAAAATATTAAATAAAAAAAATGTATAACAATATAACAAATGCAACAAAATTTTTTTTCTTGTCGTACAGCGAGTAAGAAATTTAATTCGGAATACATTGAAATATTTTTAAATAAAATGAACTTGAACTATTCAAAAAAATTTTAGAACCGAGTATGCTTTTTTAAATGTCAAGATAACTGTGAAACTAATTTTTTTTTAATTAAATTAACATCAAATAATACTCAAAATAAGTTGAAAAAAAATCTTTCATTTCTTAAATGGAAAAAGGGAATCTTACGTGACTTTCGGTTACATTAACAAATAAATGCTGCGATGAAACAGCTAAATATTTACATGTATAATTTATCATTGAATTAATGAAATTTTCAATTTCCCTTGTATAACAATATAAAATACTATCTTGTGTATTTAACCCTATTACTTTATAAAACTAGAAAGTATTTGTTTCGTCGCACACTATAATATTATAAAAAACTAGAGGCTTCAACATAAATTTAATATTTGTTTGTATTTGACTTATCATGATGCGTTGTATTACGATGTATAAAAACTGAATTAGATACAACTAGTTGGAATAAATAAATAATCAATAGTTAAAATCTATAATAAACAAATTTCTAAAAATTTCATAAACAAACATACGAATTTAATGCGTAAATCAATTTGGAATATATGTATATATATTGCTCATTTGATCCTACGAGGGGCAGCACTTAGAATAGAACTTGCACTATATAAGTAAGAACAATGAGACGAGTTCTTTAACGATCCTTTACCTATATACTCAATTTGGCAACTTCTTATTGCGAGTAAAGTTTATCACCCGCCATCAAGATGATACTAATTAGTTTTACCGCTTGCGAGTCACTTCTCAACACGTATTGACCGCCGACACACAGCGATACACTGTGGCACACTTATTAAATATTTTTCTGATAATCATTTGTTTGCATTTAAATGCCTTGATTATGTAATATGCGACGGAACAATATTTAATTCGTAATACATAAAAGTTCATAATTTTATATATGAAATTATAATAAATTGAGGAAAACAGAATTAAAATAAAAATGTATTTGGAATTTTAAATAACGATTATGATATTCTTACAATTTCTTAATACCATAAATTTAAAAATTCAGATTCATTACGTTAACTGAAAAGAATATCTAAATAGTCCGCACATATGCATAGGCATTTAAGTAACTTCAAAGTGACGAAAGATATTTTTTATCTTTTAGCATATTAGAAACTTGAGAAAAAGATTCAAAAGTTAATTATTATTACTTTAATTTTTTCATAATTTCTTATTTGTTTAAATTACATTAATTTTCCAAAAAACAAATTATAAATGATAAAAATGTTATTTATTAACTTTATTCGCGGTATTTATCATCGAATCAGCGATTTAAAAATATGTGAAAATATTTAATAACTACGGGTCAAATCTTTTTATTTAAAAATATATAATTTAAAAATTAGATTATATATTTTTTTAATACAGTAATTGATAATTGTATTAAATTATAACAAGATGCGAGCGACGTGAGTCATCGATGACTCACTCATCAATATAATGAACTATAAAAAGAAAAAGTTGTTTACTTTTCACTGAACTATTTTATTAACCGAATCATATAAAAAAATATTCTATGTTCTAAACTACTTTTTAATGTACATAAAATCAAATTCATTTTATTGTATTTTAATTTATAATTGTTTTTCTTTGAAACTTATATGAAGACACTTTATGAAAATTACAGGAACATTAATTTATTCTCGATAATTCAAGGATTATATTTGAAATTAGACTTTCAATTT
The DNA here is from genome assembly GCA_018907045.1 of Wiebesia pumilae. Taxonomy (NCBI): domain Eukaryota; kingdom Metazoa; phylum Arthropoda; class Insecta; order Hymenoptera; family Agaonidae; genus Wiebesia; species Wiebesia pumilae. The sequence goes on from JACCHZ010000033.1 coordinate 2,365,599, forward strand.
TATAAAATTTATAAATTTAAATTTTAACTTTTATAAATGAATATCAAAGTATCAACTAATTATACTTTTCTTTAACTCTATTGGTAAAATAGTTAAAATACCAATGTAAAAATTAATAATAACTTTAAATGTTAAGTGAATTATTTCACATAAATATTCAGTTTGTGGAATGAGTTTTTCTGCTTCATAAAAAAAATTAATTTTATATTCTTAATGTTAAATATAAAAATACATTCTATATATACTTCACTTTTTATCGTTAACGTTTTTCCATTAAATATCTGATATTTTTTTAGTTGTTGCTTTATTTATTACACATAATGATTAATTAACGATAACACGCGATTCAGAAGAAATTTTGTTTATTCCACTAAAAAATTGCAAATAGATTAGTCATGTTTTGAATGAGTGAAACTATCATCGAATAATATTTTAATCCCGAAGCACAATTATCGAAGTTGATCTGTTGCTTATGAAACCAAAGACCGAGATAAACGATTAAAGCCATATACGTTTTTCATTTTACTAAACTTAAAAAAGGAAATAATTCACCAATCCAATTGTCTTTCCGCAAGAGTACGAGGTTTTTATTTTTGAAAAGTACATCGGGCTAGGCGCACGGTGTAAGTTTGTCCCGATCGAAAGATAATGTCTCTTATCGTGAAAACTGAATATTGTTTCAAAACTGAATTCAACTGTATAAGCAATGTAAATCAAGAGCTAGCTGTAGTAAGCTTGCTCGTCACTTTTCACGCGCACAGTGACATAATCAACCGCCAGAAAATAGAGAAAAAACATATTTAATGTAACCAAAGAATCTAATGCCTCGAGGAAATTGCGTCTCAAATCCTCTTTTCTTTCTTTATACTTGTTACGAGTGTAGACTATTAATGTAGTAAACGCGAAGTCAACAAGTAGTAGTGCGCATAGCTCTACTACTACATAGTACTATAATAGTACATACTGTCAAATGGTCGTGGGTACAAAGTAGGCATTGACACACAACAACGCAAGCTTAACACGAATGAATAAATTAATATTTAAGCTAATCGTTATTTGTACCATTTCTATTTCTTCGTGTTCACGCTTTGACGTATTGGAAATGACATATTGATAATTTGAGATTTTGGAAAGGTAGATTGTACAATTTGTTTGTAATTGACTTAGAAATTCCAGCGTAAATCTTTTAAATCTAATGCGTTACGAGCTGTTATCATTTTTGTAATCTGTTGATACAGAAGATAACTATTTGGATTTGAGTTACGAGTGTCTGCGTTTCACAAAGAGCTTACATATTCAGCAGATAAATTTGCATAAGTGTCTATTGAAATTCATAGTCAGTATTAATTAAACAAAGTGCTTGGTTTCTCTTCGATTTCAAAACGAATAATCTTCTAATAATCTAATAATTTGGAACTCTGTCTCTCTAAGAAACTCTGACCAGCGCACGCACGAAGGGCACTCGCTCGTTACGTAATTTCATATTTTGGTAAAGTTCACCACTGGTGCAGTCCGCAAAATTTCAACATATTTTATTTTATTTTTTATCCTCAAGGCTTGGTGGTAACGAATGTCTGTAGACGCAAATTCTATTAATTAGCTTTACATATCATTCCGAGCAGAGTCTCTTTGGAAAACGAGAGCACAGCGCGATTTTCCTTGCATAGTCTAACTTGTGGTTTATGAAACCCAGGCATAAATGAATAGTGTATAATATTATAGGACTGTTGCACGCACTCGTTCACTCGTCGTTAACTCGAGTCTGGACGGAAAGTATAAACGATATCGACGACGAAGCCGTATTTGTCAGTGGTGCCAGTGGCATTCTTGTTTCATTTTACAAATAAATGTATTATTAGATGTGATTATTGCCGAGTTCTAGGCTATATTTTTTGTCTGTTTCTCTTATGAATTATCTAAAACTCTTGCTAATATATACCATTATTCATATTTTAATAACGATAGTTAACTTAAAATTTCTTAGCTTCTCTGATAATTTTGAAGGGTAATTATTTATATGCAATTATGTAACATTTAAAAACTACTAAATATTATAACTATAAGTAGTTAATTTGTTAATACTTCAATACATTATCAATAAATCAAAGTTTACTTTGATATACTATAAATCAAATTCTCAATAATATCCTAATCTTTAGCAAAAAAATTTTTTCCAAAAATCATTAATTGAAATTTTTAACTTATTATAATTGAATAAATTAATTAATTTTAATCTTCCTTTGTATAATTTTCCAATTTACATATTTTCATGTTTATATATTTATTGTATAGAATGTATTTATTTTAATGATTTATACTCTCTGATAGTTACTCATAATATTTTTAATATTAAGTATTTATCAATTAGCAGATTTGATGTTGCTAAAAAGAAGCATCATATTACTTATATTTATCAGAATTATGTGTCATTTCGATTAACATTTAATGTAGTATAGATAAATTAGTTTATATTTTAAATGATTTTATGATTTGTGATATTAATGCGACTATGGTATTTAAAGCTTTTTGGTTATTATATTAATGTTACATTGGTTTCACAATTACTTCATTTTACCATTGGGAATACATGAAGTAAATCTGTTATAAATTTTGTTTAACACTATCAATAGATTTTTTTCATTAGACATGATTATAAGTCATACATAAAAATAAAAGCAGATTAGAAGATTTTACATTTTAAAATATACAAATGAAACAACAATTAAAAGAAATATAATAATGGGAGAATAAAGACAATTTTGTAATAACTTGGAAATATCTATAATAACAAGAAACAACAAATAACTTTTAAAATCTTAAAATTATATGTATATTATGAATAACAGTTCAATGTGTTATATGACTAATTAAAAAACAGAAATATCAGAAAACTTTCTATACAACATTTAAAATAACATTATCATACATTAAACGAAAAATGTTTTATTAAATAAATGTGCAAGTGCAACTTAAATAAATTATAAATATTGTTTACCTTTCTATATCTTATATATTCTTGTTTAAATAAATAAATTGTTTTGCCCCATGCACGATAATTTATAAGTAATATTATAAATTAATAGTATGATCAAATTACAAAATATAAAAGTGCCTTTTTTAAAATTTGTACAAAAATTCCATAACTATCGTAAAAGAACATACACTTGTAAGATAGAATAGCTATTTCTATTATTGTACATTTAAAAATATTGATAATGTTGAAATTTTTTGAATTGTTGAAAAAATTCTAACAATTGTATTTAATAGAATTTTTATTTATGTTTTGGAGATCATGATTTTGCAATAGTGTTATTAAATTCAACAATTAAACTTATAATTAACATTCCAAACATAAAATTCTACTTTGTATTTTCATTTGTTACAAATAAAATATATATTTCAATATTTAAACATTTCTATATTTCTCCGTTTCATCGTAAATTGTGAAGTGGGACAAAAAATCAAGAAATGCAATAGACACTTTTTCTTCCAATTCTCAAGAGTAGCAGTGTTATTTTTGTCGGCTCATAACCTTAACCCTAATCGACTCTTCTCGCCTGAATGAAATCTCTCATCTCGAACACGCATAAACAAATAGAAACGCAAAATCGGTAGAAGTGTCAGAAAAACGGATGTGTAGAAATTAAAACGTAATTAAAATAACGTAAAAGAAAATTAATACAAAAGATAACGAGATAATATATAATGAAAACGCGTGAGTGACTCTCCTCTTTTTGCTTTGTCCTACGAGACTCGTGTTGATGTTACCTCAGCGAACTTTCCGTCAGTGAAGTATTTTAGTAGCGAGCTTTTCCCCACGGTGCTGTCGCCAATCAGAATCAGGCGAAATTGATAATCGAAAATCGGCTCCACCATTTTGAGAAAGAAAACTTAATTGTCTTCGTTGTTTTGATTCACCCACTTGGAACTTCTTTCTTCGTGCGTTTTTTTTTCACTTCTATTTGCTGTCTCTTTCTCTATCTTGTTTCTTTGTTTCTTTCCACTTAACCACTTCGGCTCACAGAAATGCGGAGCGAGTCAGCGTAACAGGAATTAGGCTTGGGAACGCGCTCAAAGGTGCACGGAGCTAAGCAACAACGTCGTCATCGTCGTTGTCATCGTCGTCGCCGTCGTCGTCGTCGTCGTCGTCATCGTCGTCGTCGTCGTCGTCGTCGTCGTCGTCGTCGTCGTCGTTGTCGTCGTCTCCGTCGTCCTCATTGTTGGGAGCAGTAGCCGAAATTTCATCTGCGTGAGCATAATTACGCAAAGCAAAACATGCACACGTGCGAAAGAACGTGGACTGCAATGCACGGCTAAGATGTAGGTGATCTTGAGCTATGTGAGGAAAAAGCACTGCACGATTACGGCATTAAGCTGCGATACTAGAGAAGATCACAGATAAATTCTACCGACGACGACTGCCAAGCAACTACCTGACATGATTTTTGTTTAATTCGCCTATGAGCCTGAGTCTGTTTCAACTTTCACTGTAATGGTCACGTTTACAAATCATCGTTCACGCTTCAGTTCGCGGGAAATATTTGAATTCAGCGCAGCTCATTGCGATTATCTCATGGAATTTCAGCAGATTTGACCGAAACGCTTGATATTAAGTAAATTACTTTCCCAATATTTTAAAAAGTTCTAGAAATATACGACATAGATAAAATCGATTTACTTTTGAATTTACACGTCATTAAATATAATATCTAAAAATCTAAAAATTTTTTTATCATTAAAAGTGTTAATTTTAAATTATTACTTTATAAGTTAGTTACATTCCCTTTAATAAGAAATTTAAATAACTTAGGAAGTTTATTTATAATAAAGCTCAAACTGAATATAAAACTATATTTCTCCTTAGAGTTATTCTGAATTATCATTTTATTCTAACAAATTTGTACATAAACTAAATATTTTATTTTTTAAACAGACTGTTTTTTGACGATTTTTCATGCTATATTCGTATAATTCTTAGAATATTAAGCTTGATTATATGATTAACAAATTTTTTTCATGGTGCAAAGTCGTTAAAAATAGTTAGGGTGATAACTCATCTTTAAACGTTCACGTACAAAGTATAGCTTAAATTTTTTTTTAAAATAGAAATAAAAAGAAATTTATGAATATACTTTTCACGTGAAAATATATGGATATTTTTCAAATTTAATTTATTGATTCTGGAGTAGTTTCCAATGTATACATAAATCAGCTGTTTCCTTTTCAACATAACCCTTTAAATTATATAAAATCATACAATCTTATAAAGTAGTTTTAAAAAGTATTTACACATTTAGTATTAAAAGCAACTTTGTTAACCTAAATGAAAATTTTTTTCTTCATTAATTATTGTATCTATATTAATTTTTAAGATTTTGGATCAAAATATATTTTGTAAACCAAATATTTTACTTGAATAATCGATCAGCTGATTACTTAAAGGAACAAGATGTTTGACAAAATGTGAAAGTAAAGTGTATACAGTGTGATAATTAATGTCGAATTTTTAAATAATTTTTAAGAATATTATGTAAAAATTTTTTATAAAAAATATAAATTATTTAATATGGATGAACAATTTCTTTTAAAAGAAATAGCGAGTTTGAAGGAAAAACTGCGAGAAAAAGAGAATAACCTCGCTAAACTGAGACACGAAAAACAAATTTTGCAAGTACATGGGCTAAACAATGCAGAAATTGCAAGATACAGTAGGCAAATTCTTCTACCGGAAATTGGTGTTAAAGGTTAATCATATATAAACTATATAGTGAATGGTTCAAATGAAATATTATAGAAATATATAATTAAATTATTTTTTATATTTTATATTATTAAAAATTTTTTGTTTCTATTTGGCACTTTACATTGTTCATTAACAACTTATAGTTGAATAATTTAATTTTATTATATATGATAGAACATTGCATTATTTATTTCTAAGCTAAGTGTTTTTAAAATTAAAAATTAGAAAATCTAATAAAGAATAAATAAAATTTCATGACCATACTTGATATATTTAATATTTTCATTGTCATTGACTACTTCAATTCACTTTTTCATATGTACTTAAATGGATACAAATAATGAATATAAATCTAGGACAACTAAAATTAAAAAACTCGTCAGTACTCATTGTTGGAGTAGGAGGACTTGGATGTCCAACTTCACTATATTTGGCAGGTGCTGGAATTGGACACATAGGTATTGTTGATTATGATGATGTAGAAGTTACAAACCTTCATAGGCAATTACTATTTTCAAGTTTGGATATTGGAAAATCTAAAGTTAATGCTGCCAAAGAAGTTCTTGAAAGGTATTTGTATATCCAGATTTCTATTTATTATATTTAAACTTAGAATTTGCAATCATTTTAGAATTATATTAAAATTTCATTGATAAATAAAAATTGTTTAATATTTTTATTTTAATGTCATTAAAATCAACTATTTACAAGTAATTTTAATTATCATGTACACTAAGAGATTTAAGAGTTTATTTAGTTTACTTTTAATGAACAGGATTTTTATTTCTTTTATTATAGATTAAATGATAATATTAAAGTTTCTCCATATAAACTTCAAATTCAAAGTAACAATGCCCTAGAGATTATAAAACAATATGATGTGATCCTCGATGCCACTGATAATGTAGCTACTCGTTATCTGTTGAATGATGCATGTGTTATTAGTGGAAAACCATTAATTTCTGGATCTGCCTTACAATTTGAAGGACAACTGACTGTATACAACTATTTGGGTCCTTGTTACAGATGTATTTTTCCAAAACCACCACCACCTGAAACAATTAACAACTGCGGCGATAGTGGAGTTCTTGGAGCTGGTAATCATATACATTTTAATTTTTATAAAAAGCTTGATTACCACAGAAAAAATAATATTTTATTACTTATTTATTTATAGACATTTTACTGGTTAAATATTTAGTTTTAATTAAAATTCTTAAATAAATAAGTTTGCTCACAAATTTTATTTATTTATTTATTTAATTAAATATTTCATCGTACATTTAATATGCATAATTTTTGTAATTAATAGTTGTTGGAACAATTGGTGTTATGCAAGCACTACAGGCTATAAAAATAATTTTAAAATTACCTGGGATTCTTTATGGACGATTATTAATATTTGATGGAATTGATATGATATTTAAAAATTTAAAGTTAAGATCAAAAAATCAAGATTGTAAAATTTGTGGTCACAATCCTACAATACGTACATTAATAGATTATGAAGAATTTTGTGGAACCAAAGCTAATGATAAAAATCCAAATTTGAAAATTTTAAGTGCAACTGAAAGAATAAGTGTGAATGAATATAAAATACTATCTCAAATTCCTCAGAAACCATTAATTTTAGTAGATGTAAGATCCAATGAAGAATATGAAATGTGTCATTTAAAAAATTCGATAAACATTCCATTTTCAACAATAAACAACAAGAATAGTTTAGATACTTTAGAAAAAGAAATAGATAAAAATGGTTTAAATATACCTAATGGTAATTTTTATTTTGAAAACTATATCTTATTTCAACTTCGTTCATTTTTATTTATATTTATTTATAAAATTTAAAATAACTGTTATTTTAGTTTTTGTCTTGTGTCGTCGTGGAAATGATTCTCAAAAAGCTGTAAAAATGTTGAAGAATTATTTCACGAATTCTAATATCCAAATAAAGGACATTATCGGTGGACTTCATGCATGGACACGTGAAATAGATCCTAAATTTCCAATTTATTGATAATTAAACATTATTATTACAAAATTATTTTATATTACATTTATATTGTAAATTTTGTAAATATTAAAGTACAAACCAATAATATATAGTATATATAGTGTACTTACATTGAATATAAGTACATGTTTTCTTATAATGCTAAGTTTTTATTATATTATTAAATATATTTTGATAATTCTTCTTGTGTTGAGCTAGTTTCTGGATGTTTGTAATGAATTATAGATAGACTTCTTAGTGTTTTAGCTGCTTCTTCAGCTGTTAAATCTCTTTGAAATTGTGCTAAAAGTTCATATCCAACCATATGCTTCTTTATGGTTGCAGAACGTAGTAATGGAGGCAAATATATCCCGTGAAAAGTCCAATGATTGCAATCTTCCATAGATTTCGGACCAGTAGGAGCACCTGAGTTATTAGCGAGTATGTAGAATTATAAAATTTATAATCAATTTGAAAAATATGTGAATTACTAATGAATACACTGAGTAACATAAAAAAATAATTTTTTCATAATAAACATTAACAACTTTGAAAAAATTAAATTCCACTTTTATAAAAAATATATTAGTGATGAAATAATAAAATATTTTTAAAATAATTTGTAGGTTAAATAAAATATAATGTCATTTTATTCTTACCATGCCAACCCATTGAATATGGAAATGAACATTGAAATAGATTGTCATACTTGGTACACAAAACTTTCATGACTGCTGAAAGTGAATTTTGTTCTTTGTCTGTTAGATCTTGCATTCTTGTTAATTGTCGTTTTGGTAAAATCATTGTTTCAAAAGGCCAAACGGCCCAATAAGGAACAACAACTAGCCAATCAGTAGTTTCAAGTACTATTCTTTCCTAAAAACGATATTTTTAAATTATATATTTCAATTATGAATTTTGTTCGACATTTGTTTTCACTTTTTAAATACAAACTCTTTTGGCAAGTTCTTTTTTCATATAATCAAATAGCATTGGTGATTGATGTCGACTGTAGTAGTCTTTTAGGTTTTTATCTTTTATTCTAGGCTCGTTGGGTAAAAAGGAGCTACTCCAAATTTGACAATGTGGATGAGCATTACTACAACCCATTAATTCTCCTCTATTTTCAAAAATCTGTACCCAAGTCCATTTTTCTCCCAATTCTAACATTTCTTTAATCCATCTTATTATGATAATAAAATATTTATAAATTATGTATAGTTTATAAAATAATTTACTTCTTTACTTACTGCTTTATTACTTCTTTGATTTCATACAGTTTCATAAGAGCAATTGTTACATTTGATTTGGGATGAAAGCACATTACTTTACAAGTTCCTTCTGCAGTCTCCATTTGAAATAACTCATCTTCAGATTTTGGTGGGTTTGGCACATTTTCGAGTAATGCAGGAAAATCATTCATAAAGGAATATGTTTGCTCATATTTTGGAGTAATCTACAAATTAAAAATTATACTATAAATAAAAGATAAATGATGATTATAAGAACTATAAAGCTTAAACGAACTAAATAATATTACCATTATTAAATTATTATTTAACTTGTTAAACTTGCAGATCCTAGCAAAATACTGTATTATATATCTACACTATGTTTATGAGTCTAAATTAACATTATTGATTATTAAATAAATTACTAGTTAGTGGTCTAAATCAATTAATTCTTTTATAGATATAAAAAAAATAATTTTCACAGAAATTAATTATTATATATTTATAATGTAATAAAGGAAAATTTGTATTATTAACTTTAAATTTTTTTATTTTTATCATTATTTATGATTATTACTTGGCAATTGTGTATAATTTTTTTTATTTTATTAAAAATTTATAATAAAATGAATAGCTTTGGCTTGACTTTAAAAAAATATTCAGAATTATTTCATTAAATAATTTATTTATATTAGAATACCTGTCCATTGACTCGATTATTTCCAGGACACAATGGATTGTTTGGATCATATTCTGGTGGATCCTCATTGTTGCTTGGTTCCACTTGTCCTTTCCAAGGACGTTTCATTCTATGAGGAGAAACCAAAATCCAATTGCTTGTTAAGGGATTATACCTCATGTGTTGATGGTCTATGATAAACGTTCATAACTTTTTATTTAAAATGTAAATGTTCATATAAGAATGCCAGTTATTTAAACTTACAAACCTATAGGGTTAAAAATCACTTGATCGCTACTCATTTTGTAATTAAAATAGTATAATTTATCTACGCGAATAAAAAATTTATATGCATATACAGCAATAAGCGGTAGTGAAAATTAATTAAAAATTATATAATCAAAGATTTAATTAATTTTAAGCGGAATGAATTGATAAATTGATTATTATTGTATAACAATTTTAATCGCGATTGTAGACCTCGATAATCTACAAATATTTGCGTCATCGTCATACGTTACAAATGTCAAAGTCACTTTTTAACCTTGTATATTTTTCACGCGCATATAAAAAATAGATTTTTAACCTCTATACTTTTTCTAATTATAAATCTATACTTCATAAGAATAAATAATTATACTAATAATTAAAAAAAATTACGTTAGGAAAAAATTTTCTTTTATTTTTATACCTACGAAAATTTAATTTGATTTGTTTACTATTGCATTTATAGTATTTCAAGTTATTCGTTCATAATTTCCCGCCACTGAAATATTTTATACAAATATATATATACATATATATATGCATATAAAACACAACATTTCTATATAAAAAACATATGTATATATAAGTTGAAAAAGATAAACAAGTAAAAAATAAAATAAAAATTTATTTTAATAAATATAAGCCTTTATATTTTTAATTTTTTACAATACTGATTAAAATATATAAAATGGTCGAATAAAATGTAAAATATTAAAAATCTTTAAGATTCATATTAAATATTTGCAAAGCTTTTAATCTTAAGAAGATTTGAAACAATCCTTTTTTGCTCTTAAGTATGCCATGACCTCAATTGGATTTTTTTTTTTTGTAAACTCTTGAACGCTTTTTTTATCAACTCTCATAAAAGGATTTATTAATTTTTCTTCACAAATCGTACTTGGTACAGTAGGAAGATTTTTTCTTTGCTGATCACAAGCCCATTCAAATTTTTTCTGTATTTCTTCATTATTTGGTTCCACACAGAGACCAAATTTAAGATTATTTAACGTATATTCATGTCCACAGTAAACTTTCTGCAAAACAATGTAAATATTGACAAATTGTTTAATATCTTCAATTTCTATAAATTATATGAAAAAAAAAACAATGTCTAAAAATAATAAATTAGTAATAATTAAAAAAAAATGATTTATGTCAATTACTATGAAACATTAAAACATTTTTAAATTAATGTTTTTCCACATGTTTTTCTAGATATTTTCTTTGTATTATTTTAACAGAAAAAAAGAAAATTCAATTATTAGTAACTTTTGCACAAAGATATACATTATAATATTAGTAGATAAAATAATTTTAATATCTAGCTAAATAGTTAAAATATATTTTACTGTTTCATTTGGAAGTTTTCCCAAAATTCCATACAGAGAATTATACATTTGCTCAGCAGTTCCTTCAAAAAATTTACCACAACCACCAATAAACAAAGTATCACCTAAAAAAGAACTCAATACTTCATTTTTTGTTCATAATTCTAAAAGATTAATTTTCAAGATCTATTTCATTCAGTTACCAGTGAAAACTGTAGGTTCAGCACAGTTTTTAGTTACATAATAACTTATGTGGCCAGTAGTGTGGCAAGGTGTATGTAAACATTCAATGTCTAAACTTCCCAAATTAATCGTACTTCCATGGCTAACTTTACAACTCAATGCTTCTATTCTGCTATCTCCACCATAAAATATCAAATCCGGTATCAAAGTTGCTAACTTTTCATTTCCACCAGCATGATCCCAATGATGATGAGTTGTCAATACTTTTGTTAAATTGTAATTATGTTTATTAATGAAACATAGTATCAAGGATGGAACAATAGGATCAACAGCAGCTGCTTCATTAGTTTCTTCATCGACAATCTAAGAAATAAATTTAGAACTATTCACTTATTACACATATTGATCCTTATAATTAGCAATTTTCCAGAATTTTGATAAAAGACAATATTTTCAATTATAAATAAATAATAAGTTTATTTTGATAAAATATTTTTATAACTATTTCAATCTAATTTTATAAAAAACTAAATTTATGAGAATTTATTCAAATTTAAAGAAATATTATATGATGTATAAAACTAATTTATAAAAAGAAGTCATTGCCAAATGAAAATACTATCAAATAATAAGTAACTTAAAAATAAATAACTTGTAAAACTTTGTACTTACAAGATACATAAAATTATCTTTTAGGGCTGGCAAAACGTGGACTTTCATTTTTTTTTTATTTCCTGAATCTGAACAGTGACGAAGCCAATTGAATCTACTTGATGGAATTTGTTTTGCTGAAATTATACAGTAATCGTTTTAAAATTAAAAAACAATTAATTTTACTAAATTCAAAATTGAAGATAACAAGAAAGCCTATTGATAACATTATATAAACAACGAAAAAAGATAGAACGCTTGTACCCTTCAAATAAATAGAGATCAATCCATTTTTTAATTGTGATGGACATAAAGACAATGAGGTTTTTAACATGTTATACTTAAAAAATTAATTTAAAAAATAAAATTTGAAGATAGTTTCAAAGCGTTGATTTTTAACAAACAAATGCAAAAACTGTAAATTTAAAATCTTGGCTTACTTCCGAGATGCCAAAGGTCTGAAAAATAATAATGATGGATTTACACTTAAATCATTCGATTCGATGACATTTTTGTTATATTGACCAATAGAACTATACTGTAGATACCATAACCTCAAAGATAATGATAATATAATGTATTGTTGATGTTTTTGGAATATTAAAAAACTGTTTATATTCGAATGAACGCGGTGTGATTTTAATATGAGTATGTTTCCTAGTAATTCTAAGAATGTTGACATATTTGACATAAAAGAATATAAAGGTTTAACATTCACAATTGTACAATACATATTTTTAATTGTTCAATAAGAAATAATTAATTTAACTTAAAAGTATCTCATTGCAGTATATAATTAAATAGAAAAAAGTATTATCCATAAATTTAAAAAACTATTTTTTAAAAGTTGATAAGTAGGTTTTTATCAAACTATTGTCATGTCAATAATGTTTAAAACTTGGCTTACTTTAGAAATTCCGATAAAAATGCCGATTATTCTAATCTATAGTTTAAAATATAAATAAGAAAGAATCGTCCTTTTAAAATAAAATTAAAACTAAATCGATATAAAATTGCTAATAATTTTTATAATAACAAGTTTTCATCTTTATTATACCAGTTATAATATTTTAAAATCTTTATGGAATAATTAATTATATTAATTTTATTTTTATTTAAATTATGATATTTTAAGGTATTTTTAGTAAGTCATTGTATATAATATAATATATTTTGTTATTAATCCATTTTTTAATTTATTCTATATATTCATAATTTATACTATATATTAACGTTTTTTTGTAATACTTTTATAGTTACTGAAGAAGATGAAATATCAGCTATTGATTATGAGTTAAAACAAATAGAATGTGAACAACAGAAGTTAGAAGATCGTAAAAAAGTCTTGATTGATCGCAAACAAAAATTGAAAGATAATGCTTTGCTTAAGAAAAGTTATAGTTTAGCAAAAAAAAATTGGAATACAGTCAATTTTTCTTGGTCACTGAATCTAAAAAAATCATTAACTGATGTTTTCAAAATCAAAGAACTTAGACCATTGCAACTGCAGACAATGAATGCTTTTTTGTCAAATGAAGATATTATTCTTGTTATGCCAACAGGTGGTGGAAAAAGCTTATGTTATCAATTACCAGCTGTAATAAGTAAAGGTATTACAATTGTAGTATCTCCCTTAGTTGCTTTAATGGAAGATCAACTTTATGGTTTACACAAATTAAAAGTAAATGCCATGATGTTGAGTTCGAAAGCCCCTAAAGAAGATGTAAAAACAGTAATGACAGGGTTGATAGATAACAAATCCAACCTACGATTAGTTTATGTAACACCAGAGTATATGGCTAAATCAAATCGCTTTATGAATAAACTACAAAAAGCTTTTGAAATGAATCGATTGGATCGTTTCGCTATAGATGAAGTTCATTGTTGCAGTCAATGGGGTCATGATTTCAGACCAGATTATAAATTCCTAGGAATTTTAAAATCAACATTTCCTGGAATACCAATTCTTGGTCTTACTGCAACAGCTCCTGCAAAAATTATCGTTGATGTTCAAAGGATGTTAGATATTCAGGGCTGCCTTGTACTTCGAGCATCCTTTAATAGACCCAATCTCTTTTATGAAGTACGTCGTAAACTATCTGACAAAGATAAATGTGTTGAAATGATTGTTAATCTTATGAAAAATAGGTAAGTAATTAAAATGTTCAGTCTAACTTAATGCATTAAAATGTTTTTTACTATTCAATATTTACTATTAGTCATTCATTTTTTTTTTTTTAAATTCCTATTAAATTCCTTAAATTTTTAAATATATTTTTAATTAAATTTTAAAAAAGAAATATTAGTCTTTGAAATCACATATATTTATTTAAAGATTTGCAGGAAAATCTGGAATAATTTATACAACAACAATAAAAGAATCTGAGCAATTAAAGTCTGATTTGAGAGCACATGGATTAAAAGTAGGCTGTTATCATGCTATGCTAGAAGCTGAATGCCGTACTAAAGTATACTCGAAATGGATTTTGGGCGAATATCAAGCTGTGGTAGCGACAATAGCTTTTGGCTTGGGCATTGACAAGCCAGATGTGCGATTTGTTATTCATCACTGTATTTCCAAATCCATGGAAAATTTTTATCAAGAAAGTGGCAGAGCTGGACGCGACGGTCAGAAGTCAACCTGCATACTCCTTTATCGGTTTATGGATGTTTTCAAACTTAGCACAATGGTCTTTCAAGATAAAGTAGGTCTACAAAATCTTTATAAAATACTAGCTTATTGTCTTGATCAAAGTTCTTGTAGACGAAGTCTCATTGCTACGCATTTTGAGGAAACCTGGACAAAGAGCGATTGTAAGGAGATGTGCGATCACTGTTTAAAGCCTAAAAAAAGAACAGAAATTGATATAGGGCCTTATTGTAGATATCTTTATCAGATAATAACAAATGCTATGCAGAGTGAACAAAGATTGACTCCACTGAAATTGATAGATGCTTGGTACAATAAAGGAGCAGCTGCACTAAGGGTAGCTAGTGTTCCGACTCCTAAATTTCCAAGGGAAATTGGAGAAGTTATTGTTGGACATCTATTAATCAATGGCTACTTGCAAGAGGATTTTCATTTTTCTGCATATTCTACATTAACGTACATAAAAAAAGGACCAAAGTCTGGATTAGCTTTGGTTAATAATCATAAAATTATTGTTGAAGTGATGGACCATTAATAATTATTATAGGAAGTTATATAAGAAAATTATATAAACTACATGCGTAGTTTTTTAAAAATGTAAATGAATTGTAGATAGACTTACCGATTGTTGAATAACGGTCGTTATTAATTTTTTATTAATGTCAAATATTTCTTATTGAAATATGTATTTTTTACAATATGTTTAAAAATTATAATTAAGAATTAATTGAGTGAAAACCTGTAAAATAAAATAATACATTATCTTATATTTATTATATTATATTTATTATTTAAATTCAAATATGAAAAAATTTGTTTTAAAAAGAACCAATTAAAATTTTATTAATATAATCATATGTATTACTATTTAGAATAAATATAATATAATTAACGAAATCTGCACTTTTTGCTCTTTGAACAATTTTAATTTAATATGAAATTAGAATGAATGTTGTCCTACCTTGAATATTTTTAATTAATGGTAATAAACT
This sequence comes from Wiebesia pumilae, assembly GCA_018907045.1. Taxonomy (NCBI): domain Eukaryota; kingdom Metazoa; phylum Arthropoda; class Insecta; order Hymenoptera; family Agaonidae; genus Wiebesia; species Wiebesia pumilae. The sequence goes on from JACCHZ010000033.1 coordinate 2,381,317, forward strand.
GAGAAGGAATAGTTGCAATTCAGTAGATAAGACGAGATGATGTTAAAATTTAGTACTTACATTCAAACAGAAATATTTTTTATTTAAATTTTTTATGCATATTAAAATTTCCAAATACTGCAAAAAATCCGTTAATTTATTTTAAAGCATTTTTTTAAACAAAATTAAACGGAAAATGTAAACTTTCTATGAATTTAATTATTTATCACAGTTCAATTTAATATTTTATAATTTCATTAAATTATAAATATGTATCAAATAAATATCTAATTCATTGATTTGAATATGTAATCATATCTTGCAAAGTGAAAAATCTACAATATTTGTTTATCTCTTTATGGCTACGATATAAATTTTAATTACATTAATTCAATTAGTTCTATCTAGAAAGCATACGAATCTGTATTTTCGATCTACGTGGGTTATCGCAAGATTGTATTTAAATAATTTTTAATTTTGTAAAAATTCTTTTAAATGAACTCTCAATATTTTTAATAATTAGACAAAAATGTTTTAGACGTAAATAAAAAATTATACATATTAATATTTGTACGAGATAGAACTCAAAGAGAGATAGTCTTTGGCATGAATCTTAGGTTCTTATTTTTATCTACTTCTATCGTGTTCATCTCATAACGAAAGCTCTTAAATACATAATTAATAAATAGCTTTTTATATTAACTTAGAATATAGCATCAGCGCGTAATGTATTATTTTTATTTTTATAAATTTAAAATATCTATTTTTTCGAATCATATAACAGACTCCAAATTAATAATTTAAAAATTTTCACGTAAATGCAGTAATACTTTTACTTTAATTCACTTTTCTTTTTAATTGAAAGAATTTTGAAATATTTTTAGTTTACTAATATTTTAATTTACTTGTCCTCTAAATGATTTGCATTTAGAGAATTTTTTCTTCTAATGCAATTTAAATCTTACATATTTTTCCAGCAAAAAATATGATCATGTTATTCTAGAATTGTCTGTTAATAATGCATTCTCAGATATATTTAATGCAAATTCTGCATTGCTACTCCGAACTGTTAAACAAATAAACATATCTGGGCTCTGTAAATTTATAACAAATTGCTTTGAAAAATCTGATATATTAGTTGTGGGATATAGTAAATAAGTAAAAAAAATCCCAAACTAATAGTACTTATTTACAAGATCACACATATAAATGTATAAGCACACATAGAATAAAAAAAAAATTAAAATTAATTAGTCTTTGTCTTTATAATGTTTTCATACTTTGTTTTGAAAGCACTTTCTATTATAATTATGAAATAAAAATACCATGAAACGCTATAACGTAGTTACATGCATAAGTTAAATTTTAAAAAGCATGAAAAGTACACATATTTGAAGTTTATTTACAATAAATAGATGCGTGGAAAACGACTGGTGTTGCCCAACTAATCCTATAGGAGCAATGCGCAAAACACGCGGTACCGGTTTTAACGACTATAGTTGCGATCACGGACAACACGCGATCGCATGTCACACTCGTGCGAATTGTGTGTGTAGAAATAATCACGACGACAATTACCGAGATGGAGAGTGATAATTTACAATAGTACATCAATTTTTCAAAATAGACAACGATATCTTTAAACCAAGGAAAACCATTTGAAAAATCACAGGCTTCCTTAATTTTTAACTGCAATCTGAGAAGTATGGCAAATCTGTGTTTATTCCATTCATTAATAAATTAGATTTTTAATTGCGAAGTAGAAAGATATTTGGTTCGTGATCGATCACTCATTGGACAGTTGATAAGCTTACCTATGCGATTTTTTTTTTTATTGTATTAAATACAATAAAAGTGTGATATTGTAAAACAATTCGGTCTCTATCTTAAGCACCAGTTTACGATTTTATTTAGGCTTTCTCGAAAAAAGCGTTTCTTTATAAATAACCTACGACTGATTGATCACTGTAGTATTATTCTTAAAGTGCATAATGTGTACGACACGATTACGTTACAATTCTCATTCCATATGAATCTTATGCGCAATGTGATTTATAATAAAAAAAAAAACTTAGCATCACTGTGTTTCTTAGGTCATAAACACTCGCTCATTTTGATTAATTATCTTTGTTTGCAGGATACTGAGATTACGATAACAATAATTCCACAGCAATTGCATTATGTTAAAGCTTAAAAACGCTTATAATTTTGATAAGTTCTTTGTTAATTATTCGACGGTCGGTAATCTCAGACTAGTCGGTAAATTAATTCGCTAACTTACATCAGGCGATTATAAAACGTACGTTCGTTGATAAGTTAAATGACATGATCGGTATTTAGAGTACCTTCAAGAAAGATTCTAAAAGTGTAAGTCATTCGCCACCCTCCCGGGCATCAAAGGCATCAAACCCCTCGGCAATGTTTGGTGCAGCACGCATTGAACAAGTAAGACCCAAGTTGACTTGCTTTGAATTTCAACTTGCTCGCAAATTGTAAGTCAACCCCCGAATGCGCGGCATGCCAGCCGAAACAAGTAGAACCCTCGTGAAAACTCGAACACGACGCGCGGATCAATAAAAACGGCGGCGTCGGCGTCGGCGACTTCGATGAAGTGGATGAAGTGGACACGAGCAGTTGGAGTCACCGCAGCATTCGCCGCGGATTTCGCGCGCGTGTTGGGTCAAATATTGATCTTCTGGCGCAGCTACGTAAAATCGGAGACACAATTTGTGCTTGTCGTCAAACACAAAAAGCACAGGGACGCGGACTTGAGGTTTCTTCGGGAGCCTGTGCTTGTCACCTGGAAAGAACACTTTCGTTTTAGTGTGATTGGCTAGTTCTTCCGTTAGAGCTTGCGCTCGAGTGAATTATTCGGGAATGAAGTTTGAAGAAGAAGAAGAAGAAGAAGAAGAAGGCTTGGATAAATGCGAGGGGTGCATTTCTTTGTGCACCCACTTCGAATACATTTACATTGTTTACAACTGCTGCTTCTAAATTGGCGCAACAATCGCCGTCAGCTTTCAGAGGGCTTTTTAAAAAATTTGGTAAGTCAAACGATTTGCTGGGGGTCAAGTTTTCAGAACGAATCGTTTGATCGAAGATTTGTAAAAGATTATTCGCGTGGTAGATTATTGACGTGGCAGAAAATCGATTTCGTGTCATCTTGACGTATATTTATTATAGAGTACAGATACAGCCAACTAAGAAAATGACGTTTGTAATTGTTAATCCATCCTTTCTATTTGTTCCGTGATTTTAATTCGTTTTTTTTAATTTCTAGTTTTTAAAAGGAAGTTTCATGCGCTGTAAAAATGTGAGATTTAATATTCCATGATTACAGAAATACTATGAATATAAAACGTGATGTAAATTAAACTGTAAAGTATTTTATTTGAAACAGACAGTTGCTAACACATTTATAAATTTAATTGCTGAATTTACAATTTACAAGTTATTTAATAAGTAATTTATATAAAATATTGTATAAATGTAAGCTTATCTATTCTTTTGGTATTTTTCATTTTTATTACATGTTCAAGATTCGCTCATCAATATGTTTGTTACCTTTCAATCGACAGATAATTATTTATTTTACGATTAGAGATTATGATTCAAATATAGTAAAATGATTTTAATTAACGTTTTAATGCATCTTTAATAGTACAAGCCGTTCATAATTTGAAAAACCAAAAAATATTGATTTTCCGATCTCCGAGGAAATAAAGTAATTCGTAAACGAAATAGGATTATTCATGAGAGTATGATATAAACATTAATATAATATAAGCAGAAAAAATCTCACAAAAGAAAAAAAAATCACAATGAAAAAAATAACACCGAAAAAGCATTACCACATAAATTCAATGTATGTGCCTGGTTTAGTCCTACTGTGATCTAATGTACATAGGTATGTATAGATCTGTATACGCATTTGCCCGCATTAAATTTCATGCAGCGTTAGAGTGCGATTCCAACATTTCTTAAAGCAGATGTAGTAACAGTAGTTTCGGGAGAATATTAAGAATGTTACGTAACCTTTATTTGTGAAGTAAATTGATAACTAAACTTTAATTTTTCTTATTTTACGAAAAATATTATGTAACACATGTATACAATAAAAAATAACATAGGTACGTTTACATTATGTGATAAATGTAACGTATTGTGCAAGAGTGAAACTTTATGTACCTCCAATTAGGAAAATTAGTGACATTAACAGAAATAATAGTAACAAATAAAAGTACAAGTGAATAAATTATTTTCAAATACTTGAAGTTTCACGAATGGAAAAATCATAAATAATGATACTTTTTATTATTTTCACTTTGAAAAATTGTCTTCTGTTAATACTTATAAGAAAAGTTTTGTTTATTGTTCTTATTTATTTGAAATAACGTTTATGAACCTGTATAATTTTCGGGTAAAAAATGAATGTTAATAATAAGAAAAGTTAAAAATAATAATAAGAAAACAAATAAAGTCAACTTTAATACCTTACTTTACTTCACCTTAATATTAAACTTATTATAATATATACGTATGGAATGCAACGTTATTTTTATTCTGCTTTCGATGATTGACTGACATTTTTCTAAAAATGTTGCAAATGAATCTTGTAGAATAACACGAAGGTTTCAGCTGCCTTGAATAAATGGGTGATGCCGGTAAATTGCGATATCGTCGAGGACGATAGAGGAGAAGAACGTAATAGCACGATCATATATAGGGTCGTAAGCGAATGGATACGAGAGCATCACATTGTCGACATAAAGTAACCATACCGTTATTCCATTCGAATGTCTGTGATGTTATGACACATAAGAAATATTGGGGCAAATCTTCTGCTGACAATCCTATAATGTGTTCGCGATACACGGCTAAATAATACAACTGAACTGACTATTCTTATATTCATCATAATTTTTGTCAAATTAGTACAAAGCATCTGGAGAGTACAGACACTTTTTTTAAATATGGGAATAACCTTTATATTTACATTATGATGACTGCTTTTTTGTAACAAAACTGAAAAATTGTGTAACTATTTGCGCAAGAAAAGACAATAAAATAATAAAAATTATAACCTCCTAACATAACATAATCATATAACACCTTATATGAAAATAGTAATATTTGTCATTCTGTAATACAAAAGTTCTACAATTTCTTTTCCCTTTCAGTTATACAATGTAGCCAGAATATATTACAGTACACATTAAAGCAAAACATAGAATACTGTCTTTATATTCGCGAGAACGTAAAATACAAACAATTAAAAATAATTTAAAAACATACTTTCCTCGGAGACGAAGGATTAAAGTTGAAAAATAGTCTTTTTTCTATAACACTCAAAGTTTTACTAAAACCAACCATTTACAACATAGATGTAGGACAAAAAATCCTTCAAATAGTTGATGATTTATAAAGTGGTCGCCAACTATAGAAACGTAAAGTTGTTAATAAAGTAATATTGTTGAATTTTAAAACAGGACTTAATATCATCCTACCTATTCACCTTTTACTCGACGAAATTCTGTTGGCATCGCGTAGTATCTATCACAAGTCCAGAGTACACGCATAAGCCGAAAAAGCTCCTGGAACGAGTGAATAAGTTCTAATCGATTAATCTTAAATTTTAATCTGAATTTTACCATTTCAATGAAAAAATGAAAGTGTCCTAGCCATTGTTCAGACACATAACGTACACACTGCAAAGTGTCAAAATATATATGCAAAGTCTGGTTGGGATTTTATTTTTTTATTTTATTATTTTGACGCTAGGGTTCATGGTTATCGAAGATAATATTTTTAGTTGACAATTTTTCGAAAACGTGCGGTAAAATTAAATGAAATTTTTTTTTAAATATTTGTTCAATTGAATTAAGCAATTGCTTTATCAGATCAAAACTAGTATAGTAAATTATCTGCCTCTATATTTATTCCTGACTTGGTATCGCAATATTACTTATTAACTATTTTTACTATAAATTTATAATAAAATATAATCATTACCATTTTTCATGAAAAACACGAAAAATGTAATCTTCTTGAAAAATGATGTAAATTTGTATTTTGATGTAATATTGCTCAAATACAAAATTTTATAAGTAAAATGTGATATAATTTAAAAATTTCACATGAAATACAATACGACGTTATTCCAAATCTTTAAAGCAGCAGGTTTTATTATTTTTTTATTACCTTATTTTTTAAATATATGTAAATATCGTTTCTTTGACATACTAAGCCATATTCAAATTTAGTTTCATAAAGATTACATTCAAGTATTGAAAACCAGAACACTACTACATTCAAATGTTAATTATTTATTATAAAACATTTTATTACTATATATTAGAAAAAAATATATTAGAAATGTTGATTTTGGAGTTTGAGAATTGAGAGAATTTAAGAAATATTTTCCTTCTTTCGTAATAAAATCCGTAAATTTTATCGTTTTTCTGAACGATCCTAATTTTTGAAATTACATAATTTATAGCACACACTTTTAACACACACACACACATATATATATATATATATATATACACAGTTAAACGATGATATTGAATGGAGATTTTAATTTGTGAAATTTAACAATTTTATTTTTTTCTTTTTTCACAACATCAGTTGGTCAGATTGAAATTGACACAAAATATATCCGAATATCAATATTTAACAAAGGCAATCACAAAACTCGATTCTCCTATAAGAATTTTTGATACTGGATTTACAATTCATTAGTAAACTAATGTGTAATTGTGAAAAATGTAATATCTTTTATTCGCATAGAAAAAATCTTTTTAATATTGTCCATTATTATCCAACAATGTCAAAGAGGATATCATTATAGATTTGTGCAAGTACGTATATGCGTAGAGAATAAATTATCAGTTGATGGATGTAGTAGATTATACTTAAACCGACCGTATAAACCTCATCACATAAATATATGAAAATTAATAATGCAACAAACGACTGAAGAAATTTTAAGTATTTCCATTAAAAAGTTAAAAAATGTAAGCAGTGAAAACATCGTTTCAAATGACTAATTTAAAAATAAAGTATGAAGATCTTAAAGATTGATCGAACAAGGCGCAAGCCCTATAAGCTCGCGTTTACGTCACTTTTAATGAACGATAATTAAGTTCGTCTTTGAACAGACAATCAACTTATTAAATTTTAAACAATCTATAATATTATTTAAAATGAGCTTCAAATTGCTTTTATATAAAAATGATAAAACATACATAATTATTATTGCCAGTAGTTAATTCTTCGACATTTTCTAACGAATCGACCCCTCGTATTCGAGAAAATACGATTAAAATTTAACGTCGGTTACTTTCCCATGAATTAAACATTCAATCGGAACTGACACAAGATGCTTCGATAATGTTTCTTGGGTTATCTCTACGCGCTGCGGGATTATGGCCCGATCCCCGCGCACACATCGATGTTGCGCAATATTTATAATACAACCCATAAATAAACAAGTTAAACAAAAAAGAAAAGAAAAGGAATCGCCTATTGCCGTTGATACGAGGCGGACCAACATTTAAATAAATGCGCCTAGAACCGATTACACGAGGATATCGGCCCGCGGTATCACAGGTTAGAAGCGGAAGTGCTATCGAGTGCGCGTGTATCCGTATTAGATGCCCCCGAAAACTTAAGCTTTCGGCGCATCGGCGAAATTAAGCCGATTTATCGCCTCGTGAGTGGAACATTGCGAATCGCCTCCGCATAAGTATATAATAATACATGTGTATTTACGTATCCGTGTGACCGTATCTATCAATGCATTAACTTATGTGCGCACGTGCACACTGTGCACACGTGGGTATGTATGATTTAGACTCATACGTGTATACGTGTATGTCAGTGTGGCCGACGTGGTAACGCGTGCCATATAAACTTATGAATCGAGGCTAATTGGGCTACCGATAAGACGTTACGGATGCATATTCCTTTTTTTCCTTTCCTTCATTTTCCTTTCATTTTGTTTGGGGCAGCGGGTGTGCGTAGTAGCACGAGTTCGCCTCGGCGCTAACCGGGATTGTGAACTTTGCCGTAGCTTTGTTAAAGTGTTAAAGATTTTTGGATCGAGCCTTACCGAGTTTCACTGTCTTCTTCTTCTTCTTCTTCTTCTTCGAGTTTACACAGAGGCGTGAAGAGTTTCTACGTTAAATCCAAATAAATGATCTGGCGACTTTCAGTGTACGTAAACATATATTAGATTTTGAATTTCCGTTTAAAGCTTAATAAAAAAATGATTACCATTTTTAGTTAAAATTTTTTAGTTACGCAAGTGTTTTTAATCAAACTTATATCGAGTACATTCCTAATTAATCGGTAACTTTAGAGCGATTTAAATAACTCTTTAAAGAAATCTAAATGTAATATTTATGTTGAAGTCTTTCATAATTAAAACCTTTTTACGTAAGTTAAAAGAAGAATTTTCTTGCATATATTGCTAAAGGAATTTAATTCTATATATCTGTACCATCAGAAAATATTAAAATCCTTAAAATAAATTTCCTTGTAATTATTTTGTCATTTTTTTAAATATTATTTATTTTCTAAGAGATTGTGGTTAGTCAGGATACAAATATTGATCGTGTTATTTTACATAATTCGCTAACGCGTGTCACGATAATTATATAATTATGGCATCGTAAATTGTGACTGAAAGATTTTAATTGAAAAATCTAAAATAGTTCGTGAATTTAGTCAACTCTGTAATTGTATGCTTGTGAAAAACAAAATACTTTCCATTACAAGATTATAAAAATATTACGCTAAATTAGTTATTTATAATGTTTTTTCTTCTTAATTTAATTTTAAAAATCAATTTGAAAAGTTTTATATTAATGTGTACAGTGCAAAAAGTAGTTCTTTATATTTACAGACGTGAAGCTTAGTGTATCTTTTTGAATTATAACTCATTTGTTTATAAGTTTTATAATTGATTTAATACCTTGAAAACCTATTCATATTTATTTCACGCAAAAGAAATTTAAGATTTCATTTATTTTCAAACTTTGATAAATACGAATCGACTATTTTATTTCTTTATTTATTAATTCAGTAAGTACTTCGTTCCCTATATTCCTGAGTGTAATGAGTTTAATTTATTTTGTATAACTACAAAGCTTGTAAACAATGTAGAATGAACATTAAAACGTCAATTTCGTTCAAATAGTCCATCGCTCCTTTAACGCCTACTCATCTTCTACGCACGAAAGTCTCACGCCCCCGCTACTACCGCGTGCTTTTACATCTGTAGGCGCGAACCTTAAGGGAAGAAACTGAAAGTGGGTTGAAATTTAAATAATCAACATTCGTACCATCTATAGAATCGCATGACAAAAGAGCCGGATTAGTCTGTCAATTGAATTATCTGGCTAAACTATATCACGTAAATACAGAAACGCATTTGCAACCCACCTCATCCCACCCCTTCGCCCTAATCGGAATTGTCCGCTGACACGCATCGACGTCTTCGGGTGGCATAGAGGCGTCAATGATCGCGCGGTCATCAAAAGCCCGAGGGCTTCCTGACAATGTAACAGCCGACGACGCACCGGGAGATACGCATTCCCACGTGTCGCAGCTTCTACGGGGTGCCGAAGCGAGTGCGCGCTTTAAAATCCCTCGAAACTTTAATGGTACAAGATGAGAAACTCATAAGGCTTATGGAGTTATATGGATTATTTTCTCTCTAGGATTATTTCTTGTAAATTCTCTCTAGGAAACTTCTTGAAGCTATACAAGTTTTTGTGCGGGTACGAAGTTTGAAAAATTTAATGATCTAGGATCATCCGTCTTTATTAAATTTTAGAAATTAATGTCTTGATTCTGCATCATTATCGTTCACTTGAAATTTAATCGAGTGTATTTTGTCCGAAGACTTACGTAGTTGCCTTATTAATTTTCGCGCTTTGAATACATTATTTAAAACTTTTTACGCCATAAGTTCTCATATTTTTGAAAAAGCTACAAGTTTCGTTACGTTGTAGAAATGTTATATATCTTCTAATATATTACTTCTACAAAAATTTATCCATTAAATTCTTGAAATATTCAATATAATTATTATCTTAGATATTAAAAAACGAAATTGCGCGAGCGTAAAATTTATATTAAGAATTATCTGCTAATTAAAGTCTCAAGTATCATAATTTCCAATAGAAATAAATTGCATTCAGAAAACATATTTATAAATCGAATGAAGTATTATTTATTAGAATTATCACAGCCTCGTTTGTTTTCAAAGTTCAAAATTCAAAATTCAAAATTTTGGCTGTATTTAGCTGAACTTGTTTGAAAAATTTTACAATTATAAAATAAAACATTTATAAGAAAGATATTGCTTTCCATGCATCAAAAAACAAATTCCAAACGTATTCTATTTAAGAAAATTAATATTTTTGAAAACTTTTCAAAATCTAATCGTTCTACCATATTTACAATCTGTTAGACAACAGATAGATAATTTAGCGTAGTACTAGTTTAGTTTTATATTTGTATATCATCATGCCATTTTTCGCATTTGTCAAATTCACTACAATCGCCTTCTCACTAACTTGTTACTTATCTTGAGTTATTAGACTTGTTGGTAATGATCGAAGAAAGTAGGTTAAGAGTTTCGATTATACCAAGTTTTAAAGATAGTGTGTACACAATTAGTTTGTATATTATTATTTGATATGCAAATAGAATAACAGATGTAGTAACATTCTCCTTTTTTTAAGAGATCAAGTGCTGCAATATTTGGAAATCTTAATTCTTAATTTTTAAATTATAGACCCACTAAAAATACGTATGCGTACATGTAAAAAGTGAAAATAAGTGCGATTATAGAATTGGACGTAGTAATTAATAATAAAGTTACGAACATTTTGTACGAAAATTTTGTAAGAAAAAATATCATTTAATCGAAAATAAATGCTACTGTCACAGATGCAGTGGCCAGCTTTTTACTTAGACGTTTCTGCTATGTGAACAAATGTTGGTATAGTTCGCTTAACATTGCTTTTTCCTTTGAAACTAAGAAAATATCGAAGCTCGGGCAAATAATATTTTATTCCGGATTAACTGAAATGCTGTTCCGATATATAATAAAATAATAAAATTATATATTATTTATGCAGGCAGCGCAATTCTCATTTGTCATCTAAGTAATTAATATTTAAAATATGAAATGATAAGCTAGTATTGTCAAGGACGACTTGGTGAAAATCCAATTCTAACATCCAAAAATACATTTTTCCTTGGTTAAATCCTAGAAAGCTTATACGAATGCCGGGCACTTTAATAAGCTCGAGCTACTCATTAACAAAGTTCATAAACTTTTTTCATACGCTTCATAAACTCATGCGGCTTATTGAATCCTTAAAAATTATAAGGCACTCCGCTCCACAGACACAGTCGCAACGCGTGTGCGAAGACCGTCGGAACGCTGGTGAATCGGCGGACGAATGATGCCGCCACCGTCAATTAGACGTCGGGCTTTGTCGATCCAGGGCTTTGCCTCGTTGTCAACGTCGCGTAAGAGGTCCCTGCGGAAGTTGGTGCGCGAAGTTGGTCATGAGAGCCCATGAAGGATGGCCAAGTACGCGAGCAAAGGCGCCCTGGCGGCAAGCGAAAGCCGTTGCGAGCTGAGCTTCTGCACGATGCCCCTGCCGAGCATCCTCAAGAAGGCGAGCAGCTACATCCTCGGTGAGAGTTGCAGGGACACTCTGCGCGCCATGTATCAGGTCAGTCTCGTTACGCAGAGGATGTGCTCGTCGATGGTATTTACCCTAATTTCGCGGCTGCTTTTACCGCACTCATGTGTGATTGGTTATTTTTACATGTTTTAACATTATTAAAAAAAAAACGATTCGCCTTAAAAGAGGACTTGCAGTTAACTGCAAGTTGATACGCTTATTATTATTTAATATCAATTTACTATTTTAATTCGTAATACGTTCCAAGATTGGTTACGTTATTTTATTTGCAAATAATTGCTCATAATGCATCGTTATGTTGTTAAATAAGACTGTAACTGTAACGCTATAACATAAGAAAGCAAATAACCAATTGTAATTGAAAATAATCGATGAGTCTACGTTAATTGCATGGATTTTGCTATATGTCTTGCTGCATACTGTTATCGATCGAAACTTTATCAGCCTGCACATTTTACACCTGTTGATTATTGCACCAACGGCGCTAATGCGTGAACGACCTTGTGCCGCAGGACGGTGAGACGTTGTTCTGCAAGAACAACGTGTGCGTACATCCACCGACGCTGATGCGCCAGCACTGCGACGTCGTGCACCACCCGGGTTACATGACCGTCAGTTGCAAGCTCGACAAGTCGACAGAGACGCCGACGCTACATCTCAGCTGGATACCCAACAGCACGTTGCTAAAGTACCCCAGTACCCTCGAAAATGCGGCAGCCAAAAGAATGGAGGCCACCAAAGAGACCGAACCACAAATGGAAGAGCCGGGTAAGCACCCCGGTGTTTTTACAAAAGCCGATTTTCAAACTTGGAGTGGAAAATTTACGTCTTAGCTTGCTACGTCTTAACACTGATTATTTACCTTAAGGTTTTAGTAAACCATGAGTTTAGTAAACCATCTGTGCCACTGGCTCAGGCGGATCATAAAGTTATTAGAAACAAAATCATTAGAAATAAAATTGCAATAAAATTATTTACAAAATTATTTATTGCAATGTCCGATGTGTATTAATTTGAACTTGAAGAATTAATCTTGAAAAGATGTCACGCGCTCGTTATTTCGTTATATATTTTGAAAAGTTTTGGACAACTAGAAATAAAAACTTTATTCATCGCTTTAAGTTTATTTTACGTAAATCCTTAAGGAATGTATTTTATCAGTGCGTAGTAATTAGGTGAATATTACCTATGCATCTTCTATATTAAAAATAAATTGTACATTAACAAACATGAACAAAAATTTATATTATATTTATCTCGTACTCGTGTCTGATAAATAAGTTGTAGATTTTTTATAAATTATCTGTTTAAGCATAAATTAACGAAAAGAAAGCAGCTTCGATTCTTACTGTTTTATACAAAAAATAAACACCAAATACAACGTAGGTCACATTATTTTATGGTGAATTTCGTACGCATAATTCATCGATTTCCTAATTATCTGGGAAGCAAGCAAATTCCAATTGTAGCGAACACATTGACGGGAACTTTGTTGCGCGAGTGACTTAACACGCAAGGGGCGCTAAGCAACGACTCGTTTTTCGTCGATCCTGAGACGCGTTGTTATCCAGGGTGCTTAGGTAAAGCGTAATCTCGTGACTATGCTGCAGATAAAGCTCGTCTACCAGAGCGGTTGGACGTGTGCCAGGAAGCGCGCGAGCCGGTGAACTGCAGCGACTGCGAGCGCGTCTGCTCGGGTGGCAAGAAGCAGCAGCAGCAGCAGCAGCAGCAGCTATCGACGAGGTCGGACTCCCTGGACTCTCGGCTCGAGGACGAGATCTCGTGCAAGAGCCGAAGTATGTCGCTCGCATCGACGAGTAGCCTCTCGATAGCTACCGCCAGTGATGGTGAGCAGACAAGAGTCCTTTTGAACGGGAAGCCTACGGAGAAGATCTGTAACAAATGAAGGGTAAATTACCCTTGGCGTCGGTTTCCGATCATTGAAATCCAATAAATTTTGAAGAACTACAACTTTTGTTTATTTGTAAATAAAAGAAAATTCTCATCTGCTTATCAAATTTACTTTAGAATCTATTTTTCCTAATGAATATCAATTCAAACCGAATAATATCTTAAGAAATAATAACGCTAGAGACCATAAAACCTTCCGTCGATCCTCAATATTCGAACGTACGCGAAGTCTTAGAATAACTTGAGAACGTATCAAGAAAGGCCTCCGATGTTTGATGAAAAATCACCAGACGACAAACTCGATTAGCACCTACGCTCTTAAAGAAACGACGAGTTCGAACAATGATCTTTGACATATCGCTTGCTCAGAGGAGATCCCTACGTGGATGAGAACACCCGAGCTTCTGGCCCTCCAGCACAACCTCACCTTCCCGGAGAGCGCGACGGCTTCGCCAGTGGCGGTACGACGAGCCCACCGCTGTCGGCGCTTCTCCGTCGACCTCGGCCAGATGCGCTCCCTGAGGCTCTTTTTCGCCGACCCCGAGTGCACCTCAGGCCAGCTCGTGGTGGCAAGCCGCGAGAGCCAATACAAGATACTTCACTTCCATCATGGCGGCCTCGACAGGCTTGCCGCCATTCTGCACCAGTGGCACCAGCTTCTCAATCCCAACCTCAACGTCGACGCCGAGGAAAGCATACCCTACAGGTATCTGTCTACCCAGATAACTTTCTCATTTTCGACGAGTCTTCGAATGCACCTTTATTCGCAGCAATATACTGTTCGTCGATAATTGACGAACGCGACTTTCCGTTCGGTTCATTCGGTTCGGTGACCTTCACAAACTGGACTTCAATACTTTGGTGCTTTTGGTTAATTGCTCGCTGACTTGGGTCGAGTAAGAGTACCTACTTGATGCATCGAACTACGAAATTGAAAAATGAATGAGAATTCTACGTGTCAAATTTTCATTTGACTCTAATTTATTGTCATTTACATCTAAAAAATAATTAATACGGTACTCAGCACCCTCAAGTTCAACACTGAAAATATAAAATTTTTATTTTATTTTATACTTAATACATTCTTAATTGAAGCTCATCAGTCTTTTGAATTTATTACGCATAGACAAAATTTGCATGAATTAATTAATTCGAGAAAGTTTGTAGAATATCTCTATGAAAAGTTACGAAGTAAATTAACTTGATCATGAGAAGCTGTATTAAATTTGTAAATGTGTGTTACTTCTCATATTTTGTTACAGCTGCGTCTTAAAAAAAAAAATGAAAACCATCTATTAAAATAAATAAAAAATTCAGTGAATCGTTACAGCCACACCGTAAAAAACTATCACCTGGAAAATGATATATTGTAACATAAAAATCACACGAATAAAGGATTTAAAAGAGAATTTAAGAAAGCTATTTGTAAATATATTTTGTAAAATTTATTTACAGATTTTATGAGATTTACAGATAGAGAATATAGATAGCCTATATTTTTGAAAAAATAAATATCAAATGACGCGATGAGCAAATACTTTCTCAAAGTGTTGATTCATTTGAGAAAACGAAACAAGGTAATCGATCGATGTTAAGAATGAATTTTCTGCGCAGACATTTCATGGTTTGCCGACCGGAGGTGAGTCGTGACGAGTTGCATCCAGAGGAGGATCAGGTACCGATGATCACATCCCTCGCGTGGAAGGATTTGCTGAACGAACGAGGTCAAGTCGAAGACGACCTTGCACTGCGCAAAGGTATCTTCTTCGGGGGTCTAGAACCGGCATTGCGAAAGATCGTTTGGCCATTTCTGTTACACTGTTACTCGTACCAAAGCACCTACGACGATCGCGAACAAATCGACTCGATAAGGCGACAAGAATATGAGGAGATCAAAAGACGCCGGCAAACTATGAATCCCGAGGAGGCCGATAAGTTTTGGCGTAATGTCGTCTGCATCGTGGAAAAGGACGTGGTAAGGACAGATCGGGCCAACCCTTATTACGCTGGCGAAAACAACCCCAACATCGAGATTATGAAGTAAGTTCCATGTGTAATAGGCATTTTGCGATTTAATAACGCTCCAAAATTACAGTTATATCCTTTTGCTAACCCTGCAAAAAATCTTTATATACATTTTTTTTCACGTATGTGAACACCTACACGAATCGGATAATCAACAAATTGCTTTGAAATACAATCAACGTGAATTAGAAACATACTGTAAATGATATAAATAACTATATACGTAGAAAAGGTTTGAGGAAGATTCATTTTCAGAATCACATTTTTTTTCAAGAGTGACGTTTCTTTCAAATGTGATAGTCTATTAAATATACGGCTAATATGTACATTTTCGAACATTTTAAATATCTATCTAATAAATTGATTAAGGTAAAAATTGAATTCAATGTCAATTAGACGAATTAAATTGAATGTCAAGTTATCAAAAGACATCCGATAATAATTGAAAATTAGTTTTTATATGTATATTTCATTCGCATCCTTATATTCATGACATTACAGGGGACAAGTGAAACTTCATTTTCAAAATTAAACTACATCTCAAATGAATTTTGTATAAATTATTTAAAGTACTAACATATAATAAATATAAACAACTCGCGTGTCTGCTTTCGAGCGACAATTAGTTACTAACCATAAACGCGCAGCAAAAAAACACACAAATAAAACAGACACAAGTAAAAATTCCACGTACGTAAATAATCCATATTTTCTAATATAAAATTCATCGTGTTAACTAAAAAGAAGTATTGCTCTTGTGAGCAAATGATAGTGTATTCGGAAAACGGAATCGCACACTCTAACGTAAAAGCTATTGATCTAAACTTTGCGCAAGAAATTTTCGTGAAAGGCATTGAAGCTTCGCGCGGTTATTACGGTTCTAATGAAACCCGCAGGAACATTCTTCTGAACTACGCGGTGTACAACGCGCGACTGGGTTATACCCAGGGAATGTCGGATCTGTTGTCGCCTCTCCTCGCCGAGCTGAACGATGAACAGGACGCATTCTGGTGCTTTGCTGGGCTCATGCAAAGATCCGTGGCGGTGTGTACGCCGACGGATGTCGATATGGACCGAAACTTGTGCTACCTAAGGGAGCTACTTAGGATCATGGTACCCGCTTTCTATGCCCACCTCGAGAAGTACGACGACGCTCTCGAGCTACTATTTTGCCACCGCTGGATACTTCTGTGAGTCCACTCTAGATTCATCCAAATGAAAAAAGATGGATTCCTCTAATCCATCAAATTGATTCGAATTGAATTGAATAAATTGTACTGCGAGTCATGATTTTTTATTTATTTCTTTTAACTTTGCCGTCGTAGTCAAACTCCAGTTTCTTCATAGAATTGACATTAACGTTTTTAAAATGTTAATAGCAAAGAAAATAATTATTGCAGAAAATTGTAGAAAACAAAAATTTAAATATCACCTTAATATATTTTATAACTGTGCAAAAGTGTAAGCACAAAGTATATTTACAATATAATGAAAGAAAGTAATAACTTAATATTTTGTGTCCAAACCGAATGTTGCTATATTTTTAGTCGATTTTCATTATGTATTTGTATTAAAATAATACATTTCTGATATTAAGCGAGAAACCACAAATCATTGAGTTAAAATTAAGTTTGGCAAAAGTGTTAGCAAAGTTTTCAACTGTTTATTTTATTCCATTCACCTTCGTGAAACTTATTCCGTCATGTAACATTTACACGCAGTATTATCAAGTAATGCAAAACTCAAAATTCTTTCTTTTACAGTCAATTATAAGTTCAATTATAAGCTCAAAGGTCATTGAAAAGCTTGCCTCGCGTACATATATATATATATATACATATACATAATCATAATTTTGATTTTTTATGTGTACCACTTTAAACGAACATACATTTTTTAATATTTTTATTTATGTACTATTTATTTTTTTGTTGACAGCTCGTTTATTTAAAATTACCTTTGAAACGAACTTCTGGTAATTAAAAATGATAATTCACAATTAATCAAAAATCGAATATGTATGAAGTAATAATATTACTAGGCAGAATATTAACGTATGCATATAAAGAAAATAATAGTATCTCTAACAAGTTGGTATTTTGAAATCGAGGAGTGACGATTCTTGAATGTCAATTTATATTGGTTAACAATTTACGAATGGTACTGTATCGAAGTAGTATGTCGAATAGTATCCTATAAAAATAGATCGTACTGAAAAAATCGTGTAAAGGTTAAAAAACAGGTTAAAAGGCTTAAAAAAAAATCTAGACTAATAAGTCTTTACTGTTTATATGAATAATAAAAATTATTCTTTTAATTTACGTATTTGTTTCTAAATAAGATTGTTCTACCTATCTTTAATAAATTATTTGAGTATTCAATGATTTACGATCAATAAAATGATTCGAGCATTAAATATTTCTTCTTTATGTTAAAAAAATTTTCTTTTTTTACTTTCTAAATTTTATACAAGATAATGAATCAATTCGAGGCGTCTGTTTCCCAAGACATTTTTTATACAACTCCTTACGCTTCGTCGACACGGTAGAACTGCCAGTATAAAGTAAAAGAAAATATAAATTATAATTTAGCAAAGAGTTAACGCAAAGTACGTTAACCTACGACAAAAGTTTTAAATTAACCGTAGCACTAAAAATCCACACTAAAGTATAATTATATTGATGAGTTACGGGAAATTCACGAAAAGTATTTTATTTAGAAATTTTGTGAAAATTCTTTTAATGTAGTTCTCTTTGAAATATTCTTGAAAAGCTACTCTCATCACGGCATTACTTTACGTGTAATAAAAATGTTGACAAAAGATGGTCAGGACGCTAACTAAAGTCCGGCTATGTTACAGTTGCTTGAAGCGCGAGTTCCCAATGGACGTGACACTGATGATGTGGGAGTCCTGCTGGGTGAACTACCTGACCGATCACTTCCACCTCTTCCTCTGCTTGGCGATAATGTGCGTGTACGCGGACGATGTGGTCGCCCAGGATCTGCGCACCGACGAGATGCTGCTACACTTCAGCTCGCTGGCGATGTACATGGACGGAACGGTGATAGTGCGTAAAGCACGTGGTCTGCTATACCACTTCCGCCTCCTCGACAGGCTTCCCTGCACGTTAGCTGGTCTCTGTAGGCAATGCGGCCCCGGTATGTGGGACAGCACCCACGACCCGGTAATCGAATGCCTTGGACACGGGGATAAACACTGCCCCCACTCCGAGAACTACTCGCGCTCCAATCTCGAGTGAAGTTGGGTCGGCGATACTTGGTTGAATTAGAGCTGATAAATTCGTCAAGGACTCCTAATATGCTAGCACTTTCGAGAGCGTAACTAGGTTGCGTGAAGTTTGCGCTATGAATTGCTGGTTAAAGTAACGTTCTTGTGAAGTATTTTACTTGGATCATGGCTTTGTTCTATTTTTTTTTTTTTTTTTTTTTTTTTTTTTTTTTTTTTTTTTTTTTTTTTTAGTAAAAGACAACGTTCATAATGAAGCTAAAAATATAGTCTCACTATCCTGTGCATAAGAAAATATGCAACGGATAAGACATAATAAAAGAAATAACTTTATATGTATATCTTTTTTAGTTATAGTTG
The DNA here is from genome assembly GCA_018907045.1 of Wiebesia pumilae. Lineage (NCBI taxonomy): Eukaryota > Metazoa > Arthropoda > Insecta > Hymenoptera > Agaonidae > Wiebesia > Wiebesia pumilae. The sequence goes on from JACCHZ010000033.1 coordinate 2,400,574, forward strand.
TGTATTATTTATTGACTTTTCGAAAAGCTTTTGTTAAAATTCATTGAAATAGTAATGCTAAGCTATTTCAGAAACTTAAAAAATTAACTCAGGAAAGGATATACTTGTAAATAAATTATTTGATTCTTGTCGAGTAAATTTGAAAAACTAAATTAGGAGATAAATATATTTCTTGATATTTCTTAAAACAATTATGAAAATACTATTTTATCCGAAAAGAATGTTTGTATAGAAAAGAAAGTGTTGATTCTTTTAATATAAGTTATCTGAACGTTATCTAAAAAAAAGGCAAAGAAGGATATCCGTAAAGTGATAAATTTTATTTCTTTTTGAAAAATTGATGTTTCAAGTCTAAATTATTGTAAATAAAAGAAATTTTTCAAATTCTTAAAATATGAAAGCTTCCCAGAATTATGGATTAAAAAAAGAATGATTACAATTCGATTTAATGTAGGCAAGATAATGTAGGCAATATATATTATCAGTGATCAAAATCAATTCTCTATCAAAGTATTTCTTACGTTATCTTGCAAAATTTACTGTATTGTTCTCAACTGATTGCGCTTAAAATTTAAAATTATCTTAAATTTTACAAAATTCTATATTGTTTACAATACTATTTTTATGATATTAATTATTTATTTTTCAAATTTGAAATCTTATTTTCTTGAATCTTCTTATCATTTTATATCTATTAATATATTTGAAATAACATTTTTATTGTTGAACCGAAGTTTGTTTAAAATAATATAATCTTTTTCTTCGAGTCGTCTTCTAAAGTAAATATACGTTGAACCAAAGCTGGCGAACAATAATTCTTTTTTAAAAGATAAGAACTGCGCATTCGTTGAAACTGAGCAACAGTATTCGAGATAGATAAATCAATTTTCAATGAATCAAAGTTCACTTTTTACATAATTTTTCTTTGGATACCATCATAAATTCTATCAAAAAATCAAATCTTTAATTAATTTCGAAAACTATCCTTAAGGAATGATATGAAAGTTTAGTGAAAAAGAAAAAAGTATATAAATTAAATAACCACAAAAATATTAAATTACACGTATAATCTACAAAGAAAATTCTAAATGAATTTTCTAAAGAAAATACATCCTGCAAAATATTTCTAGAGTTTATTATTTTGTGTACATGTCATAAATATCATTAAATTTTTAATGGAAAATTTTTTGTTGTATTTAAGAAGTCTTTATAAAATATAAAATTGTTATAAAAAATGCTTATAAATCATGTGTTATGGTGTTTAAAATTTATTATGAATTTGCACTGACGCGATTTAAATAAGTATGTTATGTCGATGTACGTTTAATTCACAAATATTTCTCAGTCAAATTTATGATGATTCTTAAAAGCTTGAATTTGTATTACAAATGATTGGAATATTAATCAATATCTGACGATATTAAAATTGATAATTAAATGGTTATTCCTTTGAATGAGATCATTAGATAGTGCCAATAAGTATAAATTACGTATATAATTCATTGTGCGAAAAAATGGTAAAAGAAATGTCTTGAAATAAATTTTAAAGAAATTTATCACTTGTCGCATTAGTTTTAAATATATTCAAGACTCATTAAATTGTTCTGAAATAATTCTCGTTTGTTACAAATAAGCATTTAACATTAAAAAAAAATTATTGCCTACAGAAATTGCTGTTTTCAGAAAACTTTTTTTGGAAACCTACTAAATAAAGAAAAAATACAAAGTATTTCTTATACGTTGAAAAAGTTACGAATTTTGTATATATGGAAAAAGCAGATAACGAATGCACTGTAGGATATTTAAAATCACCTGAAGATACGAGACGCACGTAAAGTTATATTACAATTTTGGTATATAAGGGCCTAATTTTCTCAAATTTCATTATAAGCCGACTAAAATTTTAATGTACATAATTGCTAGGTGTAATTAAAAAAAACTGATATACATAAACAATTTTTAAGCGTTAATTTTTGCTATTGTTTTGAATTAATAATAGAAAATAGATTTAATGTTTCGTTAGTTGTTAACATTAAGGTGAATCATTTTTCTGTGTTTGTGCTCTTATGTACATATGTCATTGTATACTTGGAATAACAATATATGAGAACAATATTCCAATTTATACATATATATTCAATAAAATAATATTAATAGTGCATAAATGAACTATTGAAAAGATTAATTTCTTGAATGAATAAAATTTCCGGTAAACTATAGAGGACCATTTTTCATTCTTTTTTAATAAATTGTGAATTAAAAAATATGTATATAATAATTCTTTATATAATATAAAAATCTATTACTTATATCTATTACTTTATCTAATAGTATAATCCTACTGAATGTTATTAAATTTTTATTTTCACTATTTATATTTTCAAAAACCTGTAAATACGTATTCGAATGAATTAAACTTTAAAACATTAAGTGAACATGACATTAGTTTTTCTATTTCGTAACAAAAGATCAATTAATATTGTACGCTTTATGGAAGAATAAAAACTGAATTAAAAAGAATAATTATATAATAATAAGTAGAACTTCATAAATTATTTGTTAAATGAATTTAGATTTCTAATTAAATCATGTTTTAAATATATTTAAATGTAATTTAAAAAATGTGGATAAAATTTTAAAACACGAATGTAATAAGCTGTATGTAATAAGTTCTATCATAAATATGTATATTATATTTGAAAGGTTTTTCACTGAAAATCAGTATTAACAAAGAATTCTGTAAAAATATAAAGTTATTAAGCATAAAGTTATTTGATTAATAAAAAAGATGATATATTTTACTGAACTTCAACATTAAATTTAATACTGTGTAAAATTCGCGTTTATAGTGTTTTCAAAGAAAAATTGAAAGTTGCAAGATGTATAGGTATTTTTATAGTTTTTCTAAGAAGTTTGAATTATATTTTGAATCGATCATATTAAAATCCTTCATTCCTACATTTCTTTGCTACAAAATTTACATGAATACAATACTCAAAATTACATTTAAAAATATTATTTTATTTCTATATCATTTTTATGTAAGTAATAGTAGAGTTTATATAAAAATATTTATTAAAATTGGTGGAATTGTGTTAATGTGAAATAATTGAATGAAACAAATATAATTTTTAATTGGGAACGCCTTTTTTTATAATTTGCGGATTTTTAAGTCGTTTTTTAAATATAAAATTAATATTTTGGAATTAATGTTTAAAAATTCCAAGATAATTAAAAAATAAAAAATAGTGCTCTCATAAAACCTCAAATTCATATTCTAAGCTTAAAATATTAGAATCACACAAAAGAAAACAACTGACAAGTATTAGATGCTAAGATATATTAAGTAAAAGAATAAATAAATACGAAGAAGATAATTTGTACTACAAGATAAGACTGATTTCAATAACAAAAGTAATTTATTAAAAAAGCTCATATTACGTGTATAAACAATTTACTTTCTTCTGGATATTGCAAAATTTTTTTTACTGAAAAGTTTTATTTATCAGTATACAACAAGAACAAAATATTATACATAAAGTGTGTATATCGTTATATAATTGTATATTATTATATATTTGATCATACATACAATCATCTATAGTAAGCACTCATTTTAAGAATGAATAAAGGTGAGGTTAAAAAAATTAATTTAAAAAATGTCTTTTAAATTATGTAAAAGCAGTATGGATAATATATTAAATATATTTTAGAAAATTTCATTTAAAATATACGTAAGCAACTTGGATAAGTAACTTTAAAAATATTCAATCATATCAACGTATTTCTAAAAATACGTAATTCTAATGAAATAATTATCAATCTATTATTCTGCCTATTTTCAGTTATTTCTGATATGATGTACGTAGAAATAATTTTTACAAATAATCACTTAATAATTTTATAAAATTATATATGTACACACGGTATATATGTAAACTTATTTTGTCAAATATACGAAACTTTTTCTCACGTATAACTTAGTGCCAATCTTGGAAACAAGTTAACATTTACATATGATTAAAGTTAAACGCATGTGTGACAGAACCATGATATCATGAGATATGTAAATATAAGGAAAACAATTGTTAAATAAAAATAATTCCAATTCTTTTATTAATTGTTTGAGGCACCTTAGCATCATTAGAAATTCAATGCGACTTATAATTTATTTTTCCATATTTTATATTAAAGTATTGTAAACGCTAATCAATTTTAGATATAAGTAAATAATTTTTTATGGATCAACTAAGTTTATTACATAAAAATGCAAACCACGTGTTATTTTATTATTCAGTTTGAAATAATTAAATAAAAATGTAGTAAAATTCAAATTGGTTACTTTGAAGAAAAAAAAAATTTACTAATAAAACTATACTAGTTTTTTTATCTAAATTGAGATTTATTTGTTTTTACTTTACTACATGTACAATAAATGTATTTGGAAACAAATCCTTTTTATGATTGAAAATATTTGAAAACAATTTGTTCACTCCTAACATTGTAAATTTTAAATCCTCTATAAATTAAATCTTCTACTTTATTATATATTAATATAGTATCTTAATCATTTAATTAAAATACTTAAATATGAATCAAAAAATTTTAAGTAACTAAAATGCCTTAATTATTACACCGAACAGTAAAATATTTTGTTATATTGCTATCAACGCTCAAAATTTATGACGATATAATGTAATATTTACTTAAGCTTTATTAATTATTTACTTGTCAATACACACATTGTACATCATTTTTCACAGCACACACTTGAACTGTAAATAGCTTCATTCATGTTTTATATATACCTTATATACACTCGTACAAAAAAGTTCGAATACATTTTTTTCTTTCTCTGTTTGTATGTACTTAATCATAAGCAATTAAGAATAAAAAACAGACAAAATCTAGCCATTAAACATTTCAAACTTTAGACGTTAAACGTATAATTATGTCGACATAATTAGATAATACATATATCAGCCAACATGAGCGCTTGCATTTCCAGCTTATGATACAAGTGACTTGTGATAAAAACAAAAATATTGGACCTCTTGCTCGAACGAAATGAAGCTGATGTAGAAAAGTAAATTTTGAAGCAGAAATATTAATTCGATTCTGAATATTGTGAATAGATTCAATTTCTTATGATTAAGAATGAAAATTTCTTATAGATTTTAACTATTTTAATAATCAAAACTTCAAATATTGTTTAACATTTACGTAGTTAATGTTCGATAATAGTCGATTAAAAATATGAATTGTATTAAAATAATTTCTATATTAAATAAATTGATCGAACATCTAAGACATGCTAATGCAAAAAATAAATATTATAGTAATAAAGATAATTTAAGTAGATATTATTGTTTATTTAAATTGGCTCGTATAGTTTTTAAATAATTTAATCAGACGAATGAAAATGAATAATTAAATAAATTTTATTAAAAACACAATGACATTCTTTTTCTAATAAACCATTCAAATAAACTTGATAAAGGAAACTTTATTCAACTTCTTAATATTTAAATCAATATTTCAGTTAACTTGCTATCAAATGATCTAACTAACTTTCCAACTATTTACATGCGAAATACAACTCTTATTTTAGAAATATTACAAATTTATAACGATATTAAAATTTTATTCTTTATTATAAGATATTATATGTAAAGTGAAATATAATAAATTAAAAAGTACACAATGGATTCAATAAAAAAATTTAATATTTCATTCTTGTTTATAGCACATTCTCCTGTGATCTTTCCGCTTTTACAAAAAATATATATTTTTTACATTACGTTGTCAGTAGAATTGCCACATTCGTTTACATAAAATATAGCCACACGTTTTGTACTAATTATCGACTTAGGATTATTTTACAAACTAGATATTTATCCTCTTATTATTTTATAGCTTCTCTAACGAATTAAACTTCCTAAACATTTTTCTAAGAAAAAGCTACAGAAAACTTACGTTTATTATAATTAACGTTCTATTTCCGTGGAATTAATGGTTAATTATTTTTATAAATTTTCTCTGAAATGTAGAGTCGACGTTATAATTTTGAATACGTTATAATTATAATAGATTAATTTATATTTATTTATTCAATTTTCACATTCTTATGAAAAATGTTTAGCTTTGCTTAATTTTGTTAAATAAATTATATTAAATAAATTAATGGTTTATCGAGTCGCATTCTACATTTAATTCAAAAATAATTATTTATTTACAAAAAGCTTTTAAAGCTATTTTCTTATGTAAATAAAAAAATTACAACATTTTTACAATATTGATATAATTATAAATTTTAAAGTAACATATCAAACATTACAAACATTTTATAAAATAATTCAAATCCAAAGAAATACAAAATATACAAAACTGCAATTATAATTATCTATTATCTCTTAGTATCTCGTTATTTTAATATTTCAGAACCATCTAATATTAATTAAAAATAATTTAAAAGCGCGATATACGTATCTTGTGTATACACAATTGTATACTTGCTGAAAATGTGCATTTTATAATGAAAAAATTTCTTGATACATATTTCTAAAAATATTATAGTTAAAAATATATTCTTTGCGTTAACTTTCTATTTTAAAGTGTTTTTTTTTTATTAAATTTGGTATAAATTCAAAATTTTCTAAATTTTTCTACTTTTTTGATAAATCTTTTCTAAGAAATTTTTACATTGTAATAAAAATTTATTTCGTTTTTTTTAATACTTATTAAATATTCTTCTTACTTGGTAGTTAATATTTTATTTTAATTAAAAGGTATAATCTTACTTATGCAATTTTATTTTAACAATATTACAATTATCAAAATTAAGATCAGATCTAATCTTTAAGGAATTTGTAGTTTAGAATATTCAAAAAATCGAACTTTTATTTAATTTTAAAAAAGGTCCTAAATAAGGAAATTATACAATGAAATTAATGAGCCATAAATGCACGTTAGTATAATCGCTTATATTCTCGAATTCTTCAGGTAAAAAATAACTTATCTTCAAATAATAAGTTTCACCAAGAAATCTTAAATGATAATTATAAGTCTTTTAAAAATAATAATACTATAATAGAGTATAATCATTTAAATGATGTTATTCACAGCACGAGAAATCCCTGTTCAATTTTGATAAATAGTGCATATGACAAAAGGTTAAGGCTAACCGGTACATTCAGTGCTTACTCAAATAAACCAACATTTTAGGTTGAAGTTTTTAACACACTTACACTTATTTATAATCTAACAGATGATTACCTGCTCGATTGATGTTTTGGAGGATTTACTCAAAATATTAACAAATGTTTTGACGCGACGGTCTTTGAGTTCTACCAATGAGTTCTTTGAACGTCAAAATGATACCCGATATATCATTATTCATCTGCATATCATTATTTGACGGAACTATTATTAGTGCATACGAGCGCACACGCGATTTCGTACAATTATACATAACATTAGACAGTTCTGTTGCAATTAAATTATCAATATCATTAATAGTACGTTTCCGATATATGGACAACTTGGCCCGCCTAAAATATATTTTTAGTCTTTACAAAGTTTATTATCAGATAAACTGTATATAAAACGTTGTTATTAGAAGTTTAATCAAAGATTAACAATTAATTATCTATCTTGTTGCAAGGCTTAAAATACAATTTTTGACAATATTCTCGTACTTTACAAAGGAACTAGCTTTTATTTTCAATCTTCTCATTATACTCTCTATCACAGTTATAATAAACTAACCTTTTTTGTGCATTACATCAAGGATGAGAATTTTATAATTATTCTTTTATTATCAACTAATTGCAAATGTCGTAACATTGAAAAAAACACATGCATTGTAAATGCAGTGAAAACTATTGATTTTCATAGAAATTACGCTAATTTTTAATTTATCACTGTATTTAAGTCTACAAAGTGTTTATAAATCTATGCTTTTATAAAAAGAAGTTATATTTAAAGTTATATTTATCTGTAAAATTTATAATATTCTCATATAACATTTATTTATAAATACATTTGTTATATTAATTCAATAATTAAACAAATTTTAACGCTACATTTTTTAGAATAAAAAAACTTCTCTGAAACATATATTTATTAAAAATCAATTCTCAAACATAACTAATTCATAAAAATATTTCAAAATATACAAATAAAAATAAAGCATTTACTCATCCTTGATTTCCTGGTTTTTTTAAATTCCTTGTCTACATTTTTTAATATTAGTAAAGGGATTTTAAATTAATATTATTTTATTAATATTAATTAATAAAATCTAGACAAGTGTTTATCGATTAAGTTAACTGATACAAGAGATATACAAATGATAGACCAAAGAAAAATAAAGATGAGCCAATAATTACCTGCAAAGGGGCTAGCAAATTTATTAGCTGCCTCTGATCCTATAATTTGAGCAGTCTGTTTCCTTGCATTGTAAACTAAAAAGATAGGTATCAAGTACTGAATACCAGCTCCTGCGTACGATCCAGTGATGCTTACCAGTACTGTCAGATTCTCAGTGCTCATAGCTATTATATATGGAGGTACTACAGCTAGTATTGGAAAGATGAGCTTGTTCAAGCACAAATTCTGATTTTCATTTCGATATAGAAATAGAGACTGAAGATTATTACGAAGAGTTATAGCAATTACGGGAAAGCTGGTGCTGAGGGTGAATACAGGGAAAAGAGCTAAAAAATACTCAATAATGACTATAAAGAAATTACTGCTGGTCGAGCAACTCCTAGGTCCAAAGTCCAACGTATAGAGATCGTCCAAATGTTCAAAAGCAAAAGTACCAGTGAGAGCCAGTAAAAGGTAAAAGGAGGAGATCAATATGAAATCTAATCCTAAAGATTTGTTGAGTTTGGATTTGTTTGAGATTGGTGTCACCAATGCTGGCAAAGAGTGATGGCACATAAAAGAATAAACACACACACCAAAAAGTCCAGGCAGTCCTACAAAAGAAATAAAAATTCTATAGTAGTGTAAAAAAACTTATTTTGTATTTTAAATAAATTTAATGAAAAAATTAACATTTCTTTACATGTAACATTTTTGTAATACAATTAATAAATTAAATTGAATAAAATAAAATAAAATTCATATATATGAAATTAAAATTTTTAATATTTTATATATTTTGTAAACTATAGAAAAGGTAAAAAGTTAATGAATAAAATTCTAATTATTATATTTAAGATTCATTTGATCGTAAGACTTATAAACAAAAACTTTTTATTGCGAATGATTGAAAATTTACACAACACTAAATATGTTGATTTAAATTATAAATTAATAATTGCTAGATTTCATTTCATTTTTTGAAATTTATTTTTAAATTTGTGCTGCTAAAGAAAATAATAATTTTTAAAAGTAATTTTTATAAAAAGAATTTACCAGCTGAATTGGCAGTTGGTGGTTTTCCTTGTGGACCATCAACTATCAGTTTCATTACTGTATAAATTATCATTATCATAAATGCCAACCATCGCATCATAGTAGTTAATATTTGCAGATATAAAGTTTTCTGAACATTGAAGAATGCAAATGGACCCAATGATAATATAAATATTGTCTACAAAACAAAATAAAAAATATGGTCAAAATAATTAAAATTTATTCTTGCTTCTACAACTTCATTGAAAATAGTACTAATGAATATTATATTATCCAAAAATTTTAAATATAACTATGCATATTTTACAAGTTGTAGAAAGTATTTTTTCTATAATTGATATATTTAAAATTTTTATATGATTATACGTTTTCATGTAATTTTTACCTCATAACTATCACAATAACATATATCATATATAATTATAAAATAAAGAGTAATAATTATCATCTGATTATTTTAATTCCAAAGTAAATTTGTTCATAAATGTTTATATGAACAAAAAAAAATTTTAATTTTTAATATTTTTCTAACTTACATTTTTAAATTTTTGATTAATTATAAATTAATAAAACTATACTAATTAGATAATTAATTATATAATAGGTAAATTCAAAGCCTACTATACTGACAATTCATTTTCAAGATTTTATATACAATTTTAATCTTATAGTTTTCAATGTTAAATTAATTTTTAATGAAGTAGTTGACGTTATTTGAAATGTTCATTAGAAAAAAAAAGATTTACCAAAAATAGCCTATAAGCATTAAATCGACTCAAGTTAACTACTTCCCAACAAAGTTCATAGTCTGGAATGGTATCATTACATGTATAATTTTGTGGTATATAAGCACAAGAGACATCAGTGATGGATTTAGCAATAGCTGTTCCATAAATACTTAAATCTCCATATAAGTACACTACCAGACAAACATAGAACATGGTTATTCCTATTTTGTTAAGAAATAACGAGGCCATTTCACCCATTTCAATTTTATCATCTATAGTGTAGTAAGAATATGAAACATCAGCATACTCTGGAGGTTTTGGGGTTGGTATAACGAGCGGTGAATCTTCAGAATCTGAGTTTGAGGGGCATGATTCGCTTAACACCTGTATCGTCTATAAATAAATGATTATTAGTAATTACCAAAAAATTTTTAAGAAATTTAAAATGTACCAATTATACTAATTAAAAAATATCTCATCACGACCGTTTTATTTCCATTAAAAAATTATTTTATTAATAAATCATCATTGTTTATTAATAAATTTTATTAATAAATCATAATTTATCATACATGATAAAAGAAAATTAATTGTTTCTTTTAAATGAAACAATACATTATGATATACCATTCTCTAAAAGTTATTCAAACACTTTTAGAATAATTTAAAAAAATATATTTAGAGTATGTCACTCACAATTTACTAAAAGTTTTTATTTAAATTTAATTTTGTATTAAAATAATGTCTCAACACATCCCATATCATACAATAACATATTTTAAAATACAATCAAATCAATATTCAACAAAGTACCTCTTTTTAACTGTGAAAATACGATTACGAAAATTCACTTTTAAGCACATTTCAAAATAGCTGACAAATAAAATTTTAAGTATTCAATAACTATAAAATATAATATAAATTTTACAATAAATAGTAATAAACCTCTGATTCAGATGCAGTGTTAGATGAGTCTTGCACGAGACCTATTCTTAAATGTTGCTGAATTTCCTTCCATGTCAATATGGCATTTGCAGAAGCCATAGTTTCTATGACAAATGTAACCGTAATAAAACTGAAAAAATTAATTCTCATACATTAAAATATCAATATTTGCAAAGTATTAAATGATATTTAAGAATTATTTTTTACTCGCCTTATAAATGCCAGAATCAAAATTATTATCAGTCCAAGAAGCCATCCTGCACGACTGAACACAGCTGGAAGTGCTAATGCTCCAGTACCGACAATGATATTGAAAACATAAATTAACCCAGTCTAGAAGAAAATTTAATATAATAAATGGATTGAAATATGAAATATATTATAGAACCATGTAAAGATATATTTTAAAATTTTAAGCAACAGTTATATGTTTTATTACGACAATACTACATTACAATTTTCAAATTTATAATTAACTTTTTAAAATGAATCATAGCTATATTATAATAAGATTAACATCAATGCTTGATCAGTATATTTATTTAACCATATAAGCACCAATATATTGAAATGTTAATTATGAAGGTATGAACTACAAAATGTTTACTTGTAGATCCAAATATATAAGAATTATTTGGAAAAAACGACATTATTTCATTCAAAGATCTGCGACAAAAAATGATCAAACTTATTATTTTTCGATCACGACAATCAACATTCCAAAAACATCACACAATTAAAAAAACAAGCGAATACGAGTCTCCTTCGATACGTATAATATCGACGATATTTACCAATGTTGTATATTGTTCGCCGCTGTTTATTTCTGGCATTTTAATTCTATTAGCATCCAGTAGCTTGAGAAACGTATCATTCGCAACTATTAATTTTTCCTTCTTTTAATGAATCACCAAACGCGCACTTCTAGATGAAAGAGTGGGCGAATTTATTCGATTGTTCGAATACCATTTAATTAATAGTTAACCCAATCAATTATTTGAATAATCATTCAAACGAACTGATACTGGCTAACTGGAATATTTTATGGTTACCGATCGCAAAGTATCAACCTTTTTTCTAATATCTTTTTTCAGCTCTGGCAACACACCTGTTTCGTGTTTTGTGCGCAAATGTGGAATACCAGTGTTAAACCTAAAGAGTTAAAAGTTGCCGGAGTCTGCGCAGCCCAAGTTTCACACTTGGACTCTTATGTCTGCTCGATTTTTGAAATGGTTAAAAAAAACGAACGAACTGTAAAGCCGTGAAATCAATCGTGCTTATAATTAAAATTTTATAATAATGATTTCATTAAATTTCATAAGCTATAAATAAGAAATTAGATCGATAACGTTCATATTCTTCTATAAATATTTAATATTTTATAATACATAGCAGATAAAGATAAAATGGGTAGGTGTTGATTAATTTATTTTCTTGCAGGAGCCATGTATATTACATTTATTATATTTTTATTAATCCTTATTTATTGTGCTATTTATTTAAATAAGTATAAAAATTCTTTTACGTAGAAAACAAAGATTATTATTTGAATTTTCGGAACGATTTGCAGTGTATTTGTACAGTTATATGTATATCGAGTTGTCTACGCGTAATAACACATTTTGTCCAATTATTTGTGAGTGTATCAAGCAATAAAATGCTTCATCTAGTAAATAGTTGAACTAAATTCATCGAGTTTTATATAAGCGATTGTTGCGCGAAAAAAATTAGCAAGATTTATTGAGATATTTAATCAAATGCATTGGCTGTACCAAAAAATTTTAAAGAAACAGTACATAGTAATGATTTAATTATTGGACATGAATAAAGTTCTATTGATATTTATTATTCGTAACAATTGAATTTTAACTTTTGAATCGCCACTTGAATTTAGATATCTTAATTACAATTTAATAATATTGCAGTACTATGTAATATATTATACATTTAATTTATTCTGTAATACTATGCTAATGATTTTATTTAATCGAATACATATATACACATAATGTAACTTACTTGGCGTGATTTTTGAAAAAGAATTTTATTAAGTGACTGATTTAACGATGGATTAAATTAATCGATTTTTCACGTATTCATATGTTAGTTATTAATCTTTTTAACGCGTATAAATTGTAATAAAACTTAATACCACTATAAATTTTAATAGAATGGTTAATTATGCTGTGCATTATCAAGTTATAAAAGAAGCTAAGTGTAAATTAAAAGTTCATTTGCTTCCGGGTTATATGAAATGTAAGTTATAAATACAAGCTAAAGCAAAATAATCGATTTTAAAAATTTATAAATATAAATATAAATTACAACATTTTCTATTAACGCAACATTTTAATACATTAATATGAATTTCTTGAAACCGCTACGGTTTGTTCTTAAATTGCATAATTTTTTTTTATTTTACACTAATATAATTTTCTTGAGAACTGGGCCGAGTTAAATTTTTAGTTAAAATTAGAATTATTTAGGAGAGACGCTTGCTTATCTAAAATGTTTATTAAAGCGATAAATGGGAAGTTAGACGGCATCCCAGTTCGTTTCTGTCACACACTAATTCTAAAAATTGTCATAGCGATTAATAAATAAACTTCATGTCGCATTAGCAATCTTATAATTAAAGACGATGAATCAGCCGCTAAGGAAACGCGCACATAAATGTTTTATAAAAGGGAATTTTTCTATATTTTGTCTATGCTACAAAAATGTAGCAAAATGTTAGTACTTTAATATGAAAAATCGTCATGAAGTGAAACAGCATAGTGTAATAAATGTAAATAAATAAGATAAATGTGACATAATAGCAGAGGCGTAACGTAAGTGTGATTCGACACAATCGACAATCGACAATCGACAATCGACAATCGCTGGAGAACCGATCGACAGACGCAAGAGATTTTAAACAGAGCGCGTACAAGGTGCAACGTATGATTGTCGAATCTCGATTACTAACCATTATTCCGATTCGAGCTTGACGAGATTCGATTTGAAACGAGCTCATTACGTCAATTGTCGATCGAGTGTGTCTTTTACGTGCTCTTTCCGACCATAGTTGCGTAGCGAGTGTCGAAATCTGTCGAGGGTATTGGGAGCTCAAGAAGTGCAGGAGTTCCCAAGGAGCTGATTCTGCTCGTTTGATCGTGTGCTTACACGGGGACAGTTAGTTACCATTGCGCAGCTCGTCGTTCCTTCCGAAGAAATAAACGAGACTTTTTTCTATTCTTTTCTCTACGGAGAAGAGAAAAACGCGCACAAATGCGGGTGCTTGTACCGTGGAGATTACGCGTTACGAAGGCTAAGTTAAAAATTAAGAATACATCCAAGGACTGAATCGAAATCTTTATTCCAGTAAGGTTAATTTGCTGCATTATTGGAGAGTGGAATATTTAATTTAATTATGATGCATCAAGCTCCGGAAAATATTTAAATGTTTAATATTTGTATTGCAATCGCACTACGCGTATCGTTATTATCGATATTTGTCGTCGATATTAAGGCAGCGAAATTTTACACTTATTTCCGTTACAGAATCTATATTGCACATCCAAGATTTTCCAACCTATGTAGTATACAAATGCCGATAAAGTGACTTCAAATACCTATTACGGAAAGTGCAGCTTTAAGAGAAATACAAATTTCTCGCGTTTCATTTACGTTTTGATGCACCGATAATCATATTTGCTAGAAATGCGTCGTAGCGATGTATGATTAAAGTTGTTTATTCGTGTGAAAAGTTATGAAGTAATGAAATTTATGAAGTAATATAATTGAGAGCGAGGTACATTAAATGAAATTAATGAAAACGTTTATTCGTGAGCAGCTTTACTTCAAAGCCGAAAGACATCGATTAAATATTATAATTAACGTTCTTGCAAGTTTATATTTTTCAAAGATAATACGAGTGTATCTCGATTTTTGATAAATCAACGAGCATGTATAATTGTTCGGATACGAAACGAACTTAAATTACATTAAAAGAAGATCTAACAAAGTTTGTCCTACGACAAACCGCGGTCGGTTATACTTGCGCGATTTGAGTAATACATTAACGCATTGTTTGCTACCTTACTAGATTCCATTTTTTTAGTACCACAGTATTACAATAATTAAAGGATACACTATTAAGTCTTAGCCATGTGTAATAAATTTTCTTTACGAACTTCATAATATCTTAATTGTATTAAAAATTGATTCTGAAAAACCTTGAAACCTCAAAATGAAATCTGATACATGCATCGACATCAATATATTAAATACAAAAGTTATAATAATCCCTTTCTATTACGCTTCTTAGATTTTGTTAGGATCAGAACTTCGTCAAATCGCTACCGTTATCTTGATGTTCACTGATAACTTTCAAAATTATAAACCATTAAATTCGCTTAATAAAACATGTGCAGTATCGCGCGCGCATGTAGAAAAACGGCTCTTACACGTTATACATAATTATACGTAACGTTGATGTATCGCAACTCAGGGAATTATAACTTTTTATAATTCATACTTTTTTCAATCACTTTCAAATTTCTTGATTATTTTATTTATACATCTATGTAATACCGATTTTAATCTTCGTTTCATCTGTACACATTAATTTTCAACTATATATATATATATATATATATAATAACTAATGCGTTTACCTACAAAATCATTTGAAGATCTTTACGTAAGATATGAATTTTGTTATAAGGAATTAAATCTTAATTCATTTTTTTAAGTTTCATTTCAAATTCTCGTATGCATACTTCTAAATAAAATTGTATAAAAAATATGTAATTATTATACTTTATTCCTGTCATGTGTTTTAGAAACATTGTACAAAAGTTCTCACGTAGATGCACATAACACATTACAAGAGAAAAAATTTAGTATGATAAAACTAATGTTTCATATGGATTTTCGTAAGCATTAAAAAGATAAAACAATTATCTTTTGATACAAATGCATATGAATAAACGTATTAAGTTAACTACGTAAATTAATTTTTGTTTTGTCTTACTATAGCTAGATAGTCAATTGTTGAATGAAATATTATTATTATTATTGTTATTATTAAGAAATACTTTTAAATGAATTAAATGCAATGAAAACACTCATCGAAACGAAGCTTATATTTTTATAAAAATATGTTTTCTATTTAACTCTTATTTCCAAATTTATTATCATTTAATTGTTAATGTAATTATAATGTAGAGTTAACGTTAACAAAATTAACTTTCTACTTTATTCAAATTTAAATCTTACTGTTAATAAATATTTACTTTTTGTTTTATCAATATTAAGAATTTAATAATTCATTAATATTAAGCTTTACTTACCCTTAACACGTACATTATTAATAAATTATTTCGCGCACTAAAAAATATTTACATCTATAGAAAAAACTAACTACTTATTAATACTCAAATGAATAAATCAACGTTTAAGTTATTCTGTAATATCATTAGATATCAAATTTAATAAAAAATGTTAGAACTATTGATAAATTAATTATATTCTATTGTATTTTAAAAATAAATAACAATTGTTAAACTTGATTTTTTTTAATTTAAATTCATATTTTACTAATACTTTAGAGCGATACCAGTCACGAATAACTTATTTATAATTACGAATTTTTACTAATACGTTAGATCACCTCAATATTTTAACGAAGCATTAAAAATAACTGGAAAAATTTTTGTTTCATGTAAATGTAGAAAGTAAAAATAAAATTCAATTTCCAGATACAAATAACAAATTGAACGAAGCTTAGATTATATGAAATGTAAAATGGAAGTCTCTCGAATAAACGAATTCTTCAAGGTGTAACGAAGGCTCCTGTTACATACTTTCCAAAGTTCGTTGACATGTAGACGCCGCATACCCTGTGTTCTCCTGATACGATGCAGCGGTTTTTACTTGCCATCGCCAGAACGCATGCAACCAAAGATACTATGCAAATGGCAAACATTTTTTCAATGGTTACGAAAAAAAATAGCCAATATACAAATACACGTTCGCTACGCAAAAAGTTCCAACTGAAATCTATATTCTCTAGCTTTAACTCGTAAAACTACTCTGAAATAATTACAAAAATGAAATACTATATCAGATAATAAAAGCGTAATTATTCAACGAAAATTAAAAATAAAAACTTTCATTGTGTTCAATTAGTAAATAAATGCATTAGAATAAATAACAATGTATAAAAACAACTCATTAATTGAAAATAACTTTTATTGAATCGAAAGTATAAACCTAGTCGATATATATCATCCTTAGAGATAAAAACTATCGTACGTTCAACCGCGAGTCTTATAAATTACGAAGATGAATGACAAAAATGAATAGAGGGGATATATTGTATTTGTAGTGTCGAATATACCTCAAAAAATGAGACAATATCCTCAAAAATAAAAAAGAAAAAAAGAAAAAAAAGAAAAAAAGGAAAAGAAGAAAAAAAGAAAAAAAAGAAGAAAAAGAAGAAAAAAAATTATTGTAATTCAATTTTCTAAGTCGATGATGGAAATAGAAGATTTTTTTTTGTTTTTTGTTCTTCAATCAATGTTATGAGACAGAGAAAAAGAAATTAAGGATTATAGGGGAAGCGTTAAGAGTTTTGTATACTAGAAGAGTATTCTTTTAAAGCATTCATAAAAGCACAAGAAGCAAGATACAGTGCGTGTTTTTCAAATTTTTATTTTTATAATCCCATAAGTCTAAAGTAGTAGTCTTTACGTCGTGTGTACTTGATAGTGGTCTTGCACAATACAATGGGAATAAATTATAATACTTTGGCTACGCTTGCGGGGTACGAACACTCCAAAAGTGCTCCAGGTACAAACGATGCTTCTTTCTATTCCAGATTACTTTTTTTTGAGCTGGTTACACATATCATGCATGCATATTCTTTCCTTAAAGATTATCAAGAATATAATTTAAAAAAAAAAGAAAAAAAAGCAGAAGCCTCGCTTACACCCGCCCATTTTTCGCCTTTTAATCGTTATTATTAATTTTTTTTCTTTGTTATTCCGTAATATCCTCGATTATTTCGGTATGTAGCCGTATAAAATAGGAAATGATCGAGTCAGGGTGCCCCAACTCCTTACCCGGAATGATTGCACCCTCGCGACGATGTCGAAAAAAACACAAAAAAAAAATACTGAGAAACGAATTTCCCTCGAAACACAAAACAAAGTACAGGAGTCGAAAACAAAGCTTACATGTTCATGGGTGGTACATCATTTTTCGCTTATACATTTTTTTTCTAAATACAATTCTCGTACGCGAGGTTCCTAGCTATATAGAGTGGACACGATGGGGCTACTCCGTCTATATACGTTTTTACGTGTGTATGTGTATGTTTTATTCAAGTGTTCGTATATGTATGCTCGTGTGCCGTATTGGCACTTCGTCTTTTATATTTTCGACGTTAGAGACCCGCCATGGATAAGAGACGTAAGCGGAAAAGAGTAAAGTACATTGCCTCCAACCGAGTGACAACTCCTCTCTCTCCTTGGACAAACTCTACGCGATTGAAAAACACGAGAAAAAGTACGCCAGCGAGTATAGAAGACTCACACGAAGAAGAGCGTTTTACTTGTGTTTCTTTTTTTGTTTTGTTGTCTTTTTTGTCAGTTAAAGAGCGAATGTATAAGAAATAGGAATAATGCGCCTCTGTATTGGCCGCTGTTGTTGCTGCTGATGCCTTCGCGAACGCGCCTGTTGATCCTCTTCGGAGTATTCGATAATCCTCAAGGGAAGAATACGTTCATCAATAGCTGTAGTTGAGTGTATGTGTGACAACAATGTATGCGGAAGTCAGCGAGTGGGCATGTAAGGACTCCAAGAAACTCACTCCCGAAGTAGATAGTTTGGGATGAAGCAAAAAAAGCAAAGCGAAAACGCGCTGTGTTGCCTTGCCCTTCCAACAGAGGCCTTTCTTCTTTTCTTCTTCTCCTCGTATCTCTCTCTCTCTCTCTCTCTTGTTTGTAGATTTTAAAAGGAAGCGAAAAGGAAAAGGGGTGAGATAATGTTCGGGAGAGGCGTGTAATAGGTAATAAGTTTGTGATTTTGTGTTTATGCATGTATGAGTAAGATGCGAAGGGGGTGATGAAGGGAAGTAGAATGATTGAAGAAGGCGCTGGGCTCTTCTTGCTTTTGCTCTCTCTCTCTCTCTCTCTCTCTCTTTCTCTGCTTTGTGTCCATCTATCTGTTCTATTGCTCTCCTCTTGACGCCGGACATCTCCACACGCGCGCACAGCTTAGAAACACTTCCTGTGCACGATTGACGGGCCAGACTCGTCGTACTCTTGTTTGGAGATCCACATCTGTTGGAAGGTCGACAGAGAGGCAAGAATTGAACCGCCGATCCAAACAGAGTACTTCCTCTCGGGTGGCGCGATAATCTTGATCTTCATGGTTGATGGCGCGAGAGCGGTAATTTCCTTCTGCATCCTATCAGCGATGCCTGGGTACATGGTGGTACCGCCCGAGAGTACCGTATTGGCGTACAAATCCTTACGTATGTCGACATCGCACTTCATGATCGAGTTGTAGGTTGTCTCGTGGATACCGCAGGCCTCCATACCAAGGAACGATGGCTGGAAGAGGGCCTCGGGGCAGCGGAAACGCTCATTGCCAATAGTGATGACTTGACCATCAGGCAGCTCGTAACTCTTCTCGAGGCTAGACGATGAAGCGGCCGTGGCCATCTCCTGCTCAAAGTCGAGGGCAACATAGCAGAGCTTCTCCTTGATGTCACGCACAATCTCACGCTCGGCAGTCGTCGTGAACGAGTAACCACGCTCCGTAAGGATCTTCATGAGGTAGTCAGTGAGGTCACGCCCGGCGAGATCGAGACGCAGGATGGCGTGAGGCAGGGCATAACCTTCGTATATGGGTACCGTGTGCGAGACACCGTCACCAGAGTCAAGCACGATACCAGTAGTACGACCAGAAGCATAAAGCGAGAGCACAGCCTGGATGGCTACGTACATGGCAGGTGTATTGAAGGTCTCGAACATGATCTGCGTCATCTTCTCCCGATTGGCCTTGGGATTAAGTGGTGCCTCGGTGAGAAGGACGGGGTGTTCCTCGGGAGCAACACGGAGTTCATTGTAGAACGTGTGATGCCAGATCTTTTCCATATCGTCCCAGTTAGTTACGATGCCGTGCTCGATCGGGTACTTGAGGGTGAGAATACCTCGCTTAGATTGGGCCTCGTCACCCACGTAAGAGTCCTTTTGGCCCATACCGACCATCACACCCTGATGGCGGGGCCTACCGACGATGGAGGGGAAAACGGCACGCGGTGCGTCGTCACCGGCGAAGCCAGCCTTGCACATACCGGAACCATTGTCAACTACGAGGGCAGCAACTTCGTCGTCACACATTGTAGTACTGAGTTTTTACCTATAAATAAAGAAGCGTTAATTTAATTAAAGATTTACTGTTATAGTTTTATATATTTTCTTAAATTAAGCGAACGATTGTTTATCTACATTTCCGATAAAATGTTTTTATAATTAATCAGATATTACTTTTAAATTTATATGGAATATCCGAGGTTTATTTATAGGTGGCTAGTTGACTCATTGAATATGAAATTATACAAACGGATCTTTGGTGACGATTATTAAAAACGATACATCGATATTCGGTCATTAATCTAATGAAATATTAAAAATATCAAGAAATATAAAGAAAAATTAAAATACAGGTACTCTTATTTGAAGAACTTTATATTAAATAGTGAACAAATACATCATATTATCATAATTTCTTGTTTAAAATTCTTATCTTAATGAAATAAACAATTACTCCTATCTAATGCTAAAAATATGTTGTAAATATGTTACAATTATCTTAATATTACATAAAAAATAATTTTTTTTAATCTTATCTGCTCTTAAAAATATATAAAATACAGTATTTCAAACTCCAACTTCCACATTATTGTAATTTTAGGTATTTTTTAAAGGAATGATTTAAATACTTCTTGCTTCAAATTTATAGATACGTTTTTTCGTATAATATGCAAAAATTTTTTCTCGATTTTTAAATATTGTAAGAAATTTTTTTTATACTAGTTTTAAAAAGGCAATTTTAAGATGCATTTGTAGAGTTTAAACGAAAGATATGAATGCATATAAGATGATTTTATTAGATGAATCATCCAGTAATGTTTTGGCTTAGATATTTAATTTATGCAAACGATAAAAATTCAGACAGGTGTTCAAAACAAAAATATAAAAGATGAATATATTTGTTTTTTAATAAAATTGTTGTTATAACTCTTTCTTAAGATTACTTATTTGTTAACTTAAACAAATAGCATGAATTTTTTTATAATTTTTTTAACGAATTATAAAAGTGATTGTTTTAGATGATTCAAATTAGAATGAATTATAAATTACGGATTACATACTTAATTACAGTACATCTTGTAATATTCAGTTCTAAAGAAAGAAGCGAATCACTTAGTCTAACAACGATGTAAATCATGATTTTACGATTGATTGTAAAACAATTAAAGAAATTCCTGATTATAAGGAAATAACGATAATAATTAACAAAATATGAGCAAGAACAAATGTCTAATGTTGTAATTTGTAAGGTAAAGCATAGAAATCGCGAAGTAAGGTTAGGATTACAGTGCTGTGATTCATGATTATTCATCACCTTGATTATTGAAGATTGAAAAATGCATATATCAACTTTTGATAATATCCTTTAGTGTTGGAATAAAAGATAGTAAATTTTCTAAAAGAACTCCTGATTTTACATAATTATACATAATAAGTAAAATAAATCGTGCACAATATAAAAGAGAAAATGTCGAATTTATCGGAACCAATTATCACGTATCTTTATAACTTCTACTATTATAAAAATGAAGGAATTAAAAATAAGAAATTGATTTACCTTATGGATCGAGTGAAAATTTCTTTTAAAGAAACTAACTAAAAAAATTTTTATCGCGAAATTAATATTTAACTGTTTCACGAGTACAAGGATCTGTTCCTAGTTGCACAAGCTCCTAATTCAGACCACCCACGGAAAATCGACATTTTCTCTCATTTCCATCCTCCACTTCATCGTAAACCAAAAAGAAATGTACAAAACATCTAACCGACTCCCGCCACATTCAAAATCTCTAACCGAAAAAAGAAACGTGTCATGTGATCGGAGCGTACACGTAGAAAATGGCAGCCAACGCGCTTTTATCCCGCTTTCGTTAGCGCGAGCAAGAGAGTTAAGCGCAAAATAAAAGTAAAACAAGACGATGAAAAAGGTTAAAAGCAAAAACCGAAATACAGCCCAAGATATCCAAGGCAAAAGAACTTTCTAGGCGCGTCTCTCTCCGCGGCAACCTCGCCGCTAACCGCACCCTGCCCCGCCCAACCCCGGCGACCAACGGTCGATAGCCGGCGAGCGGCAGCGCTCGCTCTTTCTGCTCGACGCCGGAAGTTTAACAAAGGAGCCTAACACGAAATACCGATTTTTCCCCCCGACGACTCATTGGGCTTTCATGTCGCGCTATTAACCCGATTTTGCGAAGCCTCGCGGACGAGATACACCACGAGTGTGTAGTACTTTTAAATGAATAATGCGCTGGTATTCGTGTGATTACAAGTACGTGGGGTGTCGCGAACCGTGAGTCATTATGCTACCTTAGCGATCGACTCGACACGGTACGATTTTTGAAAAATTTCTAAAGCCGAAACACGCTTTAATACGCTTAGGAGAATTTTAAAAATTGATGGGAAATAACGTTTCCGACACACCAACTGACTTCTTTCATCTTTCGATGAAGAGCTTCGATACGATTATCGAAGCGTGTTTATAAAGCACTTGGCGAGCATGGAAGATCCTAGTCACGGACGCGTTGCAGAAAATGGAAATTCGTTTGACTCATTTCGACCTGAAAGCGCCATCACGTCCTTGGTTATTCGAATGTTTTCGAAATACTGTCTACTTTTCAGCGAGAGATAAATAAATCCGAAAGACGCGACAATTAAAGGTGGAAAAGAAATTCATCACTATGCAACGACTGCGCCAAATAAGCGCATAACCTAATCGCCAAGTGGTTTCTCACCGACGAGTACTTCCTTTTTCTTTCGCTCTTTCACTCACTCACACTCTCTCTCTCTCTCTCTCTCTCTCTATCCGACTGTCTACGGGTCTCAAGCACCCACTTTGCACGAGAATCCACACACCCAACTATATAACTTCTTATTCTACCTGCTTGCTGCTACCCACACAATTTTTTATTATAAATCACATACCGAATTTACTCTTTTTCTTAAAATTAAAATAGAAATGGAAATTCGCACACAATATTCATATTCACACAAGTAGTAAAATAAACGATAGAACGAGTTGGTTGTAACGGTCACACAAAAGCGCGGGAAACTCGCACAAATTCGAAATTCGAAATTAAAAATTTTTAATTTATAAAGGGACTTACTTTTTTCAAGTTACAAAGTATAAAAAAACCTGCCCAACGAGTGGCTGACGTATAAAAATATGTATGTATGTATGTATGTATGTATGTATGTATGTGTGTATATATATATATATATATTGTGTATGATGTGTATATTAAATATGCAGTCTTTTACAACTCGTTACTCCTACAAATCTATCGCGCTCGACACCGATACGAGAATGTCGAGTCGGTAGCCGGTCCACCGAGTGTTATATGAAGCGAGAATCGCCCGTTGTTCCCCTACTTAGAGCGGACGCGTCCCTCTCCCCGCGGACCGTCGCTACGACCAATAAGGGCAGGACACCCTCGTCCAATCCTGGCTTTCTTTACCATATATGGAAGTGTTCTCGCAATGGGAGGGGAAGCCCCTTCTCTTCTAAACGTTACGCTCGCAGTGTTTCCCCTCTGTACCCGCGACGAGACGATAACCTAACCTATAAGCCACCCTCGCGTCCGCTTGACGCCTCGATACAGCGACCAACAGAGATAAAGATAAGTAGCATGTTTCTTTTTCCTCGAACTTGATGCAAGCCTATCACTCGTCGATGAAGACGTTTCGAATTTTACACAACACGTTCGAGGATATCGAAGATGATCCACGACCTTAAGCACTTTTTTCAATCCTTTTCTTTCAGATCCCGCTGTTATTTATCATTGGCGATTGGATAAGGTGTTTTTATGAAATTACAAATGTACATAAGTAGGAAAATCACTTACTTTATTTATTATAATATAATCCGAATGAATGAGACTTATCTTTTGCTTTTGATGAGATTTGCACCGAATAGTTTATATCGTTTTTTTTTTTTTTTTAAATTCAACTTCGTTATACGCATTTTATTAAAAGAACGTTTTTCAAAATAGAATATATAAATCATCTGACTTGTTTTCGTTTAAAAATATAAAAATATTTAAATTTGAGGCCTTAGCCAATTAAATAAAATTTAGAAAGGATTATTCCAGCATCTGCAGGAAATGTTTAAAGTATAATAATTCAATTTAACACAATTTCCCAATCAACTAAATTCATTGTTAATTTAAATGTTCAAAACATTCCTATGGTCGATTTGATACAAGTATTTTTGTCTAGTCAAGTTAACATATGTATATATCAATTTAAATTGTACTACAGTTGAACGCTAGCTGGATGATTTATTTTGGTCATCAAAGAGTTTATTACAGAAAACAATATTATATAACTTTCACGAACAAGATTTATCAATGATAATTTTATTTACATTTTCATCTAAAGAATGTATTGCTATCAACTGTTTGTCTTTTACATAAAACAAGTGTGTCATTAATGACTAATTTCTGTTTTTTTTTTTTCCTAAGCTTAACGTAATTATCTAAAATGTT
Source organism: Wiebesia pumilae (assembly GCA_018907045.1). NCBI lineage: Eukaryota > Metazoa > Arthropoda > Insecta > Hymenoptera > Agaonidae > Wiebesia > Wiebesia pumilae. The sequence goes on from JACCHZ010000033.1 coordinate 2,425,525, forward strand.
CGAATACTTACTTTTCAAGAAGAAATTGCCGATAATTAACGTTGTAAAAGTTATTATGGGAGTCGCGCGAATATTTTTAACAAAATAATTATTTTGTCTTTAAAAATTGCGATGCAATATCTTCAATCTAACTTGTTTTATTACAAGTACGTCATCATAAGGTATGTTATTGAAGGCTAAAGAAAAATTAAAGCTACTGAATTGTACTTTTTTTTCCTTATGTTAATTCGAACTTTAAGCATTATTCGAATTTAACAATAATGGAGTTTATAATTATTACTCAACGATTACGTTTAAGAAAGAAATGTTCTAATTGATAATTATTTACGATCACTTCGAATACATACTTTGTTTGATAACAATTAAATTTTTAAATAGTTTCATTATCGAGTACTTAAAACTGATTCAATATACGATTAATATACTCTTTCGTCACTAAAGTCCAGACATAAGTATTAAGAATTGCAATAAAATGACGAATCATCATGAATGAAATTTTTCATGGTTCAGTTGTTTCGTAAAATACATTTTTAAATCATTCAAATATAATTTATCTTTCGTTTTATGAGATTTTTTTGAACCAAGAACTTACCATAATTTCAATGTTCCCATAAATTTTTACGAATACTGCCCCTCAAAAACACCGAGTCAGTAGTTTCTAATATCATAATTGAGGCATTTTTCATAAATTCTTATCGATAATCGTTTAAAATAATACTTCAGATAACACTCTCGTCAAGCGATATGTCAGCATTCGTCGAGATAAAACATGAATGTGATCGAATTTACTTTTTGTATATTTCGCTAACTGAATAAGATTGTACCACTAGTTGTAAGACAAATAATTTGATTGTAATGTAATCAGCGATTTTAGTTTTTTGAGATAAGACAAGTTTGACTATATATATATATAAACATTGATTTAATTTTAAATTTAGCTTTGATACCTCTACGTAATAATACATTGAAAACAGGTCGAATTTATTTACACATTTACGTCAAAAAAACCTTATTTCTGTTATGCAATTTGCGACAATAGTATTCTCGCTGTGACTTGCAAATATTAACGAGGTAATTGTATTTAATGTAATAAATAGTTCGATTTTAAAACAAAAAACATAAATATCCAAATTCGTAATTCAATTTAATTGACGTATAGTTAACCTCTGAAAAATTCGTTTTTCGTTTTCCTCGTACGTTCTGATCGACAAATGATAAATCTTAAAACATTTTCAGCTTATTGCTATTGATATTAATTTTACCGTTTTATGTGGGGGGGGGGGGACACGAAATCCACACGTTTTTCTGAAGCCTCACTATGTGCTATCTTTTGGAAATATAATAAAAACAGAGCTTACGACAACCATGAACCGACCGAATCCTCGTGTTCGAGAAACATTCGATTAACTCCAGCAATAGTAAAGAAAAACAAGCCGAGAGAACGACAAAACCATTACGTGCTCGGCAAACATTAAAGTTACGATTGAAATGGAAAAGAAAAAAGAAAGCGTCAATTCGCGAATGGTAGAGCCTGACATGTCGCAAGAAGACAGAGACGCGTATTTTTCAAGATCTCGTCGCGATTCTCTTCCCTCGTGCGATAAGGGCTCGGAAAGCGGGTCCGATCTTTGCTGTAAGTTGAAAAATTTGGTGGAACCGCGGTGGAGATCAACGGAGGCGTCTAATAATAGCCGCCGCATCGCGACGACCACCTGCAAAACGCACAGCGGAAGGAAAGAAAGAGAGAGAGTAAACCACCTGATCCAATACTCGTACGCTCGGCGCCAACAACCTGTCTTTTCGATTCGTCTCTCTCTTTCTCCCTTCTTTCTTCTCTTTATGCTCCGACTGCTCCGACTGCGTCGACGGCTTTAGCGATATACACGCCGAAGAAAAATTGCCGTGGCCGATGCCGCACATAACCTAGAAACGTGCTTTCCCATAATTCTATGGCCGTATGCCGGATTAAGACACGTTCCATGGATCTTACGCATAGGTTGAGAAAACCAGTGTTCAGACCGCTAATTTACAGATTAGACATGCTCGTGACATCGAAAATCTTCCGGACCGTAAGGTTGGGTCGTTCGGTGATTAATACGAGCGCTTGGAACGTGAAAATCGTGTCGGAGAAAATTCTACAACAAATTCTACAACAAATTCTACTTGCGTTCGAATTGCGGACGGGCTGACGTAGGACAAGAATCGTTAAAAGCGACAAGGTATCGAAGATTGCAACGCAAACTCGGCGAAAGTTTCGTTAACTTCGGCCGTTGCGAGATCATCGGCAGAGGCTCGCCGATTTCGCTGCAGTCACGTCGAACGAATGACAAAAGGAAAAGCGCGTAGCAGTCGTCGACACCTACTTTATCCGCGAATATCCATGCGGAGATCGAGAAACAAATAGATAAAAGGATGCTTGGCACGGACTATCGCTTGATCGACGCTTAAAAGATAAGAGTGGGAGAAAAGCGGATGATCGATTTGACAAACATGCGCGAAAAAGCAGATCAGGCGTGCAAGAGCAACGCCCTGCCATGATGGCGGCGAGCGAGACCGGCATTTTTGCCGTCTCTCTCGCTCGTCGCGGATCCTTGCCACGTCGCGATAACCTACGCGCCGTCCGATGTTCGAGGTCGCGTCCGGTTCCGATCCCGCCCGATTAGCGGTACCCCCAAGCGACGGATCAAAGGGCACGGATGACGCGCGTTCCCATACCTCGCCATCCGCAGAAGAGAGTCGTGTGTTCAGTGGCTTACCTTCGCTCTGTGACGTGAAATACGTGAAAGGACGCGTGGCTTTGAACCTCGCGAGCGGCGATTACCGATGAAATTAAAATAAAAGACGACGGCGCTGGAAGTCTGCGGAGCCTTGGCGACGTATCTGTCGTGCGTGAAGCTGTCGGCACACTGGCAGCGCGCCACTCACCGCATTCTCTCCGCGCGCGAGAGCTACCCTGGAGGGGCAGAGGGGGCGGTCCCGAGGACGAGAGAAAGAACGAGCGAGAACGCGCGAGAACGCGCGAGGACAACGCCAGAGAGAGAGAGAGAGAGAGAGAGAGAGAGAGAGAGAGTGAGTGGGAGAGAGTGCGACGGAGAGAAAGAAGGACACCGGAACATCGATATACGTAAGCCGGCGCGAATATCGTCCCATGGACTCGTCCGCGCGCCCTGGTCGATTTCGCAAATCGCCTTTTCGCCGAAGACCCGCTCTTCGATACTCGGCCGAACTCTACCCAGTGGCCCGTGTCGCTGAAAATCGATATCCAGCGCTGCCACGCAGAACGACGGGGAGAAAGGTGACGAGAATCGCGCCGGAAATTTTGCGAGAACATGGACTCGTCCGACGTACACTCCTCCCCCTTGGCATCCCCCGCCAGCCCCGCGTATCTTCAGCAGAGCTCGTGCCCCCCACCAGGGCACTCCAGCCACGGCGCGCAGCTCTTGCCATATATGGGCATAAAACGAACGCGGAGCGTCGATTGGTCCGTCGACCGGCGGCCGCCGCTGGATTCTCCAAATGCCGCTCGCATTCGAACGGGGCGATATATCGCCGAGGGCCCGGTTTTGTCCACGCGGTCTAAAATCCTCGCCAAGGAGCACCCGGGCCCCGATCAGCGAGTTGCGGCCGCGAGAGCGTCTACGTCCAAGTGTGCGTATACGCCTTCCATGACGCCGTGGGTCGTCGGCAAGGATCGTCGTATGCGCCGCTTCCGAGATCTTCGTATGCAAATTTATGCGGCTCGACTTTAATTCTACGTCCGATACATCGTCATGTAACGCTATCGGTTGTAGTTAGTAGCTTCGTAGTTGCTCCTCGGAGCTACTTCTCGTATTTATTTCTTCTTGTTACCTGCCTTTTCTAAGACCCAACCCGATAATACATTTATAGGCCTTATTTTATCCGTTTAATCTATCAACATTATTTAATTGACAGTGAATTAGTTAGTATGACAACTAATGCTTATTCTTAATTATATTTACAGTCTTGTTATTAAGCTCCTCAGTGGCTTCTTTCTCATTTGTATTTCATTTTTCTAATAATGTGAACTTCAAGGTCAGTTTAACGGTAAACCTCATAATAATTGAGTATTAACCAGTTATTAGTTAAATATAGTAAACGGTACTTTTACTTTATTTTTCTTTCAGGTAACTGCTAAATTGCCCTTGCTTTATTAAAAAAGAAAAAAAAAGAAGAAAAAAAACTATTTTTAAAGTTTAACCAATTTTTTGTTACCTAATTCGTACTGAAATTTGTTACGCAAATATTAAGTATTTTTACAAAAATGTGCACGATAAATTCGTATAAATATTGAGTGTTGTTAGCGCATTGTTTTCTCTGCTGGTAATTAATCTACGATTACCAAAACGTGTAATTATTTTATGACAACAATTTCATATATGTATATACACACATTAACGTAATCATTATAGCCTGGATTTGCATTTTATCTATGTATCTGGTTAATTATTGATAGTATACAATTTAACCGTTTCGATATGTTAAAGTGAGATTTTATGGGATATTGATTTTCTTTTACAAAAAATCTCAATGCTTTCACAAAATAAGAAATATCTACTTGTTTCTGCTCTATGATAATAATTAAGTTTAATTATTATAAGAGAAATAAAGTAAGAAAATAAAATACAATTTTTCTTTAAAGCAGATGTAAGCGTTTGGCGATTTACGAAAACGTGTTTCGTATCATTAAAGAAGATCAAGAAAAAATTAAAAAATTTCCAGTGACAATTAATTTTTTTACTTAAAATTTAATTTATAGAGAATCTTCTATTATGGATTTTTATGAAACAGAAAACCATATAAGTCATGATCGCCTGAAACATTATCACCTCCGTTATATAATTAATCAATTGGAATATTCTATAAATTGTTCTTCGTTTTGAAATATTAAAAAAGTATCCTCTTTAATAATTGTATGAACTTTAGAATATTTAATTTAGATAGTGGGCGTGTTTGTTAGAAGACTTTTGTACGATTGCAGAATGCACTGAAGATACGAGTATTAACTGATAATGGTGTTTCGTCAGGATAATATGTTATTTGTGCAATTTAAAGCGTAGGTAGAGGAAAGTTGTTGCTATAAATTGGTATAAATTTTAATAAATCCGTTTAATTAAATTTCTTTTTCTTCGCCTAAAAGTCCTAATAAATATGAATACGTAAAACTTGATTCAATAAGTATATATAAAACATAAGTTGCGCGACATTAAACGTTTCGACATTTTAAGTCCATTTTATATTATTAAGAAGATATTAGTAAGCTTAAAACATCAAAATAAAAATTGAAACATAAATGAAATAGATCAATATCGTATGAAATTTTATAACCTAATCTTACTTATCCCAAACGAACATCTTAATGTAACATTTTCGATCGCCAGATAATGAGAAAATGTATACAATGAAATACATTCTTAATATTATCTACTGTGAAATAGTTGGCAATTTACACAACAGACAGCCGGAGAAACTTAGGCAGACCGAATGAAAGAAAATCAATAAGTCGCGTCTAGAGAAACAAGAGCACGACAACCAGAAAGAAGACGCAGAAGAAGAGGCGAGGAATTGGCACACACACTCGGGATTTTCAATGAACAACAGTAAAATATATGCGGTTTCGCGGGAAACTCGCAGTCAACTCCTGGTGCACGGATCAAGCCACGGCCAATTTTTTTTCCAGGAGGCCACGAAAACGTAGGATGAATCTAGTCCCGTCAGTTTCAAGGTCAATTTTTGTTTAGATCCGGGCCGTGAGAGATGACGAAAATGCCCTAATCATCGAACTCATCTACGTGGTGTAGGTGTAATATATTGTCTCTCTCCTCGAAATATGTATTATCATTATTTCTTGAAATCAGCTTTAGGGTGGCTTATCAACTTCTCGAGAATGTACGATTTATTTATCGAGAGTGACACGAGTACAGTTTGTGCAACATCGTGACCTTAAATGATGCGGTAAGCTTTAGAATATGAGCCTAAATTGTCGGTAGTAGCAGTTTTTTCAAATGTAAACGTACGATACTGTTGTGTGTGTGTGTGTGTGTGTGTGTGTATGTGTATGCTATGTTAAATCAAAGCTATTTATTCCACTGATGTTATTTTCGAAATTTACATTAATCAAAATGATGTTAATAAAAACAAAGAAGCTCTCTGAAGAAATATCATCCGGTATTTATTTCGTATGTTCCATTAATATTTTTTATTTTTAAATGAAATATTTTGAAATGTAATTAATAATTTTATCACTCTTTGCAAAGATTTAAAATTCTTTTGTAGCATGATTATTCTGAATGCGCATATCAATTTGTATAAAACATCTTACGCCTTGAATTCTCTAATTTCATGTGAACTTTATTCCTTTATTAGACTAATTTTTAAATTATAGGTCATAGATTAAAGATCATCTAAATTATAGTTGTGTAAAATTCGCGTTTTTCGTAGCGTTTCATGTATGTATTCATTCGACTGAAGTGCAACTCAATTATCAACTCTTTTTTCTTCTTCTTCTTCCAATTATCTTAAAAACTGAAGGAAAAACTAATCATCAAAGTGATGTCACAGTGCTAAATCGGACCATGAACATGAAAACAAAAACTTACAGTTTACCTTGACAAACGTTCTGAAAATTCAGTTATTATGTCAATTAATACATTAAACGAAATTAATCACTTTAAGTTTAAAATAATACATTTTAAATCTCTGAAATTGTGGAATAACTAGTTCTATACTGTTATTAATTTTTGATCTTGCAAACTAATGAAAATGATAAAGTAAAAGTCCAAGTCTAAATTTAAACATTTTATAACACAATCTGTTGATTTTAATTAATTATGTTTACAGAAGAATGACTTGTGATAATTTTTATATATAACCAAACACATTTTGTTATTAAAATTAAGTACCTGTAATTTATGAATCAATTTTATTCTAATATTATAAATTATTAACGTAAATATGTCCGCAAGTATTGTTGATGTTGCATCTGTCAAAATGAAAATCGTATTAAAAAGAAGTAATGTACAATTTCAATTATACAATTGCAAGGAAGATCTATTTTCTTGCTAGTGTGTCGTAAGCTACGAAGAATTATTGAAAACAAAATTCATTTGATAAACAAACGAGACTTTATTTCATAAAAATATTAAAAATGTTATTATAAAATGTCACGATGCAAAAAGATCTGTTTCAATACGTTTCCAATCAATGTAAGATCATAAATTATATATAATTTTATATAATTATATATAATATAAAAACTGAAAGAAATTTAACGAATGTTCGTGTACTTAGTAGTTTATAATCATACAACGAATTATTAAATTAATTTTCCCTATTTTCTTATGTCTATTTGTTAATTTAAATTATTCATCTTACGAAAGAAAATATTTTTTTGTACTTATTTTATACCATCGTAAATTTTCTAAAATGTAAAATTAATTTATACATCTTTTTTCTAAATGTAATTTTATAAGTATAAATTAAGTATAACATACGGCTTAGTGAGAAATAATTCCCATAGTACGTTCTTACCTAATCAATGCATCAAGTGGCACCGTTATTATTACAAAAAAAAAAAAAAAAAAAAAAAAAAAAAAAAAAAAAAAAAAATCCATCGCATTTATCTGAAAAAAATTACTCCTTGATATCACGTACAACATTGATATTGTGAAATTGTATTTAGCGAGGCAAATAAGAGTTGTCTACAGCATGACAACAGTTCAAAACGAATTTTTAAAACAACCATGAATTCGGTTAGTTACACAAATACATAAATCGTCAGTTATACCTTTAAGAATACTTCGCTTTTATGTATATGCAATAAAACTCATTAAGGATCTTTGCAATCGTTCTTAAGACATTTATCAAAGGTGTAAGGTGTTGGTAAGAAAAAAAAACATACAGAGATTTCATAAACAGATTCCTTTGGAAAAAATGTATATTGGCGCTATATATTATATATGATATATAAGCAGAATGCGAATGCCATTGTTGAGCATTTTATTTTAAGACTAAAGAAGTTTGTAAATTTGCATTTAATTCTAACGTCAAAATTCAATTGATAATTCGGTTGTCTACAAATTTCGTATCAATAAAGTTATCATCATCCACAACTTTGATTAGATAGAATTAACTATGTAGATTAGACTAAATAATGAATTTATTAGAGCAAAGAAGTTTCTAGTTTTCGTAATATTAAGGAGTAATATAAGTAATATATTAGAAATGCTATTACGATATTTTTATTAGCAATCAAAAGAATTATTTATCGTGCTAAGTTGAGTCTTATTGTCTGAAATTTTCTATTTAATAATCTTTATTGAAATACGTTTTCATAAGATATTTTACTCTTGTCAGACTTTTAGTACGATCATACGACGAATGCAAAAAATATGTACTGATACGGAAGACACTTGACACCTAATGAAATCGTTTATATTCTTTCATTATCAATTCTATGACATTCAAATTAATAACATTTTCGCTCTTTGTACAAAGAGATCTTCTAATTTCAAATTTTAATTGACCTCGAAATATATTATTATTACTTGTCTACATGATAACGTGTACTTAATGATATTTTATCGGAGGTTAAAGACGATTAAAAGAGAGTTCAAATGAAAGATTGAACGCTAAAAATTAAAAACTATAATACACGCTCGGTTTATGTTAAAATATGTTAAATACTGATTTTCAAATGAAAAATTAAACATTTTGGCATATTAATTTGTCATGTCGATTAAATTCCCAAAAATGTTAATCAACTTCAACGATTCGATAAATGTAAGTACTTTGTGTTACTTTTTTTTAAACTTGTAAAATATTCCATTATCTTGAAAAAAGTTTTTGGTATAAATTTTTGTAAAAATTTTTCGAAATTTGTTATTTATTCCTCGATTATTTATTCATGCACATTTTACATTCGCTAAAAAGAAAGTAAAAATGAAAACTTACAAATATTTAATCATTGTAAACTCCAGATAAAGTAAACAAAGATTTGTCAAATAAAGACGGAATAATACAGGTAGTTTATTTTATATCTAACATTTTGGCAAGCGGCCAATTTACTCATCTGTAAGAGCAACTATATTAGGATTTAAAAGAAGATTGAAAAGCATTATAAAAGCATAAACAAGAAGCTTATACAAACATTCTTTTAATCGCGATTAACATAAATCCATACTAGTATAGCAGAAATACATACGTGCATAATTAGAAAATTTGTTCCTTAACCTTGACGGACCATATAGATTTTATAGTATTTTTAACTGTTTTTTTTTTTTTTTGCTCAACTATTTTAAATATACTATTTTTATAATTGTATTTATTTTTAATTACTTCGTATATCGTTCTGGAACACTTTTGAATTATAATTTATAATCAATTCAAGGAAACAGTTCTCAGAGCGTCGTTTAACCTAGTGAAATATTAAACTGTTTGCAAAATTAGAAGGAATATTATGTGTGAGCACTATGAAAACTCGTTACTTGTAAAATCCAGATGTGATAATAATGCTAACTGAAATATTATTTTTATAAAATTGACTCGTTGGAAAATATACGTAAAGTCCGTATTGTTGGAGGCTGTTACATAGATATTGAAACTTAATCCAGCATTAAAATTTTCTCCAAAGTGAACAATTTTTTATGATGAATAATGTATTTTTTGAGGCAAAACATACATTAAATAAAAAAGAAACTCGACGAAGGTTTAGCAACAAACAAGATGCACGGACCAGATCCTTATCGAGATTCCATGCTATGATTCTCCGCTTCGTTTGCATTTCTTTGCCTTATGATATTCTCCTGGTTCTCATTCCCACGTCTTGTTTTCTTCATTGTGTTCGGCCCTTTATTTCCTCTAATCGAAAAAGAAAGTAAAAGCGTAAAATAATAAATGGTGATTCACAGTTGGTTTCCAAATCGCTCGTGGAGTATCAATATTTTTCCCTTTTAATCAAGAAGCTCGTTTATACGAATGAATTACAGTCAAGACGTTTAATGACTCTTTGATGAAATAAGGTAAAATTTAGTTGATGAATAAAATGCAGTGACATTCTTGCAATGATTGTTCCAGCGGAATTAAGACTGATCGTTAAAAAAACTGTATACACTTACGTTGATTATTAAAGTTTAAACTCAATAAATCATAGCGGTTCTACACATTTTTCTGAATAAGAAATAAAACGTCTCTTTCCAATGCGCTTGACATTTCAATCTTGATAGATATTCATCATTAACTGGTCACATTTCCGCATGTCGCGAAATGTTAAAATTGGACAACATTCGTTAACATTAACCATTAGCCGCTAAAATATCATTACATTATAAATATTTAGAAAATGTGGTATTCGCTTATTTTCTTAATAATAGAACATTTAAGCCTGCGAAGCAATTCGAATGAATTAAGGTATTTGTAAGGAAAATTATAAACTTTCTTTACTAAAATTAGTGAAAATATCCGATGTTACGTGGTACTGAAGACTCGTAGGTAACTATTTTTCAGGCAAAATTTCTTATTAGTTTTTAGTTTATAAGTACTTGTCTTATCGTAGTCAGAAAGAACGTCGATGGCCAAATAAAACAAGACGTCTCGAGCCAATCGAAGGCTCGTCAAAAGTGAGTTGATATCTGGCTGTGGAAATCAGGAGGGTCGTAGCAATTATAATGCCGACGACGATAACTCGTGTGCGGAAGGGCGATGATCGCAAGGATTTACGCGGGCGCATCGATCGCGCGCGCGCTGCACTTGAGTGCAGTCGCGTAGACAACGTGGTGGAGAAGGAGAGTAGGAGAGAAAAAGAGAAATCGGTGGGTCACCCTCGTCGGAGAGAAGCCGATCCTCTCCCGAGGAGGAGAAGGCTACAAATAGATTCAAGGGCACGAACGAGCGCACAACAAAGAGACAGAGGAGGCCTTCGCCTTCGCCTTCGCGTGAAAAAGGACTAAAGAGCGCCGAACGGGAACGAGGTACAAGGCGCGCGTGCGCCTGTATTTTTAACCTATTCAATTAAGCTAGACGCAGGTAATGCGGCACCACCTATGCTCACTCGTCGCTACGGGGATTTACGATTACGGCAACCCCGGACACTCGATACTTTGATTAGTTGGTTGGTCGGCTCACGGTGACTTCCGATTGTGAGTGTACGTACGCATTCGTTTATCGTCGATCGGCTACCGGTTTACTTTGATGCACGAGCAAACGATTTATTACTCGAAAATATCGATCGCGTCATTAGAAACATCGCATATATAATCTGAATTCTAGCACTTGGTGAAATATCGTAAATAACGTAAATACAATAAACGTTAAAAGATTTTCAAAGTTAACCGTAGAACAAAAGCCAGGCTTATATGCGTATTTCTATCGATCCGAAATAAGTCACGAATTGAAAATTCAATGAAAAAGTTAATAACGATTCGACTCTATATTTTGAGGGGCTTCATTCGCGAGTATTATAACTGAGTGAATTAACAGAATTTTTGCTCATAATAAACTCACTGAGTTTTCGTACTTTTGCGTCCTCTTCAAGAAAGCTTTTTTGCGAAGATCATTCCTTTAGATCTCGTCTTAGCTTTCTTTAGTCATGACTTTTAACTTTCGAGCCTTTTGACTTATCAGTAAAGGCAGACGGTATTTTTTTCCTTCCTTTTGAGAACCAGCTTCCTTCGACGAATATTGTTCGGACCTTTTAAGGCTTAACAAAATCAACTTTAATATGTTTGAAAATACTCGAGTAATCCTGTAATAAAAGTGCAAAAGCTGTATCATATCAGAACATTAAACATAAAAAATTATACCGCACTGTTAAAAAGGTTTTTTTTTTACTTTAATTTTCAATTGTATGCGCTTGCGCTTCACTTGATAAATGTTGATAAATCTAGTTGACGTAAACGCTGTTTTCATTTTAACGACTTTGTATTGAATTAGCAATATTTTTCAATTTCTAGACAAAATTTGGATCGTACGTGAATTTAATAAATATAAATTTTGGATTCTTATTTCGGATTCTTCCTTGATGTACCGACCCACAATATTGTCTTTATCATCCTGTCCGTAATTTCAAATATATTGACTTTTCGATAGAAGGAAACTTGTAACGAGATATTTATTATTCCTTAGCGGTATAAATATTTTCATAGTAATGTAATAATAGAGATCTGTAATAGTCGAGAAACTGCTAATTAGTAGCATTAATGCAAGATCAGGTAAACGTACGTATGTGTAAGTAATAAAGTACTCGGGCCCAAGCGAATATTACAGAAACATTGATTACGTTAATTCTAATTAAAGTACACCAAAGTAACTTGCAAAAATTGAAATAAACAAATTTTATCGTTTGCTAAATACTTGTTGAAGAAGCTCGGAATATTTTGAGAATACATTGTTTGAGGAGGAATTTATGTTCGCCCGCGTAGATAACCAAGCGCATAAGTGAGCAACGCAGCGTTAAAGCGAGTACGAAAAAAGCACGTCACGCGCGCGTATGACATGTAAGTATCTTGAGCGTCGATCGACGCGTCTTGAGCTCCCGTCGCCTTTACACCCCGGCCATATCGAATTCCTTACTCCGAGTTCGCTACACGGACTCCACCCTCCCCCGCAGTGCCCCGCGGCACACGCAGCTCTTGGGGATGCTCGAGCTCAGCCTCGGATCCGTCAAATCTGAATCTGCACAAGAATGCGCGCGCCGCAAGTGCAACGGTCGCCAAGCGTAAATCGATACCCATGCAAGTCCGCAGCACATTAACCGCTTTGTCGGCGACGAGGGGCGGAAGGGGTAGGAGAGTGAAAAGGGTTTTAAGCGAGAGCACGTGGTCCGAATGTCAAAAAAAGACAGGTGTTTTCATACTCTTCCTGCCCTCAATGATCCTGCAAAGGCTAGTACATTCTTCTTTTCTTTTTTCTCGTCGGCCGCTTCGAGCACGCGGAGAAGCGGCGCTCGCTTACGAGGATTTTCAGAGACGAGCCATTTTTCCACTTATCAAGAGCTTCGACGGCGGTCTGGACCACGAAGAGGTCAGAGTTCTCGTTAAATCCGCTGCAGATGCGAAGAAATGTGTGGATATCGTTTGGAGCATCAACAATCGGCGAAACCTTGAGCTCCAAGTATAAGTCTATGTTTTTTCAATCAGGTATACGAGAAGCGATTCCTCAACTTGTAAAGTAAAAACCGTGAAATTTGTATTACGTGAAACTTAGGTCTGTGGAAATGCCCCGCGCTCTTAAAATACATATTCAACATTCTTAAAGCAAATAAGAATATTTATTCAATTTTAAGACAGTTTTTACAAAAAAGTATCTTTACCACATTTTATATTATTTAAATCGCAATAACTCCTTAAACCCATAAAATATTGTAAATAATTTTTAACGGGATAGTCACTCAAGAGTTAGCTAATCGTATTTTAACGACTTCGCTAAATACATATGAATGGCCGTGGAATATATAGAATGTATCACGCAACGAAGAAATCTCTGCGTTTATGTAAAGCACGAAAAATGTGTTATGGACTTTAAAGATATTGCTTTTACCTTATATCTGTATTACTCTGGCAAGCCTATTATTTTGTATCATTTTCTGAACGTATCGGTGTAAAATATATATTAAGTTAACGTAAAAGTTAACTTAATGGGCAAAATCGTACCGACACATAGTTGAGGTGTGTAAAGTTTACTTGAGAAAAAAAAATTGTGTTTTTTCGCGTTTTTGAAATTTTATTACGAATTACAAATGTTTAAAAGTAAGAAGCAGTTTCAACATATTGTGCTTTTTTAGTTTCGGAAAGTCAAAGTTCAGAAGTTTCGCAGACGCAAAAGAAAATATATGCTGTACATAGTAAGGATGGCGTAGACAAAAAAGAAACATTTTAACGGAACTCAAGTACTCGCTGAAATTTCTTTTCTCAAATAACATTAGGACTTTCCACGTGTGAAACGTATAGTGCTTCGATTTTGCATTAATCCAATGTAACGCTAATTAACGAAAAGCAATAGAAAGTACATAATTTAATTTCAGTTAAGATCAAACATTAATTTAAACTATGAAGTTAATACTGTATTATTAGTAAATACATTACTATAGATTAATACAATAATAGTTTTGCAGTAATAAAATGTACACATTATTAGATTGCCTTGTACCGTTGGTATTATTTTGATAGCGAGAAAAACTGATACTACGCGGCTAAAATTTGATTCACAATTACACACTTTTACATTGAGAAAGTTGGGCAATGATCTCTAAATAGGACAATACCTTGTATACGTGAGCGCTTACAGAATATTACGGTGGCTTTGAATTAAAAATAATATCGATACTTTATGTTATTAAAAGCGTTAAAGTTAACTTACAAATGTAACGAATTATAAAAATATTATCATTAATAATTCATCAGAGCTAATTTCTTGATATTTATATTAACCACTGGAGTAGCAAATAAAAAAATATACTTATTTATACAAAGAAAATTTAGCTTTAAGGAAAATTTAATATTTTTAATTAAATGTATTCGATATAAGAATTATAATATTTTTTTTCTATTTGTAGTTTACTGTCGGTAACGCACATTTTTTCGCTTACCGTATCATTCGAAGCGTTAAATGCTTTTTGTAATAAATAATTAAATAAAGGGTACAGACCAATAGAACCAATAGAACCCATAGAACCCATAGAACCCATAGAACCCATAGAACCCATAGAACCAATAGAACCCATAGAGCCCATAGAACCCATAGAACCCATAGAACCAATAGAACCAATAGAACCAAAAGGCCATTGGAACGTCCATGGCATTATTAACACGCGGCGTATCTTTAAATATGAGCGTACAGCGTTTAAAATGTAAGTCAATTAACAAAATTTGCCGCACGCTTCGCGTAAAATTGCGTGCACCCGCATCGAAGAAGCGTTCGATACGATTAATTTGTAATCCCTTCATCAGCCCCAGTAGATACCAATGCTAATAATAGGTTCGTTGGCAGCTCGCTTGATAAGTATGTACACCAGATGGAGGAGCAAACAATTGCCCATTAATCCTAAGAAGTACTTCGACATTAGAGGTCCACTAATAAATAATGCGTTATCAAAGTCGAATGAAGCTCAACGACTGCGCAAACAGAAGTAATGAAACAAACAAAAGCATAATTTTCAAAAGTCGGCTGCTAAGCGAAACAACACGTTCTTCGCCGTGATTTATTAAGAGATCTTTATTAAGATAAGATCGAGGAGAAAGCGATCGATATTCTCTAATTGTAACTACTTATCTTCTTGAATACGTATTGATCTTTCTTGAAATTGCCTTCTCGACGAGCATTCGTATCGTTGTATGGAAAAGTGCAACGACTTTGTGGTCTACGATAAAAAATAACTTTACCGAAATTTTCGATAGTTTATTTTTTACACAATCGCTTTTTACACATTGGCTTTATTTTCAGCTCCCGAACGTGACACTCGTTTGATTTTCAAGATTATTGATGCAAGATAAAAGTACAGGAAACGCTTTGAGCTAAGTTCAGGCTGCCAATGAAATAATCCAACGCTAACTGATACATCCTCATCTGACACGTAGAGTGTCCTCCTTTCTATACAGCGCACGACCAAAATTGCCGACGAATCTCGAATGCCTCTCCCGGGTTCCAAAGTTCCATTTAATTTTCCCTTCGGAGCCCCGTTAGGTATCGAAATATTTGTCAGTCGACTCGTCAACCGTTAACGATTCTCTCAAGACGAAACAATAACGTCTGTTTAGGAGAACTAAGCCTCTGGCCCTCGAGCGCGGCTTTTCCTCTTTGCGTATCACCGAAACCCTCGGCCACCGTCACGGTGGAACCCAGTTGAAGTTCAAGTGAAGCGGCAACGTAAGCTCCTGAAGGAGCGTTGAACTCCGCTTGTATTGATTACGAGGGCGATCGAGACGCGCGTACACCTGCGCCACGTGTGGACCACATTACGTAAGACGTCATGTGTACCGGCGCCCGCGGTTCTGGGAAAGGCTTTACGAACATGGATTACCAAGGGATAATTCATTTCTAATGACCTTTCTGGACGGTTTTATCAACCGATTGTACGAACCAGTCCTCAATTAAAGGGATTATTCATTTGATTATTCATTCATGATACTATAATGCGTGATTGGGTGAAAAGTGTCGGTGGTGAAACAAAAAGAAAGTCATGAATCTTCGGCATACTTTTTCGAATAACTCGTAAATATTCAATTACAGCTTCGATTAGAACATTAATTTGGGTTTGAAATCACTGATGTATTTCTCCATTCTACTTTTATTCGCGATCTCTTCGTTTTGGTATTTTCAATGACCCGACGAGAATTAATATTGAAATTAAATTAATTTCAAATGAAATGAAATTTAAATAATAATATCTTAACGAAATATAAGTCGAAAGCAAGGAAAGAAGTTTTTCTGCTCAAATGACTTTATCGATAGAAAAATATCGTTCGCGCCGAACTTTTCTGTATTTACAAATTGGCTTATCATAATTTAAAGATTCCAAATTATTTACGCAATAAATTAAACCAAATCTTTGAACGCAGACGTGTTTATTGAAAACATTGAAATCTTTCTCTCTGCAATCGCACTTTTTTAACGTATTTATAATTTCTTTAAAAAGTTTTGTTGGTATCTTTATAGTACATTTAAAAGAATTCCGAATTTAAGCAAGTTAAAAGTTAAATTCTTATGAAATTTAGAAATATTTGTCCAATGTTGTAACGAAATGTTTAAATATTCCTGGCATATACTTCAAACAAAATTTAATACTTTGTAAATGTTAAAGCTCGCTTAAAAACTATTTCAAAACTATCCAAAACTTTTATAGAGTGTTCGTTACATTGCGTCACTTTTTTACATCAAACTTCCTTCTTTTTATTGAAAATTACAAAACAAGGACAGTTCTCTATCGTGAAACTTTTTTTTTTATTATTTACATAAAGATTAAATTTAAATATTTTATTTAAAGATTACTTTTCAAAAGGAACTATTTTAATGTAATCACACTACTATCGAAAAGTATAAAATAGTATGTTTAAATTTCAGTAAAGAATATTTAAATGAATATTGATGGAAAATTCGCAATCACGAAATTTTAATAATGAAAATACACCCCATTTAATGTATATTACTGCATATTCTCGCATAAAATATCTTTGAACAGAATGGTTTTAAACTGAATTTAATCTTACTCACCAGTCAACTTTTTATTAATCTATAATTTTTTAATAATCTACAATTCAATAAAGGCTATTTGCTTATTTACTTATTTAGGTTAATAGCTTATAATTTTACATAAGTTTTCTTCTTAAAATTATCATATTTTTTTCTGGTATGAATCCTTCAAATTTGTTACAGAATATAAGTTTGATTCGTTAAACATTATTTCTTCGGTTTGATTGTACCTAAATTTATTTATTAAACATCTTATCATAATGATTATCAAAAGCAATATGTAAATCGCGAAGAAATAAATTTTCTTTAAAAAGACATATTACCTAATAAAAAGAGCTCTGCTTGACAAATGCTTGTTAATATTATACATACATAGAAATAACAACTGTTTGCCTGTTTCGTTTCTTTAAATTCGTAATTCTTTTAATTATCTACTTTATAAGCTCCTAATTACATCAATTGGTCTACGTAATAGTTTATTCAGAAATATATTTCAAAATCAATTCTTACCATATTAAAGAAAATATACGTACAAACAGAAACGTACATTATTCTACATGCTTAAAGCTTAAAATTAAAGTGTATTATTATTTAAATTTAATATTTATTAATGTAATGCCATCAAAGGCTTTTTGGCGTAGTTAAGATGTTGAATCATTGAAATGAGAATATCATTTAAAATATGCTCTAGCTTACTCTACTAAAAGTAAATTTTCAAATCATCCGATTTGACAAATTGTAAAATGAAATATAATGGTAAATATGGTAATATTGGCAATGGCAGCCATGAAAAAATGCTCTCATAAGGAAAGTATAAAGTTTTATCTATCATATCAAACTGTCGGCATAACAGTCGGCTTGAAAGCGTATAATTCATCGTATTTCCTGACTGCAGCTAATTGTTTTTCGATCTTTTATTGTTTCAGTGTTATATATTACGAAAGTACAAACAAAATATAATTGATTTTAATTCGCTATTGTACGGAAAATGTTTAGAATTTTTATAAAATTTATGTAAAATAAAATTATTAGTATTGAAAATTTTGATAATATTTTAATGGACTTGTAGCTTTGATAAAACATGATAAGGTATAACCACTTAAGAAGGTTGTACACTGTAGGTAGCTCTATTAATCAGTATGATTATGATAGAAAATTTGTAGATGTGATTTAAAACACTTGTTTTAATTTCCAGTCTAAGAATGTCAGAGGCAAATTTTTACAATAATTTAAATCTTATGAAATGTCCCTTTATACAAAATAAAAATTGTGCAAGTATAAAGTATCAGCATTAGAAGCCTGAAAATGTTCAAAGTATCAACTTCATAAATTTTTATTCTACATGTTTTTATTAATAAATACTTATACGAAACATTATTTGGAGTAAAAGAGATATTTAATCCTACTTTATAAAAAGGAACAGCCGACGAAATAAAAGTTATAAAATTCACACAACCACTTATATGTATTTCACAAGTTTAAATATCAATTATTATTTGCAACTCAGGGGGCAAACTGGGATTCAAAGTTTCTTGTTTTAAAATACGTTTAAGTTTTAAAATAGGCCTGAAATTTGAAGAAGACCAGCAAATAAATAAGTACGTTATCGCAATATCTTCCAGGGCAAGTAATAAAAGTTAGTCGTTTTCATAGTCATTAGCATTGTGCATTAGCAGAACCAATAAAAATCATATCGCCTCTCGTATCAAAACCCCTGCATAAAAAAGACTTTCTCCACTTTGCGAAACTTAGCAAATTCGTATCAATTCCGTATCAGTTCGTATCAAGTCCACTAAAGCTCATTGAAGCAGCTTTTCCTAAAAAGTTGCCTCGCCGATCACCATGACTAATTTCGCGTCCTCGCTCGATTCGAAGAAACCATTCCGTAATGGTCATTGCGGATCGGACCCCTATTAAGGGACTGCCAAGGTCACTCAGCTGACTTCCGTCCCTTCGCTCTGTGCCACTGGGACTTGCGGTTTTTGCACACGCGCGCACAGCATTGTTTATGCATTAACGTTGCATTGCTAATGAGCCGCCCTATAAGGCGAGGGCGGAAGTTTCGTCGAGGGTGGACGAACAGCTGCGCTTTACGTACCTCACGAGGGAAGGAAGATCTTGACCTTTTTTTCCAAAGGCAATTAGATCTTTGATTAAAAATAAGTCGAAAAGGCTGCCTTTGGTACATAACTAGTTTAATCGTGCGCGCGTTTATATTTAGACTGACACCTGATTTTGTAAGCTGTTGTAAGCGACGCTTTTTCGATCGCCTTTTACAGCGCAGTTTTCATCTATTTATACGAACATTGAAATTAATCTAAATTATATTTAGATTATATAATATAATATACCATTTCCTCGGTATAATTATTTATTGTAGCATTGCATCGCAGGTTTGTTCTCTGGTCTTATCACTACAGCGATAGAAAGACCCTGTCGTCTTTAAACGTCTTCAACAAGGGTCGGTGGGTTTACATACACGAGTAAATACTATGTGTAAACACTATATAAGTTTGGAGACTCGAGGGAACGGATAACGCTGTGGGTAACCGACAAAGGCGGTCCTAGACTATTACGCACAATGTGACAATTACTGCTTAATTATGTATTGTATAAATAATTGTATGTGCCGCTTAATTTTCAATAACAATTCATTTAATTGTTATATGCAAAGTTTGTTACATTATTTCTATAACTTCTTATATGTAAGATGAAAGATCTTATATGTGTGATAAAGTTGAGATAGTCGTATTACCTTTTTCTAACGCCTTCTGAAATTTTTGTGTTTTTTTTTTTCTTTCACGGTATGTGATAAAAAACGTGCTTACTTCATTTTTATATTTAATTAATAACAGACGGTATGTACATATTCAGTTCAGTTTAGTTAATAAATGAATCAGACGACGTTTTAATATTTTCAAATTAACAGAATATTACGATAATCCTTTAATGGTAGCGTAACACTGATTGGCATAAAACTTAACGATTTCATTAACTACTGTTAAGAATTCATTGCGATTTCTGCATAACAAATAATTTTTAAAGAATTTTTTACATGTAATTTTATTCTTGAAAAGCAGTCAGTTGAAGATGTCTAAAAGCTTTTAATGGATTCTTAGTACATAACTTGCAAGAATTCATCTTCTTTAATGTAGTAACTGATTATTTGCTCAAATTTTTTTAACGTTAATTCGTTATGAGATTGGTAGTGGATTTATTGGAATTGACATTTAAGATATTAACGATCTAAATACGATGAAATAGCAGAATAGTAAGATCTGATTGAAATGTACACTTGGTCAATTAATCTAAATAATTCATTGAAATGAGATATAAAGTAACTGAACTACATGATTATCAATACACGAATATTATACATACTTTTAAATTTTCAAAAAACAAGCAAGACTCTGAAGTATTATTGGAAAATAATCAATAAGCACAACAGTTGTAATATTTATCCGTTTTGATACTTCATCTTCTTTGTGTTAATTCTATTAGATAGTCGAATACAGTATGAATAAAATACCATTAAGCTGTTGCTAAATCATGAATGTTGCGAAATTTATGTATGGAATTGCAGTTCGATAATCGATGATAAATAAAATAATTGATAATTTCAATTCAGAATCGTGCACGTGGAATAGTTTTATTAATAAATATTCTCAAGTTAAGTTGTGATAAATGAATAATCGAAACATTGTATTAACCCAATATCTTGAGTGATATTCGTCATTTTTAATAACTTTTTTATCACTGTAATATCAGCGACTTAATTAATTGTTATTAAAGTTGAATTTATTCTGAAGATGTCCAAATTTTATAAATTTCGTCTATTACCACGTGAGTTATTATTACTTCACGAGTTATTCGTGTAAGTGTTTTAAGCTATCGCAGTCACAAAAGAAGAAATAAAAGAGTGTTTTTCTTTTATACTCGTTGGTTAATTTTTTGCCCGCATTATTAATTGCGGTTAATTGAAACTTATTTGATCTGAACAGATTACTGAAGGAGATTGTAAGTTACGTCGAGCAATAAATTTTAATAGAATAATTTTATAAAATATAAGCCCCGTAATAAGAGATTTCTTAATGGAATAAACACGAAGTAAATTAGTGCTTGAACAAATTATTTTAATGAAATTTAATGACATGTGATTTGAGATAAATGAACAAGATAATCTGAAAAGTTTTCACAACTTTTTTTGCGCAGATTAAACTGAATTCTGATTTGGTATCTGTAAACTAAAAAAAGGAAGATGAATTTGTCTTTGTAATCACGCATAACGTTAACAGTATCTCAAGGAGTTGCAGAATATTTTTTTCGAGCATCAACCCTAGTTTTTTCTCTCGACTTTCAAAAATACCGAAGAACCCCTCGGAGTGAAACGTATTAATTTTCCCCATCAAGAACAAAACGGAGGCATTCGTTCTCATTACGAGGAAAATATTCGTTTTTCCATGTGAAAACACAGCGGGAACATTCTCGCAGAAGGTCCGCGTGTAACCGAGACCTCCCGCTCCTCTAAAAATCAGTAGCAACCTCTTTCTCGAGGCTGCGGGCTCGTAAATATAGTCACAGACACCGCACAGGATTCATCTTGTGCACCGATTCAGAAATAGACGTGGGATTCAGACGAGTGCGTCTGCTTTTCGTTTCCCGTTGACAAGATGACGCTAGAGGAAATGAAAAATCCTCTCGTTCTTGAACTCGCATCTGTGTTTATCTACGCCGAATGCCTTCGTCGCTCAGTAATTTCATTATTCGCTCGGCCTTGGCATTTCTGGATTAAAGGAAAAAAGTCGAGCTCGCGCTGCCTAGTCACTGGTGCTCGAATAAACATCATCCGTTCAATTGCTTGTATAGTTTCGCACTGTTAATGTACCGCGAAGTTAGAAATGACATACTATCGTGTACAGTGAAAGAAGGCCGATGAATCAACGATCCAAACGTCAGTCGTGCGAAATTGCGTTGCTTTCGATCCATCATTAACGAGAGCATTAACGTCTAAATAAAGGAACGTGCTGTTTTAACTAACAAATAATGAAAGACTCATAATCAACAGAAGCGTAATGTTTTTTAGGTTCAAAGCATCTTGCGGCACGCCTCAAGAAATATACGCAGCTTCTTGGAGTAATCGCACTTTAAAATAATGATAAATGCACTTTTAAAGCAAATTGTTGACAACCTTTATCTGGGATCCGTGCATTAAATGCAATTTATGAGACTCAAATGAGATTGCCGTTATCATTTCCAGCTGATCCTACATATTTTTGGACAATACAATGTGAGTTATTTTCCTTGTACCTGTTATCTTACAATTTTCAATAGCTTTATTGGAATTTTTATAATTATCAGCTTGATTGTTACGAAAGTGAAGTTATCAAAACGGAATAGCAGGATAACCTTTCGTTTCTTTGAATCGACTCAAGTCAGAATATATGCTCGTAGTGTCTGACTTAATTGATCGTATGCATGATAGGCATGTAACGAACGTATTGAATTTGGCTCCTCGTAACAGTCACTTAACCAAATAAGGACCAAACAACTTTTACTGCCTATAATTAATGAGAAAAATGTTCCGTTTCAACAAAATCACACGCACACTTTCACTTAAAGCCCGTCTCCTCTGTATCCCGTTTGACGTTGTGCCTTGCGAATTCAAAAATTTTGCGAGACGGAAATAGGATAAGTTGAAAAGCTCTACAGAAATGATTTACATTTTGTAAACTGTCTCCGTTCGAGATGAGCAGTCGGGAACAATATTTTCCGGGATGCATTCGTTTCTCCGATGCATAAATCGCACTCTCGAAATCTTCGTCGACTCGTTGGATGCACGACGCGCGCTTACCGTGTTTCCTCGCGAGGGACACGAGGGGAATAATAGAGGACCGATAGCGGTAACGACTAAAGTAACGCCGCAGTCGACGTTACGCGCCGTGAGTCATGGAGGCTCGAGTCGTGCACTTTTTCTTTTAACTCTTTTGGTTTTTTCGTCGCGAGCGAAGCTCGAAGCGGGATTTTTCCCGCGTACCGACGCGTGACTTTTCGCGCGCCAACCGCTGCGTCGACGCTTTTCGCGTATTTCAAGGTTTCCGTGAATTGCTTGGGGAACGGAATTTTTACGAAATTCAATGAGGCGATGAGAGATGTTATCATTTCTACGATGATACGCTCTCTCATCCGTTCCTTTTGTAGATAGAGGAAGAGGTTTTGCTCAAGTTTAATAGGATTAACATTGAAGAGAAGTGTAGGAGTACAGGGATTACTGGAATAATGAGTAAATTTTTATATTATAAATTAGCGAAACCGGAATCAAATAAACATTCTCTGTGTCCAATATGAATATATGACATTAGTAGTCGTAATAGTTCGAAGTAGAAAACAACAATGTGCACCGTCATTTAAAATTCTTATTAAGGTACAATACTGAAGTTTCTAATATAAATAAGTTTCTATTATAAATATACTGAAAACAGAATAATTATTATAAGCATTGGGAAAAATTACCATCCGTTGATTTTACATTTGACGATTAGCATTCTAATATGCATACTGGGAAAAAGAAATTGTTGAGTTTTGGCATAGTATATCAAGTGCAATAAAGATAAATTTGAAAATATACTAACATCTATTTGTAGAAAATTCACAGATTTTAATTTTTGATACGTGAATTATTAGCCTTCATAACCGTGAGCCTATTGTAATTTTGAAATCTATTAAAATACAACAAAATATGTGGAATAATTACGCAAACATCGAAATTTCTTTTAAATACTAACTTACGACGCAAATGATCATTTTGCATAAATTTTCCTAAACGTGAAAAACGTGATCGTCGCAAAAGCGAGCGTATGAATTAATAAAGTTTCGTAATTAATAAAGTCAACGGGGACAGTCGATCAAATCGTAAAGAGAAAAGATAAACGAGCTCGACAATAAAATCCAAAGCGTTGACAAGCGTAAGAAGAAAGAACCTGTCAAGCTCCAGGAATAGCGCGAACCAAGCCAACGCACTTTCAACGCACTAATTATCATTTTCGTTACACGCCTCCCACGCGAAGGCAAATTAGATCTCGCGACTCCATCGACCTCGCGGTGAAAAATCGGAATCTGTTTCAGCTTGAGAATTCGTACCGAGTGCCGGATTCCATTGATTCCACCGGCGAGACGCGGTCACGCGTCTGTTGTCCGGGAAAGCGCTTTATGGACTTCGTCTCTTGCTGTATGAGAAAAAATTGGGTTATTTGCGCTCACAAGCGGTCACAATCAGCCTGTTGCACATGATTTTAATCGGATCGAGTCGATTCGAATCCTCTTCTTCGCTTCATACGTAGATACGCATACGTAGATCCGAGGCTCTTAATGCGATGCGTTAGAAAGCACGCTATTGAAATTTTTTTAAGAGACTTTTGAGCTTCACGTCTTTTGACAATAAGTCCGGGTACTGAGAAGTCATTTGAAATAAAGCAGCGACAGCATTGCTATGACACATCCTGCACTTTTTGATTGGCTATATTTTCAAAAGCTTTATTGTGAGTCGTATTTCATTAGATTATCTCGAGGCAAGCTGAACTTGAGATAAACTCTTTTGCGTATATGTGTAATAATTACCTTTTGACATTCATACGGAAAAGCTTTTCTTATTGCGCGCTTGGTGGATGTATAAAATTGGAAAGAACGTATTCGAGACTGTTTATTTTAATACAAAATAGTGTTTGAACAACGTCAATTTAGTTCGTTAAAATAGTCTTTTCTTAGAGCCTTTTAGAATTATTCTGTTAGAGCGCAGCATTAGTTTTTCTTCAAGCATAATAGTTCAATAGTGCCAGTTCAATTGAACGGGAATTTTCCTTAATCGTCTCATTCAGAAATACTTGCTCAGAACTGATAGGACCATTCTCTCGTTAATAATCAAAGTGCTCTCCACGTGACGCTTATGATAATGATCGAAATCCGTTGCCTCGGTATTAGAAACGAGATGCCAGGTACGCAAGGCTTTCGAGACCTCGTCATCGCTGAAAAGAACGACCTCTCCTGCACATACGTATTGACAATGTAAACAAGCGAGGCGAAGCTGGCGATGATAAGGCAGTCCCCAACCGCGATAAACATAATCATCGATGATTCAAAAGGCAATAACGACTGCGCGCGAATATGACCCACGGGATGGATGCTGCTCGTGCAATAGTCGGCGCATGTCGTCACCACGTGAGGTCACCCGTTGGGTTCGCGAGGTTTACCTCCCCCCTTGTCGCACCGCGGTATAATCGTCGATAACTCGAAGAAGCGCCAGTCCTCGATGCTTCGCGAGGGACTTCCCAGGACCTCTGGAGATCCTTCGTACCTACGCGGTTCGACCACCTTGGATTTCAGGCTGTACCCTACGCAGATACAACTATCTTTATAAATACAAATAATACTAACTCAGCTTTCGATTGGATTTTCAGACGCTCTTTTAATATTTTTTTATATCTTTACCCGTGAACTTTGTTTTAATTTAATTTGTCTGGAAAATAAGTCGTTTCCTGGCAATGACTTGTGCAAATTAAAGCAATTTTCATCTGCCCGATAACAAGACGGATTTAACCGAAAGGATTTCGAAAATGAAAATCTTTAAAAAAGCATCATCGACGTTTCTTCTTGTTCGTCAAAAGACTAAAAACACTAAGTAGACTCTTAAACATTTATTTGTAAAACTGGTTTTTTATTTATGAAATTAATTATAAACTCTCTCTTAAAGCAATAAATTCTTGTACAACAATGAAGCAAAGCAAATAACTGAACGGCCCATGTAGATCGACCGACCAACTTGATTTGTAATATTTTTCTTGGTAATATTAATTGATAAGTAAAATAGTAAAGCAGTTACTAGTTTCTCGTATATATATATATATATATATCGATGAAAAAAGGCTACATCGCTTGGACGTAGATCAAGCCATTAGGTATGGAAATTTCATGCATTACTAATACTAACTCTTGAATATAGAAATTTTTTAAAACAACATTTGTGGTTACATTTCTGTTCAAAATTTTACAGTCATTTTATGTATTAATGCATGCACGTATGTATATATGTATATATATCTTCATGCAAGAAAACTGTAACTACGTAAACGCGATAGACATGTAAATGTTATTTCAAGGGTTAGTTAACATCTGTACTACGGAGGTTATGCTTTAATAACATAATTGACTGCGAGTAAACACTGTTCCAAAGTAAATTTTGTGCTCGGTAATTATACGCACTTTCAATGGGTATATTAGCTGTATTAAAAAGATTCATTCTCCTGTAATATTTTAATTAGGATAGTCGTTTGAGTTTGTTAAATAATTGTGCATTAATGAATATTAAAGAATTTTCAAAAAATTTTTTTATTAATCAATACTAATATGCCTGTAATCTACTATACGACATTTTTTTGGCATTCCAACGTAATTTTATGATAATATCTAATGCATATTGGTTTTGAATGTATTGCAGAAAGAAAGAAAGTTTTAATCTGGCGCCAATTCTTAATGATGGTCTAGAATTTCAAAGACTGGCTAATCGATGTGTTTCACTCGATATATTAAAATATTAAAATTTTTTCGCCATCCATACGGCTTCCATAATATTTTCAAAATAAGATTTACATTCAATATTTGCCTACAAGTTCGTACATTCGATAAATAATCGTTCAAAAGGAAAATATAGATTTGTATTCAGGTACACATATATCACAATACAGGCTTCGCTTCTTTCTCCCCTTGGATCATATCTATGGCTAAGTCAGAGCAAAAGCCCCAAACGACAGTGAATCGAAAAACGCAATGAAATTATTGCCGTTCAGTCGTCGTCTGGTCGCGGCCACTCCTCGCAGTTGAGCCTTTCTCTAACGTCGACCTCCTGGATTCCTCGAGCTTTGACCTTGACGAGCATCGGCTGACCCAGAACAGGTGTCGAACCAGTAGGCCATAAAGGAGTGCGTGCGTCATTGCCACTCGACGGGAGAGTCTGAGAGAGACCAAGTCGCCGTGCAAGAATGGAACTTCCAAGACGATGTTTATTTGTGAAAAAGACAGTGTCAGGGCTTGTTGAATTTTGTTGAGAAGCAAGGGTGAATTCGCTTATTTTGTCTTTCAGGAGTAAGCGCGTATCGTTATATTCTTTGTAATTCATAATTCGTGATTTTTACGCAGGGAATATCCAGGGTGAAATGAAAAATGAATTAATCTTGGTATTTGTGCTGCTTCGTGTAAAACATAATGTAATCCTTTTTATTCTTAAAGAACTTTGAATTAAAAGAATCGATAAATATATCGATAGTTAATAATGGACGAATTAAATTTCATGTTCAGATATTTTTTAATAAATCTGGTATTTATATGTATAAAGTAATTGAGCTCTTTGGTTCGATGAAACAGATAATTGGAAATATATTTGAAAAAAAGACCTTTATTCGATATTTTAAAATTTTATCGGGATATAATATAATTGCAAAAGAGGATCAAGCTAAGATTCTCGAAAATTTTGCAAAACGCTGGGAGAGTACACCAATGTTATGAAAGATATTATTTGCAAACGAACACTTATGAATTCTAGTAAAAAGGTAGCTCATTTACTTCTTTAATTGAACAGAAACGTAACCAAGCATTTTGTTCGAAGACGAACTGGTTTTCGTTTTATTTTCAAACTCTTACAAATCTTAATAATCATTTTACAGTAAGTTTATAGCTACAAAAAACTGAGGTTACATTTATTACAGCATGCTTTTAATTAGTCTTTTTCTATAATAGTTAGGTAATGGATAGACTTGTTCAAGTATATCTTCACATAATTAATCATATAAAATATAATTCTTTTTAATAAAGTAAGCAACGAGTAAAATATTCATTTGTTTTATTTACAAGGCTCTTTCAAAAGTATACGTGATTTAATATCGAGTATTAATAATTTGTAACGTCACGAATATCTTTAAAACGAAAAACTTATTTAGAATGTTCATGGTCTCAAAAACTCTTAAACAGCATGATTTCGTTGAAGTTTTTGTTTATAAAGTTTCGAATCATGAGTAATTAAAAATTATAACATCTTCAGTCATCTTGAGATTAACAATTTTTATAGCAATTTTTATAGCATATTTTTCTGTATTTGTTCTCTTCGTTATGAGTAGTAATCTATCATTCGAGAAGCCACTCATTATCGTAAATCGTCAAAGTAATTGCATAACATGTTCAAATAAATTCTTATTAAAAATGAAAAGACATAAAGATTTTTTAATATACTGACGCCATATAGATTATTCTTAGTATAAGAAAACATGAAATATAAAAATGCAAAAGTGAATGATAAAACTTTTTCCACGGATACTTCTTGGTGAAAAAATATTATTTGATGTCTACAGTAGCAATGTATTTCGGTTTTCCGATAAAAGAGAATATCAAAGAATTATCTATTAATTATCTTTTAGATTATATACAAAGTATTTTTAATTAATCTAAATTTTCAAATTTTATTATTAAAAAACAGATGTACATTTTATTTTATAGATTTTTTATGTTTCATTGTTTAGATCAAACTGAAAATTAGAAATTTTCATTTTCGAAGATATAATTATTGCCATTGTTTAAAAGTATTAGTACAAAATTGTAACATAATTATTAGCCGCTATAAAGTATTTCATGACAATGATAAATAAAAAACGTGAAAGAGAAAAATATATAACAATAATCATTAACAATTCGTTAAAATTCATAGTAAAATAGATTTGACAAGTTGAACATAAATTTGAACTTATTTAGAAAAAATATACTTTCTTGAAGAAAACAAAATTTCAATAATATAATAATAATGAATTAAAAAAAAATGGGGTGTACCTATTTCTCTTAACCTATTTCTCTTATTAATTAAATACGTTGCACACTGATTCTTTACACAGTCAAAGAGTAAATCTTTGATATGGATAATTGCTACAAATGAAGCAAAAGTAGAAGAAAAAGTTAATTATACTTTTAAATTTGTTCAAATGTATGTATGTACTTATATGCAAATTATATGAATGAGATGATATATATATATATATATATATATATATATATATATATATACACAGATAATGTCAATTTAAATGCCGCCATAAAAAATTATTAATTTATGTAAAAGAAATTTAGCAAAAATAATTAAACGAATCAAGTAAGTATGCGAGGAAATCTTATTCATTTAAAAACTTTGTTTTTAATGCATATTGTCACAAAAATTTGAAACAGATTGACAATTATAATTTATATTGAAGTGTATATTTACTTTTATAACGTTATTGGGTTATCTCGACGATTTGTTAAAAAAATCTTATTATTTAAAACGACGATTTATTCCTCTAATACATTTAGTAAATATATTTCTGTTTGAAATAGAAAAATAGAATAAAATCTAATTAGATTATGATGAAAAAATTATCTAACTTATTCATATTTCAATATTTTTTTTAATATGTTAATAAATACTTTTAAATTTATTTTCAAATTTAATTTTATTAGAAACCCAAAGTATTCAGAAGTCTATACTACATTGAAGAAAGCATCAGCTCTTATTTTATTAAAGGCATTAACAATTATTTTCTAACCAGTTTAGTCTACTTTTCATGTAGAATTTTTAAAGTATTTTAAATTGAAATGAAGGATATAAAGATGTTTTTTATTAGCATAACGTGGAAAATAATTGATATGCCATTCAAACGAAACATCTAAGTAAGTGGATCGATAACTTTAATAAATTGGATTTTTCAAGGTTTTAATAATAAAAATTGCAACTTTTTTCTCTCTCTTATTATTGATCTGCGAAATTTATTATTTTTAATATTTATAGCTTATAACTTCTTTAAAAGATATTAAGTAATAACTTAATAAAGCACACATGTTATGTATTTAACAATAAATAAATTATTTCCGAATTACTTAAGCATTTGTACATGAGAAATTGTAATTATAATTCACTTAAAAGATTTCAATTGCAACTAGTAAAATAATATTTTACAATATTTACTATTATGAAAGAAATTCAATGTACATTTTTTAATAAATGTCCATGTAATTTTGTTTCACTTTGGTATGCGAGAATATTTCACTTTCTCATCTTTAAAATCATTGAAATAGTTAAAAAGAAAAAGGTGTGTGAGAGAGAGAGAGAGAGAGAGAGAGAGAGAGAATTATTTAGAAGTACGTTAACCTCTCCATGCATTGGGCCAAAATCCTGTTCTTCGCCATTAGTAATACAGATTCCTGAACATTTTTATGTCGAAACAAGTAAATATACATTTCAAATTCGAAAATACATCAGTGCCAAATCAATTTTTTTATTTGGAAAATTCAAGAATTGATTTACACTAATAAAATGAGATGAAAAATCAATAATTCCTAAAAACATTTTATCACAAATCTTAAGATACAATATCATTATTACCAACTGTAGTTTATTCCCGTTCAAGTATTATTATCCTTTTAAATATGAATTCAAGATTTCGTATCGAATGCGTCCGCAATATATTTTATTATAAAAAAAAAAAAAAAAAAAAAACAGATGTAGCACACGCCATTATTGACGCTAAAAACGAAGTGAGCGAGGCCCCAATGAGGCTCGCGGGCACGTGAAATCCTGCGAAACGTGTGGACCGAAGGAAATAAATGATGGAGCGCATGCACTCGAAGTGGATTTGCAACGATCGAGGATGTAAGAGAGAGAAAAAATAGCCGGCGCTTTGCATCTTCGCGATTCCTAGAAGTGCGATCGCGCGCGTCGACCAAATGGCGCTCAAGCCCCGTAACCGCGGCTCCAATGCACGCGTCACGTCCCGCAAGGATGATAGATCGACGCGGCCCTGACCAATGCTCTTGACTCCTATTAGAGCTCCTCTCGTCCTCAAGGATTCGGAGCGGCGCACGGCCATGTTTCTGCCGCGTTTCTCAGTGACTCTTCGTCCTGGCCTTTCTTCCCTTCTTTATTTTATTCGTTTTTATTCGTTAGGAACGATGAGGCTCGAGTGACTCTTAGGCTGCTCAATGATTTTCGCATATGGGACAAGTTAGCGCTGGATTTGCCATACTTGCCGAGGATCGAGACGGATTTCGAGTGGCGGTTTTATTTAAAAGAAGGGGCAAAAGAAGAGGCAAAAGAAGAGGCAAAAGAAGAGGCAAAAGAAGAGGCAAAAGAAGAGGCAAAAGAAGAGGCAAAAGAAGAGGCAAAAGAAGAGGCAAAAGAAGAGGCAAAAGAAGAGGCAAAAGAAGAGGTAAAAGAAGAGGCAAAAGAAGAGGTACGCGTGTCTTGACAACGCGACAGTTTTATCGGTATATGACTATGGGTATAAATTACAGCTGTTGTTTAGCGTTTTCTCGAGTTCTCGGCAGCACAAGTTTAGCACGTAAATCGTCTTGCAAGATTACGTCGAGCTTTAAAGATATCGAGCAAAAAATGTTAAAGTAAGAAGCTGCACTAATTTTGAGAATCAATTGGTTTCAAATTTAAAGGCATGATGCAAAATATATATTGTTACATCTACACTTACGTAATATATCGCGCCTCAATAGGTTAATTCATCAGCATTGTTATAATCTTTAATAGAGCCAATTATCGAAAGGCAGTTATTCATCTTTAATCGTTCAAGGGAATACTCTCGTATGTGTGCACATGTTTTATAATACTCAGAAGTATGGGTTTTATTTCTTCATGTGTTATATAATCTAAGATATCAGTAACTAGATCATCTTTCAACGTCTCAATACAAACTGCTTTAATATATGTCTGCACGTACTATTTGATGTGAAAATATAATTATAAGTAATGCAATTAAAAGTTTACACAGTAACATTATGTATTAATTATATTTTTGGGTGTAATTCGTGAAATCCATCACTTAAATCCAGTCGAATCTATTTGAATTTGTAACGGACAGAGTACCGTGTACTTTTTCCGAATCCTTATGAACGTCCTAAAACTGTGTGACGCGTCCGTCACCTCGACAATTGAACGACTCACGTGATTTGGATTACTTGTATCGAGGGCTTTAAATACTCCAAATCTTTCAGTACTGAAAGTTCAAATTCACTGAAATTGGATGCTGTTCCTGCAAAAAATTATAATACGTTACACATTGCTGTATAAACAATTTATACTTATGTTACTTATACGAAATGTACAAATTAATCAACGTAGATAAAAAGTTTATATGCAATTTACAAAAATCCAGAATATTAGTTCATTGGTATATTACAATCTCAGATTGAAAAGAGATGAGAGTACACCACTTTATCTCAATATGTGGAATAATTACGAATGTAAGAAAGTATTTCAGGGTTGTTTCATCACGTGAGAAATACAGTTGATTCTTTAATAACATAAAAAAGTTATTTACGTATCGCGAATAACTTGTTTTACTTAGAACCAGTTTTGCATGTACAATCAATACGCGTTTCGTATTGATTTTTTTATATGCTTTCTTATCCTAATAATAAAGAATAGTATACAGAAGAGAAAGTTTAATAGAGTTAAAGATTTTTCTCTTTCGCTTTAAATATATCTTATATGTACTTATAGTGACTATAAAATAATAAATAAACGCTACCGCTTATAATTTAATGCTTTTATAAAATTTGGTGTCAAGGGAAAGTAATTATGATAAAATAAACGTGTAGAAAAGGATGCAGCAATAAAAATAAATTGAAAGTAGAACGTAAAATGTACGCAAATTTGCCTAACATATTTTATATAATTCTATATAAAAATTATGAAATTTATTACCGTGTACTAATCGACCTATTTTATAGAATTATAACAGAATGTTCGTAATAAAACATTGTATTTCATTCCATGTCTTACTTAAAGGTGAAATAAATTATTTTTTGCAGCATCAAGTAATATATAAAAATTTTGAAAAATATTTTTGAAAAATATTTATTGAAACTTCAAATCAAATACAAATTCAAGTGCAATATTTTTGTTTTTAATTAAACGTTACACTACGCATTTTTATAACTATTAGTTACAATTATTCCTTGGTTTATTTTTCGTTTCTGAGTTAATGATATTTAGTTCCTTTTAACTTTCCTAACTAAGATCCATAAACGTAATAGATATATCGCTATTAAATCGACGCCTACAAATCTATTTATCGATCAATTAAGAGAAATGTCAAATAAATCTTTAAACTTTATCTATCTGATCTACAAGCCGTTTATATGTTAGTATGAACATTAATTATGTGCCTTTTGTGTAACGTAATGATACAAGACTATTTGTTTTCTGTCACTTTACGAATCATTAGGTTTGCTTAATTTTCTTACTTATTCAATACTAAAAAACATGGAAATACAAACAATACATTATTCACAACATACGTGTAATGAGGATATACAAATGACAAGAAAAATTATAAATAGAAAATTTATATTATACAACTTCAATGACAGTAATTGTCTTAGGTTCCTTTATTATTACATTTTACATATCAATTACTCAATATGATATTTAAACTTATAAGATGAAAATAATATATTAATTTTCTTAATATTAATAATTAAAACATTAAGAAATTTTAATAACAGTATGAGAATATTTCTTAAAAAGAAAATTTTAATTTTTTATTAGTTAGAAATATATATTTATAACTCTCTATTATAAAACATATAAAACAAACACGTATATATCATAAAAATAAGTGTATATCACAATAGACACGATTTTCTTAAAGAATGGTAAAATCTCGTGGTCGTAATTAGATTTGTTTTAGCTGATTACAATTGTTTTCGATTATAAATTACATTTATAATCGAAATTTACGATCGAATTTTATAATTCATTGTGCATAAAAAAATGAACACAAATCTTCGACTTTATTTAGTATACAGCAGTTTCGACTCTATAATACTTCCAACTGCAATAACTAGATTAAGTTATGAATATAACAGAGGGAAAAGTACGGTTGTATTAACGTGTCAAGAACTTCTTTGTAATTCCTTTCTTTTTTGTGATTCATATAAGTAACTTCTTCTTAATAAAATGCATTATTATACATTTTAATGTAAATAAATATGAAAGTTTACTCTTATATACTAATATTTATTACTTTTAAAATATAAATCTTTATTATTAAGATTATAATATCTTAATTTCGTTACAAAAAGTAATTATTTTGAGAATTTATTTTCTACAATATTTCCAAAATAAGAGAAAAAACTATAAAATAGTAATTATATATAAAATAACTATAATATAACTATTATTATGTTTACAAATAGTAGTTTACTTTTTACGTATTCAGCTATTGATATTTCTATCCAATTTTAAATTCTAGTATGTCAATATTTTATTGCTAATGTATTTATTTTGAACATTCAACTTTCTCGAGTGACGAAAAGCTTCATGTTCTAAGTATTTTATATCTTCATTCACGGGGAATTAGCGTCGTCGTCGTTTACGCTTAGATGTTCATAGACGTTTTAATTTTCAGGAAAAATTAGTCGTCAGAGTATTATATACCGTTTTCATTTGATGACATTTAAATAAGAATTTCATTGAAACTCGAAATATATACTATTAGAATTATTTCTTTTTTATGTACATATGTGTCTTTGATAATGTACTTACTGAATAATAATTAAATTTGTTTGAAAATTAAAAGATAAATCGCTCATGCGTAATGTTGATTTGATTTTATCACTACATCTCACTTAGATATATCTATACAATGAATTCCATACTTCTGAACATTCATTTCATTTTAACTTTAATTTATAATTGAATATATACTTCGGATAAAAAATTACGTAATTAAATTAAAAAATAAATGTGTGACAAAAGCATTAAACGTTCAACCACATAGGTTGAACACTAACATTAACTATCTAATTTTCCTTGCTGATGGTTTTATCGTACTTTTGCAAAGAAATTTAACCGCCATTGACTATTATAATAGAAAAATGTAACATTTGACCAAGTGAAAACGGTACACATACGGTTCAACGCGTGAGAACGAATTCATCGTCAATGACTGCGCGACAACTAGACAGTTTCTCAAATAATAACCTCTTTCAATGAAAATGGTAGCTTTCTTTCATGATATAGAAGAAAGTGTGCATCTTCTTCAAGAGAAATCATGGAGAGAAAAAGTATCTTTAATACCAACAGAGATGAACCGAGCGACAGTTGTTTGAATACGTAGTCCACTTGTGCAGGTTTCAAACATAGAATACTAAATTACCACGCGATTAAACTCCATAACACCATTTTACTCATTTAATGTATCTACGAATAAACAGTTTAGTAAAATAATTTACTTTAGTCTCATTTATAAATTTGTTTATAAATAATTTTTTAAAATCTTTGTACAAAACTGGTCAATCCCAAAATGAATTCAAATGACATTTTATAAGCATGTACTAAGTTTAGAGTGAGTTTAAATATTGGTCACTCAATTTTTCACTTGCTCGGATAAAAGAATTGATATGGGCATATAATTGTTATTATACAAAATTTCAGTAAAATAAAAATTTTCGTAATATTACTGTTACTTTCGTAAGTATTCGAATGTATGTTAGAAGCTGTAGATATAGAAACGGCAATAAAGAAAAATAAAAGACAATTTAAATAAAAATTTACGAGTTATGTCAAATACATAATATTGAATTAATTATTTTGTTATCGCAAAAATAAGAATTCCACGCACGAAAAATAAAATTGTTTTTCAATTCTTAAGGAGAAGATTTTCCTTGTGCTCGCGTCGCAATTTAATAAATTCTTGACCAATTTTAATATTCTAGCTTGAAATATTCACTTCGCGGATCAATTACCTCAAAATGAATGACACTGTAAGTGAATTTTATGTAAAAGCATGTCGAAATGTGTTAACTGGAGCATAATTTGCTTAAGAACGTCTTTATTAATTCTTGCCATAACGTGCCGTACATTTTCATACATTTTCGTAAAACTGACGCAAGTGAAACTGCACAAGGAATATAAAATTTTATAATAATACAAGGAAAACCTTGCTGATATTGCAAACGAAGCGAACTATGTCTAAAATACATCAAAATTCACGAAAGCGAAATTTCCGTAAACGTTTGCACACTTGACATTTCCACTTTCCAAGTAAATACGGAATAAGCCAATTCAAATCAAAATTCAATTGCAAAAGATTGTAACGAATCAACGCCTAACGGAAACTCGACGATAAGATTGTAGTGACGGCTGAATAAGAGGTCGCGCGCGCAAAGGAAAACGTCATGGACGGTCGATCCCGAAAGAACGAGCACCAAGTTCAATGTCACGGCGGTGGTTCGTTGGCTTCGCAATACATAGCACTTGCATCCGGGGTTGGTCGACGTTTCATCGGGGTCGAATGTGAACTCGGCGTGATGGAAGTTGCCTGCGTTGCTGGAACGGCGGATCGAGTGGGTTGTTTGCTTCTTGTGGACGTTTCGGAATAATTGACCAATTGACGTCGAACAGTGGCCCCTACCTTATGATTCAGGTTATGCGGCATTTAAAGCAAACATTATGTAAAACTTATTTTTAAATTAGATACGTGTCAAAGATTTTTACTGCTGAGTAAGTGAACCCGTAGCAAAAAATATTTTTTTAATACCCTTTCAGTTTTTGCTGATAAAGTTTTTGCAGATAAGTAGACGGCTAGATTGTAAATAAATTTAGAATAAAAGTACTTGATACTTTTATTCTAAGTTACAGAATGTATTCATTGGAATTAAGAATTAATAAAATATAAATGCACGTAGATAAGATATTACAGAATCCGCAGAGTAGAATAAGAACTCGTAAGCATATCTTCCGGTGGCGGCCATCGTGCTGCATCTAAATATATCGGTGACATTTAGAAACGTAAGATGTTAAATTTTAATTAATGAATAAAGACGTTGAGGTTAAATTAGATAATATCTCTGATCCTAAAAATGCTTTACAATGAAAAATGTTAATTGGCAAATTATAATTTACGCATAAAGAAAAAGTCTGAACCTAGAGAACGACTTTAAATATGCAGAGCATTTTTTATAATTAAGATATAATTGTTTTTGTCCTACCTAAGCCTAATTAGAAGGTAAAAATTCTGTTTAATACGATAAGTTCTTAAATTTGTTTAGAAACTAATTTTATTTATAGTAGTTTCGAAATATTAGCGTACTCTTATTACCTAAAAATGCAGCGTCATGAATTATCTCATACATTTTCTCACGATAGGTAAATATAAATAGGTATACGCAGCGTGTAAATGTCAGGTTAAGGCCAAATTCACATGCTTCCGCTGGCACTTTTACCGCAACTAGTAGAATATTCACGTATAATTTAAGATACCGCTTCAACAACGAATGCGATTTATCAAGATCTATTAGCTTACTTTGTCGGAGTGTTTAATTTTACTTTTTCTCTTGCGTATCGAAGCCCAGAGTGTGAATCCAGGAATATTTCGACTGACTTCGAACGAGCCTTGTACTCTTATACGAAGAAAATTTATTGCTCGAGCTATCAGAGCTATCCTATTAGCTTTCGAAAGCTGCTTTAGAACTGGATTTAATAGATGAAATAGGCCGTTGAGAGATATCGTCCCTATCTGTACCTCGGTATGAGTTGCCTGGTGTATTATATTTTAGAAAATTTAGTTTTAAAAAAATTTTTACTCTACTTTGTCTCTAAATTTTCTCCACCAGATAATAACATTGCACTTTACTGAAATCCCGTTTATTGAAAATATAATCCTTTTTAAAAACACTCCCGTAGAAATTAATAGTTTTTACACTTATTAACTCTTCGATATGGGCTCTACTTTTTGTAGAAAATGACTTGAGTGTCAGTAGTATTTATGTATTACTTAAATATTATTTACATTATTACTGAAATACTATTTCTTATTTTTTGATCTCAAGAATTAAACTAATTAAATTTTTCACTTTTTAATCAAAGTGATTAAAGTCTAATTGATTAAAATAGCAGTTGACAAGCAATACGCGTGGAAATACTTCCGTGAACGTATTGCATATTTTTCAGGCAGAGTGTTAAAAATAAGAAGATTTTAATTAAAATTTGATTCGTAAATTTTGATTATCGTTAAAATATTATTTAAAAACAATAGAAATACATTTAATAAGAATACTTATAATTATTAATTATTACAATTCAGTTATTAATTTATTAATTAATTTCACGGTTATGTAATCAAGTAAATCATTGTATATTAAGAAAATGTAAGCTTCGCATTTTACAAAGATATTTACGAAGATAGTTTTAAAAAATATTACACTTATTAAAATGTAAGAAACAGTTTAATGAAACGTATTGACATTAATATCTAATACATTAATATGAAGGAGCATACACACTGTTATGAAGAAGCAGCCTAATAAAAATTACAAATAATATTAAATATATGAAACATATATGAAATATGGAAACAGCTTTGCTTGCATCGGTATTTTGAAAAGATTTTTATTGTATTTTTTTTGACAAATATCAATTCTTGTCATAATTAAGTAAGCGTAATTGAGTAAACTAGCATTGCATAATATAATACAGGAAATGTGATATCAAATTTATATTAAAATTTGATATTATCTCGAAATTTTTTAAAATTCATGCCAATAATTTTTAATTGTTTTTTCGTAATTTTACTGCATCCAAACACGTAAGAAACAAGCTCTACATAACTAAATGAACCGACTGAACAAAGTTATAAGAGAATCAAAAGTTAATTTAAATAAATTCGAATACGAAGTATCCGTAAAGACGTATTAGGTCTTATCTCTTACAATTTGAACGTGCGATAACAAATTCCCTGCTTTTATTGAAGGAACGTATAAAACACTAAGAAGACATCTACATCCAAAAGGAAAAAAAGCACGACTAGAGTTTTAGCGAAAACGACTAAAGTAACGATCAGCATATCAAAAACATTGTTCTACGATAGCTAAGATAATTATTCCAGTGAAGCTTTCATCATCGCATTTAAACGATTAACTTCACTTTCCAGAAATCACTCCACCGTCGTTTCATTCTTCCCACACGCATTCACTGGCGGCCGCAAAAAGAGATGTAGAGCAGCCGCGCGGAATCCAAATCCATTAATTCGAAAACAGCGAGTACCATAGCGGCGTCCCAACAATTTACTCTAATTAAATTGGAGTTCGTTAAGCGATAAGCGCAAGCCATCCGTTTATCTTGTTCGCGTTACGCGTGGAGGAGGCTACACTAGGTGCTACGACCCACTTTCATGAGTATAGAGATCGCCGCACTCGGGTTGGCCTAAGCCTCGCCGCCGATGCGTGAATAATGTCGGAGGATATAGTCCTCCCACCCCTATAATACACTTTACTTGGCTTCAGCGTCGCGACGTTAGTCGAGGATGCCCGCAATGAAAATAATGTGGCAGAAATTGCACGCGGTACCAAAAGAAAAGGCTATTGTTCTTTATATTCGTAGATGCACGTGTCGGAGTTTAGTTTCTCACTTCGTATCACGAATCGTTGACAAAAGCGTTATGTGCGTAAATGTATTAGCAAATGTTCATTCGTGCTAAGATAACTGGATAACATGCCTGGATAACTATTTTGATAGCTGCGTTTAATGACACGTCCAGTCATCCTTACTCAACGAACAAATAAATAATTAGATTATTTCGAGCCAACATTACGACATCGCTTATTTAAGTTTTAATGTGGAATACAACACCATTTATGTAATATCGATATAAATGAAATATTCCAAAGACGGACTAACTGTATGAAAAATTTATAAAAATTTAGACACAAGTGTCAATGAATGGCGGCTTTTAATGTGTATTTATACAAGGAGTAATTCTCATATCGTAACTTGTTTCAAATGTGTTACAATATATATTTGTACAATTTCGTAATTATAACTCTGTTAATAAAATACTTCAGCAAGCATATGGG
Source organism: Wiebesia pumilae (assembly GCA_018907045.1). Taxonomy (NCBI): domain Eukaryota; kingdom Metazoa; phylum Arthropoda; class Insecta; order Hymenoptera; family Agaonidae; genus Wiebesia; species Wiebesia pumilae. Next base: position 2,465,653 of record JACCHZ010000033.1, read on the forward strand.
TAACACTGCGTGCAACATTAAATAATTATCTTACGTAAATTAAATGATAAATATATAAATTAATTATATACGATAATTGATTTTATTCGTGATTATAATGCTGCGTCATCAAACAAATACTTTAATAAACGACAAGTTTGGAACTAAATATTAATTAATAACTAATAGAAAGTACTCGGACGTTAGCAATAATGCTTTTTTTTAAATTAATTGTATATTACGTACGTTATATAATGGAAGGCATTCAAACAATGTTAATTATATATTATTAAGAGATATCCATGATGGTCTTTCATAATGAAATGTTTTTGTTTCGTACAGTAAGAAATCAATGAATATTAAATTAAACTCAAAATACTTTTATATAAAAAGCAGTATTCGCGATTTCAATAAAGTCGATATGTCATTAGATTTAAAATCGTTAAAATTAATTAAAACAAAATTTATTATTTATTATTTATTATTTATTACTTGTTATTGCAATATACATAGCGCGTTGGGTACACATACCATTATGGTTACTTTAATATTTAATTTCTTGAGTGAAATATTTCAATTTTTCTTTTTAGTAAAACAATGACGCTAATATACAACGAAAAATCAATCACTACACGCAGATCATTATATTAAAAGTTTATATTATTAGCTACTATAATTTCAAGCTAAGCAAATTAATTACAAGCTATGTAAGTTGTTATTAAGATCTATAATTTATTGATATAATCTTCGTACAAAGATGCCTCATTAAAATTTGAGTTACGTTCTCGATGTCAGCTGGAATCTAATTAGTGGGTCGGAACAAACGAAAAGAACTGATAATCGAACGTCGTCTCGAAAATATCATTTATTTTAAATAGGAACTTCTTTGATCGATTGATATGCAAAATTATATCCGAAAATTGCATTTCTATTACGCGACGTAGGTAAGAAAAAATAAAATATACCGAATACGTAATTTAACGAATAAAATTTAGATAATATGTTTCTCGCTTTTATCATGTACGTTAAAATTGATCCAAAGATGTCCAAAGAACTTGATCCAAAAAATGTCGTTCGGTTTCTGATAAATATTCAAACTTTAATTTCAAATGATGATCTCCCGCTAACATGCGCAATGACTTCAGCTCCTCAAGAAAAGCAAATAGTAACAAATCGATCCAGAAAATAAAAACACCATCTAGGCAATTCCATCGGACGGAAACACATAAAAAATGAATTGTTGACGCACCTCTATTAAAGCTTAGCCGGCAAAGAATTTTGAAAGTCTAATTAGAAAAGGCAGCGCGGAGGCATTTCATCACGCCAACAAAAATGTTAAACTCGCGAATTTCTTGCGCGCGGTGTGCATAGACCGCGCGCCAAATAAAAGGCATTGCACTCTGAATAAATGAAAAGCGCGGGACGAGAGAAGGAGACAAGCGCGAAAGATACTCTGTGTCATTAACTCCTTAAGCGGACGGAGAGAAAAGCGAAAAAAAGCACCGATACTCCGGCTTAGGTAGTCGGTACACGCCGAGTGAAACGGCTTCATTATCATGTTAAAATGAAAATATATAAGCGTGGGCGTGAGGGATCTCGCGTGGCGTTTGCCTTATTCTAGCGAGTTTCTCCACGTTTCGACGTATCGATGCATTGTCCATTGAATCTTAATGGATCGCAGTTTTTCCGTTTTAAGGCCTCTTGTGTTTCACGTTAACGCCGCGTAAAACGATCGTTACTCAGCTGTGTTACAGTGTTAAAGAGTTAAAGTTCTCTTCCTTCTGCGATTCCAAGTTTATATCACCGCACTATTATTATATATTATTGTTGTATATTGCTGCATTGTAGCTGCAATTGTAAAGGATATCTTGAGCACCGACTCAAGACCAACTTAAGACCGTTCACTGAAAAAAAATTGAATATTTTTCTATAAAGTCAAACGGTCGACTGCTTGTGATAAAATCACAAAATATCAATTTTCAGAAGGTAAGAACAAAGTAAAAGGTCGTTAAAAATAAAATAAATCATTGCAATCGTTACAACTTACATTCAGTTTATTAATGATAAGTCCATTGTAATGAAACGCTATAAATTTTCTTAATTAGCTGCTTTATACTAAAGTTTTCTTCTTTTTGTACTGCACGACAAGGTGCGTTTATTCTTGCCAGGGAGGATATTCTTGATATTCTTTTCCATACACATCAAATTAATTTTCACTAATGTAATAAAGGTAACCTTTACAATCGAGTTAAATAAGCGTTGAAACATTTTTACCGATTCATTTTTAGATATCTTCTGATTTGTAATAATGTTCGTGCAACCTCGTTAATCAGTAGTCTTTTGATAATACCAATTTAGAGATTAATGTTATCGCCTTCGATTTTTATTATCGTATCTACCATTTTGATAATGTTACAATTAAGATCTTTCTCCGCTCACGTATTTAAATTCTATATTTGTGCAAAGAAATATGGTCGATACACATCATCCGTTCGTCATGTTTGACATATTGCAGTTACTGGGAAAGCATATTATAGAATCATTATTATGCTCCGTAAGCTTGAAATACTTGCAAAATAAAATCTCAATAATAACTTCATTAACCTCGTGCCAAATGTGAAAAAATTTATCGCAATCGCTTTTTGGCCTAAAATAGTTGCGACTCGGCGTTTCGCAATCAGTCTCGCTCAATTATAAAATACAGCGACTGTACAAATGAGTCGCGTGCATCGATGCAATATCGTATGGAAACGAGCAAATGTGCTATAGCTTTCTTCTCAAAAACCTGAATCATCGGCAATTAACGTTTTTCGCACTCGTTCGTGCGTTTCTGCCAACAATCTTTCTGACGGCGCACCAAGTAACTAAAAGGACCACGCAACCCACATAAGCATGACCACGCGTACTTTGCAAACTTTTTTCGTCCATCGAATAGTGCGCGAAAGCACCTCTCGTAATTATTAGGAAAATATCTGGGAAATTGGAGCGGAGAATCCTGTATTGCACGCAGCGTACAAATTCACGTTGATGCTTCGTCACGCACGGATTTCGCTTAGATCGTCGAAGTACGCGGTTACTTATGTACGTTTCATGTACGCCAAGGCAAAAAGGCTGCATTCTTTTTAAAGTTTGTAACGTTTTCTTTAGCCTGTATGCTTGACGCTACACAGTTTTCTAAGAAGGCGCGAGCGAATTCTCATGCCCTTTGCGAAAGTGCGAGTGCAAGCCGAAGAAAACGAATTTAACCCATAATTTTTGAGTTGGCATTTAACCGATGAATAATCATTGACAAGCGTTGAGCTTATGAAAGTAAGTGGAGTAAGAAAAATCGCTACGTGTTACAATGGATTTCTTTTTAACCGATAAATATCACGCTTCACTGATGGTAATTATTGCATATGCAATGAACGGTAAAAATATGTAATTGCTGATCAAATTTTCCCAATCTTTTAATTGTTGCTAATGATGAAAAGAAGTATTTAAAGGGAGAAGTGAAAAAACAGTGCGTCTCATTCAAAAGCAATTACTATAACAAAAAAATAGACATTGTGAAACGTGTTCGAAAAGCTGACTCAACGGATTACAAATTCACTCGAACAGTATACATGTGTATATATATATATATATATATATATATATATATATATATATATATATCAGTCACTAAAAATCACAGTGGCAATACTTTCATCTAATTCCATGTGATATTTCCCAGTGCACAAAATTTAGAGATTTTTACTGTAAATTTTCTCCGAAAGACTTTAAAAAGCACGAATATCCAGCTGAAAGCTAAGAGTGAGCCGCGTCAAATAAAAGTGAAAAGATGCCCCTGAATTATTCCGAGTCACAGAACTTCACCTTAAGAATTCCTCGAACGTTCTCTCGTACAAAGAGTCGGCGTTTCCGTTGCTATTACGTTTCGCACATTCGACGTCTCGTTCGCGTGTCCTCGACTTCTCTCCAGGACTTCTTTTCAGTAATATGGCGCGAGGCGATGTCAATCTCTTCAAGGCCATGAAAATTTGTCGGCCACGGGTAGTGGCCGATTCAGGTTTACCTCATTGAACACAATTACAAACTGGTGCATCATTCGTTGAATCATTCGATAATCTAGTTCGGGAGTCTTTCAAGATCGTACTTCACGTTGGTTTTGCATCGACGGCTCACACTGAAAATAACAATTTCAATACCGTTTTGCACTCCAGGAGTGATAAATGTCTTTAACTATTAAGCTACTCCATGTAAAATGTAAAAGCTTTAAGAATCGCTTGAGGTAGTAGTTCGCTATCTATTTCATTGTCATTTTGAATAGTTGCTAAATTTTAATTAGTTTATGTACAATCCTGTCTACGTTGCCTACAAGGACTCCTTTTATCGGTTACAATAATTTTTTCATATTTTTCTTAATTTACAAGCTATTCAGCTTTATTCCACTTATTCTTCAACCGTGATCTGAAGTATTTATTTATGGCATTATGAATTTAATACGTACACCAATAATAAAGTGGCATTTGAAACGTATTTTTCAAGCATTATAAGTATTTTTATAAGAAACTTACTTTTGTAAAATTAGATGGGATAACGGGAATGAGACGCGGCAAGAAATATTAAACCATAAATCGAACGTAACGTTATTTTTAGAGATCGTAAACTGTTGCGTACTTTCTATTAAGTATTTAAAATATTTTTTAACGTAATTTTAAAGTTAATATACTGAATTAATGCTCGTTGATCTTCGGTTTTCTTGAAAATAAAATTAAGTATGCATTACGAACTTGCCTTTAATAAGTAATAGTGTTTGACGCGTATATTAATATAAAAATGAATCCAACTATAACACGCATTATTCGTACATAATAAAATTATCGTACAATCGTTTTAATAAGCTCGTCAAGCTATAAATACGTAAAGAGAAAGTAATTTAATCTTTCATACCACATGTGGAAATGTTTTTAATATTACTATATACTTTTTCTTTGTCATAATTAGTGATTATTATGAAATACACGTACGTTAAAAACTAGATTATACCACTTTCGGATATCAAATAGCCTTTTGCCAATCCATTGCCAAACAAATGTTATATTCAACATATGATATAATCTTGAAGTCAATTGTCGTCTATTCGCGCAGCAATTACAAGAAATACTATTTTATATCCTTTTATATGAATCGCTTGTCGATACCGAATACCATGAATGGCGTATGAAAGCAAGCGTGTGTCACTTATCGAATAGGTAAAGCATAAAATCGGATGACATAAACAACTTCAAAAAAGCGAATTCACCAAGAGCTACGCGTAATCGTGCCATTGGACTCTCAATTAGGCTACTTTTCACAATTGAAGCGATCGACTCGAGCATGTCGCGGATGCTTTTTCAAAGTCTTCGTGACGAATGAGAGAAGTTCTTGCGACTGCACGAGGAGTCAAAAAGGTCCCGAGAAAGGGTCAAAAAGAATCCCGAGAGAACGGCGCGAACGAAGCCGGAAGTTACGCCGTCGGCCTTGTGTTACTGGAGACGATGTGTGAAACTTTCTTGACGCGTCCAGTAAGATAAGCCATCGCTGGATGGCGAAAGGAAAGAAGCAAATTCTCGTAGCGTATTGTTTCTCTCGATGGAGAAGACGATATTCACCGCTAAAGATTTTGATATTATTCTAAGTCCTTTGACGTTACAGTCAAATAGTCGCATTACCAGGCATTGTCATGATCTCTGAGAAATTTTTATTCCGGTAATGGCTGTTTATTAATATATTTTATAAGATGATCTTATATTTTATTGTAATATCTGTATTTGATCCTCTTCTTTCGTGTCTCGTGCGTAAAAAGATTACTTTTAATATCCATTAATGAGAACAAAAAGTGATCGAAAATTTACATCGATTAGCAAATTTTTCATTCTTAAAGGAATTTCGTGGCCGAATAAGGAAAAAACAAACTATATCATACGAATAATTTATTGTAATTAAGAGAACAGTAGTTTTTCTACAAAAATCAGTGCAAGTTTCAATTTTATATTGATGAATAATTATAATACGTGCTTCTCTATTAACTAAAGACAAAGTAGATCTTATTTATATACTTATAGATTTTCAAACATATGCATTTTTTGACAGCATTTTTACGAAGTTTTGTAATACCAGTCTAAGATTATTTATTATAAAAATGGCGGCGAAAACGGGCTTTCCAGATAAGAAAAAAAAAAAAATAAATAAATAAACAAAAGAAACAGCATTTGAAAAAGTGGCAATTTTACTTACACAGGATATTCAAAAAAGCTTGTATTAATTAGGGAAAAAATGCTCTTGAATTGCTGTTACTGCTTAATACAAGTATAATTTTTTTCCTTGTGAAAATTGCCACGTTTTCAAATATAAAAGCAATAAGCTTATTTTGCGTGAATTTCTTTTCTTGTAAGAGTAAATAATATAACTACAAAATAAGAAAATCCTCTTTGCTCTTTAATGCAGAAAATTTCTCTGAAATAAAACTAAATAAATACTGTTCTAATATATCGAGTCATCAAATGTGGGAAATGAAAAAAATTCTGAATAAATACTATGGCTACTAATTCAAAGACAAAGAATCTTTAATTCCTCACCGAAAGACAAAATAGATGACCAACTAAGAATAAGACAGGCACAAACGTGACATGGCATTTCAAAAATAATGACAAAAAGAAAGTAAAAAGCATAAAGAAAGTTTGGGCTTTTAACTGTGGGATGTTTCGAAAAAGAATCTTTTTCCTTCAAAGGATATACGAAAATAAATCGGGGAAAGAAACGAACGATCCCGGAGAGACACGAGCTTTCGAGAAAAAGGAAAAATAATGGAGGAAGGAGTTGTAAGGAAGGAAACGCGTCTAAGAGAACGCGTACGATAATAAAGTGTGACTCTGTAGGATGTTGGAATTGTCAATCGGAAATGACAAGTGCCATGAACGCGAGTTACATAGTCAATAACTGATGGTGATTTCGAAGGGGGAAGACGAATGAACGAAAAAATTATCGCCAAAGACTTTTACGAGCGCACTTTTTATTGACGTTGTTCGTTGTATTTTGCGAGTGAGCAGAATTTTAAAAGCCCTGTCGTGGTTAATAAGCAGTTTCACTGGGTTTCGGTCATTGGAGCTTAAAATATTTACGCCGAGGAAATATTGCTTTATTTACAACAGCAGTTGCATAATAACGAGAGACTGTCAATATTACTGTTATATTAAAGGCACAATTGTAGAGGAAGTCACGCTTTAAATAAAATGTCTTTTTATTTATTTTTAAACTAAAAAACTTGATCTATAATAAACCCCATAAAACAACAAATTTTTACAACTTATAGTTTCCTCTGTACGTCGCAATATGTGTTCATAGGTAGCAAATATACCTGGTTAACGTAATTTCTCAAGTACAAATATAGTACTTTGTAAGGTATAATTTTCTCTGCGCTACTCGCGATAAAATACAGTTTACCATTTTACTGTGATACCTGAAAATGATGTAACGAACTAGACGGTAAATCCCGCGTATGTAAGCACATTTTATACGAATTTGTCGTAATCCTGATACAGCGTTCATCCCGCGTATAAACAGGGACACATTAGAGTCACACGACTCTAATGACAAATGCTACGATGACGATTTTGAAAGATTAACCTAATTCTACGGCAGGAAATCAATCCAATTTATAAGTTCGTCAGTTCGTGGATTGAGCGTGAAATCCAACGGTGAAAGAAGGAAGAGCAAGGCCAAGTACAAATCGATCGCACGTTTACGGTCCGGATTCCGCGAGGTGAACCGCGAGGATATAACGGCTCGACAGGTGGCGGTGACTCGAAATCAGGTTTATTCCCTCTCCGAGCGATTTACGGAATCCAGTGTTTAACGTGCCGAGCTTTAACAAAACGCTACCCAGTGCTCGACGTAAGTTAATGCAATGTCAACGTAAGTAGGTGAGATTTCGTTGGGATTCGGTCGCAACCGAACTTGGGAGGAGCGCATTAAGGATGGATGCTTTTTTTTTATCTCAGAGGCTAGTGATTATTGAATGATTCCAGGTTTTCAGGTTTTTTTTTTGTTTTTGTTTTTTTTTTTTTTTTTTTTTTACAAATTTCTAACGTAATTATACTTTCAGACGCGCTTGGACGGTTGTGAATATTTAGAAAATCCGAGCGTCGCAGGTTTTCTTGTAAACGTAAGCATTATTCCAGCAGGAAAACGAATGTTACTTGGGAATGTCTTTTATGGGATAGCCAATTGATAAATCGGTAAGTAAATATTTCAAGTTTATGTAAATCTATCGATGACAGCATATAATACAATATCAAGGACGTTGCGACATAATATTCAAACCATTAATTAGACAAAAATTAGTCATACACAAAGTTATACAGAATGCTTTGATCATTACATTTAATTATAGCTGAATCACATTACTCAGAAATAAAATAGCACGCATGATAATCATTTACGAGCGACTTCGTAATATCTTCGGTCGAGCTCTGATATAAATTCTCCAGCAACTTGATACTTTGGTTTGCTGCGGATGCATGTACAATATAAGGCTAGCAATATCAGCTATAATATACCACTATTATAAGTCAATTGAATAATTACAAAATGAATTTATACACATTCGAAAACGATGTTTTAACGATTGCAACGAAATTCCAATGATTCACTTAAGCCGACCCTGTATGAAAATATTTGTAATATTCAATCACGTAACCTAACCAATACTTACAAGGTTATTAAATACGTTCAATTACGCACCGCTTACTCTACAATTAAAATAATGCATCTCATTCGTCGAATTAATTTTTATTGCGATATTTTGGAAGAAAACGACGTCTATTTATTCTTTCATGAATTTCGATAAGCAAAAAGTTGTCACGTATTTGCAAGCCGTCATCAATCAGCAAAAAAGACAGACGACTATGGTCGCAACCCGAATAACTCTTAAAAAGAAAACGTTAAATCCCGAATAATTAGGTGGTATCACGAGGCAGTGCCATAAAAACACGCAGATTTTTACATTTCCTCGTGGAATTAACGCTATCGGATACTCTTAATCCGCCTATAGATTATTTCAAAGTCCGTCCGACGCGAAACAGATGCACTCGAGTCATCGCGGAAAAATTCGTTATTCCTCGAGCTGTGGTGGTACATCCACGCGACGGGCTCGACTCTTCGCACGCCACTTAAAATGTCGCACCGCAATAAAGTTCTGGGGCCCGAAGAGTGGCTTGCATTACCTACGCAACATAATGCCGTAGCTCTCCACCGAAATAAACGCGTGCATTTCTCACGCGCGGAGAACGAGGCGCTCCAAGAGAGCCACAATTAACATTGCAAATCATTAGCGCGTATCCGCCGCGGTACTTATTTCCCATAAAGGAACAACTAGAAGATAGCGCTTTATATATATATATATATATATATATACACATGTGTGTGTATGCATGCTCGTGTGTGTGTGTATGCATGCTCGTGTGTGTGTATGCATGCACGTATGTGTGTGTGCATGCATGTGTGTATGCATACGTAGACGCGCGCGCGCGCGCGCACGCACGCACAAGGAGAAAGAGGGGAATCCCCAGGAGCTCTTTCTTTCGATGTGACCTCCGTCGGCAGTCGAGCCGCAGACGCTACGAGCAAACTTGAACTTGAGAAAAGGAGGAATATGGAGCGGAACATGTGCATCCGAGTTGGAGATGGTTTTAATACGCGTCTCGAGACATCATCAATCTCCTGTTCTTCCTTTTCAATTCCTTTCTCTAATCGGATTAACGCCGCTGAACTTCTCTCTTGTGATTCTCTTGCTTATTAAATGTACTACATATTGATCCTTTATAACGATCAAAATGTAAAAAGGTATTTCAAATTTAAGTTCTTTCTACAGAAAAGATGTTTATTTTTATGCAAATAAGCTGATAACTATTCTGCCTACACTTGCTACTTAATGCGATTTTCCAATTACGGGAACAATGACAATGACTTAAGAGAAAGTTATACCTTACCATAAAAATTTGAAGATTCTTTGCGAATTGATTAAACAACTAGAAAGCATTTCAATAATTTTCATTGTGCCGAGTTTGATATACAAACGTAAATAAAGACGTACAATAATAACAGCTTTTGATGATTCGGTGTCTCTAGTATAGTTTGGCATGATTAACCGATGGGAAAACTTATATTTACTATTTTCATTGTTTTACCTTGCGTATATATGGAATTGCGAGTACTACCAATATTATTAACAGTCGTAAATAATAAGACGAAAAGGCAAAAAATAATTATAAATGTATGATATGAAATCAGGTATAACTTTATAATAATCATTTTTCTACCTAAATCCTGTAAGTTAATGTTCATATTTGGATATCTGTATTCGTTATTTGGAAAACTGAAACGTTATTCAATAAATATAATTTTATTCGGTTATTGCAAAAGGTGTCATTAAACAAAGACAGCCAGTATACCACTTCCTCTTAAGTAATTTACATTGTTTTCATAAAAAGAAATTTTAATATACTAATATGATCTTACATAATGCATGTTTCTTGCAACAAGAACGTATCAAACTAAAGTGCATTGTAACGTCAGATATATACGCCCAGTTTGCTTCAATTTAAGAATTCTCTCGGTTACCTAATTATCAGTGTATGGAAAAGAAAATTATTTTCACCGTGGGTTTGAGGAACGAATGAAGAAATTTTAATTGATAAATTAAATACATATAACTCATTTCGTTGTACATTCAGAATCGCTTGTTCCTTTTTCAAGCAAATGCGCTTTTATTTTCTATTCTGTACACCTGTAATTTTTAAGACTTCGAATGTCCAAAAATATTTAATAATTTCTTAATTGCTTTGTTATAAGATTTAAATTTAAAAACAAGTGAACAAATATTTAAATAAATATTTAACACGATATACAAAACTTTGGAAGTAATTCTTCCAGTGAACTTAGCAATTATATCGTCTAATTTAAAGGAATCAAGATTAATAGAACTTAATATTGCATTAAAGTAATTAATTAGATTATCGTTTTATCATTGAATCATAATTAAACTACACGTTTTTAAATACATCACCGATGAACATACAAAAACGGCAGACAAAGTGATACCGAAGTGCCTCCTAAATATTTTTAATAGATATATTAATACTTATATATCTTATAAATTAGTTCGAGGCAAAAATTTATTTTCAAAATACACGTTTTTAGAAACGTGAATTACAGCTTAAATGGTTACAGCTAGTACACCGGTAACAACAAACTACCTACTTTTTCTAGTATTTTCGTAAATACTAAGTCATTGATTCTTATTTTTAATGAGAAGTTTTGATATCTTAAGCCAAATTTATATTGGAATGGAGAAAAGAAATTGTGATCATAATCATACTTAACCTATACTTTTCACTTCTATTTAACAGAGGATATTTTTATGTACTGATTTCAGAGAAGTCGCTTCTAATCTTAATCTATTTCAAAACCAAATAATCGTATTGGTTATTTTTTTACTCGTTGCATTGCTGTTGCTTTAAAAATTTGTTCCATTATGCACGGGGAAAAATAATAAAACATAAGTTACTATTTATTAAAATAAAGAAAAAATATTAGTAATAATTTATCAAAACTCATAAGTTTACATTTAATTTTTATGGTACATAATGGAAAGAGTTTTACAAGATCTACGGAAGTACGAATATATAAATTAAAAGTACGAAATTATAATATATTATCTGTCTCGGTACAGATCTGCGATGATCCAACAAACCGAGTCTGAATAAATAGCGGTATTTACATGTACATTTGCATACACCGGCATTTAAGTTAGGCCCGTTCAAACATAATAATAAATACCGAGCATCTCAAACGAGCCCAACGCGCATTTCTTCCCATTGATCTCACAAAGGGAAAAGAATAATGATAATGATACGTGCGACTCTTCGCACGGACCCTTGATGTCACGTAACGATGTATCATCTCGTAACCTCAAAAGCATCGAAAACAAGCCTCGTAAGCGGGCCGGAGCCTACTTTACAAGCTTACTTTACACGTGGCCGATAAATCGGTAAGAAAAAAAAACTCAAAACGAGCATAATCCATGAACGAGCCGCTGAAATGTCCATCGGCCGCAACAACGCACCTTTCTCATATTCTCGGAGGCTCGCGCTTTTCTTTCTTTTCCCGTGGCACTTGGAAGCGCTCGAATCTTAACGATTCCTCTCGCGCCGGTGTTTTTCCCTACTTTCCCCTTCCCCGGGAGCTCACATTCCGCCGTAATTTATTCGCCGGCTGCGAGTGCCGCCATTGTCTAGGACGCCTTTCCTTTTCTTATGCGCGGCGGATTTCTCGGCTGAACGCGATCCTCGTCTTTTTACTCTCCTTCTGTAATTGCGCGAAACCGTTCGCGACTTTTACCGATAATCCGCTCCACGTTTTCAAGCGGTCGATTCATGCGTACACAATCATCGCTAGTGCCGCGATTCTCGAGTTAACACTCGCGAGACTCGCGAGAGTCTTACTATGAAGAGCCGTCGAAGGAAGTTTCGCATCCGTGGCGATCGATGAGCGAGGCGATTTACGATTCCGGTCGCCGAGGATGCGATGCAACAATCGGTTAATCGCGCTTTAATGGGCTTCTCATCACGGTACGCGTTGACGGAGCAACTGTTGGAGGGGGGAAAGACGCATGCATAGTCGGTACAGTTGGAAAAGGTCTATGGACTTGAAGACGGTCGAAGCCGGAAGTCGCGGCCCCGTCTCTTACGTCTGTCGATACTCGTTCGGCCTTCCTCGTTCGTTCGTATGCGTGCCGAATTTCATTACTTTGATTAGATTTCGAAAATGTTACGACGTTCGTTTCGTCGAGGGTCGAGAGTCAATGCTTAGCAAGGCTTAGGACTTCATTTTAGAGGGATGTGAGGGAGAAATAGCGGGCATCTTTGGATTTTATTACTTACACCGAGCGCAAAACTTGTGACGATGTTTCATCCGAAGGTTTTATAAGCAGCCGTTACACGTTGATAGACGAATTCGTCACGGACACACCGATGGAATACGTTAAGCGATGTAATACTCTGGGAATTATATTCGGTATCAGTCGTTGAACGCTATAAACCTCAATTCCTAAATGAGCTAAACTGACGAATTTATGAAATGCACGCATATTTGAAAGATTTGCTCATTCTACGAGAAAATATTAACGGAATTAAACGAATCGCTTTGAATATTTTTATCAAAGTAGAGAATTTTAAAAGACAATCATTTTTCATCCATCTAACTAAGTCGTGAATAATTAGGTCTCAATTATATCGTTTTCCTATTAATAATTTATTCTTACAATGACAGGCGACTCCAATTTTCGATAAAACGCCAACTCCTTTCTCATCACTCAACAATTTTTTTGAATTTATCATAAGTGTGTTGTTGTCTTGTACTGTTTAGCGTATTCTTTATTAATTACATCATTTAATATGTTATCTTTTAAAAACTCGGATTGACTCACAGAAATTTATAAATCTTTGCGAAACTACGCGTGTCGCATCATTTTTACTGCGTTAAAACGTTTCAGTGGCTTTACGTCAGCGTATAAATGAATGTGATAAGGATAAGATTGTCTAGCGTACTATTACTCTTTGGGAGGTTAAAAATAATTTCTGCTTTTAGATTTTATTTAAAAACATTGCTAAAGCCACTGAGGAGATTGACTCGTACAATTAAATATACATTATTTAAGTCGCATCAAAGAAAAGTTCTCAAATTTGATACTCCCGTACGCGTTCCACTTTCTCTTGCGTTTCATAAAATTCTTGGGTACATTTACACGTTGTTATTAAAATTGTTCAACATCCTTGTATTATATCTATAAATAATGAAGATATCTCGATTTCCATCGTGAATTGGTGCGAATAACGTTGCGAATTAAATAAATCTTTCCAACACAATTAGAATTTCGAAGCGAATTAGAAAACGCGAACAAGTGCTACGAATATATTTAACAATTATTCTAGATTTCTTTTAAAGCTATTAAATATTCGGAAATTTATTCAAGCGAATTCATTTTCTTATGCGTTAAAATTTAGAGCGCAGAGTCTAGTAGTGGTTCTTCGAGTCGGAAAAATACTCAGCGAACAAGTTAACATCTCGCTAATATCAGGAATCAATCATTTTCAAGTAAAAATGTGTCTCAAAGCAATTTTATTTTATTGTTTTATTTACAAAAATATGTTTTTCATTACGAAATCGTATTGTTCACGTGCGAGAAATATTGTTACTCGTACTTTAAATTAAAATGTTATTACAATACTTTCATTGTTTTCTATTTCATAATAATATACAGAACAAAAAAAAAAAGAAAAGAAAAATGAACCAAACGTTCGATTGTTCTTACCACTATCTTGTGATACGATTTCGGACTAAATACGTCACGATAAAGCCATTTATTCGATAACAACAACGAAAAATCGCATACTTACAAAGCGCATAGCGTACTTTGTACACGCCTGAGCTACATTTTTAACTATCTTAGGAAAAATTTTCTCATGGTGAAATTAGCGTAATCGATAAATAGGTAAAGAGCTCGTAGCAACTTTCATCGAGTGCATACGATGGTTCTGGTCTCGTACCTCAAATAGAGAGTCACCGCGTTGGTTTTGCTCAATCACATATGTGTCTAGAGACTCACTTGAATCTGGAACGACATTCAGAAGTTAATTTCTTTTAGAACTTTGTAATCTACGAGAATGACAAATGCGTGTAGACGGTGTTAGCGAAGAGTAGTAGATTTCCGAATGTTTTAGAACTGCAGTGGATTGAATGGTGCATGTTGATATTTTTTTGATTAAGAAGAGTAATAAAAAAAAAAAAGAAACAATAAATTCAAAGGAATAAAAATTAAATTTGAGTTGTATCGTGAAATAAGAAATAGCTATTAAAAGAAGACAAAGTATAAATATTAATATTAAGTATTTGTTTCATTTTCAGTTTTAAACAGTTTATATTATTGATACACTAATTTATCGAATAGATTTTTCCTGGTTCAATATGGAAAAAATCGTCACATTCTGAAGTCTGATTCGAGCAAACAGATTCAATAGAAAAATCTGAAGTTTGAGCTCAATATTTATCTACTATGTACCGAGCGGATGACTCTCATAGTATTTCGTTATATCGGGAAACTTGAAAATGAAATAAGGAACAATAGCGTATATATTTGGTACAGATTCTGTTCTAAATCAAATAAAACATATTCCCTTAATTGAAAATGTAATAGATGTACGAAGAAAAAGTATTGATTGTATTGTCAGTGGCTTTCCTTTGTAAATGAAATATAATCGGCGAGACGATAAAAATTAGTTTCTAAAAGAAAGGAAACGTAATTAAATAATAAACTGACCATAAAACAATACATATTTACTTGATTTGTAAAATTATTTATTTAAAAAGTAAAATTTATGTAGCTTATTACTTTCAAATTAACCATTGTATTACGTGCAGCTAAATATTCAGATTCGGGATTAATGACTAGAGAAGCCTAACGAAGGATTTCCGAGAATAAAATGAGAAAACCAAGTTTACGCGTTCTCTCAAATCCAGCATCGAAGACTTTAACGGCTCGATCCTCCTCGGCCAACCACCATTGAACCCGCACTCTATTGAACATTCCATCAGGTTCAGCGTGTTTTCATTGCAATGACGTAACCATATCCATGTGAAAGATCCCGACTCGTATCTGCCTGCGGGAACGGAAGCGCCCCGATTTTTTCCGACGAATCTCGATCGCACACGACTGATTTCACTTTTCCAAGTTTCACTGCCGATTGTTTATGCGAGAGCAATCGCCCATGGAGTGTCGCGCCCGATTATCGTGAGAGCCTCCGCTTGCTTGGAAAGTTCTGGGAGAAATTCACGTTAAAATTGCGGCCCATCGTAGTTTTTATCTGGAATGATTCAACCGCGTCTTTGCCTTTCGGTACAATTGATCAAAGAATCCGTAAAAAGGATTTTTAACTATTTTTCGTACTCAAGAACTTGGCGCAATTGAAATAATATTTGTAATACGTTAGGCTATTATCGCATGAATATTGTTACATTGATATGTGAAACACACGCAAAGCAATTAACGGGCATAACTGTAACAGTTATTAACGAATAATCTGTGCACTTTTACAAGTGTTATTTTTACAAGTCATTCGATACATTTTGTACATTAATGTAGGAAGCCATACGTTTATCGAGTTTGCTATAATTAAAATATTGAATTAAAAAGTGAAATATGTCAGCTAAAGGTAATTTGGTCGCTTAAGAATTCACTCTTATAGAACTTAAACAACTAAGCCTACCATAAACTTTGCATAAAACATCAATCGTAAAACCATAACATTAAAAAATAATACGTCGTGCAATCCATTCGTGAGATAAATTCAGCTAATATCATTATGCAGTGCTTACAGTAGTGATCATCTCATGCAAAGATATACACTGACCTAACAGAACCTACGAATAAAATTACCAAACGGTAGGTTTCGTAATTGGCGCTCGTTCGTTCATTCTCAAATCGAATTACAACAAATTGAAATTCCAACCAATCGGAATTCGCTTATTTTCTGTAATCAATATTTTATCCTACAATCAGGACGTGCACTGCCCTGATTAATAAAACATATAGTGACGTTTATAACGCAAACCACTGCTAATATTGGCAACTTCGTCAAATATTAATTACGTTATCGATAATAAATGAGAAAATATAAAATTTTAGTTAATATTCGATAGAAGCTTATATGAAATGGTAACACATATTTAGACTTTGGTAAAAATGAAGAATTACATTACACGCACCGAAAGGATTGTTAATATAAGCTTTCAAAAACTGTGGCATCTGGAAATAATTACCGTATTAATAATGCAAGTCAATTATAGATGTATGGAAAAATCTAGTTGAGTTATTGCAAGACTAATATCATCATCCTTTCTCGTGAACGCAGTGGCACTCGTCGCCAATTTGTTTTTTTCTCTCGTTTCGGTGTCTCGCTAATTGCATTAAATTTAGAAAATACTTCAACGGTGTTCTTCAACACTTAATGTAGCTCCTAACTCATTAACGGAGTCCATATTTAAACACCGAAGTATTATTCGCATATGGAAATTATTCGCAGAGTCTGGTTCAGTCGAATAAAGACGGTAATCAAGTATACGAGGGTGTCCCCTTATATTTAAAACGTCCTTCGTGAGATAATAAAGCTTAATTCGACGAAAAACATCGAATGGGACACTGGAGCCATATCTCAAACTCTCAAATGACCGGCGATGAGTTAACAATTTTTACCGAAAATTCGATATCTTCTTACGTATGCAAGAAGACCTTCGCACGGCATCAAACGACTGTATTAAGTTTTATCCGTGTTTAACATCTTTTCTTAATTTCATGAAACATCTACAGCTCAAATTTCATATTTTTTCGCATTAAAGTAATGTAACGATGCACTACACTTTTGCTTCGATGACGTTAATTTACTTCTAGGCTAAAGTTACATAATGATTTTCAAGCTAACGACTTCATTGTTGTTTTTTTATATCTGAATTAAAAGCGTAGTTTTTAATTAAAATGCACTTTATCTATAGTTTTACATTCGTGAAATATATTATAATATAATACCACTTCTAGATTGATTTTATGCATCATTAAAAGTTTAGTTGAAGTTTCGAAATATTGAATAATTTGTGTTTGACGTGAAACGAAAAAACATTTGCTTGTATCGCAAAATTATGAAAATGTTTCTTATAAAAAGGAAAATAACGCAAAAATTGTTTTTAGTTAAAAAAACGTGCTTTAGGAGACAAAATCTTTACGGTCGATTTCGATATACATTATCTTATGTGTATAAATATTATCTTTTAACGCATGGAGTCTCCAATTACAAAATACAAAATAAATGATATCGTAAAAAATGCTATTCAAAATCTCAAGGTATCCTATTTGGTAGAAATAATAATAGCGATATATTTTATTAACATTTAGTATGCAAGCGATATTTTTTTCGTATTATTTTTAGATTCTTTTAAAAAACCTATCGAAAATCACCACTCGTTAATCGTAATTTATATAAATTATAATACGTATCCATAGTAATTCCGACAACTTTGCTAGTAATTTTATATTTCCATAATAAAAGTTTCCTTTTTGGAATTCTTTCTTTTTTATTAATTTCTACTCGGAAAAAATTTAAAAGAGACAAAAACAATTTCATCCCTCACGTAGAAGAGACAGACTGTTTGAACATTATTAAGGATAATATTATGTTTTAATTTCGATAGATTCATTTTTATATTTAAGTAATTGATATTATTGAAACGAAGTGGTAACAGCGATTAATTGCTTACCAGTACAGATTCATCTGTTTCTCTAGAAATATTTTATTTGTCTGGTACCGCGTTATCTTATTAATGCTGACAATGTCACAGATCGCGAAAACATCTGTACGCATTAATCATTCGCACATATTACTTCAGCTTTAAGTTTCTTTTAATTTTTATTATCTCAGGCACACTCGAGAAAAAATTTCATTTTCCTCTATAGACAAGCGTATTTGAAAAACAGCCGTTAATTATAATACGAGAATTTACACTCACTTCGTTCCATACTATTTTCATGCAAAGTAAAATTAACGAGGAAAGCAAAAGGAAATCTTGCAAGTCAAAGTAATGTAGAGCTTGTCGTGTAATAAATTCATAAAATTTAACAAGGGAAAACGTTGTCAGCTATTAGAGCAGCTTATCTTATCTGTTCGTGATCTGCATTGTCATGACGTCGATTATGCAGTATACATTAGCTATAAACTCGTCGTCCCATTTCTTTGGACTTTCGTTCGATAAACATCGATTGTAGGTCTTAGGAGGAAGTTATTTCTTTTTAACGTCGCTTTGAGAATGAGCTTAGAGAACGAGCCAAAATTTACAAAAGATTAATGGCGCATTTGTTCGCTAATGATAATAACATACTTTTAATTATGAATACTTCGAAGATTACTTATATTGTGGGATATTTGTTTTTTCAAAATTGTTAGGTATTTTTTCTTGTATATATACAAACTAAATTATACTAATTTCTCAATAAAATGAAACCTTTTGCTAGCACTTCTTCATCATCATATATTTTTAAAGTCTTATACATGCAACATTGTAATACAAATATAATATGCTAATACATTATCTGCAATTTTTATGAGCCTAAGTGGAAGAAAACAAATTGTCATTCTTGGTATTCTATGGCTAAGCTAGCAAGCTTACAAGACTTTTTGAAATAAAGAAATCAAATTAATTATTATCATAAAATAGAAGAGATATTTTACAGCGCACTATCCGATGCTTAAATTTTATGCGCAATAGATAAATATTTAGTGAAGCTGTGCTAAACTAATTTTCGCTTAAAATCAATGAAATTATTGCGAAATACAATCAAAAATTCTACTGGTAAAACTTAACGAGTACAAAATATTCTAGCTTCACTTATCATAAACATTACTGTACATCATAAAAGTATAAGAATCATTATACAAAAAACATAGTAAAATTTACATAAATTCAAATGCAGCAGAAGCGGGTTAAATTCATCTAATCAAAGTACATTGTAGTTATGAATATTTACCAACAACGTACGATAAAATTTATAAAAATTATTCTATATAAAAATTTAGTTGAATAAGATAGGTATACGATTAAGTCTTAAGCAAACATTGCTTAATCCGATTGCAAATTTTTAGATGAGATATCTTTTCAATATCTGATTGAAAACTAAATTAGTATGCTTAATTCGTTTTTAGCACTTTTTAGATTGAAATATGGATGAAATAAGATAATTTCGATAGTTCAAATAAAAATAAAAATACATTATATGGAATTTCATAATATTTCTTCCTTTAAAAAATTTCAATTACGCATAGAAAGAGATCAAATAAAAAAATTTGTACTAATTTCTGTTTTTTTACATATCAATACTAAATAATCTTATTTGATATTAGAAAATAAATACGATTTATTCTGATTTACATTTAAATTAATATGTATACTTTTTTAAAAGAATTGTATTAGATTGCAAAAATATCGCATAATTTACGCCCTCAAACGTGAAAATGAAAAACAATTAAATCTTCTAATTGAATACAAAATAAATGTATTTATATAATTGCAACAGAATCCTGCAATGGCAAATGTGAATCTAAGTTTATGTACAATTCAAAGTAACGATTTCATATTAATAGCAAAAATATTTAAATAGCAAAAACAATGCATATAATTACATAAAGTGATTTGAATTACAAATTTTCGTAAAGTACCCAAACTACTACAAGATGGTGTCTCAATACTTTTCTATTCGATTTTATTATTAATACTGTTAGATTTTTCCAATACTGTTAGCTTTTTCCAATTATGTTTCATATCTACTTGACATTATTAATATTTATTTTAATTAGCCCAAGATACACCTAAATAATTAGGTCAATAATTGACCTACACATGCCGAATAGCCTTAAGCACTTTCATTACAGTACAAAAACATTCTTATAATCGCAATCCTAGAATTACCACTTTTCCACTTTTCGACAGACGCTCAAGGAAACTCGTGAGTCCGCGCCCATCCGGATATTTCTTAACTGTAGTCTAATTCCACCGCTTATCGTGCTCTCAAATTATCAATTACGCCGCAAGTCGTATACGTGTCTCTGTGGACGCGAGATTTCGGAAAACCCGGAAATGCGTCACTCTTTTTATTGTATCACGAAAGTTCCACTCCTTCAGGTCGGCGGATTATCTACGCCTTCCGGAAGTACATCGTTTGTTTCAATACCTTGAAAGGTTAAGCATTGGAAAAATAAGCTTTTATATAAGCAATTTGTTTTTAATGAATACAGGCTATTATGTTCTCATGTGAAATGCATTATACGTTTGGCTCTTTATACGTATAGGTATGGATAGTGTAGTTGCAACGAGGCGATCAAAGATTATCCGAGGCGGATTATTTTACATTAGTTTATTGAGAAGTCAGTATCTTGCGACACGCTTGCAGTTAAAATCTCAGAGATATCGAAGAATATTTAAGAGTTGGATGAAAAATTAATTTAGGGAAAAATCCAGTATATTTATTTTTTATTTGTAGTACTAATTATAAATAAGAGTGAAGACACAATTAAAATAGGGCTAATAGGAGTCTTCTTATAACATAAAGTAATATATAAAATGAATGTTAGTTTTTAATTAAAGTAAAAATTAAAATTGATTTATTAAACAACAATAATCCAGAGCAAAAAATATATAACGTTTTGAACTAGAAACATTTAGATATTTTCTAAATTGTCTGTCGAAAACTGGTTTGAAAGTATTTTTTTCAATTTTAAAAGTGTCAATCCTATGATTTGAATTTTGTTCATTGATTTTCAAAATGTGATACATATTTTAATAAAATGCATTAAAAACTTAAATTGTGATAATTGCAATGATAAAAAATGACATTTATTCTTCAATCAAAACACGATTTATAGTTATTTTTAGTCCCCGATCAATTATAATAATATTCATTTTATGATTATGTGTTTTGAACGTTTTTCCAGATAATACGTTTCTCCGAATGATAAAATGAATCTAAAAAAGACGTTTGGTCTTAAGGTTTATCATTGAAATATATATTATGAAATTGCGTTCTAAAAAAATGAATCGAAAAATGTACTTATACATATTTGATGTATAAACATCTTAATGATTACCTTAAAAACTAAATTAAATGTGTACTGTAATAAATTTGTTAAAAATATGTATGCGACTATAAATTATAAAAACAACAGTCAACAAGTATGATTGTCATATAATTTATAGTATTTTATAATTAATGGAACATCGTCTAAATTTTATTATTTAAAAATTATAAGCTTATTTAATTATGATTAAAGTTCTATCTGAATAAATGAACTGAATTTATACATATATATTAAATTGTTAAAATGGTTACTGTAATCTTACACATAAATAGTAAATGCAGTTGTTTGGAAATCTGCAGAATAAACTTATGTAAATCACATTCTTAATACATGAAAAAACAAACCTCTACAATAATAAATAACATGTTATTAATATACTTTTATCCATTAAATTCGTTGCAAAAACTGGTCAACGCTATAAGTTATAACCTGTCATATGCATAGCCTACCATCTGTTAATTATAACGTAGCTTCTTCCAAGAGAAAGCAATTAATAATGCTGTTTTACTTTAACGCAATGATTAAACTCCATTAATTAGTCCTAATAACTCCAATAATTAGTCATCTATCTTGAGATCTATAAATGTTTCGATAGAAATATTATTTTAATCAATACTTTATTTTCACTGCGCGGCAGCATAATAATGTAATCGGTAGAGGCACATATTGGAATAATCCACATTTAGAATAAAGAACGAATAAGAAACAATTGCCACATCGGTACGAAGTTCGCCTCTTAATAATTTCGGTGCCTCAACTTTCGCGTTATTAAAGTTATTCCACATAGAAAAGTGGGTTAAGTGAAGAAAAAGTGACGGCCTAGGTGCAACAGTCTTAAAAGATATTCGATGCGATGATCATCAGAAGCGAGAGATCGACGATGGCCCGTGCAGTTTATCAGCGTAGACGGCGATGACTCGCTCCTCGTGGATGGCGTCCAGAGGGAAAGCGGCTCCTACCGCATCGATCGCTCCCCGCTTCTCTCGCGCACCACACCCAAAGATCCCGACCCTCGTCGTGAGTCACCCCCAAGCGGGGGTGGGCGACCGGCGCGTGCGTGCCAGTCAGTTCACTGACTCCCGTGGACTTCTCTTCCTGCCCTTCCACCGTGCCACCGTGCTCTCCTTCAAACGTGCGAGCCTCAATGAATGAGAATAGCTGGATGAACGAGTGCACGTAGTCCGACCCTCGAGTCACCTCTGCTTTACCTCAGTGTTTTATGCTGCTTGGGAACGCGTACATCGGTTCGAGCACCGAATCAATTTTCGGTTTTTCCGAAGGTGCTCTTGAGTCGATTACGTTGAGCTGCGTGAGACGAATAGAGGCGTTTGATTTTCATTTTGAAACTCCGTTAGTAATATCCTTTTTGTACAGTCTCTTTGCATTTGATTCTGACAAAATGAGTTTTCTAATATAGATGTCTTGACATTAAATATTGGAATATAAATTTCAGTATATCCATATGTTCAGATTCCTGGGTATCCCTCGATTGCTCTGCGTTGAAGATACCTTGTAGTTATGCAAGGGATATTATAAAACTTCGTTCCAATTATTATCAAAAGGTTTCGTCTACTTGTCATTTTCTAAGTCTTTTTGTATCACCTTGTTAAGTACTTTTAATTGATGAATAAAAGTGCTCATCGAATACTTGATAATTAGGTGATATACAATTTAATAGGTTAGATCGTACATTCCACATTGTTTCAAATTATTTTGCACAAATTGCAGCATATGTATGGCAAACAACGTTTAATAGTCTCGAACTTAACGAAAAAATTTCATATAGGTACCAAGACTATTAATAACGCAACCCGAATTACTCTTTGCCCCGTGAATTCAAAATAAAGAGTCACGAATTCAAACAGTATTTTCAAGTCAAAAACCCAAGTAAAGCCCTAACCCTGTACCGAATTCTTTGGCTCATAGAAGCTTGCAAGAGCTCGGTAAACATTCGGAACTTCACAAGTTGTTGGGCATCACCTCGTACACGAGGGGTTAAGGACAGGACGCTCGTTGATTCGCCCCGAATCCCGGGCACACGTGAGCTTGACCCTGGACTCTCGAGGGTATCGACCCCTCCCTTGAGAATTTGAAGGGTGGCCCTGATTAATTCGTTAGCTTGGACTCGTGAGAACTGGTCCGAATATTAATAGAAGCGTTCGCTGTCGAATCTATTGTGGCAATATCTCTGAGAAATCGAAAGCATCGATGTTGTTTTAACATTCCATGACAATTTGTTTTGTCTCGCGTATTATTAGGTATGCCGGTTGCTTTATCAATTATTTTTATTCGTTAAATTGTTATTGAACGAATGGAGTCTGTACAACGCGATCTGTTGTACAGACGCATCTGTATCGTCGTATCTGTTGCATAACTTACGTAACCGAATGAACGCGCGTTTCGCGCATTTTAGTCCATTGCTTAGTCTCCGACGTTCAACCATCACGTTGTAATTATATAAATCAAATAAATGAATGCATCATCTCAACTGATCAATGGTTAATCTTACATTCAAGTGTCAACAATAACAAAAACATATACTTTTGGTGATGGTACGTTTGAGTACGAGACTTTATTTAATCAACTATATTTTCTATGATATTTTGATTATTCAATTTTAATTATTAAATTAGCGCTATAATTAAATTTTTCAATTTTTATACGCCTCTGTATAAAACATAGATGTTTTAATAGATAACTATTAGTGATATCATCAATTTTCAGGATTATTCTAATTTCATTAGCTTGAAGTACTTCAGTCCTTGTAGCAAAAACATTGGGTTCTGTTAAACTTTGTAGTTTTATGGTAAATTCAAACATAACAATCTGTTTCCATAATCTGTCAGTAATTGTTTGTAATTATGGTATCTATATTCGATAGTTATTATTTTTTAATATAAATAATAAAATTATTGCTTAAAATACTGTTTTTATTTTTTACGCAAGATACAAACTTATATCTTATTTAACACAATTAACGTATAGTTTCTAGAACGAGCTTTGAAATCGAAGGATATTCCTCTGTTTTATAATTTTCTAGTAATATTTATGGATACTCCTAATATCCCTTTATTAAATCCCTGTAAGCACATGCGCACTTGCTCATACAACTACGTGCGTGGTATCTTTGAAAAATTACGTGTCTCTCTCTCGTTGAACACATTTCCCTCGTGCTGTAAAATTATCGAGCGCTTCTGAGTGGTTCACGGGAAATCCCCCTTCGCTCATACGGTAAGTCGGTGTCTTCGTCCTGCAGACTTTCTCGGTGTCCTTTGACAGAGCGATAAACGCTTTCCGATAAGGGGGAAGAAGAACGCTTACACCTAGCAAAGGGAAACAAAGTTTGCACGAAACGAAAGAATGACCACCAGCTGTCACAGCTACGAAAATTCTTTTATTACATTTAGCTTAAATACTGATTTCATCAACGTCGCTAATGTTAATCACGTTGACACGTAACGAAAATTTTGACAAATTGAAGTTGTAAAAGAGTAATATACAATAAAATAAATGTTCCTTTTATATAGGAAACCTATTAATCATGTTGAAATTGCATTCGGTTTGACTCTTAGACATTTCACAATAATTAACGATACATTGTAAAATTGCGTTCTATAAGCATAAAGTGCTTTTAAAGTGCATCAAACGGTAAATTAGATATTATTCCTAATAGCAAAGTCAATGATAAATCAAAAGTATACGAAAATTTGGTTAGCAATATCAAATGTCTACGTAAATTAATGATAATAAATTAGGTTCTTTGTGCATTGGTTCGAAGCTAACTGAAACAGCGGTGGATTGTGAATTTGGATTAATGAAGGAAAAGGCTGAAATTGATCTTCAGTTAATTGAAATAGATTCACTCCAAATTTTATTTATCTACAATTTATCTACAATTCAGAAACAGCATAGCAATACATGTAATTAGATCAAATTTTCAAATTTTACATTACATAGTAGTTAAATTGAACTTGACATCCCAATGGATGTGGAATATGAATGACATTTGAATTTTGAATTTGTAGGATATTTCGTACTATACTGTTTCATCTAGTAGTGTATACTTGTAGGTATCAAATATTTTGAATAGATACATAATAAACGTAATTTCCAAAATACTTAAAACGCGCCGTCTTATCTCGCATGCAATATTTACAAAAATAGCGTGAATAAGTTACACAATTTTTCGTTTTCATTTATGCGTACATTTAATCAATAAAAAGTTCGATAATGTGTATCAACTGTTCAAGGAAGCAAAGCAGTTCAAGAGAATTCTGATCATTCTGACAATTAATAAGGTTCGACGCAGAGCTTTTCATTCGCATGTGCGAACTACGAGTCTGACAAGCGGTAATTTAAATTTCTTCACCAAAAAACACATCGATATCCTCCGCAATACTCCTGCTCCACTCGCGACTCTGCTCCGAGGATTTTAGCCACGTGTATACAATCACCGAGTGCACCTCTTCCGGTCCCACGCCGTGGACGTTGCGCAACTGCGGCCAAGTGGGTCGTGAGGCGCGTCTGCTGTAATTTCCGGGGCCGTTCATTATTTCGCGTGCCCTTGTCCCTGCTCCATTTGCTACGGACAGCTGATTCGGCTGCTGCGCGATCGATCGTCGGCGAAATCGTTGCCGTGCCGAGATCTTAGCCGCTGGTGCAGTGCCATTATCCGGATATTAATGACGCGAGCTTTCGATCGCTCGACACGCGCGATTGCGTACGACGTCATTTTAAGCGATATTCCATTTAGCGATATTCCACGACTAACGCTTATGGAAAATACGTCGCTTATTATTGCACGAAGTGGGAGCTGCAGTGCCCTCGACTTCCTGCTCATGACGTGATTTAATTTCTAGCATTATCGTCCTGATTTGTGTTTTGATTCGAACTTCCTGCACGACCTAGTCATGTTTTAGGTTATTTATCTGTATTCGAGCTATTGTTCCTTTAACAGAAACTAGTGTTTCAAAAGAATAAATATTTATTTTAATCTCAAGGCACGAAATCCCAAAGTCAGTGTTGGAAAAATAATTACCATTTAAAATAGAAGCACTAATTTTAACTCGTCACTTTTATGGAATATTTAAGCCGACATTACGGAGAATGACTGCAAAACGCTAACGTTTTATTCAATTTTGACATAAGTAACGAGTACGAATCTAGTATAATTATACTACTACTATTCTGGAATCACTATTCTACATCTGTACAACAAGGAACTTGGCTACTAAACGAAGCCTACTAAAATTATTTAAGCGTTTGGTCAAATTAATGTATGAGACTATTTCCATTTGATCCTTACAGAGTTTATAAAGCGCTTCTTAAGATCTCGTAGTATTTATTATGTTTGTACTCATATCCGTTGGATTTACGCTATTTTCTTTCAAATGTAGGAGAGAAGAATTAATCTTAAAAATAATAGGATATTTCAATTGATTGTTAGATTACTCACCGTAGAATATTATTAGAAACTCGTCTGATTAGACATTACAGTATATACTCAAGGTTATCCGATGAACTTCAATTATTTTATATTTTATTACGAAAACGCATATCTCATGGTCTGGGAATTGAAAACGCACATGCGTATAGCAGAAATTACGTAAGCTACGTGACTCTTGGTTTTTCTACGTTAACTAACTCGATACTCGGTAAAACAATGAACTTTCCCGATTAGTATGTAAGAATCCTGAGTGTCTATAATTGAGTAGACCAAAACTATATTAAAACTACGTTAAAAGTACATTAAGCTAAATGAAACGAGTTTATTCTTAGGAAGAGATGATAAAGTGAAAAAAATACCGAATAAAATCGACGCTTGAACGTTACTTATTATCGATCAACGAATATTTTATACGATGATAAAATTCCATTAAAATAAATGATTCGACTGTTAAATAATAACGATAAGATTTTGAAGTATTGGACAATTCAATTTCGAAGCGAAACTGACGATAAAACGCTTACAAAACACGTTTTAATTTCAATGAGGAAATGAAATGCTCTACACATACGCATTCCACGCGCGAAGAAAATCAATCCCTTTTTGGAATTAGCAAACGCAGCGACTCCCTCCCACCAAGAGGATCCTCATTTAGCCGTAAGTTTCTTCTTTGTCCTAATAGAACGCCACTTGGTGTCTCATTGAAGTCAGATCACTCCTGAAATCATCCATCGCACTATTTTTAATCCGGGATTGTAACGAGGAGGAGCGGCGCGTCCGGAAAGTGTCGAAGCCCGTAAACGGCGCGCGCGCGCGAAATCACGAGCGTCTGTGACGCGATTTTTCCCCACCGGTGGGCCTTCGCACGATAAAAGCGCCGGTTTTTCGCCAATTATAGCCACGCGTCGGACTCCGATCTCGCCATGTAGGTAATGCGTGTCAAGGGGCCCACGCGCGAATCACTGATCCTCGACTGACCTCGACAGGAGCTCGATTTTTAGGCGTGGATCGAAGGTCGGGGTTACTCGGACCCTTTTACGTTCACGGAAGGGATGACGAGACTTGAATCGCTAGCGATGAAAAATAAAGGCACATCCTCGTGTCTGGTTATTAATTACTCCTTAAGAATCAATTTACGTGCTTATGCTTTAACTCCAGGTGTTTAAACAATGTCGAACACGAAAAACAATCTTGCTGACAAATGTGTGATTTTTTATAACCGAAAAGTATTTAAGCTCCACAAATAAAAATCTGGCTTTGGTAACTATATCCCTAAGATCTACCGGCCCTGTCATCATCCTTCGAACAAAAATTTCATTTCATATCACACCGTTACAGAATTTACTTGGTAATAAATATGCTTTTTTCTAAATTTTCATGTAAATTTCTAACGTAATAATGCATCGTAATAATGCTGCAAGGTCATAAACATCGATTACCTAGGAATAATTTAACAATAAATATTAACTAAGAGAAAAATTCCCTTATTGAGTATTGTTCTTATAATTTCAATTATTCAAGCAAAACACACTTTAGTATTAAGCAGATTTTGTAATTGATATAACACACGACGAAAAATAAGAAACGAATATAGAATAAATGTAAAATTTTAATCTGATAATTGTAGATAATCACTGATTATATTCAGGTAGAATTTTTTCCTTAAAAAAATTAAAACTTTCAAAATCGTAATTTTTAAAATAATGATGAATGCATTTAGAATATCCTTATATATGTTATCTGTTTATCATTCATTGTTGTAGAACAATGACTCATCATTCAATAGCAATGTCCATGAGAAATTCGTTTTAAAAGTAAATCCACTAAAATCCAGAGTTTAAATAAACATAGTAACAAGGAAAATTCCTTTATTAATTAACGCTAACTGAAATTTACAAGCTTAAAATAAATGTACCCCATAATCAAACGGATGTTTTGTGGATGTGCTAAGTGATCGTCTGTCTCGTTGTACTTGCGCCCGGAATAACCACTTGAAAACGTACTTTCACGACGCGACGTTTACGCGATTACTCTCCTCTCACCGTTTGACTAATCTGGAAATTCACTTTGACTCATTTCCTTTTTCCCTTCGTGACTCTCGATGCACAATAAAAGAATTCCTATCGCTGCAGCTCGTTCCATTTGCATACTTTATCATTGTTTTCCCCGGCGATTGCGACAATTTTTATTAATGATTGCCAGGAAAATCAAAATAATATTTGCAGTTCTAGTGAATGATTCTTCTGAAATTATTCGAAGTATATTATTACTCTACTTTTGAAAAGAATTAAAAGTGGGTTACTTAAAAACCCGTTTCTTAAATTTATGTTTATTAAACGTTTCTTCTCTTTTTAAATCCACCAAGTGCACTTGAAGGATTCCAAATTAAGTAAAAAAATATTCAACGACTTTTAAATTAAGTTTAAAGAAATGCCCGTGCAAAGTATACGTAAAAAATTTTTAATTTAATGTAAATAGTTATTTATAAAAAGTTAATGTAGTTTTCAAGGAAAGAATAAAATTGCGATAAACGCGATAAACCCTTTCCTACATTCCCAGCAATACCTTAATCACAAGCTGTTATTTAATGAAAATATTGACGTCGTTATCAACAAAAGAAATTTCTGTCTTGTTTTAATGGACCATTCGGACGAATAACAAATTTCTGCCAAATTACAGCCACTTATACTCTAAGAAGTGCGCGTGGGAACTAATTCACCCGCTTCTTAAGTATACGCATACAGGCCCAATTCACTCTGATCGCTTTATTCATAAGATCGCGGTTATGAAACGCGCATTCACCTGAGTTTAATAAACTTTACTTTCTACGAAATAGGCTCGCGTTAAATCATCGATGACGAGTCACACTCGTTAATATGCGATACGAGCTGTTTGCCCTCTCGAGGATGTAAAAAATCCGGTACAATAACAGCGGGAGTATTTTAGATCCGATCTTTCGAAACGCAGTGTGTAATTTGTGATATTGTTTTTCTTCAACGCTTGCTCACTTTGCGCGAAACATTATTCAAACATTATCTCACTAAAGTCTAAAGCTGCTGACAATCAACATAAAAACAGGGTTTAATTTAAAAATTACAATTTCACGTACTAATTTATTAAGAACACCTGTTGTCTGAAGAAGTGCGCGAGTTAGCGAATTATCTTATTACTAAGATATTTGGAAAAGCCGAGAACATTCTCCAAGGGCAATTATTTTTCATCGATCAAAAATCTGTTTACAAGCGTCAGCATTCTTTTTGTTTTCAACAGATGTAAGACATGCTGTTTATTTGTCTCTGTTTAAGTAAATCTCAGTAAATTGCATTGATAGCGGCCGTTCGATTTCGATAATGACACAACATCTTGTTGGTTTCATTCGATTTCGAAAACGGCGTGCTTTATTTTAATAGGTTGGAGATATGTTTTCATAAAGCTCTATAATAGATGTAAAATGCACAAATGATTCTTCTAAAAGCTTCGTAAGAGGGTAAACGTAATTTAGGTAAACGATATGGGCAGTGCAATACCGATCGAAACGAGCCGTTGTACAGTCGGTGTGCAGCAGTTCGCAATACAGATCGTAAAGTTCTAATTAAGAACAAATCCACGACCTTTCGTTTCGATAATAATTCGAATATCTCCCTCGGACTGACGCAAGCTCGAGTCGCGATTCGCTCGCGTCAGATCTCGCAAGAAGAACAGTTTGAATGCACAGAGCCACGCCCTTGCGAAACCTACAGCGCAATCCTGGCGATAAGCAACCCAGGAATCCGTCGCGACGCTCAAGTGCATTTTTTTCCCTCTCTCGTCGGCGCTGAGTAAGACTCCCAAGGCGGGTAGGAGGAATGGATTTTCGGGGCGACGCGTGAGTCAACCAAGTCGAGGTCGACGCACGATTCCTCTCCTTCGAACGTCACGGCTTATTATCATTATAATGCGCTTACCTGCCCCTGGAATTTTTGAGCCTCAAAAGGTCTTTTTCCTTCACGGAGCCTTGCAATGTTATTTTTCAGCGCTCGCGTGCCACACAAAGTCCTAATGCACTCCCAGCGATTCGTCAATCGGTAATTACGAGTTCGAACTCTTCGTTATCGTACACGTGTACTGGATTGTGACTATTAAATAACAAACGATAAGTGCAAGCAATAAAGAAATAGCAGGGATTTTTTAAACTTGCTTTTTGCCAGTCAATTACTTCATAAGCGTGATTTATGAACGAACCTCAGTTCTCTGCTTTTACAGATACAGACCGTATCATAGACAATTTTACATTCAACCTATTTTATTAATCGACCTAATCGACCCAAGCATTCAAATTTCTTTCGCGCGTATTATAAATTTAGATTATTGCAGTCTCCTTACACGCAAAATTTTACAATATTACTAACATCTATCTTTACTTTACTCAATTTTATTTTTCATTAGAATTACGTTACACACTTTGAATACTGTTTCGGTTTTTATATTACATCTAGATTTTTATTTTATCTAACATTGTGTATTCGCTTGATATATAAAGGCTGTATTCAAAAAAGAATATCCCGAAACAACAGTAACAGATATCATCGTGAGATTTTGATAAAATCTACGAGTACGTGAATTTTGACAGTCGTTGGTTTAAGTAAAGCTTAAAAATGTAATTTTTCAATGTCTCGTTCGGCATAAACAAATCGTAAGCACGAACATTCGTGTACAAAAATAACTTGCGTTCGTGCATGAATAATGCACGAACAAAAACTGTCCCGTAATATCCGATATTTATTTTGTGAAAATTATACTTCATCGATTGAGTTCGCTTACGTTTTAGTGCCAACAAGCTGAAATTTGAGCTTTCCGTGCGTATAATTTACGCACTTCAGGCTTAATGACATTCAAACGATACTAATGCAATGCCTAAATTAAAAAAAATGCTTCACATGGAACACATTAAATACGATTAGAGAGTCTTCTCCCAGCATTTCCATGGCTATTGCAGTCTCGCGATAAGGGTGTCGCGGTAAAGGAAAAAGGTTGTTGAAGGGGATAAATGGCGTCCGAATATCGAGGAGAGCAGCAAATTCGGCAAATTCGGAGGACGCGAGCGTGACATTCGTCCCGGCAAAAACTTGCCTTAAAAAGGCAACAAATGTCGCACGCGCAGAAGCCGATGAGTAAGTCCACGGGGGAGTTCTGGGGGGTGGGCGAGTGGGGGAGGGGGTCGAAGGGGGAAGAGAGCGAGGCTCGGGTCGCGAGATAAGGCGCGCCAACTGATATTACGTGGACATACTTATGCGCGACGCTCTTCCGCTCCCGCGAATCCGCATTACACCGAGCGAATAATTACGAGGGCTCGAGCACTTTTATGAGCCTACGGAGGCTTTGCCCGTCGCTTATTTAGATGCAAAAAATACCGCATACCCTGTTTTTGAAACGCGCTGAGTTCGCGTTAGAGTTCGCTGCGTATCTTTCATCGATTTCACTGCAATTTTTGTTAAACGAGGCGATCCACGAAAAGAGTGTGGTTTTTCTCAAAAGAAGTCCGATTTCTTTTAATAGTGTATTACCGCTCAAAAAGCCAAAAATCAACGTTATAATTACTCGTTAAATGTGCTAAATCACGGAACATTTTCAACGATCAATAATTATTGGTAATATCGTACTCTTGCTCCATGCATTGAACTTACAAAATTTTTTCTTACCGAGTTATTCTATCGAACGGAATAATAAAGATATTTTATGAGTTATTGAAAAAACAAGGAAGAATCATTTACCTACAACAAGTATAAAGCTTATAATCGATATCAATTTTTCCGTGGATAGATTACTTACAAGTTTTGTTGTCTTCGTGAATCGTATCCCTCCGTTAAAAATCATTTACACTGAGAAGGAAAGAGCTCCAAATCTCATATAAGCATTTTCACCAAAAGAACTGCGTTAGCGTTAACTGCATTTGTTATAATCCTGGCTACAATAACAGCTTGCTATGCTGGCATTAGCGAAGAAATTTCAAGCAAATTTTTCGAGAATCTATTATCTTGGCATACTTACAATAATTGGCATAAAACAAACTGTAAAATATAAATGAAACGGCTTCTTACTGCAGCATAAGTCAGATCACGGCAAGGAATAATATACTCTAAGAATCGAACGGGCAATAAAACGATAAAGCAGATATAGCAATACTATTCGAACGAATGTAATCTTAACATTACAACGTCGTGCATTCGCGCGACAACTTTGAAAACTTTGAAATGAAAGTGCCCGTATGAAACCATTTCGCCTTCACCTCGCACACGAGCAACTACAACAAAAATCCCAATTATCAGTAAAGTCGGCGCAGCTCCAAAACGCCCGTCAGATCCTCGTTAATTCTCGCGGTGAAGTTCCCTTTAGCATGCAAGAGCACATCGTGCGTGAAGAATCGTGCGATGCACTCAACGAACGAGACGCACTCGAATAAAATTGGCTCCGTGCACTTTCGTGGAGACGTTGCTTTGCGCGCGCGCACCATTGAAAAATTTTCTAACGAGCCCCGGAGCCTCGAGCCTCTGATTATTCTCCTACGAATCTTCTATAAAAAGGATTCGCGTTTTACGGGCGCTCCTCGGAATACCGCGAACGTTATCGCAGCTCCGGTGACTCAGCCGCGAGGTCCAGCCGTTCATCCGTGGCGCGATGGATGATTCACCGGTCGACCTCATCCGCATAACCTATACGCACCGATGAGTCGGCGCACCCTACCCCATCGCTCGTCGCCGAGGCGGAGAGTTTCTTTAGAAGGACCTCGTGCATCACGGACTCTCGTCTTTTCGACTTGGAGACGGTATCGCTGGCGAGAGACGCGCGCGCGCATCATTGTTGCTGCTGCTCTTGCGGTTCGTTATCGCGCCTCTGTTGGATGTTTACCGAGAGCAACATTTGACAATTACTATCTAAGGCGATGGATTGCGCACGTACGCCTCGTCGATGCTTTATCGATGATTATGAACTTGTTTATTGGTTTCTTTTAGTTTGCTTTTAGTGTGAGCTACGAAAAATACGGAACAGCGTGTTCGACGATTAATATTCGCGAATAAAATAAGTATTCCACGATAAATTAGAATCACAGCATCTTCGTCTTTTTATAAATATCGGTGTGTGCTCAGAGTTGCGCTTAAATTGTTATTTGAAATATTTCATCGTGTTTTATTTTTCCATGACCTTACGTTTGATTACAAAACTTGAGATGCGACGTTTTGACATGCGTATAATGCCAAAACATCATGAATGTGTTCTCATTTATTTTTAAATAACTTATTTTACATTGCGTTTTTTAAAATACCCGCAAAATGATACTCCAACAATTAATAAACAAAATATCATTTACAATAAAAACCGTCGTGTTTTATCGGTAAAAATTTAGAATTTATTTTTTTTTTCTTTGCTTGTTGGATTAGTTCGTGTTCGTGCATTCTGATTCTTCAAAACAAAGTCAAACAAATCTATTAATAACTGAAAAACTCATTAAGGGTTTTTCTTATGCACTTCGAGTATTCTTTTAATAGCTGTAAAAATTCGGCACAATTATTAGAAATAAAAATTTCTCAATTTACAAAAGCTTCCTTAATCTCATTATGTCCGAAGCTCCTTTAAAATTGACTTGAATCTATACTCCTGATTTAATTTACAATCAATGTAAAGTAAGTTTACAATCAATGTCTCATTATTTGTATGAATTAAAATGCAATCTTAAAAATTCCACTTTGTATGCATTCACATACGTAACAGCAAACGAATATTTTAATTCTAACTACATTAGATCAAGCTTAAATACTTGGAAGAAAAATATTTTGAATTTGTATAATTCAACGTAATTACATTTTGTTGACAATTTGAACGTTAAAACGTGTATTTCAAGTACGTACCTCCGCAACACTTGGGATATTGCATTTTTTGGTGTCATTGGCATTATATCACAACAAATGCGCACACGCGATATTCGTTTCTAAAAATAAGCAACGATTCTTATATTCCTATAATTGTAGTACTACTTCCCTTTTTGACTTTTTTTCTAACTACTATTATTTTACTGAAAATGTCAAGAATCAGGCCAACTTATGTATTATAACAACGTGTTATATTCGTTAAAAGTACAGCCGTAATAATTAATTACTGCTATTGATACTGTACTGCTGTACAGGAAAAATGATCTATTACAAGATCAATTTTTTCACTTATAAAATGTACATCAATTTTTATGTCCGACTGTTTTTTCAGAAAGAAAAAATTTTCTTTTTTTTCTGTCAACTGCATTGCATTTATGTCTGGGTTGAAACTCAATCAACATAATATAAGATCAAATGATTATGTAGTGTCCATCATACGCTTTTACTTGCGATCATTCTCATGAAATAAACATAGGTAATGAAAAGCAAGTTCATGCAAGTGATTTATAATGCATTTTGATTAAAAAAGTCGTCCAAGGTTTGAAGCATCTCCTATTCAATTGTAACCAAAATATATTTTAATCACTGAAAAAAGAAGAGAAGTAAGAAAACTCGTAAAAATTATAGGAAATGTCAAACTGATATAAACTATAAACAATATACGAATAACAGATTACTTTTTTTTTTATTGCAAAAACTATATTTTCCATTTTTCTAGCTTGAAAGAATAGAAGCCATTTTTAAGAAATAAAGATACGTTTTTCTAGGAAATATTAAATCTATAAAAGATCTTGATTATATAAATAGCAGATAGAAAGATTATCTTAAAGTAAATTTAAAATTTACCTGGTAACGATCAGTAACTCAAATAAATATAATAGCAACTGTGCAACTTACATTTAAGTGAGATACAAGAATATTAAAACCATAAATCCGAAATTAAAAACATACAGGTGACCTATTCTATTCCGATATATCAAATAAACTTACACACATACATTTTTTATTCATAAAAGAAAAAACAGAAATAATCTTATATAAAATAAATAAATAAATAGATATAAAACGTGAAAAAAAAATTTCAAATAGAGAATTCGTTGATAACAGCAATAGTTAAATCATTGCTTGATGTATCGAAAATCTTATAACAATCGGTTATTTTTGTATATTGATCCTTCTGTACCCTCTAATGTTTCGTTATTTTATAACTATAAAAATCGATATATAATAAAGACCTCTGCAGAAGCTACAAGTATTCATATTATTGCCATCTTGTGAGAACAAGAGTTAACTACTCATGAAATGTCCTTGGCTGAGCAGAAAACTTTTTGATCGGTACTCTAGTATGATGTAACATCATTAGAATAGATATGTAAATCTTATATTAATAGTACTAATGCATAATGACATTCTTCATCGTATAATAAAAAATATTAGCTATATTCATTGTCGATTATTTGCCTTAATTAGATTACTTATAAATTTTAATTATATTTGCAACAATTCAATACTGTGATTTGATTTATTATTATGAAAAATCCTGTGTAAGTAAAGATTAATTTTACTTACGCATAATAAAAAATATAAATATAATAAATATAATAAAAAAAAAAAATAAAAAGTAACCTTTTCCTTTCAATTCTACTCCGTAATATTGCGGTGTTGCATTTAGAGTGCCATCACTTCCAATGTTCCTGAGCTTGCGATTGGTCAAAGTCGATGGTTAATCAAATAAACCATAGGTGTGCTACAACGGAAATAACATCGAATGCGATTCACTGACATTGTAGAATCGCTCTAACGATTTCCTGTCCTAGCATAATTTAATACCCAAGTCTCAAACTAAGCGCAGTAGCAACACTGCAACAGAATTGCTGTTGTTGCTCCAAATTTTTTAGGAAATCAAGGAAGAGCAAAGTATAACGCAAATATGATCGTCACTGTTAACCAGTGAACTTATTCAGACGTATTGCTGTGTAACGGTTGTGGAAGAATAAAAAATCTTGGTCGAAATATGACTCAGGCTAACAGGTTAGTTCTTGTTGAATCATTTTTGACAATTCTAGTTACATTATCTTTTTGTGCATTTGCACATATTGGGATATCTGATATAAGAGCTTTTGATTTTTACATCGTCTACACATTTACACACACGCGCGCGCTGATAAACCACAAAGAAAAGTGCGTTTTTCCTCATTTGATCAATATATTTTGAATTAATAGTTGTTTTGGCGTGTGTTGACTGACTTTTAAAAAGAAGTTCCTGATTATTGAATATTTTATAATTTTTATCGATTATTTATGAATATTTATGGCAGAAAAGTTGGAATTTTCAAATAATAAACCATTGAATGACATTTAAATTGTGCCTATTTATTACGTTTATTGTGATGTTACAGAAGCTAATTCTGTCACGTCATATTTTTTAATATATTATCAAGAATTTTATATTTTTATAGTATTACATTCTAAAATTATTTTATGAATAATATCTTTTTTTTTAAAAACTTTTTAAAAACTTAAAATTATGAAATAGGTTTAACATCTTGTAAATATTTTGTATTAGTTATTAGTTACCAATCCAATCTACATATTTATTAATTTATTGCATTGGTTTCATGTACAAGTTCAATGTTTAATATATTATATTGTTTAAAAGTTTTGAAAATGTCAGCCATCGATTCTATTTTTATTTTCTTACATCTATTTATAATAGTGTTATTTATTATAAAATTTAAATTATAATGAAATGAAATTAAACATAATTTTTATATATAAAACGATTAAAAAAAATGATTTCTTTTGTAATTTGCCAACTTAAATTCACATATTCATTAAAAAAAATATTATCTATTGCTAAATTATTATATTTGTTTACTATCTAATCAAGGTCATATTCACAAAAATAATTTTCTAATTTTAAATAGATTAAAGATGATTTACAATTAAAATATTAAATTCACTTCTATTTTATATTATTTAAAAAGAAAAGACAACACTTGAGTTATTCTATTAATACAACTTTTTGAAAAAGCTTTTTTTATTTGAAGTAATTAATATATTCCTTAATTTTTATACTTATTAAATAAATGTTGGTATTATATAGAAAACAGATATCTAGTGTATATTTTGACAAATGATTTTTAGCAAAAAGTACAATTTAATATTACTTGGTTTTTAAAAATTTGTTTTATTATAAAAGGGAAATATATTTTTACGACAAAAGAAAAACTATTCAGATGTTCCGATTAAACACTATCATAAATAAGATAAATTAATTATTTTTAGTTTTTATTTTATTTTAAAATTTTTCAATGTATTCATAAAAGTTTCAATAATATTTAAATTAATTTAATTTTGTTAAAGTAAATTTTTTAATATATATAAAAATAAAAATTTATTGTTAATTTATTATTATGAATTTTACATATATAAAATCATTTATCTTTATTAAAACTTTATTAAATTTATCTTTGACAGTAGTTTATTTTTAAGTAATTTTTTTTTTAACTTACTATGTACCTTTTGAAACTTCCATTTATAAAAATAGATATATTGAAATAAATGCTTAGTTTAATACTATTTTTAAATGTAAATAACCAAACAAATTTAAACTAAACAAAAAATTTTTTATTTGTAAGAAAACGTGGCCGTGATATGGATGAAGAGAGTGCGGAATTTATGCCTCTAAGTAAGAGGATAAACAACCTCCACATCAATAGTCTTTCAAGAGTGCAAAAAGGTTCCCCTGAACCTATAGAAACAAATTGGTGTAATCAAAACTTTGCGCCATCTCCTAATCATTCAGAGCCATCGCAAGGTTCCTCATCATGCGATGGATATGCTTCCAGTCACAGCAGCTACACAGCAAAATATACACCTGATTTAAATGCCAGTGATAATCCTTTTTACTATGAAAATAACAAACTTTTATACACATTACACATGGAACGTCTGCAAAGAATGACTAATCTTTATTGATATCTGTGAATGTAAAAAATAATTATGATTGACTCTGTAGATGCATAAGCATTTTGTTTATAGGTGATTATGTGCGCATAGATGAGAAAACTCATTGTATTTGATTCTTAAATTTAAAACAAATTTATTATCGTTTAATCCTAGTTCTGTTTTAAAATCATTGGTAATTAATTATTATATTTAATCTTAAAATTTATTTAATTATGACAGTACTAAAAAGTAATTATGAAATATAATATTCATATAAACTAATTTAAATTGTGTTGTACTCTTAGTGATACTATAATAAGTGATGCTTTTATTACAGAAGATGCTTTTAAACTTAAATCTCCATTTTTTAAATGTTTGCTTTATTATAATAATCAGTTGATTGAAGTAAAACATTAAAAATTTTAAAATAATAATCAGTGATATTAAAACAGTATGCAGTGTAACCAATTCACCAAATATGCACTAATCTAAAAATTAAATTTTTTTATTTAAAATCTTTAGTGCTTAATTAAATATGAAAAAGAACTTAGTTATGAAAATATATATTAATAATTATTTTTCTTGTCTTAAAATTATTTGCTGAAGAGACAAGGTGAAAAATTTAAGGAATGATTGGAATACGAAATGGTATGTTACTTAGGAACTTTTGCTTGCGATTGTTGTTAAGTATTTAGTACGTTGTTCATAAATGACGTGACTTAAAAGAAGTACAAGCTCATGTTTTGAGCCAGTGATGAATTGCTTTTTATCAATGAATACTGAAAGTGTCAGATTTTTTCTTAATATTTTAAAAGAAAATATAAAAGTGATTCCAGCATGACATTATAAAGATAATGTTACAAAGATACGTTATAAAGCAACACAACATTCACAGTTGCGCTGGAAGCTTACAAATTACTAGAGCTCAGATATATACAAATTTATAGGATAGGAAATTATTTGTGCATTTATTTATTAGACATGTCATGAAAATTATTAATTTTATTAAAATTTTGATAACCTAAAATAGGATAGCAAAATAATAGAAACAATCAGGTAACAAAATATATCTTATAATCATGTATTGTTTAATTAAAAATATTACTTTATTTATTATTGTTAAAAATTTATGTTGTGTATTGGAAATAAAATAATTATGTATGCCATATTTAATACAAAGATAAATAATTAAACACTGTATACTTTAAGAATGATAAAAAAAAATTTAATAGAAAAATAAATGACTGAAACGTCAAGGTTTGATAGATATTTAAAAGAATTTCATACAGTGATTTTTATTAATAAGGAGTGTTCGATTTGGGAAAAATTTGTGACTGTATATAATATTTTCTAGTGATTAGGTAAAAACAAATGTATTTTGTCTACTAAAATTAAAAATTTAGATTGAAAAGAGACGATACACTGTAAGAAGTACTGTACCAAAAAATAACTACCGTGGTAAAAAATTTTTACTATACCAGGTATTAACAAAGCAATTTGATACAATTTCTAACGTGTCTATCATCACTGTCGAAAATATTTCAAAATATTAAAATAGCTTCCAAAGTAGTAATGTTATTGATATTACTTCTTATTCATAAGCTTTGTTGGAATCAATACTGAATCTTTACATTTTTTACAGTGTGGGTCATAAATGGTTATTAGTGAAAGTTAGTAGAAAAATGTAAATTTAGCTTACAAACTTATTTTGTAAATAAAAATTTATAAAAGCTATAAAACATGTATTTGTCAAAACGTTTACATCCCATTATATAATTATTTTTTTTTATTTTTTCATTTTGTGTGTTTTCGTTCATATATTGTAAAATAAAAAATGCTAATTACGCTATTTAATAATCTATTGTAATCTATTGTAATATTACTAGCTTAAATATGTAGATCAAATCGAAAGTATTGTTATTTAAAATTATCAACTAAGTAATATAATCACCCTTAATATTCATTTACTTGAGTGCATAGCATCCCAAAGCAGAAAAATTGGTTCTTTATTAGCACTAATAATATGTAGATACTATATATGAAATTGAAATTGATTATACAAGACATCTTTTATCAACAACTTAAAGATCCTTGAAAAAAATATATATTCGCATTTAATTTAATATTACCAACATTTATAAAAATGTGAAAGAAATATATAAATAATTGTCTAAATTTTTATTTTAAATACCATATAATGAATCATTGCTATTGTTAAATATTTCAATTTATTAATAAATCCAGTGTTATCTCTAGTCAAATAAAAAAAAATTCGTAAATCCATTTACACAATTTGAAAAAACATAATATTATCATACATATATATCTATGATCATAGAGTATTGAATTTAATTCTGTTTTTAATAAAAACTTATATCTCAGAACTTATTCTTCTAGTTCATAAAATAAATGAATATTTAAGATATCAAATGCTTCTGTAATTTTTACGTAGTAAGATTTATACAAAAAAAAACATTGTAAACTAATCAATTTTTAAAAGGCTTTATGAGAAATAGACAAAAACCATACTGTGAAAAAAATAATTTCATTGGTTTATGCTTTAGGAAAACTATATATATACATTAGGATTTTATGCATGAAAAAATCAATGTAAAAATTTGTTGTTATGTGGCGTCATTATAACATGGTTTTTCAAAATGTGTTAATATAAAATTTAATTTAAATCATTGATATAATATAGTAGACAAAATCGAATACCATTAATTTAATTTGTAATGGAGACTTACATATTTTATACACAATAAACGTTTGCTTTCTCTAACATTAATTTAGGAAATTTTTAATATTATGAAGTCATAAGCATTATTTTTTGTACAATAATCAGTAAATAATGACAATTAATTTCAAATTATAAGCTAAATTATATTTAGCATAAATATACGGTTCAATTAGAGTAGTACTAATAAATTTTATACAGTACATAAATCGTATAGTAATATTAAAATCAAAGAAACAGTAAAGTATTATTTGATTTATTGTTATTTAATTATAACTGATTACTGTCAAAGCTAAAATCTCATAGCTGATAACTTGATTATGAGATTTAATACATAATATAGTAAAAGTCAAATGGTTCTAAGGAAAATTAAAACACAATATTTTTAATAAAACGTTTACAAATTTCTTTTATATTTTCTTAATAAAATTGTTAAAAAAAATAATGTTTAAGATTAAAAATTATAACAGCTTATAAACTTAAAGTCTTTTTTATGTATTTGATTATATAAACTAATTTGAAAGTTGTATTAATAAAAATGAGATCTATAAAGAATAATAAGATTTTTAATTAATTTTTAAATTATTATAAATTTCATTAAATCACGATGATAATTTACTACAACGTAATGTCTTATTGAAATATAAATTATTGAATCAGTCATTATATTTTATTTATTTAATAATTATTTATAGTATATAACAAAAATATTTATATTCATGATTTGAAAATTGATAATCATACCAATAAGAATAAACCAATTTTATATTTTATTTAATCATTGTTTAGTATA
The DNA here is from genome assembly GCA_018907045.1 of Wiebesia pumilae. NCBI lineage: Eukaryota > Metazoa > Arthropoda > Insecta > Hymenoptera > Agaonidae > Wiebesia > Wiebesia pumilae. Next base: position 2,508,218 of record JACCHZ010000033.1, read on the forward strand.
TGCGTTTTAATTAGATTAGTTGATATTTTATGAACAAACTTGAACGATCAATGTTTTTTAATTTTTATTTTGATAAGAAAATACACTAAACATTTTAATATTTAATGATTTCAGACAATTAAGTTTTAAATAAGGAATCACTAACTTAAAATTTTAATACAGAATTGATACATTAAAACATCACGATTGTTATTAATTTAAATATTTGTAAAAGAAAAAAATAAAATTATACTATTCTTTCCAAGAGTTCTCTTTAATAGAAATATATTAAATTCTATTTTTTGATGGAAAAGAATAGCATTATTAAAAGCAAATAATGTTTAAGAGAGAATAAAATTTTGGACTAAAAAATAATATATACATCATTATACTGTAATTATAAATTAGAGTAATTAACATGCAACAAAAATTATATTTTTTCAAATACTATAATCGACAGTGCACCGATGATAAGTACATTAGAATTGTTTAAATAACTATCATTATCTTTATTTCATTGAAAAAGATTTTTTAATTTAAACCATTCCAAAGAATTTTAAAAAAAGTATAAATAAAAAAAAATTATTTATTTTGACTTTAGAATAATTAATTGTTATGAATTCTGATTATATATTATTTTTTTTTCTTTGAATTCCAGTGATAATATAAAATTATTATCATTTTTCTAAAATTTTTTTTTCTAGTTTTAAATATTATTTTAAAATATCTTAATATCTGTATTGATTTTTGGTGAATTTTCTTTTTATATTTTAAAGATTAATTATTAAAAAATCCAATTAATTTTAATACTTTATAATTCACAGTTTGTTAATAGACAATAAATATGACAAATTTTTAATTTATAAATAGTGCATGGAATCGTGAAAAGGATATTTTCTAATGTTCTTTAAATAAATATTATGCTAAAATTACTTTCACTTTTTTACCAAAATTGAGTTTGATTATAGCTTTGATACCGATAATATATTTTAAAAACATATCTAGTTATTTCATTAAAATGTTATTACCATGTGTTCGTGTATTACTATTCAAATAAAATTGAATTTAACTCATTCTATGATAATTAAATGCGTTATTAATTAAGTAATGCGAAACAATTTTTTTGATACTATTGTAATACAAATTTAAAAAGTTTGTGTTACAAAAAATAATATCCTTTACTAATTATGTGTATAGTCATCTTTTAGCGAAACAAATATTGTTGGCAAAATTCTTTGTCGACAATTTAAAATTTTGTAAATAAAATTTTCAATACTACATATTTTTTTAAATTCTCCAAGTTTCTTTTGGTATATATATTTTATGAATTACCCATTGCAGCCGTAAATTTAAAAATAATTTAATAATATATTTTAATAATGTAATATTGCTGTTAATCCAAAGGTATTAATTTAATGAATAGTTTATTGCTAAATATGTATACCGAAAATGTACAAAAAGTAGTACAAATAATATTATTTAATGAAACTTGTTTTTTTTTTCGACATACAATGTATATAAAACTACTGTATTATTTAAATAATAAAAAATTTTTTGCAGTAACTTAGAGATATTATTATATTTTATAAATATTATTCACTCGCTTTAAATCTTTATAAAAATATATGTAAAATTTAAAAGGTCCTATATTTTCTCGTTACTTGATAGGTCAAACAGGTCTTTCAAACTTTATTTTCCATAAAAAATTGAAAATTTTTTATCTATGAATTACCTGTCAAGTTATACGACGAAAACTAAAATTTGCTTTAGTATATTTATTTTAAATTTAATAATTAGTGATAGCATATTAAACTTCTTTATACATAAAATCATTATTCTCATTTTATTTCTGTGTACTATTTTATGTACTTATTTTATGTTATTTAAAAAAATTTTTTTTTTTAATCAAATTCCTTCGAAGATTATTTTGAATAAACAAAAGAACGATCAACATTATCTTGAAAGTCACCGTATTACTCATACATTAATTTACAATATTTTATTGATATTTTTATAGGTGACGAAAATTTGAATAAATTTTCAAATTTAAGTGATCGCTATCTAACACCATTTAAATACCAATGATAATAATAAATAACGTGTAAGTGCAAGAACTTTTTGCATAAATATTTACATTGTTCTTGTAATAGGAATGCAAAAACAACATAAAATAAAACAATTTTCAATTTACGCATTAAATACAAATTAATACAAATAAGTAATAATAATGTATTATTCGGTCTTGTAGTAGCTGTCTAAAATGTAAAAGGAAAAGTTTTATCCGCAACGTAAAGTTTTTACGATACAATTGGTTTTCAATTAGCGAGCAAATCGAAATACTTGAAAATGTCGGGTCGATCTCTCGAATCGGGCGCGGCCATCGCGATGGTGCTCTCGATAAACTCGACCCTCGATAATCTCGATACGCGTGGCGGGAGAGAGAAGATGCGCGCGCGCACATTCTCCCGACTCCCAGTCTCGTTGAGCTTCTCGTGTTGGTCGGACCGTGGCGGAGAGGTGGTAAAAAGTGCTGTCGTAGTAGGGATGAGAGAGTGTGCCAAGAGTGGAACGAGTACGTATATTCAATGTATTACGCACTGGTCGCAGAGAGGACGGAAACTTGCCGATGCGTGGCTGTTCTCTTCCCTCGTCTCTTTATCATTCTCATCGGACTCGTCGGCGAGGCCGACGAACTCGAAAAAGTGTCGTTCATGCGTTACGAAAAATAGAAAGAGAGAGAACGAGAGAGAGAGAGAGAGAGAGAGAGAGAGCGAGGAGAGAGGTGGGAAGAGCAGCAGCGCGAGGACAGTAGAGAATCGTTGTTCTCTTCCGGAAGAGACTCCGCATGTACACACGCACACGATGCACGCGCACGCATGCCATTCGTACATTGACGAGGAGGAAACTGGCAGAGGAGTGATATAATACCTGTAAACGGCTTTATCAAAATGTATTTCTGTACAAGAGCGCATGCGCGTGCCAATCGCGTACGTGTGTATTATTTTGACCTATCGGGTAAATAGCTCCCCGTTGATTCCCATACTTTAAAATATTCGTTCCGACGACGAGCTTTTAATCAATAATTTGCATGTACAATTGTACAATTTCGATCGAGCACTCGAACGGTGCCTGTCGGTTTCGAAATTCCTTCTCTTTCTCAAAGCCTACGCTTCTCGCTCATTTTCTTGATTGGCCACGTAAAATCCAGATGAAATGTGCATGCACGCGATACATCTAGCGAACTCGAGACGGCTCGCACGGATGAAAAAGCGGAGGACGAGAATACGTAATAAAGAAATAAAAAGAGTTCCATATTTCATAAAGATACTTGGCAAAGAAGTGAAAGCCTCGACTGAATTGTTGCGTGCTCGCACGCAACTAGAGTCGTCATTGGTCGAAGGAACTCGAAATTCAAAATTAAACGATAAGCGAAAGAAAAGAGATAAAACACGAAGATTGTTCTTGTGAAGTAAGGAAGAGAGAAAGAGAGAGAGAGAGAGAGAGGAAGATAGAGATAGAGACGAAGTTCCGAGGCCGGGTTGGCCTTTGGTTCGTTCGCCGCAAGCCTCCTCGGCTACAGGTACCGTTAGGTAAGCGAGTCGGAGCGAGAGCCGCGCGCGCGACAGATACAGAGAGAGAGAGAGAGAGAGAGAGTGCGAGCGCGCGCAGCTACGGGCGCAGAAGAGCGAGACTCGTCGCGCTGTGCACACGTGCGGTCGAACAACGAGGCTGTTTACCTTGGATGCGGACGCGCTTCGGGAGTATCGTCCGCGAGTACGAGGATGCGAGGGATGCGGCCGTGGAGCAGCTGAGCGACGGGGAAAGAAAGAGAGAGAGAGAGAGAGAGTAACGGAACAGGTAAGAGTTTTGGAGGTTATGTCACGGTTAGTGGCTGCACGATCACCCTCCGAGACGAGCGACTGAAGTCGCTAGTGCCGGTTTTCACATCGGGGCCCTCGACACTTCATCCTCCCTCTCTGTCTCGCACCGGGAAGATCAGAGCAGAGGCGCACAGCGGCGGCTGCACCTCTGGTGGGGTGGCGCGACGTCGCCGGTGGTGGTGGTGGTGGTGGTGCCGCCGTGCGTCGTAGGTGCGGACGCCGAGAGGGAGAGAGACGGGAGCCGACACGCCGTCCTGGTGGGGTTGGAAACGGTGTGGTGGTGGCCACGGCGGTGGCGGTGGCAGTGGTACACGTGCGACGGAAAAGAGAGAGAGAGACCCCTCCGATCGGCGTCGTCGTCTTGGAGCGCGAGGTGGGGGTGTAAACAACAGCCCCGTGTGCGGGGCAAAGGGGACCATTCGGGCGACAGCAGACGCTCGGTCCGAGTCCGCGCGGAAACTTCGTCGTCGCCGGGAAGATACGATGCAACCCCGGGTGAACGCGCCAGGACCCGTGCGTCACCACTCGCGAGAGGTGCGCCGCCGCCACCGCCACCACCGCCGTCGTCGTCGTCGTCGTCGTCGTGGCTTCTATAAATGGCGGCTTGTCGGGGCTTCGTGGAATCGGGGACCACGGCCCCTTTTACGCTCGTGGCGTCGGTCGTCGGTCGTCGGTCGAACCGACGCCTTCGTCCGCCCTGACTCTCGAGCAGCTCAACTCCCCCGTGCGAGCCTCGAATGAATCCCTTTTTCCGTTTAACGCGTGGACTCTTCCACGTCGGCGACGAAGACGAAACCCTTTTCGCTTGTCCCCTCTACGGTGTCGGAGAGAAAGTTGTCGCGTTCAAGCGTAGGAACGTCGAAAGGAAACTCAAGCGAACGGAACGAAAGCGTTATATGCTCGGCGAGTCTGTCCCCAAGCTTTCGATTACTAGGCCTAGAACCCGCTAAGTGTGCCTCTTGAGACCGAACGAGGAAATGTCGACTCACGACCTTTTCTTACATTTGCTCCTTGGCTTACTCGACTTACGTACGGAATAACAGTTGTCCGCGTTAGTAAATCATTGTTACAACCAACATTGTTCATCTCTTTATGCATTGTGTTTGTCATTCACACGAATATATGCATCGTTAAAATGATGCACGAATCGACGCCTCTTGAGATGTTTTTTTTCTCTCTCTTAATCATTCATCCAGAGGGAGGGAACATCGTTAAAATAAATCAAATTTAATGGACCAGGCATTCGAAAAATTAATTATCAAGTAATACCGAGGCTGCTTTTAAAACTAGTCGATAATGAATTTTTTTGCGATCCGCGACTTAATTTCCGTACGTAATTAAGTCGAAATCCCATACACGCTGCATGGAATCACCATTTTATTGAACAAACTAATTATCACTAATTATCAGCAGCAGTTTGCAATGCGTTTACTGTACATGCCTTGGACTGAAAAATCGAGGACAAAGTTACAATTAAATAAACGTAAAGGTGAATTTTTATCCTTTAACTCGAAAAACAACTATTTTGCGCACAGCCATACTTTCTAAAACTGCAACGCATTTGTGCAAATGTGATATTAATTAAGTCTTTTGTAATACTGGTTTTATTAACTGTAACACGGCAGTTTTTAATCTAAAAATACACAGCACATCAAAGAAGAAAACATTCTACTTGAGAAAATGCAATTTTTCTTAATATAATCGAGAATTCTGATAACTACAACTGAACACTCAAAATCTTTCAGTACTTATTATTAAGAAAATCGATTATCTACAATAGATTAAACTAAATCGTAAATGTAGCGTTTTCCAGTAGCATTCACTTTCTTTTTACGTTACGCCTGTATAGTGCACGAAGAAGTAAAAATAATCGTTCGTTTTAAGAATGCGTTATTTCTATATATACGCGACTTCTTTTAGATTATGCATTAAAAATTAAATTAAACGCGAAACTTGGTTTCTATGTCTCAAATTTTTCAATAATCAGGTCAGTGTATTAGCGTTTAAATAAACAGAATTTAATCTAATATTGTCAATGATAATCTTAAGGTATTGCGACTGGAAGGCTGTGATTTGATATTATTTCCATGAAAAATGCCTAGAATTTGAAATCCTCGTTGTAAAGGATTCATTTCACTTCCACCGTCCGACGTGCAATTAACCTTCTTGTGGATTGGTTGGTTTCTCTTGAACTGAATTTTCACAGCAAAAATATCAGTCGCATTTCCAAGTTGTTCATTTTCTAAAAAGATGTTTTTCTTTAAATGTAGTGCAAATCATTGATGTGTCAGTAACAAACGTAAAATTATTCGCCGAGTACACGACAATGTTCAAAAATTTAATGTTTTTCAATTTAGTTAGGGTAAATTCGTAATGAAGAATTCGAGGCGTTAAAAGAAGCAACAAAAACCGATACTTTGCATGATAAGTATAACGTCCGCTTCATTGTTAAATGTAGGTAATAACATTTTTACAGTTCTGTATATCCAGTAGATACTGTTGTTACCGATTAAAAAACTTGATGCCTCCAACGTGAATGTAATATAACATATGTTCACGATCTAAATTACTTTTTATCTATTACTACACGATTTGACGACGTTTTTTCGTTAACATAACACATCGCTGATAAAACATCGTCCAAACTCATGAAAATAAATATGTAGCCAAGTGCGTAAACGTTTTTCCTGGGGTGCTACATTTTTTAATCGTTTTGAATTTTACCATCAGCTATCGTTTACTTTAAAATTACACGCCCAGCAAAAATTTCGTCCCATAGTTTTTTTTTTTTTTCCTTTTACGCACTCCCATTAAGTGTCCGAATAGGCACCAATTAACATTGCGTCATCGGAAAAACACAAGCCCGATTTTATCGTTAAATCTTCGCATAAACGTTCGAAATTAATAGAAGTTCGTTCGATTTTGTATAGTCGCTCTATTGAACCTGTCACTAGACTCTTATTATCGTAAACTTGCATTTACGTAGCGGCGGATATTGTACGTACGGTGTACAACTTGCCCTTCGCCTTAGTTCGCCTTAGTTCGCCTTAGTTCATAGTTAATATTTAAAGCAGCCGTTCGTTTACGAATTCATCACCGAAAGGTGATATATAAATTCTAAAACCCATTACGTAATTTACAAGGCAAGTTTCGATCTGGAGCAGAAAAATCCATTCTCTCGTTGCTTATCGTAGGGATTACAATCTAATCGCGGAAACTTATTGCGCGCCAATCGACTCCTCGTGTTATTTCGAATTATCACGGACACGTCATGAAAAATGTGTATCTTCCTCTTGTCTGTTGGCGGCCAGTACGTAGTAGCGGGACGCAACCGAAATCGCCGGGATCGTGTACTCAATTCGTGTGAATTTTCCAATCCTCCGTCGCTCGATCTCGTTAATACTACAACTGAAGATAGATCGCGTAATCGACAGGGCGCGCACGACGGCACCTCGTTCTTTCTTATATTTTTCGCCCGTCCTCCTCCACGGGGAAATCGATAAAATGATTTTACGTAATATTCCTCTCCTCGCGTGTGCGTGCGCGCGCGCGCGCGTCAGAAAAATTGCACAGCAATTGACAGAGTCGACGCGACACACGAGCACATCCGCGCAATCGCCACCGTCCCTTTGCTGCACAACTCGCGCGCCTTTTCCATTCGCTGATCTCGCGACAAGAATGAGGTGAACCGCGGGGGGAGGGTATTTTCCGCCTTTTACGTTGTCACGAAGTGCCTACGCAAGTCGAATTCCCGCCTTCAAGGGTAAGTGTCGTCACTGCATAATTCCACGTACTGGGCCGACGGAGATGCTTGCCTTTCTTTACGCGCGACTGACTGTACGCAGTTTCGAACAATCGGCACGATTTATATCCGCCTACGAGTGTGAGAAATATGGCGGGGGAGGGAGGTTTACTTTGATCGAGCGTATTTTCATTCTCGAAGAGCGACGATTGATCGAGTCGTGAAACTGCTTATCGGATTCGACAGGTACGACGAGAAGACGTACCTGCACGATTTGTTAAACTATTTATAAAATTTCTTTATTGACTCTGTATCTGTATTGTATAGGTGTTTCCGTTAGGCTTTACGCGTTCACCTCGTAATATTCCGTACTTGTCCAAGCGATGTTGCTTCATCTCGCAAATTGCGCATATATTGTTAAGAATGATCGAACTTATAATATTGAGATATCGATTAATATCCTTTAGTCGATCGATCGTGCAATTATTACCGCTCTCGCTTCCTAAATTTTTCAGAAGCTACGTGGTTAAATTTAATTGATGTCGATTTAATATCGATATAATGTTCATAATTGCAACTTCATAAATGCTTACCAATAACAAGTATGTATTTTCAGAATAATTGTAAATAATTCCGTTTTATCAATTATCTTCGTTTTTAAAGTGACAAATTTAATAAAATGCTGCTTGGATTTTTTAAATCCAGTAGACATTGTGTAGAAATTTATTTAAAATTATTCTTACGCGTGTAGCTATAAAAAGCAACGCAGCGAGGTAATAAACACATCAAAAGAAGTGAAAAACACGCAAATACGAGTAAATGATAAGAAAACTTATAATATTTAAATTATTTCTTTTCCGTGTTCTGTCAACGAAATCCGATAAATATGTCGGAATAATTACTTTCAGGCATACTTGTCATCCTATAAAGAAGTTTTCAAATAGGTGTACAAGAATTTTTGCCCATAAATGAAATAAGAAAAATTGCGCCTCTTAGGAAGGCGTTATCCTCATTACGATGAAAATGAACAATCGCGTCTAAAGCGAAGGAAACGATATATAAGACACAATGACATAACAAGTCTCTATTTACCTAGTGGAAAATACGGATAAGATTAAATAAAATGCAACGAAGAATCTTTGGGTAGAGAAATATCGCGCATCAACTCAATGGGTGTTATAAAAGAAACAAAACCTTTTTCTCTCTTTCTCTCTCTTTCGGATAAGCCTCACACGGACTTTCTAAATTCCTGCGAGTGGAGTTACACTCGGAGCAGCGCGAATGTACCGAGTTTGATTCTAGAACAAAACTCGGTTAGAAATTGGAGCAGCAGCAGCGGCGGCGGCGGCAGCGACGACGTCGACGACGACGACGACGACGACGACGACGACGACGACGGTGACGACTGTTGCTCCGCACCAAGCGCAGCGCCAAGACCTTGTGGCCGAGTCGTGTATCGTGCACACTTCGAATGATGCGGGAGGGGCTTCGAAAGGAACGCTCCCGAGGACGCGACTCGCCAGGGCGATCCTCTCGGCGCCGTGTTAGGCAGCGTCGGCGGTTCGAACGCGCGTCACCACCGCCAACGGCTGCGTGACGCGGCCATGTTTTTTCACGGCGCCGAGGCTCCCGAGACATGCGCAGTAGAGGCGCGCCTTCGTCCGTCTCTGTCGCGCGCGCTAACGCACTTGCCGTTTCTCTCCGTGAGCGGGCGCACGACACTGCCGTGCAGCAGCAGCAGCGACAGCGACGTGCGGCAGCGGCAGCAGCAGCAGCAGCAGCAGCAGCAACAACAACAGGGAACAGCAGCAGGGCACAGTGACAAGGAACTGCAGGGAGAGCCTGTCCCGGGATACGCGAGGAAGGAGGAGGAAGCGTTGGTGGTGGTGGAGGAGCAGCAGCCTGCGAGAGACCGGAAGAAGACAGGCAGGTCGAAGACACGGTCGATAACGCGAACTGCCTCCGTCGCCTGCTTCTTCCTTCTATCCCTCCCCTTGCGCGCTCGTTCTCTGTCACCCTCTCTCTCTCTCTCTCTCTTGCTCGTTCGCTCGCTCTCGAGGCGTTCCCCGCGCGCGCTCCAGGTGTCTACGGCCAGCGACGGGCGCGCATTTATCCGTCCTTTTCTCTTTCCTTTGGGCCCCTCGTTAGGAGGGAGGCGACGTGCAACAGCAGCTTCGCGGTGGTAGGAAGAGGAGGCTGGATCGCAGCGAGGAGCCGCACACGAACGCGCACTGCAGTGTCAACGGATTCACCTCCGCATCGCCGACGAGTCGCTCTCCTTTCGATGGTAATGTATATAGGCATATACGCGAGGCCGCCGAGGCCTTCATAAAAGAAAGAGAAGTAGAAGACGTAGCCGAACACGCGTACGCGCACCCACCGGAGCGACACAGCTCTCTTTCTCTCTCGATCGCAGGACCGCCTAACCTCAAAAATTGTCAAGGGACGCGCGCGACCGAGACCCGAAGTAACCACCGGAGCCAAAGCTCGCTCTCCCCCTGACGGACGTCCGCGCGCTTCTATCAGCAAGGGAACGCGTGTGCGAGCGCCTGAGAGGAAGGAAGAGCGCGCGCGAGGAGAGCAGCGAGTATTGTAGCCTCCCTCCTCGGGGCGGATAAACTTGGGGGATCCCCGGTGCAGCGGTAACGTCGACGGCGGTGGCGGATTGGGGGCTCCCTTCTTTTTCTAGAATCTCTCTCTCTCTCTCTCTCTCTCTCTCTCTCTCTCTCTCTCCTTGCCCGCGTGCCCTGCCCCTACCCCGGGAGTCGTGGCCCCGCAATGACTGCCCGCTGCCTCCCTCTCTATCTCTTTCTCCGTCACTTTCTCTCACTCGGTGTACGCGTGTGAAACTCGAAATATCCCGAGTCGTGCTCCCCGGCTCTTGTCTTTTTTCACCCTTCCTTTTTGTCATCCTACAGCAAGAGTCGCGGGATCGCGCGATCGCGGCACCGGTCTTGGGACGCCAGGAGTCGGTCGCGTTATATTGACGAGTCAATGACGGTCAGGCACGACGATGAGGAGACAGCTTGTGTATCGCTGACCGTCACGCGCACTGCACTCGAGCGACTCTTCTTGCGCAGCGGATATCACGCAACAGTAATGCCGTAGCCATGTCGATACTTTATCGATGACGACACTAGTGCGCTTGGCCCGAATGGAAATAACACATAGGTGCTCTTAGATCTGGAACCGCCTCGATTCTCGTGATTTAATAAGGAAGTCGAGTCGGACTCGACGGGGATCGCGATCACGACTGCGAGGGGATTTTTATCGCGCAGTACCCGCCGTTTGTACCGTTTTATCAAAACAGTTGCTTTGATAATCGTGTGGATGAAAATCGGTAGACTCCGAATGACCGTCGTAATGTCATTATTGCGTTATTATGACATAGTCAGATTTGCTCAAGAGATTATATATGGAGTCGTTATTCGCGGGTCTGCCGTGCATAGTTAACATTCTAAACGTAAGTGGATGCATATTTTTTTTAAATCGTATTTCTTTGGCGAAACAAATGGGATAAGTTGTTTACTTAAAATTTTTATTAATTGACTTGCGATTTGGGCGTGACAGGTGGAATATTTTTATTTTTATTTTTATTTTTGGCACAAACCAAACATTATACGATGATTTCCTCGTTTCGCGAAAATAGTCCTTCCATTGGCCAATATGTTTTTCCGCGGTCTTATATCTTATAGGTATAAGATATAAGCTTTGCTATCGGAATGTGGACAATGCAAATCAACTGCAATAACAATGAGGGCATCGATTCGATTTCTCGTTGTATCTCGGAGATATTTGAAAAGTGCTCGATACGTAACGTCCGACTTTAAAGCCTGACGTTGCATTGGCGTGACAGGCACTAAACAAGATCCCGTAAATAATCTGGCCAATACTGGCGTTTTCGTTTTCCGATAAAATGAAAATAAATGGCTTGTCTAATAGGCGTACTCCACGCGTTCGATGCGCGGAATCGCGTAAAAATAGAATCCTCGAATAGAAATAATAAGATGTGTACTATGAAATGAGCATTGGTGTGTCAAATATCTGGGCGCAACGACGAGAAATACTCGCGTGCTTTCATTATTGTATATAGTGCGATGGATGTTAACAGATGGGCGACGCTTCAAAGAGCAGAGGCTGTTTTAAAAGTACCCGCGTTGAGTGGACTTTACTACTTTCTATTTTTACGCGTGTTCATCGATCTGGAACGATTTATGAATTACGGGGAAGGTGGATGCAACTATTGTTTGAATTTATAAAACATTATTGTTGCGTTAGGATTAATTACACGGAAAAAAATAATACAAAAAATTACTTCGCAATGCTGCTGCTTGGATTTTGTTATTGAATTACTTGACCGATAGGTGCCCACTGAATTTTATCTAACGTTAACGAATTGACTTGGACATCCCGTTGTTTCGTGAGCTTGAGTAATTTTTACTTGTCGTTTTTTTCCCGTGTACCAATGGGAGTTTCTTTTTAAAATCGACCGTTGCGAAATTAAGAATAAAAATACACGATTATTATTTCAAATTGTTAAAATGAACTATTAACTTTTTATAGAAATGCCTGTTCCAGAGATATCAGCCTTTGGAGACAAATTGATTTTTTGTAAGAATCGATGATAACTTACGAAGCTTTCAGAATTTATGAACAAAAGAAATATGTGAAACGATATAAAAATTGCTTATACAATTTTAATATAAAATATTATAAATCATTATGTATTAATACTTGAAAGACTGCAATAAAGAAATATTTAATTAAATCGCAATAGTCGGTGTAACAGTAATCTTTTTCTGAAAAGAATATTCCTAATGTTACATTAGAATCGCAACGCTCAAAATTCATTCAAATACGCATATAATCTTAAACTCGAAAGCCATAGAAAGATTTTCTTAAACATCCATTGATAACGATGGAAATGCGAGATCTTTTAGATCCTGCTTTGTATCAATTATCAATTTCATACATGTAATAAATTAAACTCTTGAATTAACAAAAATTATATTACTTTTTGCGGAAATTATATGAAATTTCTACTTGTTCTTAGAATTGATTCGGATGATTATCGAACTTGATAGCAATTGTAAATTCAAAATTACGTGTAAGTTTTGGAGTCAGAACTTGAGGGTAAAGTACGGTTGAACGAAAGCTTAATTTTTAAATGTAGGAAAGAGCTAGTATACACCAAAAGCACTAACAAAATAATTTGATACAAGTACAATATATAAGCGAAATTAATTGCTCAAGTATGTTTTTTAATTCCAAGTTTTCGTTGAAATATAGTTACCAAGCACCACCAATAAATTGCTTGTTTCAATATCGAAAACAACTTTGCAATACGTCTAGATATAACAGAATAGAATATGATGTTGTGCATAAATTGTTCATAGAAGACAATTTTAATATCCGAAAGAGCCGGATGAAAGTATAAATCCTGGATGAGTACGAGGAGGAAATTCATGATTTAGATAAGGATTTAGGTGTCTAGTAGGTCGCTTGAAAATGCAATGTAACTTTGTAGTTTAGCGAAAGTTTCGGCAACAAACGAATCATCGGTATATCCTTGACGTTCAAGCGTACACAAGCCCTCAGGTACTGAAGCTCCTCACGGATTTCCTCGCTGGAAATCCACCAGAGATTATCGTGCAAAGGTCCTCCGTGGAATGAATTTTGAGTAAGACAGTCGAGCCAAGGGCACGAGGAGCATCGACGCTCTCGAGCCGAGCTTCGCCAAGAGCGAATCGTCGGAGGACGCGAGCTTCAAGGTGCCCCACGACTCGACTGTATAGTTAAGAAGTTGGCCGGTCCATCGCGCGCCTCACTCTCTCCCTATTCCTCTTAAACGCGGTTGCTCGAGCGCTTGGCGCGTGCCGGGTCAGGGGGCAAAAATCGCGGATTCCTGGGGTCGGCGATGAGGTCGGGGGAGGACCTTTGCCGCGCGGCACGACTCCGGGCCACGGATCGCCGTGTCGACTGGCGGCACTCGGCTCGCCTCGCTGCCGGCTAGGCTGCCTTGCTGCCTTGCTCCCTGCCCCCTTGCTCCCGCGAAAAGAAGGGGGAGAGAGAGGAGAGAGGAGATGACAGCCCGAGAGAACCGTTCGGGATACGCGAAGAGAGAGGGAGAGCGAGAGATCGAGGGTGGGAACACGACCCGCGGAGTGGAAGAGAGCGAGAGAGAGAGAGAGAGAGAGAGAGAGTGATCCCGCTGCTGTGGGGGGTGATGACACACACGCACACACGCTCGCGCGCACGGGGAGGGGGCGGCTGCTGCCAGTGAACTTGGCAGGGCGCAGTCAGGGAGAGAGATTTTCAACCAGTGTCGTTAGTTCAAACAGAGAGAGAGAGAGAGAGAGAGAGAGAGAGAGGCGATTTTTTTAGAGCTTTCAGGTGGGTGTGGGAGATACTCGCGAAGAGAGAGAGAGAGAGAGAGCGCGAGACACACACACGCAAAGAGTCATCGTCGCGAAATCTCGTTCCGTGCGCATTGTGTTGAAGTTCGGCGGTCACGTTTTCCTAGCTTTCTTCGGTTAATACGGCAAACGAAAGCTACCTGATGGCTTGCAAACTTTACGTCACATGCACGTGCGATCAAGTGATGGAAATCCGTTGTGGCGCAAGCTTTAGCTTTACACATGCGTAGCGAATAGTGCCTTCGATAAGCGATCCCTTTTTTTGGCTTTCCACCATTTGAATAAAAGCCTTGATTAGATGTTATCAGAGTGAGTCGACATTGGTTTTAAATAAATCGAATCGACAATTTTTATCATCTCTTTTGCGTGTGCATGAACGACATTATAAAGATGATGAAAATTCGTCCCTTCGTTCAATGTTGGCTTGTATTTTCCCTGCTTTGAATGAGTATTTATATTGTATTGAACTTTCATTGAAATTGATGCATTTGAAGGTAGAGTTTATTGGAAAGCAATTTTCGCGCTCATATATCATTAGGTATCCTGTAGGAATGAAGAAAAAATATTCGTTGTATTGTGTACGAGAAACCATATTTTATATAACCGATAAATCAGTTAAATTGATTTTCTACACAAATCCCTTGGACTATACATATTAAATGTTGCGCATAAGCAATATTCAATATGTAAAAATGATTGTTTTAACTAGCATAAATGCAAAATTTGTTTCAATTTATCCATGTCTACGTATTTACTTCAAAGATTAAAACATCAAATACTATTTATTACAAATGCTATTACAAATATGAAAAAATCCATGAATGCAGCTTATTAATAAATCAATCAATCATAAAGTTCGATTAATAATTTATAATATATTAAGTTTTTAGTTGAGAATTGAAGATATAGGTGGACATATTTTTATTTGAGTAGCGTATACTTTTTTCATATTCTAAGTTTGTATTTAAAAATTATTGGTTAAATGCCAGAACTCCATTTTCATTAAATATAATGCCGATTTATTGGACGTTTTCTTAAAATTTTAAATAAGAATATTAATTTAAATGATACTGATATATTATAATCGTGCACTTGTATACACTTCTCCAAATAAATATAAATTTATGTGTAGTATTATAATTTGTTTCGCTCAGTTTAAAATAACCAAACCATCTTCTTTTAAAGCTTTATACTTAAAAAGAATGAGCAAACGCTTTTATAATATTTAGTATATTATTATACAATGTGGATAAGGATTTGCCTCTTAGGCAATTAAAATTTAAGTGTGAAATAAAATTACGCAATCGTGATGAGCAATATTGCACATTTCAGTCGTTTTTTTTTTTCCAGATCTGTGTATTTCTAATGTTTTAAAAGTCCAAATGTGTTACATCGATGTGAAAATAGCCATTGTTATACGTGTTTACGATATATCACGTCTCTGCAATTAATCACAGAAGCACTAAAAATGTCTGCATTTTTATCTACGTGACCGAGATTATTATATTTAAGCTTTATTTAATCATCCTTGTAACAGAAGCGGTCTTGCTTGTTTCGATTTTATTACTCTTAATTAACTCAAAAGGCGCCGTTTTGAAATATCCTGTGAAAAAAAGAAAAAGGGAATACCAGCCGCGTCGGCCAGTAATTGAATAAACGGGGAATACATTGAATGAGCATCAAACTCGGGCACGTAACTTGACTTTCCGGTGAAAATATATATTCGCGCGCGATTCGCACCCCGATGTTGCGGAAGCCATTAAAGCACGGACTTTCGTACGATCCTCTTTACGAGTTCAAGTGCACAATAATAACCCATAAAATTCTTATTCTCGCTCTCGAACATTTGAACATTCATGTCTAATGGCGATTGTTTTACTTTTGCCTTCAATCCTCGGTTATCCTCGATTATCGTCCTCGTTTCTTTGTCTTAACCGAGTCGCCGAATTATTCGACAACATTCACCTAATGGGAATTGAACAAACATTAATGACTCGGAAGACGTCAATTGATTGTGCATTGCGTACAAGATTAATAACAGAATAAAAGAACGTTGCATTCTTTTGCTCGCGGTTATCGAAAATTATCCCTTATCCGGCGCTCGTCCAAAGTCTGGAAAAGTAAAAAAAACAACCCTTAGAGCTCAAAATGGCTTCGTATAAGTGCACAGTGGGAAATACGGGCGTGAGAGAATAAGAGAACACTCCAGAATTGTTTTTCGCGAAACTACGTGTCACGGGGGACGGAGAAAAGGGAAGAGAGTGAAAAGTGGATAGCTCTCGAGTATACCACAGTGCATCAAAACGCGACTGTGTAACGTGATAAAAATAGACGTCCAAGGCTTATATTTGTCCCTCCACCTAGAACCCCGTTGTTATAAGACATAAAAGTTTTTGTTTCTTCGACGCTCGCCTTTATTTTACTTCACCCGCGACTACGAAACATTTTCGCTCTATTATTTCCGTCTCTTTGGCATTCGAGCAATTATTATTACTTTTTATTCACTACGAGACCAACTTTACGTGCCTCGTCTCTCCAACATTTGAAACGGGTGTGCTCCGTACCCCTACCAATTTATTATATTCCCATAATTCTCTTAACAACGTATAAAGTACTCCACATTTTTCAAAGTATTTTATCAGAAAGTTAGTACTTGTTGCTCGTTTTACGTGTTTCGTCAATGGTGTAACTCTTGAGCCCGATGAAGCGCAGCTGCTTTAAAATCCAACCCACTTTGTATCTAATACGATGATCTCTTAAAGAGACGCAAATCGTCGCTACAGAATCCGCGCGACGCGTCTCAGCTGAAGCAAATTTACCAAGTTACATAACTCGACCGGATTTTTTTATTAAATCACAACCACCGCCCGATTATACATTGCATAACCATGAACGTCCGGATGTTTAACCCCAGCATATGGGTCGTATTAGCAGCAGTGCTATTAGATCCACCCCACTTCGTTGGAAGCTTCGGCTCCATTCAACATAAGGATCTCCTCTTCGGCGGTTTTTCTCCCGTCGACGACTGGCGCCGATATTCGCCTTCCTCCCTGCTTTTCTTGGTGGGCCCCCTCTCCACCCTTAGTCCCCTCCCGTCATCGCCGACACCGTCGCCGCTGCCGCCGTGTACTCCCTTGCCGAATGCCCAGAAGCACCGGGCACACCCCCACCCCTATTAAAGACACCCCGCGTGCCACGCTTCCTTTGGTAATTCATTCCTATCTTCCTCTCTCTCATCATCCACCTCCTCCTCATCCAACATCCACACCACTCTCTTTCTCCTTGTCCACCTCTCCAGCTCTTCCTCTTCCATGCAACCTCATTTTCGTCTCCGTAGGGATATCGCCGCCGTGGTGTGGCTCGCGCCAACTGAGAGAGAGAGAGAGAGAGAGAGAGAGAGAGAGAGAGAAAGAGTGATCCACTCACACCACACACCCGTTGGAGTGGGGCTCGTTCCCCGACGGACACGCGGTATCCCTAACTTCTGTACCCTCTCTCTCCCTTCCTCTGGCCACCCCTTCTCGAACCATTTGCTCTTAGATTTTTCCTCGCTCGCCTCCGAGTTTGAGTTAGGCCTTCTTGCTCGCTGTTGCCTTATTGACTATCCGTTTGCCGGGTTCACCACCGCCTAAGGTCTCTCGACACATTCGACGCGATGCAACCTGTTGCCGTGGTATTTATTATAATATACACATTCATCGGGGAATCGCTGCGCGCGAACCTCCCGCGATATATATTGTTGTTCACGCGACAGCGTTTTGTGAATAATGCGACGCTTTATTCTGCATGCGCGAGGACCTCATGGTTGATAGCGTTATTACGGATCCTTGCCTTCCTGTGTTTCTGTAGTTTACGCTTCAGTCTATTTGCTGAATAAGTAACGACGAATAACTTTCATTCAACGGTTTCGTGGAAAAAGGCGCGTGGAGTCCAGGAACTCCGAAGGCGAAACAAGGAAATCGATTGTGCTTACGGTTCGTGTTTACCTTAAACTTCGGAATAATACGTATTCATCGAAGTAGTCGAATAACCGTTACCGATCACTCGTCGCGCTATATTTCTGACCCCTGGCGACATGGAGTACACATCGATTAGTTATAAGAAAACCGTTCGGATTTCGAATTAACAGATCGGAGCCGTTCCCCATTCTGTAACTAACGCGTATAAACATGTGCTACGTTGATCCACGTGTAGATCTTCGTCTCCCCTTCACCTCTCAATCTATCTTTATCTCCGTTACTATCTCCCTCCCTCTCAGACAATTCCCCCACGTTGCGAGACAAATATCTCTCCCTCACTCCGGAGCACGCGTGTTTCGCGGGGGCGGGGGTGGGTGAAGTGGGGATTCTCTGTCCCCGGTGTGGGCAGCTACCGACACCACACCCCACCCACTCTTCCCTCTCTCTGACGTCCCTTTCTACCTCGACGCCTCTCTCTTGTCTCTTTATCGCGATCCGAGCAGATGTTTTCACCTTTCGCGAATCCGTGGGACTGATGTACCGAAATTGGCACACTTGCCTAACAGCCGTGGCCGATGTTCGTCGGCTGAAAAAATGTTACACCCTAGCAATACTCGTGAAAGCGCGGACTGTTTTTTTGTGTGAAAGTGGGTTCAGAAATACTGGAGATGCGTGATTCGATGCAAGTTGCTCGGCTACTGTAATTACGCGATAAACTTGGGATTAAATATTTTTCGAATAGTATTGGGAAAACGTTACGACGTTTATCTGTTTTCCGTTACAATATACCAATAAGTTTCAAGTGATTACGTACTCCGATCGTTTACTCCTCAAAAACTCGTTTGCACGCTTAATACGTAAATTGGAAGTGTAATTATGTCAATACTACGAATAGGCAGAGTCATTTTCAAATGGCATTGTAAAAACTCGACAATATTAACAGTTACAGTTGTAGTTTACGATGGTTTCCTTATAAAGAGAAAATCGCACTAAATTGTTATACTACTTTGGAATAATACTTCAATTCCCGTACCTTTAGAACACGAGTTTGAAAAAATTCCCTCGCATCCAATGTCGCAGTTGTAATGATTAATGCAGTCGTTATCTAAATCTTACTTTAGCAAAATACGTCTTACTTAATTATTAGAGAATGTATCTTATTCGTTAATTTAACCTAGAATACTAACGATTGTGTCTTTTGATGTAGCGTTTACAAGCTCATTAGTTTCAAGCGTATAAACACCCAGTGAAATTGCCGATATTATTTATCTTGTGCCCTCCTTCATGATGCAATTTAATACATCAAAGTAAAGCTGCATAAAACGCGCGAGATCAAAAGTAAGAGATTTCACGAGGTTTTTTTTCGATTTGCAGTTTACCACGAGATAAACATCCATGGCACGCAACATCGCTGAAACAACATATTTTCTTATCGCTTGCGTCGTTCAGTTATACGACGTGATCTCGCAGTTCAATATAATAAATCAGTTGTCCTTGAAAACAAGCAGAGCTCGCTTCGGTATTCCAACCTCGAATAATTTCCAATTTCGATAATGTCGGAACTACGACTGGACATTTCCCGGATAATTCCAACCGAGGATACGCGTCCCGCCCATACCCCCGCCGCTGCCGTCATCCCCCGCCGCGGGGTATTCCCTCTCTCGGTAGACACACACACACACCCTCTCCTCGTCGCGTCTCCTACTTACAGGGTCCTCGCGTGCTACTCTGCTTTTCCCAACCCCACGGAAAGTCGACTCAGCCCTCCCTCTCGGCCCCATCGCGCGTTCTTTGCCCTTCCACCCCATTTCGGCTAAGGGTTGCCCTCGAGTGACTCTTACGGCCCACCCACGCCGCGCATACCGGAAGTGATGTGTGTATCTTGTTACATCAGGGAAGTACTTTTGTACGCTACTGTGAACGTCTTTCGCGTTTCCTTCCTCCTCTATCTCTGTCTTTCTCGCTGTTGTTTTACGTTCTACTCGTGGCATGCGAAACACAGTGCCGATAAACACGGCTTCGTTAGCCGCGCTACGGAGTCACGAGCATTACGGAGGTTTATCAGCTTCACGGTCAAGGGGATGATTGGGGGAGGAACGCGAATGGAATTTTTGAGCTCGACACGTTGTTGCGGACCCGTTCTAATTCAGCCGGACAGTGATGCGCGAGGATCACCCGAGTAGGATACAGTCTCGAAAGGGAGGGTGTCCAAAGCAACTTTTGACACTCCGTCACGTCACACGAGAGCTGCCGGCGGTCGTTGACCCTCCGCTTCCGTTAACGAATTTTAATGTAGCCCTATATTTCGTAGGTCGCCCCCTTCACTTTTGAAATTGAAATTTTGAATTGAAACTTTTCTACCCGATCGATTTCATCGCGTTTTAGTACATGTAAATGACATCGCGTGTAAACTCGTTATCGGAGTAAAAATTCGTTACAATAGATTTAGAGCACAAACAAAATTATCGTAGATATGTATGTTTTATTCCGTTCTTTTACGGTACTACTTTGAGGAAACAATACTTTGTCAGTCATATGTGTCGTGGAAAAGCTGTATAGAATAAACGCGTGAGAAATATTTCAAGATCCCCGTCTCCGTTTACTTGAACAACAGAAAATTAACCTCTACCGTTATTCAATGATTCAAGAAATCATTGCACGTGACTTCGTATTAGGTTAAGCCCGTTGCTAAATATCAAAGAGGTTAAAAAATCTATAAAATACCTGCTTTCGTATTTTCACTTCCTATTAGCAATTGCCAATATCTTGTTGGGAGGTAATTTACGTTATATGCGTATTACATTCGCTATGGTGGATTTTACTTTCATCGCACAATAATTTTTTCTCGAAACAAAATGCAAATGTTAAACAAAAATTTAACATCGATTCGTTAGCTGTAAACTTTCCCATTGTTGTCAATATGTGGGAGCGTCGAATGTGGAACTGTAAACATTACTAACCGTCCAAGAAAACTGACTCGCGATACCTCGAATAGAATTACGAAAAACTCCATTATTATAAGCTCGTCAAGATTCAAACGAATGTTGATAAAAGAGAAAGTTTTGTTATTACACGTATTTTATTGTAAATTAATTATTTAAAAAATTTATCATTGAATAACGAAAAGCAACAAATGACGAAATAATATTCCATTCTGGAGAGCTGTATTTTTGTGTAATGTAAAAGCGCTTTAAATTTAATGTTATTGGAGGATTGAAAATAATGTTTGCAAAATTTTTATTCGCAGCTTGTAGTGTAAAAAGTTTAAAAAGTGATTTTGTTGACACCAACGGCGCCTAGAAGTCGGCAGTTACGACACAACGCGTGTCACGAAACCTATCTATTTCAGTTGTAAAGCAAAAGAAACTTGGCCATTGCTTGCGTTTAAACTTATAACTTCGAAAAAGAGCGGCATTGTATTTTAAATACGCGCTTTCATAAGAATAAAATGCATTTAAAAGCAAGTCTTATTGATTTCGCAAATCTAGAAACACGAAATCTCTTTTAGTCTCGTAATATTATATTAACTTTAGGCATATAACATTTCTCATGGAATTCGACCCCGAATGTCCTCAAACGACGAATTCATTGAATATATAATGAAACACTTAATCAGAGAAAGAATTATGTATAAATTATTGTAAATCATTATGATTATAAATAAAATCATTGTTCGTCATAAGTTGGATAATTGCAACTTGATATTTTTCAATACAAGGTAATATTTTTTTATTGTCACCGACTAATGTAATTTTTAATACAACAGAATAGTTATGGAGTACGTGTAGTTTGCTTTTCACGATTTTTCATTTATAAAAAAAAATTTGCGATAAAATCATGTGTTTTCTTTATTTTCAGCAGACTTTTTCACATCATCTCTGAAGTTATTTTAAGCAATTACCAATTTTACGAAGCATCCAAAATAATTAATCTGTTTTGTTATAATACACAAATAAACTGATTTTTTTTTAATAAATAACTCTTACTTAATAAAAAATATCGGAACCAAGCTGATAAAAGATCATTAACGTAAGCGTACACCTCTCTCTCTCTCTCTCTCTCTCTCTCTCTCTCTCTCTCTCTTATAATCTTGCGTCAGTGGATAATGAGAGAGAGAGAGAGAGAGAGAGAGAGAGAGAGAGAGAGGAGTAAAGCCGGCCATGTTGTACTAGAGTACGTAACTTAAAGAGTATGTTGACCTTTTGTGATTTCAGGTTCGCCGATAGAGCTTAAAGGCCGCGTGCCAGCGTAAGCAGCACCAGCAGCGACAATGAACTTCACACCGTTCCCGGGTTTCACCACGGGCTCGTTGCCCACGGGTACGGTCCACCAATTCGCCACGGCCAAGTTCGCCCAGAATCTGACGACCGGCGGCCAGGTCGTCGGCGTCCTCTCGGGTGGCGAGGGCGGTGTCCATTACCTGAGGCCGGTCGACCCCAATGGTTTCACCGTCGCCCAAAGCGCGGGCGGCCAACAGCAGCAGATTATTACGCTACCTATCACGGTGCCGGGCAAGGATGGCACCCAGCAACAACAGACCGTCCAGATACAGGTCGTCAATCCCAGCGTGTCCCAGAGCGGCGCGAGTGGAGAACAGCCCAAGTATCACCTTGCGCCGATATCGCTCAGCCAATTCCCTCAGGGCGCCGCCACCGTTCTCACGGTCGCTTACAGCCAGCAGGGACCAGATGGATTACAGATACAGGTCCAACCCCAAAACACGGTTGCCACCACGCAAACGTGAGTCCTTTTGTCTCATACATTATCAGCGATCGGCAATTTTCCAAGCAATATTAAGCTTATATTGCCTGGAACGCCACAAAAGACCTTTTTTCAAAAGACATTGATAAGTGTTCATCCATGATATCACATAGGTTAGCTTTTACTGCTAATTTTCAAAGATTAAATGTACAAAATCGAGTGTTTTCTGTCGGCAAAAATATTTACCGAATATCACCTTATAATAATTAATTGTAGCCAGAGTATTTTATTAACTAGAGTCGATTATTTATGTAAGGTCTTTGTAGCAGGTCATGCGGTCAAGGTCAGCATCGTTCATTGTTGATTGCATATTGATTGTACAATGAACGACGGTTGTAGACTTTGCAATTAATTTTTTTTAGTTCGTTGTTTAGTTAAATCAATATCTCATTACACTTTCCCAAAGAAATTTATACAATTAGTATGAATTTGTATAAATTTGCTTAATAAAATATAAATTAATTAATTAATGTTTTATACACTGTGTAGTTGCGAGTGATAAATTTGGAACACAGAATTAGTTAATTTGTGAAAGGACAAGATTGTCTGCCAAGCTTTTGATGATGATGATGGCGTATATAAATAAAACTGCAAATTGTTAATAAAAAGAGAGAGAGAGAGAGAGAGAGAGAGAGAGAGAGAAGAGAAAACAATTCAAGGTTGAACGTAAACAATTATGGATTAGAATTGTTCAAGTTAGTAATTCTATAACGGTGATATTATGTTTTTGGCATTGATAAAGAAATCAATAATGAACATAGTACTCGAAGTAACGTGTAACATACGTGACTTAGGCCATAATATATAAACTATATGCCAGTAAAAGGTTCTAATAAAAAACGCTTTAATTAATGTAAAATCCAATTCATCACTTCTCTTTAATGTCCGATCGTATTATTGTATGAAACTTGAGAGCCGATATGTTAATGTCACCTTAAACATTTTTAGAAAAAGTTTATATAGACAAATGCATATTATGTACAAATATTAAACATTAAGTTCTCCCTCGTTTATTTAATTAATATTAGAAAATGAAAATAGATAGTTTTGAAATCTTATTTGTTTCAATCCAATCATAGACACTTACAATTTCGAAATAATAGTGAAATATTTTGAAATAAACATGTTGTACACGTATGCGTGAGATCGGTTATGCTAAAATGGTTAAAGATAATGATGTCATTAAATATCGTAAAAAAAATTTTAATGACAGCACTTTTTTATAAATATAATTTCAGTATCAAGCCAATTTTCAGTACCAATTTAAACACTGCGACTTATCTCGTTAACAAATTAATTTTTTCATGAAACATTTTTAAAAGAAACTCAATATCGCCTTCGCATTAGGATAATAGTAATGCAAAGTTGAACGCTACTTTTAAGTGGTATACCGAGCAACCATAATAAGCCCTTTAACGATGAATTTGTACATTATGGAAAGGATGGATCTCAGCAAGAATAAAATTTCGGATCTAGTCACCGATTCGTTCCAAATTCCAATAGAATTGTAAGTCAAGCGCAGAAAACAGGATAGTTTTATTGACAGCAACTTCGAAACTCGCAACAAAACCCTTCACGGGCAATCCAGTTAGCACGTTGAAAATGCCATTTGAAAAGGAAGCAGAGCCACGGAAAAACCTTAACCTTGGTGTCGTCCGTTGTCGCAGGTCCGAGCAGACGACCCAAAGCACGTCGACCGCAACGACCACCGCCCAGCAGACGATCCAGCAGACGGTTCAACTGCCAGGAGCACCCGAGGGCCTCACCGTCGTCGCCCAGATACCCCACGACCTCATACTGCGCGAGAGCATCGAAGATGCGAAAGAGACGGAGGTGAAGACAGAGGCCGGGACGACGCCCGTGGCCCTCATCAAACGCGGGGGTGTTAAGAGCCAGGCAAACCAGAGCGGCGAGGAGTTCATCGCTTCGATGCAGGGCACGTGGCCTAGCATAACCGCCGGCTCCACCGTCGCCGACTACCTCTCCAGGTTATTGTTGCTCTTCGTTGCGCCACCCACTTCTTTGAAACGTGAATGCGTCCATTTTTTTCTTTCGTTTCTTTTACCCGTTTCATTTCCGTTTTCGTTACTGGTGCAATCCAAGAAGGCTTCTCGTGTTTATATTTTATAATTAAAGTGCTGAAAACCGTGCTCCAATGAGTATTATTGTCCGTTCGATAACGCGTGAGCTTAATCTCGAGCAGGAAGCACCTCGTTACGCCCGAATGCTTCCTAATTCTGTCAACTAAATTCTTTGAAACCCATGCCTAGATCTATTTCCATAATTTGCCATTTCACTATTTATTTCACTATTGGTTCTTAACCAACCAACTGGTCGCGAGCGATGCCTCGAAAGACCGCGAACATCGTATGATAACGTTTAATCGGAAATTGATCCCAACAGGCTGCCGACGAGTACATTGCCGCTGTCGCTCCAGCACTTCCTGAAGTTCTCCGCCGAGACGATAAAGCGCGAGGCGATGATCGAGTCGAGCCCCCTCGGGGCCGACGGACTCGACGCCTCGGGCAGCGCCGGTTCCGAGGGCCAGACGGTGCAGATCACGGTGGCGGGAGGAGAGACCGAAATCATACCGGACGTGGTCGAGGAAGCCAGCGGTGAACCTGGCGTCAAGCCCAAGCGCAAGAAGAAATACAAGAAGAAGCCGCCCAAGCCCAAGAAGCCCAAGCCAGGACAGGTGAGAGACGCCGCGTTTAAGAGCGTGGGACATTTTATAGAGATGACCGTGGATGAGTAGTGATCGCGTCGTAGTTATGATATACGTTTTATTATCCTTAATCACCGTCTAAGATGTATGTCTAAGCTTTGAGAAAGCGAGCTTATGTTAATTTGGTAATTATTGTAATTATATTGGTTGCATCAACATATGCTTTGGTTATAAAGATTTTTTACACTTGAATAATAATTATTGTCACAGGGAAACTCAAAAACGTTAGCAACAAATAATAAAACAAAATTTTATTATTTGATTCGTTTAAAGAAAGGTCATTGATATTGCGCATTAATCTTATACGGATGTTTAACATGTAACAAGTTCTTAATATATTTATAAGACTGTGCAAATAATAATATAAAATATACCGATATTAATTATACATTTTATTAATATGTATGAGAATGTACAATGTGCTTTATTTAGGAATAATATTAATTACTTTTAAAATCCTTCTTACGTCGAGAATATCGTTATTCTTAGTGATAACTATCAAAACAAAGTATTTTAAAATACCTTCATTTTTAAACTTCTGTCATGTATACTTTATTATAAAAATGAACGACATACGACAAAGAAACATTGCAAAATGTAGTTTTTATAAACATTACACATCTTTTTACATGAATTAATCATACTAATAATTCTCTAATGTTTTTAAGGGTTGTCAACTTTAAATTAAAAATAAAATGATTATTGATGAATAATAGTCCATAAACTTTTAAAAGACAAAATAAAGATATATGTCTTATAATAACTTGCGAATACACTGTGATAATTCAAACTTAAGCTAGTTTTACGTTAAATAAATATAAAATCTACTCATTACCTCAAAGTTGCAGTGAAATTCTCCAGAAACGTGACATTTTTCTTTCATTTCAATAAAATACCTAATCGGTTTAATATTATCCATTAAACTTTTCATTATCTACGCTTGTTAATTTGTACGTACTTATTGAGTTAAATCTCAATTATGAATTCGTAAGAAGTAACTCAATAAAATCATATGATAATTTAAAAGATAAACTTGAACCCTATAAATTAGTTCGATCTCATACAAGTGGTTAGATTCTATATTATTTGGCTTCTCAGAATTTATTGCAAAAAAATCACTCGTGAGTCAGCAATATTTTGTGAATTAGTTTATATAAAATATTCGAACTTGTGATTTAATAAACTTTTCTAAAATACTTAACAAACTAACTTCTCTAAATTACCGAACACAGGAAAAATGCCCGTGAATTCTTACTAGGCATTGAACGTGCTAAAAATTAACTTTCCTCCACGGAATAATATTGCGATTTATTTATATTCATAAATAGGATTTGATAGCTTTTGTCTTCAGCTTTCATTAAATTATAATATTCACAAATTTACTCAAGTTAATATTTCTTTGCAAATGATTTCACAATGAGCAGCCGTTATGTAGATTTATCATTTGAGCTAATTTAAGAAACACCAATTTTACAATGCATTTTTTCTCTTTTTCTTTGTTTTGATATACTCACATACTTGCGATGGTACAGATGAGCTACGTCGAATGTTCCGAAAACTCCAAAAGTAGACGTTTTAAGGTACAGCTGTGTTCTTTAGAAACTTTTTTATAACGCTTGTATGAACGTTCTCTTGAATTATTTTTTGTTACTTGTAATTGTTGATTTCATTCACGTGGGCTCTCAGACGATTCGACTTTTGTTTATTGGTAAAAGATACACTGAGACTATGTAAACTTTTACTTTTTGGAGTTAATTTGAAAATAAAGACATTCTCTCACGATATTAAACTGCATTAGCGTTTCAAGATTGAGCGTACGATTAGAACGTTTGTTAAAAACAGAAAAATCTCAAAAGGAGATAATTCATAGTCCAGTGATGAAAATTATTACCGATTAAACAAATGAATTATAATTTTACAAAATACAAAAATTTTATAGAATTATAGGATCTAGGTACTCCAGAGTCCTTAGATCTTCTTTTGGGTTGTTTAAAATTTGAAAGCAAGTGTCTTGTTTTTTGCAATTGATTTATTTGACTAATAGTATCACACTTTATTAAACTGGCAATCGTACACCAGGAAACATTAAATTTTTCGATGGTAACTTCTTTAATTGTGCGCTTATAGAGTACAACGAGCAATGAATACATTGTAGCTTTTAAACATTTTAACGCATGTATCCGTTATTAATTCTTTCACTTGGATACGGCTAACCGACTCATTAGCCAGTTTACTAAACCAGTGATTTTTACAATTCTTGATTGCCGTGCAAACATGCTCAGTGAGTTGTTTTGATTATGTTTTCTTTTTTGCTGTAACGAAGTCTCGAGCGAAGCGCTCTTAGTCTACACTGGAGACGTATTCAGAGCCACGTGTCTTTCAGGTGAGCATCGTCACGGCCTTGGACGGCACGACGCTCTTCTGCTGCCCCCAGTGCAACATGGCTTACCCGGAGAAGGAGCTGCTCGAGCAGCACTTGATCGGCCACAAGATCGAGAGGCGATTCATCTGCGATATATGCGGCGCCGGTCTCAAGCGTAAGGAGCACCTCGAGAGGCATAAGCTCGGGCACAATCCCGATCGGCCCTTCATATGCTCCGTCTGCATGAAGGTACACCACGACCGTCCCTCTTTCTCCCTCTTTATGTCGATTTTTTTATGGCAACTGCGAATATAATGTCTCTATGTAAATGGTTCTTTATAGTAAATGTAAATAAGCGATATTAATGTGGAAGTGTGCTTTCATAGAGCTACGAATACGAATTTCTCATGATTATGGATACGATATTTCTATTCTGCTTTTATTGCTTTTACTCGTACGTGTCATTGAATAATTTAGAATCACAATTACACAATTATCAGGAATTTGACCTTGTGTCATCCGAAACACTTCAAAGTTCATTCGTTAAAAATTTCGACCGATGCCAAATATAAGATGATAGCATAGACCTATTCAAGCACTTGTTTAAAGTTAGTTCAAACGTTTTACTAACGACTGCGTTAAATTTGAGAATATCCATTTGCAACGTACTTCTTTTATCAAAATAACCTCGAGTAACCTCGAGTAACCTCGCGCAATCGTGCTCGCAGGGCTTCAAGAGAAAAGAGCACCTGAATCTGCACTTCGTGATACATAGCGGACAGAAGACGGAGGTGTGCACGGAGTGCGGCAAAGCCTTTTACCGCAAGGACCACTTGAGGAAGCACGCGAGGAGCCACCTGGCGAAGCGCGCCAAGGAGAGCGACCCCCTCGGCTCGACCGACAACACCCAGGCCCAGCAACAAGCCCAGCAACAGGCCCAGCAACAGGCCGAGCAACAGCAGCAAGAGCTCCAACAACAGGCGAACGCCGTGCCGGAAGTGCAGCAAATACAGATTCAGGTACGTCTACTTGACTTTGTTGTCTTTCTTAAGCTTATAGCGAGTTTATTGTCCGAATTGCAAGATATAGAATATTCTATATTACTTGAGCGTACACTGAGTATTTATTACTGGATACATTTTTATCATCTGATTAACGATTAAATGCTTGAGCAAGCGTAAAATATCAATTTACTTGATCTTTTTTATTCAAAATATTAGAAAAAAAGTACCGTATCATTTTCTTAAAGTAATGAGAAGAATATTTTTTCAAACTTCTTTAATAACGATGAATAACATTGTGAATATTGTTATGTGAATAAGTTCTCGTGAAGTTACAAATATTCACGTATATTTCTTGACTCTTTTAGACATACAAAAGGAATCTAGACTAAGGTTGTCCTTTACGTTTTCACACAATCATTTTTAAATAATGACGAGTAATATTACTGGTACTTCTAATAACAACTCAAAACACTCAAAATATTTGAATGGAAAGCTATTCCCGTTAAGCAAACTTCCCGTTATAATGTACCTTATGCATTTCATTTATGAAATTATAATTATTGGTTAAATATTAAATTCGAAAGATCACCACTTTATGAATTAAGAAATGCCATTTTTCTATTTTACGTGTAAAAGAGCGTATATTTCCCAAAATGGTACTGTAGCAAACGAATATCTATTATCTAACTTAAGATTTTTGTTTATATTGGTGCATTTTTTTTCTACGTAAGTGAATTCTTCTCAAAATCAAAACGTCAGTCATCAAAATTGACTAATATGAACTTATATCAACTAATTTGTACTTCGCAATTAATCTTTACATCTAAAATTTCCATGTAAATCTCAAGATGATGTAAAATGTTGATAGAAACTGAATCTATAAAAAATTTATCAAGTAAATTAAGACGTGCATCGATAAATTTTAATCTATTTAATCTCTAATCTATTTATTAAATAGATTCACAAAGTACGTTAAAGTATAAACGTCGATAATTCTTACATTTTGTAAAAATTTAAATAACCAATAAAATCGGTTCTCTACATTAAAATTTCTTATTCACTTGTCATTTATTTAAAAAACAGGTGGGCCAAGGTTCACAAGCACAGATCCACCAGATCTCGGTGAGCGAGCAGTCGACGGTTGTTTTGCCCACGGCCGCAGAGACGGGCGCTATGACGTTGCTCCATCATCAGCAGCAGCAGCAGCAGCAGCAGCAACAGCAACAGCAACAGCAGCAGCAGCAACAGCAACAGCAACATTAGCGATGACGAGGACGACGGAAGTAATGTCGGTACGTTCGGCCAGTCATGAAAAATGGCTTTGCGACGGTTACGAACTTACCATGAAGTCTATACTATATTGACCTCTAATGCTCCATCTCGATTCCGGCTTTGTCATCATCATTCGAACCTTAACTTCGGGTACCAAGTGTAATATAGAATTTATTATCTCGTTCGAGGTAGCTGCTGATTAGTTGAGTATGGCGGAACGATTTTTATGGCTCCTGGTAGAGGATTATCTGATTTTGTTCATGTGCTAGGGTGACACAACTTAGGGTTTAGTAAATTAATAGAAAGTTTGTTAGTATTGATATTTTTAAATTCCAATTTTTGGGTTAAATTATGGCTCTTTAAAATGAAAGATAGGTGCTAACATCGTTTCGGAATTCACACATTAATTTTGATATAAGTTATCAAGTACTCGTTAGGCTTACGGGTATTAATCTGTGAACTAGCCTATTTATACTTTAATAAACTCAATAACTCAATGAAAGTAGATAATTTTCTACCAGAAATGTATATTAAGTAAGCAGGGACAGATGGCTCTTTGCTATGACTTCTTTATGGAGGTTTTTTTTTTTTTTTTTTTTTTTTTTTTTTTTTTTTTTTTTTTTTTTTTTTTTGAGCATAATATCGTATATCGGATTTTGTTTCTGTATCATGGAATATGTAGTGATGTATATATGACATAACCATTTCATAACTAGTGATGTACGTAAAACTATATAAACAATTGTAATTATAGAAAATTATAATAGATATAATTATTCTAAGAGGTTTCTTAGGTTGAGACTATTATTTTCTTTTTTATTATAAATAACGACAGTGTAAAATTCTAATAATATTTATGATTTATAAAGCTGTATTAAAATATTTTAAATTAAAAGAATAACAATGAATAAAAGTTATACAGAAACAAAATCCATGTATCGCTTTCTTTTTCTCTAGAAATCATTTATTGTAAGAGAGACAAATTTAGGAAATATAAAACGGCAATAATGTCGTACCTTGTATATTATTGACAAAAAAGTACTGGTATATATACAGTTTAAATACGCGAATAGAGTGAAAGAATAGTTTTATAAAAAATAAAAAAAAATCAGTAGATCACTATTTGTAACTTACATTGCAGCAAATTATGTTAGTATATAAAATTTACATCATATTACTAGTATAATACTGTAATTAAAAAACTTAACAAAACTAGGTTTTGTGCACATTATCGCAACTTAATAGTTTTATACGTTGTATTTTTTATATTATTGTATTTAATCTGCAATCAAATTAAATAAATTAAGATGTTTTTCGTAATGGTTTATTACACAAAATATTGCTAATTTTTTTAATTAAACAAAGATTCAAACCAAATTA
This sequence comes from Wiebesia pumilae, assembly GCA_018907045.1. NCBI lineage: Eukaryota > Metazoa > Arthropoda > Insecta > Hymenoptera > Agaonidae > Wiebesia > Wiebesia pumilae. The sequence continues at coordinate 2,539,699 of JACCHZ010000033.1, forward strand.
GAAATTAAGTTTAAAACAATAATAATCCTGAACCACGTTATTTATTAAACATGTTCCTGTCTTGAAATATCTTAAACTAATCTTCAGCAAATAGGACACTATCAGTCTCTGCTTACAAGAATCAACAAAAATTCGTAGTCAATAGCTATCTTTTATTGATTTCGCCTTTATTTTTTCTGTCTTACAAGAGGTTGACATCTTTGCTCAACTGCATTTTTAATACTGAGAAGAAACTGTAAAGTTATTTCATTAGTTCATCTAATATTTACTTTCACTAATTTAAGTGTATTTGTACAGTACGAATTAAAGTTTATTTATGAAATAGATGTTTGAAACTAGAAAATCAAAGAGACAAATTATATGTAATCGTAAATACAAATTCTAGAGAATTCTAGAAATGTTCAAGAAAAAAAAAGATGTTTTATAAGCTGACACAGGCAACTCAGTTTTTTTCACAGCGATTAATGGAAGCTCAGTAATGCACTCGAGTGATTCAGCTTTGCGTTAGTAAAAACTAAAAAGAAAAAGGAAATCACAAGAACTGATTTTGTCGACGCCAATATAACAACTTCTCGCACATAAGACTACATTTTGTAAATTGTAACAGTAACAATAATCATCGATCCGGCAATCGGGGACAATGGTTGCTTGAGTACACCGTCGAGTGCGCAGTATAACATTAGGATTAGTAAGGAGAAATATATATATAAAAACAAAATAATAAATGGATGAAGAACGGTACGCGTTGTAGCGTACACGAGAGCGTCAACAAGATTGATCTTATACATAATATATATACTTACATATACAATATATAAAGGAAGTAAGCGGGGAAGGACAAAGTGGTATTCTTTTTATTTGGTTTTTGTTTCTTTTATACACTCCATTTACACAAACATAGAAATAGCCAGCGTTTTCAGAGATTTTAAAGCAGGGAGAGAAAGTAATTGATGTAAATACCTACATCAAAATAAATTTACAATAAATATATATATATATTTTTTTGAGGGTGCAAACTGGATTCGTTAGGGTTATGCGTCGATCCTGCTATGATATCTGGTGATCGATTCGCTCCGCGGCACGGATTTAACTACAATTGTACGATTAATTACATACATGATAGCATAGTAATAGAATATGAAGGCACACACTTTTATATAACGATAATTTAATGCAGTGCTTTTCTTTGATAATTTTTCATCTTACTTAGTGTAAAAATGATGGATTGCAGTGCGGTCAATTTGAAATCTTAAAAAAGAAATGAATGATCACTGTTGAAGAATAGAAATTTTTTAATGAACAAATATACAAATAATTGTAAATGAACGTTATTATGTTACTCAAGCACTATTTTATTGAGTCATTTATTTGTGAGAATAAATTATACAAGAAATTTTTTACGTATTTTTTAACGCATTAATACTTTTATTGGAGAGAACTTTCTTGTGGGCAGTAGTAGTATTGATTATAAATAAAATAACTCCAGTTAATTATTATAAACTACTGTGTAATTTCTTGTTACGTATCATAAAATTAAGTTTTCAAAAATTTATATTAGTTTCAAGTTTATTTTCATATATTTTTGAAATAACATTCTCGTTACATTTTTTAATACCGAATATGCTTGAATTCGAAATTAGAAAAATTTGATAATTATGAAATTTGATCCTTAAAGTATTAAATTGGATTTTGTTGGATTGGATGACCACTAGCAGAAGTAGCTAAGGTTGGATCTTTCATTATAGTTTTGACTACAAATTTAGCTAGATATGTGAGATTGGGGTATTTTGAGGCAGGTATAAGTACCTCAATGATTGTACGAAAAGGCTCATGCAATACATCCAATGCTAACTTGAGGAAATTGATAGCATTCCTTCGGGTATTCCACTGTCAATTAGTATATCGATGTCAAAGAGTTTCAGTTTAGAGACTATATTTGCAGTTACTAGGGCTTGAGTGATATTAGAAGCAGTAGCTTGTTCAATCATAATCTATTTCAAGCAAGACATGTCCTGCTGTTCAAATATACTCATCATAATATTTAATTTTGCATAAAATTCTCCTCTCTTAATCACTGTGGTTGACATCAAATTCTTGTATAGCTCTAATGCCTTAGCTTTATAAGTGTTTTAGTTCCAGCTATTACCTCAGATTGTGAATATAAGTCCACTCGCTTGTGTACCCAAGCCTCAGTAAAAGTTGATTTTCCGATATTAGTAAAATAAGCAAATGCTGCAGTATAACCATATCTTAATGATTCCTCAATGTGCATTGAGCCAAGGAAATTGTACACATTCACCATTTGAGGACCTGTCAATGAATTCTACATATTATTTAGGGATTCCTGAATAATCTCATTACACCAGGTATCGATATCTACGTTAACTGTAACTCGATCACAGTGCCCAAGCTTATACCATAGAGCTTGAGCTGATGGAGTTGTTAATACAGATGATGGTATGCAGTATCCATAGTTAGAAAAGAAAGTACATTGTTGGCCAGAACAGGGTGTAGTAGCATGACATTCGGTAACCGCCTTCAGTACAGATTCTAATGTTGCTACACCAGGGTTTCGCTGAGCTGCACATGCTTTAACAAGTTTATCCATAGCGCTAGATAATACTGATACCTGGTGGAGGTGCCACAAACAAAGTATATATCCTCCCTAGCAAAGGTAACTTCTGCATCGGAGTAAAATTCGCGCTCATATGATAGTCCAGTCATAGCTACCAATTTATAGGCATTCATTTCATCTTGTGACATCTTTTTTCCATTTGTAATTGTTTCTGCTAACATGCTCTCTGCAATAAAAGATTTAGCAACTACAGTCCAGGAAGGATTTCCAGAAGCATGTTTAGTCTGGTATAGTGAATAATCTAGGCATGCTTTCATAAGGTTAACATTAATCGCAGCATTTAGACATGTAGTAAGATGGTGTACATCGACTAAAACCGAAGGTGTACCATGTTGTGCTGCTAATTTCAAATTCCGACCCCTTGTGTCATCTCGGCACAACTCAAACAATTTTTGTAAATCAGGAGTTTGCAGATTAGTCATTGTATCTTAATGATTTTATAATGCTTTATTTACAACAGAAAAATATACAATTTGTAATTTGTTATCCAAACATGCCCACACACAAATAATCAATAACGATAAGTTTTAAAAATGCTATTTTTATATTTGTCTATATAAAAATTATTAGTTAATTAATGACTAATAATTATATTTGAAATTTTATGGTTTATTAATATTATGTTCGTGGTATTACTTTTTGAAGATTTCTGCATGATTGCCTTTTCTATTTACTACTATAATTTATTTCAAATATATTTTAAAAAATCGAGCGCGTCAAACATATTATAAGAATAATTGAGCTGTGTTTTGCCGACGATTTTAATTTATTTATATATACGTACGGAATGCATACATGTACGTATACCTTTATATAACTCAAAACCGAAGCAAAGCGAGCTGGCCGTCGTAGTCTCGTTTCACTGTTGTTAAGTTATGTCTACAATGTGTCATGTGCGTCGCCGAAAAATGGCCAAGAACTTTTTCTTCTCGTGAAGGCATCCACAGTGTATATTTTTATAGTAATGAAAACCAATAACTGACCTTAATTTTTACGTATATCGCTATTAAGTTGGAGGTAAGAATGAAATGAGAAAGAAAATTAACAGGGAATTAGTAATGTAGCGACAGTTGTTGAATATATGGCAAATAAATAAATAAACAAACAAACACATACACATATCTATCCATTTATCTATATATATATCTATATGTACACACACACATATATATATATATATATATATACACACATATACGTATATATACATATGCGCGAGCACGCGTTTTGTGTGTGTGTGTGTGTGTGTGTATTAAGCGCCATAAAAAATGTCCATTTCATTACTTCTCAACTCAAGAACTGTCTAAAGACGACGATTTGGCGTCTGTGGGGCATAGTTATAATTTGAATTTTAAGTCGATTTTAAAAGTTTGAATCGGGTATTAATGTCCCCTCGCGGTGATCGCCGGAGGAGGCGACGTCAGAGTCTTGATCTTGATTCACCGTTCACCCCCTCATCATCATTCATTAGTGAACGTAAAGTTAACGAATGTGAACCTTTTATTGTCTTGGAAATTTATAGCCTCCCAATTTACACTTTTTAGGGAAGCACTACCGCTACAATCACATTGAATGATTTTTCGACGGTGATTTCCGCACACACCTCGTGTTAGATTTAACTACACATTTTGTCGTACTGGCCGTGATCGATACTCCATCATTATAATCCAGAGCTCACAATTATTTTTCTAAACCAACCGAATTTAAGATTGACACCCCCATGGCAATCACCAATCATTGGTGGACTTGAAAGTTGTCATTTTCCTTGTAATTATGCACACCATTGGCCTCTTTCTCGTCATTGTTCTCTCCTTCGTGCGCAATTAGTGAAAAACCACCGTTCTTAAGCGCCTAATTCTATATATTACTTACAGGTATTTTTCGAAATGTGTATATATATATATATATATATATATATATATATATATGCACGTATGCACGTATATATGTATGTGCACGTGCGTGTATGTACGTATTTTTTCTTTATTTTTACATTAATTTATTTTTTGAGTACGCGCGATTATTTGTTTTTTAATCTTCTCGGTGTATACGTGTCCTTCGATTCTGTACAAAGGAATAATCGAATTTATCATTTGTCAGGCATTCTTTTTAAGTATATAATTCTAACTTGTTACGTAAATGACAAAATTATACGTGTATCTTTTATGACCCTTCGTACAATGTTGAATTTAATGCTATCAACTTATATATAATATTTCCTTAACGTTGTATATAACTTTTCTTCAAAATTAGCATAAAGTTTATAATACATAATCTGTAATCTCCGTTTCTACTGAACATACAATCAAATTTTTTATTGAAACACTAAACACAAAATAGAAAAAAGTTCATTAACAGGTTAAATATATTTTTTTATTAAAAGAACATATGTACCCAAGAAACTTATTGTTTTTGAATATGACATTAAAGTATAAAAATTAACTGAATATCGAATCTCCGTTTTCAAATTTTCTATCGATGCTCGAATTTGAGGCACAAATCAATCCATGCGTTTAGCGGATGTACATTTTAAGACAAGAAAAAAATAAAAGAGAAATGAATATAAATTTCAAAAAACATACGACTTTAAACGTATAGGTTAAATACGTAAATTGTTTGTCTCGATAAATAACTTGTTTAAGCGATAATTTTTATCATCCTCTAAAATTATTTTTTTCCTTTGAGACATGTACGAATTTATTTATTTCGAGGTACAAGAAATGGTTACTTAAAAGAGTATCATACAAGAAATGGTCATTTAAAAGACTAACATTCAAGAAATGGTTATTTAAAACAGTAACTTAACTAATTACGCAATAAACAAGAGATTTATTTGCTTATTTTATAAACATTTAAAACTTGATGATTTCGAATGAACATACTGTAATATTATTCCTGCAAGTGATTGTACGGCGAATCAAACGTAGAAGGCACTAAAATGCGAAGTTTTGATGATCCCAATTAATCGATACATTTTTTTATACTCCGAATACACTGAATTTGTATGCTATGAAGATTTACTCATGATTATAATTTTAAATGATATTTTACTTAATTAGACTATTTTATAGAAATATTTGTTGGGCAAAAGAAAAGTGAAATTTGTAAAGATTTTGATTATTTGTTCCGGTTGGTTGTACAGCAACAACAAAAAATGCATTTACCTACAAGAAAATGAATGTAGCATTTTTGTTCTATATTTGTTTGTTATTTAACAGAAATTTAACAATTTCTTTTTTTTTTTTTTTTTTTCTTATATTTACACTCTGTTTTGGACGCAGCGGCTGAGAGTTTTGTTGACAAAAATTTTAGCGCGCAGATGTTTTGCGAGAAAATGAAAAATAACCTGAACCGACGAGATTAGCAATTACAAAAAACGTCAGTAACAGTAGCTAATTTAAAAAGAAGATAATGCATACAGATGAAAACAATGAATCACACGGCGCTTGACGTTTTCTTGTCAAAAGATAAATAAAAAAAAAATACTATGTATACTTTGGAGCATTGTGCCGCGCATGAATCTATCTTTTATTTTTTATTGTAAAACTATCGAGAATTTAAGGCAATGGGTATAGAAAATATCATAAAACTAACTACTATTTTATTATTAATTTTTATTATTATTATTGTATGGAAGTAACTATTATTCTAGGAAGTAACGGATAGAGTTTAAGTCATTTTCATTGTTACTTACATAAATATTGGAAAAAAAAACTAAAAATAAATCGTACATTTAATACAAAAAACAATAATCAAATCTTAGTTGTTTTTATTTTTTACTTTATGAGAGAATTAAAGAAATTACTTGCATAATAAAAAAGTAAATAAATAAATGTCATAGAATAATACATTTTATAGAACTAATAAAAACTGTCTTCCAAAAGATATTTTTTGTACATCAGTTCTCAACAGCTCACCAAACTACATTTGAGATATTTCTCCTGCACAAAATCCATATCAACAACTAGTTCAACTTGAATTTACTTTATATAAAAAAGTTCCTAAAAAGTTACTTATCTTTCAATACTTTTCTCATAAATGTGCAATCATTACATTCGAAACAAATGCAACTTTAGACAATTTATTGATTTGACTTTTAAAAATTATTTTATTTTTGTTAAAATATTTACGCTGACGTAAAATCTGAGAAACTGCATGTTTAATATTAATTTAAATGAATTACTCAAAAAGCTTGAAGTTTGTAAATGAGAAAATACGTACAGCAGTAATTTAAATGTGTAATGGGTAAGTATAATCGATTGACAGTATCTGCTTCAATGTAACAAGTAATGAGCCGTTAGTTATGTATTAAAACTTTCAGCAACACTTAAAGGAAGAGGAAATTTTGAAAACAATTTTATATTTTACGTGTTTTCATAACGCAATTTGCCAATACGAGTTTATACTGTAAATATTATTTGTTGAGTGTTTACATATATTAAGGAGTTGAATGAATTTTTAATTTCTCTTCTATCGTTGAAATAGAGTCTAAAAATTATCGATATAAAAATCAACGAGTTAAAGTGTTAAATGAGATCTTTTTCACCAAGAGGACATATGGTGATAAATCGAAGAATGCAACTTAAACTTCAAAAAGTCTACGCAGCCCTCGTAATATCAAGAAAAGAACCAGATTTAGTAACATATTATCATGTTTGAAGTAAAGCAACTTTAGACGTTACAGCTGTTGTATTTATTGTAAACAATGCATTAATTCAATATTTTTAATCTGAATCTAATAATTCTTAAATTAGAAATCGTTTTATACTCATTAAGCCAAGTAAACTACAAGTGAATATAGTTTAATTTGATTTATTGATTTATTCATAATTATTAAAGTCGCTTTAAAAATCATATTATTTTATTCTTAAAAATATACTCAAACAAATATTGGAGGTAAAAAACGAAGGAGATATCGAATGTCAAACTAAAAATATGTATTTGTTCGTCTTAATTATATATTCATTGACTTTTATAACTATTTGCGCACACTATTTAACGATCCGTAGTAATGATTCTAATATTTTACACATTAATCGTTGTATTTATTATACCTTATCGGTAATTAAAAATTTATATTAAAATCACAATCCAGATATTTTAATTATGTAAATATTACAATAATGTTGATTAAATTAATGTATTAAAACTGAGCAAATATTTGAAAAACAAGTTGAAATATTTAAAATAAAATGATGTTAACATTATTCATTTTGTGAATAAATCATTGTAAATTAGATGAAATTTAACATTTTTTGTTAAAGTATAACATTATAATGTATAATAAAATGATATATATAAAACATTTTATAAATTGTTACATAAATAATATATTATCTGGATTGTCCGTTAACTTTTAATTAGCCCTCATACAATGGTAAATGACTTGAAAAGCCATAGTAATGTTTCAAAATTGAAATTTTATGTGTCGTATTGCAGTTTGAGTATACAAACACATACTTATGAAGAACATTAATAAATTGATATTCATCAGAGAAAATATAAATTTAATAAGTATTTATTTTTTATTATAGCGTTGTGTACATGTATTACTTATTACAATATTACGATGTAGCACTTTATTACAACGCATTCTTAATTTGTGTTAGATATAATTTAAAAACTAGAGACTAGCAAACGAAGGAGTTGCAAAATCATCAAAGAACAAAAGTAAAACATATTTTTTTGAGATGGCGCGAAAGATAACGAATAAATTATAAATCCCAGTAAGATTTAAGTGGAATGTTAATACCATATAAGTCAATTATATAATAAAACAAGGAGATATGGCAGGACTTAAGAAAAATTACAAAAATTGTCGTGAACCAATTAAAAGTGAAGGGAATATATGTTTATATCTTTTTATGCATTTCAAGGTAATTTATTACTCTCCATAAGTGATTTAATTAAGTATGCGATCCTTTCTCATGCTGATTTTTTAATATGAATTCTATTATAATATTATCATACTAAGATACATCTTATTTTATAGCAACATGTCCTATTTTAAATAAAGAAAAGTAAATTTCTGTAAAAATTCAAAGAATAAATTATTATATTTTAAATTTTAATAAATATATTAAAAATATCATCCAAATGAAAAAAGAAAACTACCTTCTGGTATTTATATTAAAATTGTTTAAAAAGATAAAAACTTTATAATTACAGATTTTATAATATATTTGACTTATTATTTATATATTATTTTATATATATATATATATATATAATATATTTAATTTATATTACTTATTACTTATATTAATAAGTTTTCTTGTATCGATGCAGACAAGAAAATCTTTTTATTGAGATATTTGCTTAAATTTTTTTATTTGTTTTTAATATATATTTCAACTGTTGTTTTATAAAATTTAAATACTTTCACTTATCGTAGTAAAAGAAAGTCTGAATACAAATAATGACTTTTTTTGTAAACGAAGTAATTTGCACAAATTTATTTATGTTAAATTTATTTCAAATTTTTTTCTGTGCCTAATGAGAGAACGAATAAATGTAAATAACCATAGTATTTTTGCCAAGCTAAAGAGAACAATTAATATTGTCCTAATGACTTTATAAGTCATTAGGATTTATTCTACTTTCTTAGTAGTGAATATTGTTTCAAAGTTGACTATGATTTTTTTTAATACGTTTATCGTAAATTGCGTATTGATTATAAATAAGAAAACAGTATCTGATGCATTTATAAAGACTTCGTTTTTTATGAAAAACGGCATTGAATTCATGCTCTATTATATTTTTTCTAGTGCACTTGATAAAAGCATTTTAATTATAATTAATTCTACATACCAAGTAACATCGTAATTGATATTGCTTTTACTATACAGTATTTGAAACGTGCAATTTAGTTTATGATTATATTGTGTTTTTGCGCTGTTCTTTTTATTGATTGAACTAACAATTCGAATTATTCGAATATTATCACTTCGATCAAACTTAATGCATAAAAAATTATTTCTTGTAGTACATCGTCAATGATACTTGGATAAACAAATTTTTTACTTTTTTACTTTTGAACATTCCAAAAATATTGCATAACGTTTCACATTAGCATAGTATATGCTAATACGCAATGCTTCATTACAATACAATATAAAAGAGAAAAATCTTGTAATTATTTTCGTTATTGAAATTCCATCGTGAAACTGTAGGTAATATCTTAATAATCATTCAACTGTAAATAGCATCCGAGACATACATTTTTATATGTAACAGCAAATGCGAGAGTTACAGTCAATTTTTTATGCAGATCTACACAAGAATAGTTATCTGACATTATATAGACCTTTTGTGAATTTTCATCGAGATGAAAATTCGTTGAGAAAAATGCCTTTTCAAGTGTTGATTCTTAAAACGAGTAATTCTAATCACACGTCGCGCTTACGCATACGAGGGCGCCAGGACTCGTTACCTTCACGAAGATGACATCAGCGTCTCCATTGGATCTTCTGTTTTAATTTTATCTTGAGAATGCGTTTGTTTCGTTAACGACAGAGGCGATAAATTTAGAGGATAAAAAGTAGAATGATTGTGTAAAAAATGTAGCTGCTGTGCAAACGACGTGAAATACGAGGGCGTGAGATGTATTATCGGTATGTGTTACGTATATGCACCAATCTTTGTAAATTGGTGCATATTTTCGTATTACTGTATCCTTTCATAAGTATATAATGGCGTCAAGCGCTTATTAATTTTCTATAATACAAAATGCGCGAGGTCGATTTAAGAGGCTATGCATTAAGTTAATGTTTGAGTTCGATGGAACTCGGATGTATCGTTGTAGCGAAAACTCAAATTTTCAAGAACGGTTTACGATAATGGCTAGATAGACTTTTTAAATTACATTCATTATTTTTCATTGCTTGGACGGCATGAAATGCATTAAGACTTTAAAGCCATTTATTAATTTCCCTTTTTTTACAATATTACTTTCTCGACTTTTATCATAATAATGGAGTAATACCCTAAGAATCTTTTAAGATTAATAAAATTTAGGATAGTATTTTTAAGATCTATATATTGCAAAGTTATTGCGTAAGTATTATTATTTTATTAGTAAAATTAAAAGATTTTGTAGATAAAAATGTAGATATTTTATGTATGATTTTTACTAAAAATTTACATTAAACACGTTTATAAATATTTATTAACTATTTCATGCCACTTAATTAAACAGTTTCTCCTATATTTATAGCATTTGAAATTATTCGCTTTCGAAACGTGTCCCTGTTAAGAGCTGAAATCCGTAATTTGACAATTCGTCTACATTGACCCTGTCAGCATGGAATTGCTACATTTGCTAAAACCTCGGATTTAAAATCAGGTTCTTGTCTTCTATTTCCGATTAATTAATTCTAATTAATATGCGTGATGTTCCTTTCCTTATTAGAATCATAATTTCGTTTATTATTCAAAGTATCCGCGTGTATTCTACAGCGTGTGTTTACTTGCGTTTTTTGTTTCCGAGAGTAGTGTCACTGGTATTGACACAAATAATGATATAAACGAGTAAAAATCGCTGTTTTTTTTTTCTTTTATTAGATTCGAATTATTGTAAACTATTATAGGTTAAACTGTATGATCTCTGTGAACTCTAATATTCTTTGTATTTTAGAAAAGTAATTCTTCCTTGTTTAAATCCCAACACTTTATCGCACAATAAGCATTAGCAATTGACCTAATGTTAAGGAAAGATTACTGTCCAAAATATCTTAGATAAATCGAACAAAATACTGTTTTCAATGATAAATAGAAATACGTGTATAAACTGTTAAAACTTTCGTGGATTAAATTAGAATTTGTTAGTAGCATACATTTTTAATTGGAATAAGTTATTCATAGGCAGTCGAAAGCCTTTGAATAATATAATAGATTGCTCATGTTAAGTTAGTTTTTAAACAATATTTTAAAAACATTGAGTAGTACTAATTAAATTAACTCAACTTTAATACAGATATTGCGATGTCGAAATCAAATAAATTTTTGAATTTAAATTGCCTCAAAGAATAAAATATGCTTGGGATCTCGTGCCAACTAATTTTAACATTTAAAAAAAGCGAGGTTGCCACATTTTTTGAGCTGGATTATAGAGCTCCTAAATATTTTAGGAGCCTTTCGAGACGTAATATCGGAATTGAGGAACAGAGGAACATTTACTTTTGAGACAAGTGGACGCTTTTTCTTTTCCTGAAACTGTTCAAACTTAACGCGTCCGAGTTCGCGTTTAAAAAAAGAAATGTGATGATTTTAGTGCTATAGGAGAAGGCTCCAGTAAGATAAAAGCTAAAACTGAGGCAGCGACAAAATTACTAGATTTACTTAATATCGGTATGCAAGAAAATATGGATTCGAGTTCTGAATTTGATGCAATAAAGGATGATGTTGAAAACTCTCAAAGCGATCATGCTGAAAAACCTAAACCAACGTTGAGCGTTAACTATGTTGGCAAATTACAGGTTATCACTTACTTTTCATATAACAATAGAATTATAAAAAATGTTGATCCATCTATAATGATTAATAAATAGCTACTTAAGCTACGACAATGTTTATTTAATAAAACACAATTGTACTTTAAAGCTTTTTTTCTTAAATAAGCACGTAAAATTTTAATTTATACCTTTAATTAATTATTACATGTGATTTGTAAAGTACGATTGCAAATACATAAGCATTGTATAAGAATATTAATTCTAGGAATTCGCAATATCCAGAGGCATATGCCCTACGTATCACTGCGAGAGTGTAATAGGTCCATCTCATGATTCGGTATTCACCTTTTGTGGCACCTACAAGGACCTTACAGAGAAAGAGCAAGGGCGTAATAAAAAAAATAGCTAAAAATTTAGCTGCCAAAAAAATGTTTTACCGGGTCACGACTGATCCAGAAGGACTAGTATTAGATTCTTTGAAAATTGACAGTTAATTATAATATTAAAATAAAAACTGAGGTCATGATTTTGGATCGAGTCAAATGTAAATGCAATATTTACAGGTATTGTATTATATCGAGTATAACGTTAATTATACCTTTCATCTAATTCCATAAATTACAGTTCTTGCAAATATCAAATTCGATTGAGTGCTTTGACTCAATTTGAATATTGATTTCACGAGAGCTTGGATTTTCATGAAATTTTTCGTAACATCAACATTACGTTATTTACATTAGAAATTTTGCGTATTTATTTGCTCATGAATAATTTGAATTACAATTGAGTTACAATTGAATTACGTTGTTGAAAAATTGTGGTTCCAAATTAAATTAATATCCACGGTATCACCTTATTATATGAATAAAGAGCTTAATACAAATTTAAAATTCAAATTTTTGTAAAATACGACATGTACTTTGTACAAAATGTACTGAATGTTCTATTAATGATATATTTCGCAAAGACAAAATGTTTGCTTAAAAGATTGACGGATCCTAGTTTCACAAAAGATAATCACATTTGATATATTATCAATTAGTAATTACACGATTAATATCGTGTATATATATATTATTTTTTTTAAATTTTTTTAAAAAAATTGCACGCGTTACCTACAATCAATTAGATTTGAAAATTATTTCTATGGAAATGGCTGATTTTATTTTATTTACAAGCACAAAATAGCAAATTTTAAATTTTATTGAAGGTATAAAAAGGTAATTCGAATGAGTTAATTGCATTCTAGTTGAAATATTGAATTAAAGAGATTTATTATATTGGATACAACTTGCTTTATAAAACTATTGGATAAATACATTATTAATATTTTAGGGAAAAAAAGATCTTAACATTATTTGGAATCAAGTTCATAGAACGGATTATGTATTTATGAAAATAAACACTTATATATTCTGTAGATAATATTCCCATTTCATCACTTTCGCTAGTTTAAGATAAGCAGACATATTCACAGAAAAAAAATTTATTATCAACTTGGCATAATTTACCTAATAATGTAGCATAAAAAAGTATCGGAAAATATATTTTTGCAAAATTATTGCAATTCTTACTACATAAATCTGCGTTTTTAATTTATCACATATAAATGATTGGAACTTACTATCTACTTAGAAATTTTTAATGCTATTCTTTGTAACATATTTAACGCGAAAAGCCACTAAAACAAATAGAAAATTAGTCACTAGTGAGTTACTTTCTTAGGTATCAGAAAATACGAACAAATGCTATAACACAAATTTATTGTACAAGGATAAAATACCTCTATAAAATTAGACAAGAGATTCTTGCAAAATGCAATTTTAATACAACAACTTCATCGGATAAAAAGCATTGCTCGAGAATGTCAGCTCAATCAAATGTGAACAAATGTACGCTAAAAGAAAAATTTAAAAGCTTGAGCGAGATCTCGGTAACAGTACATTACAGAAAATTGAAAAGAAACGTAACGCTCAAGAAGCTCTAAGCTCTCGCAGTTATAATACATTCACAAGGCTCTTTGTTTGCCTTTGTCGAACAACTAAACGCCTGTGCGTCTTTTGTCCTACAGTCGAACGAAGCGAGTGCGCGAACTCACCGCATTCTGATCTTACAGTTCGGCGGTAAGTCACGCAAGACGGATGGACAGAAACTGTATGGCCTTTTGACCCCAGGCGGTTTTCGGGCCCGACTTGTGCCTGCCGTTCCTCTTGATGCCCAACCACCAACCGGCCTCCGCGTGCTTGTGCGAGCGGAAGGCATCGTAGCTACCGATGTTCCACTGCTCCCACTCCGTGTTGACCTTCTTCGCCTTCGACTAGGAATAAGCGTGGAATAAGTCATTGCTTACGTGCTGTCCTTGCGAGTGTAACGAGTCTTTTACCTCTCGCGATTAAAGTCGTACGCACGCACGTACATTAACTGTTTTATTAAGCGAGCAGGAAAGTTAAATCGAAAATGTTGATAATGTAACGAAACTACCGTGGCTTTGTATCTTACTTTCAGATGCTATTTAAGCCCTAGTAAGTATATTGATCGTGTACTACACGGTGTATAATATAATGACCCCCCAATTATATACCTACTATTAAGAACAAGTTTTAAGCAACAAATAAATAGTGTATTAAATCTGTGCGATAACAGTATACCAATTTTATATACATGTACATATTTTAATAATCGTCACTTGTACTAATATTCGAAAGTAGTTCCACTCCAGTTTTCTATTTGTTACCAAGATTAGCTCAACGTACGTGGGTTATTTTAAGATGACGATTCCGAGTTGTTAGTTACACCGATCTGAACATCTCAAATATTAAATTTATGCGCTCGTACGTGTAAAGTCAATAAGATTACTTAAATTCAACGATAATATGGCTTTTCAAAATATTGCAGTAATGATGTACCTACCTCGCCATATAAGTGTCCTGTACAATTGAATGCCAAATAGTGTCCAGTTTGAGCACTTTGCAAACGAACGATACCATATGATACGGGACAAATGGTCAGTCGGACTGTAAAACCAATTATGCTCATTCGTACTTTCATCTATCAATCGGTGAATATCGAGTGCGCTTACAAGTAAATTAATCCAAATCCATGGATATATAAGCTTAGTTCAACTTTATCAAGAAATTATCGATATTAATATTTATTGTAAATACAATATTAATACAATCTTATGACAAGTCCCAGATAGTTGAGCAACAATTAATTGTCGATTTGGATTACGTCTTACTAAAATGGCAGGCAATAATACCCGAGAAAAACAAATAAAATATATTTACGCGAAGGAAGTGTACCGAGGCTTCCTTCCCCTCAACGAATCACGCACGAAAAGCAACGACCAATAAGGAAAAAGTCGATCGATTACCGAGCTCGTCGTTCGTACTGTCAGCGGGGAATCCCTTTGCTCTTCCGGATGGGGTGATCCCGATAAAGTAACCGGTGCGACAGAAGAGCTTCACCTTCGGCGTCTGGTAGACGGAATCGGTTGCCACTTGGTGCGAATTCCACGGAATGCACCGAATTGGCGCTTTTTCGGGTGTCTTCGTTTCCAGGACATGTTTCCTAAAAAATGAATTTGAGTTTTCGTGTGTTCTTATTTCTTCTGGGTGGCTAAGTCTATTCGAAGATTACATAAACGAAGGGCAGTAATATTAGCAATGTTTGCTTCGAACAATCGAGCGTTCGATCTTATCTTGCTCTGTCATTTCGATCCGTAACTCGGCGACGTTATAGCGAATGTAAATGATGGAGGTAGTCCATCTTTTTCTGTATATAACGAGAAGGAAATATTTTAAGTTTACTCAAAATGCACGTTTGTTATGATAAGTTTAGATCGGTAATTAATAAGGCTGAAATCAATGCTTAGTAACGGCTCTTTTTACATTTACTAAATCATCAGGTGTTGTCTAATTACAATAAGATAGTATAAAACTGATTTAAAAATTTTAAAAAACAAAACCTATGAATTATGCAAAAGCTGTTTTATTATAGATATGTAGTGAACTTTAAAAAAAAATAACTCGACTTTTCTGACATTATCACCGCTTTACAATATTGAAGTGAAATTTATATATAAGTCGTAATTTAATTCACGGATAAAATTATAGACCATACGACTTCAAAACATGAAACATTTCGGTATAACATATATCCATATATATATATTCTCGCGCATAATTCAATTCAATACGACTGATTAAATTTTAGACGAGAAGCTATGAGCGAGTGAACGTGCAGGCAATATAAACCTATTATTTAATGTTTCTACTTCATCAACGAACGAAAAAGTGATAGTCGACGAGTATAAAAGTTATACTTGTACGTATTTGAACACTAAAATTAGAAGCTGCTCTAGATCACATTTGAGTGATCTAGAATCCTTTTGTTTTGGAATTTCATTTACCGATATAAATTCGAGCTGAAACGTAATAATCCAAGAATATAAATTATTGTGGTGTCGTAAGTGAAATTTTTATCATTTAAGAGCAAGTATATTTTTATTTTTCATCTGTTATGTCAGCACGCGAATAGCTAAAGCAGTTTTAATGCTAAAGAAAGAATCTAAAGTATGGAAATGATCTAAGCGTCCGATGTGTATCACTATAACGAGGTGCCAATGACATTTTAATCGAGGGTGGACGTCAGTAAAACTGATGAATACGTATAGCGATTCATTTATAATTTATTTAATTTATTTTAAATAATTGATCAAGTAAATCAAGGCTTATTCGATTTAGCACGATAATTTAAGAATTATTTCAATACCAAATCTAAATAATACTTGTTACAAGAAAATGACAATCCTTATACTGCCCTTGATAATCCAATTAAATTATTATTTTATTTTGTTAGTATAAAAATTATTCGTATACTCTACAAATAGTTTAATATTTTGTAAGATTCTGATATTTATTATAAATCAAGAAATTATTTTATTTAACTGTTTTACTCTTTTGATATTAATTTCTAAAAAGTATGATTAGATCATCCAAGCTATGAAAAGAAGAAAGGAGGTCACGTTTTAATGGTTTCATTAAAAGAAATCAACTAAACGAGCTACATTAATAATTACAATTATTGAATTAACATTAAATGTAAAGTTTTGTACAGTAATGTTGGTATTTTCTCAATTGCTTTTTCAAAATTAGAATTTTAATAAGTAATATTAAATAAGACTGAAAAGTCACTTATTTGTGGTTCTTGTATATTAAATAAAATACATCCAATAAATATTTTATATGAAATTATGATGTTGATGAAATTCTCAACAGTTTATGTGCGCGTTTACAATCTTAAGTTATAAAAACCAAATATGCAGTATTAAATGATTTTGATATTTTTAGTTCATATTTTCAATATTGAGAATACGCTATAATCTGCATTTTTGTAATTTGCCATTTAAAAATAAATGTAATTGAAAATACTCCCGCTAATTAGTCACTTATTCCTAATCTTATACGTGTTTATTAATTAATCATTTTAACTTCGCCTCTATTACGTAATCATGTACGCAGCATATGTATAGCAACTGCGTACGAAACTTATTACATTTTGTTTGGATCATTCTCTAGTATCACTATAGATTCGTTTGTAACGGCTTACATAATTTTTTAGTCATGTCTTGTTACGCCAGTTTTATCGAAGATTTTATGAAATCTATTTATCGTATCATATTAACAGCCTAATATTTTGTTTATTCTAAGAAAGAAAAATCACATAGTTTTTTAAGCAAAGACATTTAAATAATGTAAGCTATTTCGTTTAAAATTATGGAATTTTTACTTGAATTGCTTAAATAAGTTATTATTTTAGTATTCAGTTTTATGTGTGTACAATTTTTAACAATTAAATTACGGATAGTTCGATAAATAAACAAACACATTATTTATTCAGTACATTTATCATTATAGATAAAACAAAAAAATTGTTACTTAGCTTAATACATTTTTACAATTAATTCCATCAATATTAGATAAATATAGTACACTGAGTAAACAATCTATACAATCAAAGAAATTCTAAAATAAAATCATGTATTTTGGTACATTGTTAAGAAATTAAAACATGATCATTTATTTAAAGTTCATCAGGAATCTCTTAAATATAATGAGTTAAAATTAATACAATAACATTAATACTTAATTGAGTAAAATTTAAATTTACAACAATCTTTAAAAATTGTATTTTTTTAAATTTAAATAATTGTCAATGTTTATTTATAAATTGACTTAATGGTTTTTTTTTTTTTTTTTTTTTTTTAATAATCCTATAGACATTTTTTTATGTAAATCCATATTCAAACTACCTTTTTAAAAACTTATATTATTCAACTAATAATTTTGTTTCATATAGCTTATTACAAAGACATGAAATTCTTACACAATCAATCCACTGTAACCGTTGACTATTACAAAGATTCATTTGAGTTTATAAAGACTTTATCGTGATAAAAAATTTCAATTAATTCGTCAATTATTCAATTATTATACGAATTATCAGATTTCGTTCTTATTTTATTATTGAAACACAATCTTAAAAGTTTTATAAGTAATTCTTAAAGGAAGCTTATTAGAAAAATTAATATCAAATATTTTATGTCTACACTTATATTCCCATGTACTTACACACGAATGAGCGAAAAATTGAACATTACCTATTGGGCTTTCCGCGTTTATGCAACTCAAAATAGAATTTACGAGTAGTAAGTAAAATAAATGTCGTTTAACACAATCGTAAAATCTTTTAGAAAAAATAAGATTTTGATACCTCAATATACAATATTGCATCTTTCTGAAAACTGCGATAATTCATTAATAAGCGAATTAGCCAAAAGCTTTAAGTACTTTAACTCAAAAAATAACTTTCTTAAAATCTAAATTAATTACGTCGCTTAACGAGTAATTAATTGACACGTCGATAACGCATTGTTACATTATCAACGCTTGTAGATCGTACAGGCGTCCCGTACGAATTATCCAACCGAAACATAAAAAGTACTCAATAATGGCACCCTATCAACACTCATTCGAGGAATTACGAAAAATCCAATCTGCGACAACGACAAAATTATTACCATCGTCGGCGCACGCCATGCCCTCCTCGTTTGGAATGTCGAGTCGACCTCGTGACATTGCTGCGAAGGGAAATTAATCGAGATACGCGCATGGCGACCAAACACGAACGTCAGCGTTTTTTTACCTCGAGGCGTGAATCGACACCACGATAACCGATTATTCCTGTTAGAAGGCGATGGTCCAGCGGGAAGATAGAAAGCTTTTTCAAAGCGAAGCTTTTATTCGCCTACGTTGTTTCGATTTATGCTTGCGCACGGCAGGTTTTTTACAATTCCTCGCCTCGTTGGCTTTATTATTTAATCTGTATTTATTGCCATTTTCATATCTCCTATCTCCAAAGCCTATCTCCAAAGTTGTTTCTAATTTTCAATAACAATCTAATACACTTATCATATATCCATTCTTGAACTGCATATCACAAGGGGTTACATGGTATCAGATTTTTCATAAACAAAGGCAATTATTATTTGTTTTATCAGATAGTTAAAAATTAGCAGGTTGCCTACTCACAGTTTCATCCGCGCAAACAACAATTTTAACCCCGTATTATTCAGTCGAAAGTATTTTTGTCGAATTTGTATCGAAAGGTTTCATAAGGTGTTATCCTCGCCAAACATATATTAAAACAATTTAGTAAATGCAACAATATAGAAGTTAAATAATTTTTAATAACCAATCGACTCGTAATGAAGATCTTCGAAAAATCAAATATTTATTTGACTGTTTTTCTTTTGTTTAAATTTTTCGATTATAATATTAGAACAATTGACTGAATTGAGTGATTGAATGCGGTAAAATTACGTTATATAAAATACCTTTCCTTAGTGACGCTTCATTATAATTTTGAAGTAATCGATTTTTCATTTACGTATCTCACTCCTTATTAATATTCGAAACATTAATTGTAGTTAAGCCATTGCCATATCGTTACGAGAAATGAAAACTAAAAAGGCACCATCATTATTTACTCAGAATTCAAATGGATACAATGATTCTCGCGTAAATTCCTGTTTCGTTGAAAGTTCATATCTAACCGACCGTTTATTTTGCTAACGAACAAAAAGGAAGTAAATGCATTACCCGAATTGGTCGATGGTAACTACGGTGGTTGGATGC
Source organism: Wiebesia pumilae (assembly GCA_018907045.1). Lineage (NCBI taxonomy): Eukaryota > Metazoa > Arthropoda > Insecta > Hymenoptera > Agaonidae > Wiebesia > Wiebesia pumilae. The sequence goes on from JACCHZ010000033.1 coordinate 2,559,984, forward strand.
CTCGTGGTTTCTCGCTTCGGTCTCTCATCCTCGCCACTATTACTATGGTTGTTATCGTTGCTGCTACTGTTGTTGTTGTTGTTGTTGTTGTTGTTGTTGTTGTTGTTGTTGTTGTTGTTGCCGCTGCCATCTCCGCCGAGGACGATGTCCGAGTCGTAGCTGTCGTCGCTGCAGCTGTCGTCGATGTCGCTGCATTCCTCGTCGCAGTTGGGCGGTTCGAGATTCTCGTGTATCCAACGGAGACTCATCCTTGCCGGTGCGAGGACGCGTGTGCAATGGATAGGTTGCGTCTGCGAAGCGAAAAGCGGCACTGCATTAGATTGCACATTGCGCGAAACGATCGTCGCGGAAGGAAGAGAAAGGATTATCGCGATTCCTGGAAATCAGGAGGTGTTGGAGCACGCGCGACTCTTGCGCGTTGCAAAACGGATGTTCGAATTATAAGATGGCGAAAGGGGTTAGTTACCGTTACAGATGTCCAGAAATTGGATCGAGTCGCTATTCCCGTGATTTCTAACGATGCGCTGTTATTTTAACGAAAGCCGGAAATCCTAGAGTTTGCAAGTCTTTTTTTATCTAACGAGCAAATCACTCGTCGTCAATTTTAATTCAGTTACTAATTTTAATTACGAATTTGATATCGAGATCAGCGATGAGAATCTCTCATTTATTCTTTCGATAAGTATAAGAATCAATATTCGAATAACTTTCATAATAACGCAAAAAGCGAAATAGCGTTAAATGAGTAAAGAGTTTAAGAAGCAAATTTAAATGGAAAGTGTAGAGCTTATGAAATTTATTTCCAAAACTTTTGCCTAATTTGTTAATTTGTAATTTTCAGTTACATAAAGAAACGAGATTGTATTAAACTTCGCTATGTAATTCTAACTCAAACGGTTTGTTAATTTAGTTACGGTAATTTTATTACATAAAATTCACACTTGGTTATTATTAATTATTTGTATCAAACGCGATGGTCTTAATGCAACCAAAATAAGTTTAAACTCGCCATGTGCTTTATAAAAAGTTTCGGTCCCGCTTATCTTAAATGCGAATAAAAATAGTTTGTCCGTTGGCTCGATCGGAACATCCAATAACATACGTTACGAGCACGAAGTCTTTATTCTAATTAGTTTTGCGCGCTACTGTCATTGAACCGAATTCAATGTGCAGCACAAAACGAGAAGAAGATTGCAGACCGTGACTCCTTAAACATTATATTTACATCTAATGCACCCGCTTCCTTTCGCCGTCGACGGCAAATTTCGCTGTTTACCTTTCGAGGCGTTTCGCGGCGCGGGTTCGTCAACCTCGCTTAATCATTCATCAGCGTGTCCAAAGAGAAAAAAAGTCGCGGCTCCACTCGGAGAAACGACAAGGATAATTCCGAGCACTACTGCAGCGGGGGCGGAGATGACCGATTGCGCGCGGTGTAGCGGTTTCGACTCGCTCTGTTAAGTATTTCGAACCGCGTGTAATGAGCTTATCGCGGCTCGAAAAGAAAATCCAATTCCAGGCAACGCTTTCGGCACACTGATTTTTCGTCGGATAGCAGCTCCTGCGCGTCGTTGCTCTTCATTTTATTTCTCTTTTTCTTTTTCATTCTTTTTGGGATATCTAGTTTCCTTGCGTTGTGGGAAAAAAGCGTTGAGAGCTGCGACCCTACGTACTTGGTTCGAGAGAATCTTTTTCCCCGGTACGTTGGACTGACCTCGAACGCTTCGAAGAGCTTCCTGCCTATCTTATGAACTTTATTGTAAGTTATTTTTAAAATTATCGATTGAGTAGTAAAGTCGAGTTTTACTTTATGAACGTAATTAAAGAAACTTTAGGAGAGTAAGACAGCACTTTACTGGTTCCGAGCTTGAGAAACTTACAACTTCGAGAAACTGAAAGTGCTTGTATATGAAAAGCTAACGCGGGATTTACCGATTGAATCACTAACTACACTATAATCTCATATACACTCGCTAATATCACGTTCGCTAACGAAATCGCATAAACTTTCAATAACTTTGTTTAAGCAGACAAAATTCTTGTTTTGCCTTTAATGAGAATTGTTTTTGTAAGTCACGGCACTTTCTTTCGGCTTATTTTCGAAGTTTTAAAAAGACAACTACTACGCGTACTCGTTGATTCACTTAAACCGAACATTGAAAAAAATTTTTACAGATTTTAATCTTGCAGATTATTTTACCGGCGGTTTAAGACAGTTCGCGATTGTTGCAATTTTTAAATTGAAAACATTTCAAGCATATATACAAGCACATATACAAGCATCGTAAATCTAATTATTACATTTAACTGGAAGGATGATGTACATTCATTTCATAATGATATTTTCTTTAGTTAAACAAACAATTTGGTTACACTCGATGTAACGTTTAAGTATAAAATTTGCGCAGATTCGCAAATTAAACGATTGCTTTGATTTAAAAAGTAATCAAATAAGTTTTCAACGCCTTAGCTTTCGGTTAGTATCATTCGATCAACCAGTACTCGGCACATTTATTTACGGTAACCGAATGCAGCATTGTTTACACTTTGTCTTTTCATTGCTTAATTACACAGAAATAATACTCAATTTTTTAATTGAACAATTGTGCATTTCTTAGACAAGAAAAACTATAAATATTAGCATTCATTCTGAAAATCATACGTAATTCTTTTGCGATATTGACTTATATTTACGTAAGAACGATTAATTAACGTTAAATGAAATCGGTGTAATGAAAACGATAACGGCAATAACTAAAATATTTGTTTTCAGGCAAATAAGAAGAGTGTGAATGCAAAATTTATAAAAAATAATTTGTTACTTAGAGAAGTTGTTTTTTAAATGTAAATACCGTCTGTTCACATTAAATTCTCCTTATTACATCTATCAAGAAAGCCGAAGAGAAAGGAATTCACTTGATTTTTAATACAACGTAATTTGTACTCTGTTTTGCAGACCGTATCCAAAAAGTCTGTTGGCTCACGCAAACAAACAAAATATACTTACAGCGATACAAAATAAAATCCTCGAGAGCGAAACTGTGCACTACTTCCCGATCAGTTGTTAATACTTTATTATAAAATAAAAAGACATTTAAATCGTGTTAACACGAGCGGATCACTAACGTGCACCAAACAGTCGTGTATCAAACTAACGAGTGTTAATCAAGTTTCATGCAAATTCTCCGAGGGTCCCGTATCCCCCTTGCCTCGCGCGTCAACCCCTTTGCGCAAAAAAAGAGCCCCTCACCTGTGCAACGGCCAATCACGCGCAACTCCTTCCTGGGCGTAACTGTCTGATGCACGTCGAATGAAGTGACGCGCGCAACGTGAGGAGCACGACTAGCGATGGAACGCATCGGCGGATCGGCAGCCTCTCACCGATGAAATTAGAAGAACGGGAAAAAAACGAGTCAGAGAGAGAGAGAGAGAGAGAGAGAGAGAGAGAGAGAGAGAGAGAGAGAGAGAGAGAGAGAGGAGCGCCCGCAAGTCGTGCTAAGGATGAATTTTTTTCGGCGAGCCGACGTAGTATTTATGAAAGCTGGGGACGCGTTTATTAATACGCCTGCGCGTGCGCTCGTTACAGGAAAGTTACGTCATTAGGCTACTTTGCGGATACGATGATTATCCAAAGATTACAGCTCTTCCAGAACTCCGACGAGCGTTTGGAAGCCTAAATAGATTTGCTCCAGCTACTTAGTAGGGCAATGATGGGGGACTAAGGGATGGATCCAACTGTTGGAACCTAATTGTTGACTGACAACTTTCCAAACTGGAAACCGAAACGCGTTTACACAATTACGTGATTGTCGTTCGTTACAATTTTTACGATCCTCTGTACCGAAAAGTTGTGCTTATCTGAAAAGCCGAGACTATAGGTGGATTAACACTTGCATACCAGTACTACGTATTTTTGAAAATTAAATGCAAAGTTACACGATGATTGTTATTGAGCGCAATATTTTTACTGAAAAGTAGTGACTAACGGTATTATAAGATAAACAATTGGAGATAAACAAAACAAAAGCAGATAATCAATATTTAAATCAATGCTATAATTTTTTGAGGATTTTACAATAAACGCGTTATAAATATTATTTATAAAATTACGATTGAAGTATCAATGAAGCGTAACATCTTTGTATAAACTTTATTAATGTTAGAGTCCGGTGTATTAGTAGTACCTTATGTAAATCTTTTTAGATTCATTATGAAATCGATGAAAAATGACATTTTCATTTGATTAACGATAGAAGAATGGTTCTGTGACAGACAGAAAGAAGAGCAAAATTCAGACGTAAACGTGATAAATTAAAGGAAAATCGATTGCATCCTGACAGTTCACGCCTTTTCAAAGTCTTTAAGATTCCATCTTTTCTTATCCACGCTGCTCGACATGATCTTTTTGATAGCTTTCATTCACGCCCTCGGTTTCTCTTCTCTAATTTATTGGAAGAAGTTACATACTTTGGAAAACTAATTAAGTTCTCAGCGAAGAGAAATTCTAAAAATATTTCTTTATTACTTAATCATAGTATTACATACATGGTTTTAGCTTGTATATTAATATAATTTTATAATATAGGTTAAATTTTAATCTGGAATCATTTATAAAAATATATTTAATCAAAAACTTACCTCCCCATCAAGGAACATTTGGTTTCATTTTGCCGACAATTGACTATCAGGGAATTATACATCAGTGATTCCCTATTTTATCATTTGTATCACCTACAATCGAGTCATACAGTTAGAAACTGTAAAACATAAATGCTCCGAAAGAATAATCCTATATGTATGGATATTCGTGCGTAGCTACACAAGTATTCGTGTTCTTGAATAAAAATAAAAAAATAGATGAACCTTTATCGAATACGGTCGTTAATTAGATTACTTAGAAAATAATGAAATGCTAAACTATCCAATAAAAATTTTATATTTATTATTAAAATTATAAGAGGACGTAAATTTATTGCTCGTATAGTTAATATGTTAATGACAGTATAAAGGTAAATATTTTGCGTTAATATCATTGACTTATTAAAAGTACATTACAAACTTGGTAAAAGAAAACTAGTTATCATTTAGGAACACAAGAGGACAAGTAAATGTTTTAATTGTTCGTTAAACTGCATCCACCCATAATCGAAAAATAACAAATTCATTAAGAATAATTAAATTCAAGTATGGCAAGTCACAATAACTATGTCGTATTTTTAAAACCGTTGTAAAAGTTAATACTATTTATCCGTGAATTTTGTTTACTCCAAGAAGTCCATTTCCCCAATCACTACTTTTGAGCGTACGACGAGGTTCGGGTAACATCGTGTCGTCGTTATTTATGGACGTATATGTTATATAGTTATATAGTTAATACGCTTATCTTACCTGGACGTCCTCATCTAACATCCGAATTACGTAAAAGCTGAGTCCAACAATACTGGAAAAATGAAAAACATTTCCCATTGAGTGCTCATTGATACTATTGCCAATGATCCAATAACATACTTTAGAGCTCATAATCGGTTAACCAGCTTCCTTTACTTCTTGAAAAGCTTATTCTTGGAAATAACATTCTCAGTTTCATATTTTTAAGCATTTGCGCTCTTCTTTGTTACACGCAGTACAATTTGACATTATTTTTGCACTATTTTCAGCACATTTTTGAATTTGAGAAAACATTGATATTCTAACCGAAATATATAAAAGACATTAAGCAAATCATGAAAAACTCTTCAAGAGATGTGCGATAAATTCGTTTAAATTTTCGTGATATTATCAAGTTATTAAATACATATTAATTCTTGCATAAATCCTTATAAAAATAAAGAACTTAATAAAATTATTCAGTGAATGATGACATAGCATGGAAAAATATTATCGGTGACGATAAATTACGTATTACACAGAATTTAAGGAAATTAATAGAACATAAAAACTAAATGATAGAAATTCGAATATAAACAAAGAGGAATTAAAGTACGTAAAAACTACTTCGTCTTACTCAATTATTCATACTTATATTTTGCTCATAATTTTAAAAAGTCGTAATAAAATATAAAGAACACCCTTTGTATATCATCGTATCATAATGATATATAAATACTCGAATTTTTTTATTTTCAATAGCATTATATCTTAAAAAACATTTTCATTTAATCAATCAGATCAATTTTCTTCTGAATGCTTAGAATATTACCTTTAAAACATAATAAACTATCAAATAGTTATCGAGAAACGTGGTTCCCTTAAATACTACATATAATATTTATTATACATTCAGACATACTTTAAATCATACTTATGTACTCGTAATAGTATTTGTATGTAGAATCAATCGACAAGTAAACTCTCACCTGCTACTCAGAATACATAATTCGATCATGAATATTGATAACTGTTGCAACTACGTGCATTTAAAATAGCTATTTGTTCTAAGTGATCTAATTATAAATAGCCATTATATATTCTAAAATGACTTTCTTAAAAGCCTTTAGTGGTAAAAGTCATAAATACTTTATGTGAAAAAGAAGAGATCGAGAGAGAGAGAGAGAGAGAGAGAGAGAGGGAGGGAGAGAATTCCAAACATTCGTAATTTGAATGTAGAAAAAGTGTTTAAGTCTGTTCTTGTAATATTTACATTTAAAAACATAAAAAATATCATATAGCATTGTGTATCATGCTAATATTATAAATAATTTAAATTAAAAATTATAATTTAATTGTTAATGCATATTATTTTCTAAATACTTGTTAGTGACAACGTATTTAAAAAATCAGCCATGTTTCTTTTAATAATTGTTTTTAAATATAATACAAAAATTTCTTACAAAAAAATATATCAGTCATTTTCGTCTTTTTAATTTCCTATTATTTTCGATATAAATAAATACGTAATAAAAAAATAATGCACAAGCAAGGTTTGAATAAAGTATACACAAGAATAAAAGTATTAGAATAAATTTTATGCCTGTATAAATAATATCAAATAACATTTATGTTGATTTTCGTGCTATAAATGTCTTGAAGGAATTCATAAAATATACTCCGTTTTCAAAAATAAATTCGAACATTGTTTTCAAACTAATAAAAAAAAAGATTAAAAATAGCCTCGAATATCTCTTAAAATGGGAAGAAATGATTGTCGTGTTACTAAGAATCCCTAATTTTACTTAAATTAAACAGTAAATAACAATATAAATAATAGTATATAACAATTCACTTATTGATCAATTATAGATTCAAAATTTCATTTTACTTATAGAGTTCTAAATTTAAAAAGAATTATTTTGTCTGTAAAAATTACTTTGACTACAACGTTAATAAATTAAAAATAACACGAATGACTCCATTCAAACATGTACGTGGGCCTCTTCGAATAAACTAACGATATTATTTTCGTTCAAACTTCTTACGGTTTTCCTTTCTTCTATTTTCTTTAGTTTACTTTTAATCTATATTTATATTCATAAATTTGATTTTAAGAAAAGTTATTCAACATTAAAGTAAAGCAATAAACATTTATAAGAAATTATAATTGTAAAAAATTATTTTTTCTATAACGGTTTAATCATTATCATTAATTTATTTTTAATTTTCTGAAACAGTAACAACAGAAAAATTTATCCAGAGAATTTACTAAAATCATAATTATAAAAATAAGACAAATATGTAAGTTGAATTTGAGTTGAATAAATATTTTCAACTTACGAGAATTGAAAATCTACTTAACGCTCATTATTAAATTCAACATACAAACCCAATCCTTCTATATATAATTTTTTCAAATATTATACTTTACAAAAACAAATCACATATTACACTGTATAAATGTTTTTTAATCGCTTATAATTTTCTTTTAAATGATATCAGGGAACACCAAATGAAGAAACAAAGAAGAGGATCAGAAGAAAACTACTTCCTTTGATAATACACCAATTTCGTTATGGAAAATCAAGATTCATTCGTTAATAGGCTCTTGATTTATTTTTTCCGAATCGATGACCACTGTCTTGTCTATACAATAAGCTCGTGTAAGTGAATTTCGACTTACGACTTCACGCTTTAAAGGCTCTGTTATTATATGTTTCTTCTTTCTGCAGAATGTATGAACTACTTTTCAAAGTTATTATCGAGGTCACTCGTGAAGGATTTTTAGTTTTATAGGGAAAAAGTAGAAATCGATAGACCTAGTTTTACTTAATTTGTACAATATTAGAGTCCAATTGAATAATTCCAGAAATACCATTAATTCGTTATACATAAATTCATGTTCAAATGTACTTTTATTGAATAGAGTAAAACGAAGTTTGATTACAAAACTCACGCAAGCTAATAAAAAATAAACGAAAATATGTATAATAATTTTAAATAATGTTAATTTTGAAAAAATATTATGCATTACTTGACCTTAAATTGTTAATGTTGCAAGATGCCAAATGATAATTAATTTAAGGATTTTTAACATTTTGTTAAGTTTAGTACTATTTATAAAAAAAAAAAAAAAAAAAAAATACATTTAATAAATTGTTTCCGATTTTAACAAGATTAAATACACAATATTCAATGCCAATTAAAATATTTAATATTAGTTTACTTGTTATTAAAAATAATAATCATTAAAAAGTAATTTCAAATGATTCTTTAAGTCTATGATATATACATAAAGTTTAAAAGAATTGCTAGAAAATGTTGTTAACTATTTCTTTTATAAGATGATAAAAAATGTTAATAATTCAACAGATATTACTATAATTGTCATTGAAAACAATATTAAAAAATGTTAATGGACAAATAAAATCATGGAAAACAAAATTACAGAACAAAATTTGCTTATAAGGCACTTTTTAATAACATGTATGATTTTGAATATTTTGCTTCTATGATTTTTAGTAATTTTCAGGATGTAAAAATATATAAGTAATATATTTTTAGCTATAAGAAGAAAAGATATTATTTTACAATTCACAATAGTTTCCATTAACAACTTTGAAAAAAATTTATTTTTAATTTCCTTAAACTAGTAAATACTTACTTTTAGAATATGATCAAGAATAAAGGCAAACGAATAAATAATTTATGTACATATAGATTTCAATAAACATTTATTTACTCATGAATATAAAATTACACATTATGCGATGGATGAAACAAATACCATACAATATCTCACATGTGTAATCATAATCTCGGCGACGATATCCTCAAGACAGTTACAGAGAGTAATCGAATCGTCCGCGCACAAAAAAAGTGTTAAAGAAGAGCAGAAAAGAAAAACGGTAAAATAAATTTTATTCTCATGTCACTTAATACACACTCGTATATGTTCATTTGTTATGTAAAAATACAATACATTAAGAGGAGATTTCAAAGATAGAAATTAACGACTCGATTGCAATTTCTTAGTACAAAATATTGTACGTATGCAATATACAATCAGGCATTAATAAAGTACTTTACAATTGTTAATTACTGATTTACCATAAAAATAAGTGTGCCTAGGCATGATTCATTTATATCAACAATTAATCAACAATGAAGTTCGTCTACCCAAGTTTCATTTCCTTCTCTACTATATTATAGCCTAAGAAATCTCTCAAATGTTTGTTATTTTACTCATATTATAGATATCACATATGATACAGTAATGTACACATTTCTTTATTCCAAACGACACAAAAAAAAAAATAATGATGATGATCGCATCGCCGATATTTATACTCGTCAAAAAGTCACATATAATTCAACTAATAACTGTCGAATTGTACCGTATAAAAGCTTCAGCGATGGTGGTTTCACCTTACACGCTAATTGCTAATTACATAAATACACGCTATTTACATAATGTTTCCTGTGTGTTTTATGTGAGAGTCTATGGGTTAATTTTTCTCATTGCGTAAGCCAGCGGAAGTCCCTCCTCCATTGTTTTCGATGCTTTAGTTCCATTTTTTTTTTCGTCTTCGCATCGGCTGTAAACTAACTGCAACTATATCGAGAAGAGTCTTCAATACTTTTGTTCTATTTACATTGCAAGAGAAGGAGCTAACTCCTTTTTTATCATTTCTTCTTCTTAGTGAATCTTACACCTCGAACTAAGGCGAGGTACAAGTTTTGAAATTGTCACAACTACAACTTATGAAAATATAGCCGGATCGCGCTATACTTTCAAGTTAATTAGCTCGGATCTCCACTTAATTACGTTATTATGTTTGTTTTTATCCCTTCTACACGCAGCTGAATTTAACACCTGCAAAAATCAAAGCAAAGCGGTACAATTAACATTTTCATTCACGAATATTTGTAGATTTTTCTCTTGACAAAATTGTTAGCAAAAGCATAGGAATCTCGGTTTTTTATTGCAGCTAATAATATGAGAAAATAAAGCATATCTTATGAAGAACTTAAGCATAACCACATGAATAAAAAAAAAAGCAAATAAAAAATACACGAATAAATTATAATCACGTATAAATTAAGATATAACGTAGTATGAAATATTTAAAAACGGGAAATTTATTAAATAGTTTATTAATAATAAAAAATAGTAATACATCAATCAATCATAATTGAATTGTCTATCTCACAACTCTCTTTTTATAAGTCCTTCGTATATCATATACGTAAATTTAAATTTCTTTTGTAACAACTAATATTTTTTAATTGTCCGTCCTCTTATTTAAATTTTTAAATTTTATGTTGCTATCTGCTTGTTGAAAGTAAAAATTGATGAGCAACTTTGCTTTCTAATAATATAATAATACAATAAAAATTTGTTCACGTTTCGATTGTGTATTTCTATTTTAATCTAAAGAAATATACTAAGCTATTAGTTGTAAAATTTCAATAATGTAAAAACATTAATAAAGCCAAACATACATTTTGGGCAACGATATGTGCATATGAAAAACAATGCATGAAAATATGAAAAATTTGTTGAATGAAGGCAAAGATCGAAAAAATTTATTTAATAAAGTCGAAAAACTCAAGAAGCTTAAAAAAAAAACAAAAACAAAATACGCTAACTGAGATTGGTATCAGATAGAATCTCGACGAAAGTATGACGGAGAAGAAGGAAACTCGTCCTGTAATTGCATTATGATTTTTTCACCGAGTGGCCTAACGGTATGTGTGCGTGCATTCGCGTGTACCATCGTCGCTGGAGTAGCAGTTGTGGCAGTGTAGCTTGTGGTTGCGCACGCGTACGTCCGTGCCCATGAGGCCGTCACCAAGTCTCACGTGGCACACGCAGCATTTGAAGCACTCCATGTGGTAGAACAACCGCAGGCTCTCGATTATCATCGCTGCACCTCGTCCTGTGAAATGCAAATTAAGCAAGCAAGCTCAACGTATTGTTGTGATCGATCGGAGACGCACTCGATTATTCTTTTAATGATCGTAATACGGTATAGTTGCTTAAGCTTTTTCCGTATTCATAAGCTTACGAAATTTCTCAATCATGGTATTAATGTTGTTAAAGTGCGAGGTTAAGTAACATTTTTAATTCGTAACTTTCGATTATATTATTGCCAAGTTGATGTTATGGACATTTCGTGCAGAGTTATAAGTTTACACAAATTTTACTTTATTATTTATTTAAATACTATTAAATACTTGTACGTGCTTCCATTGGGCTACACACCTAATTCATCGCCACAGTGCGAGCACTTCTTTTTTCCACTCACACTCAGCATCTTTTCCTGCGATTCTGTATTATTAGGCGACTGATGCACCTTATGCTGCTGCATTTGATAATGTTGGGACGAATGTAGGTGCTCTTGGCTAGTACTGTGTTCTAACCTGTAATATTGTACGCTACTATTTGAAAACAATACTGTGCTTATAATCGTTATTTGATACTTTGCTTTCTTCTAATTTAATCGGCACTATCTTTGCGTTACGTTTTTATTCGTCAACTTATTTATTCGATGTGATGCTACAATATTGCTATTTAACCTTTACAATTGCAAAATATCTTACTTTTCTTTCAGAATTGCATAAAAAGTACATTAATCAATCGAATATCTACGGGCAAATAACTTTAACGAGAATGATGCATAAAAAATTTTCCAAACAAAATTTTGCAACAAAAAAATCCACCACCAATTCAGAAAAATTAATCAATAAAAATAAACAAAAAAAAACCGGAACTAACAGTCGTAATTATTAATAATTATATAACAGAATTATGCATTTAGTACGTACCTTCGTCTAGGCGACAGCGGCTTCTCCTGGACTCTATTCTGAATCCTCTGCGTGAGGGTTTGTATGATGGAGTCCGGTAGCGGTTTGTTGTCCGAGCGAGGCGGTGACGCCGTGTAGGGCACGGAAGTACCAGTGACGTGTGGTTTACGTCCTGGTGAGCGCTGATTCTTCTCATTGATCCTCCGCTGCTCTGCTTCCTGCGATGGCACGTTATGAGTTTTTGTCATTCACGTGAAAATTTATATACCATCGTGCGCGTCGCTTATGATTCCGTTCTCTCGGGCGCAATGGAAACACGCATTTTCATTCATCGCGCATCAGCAGTTACGCTATTGTAAACGCGCTCTTTGTTCAGCACTGGTTTCACATAGCGTAAACTTTTCAATATCTTTCCCATTGTTCAAATTATTATAATATTTCAATTCAATTTTATACTTAGAGAGTTTGGGCAAATCTTTAAAGAGAGGATGTTTAAGAGAGAAGTTTTCTACAGATACATCGTACATTTGTTCGTCTATATTACGCGTCATCGTGAAATTTTTACCGAGTTTAAATTATATTGATAAAATATGACAACGTAAGAAATGTGAATCAGATGAGAAATATTAAAACTATCAAATTTAAAACTAGTTAACTACGCTATTACATCTTCAGTATTCACAAAATTAATTTTTTTCTGTACACTTTCCGAAACATTAGACTCGCAACCAACTGGTTTAGCAGCATAACAATGCATGCGCATCCTTCGGCTAAAGTGCGCTAAAGACGCAACGGTGACTCACCTGTATGAGCCAGTGCTGATAATTGTAATCGTGGGCGGCGCGAGGAACATCACTCTTGCGGCGCTGCACCCATTGATCAGCCTGGACGATCCTGGGCCGTGGCACAGCCGAGAGCGCCTGGAGCGTCTGTCTGCTCATCTGTTGTCCGTGGTGTCCACTTGGCCTCAGCGGCACTTCGGGCTGTTGCGGTATCGAATCGGCCGACGGCACGCGACTGCTCCTGTGGGTGGAACTGCGGGTTTATTTGTGCTCGATTGCGCTCGTCCACTCGGTTTCACATTTACGTTGCGCAACGACCGATTGCTTTTAGGTTCGCGATCTTGGATTCTCAGCGCTTGTATGAAATAGGGAGCGGCGCATGACTAATCTCGACGCGAAATAACAGACAAGGGCATTGTAACTTTTATCGCGACTTAACTCGGCTTAGTACGGTTATAAAATACAGATAAATTAATGTGCTCGCGTATTTCCAAACATACACGATGTATATCGTATCAAGCGATTGTTCGCTCCATATTTTCAGTGGCAAATTTAAAACAAAAATATTGTTCACAAGGGTTTGATCTTGACTTTCGGAAAATTCAATTGTCTATTGTCCACGCTTTGGTTTAAACGTATTTTTTGTATCTGCCTTCCTATAAAAAGACTTAAATAAAAATCACGGATGTCATAATAAGAGCTTTGTCCTCTCGACTTTTGAATTTTAATAGTTCACCGAACAACTCGTTACATTTTTCAAAAGCTCATGAGTTATCAGAAATAACTGCTTTTTAACAAATAGAATAGTATTTGCGTGGAATGGTATTTAAAATTTGTCAACAAATAATTTTAATAAATTCGTTTAAAAAATTAGTAAGGGATAAGTATTTTTGATAACTATCAAATTGACCCAACCTGAATGTCAACCAAAGTTTCACATAATTACTTTTATTCGTACACGAAAACGATAAAACGGATATATTCGCCAAGTCGAACTTGGATTTGACAGTGATGGGAAAGGTTCAGCTTACCTGATGGTGACATCGCGCTGCCTTTGCTCAACGAGCCTGAGTGGCTTAGCGGGCGGTATAGGCGGCGGCGGTGGTCTTCTGCGCTGACCGAGCCCCGTCTCCTGGAGAAGGTTCGGCATCGAGGATCTGTAGTTCAGGGGTGCAGCCTGGGGCTTGCCGTATTGGGGCTGACGAGTCGGCGGCGTCTGCGCTACATCCTGCAGCGACTTCCATTGCTCGTGCAACTTCTCCGCGAGCTGCTGCTGCTTCTGCTCTCGGTAGGCGAGATTACTGCGTTGACGCTTCAATTCCTCTTGCTCCAACTGAAGCAGTTCGCGTTCCACTCGTAGCACCTCCTGTTTTTTGTATAAAATGGTTTAAATTTGGTTTAAAATGGAAAAAACAATCGTAAATTGGTATCTGACGTTGCGCACGTTATAGAAGAGAAAATAATGGATTTTTAATAATTTTATCTTCAAGATGATCGAGTACCGGAATAATAATTCAATACAGTACTTAATTCATATTGATTGAAAAAAAATTTTTTTTTTTTCAAAAAACATTTTTCTTCGAAAGGTCAAATTTTTAATTTTATTTTGTTGTGCTTTCTAAATTGAAAATAATGTATCAAATTAAGCATTTCAGTGGATAAAATTCAAATTGAACTTCGAAAATTTACTTTAATGTATTTTAATGTATTTTCTTATACATTTTATTGAAAAAAGAATTTTAAATAAAATCAATTTTAATGCACTTACCCTAGATGCATACTCATCTTCGTTGATACTTAATGCAGGACTTATTTGTTTATTCTGAAAAGTAAAATATTTATTTCAAAATGAGTACGATATAGTTCTTAAATTCTAGAATACTTGAATTCCATACAAGAATTAAATATTTTTACTCCAATTTATGTAATATTTTAAAATTTTCTTTATGCATAAGTTTAATTATGGTGAAACGTAGACATAACGTCCTGGTAAAGTTTTAGATATAATTATTTATGTAATTGAGAATAATTATTTAACACAAATTATTAAAAAAAATTTTTTTATGATTTGGACTGGAAACAATTGATTTTATTGCAAGTACTTAAATGATCTGTTTTATTGTATCACAACATCTGTATTTAATTTTTTTTTATTTAGAATACTTAAATTGGCACGTGTGACACTTATGATCGTTCTATTTCGTCGAAATTTCAAATCTAATGTCTAATACAAATGTAACATTCTATGTCTATAAAAAATAAATTCACTAAAGAATCAATAATCATACATCATCACTCATTATCGATTAAACAAATTCACACTAATCCATTATAATACATCCGTGCAACTAACAAACGTAAAAAAAGGAACGTTACTTCTTGTGCGGTCTTGTCGGAACTCCTGATCTGCATCTCATCCTGTCTGCACGCTTCAGTGCTCCTCCTTTCATGTTCCTCAAGCTCCTGCATCCTGAGCTGATCCTGAAGCCTCGCTTTCTCCTCCTGCTCGAGCTGCTGCTGCTTCTCCTCGACGAGCTGCTTTTCGAGCTCCTGTTGCCGCGTCGCCTCGTCCTCCTTTCGCGCGATTTCCTCCTGCTTGCGCAAATTCTCCTCGTTCATTCTGAGCATCTCGGCGGTCGGCTCTTGATGTCGGCGTTGCTGTTGCTGCTGCTGTTGCTGATTATCGACAACCTCTTTCGAGGCGCGCTCTCGCTCCAGCAGCATCTTCTCCTCTTCAAGCTCACGGAGTTTGTGCGCGAGCTTCTCGCCAATGTCGCTGTATAAGAATAATGTCTTTGATCATTCGAACCAATACTTTTGATAGTCAGGGAACCGATTTTTGCCATAAAGAGAAACCGCACCTGTTTATCTCGCGCTTGTTCTCGTAGCGCCACTGCTCCTCCCGCTCGAGGACCTCGATGATTTCGCGCTCCTTCTTCGTGATCTCGTCCTCCTCGGAGGAGGTGACGCTCGCGCCGAACGGTTCGCTGCTTTGCCGACTGTGTTGCGACATGTCCGGGCTCACGGGCTGCTTCGCCCAGTCCTCGGCCTGGCCGAGCTCCACCCCGGAGTCGCGCTCGTGGCTCGAGTCCTGCTCGTAGTTACTGTCTGTGTCGTACGAGCGCCGGTGCAACTGTTCGATGCGCCGCTCCTCAGCCAGGATCGCCGCCATATCCGGAGGCTTCGTCAGCGTCAACTCTCGCTCGAGCTCGTCGTCGTTGAACTGAAAATCATACGGGTCAGCGCTTTGGGATCTTAAAATAGTCGCCGACGCTCGTGCGCTCAATTTGTGATTCATCAGCGAGTAATTGGCGCGACTGCGGTTACTTCAATTTTTATTCATAGAATGATGCTTTTATTAAATCTACTATTACCGTATGTAGGCTTTTAATTAAAACAGTTTGTAACTATTAAAACGAACAGACTATTAAAATAATAATAATAATAATATTATTATTATTTAAGATAAAAGAACGAACATCAGATGCGTCAGCTTCATTTGATCGTTGGTAATATTTTATGCATTGTTTATGCATAATTACCGATCGAAAGACGAAGCCATAGTTTGTACGTAAGCGTAAACAACGTAAACGTTCGATCCTAACAACTCACGTTTATGCACCGTAAATAAAATCCAAAAGTTTTACAGGGTTCAACAAAATTCAAGGCTTTACAGTAAGAATTCAAGTTACCCCTTCGATGCCCAAAAAGTCGGATCGTCGAGTGCGCAGCTCCTTCTTAATCCTGCGCGTGGAGTTAAGCCTCTTGAGCGGCTCGATGGGATGATTTTCCTCGTCGCTGAGATCCACGGGTGGCGGGGGCGGTTTCTCCTTCGGTGGCTCCACGCTGGTCGGCGGTCCCAGCGGAAACGACAACCCGGTGATGATCTCCTCGTCACTGGAGAAGCTCAGCGGCAGGATCTGCGGGCAATCAGGGCAGGGTCATCGTTACCACTCCCGAAAGACGAGTCGATCATCGCGCGATATTCCCTCGTAAAATACACGCCCGAGTACTTCAGGCTCTTTTCGAGTATCGGTATTTGCCGATTGAGAGTTTTTCCGGTGGCCTTCTTCCACGGAATGAACAATTTTCTATTTTATCCGCAATAGCGTGTAATTTATCTCCCTGGCGCGCCGTTACGCCGCTCGATTTTTGAAACGCGTGGAAATAAATTAAAGAATAATGGGAAAATCAAGTGTCAAAATACAGTTCTGTTGCAAATAAATGGTTTTTGTGTAACTTGGAATAAATATTAAAATGAAATATTCAGGGTACTCTAAAGTACAGTTAAGAATGGTTTTAGATTGTTCTGCGTTACATTTCATGTAACGAAGCTTAAAAATGCTCATAAATCTACTGCCTACGTTTTATTTCGCGGTATTTAATCACGTACTTTATTCTAAACTTGAATATCTGTGCGAATGTGTTATGGAGCAAATTAAAAGACGAATAGGTGCGTAATGAAAAGCGTTGATGCTTTTGATAGTTAGTACAGAAGCAGCATTAAAAATAATAGCTTGAAATTTTTCACGCATTAAAATGTGGATAGCTCGTGAATTTTGGATGATTATAATTTATACAAAGAATTTAGCTTACAGACGAATCCTCGCTTTCTTTTCGAAGCTGCGAAAGCACTTTTTAAGAGTCTATCAATTTATAGCGATTTTTTTAATATCCCGTATTAAGAGGTCAACTTTAATAGCTTTAATTGTAGTTGTTGGAGTGACGGTAAGCTCATTCTAAGAAATTCAAAGTGGGAGAAAAACTACTGATTGGTACAATGAACGCTCATGCGTAACAAGGTGTTGCCGTCTGGAATATTAAAGTTGTAGTAGTGGATATTAGCGCGCGCGTGTATGTAAAAAAATAATTTCAAAATAAAAGTTTCAAAGGGAAAAGTCAATACGGAAAGTGTCATTAATTTTTATACAATGTGTTAAAGTTATATGCTTATTAAGTTTCTGTAGCACTTGGAAACTGCACTACGAGATAACGCACTTTCAGTGGAGTGTAGCGAGAAAAATTATCGATACGATCTTAAACAATTGATGGGGTAATTAAGTTTTGAAATGTAATTTTAACCAGGAGAGGAATGAGATACAAGACGCCTAGTTGATAACACTATAAATCTGCGAATGTTTTGTCTATTAGCACATAAAGCCTACGTTTTGTATTCAATTTAAAATTTAAATTCGACAACTTCATTCGTTTAATGTTTTCAGGAATTCAATTTTTAATTCCACGTCCAAGACTAATGTGCATAGTAAAATTCAAAACAAAATGCAATCAACAATGTTGCACGTTGCCATTAATACAAGATTTCTGGTTTCTTTTTTTGTTTTACAATAAGGTGACAAATAAAAATTCTCGCGACCTCCGTGCAAAGCGTTCGAACTACTAAAGCGCGCGAACATTTATCTGGAATGTCGAAAAAATCGACCGACGTAGGGAACGAAAGCGCTAAAACGGAAAAACCGAACGCGCGACTGCCTCGAGTGTTCGAGAGTCGTTAACCCGCGAAGGCCATTGGTTGCCCCGGTAAACGTCTCGCTTACTCCCGGTGCATGAAAGAGCGGAGGCCTACTCACCTGCTTAGACACGGGCGAAATCGGACTGAGAAAGTCCGAGCAGAGGCTCGTCCTCTCGAGCGCGAGGCTGGTGGGTCTGACGGGCGCGGGTGAGTCCATCATCGGCTCTGGACTCTCCTGTTGGAGCTCGGATTCTTGGAGCCCGGCGAGCGGTTCCTCGGTATCTTGCTCCGCGTCGAGCGTCTCTTCCTCCTGCTGCTGCTGTTGCTGCTGCTGCTGGTGCTGCTTCTGCTGCTGCTGCTGCTCCTCCTCCTCCTCCTCCTCCTCCTCCTCCTCCTCCTCCTCCTCCTCCTTCTCTTCCTCTTCCTCTTCCTTGTCCTCCTCCTCTTCTTCGGCTTCGTCCTCCTCGCGCGGCGATGGCTCCACGGACTCTGGCTGGCACTCGGACTCTGGCTGCGCGCGTACCGGCCAACAGAACAAGACCGAGCGTTACGTACTGTAATTCCGCATGAGCGTGCGCCAAGTCGGCGGAACGGTCGGGGTTGCCGCCCGCCGCGAAATTTCGCAACGCCACATTCTATGCAAATACACGCTGGAGGGCAAAGAGATGGAGGAGGAGGGGAAGGAGAGCGGGATGCAGCAGCGAAGATTCGAACCCCCTCGAGGATTAAAACGAGCGCCGACGCTCCTCGTTGACTTGACCCGAGGACGTCGGGTCAGGGCGATGGGCAGCGGTTCTTACCTTTTTTTTTTCAATTTCGCGCTGCTTTTTCCTTATTTGTTCTTGGCTTTTTTTGTCTCATTTACGCGATCTTTCTCTGCGAGACGCTTGGCCAATGCGAGAAGTGTTACTTTGTTCGAGCACATGTTAAGGGAGGATGGGATGTTTTTATGGCAGAAATTAAATAGCTTGTGACAGAAACTTTATTAACGTTTCATTTCGCGGCAATTTCAATTTGATTTAATTATTTTTCTGAGAAGTCCAGGGAGACCTTCGTCGGAGTATGCATTTTCAAAAACTACTACGTTAAAAATTAATATGTTAATTTAAATCAAAACCCATAAAGACATTGTATAAAGTTTCGTCTTTTATAGCGATTTAAATTTCGTGGGATTCCCTTGAATACGAATAACTTCACTGTCTCAGAATGTTTTTCCAAATAACTTATAAAAAATTTGAGCGAAAAACCTAATGAAACACCGAAGACTCTTTTCTTTGAAAGGCGATGCACACATACATTCTCTAATGTATTTCAAAATTCTACCAACAATAATTAATAAATTAATGCACATAAACACGGATAAGTACACCTGATGGTTTAGTCACAGATAACGCGTATAACACGTAAAGAAGTAACGTTAGATTTAGTATTTTACGGTTTCATAGTTAATTTAACCATGATTATATGAAGGTAGATGCATTTTTTTTATAAATTCAACGCTTCTAAATGCTTGAATTTACTGCTAGAAACGTATAAGTAATTTTTAATGTTTGCAGAGATATGAAATACATTTATTTCCTTCAATTAGTAGTTAGATAAATCTTTAAAATTGGCATTTTTTCCTCCATTAGTAGAACTTTAAGCGAACTTCGCTATTTTTTTTTTACATTAATATATTTATTTTAATTAGCCAATTGAAGTTCACATTCACCGTAATTATTCGATAAGGAAAGGTACGATTCGTGACTTTGCATAAAATTAATACTTTTTTTCCCACCCAGAACTTCCGCTAATTCAAGTACATCTTCAATTTTACACAAAAACTTGCGTTACGTAACTTTTATCGCTAAAGCACTAAGCACTCGTAATCTCGATATAAATAATACGATCAGTTCGGACGATCGGAGATCAACCGGTATAAATCAGTTTGTGAAAATTGTGCCCATGAACGCGAAGCCTTTAGCTACCGTCGCGCAACAGGTATTCGATAGCAACTAGATAACAACGTTAGCGAGTCATTTCAACGCTCTTCTCACTTTCCGAATGACACACACTTGGAAGATAAGGAAATGATGACATTGAAAATGCCGCTTTAGGTAGATGATAAAGACAAAAAATGTTAAAGATAACGGCTTCTGTTATATACGAGAGACAATTTAGGTGCAGTGGTTTTCAAACGATATTAAACATTTTCAAAAGACAGATACAAAAGAATGAAAGTTAATTCGGCAGATGAGATTTGTCTCGTGAAAACGATTTTCCGTTCTTGAAATTTAATGCCTGTAATGAATTAAAATTCGATCGAATCGACTAAATTCTAATTGGACATTTAAGAAAAAAGACACGCTGAATAATACACGAACACCAACGACGTTAATTTACGAGAAAAATATTCGAAACACTAACACTTTGTCTACATTATTATGTTAAGAAAACGTTGCCAAACAAGAATGAAACGTATTTTTTAAAACGTGCATCATGGTAATTTTGACTTATTTCTTTTCAGCACGTTATTTGCATATATTTATTTCTATGTTGTTTCTTCAATAAAACTTCTGTATACGATTGTCGAATACTTTCGATAATCCAAGCTTGCTTACTTTTTCTAGAGTAAAAAATAACAATTACACGTAATAGTTTTATTACAAGTTACTTTTGAGACTTAATTAATGGTATTTTTTCTCTTTCGCTAAATAATTGCGATGAACGTTGTTTATTATTATTATTATTATTATTATTATTATTATTATTATTATTATTATTATTATTATTATTATTATTATTATTGTATCATAAGTAGGCAAGTTGTAAACATCATTAATGCAAATCGGATAGAATGATAAGTATAGAGTACTAGTAATGGGAGCATTTGTTCTATTTAATGAGGAATCAAGAGCTACGTGCAACTCGAAAGCCAGCCAAAATAAAAGCGAAAAATAATATTAAGAGCGAGGTGCATATGCAAAGCTGTTGTAAGTGAAATGATAACGAATTACAAGCAATAATTTTTAATCAATAGGCGAGGGCTGGTTGTCAGGATTCAGGATTTCAATTAACCGTTAAAATCACCCTTACCTTGACGTACCCAAGCTTAGAGTATAATTGCAGACCTCGAAGAAAATTGGCAGAGCACTGAAGATTTTTAATTTGTTTAATTATTTACTTGTGTCAGCTCTACTTCGTTCAACTGACTCTTGATTATTTCAAAACTAGTTTTAGGTTTTCATAAAGAGCAACGCTACGCTATCGACAACATTTTTAGCAATTGAAAAAAGGAAAAGACTGTTTCATTACACATTTTTTCTAATATGGTTTAAATATAAATATAGATGTGATATGGCAAACATTTAGGTTTATTTACAAAATTTAAAATAACGTTTATAGTTTAAAATAATAAATGTGAAAAAAATACGTTATTAGAGTTTATAAAACAATAAATCAAGAATATTCAAAATGGATAAAATCCTTGTGCGTGTTATTAATTCGCTGCTTAAAACATCGAATGAAATCTTTTTTATAACTTTCCTGAAAGAGTAACATTAAAGAGGATTAAAAATAATAGACTGGTTTTCCAGTTTATGCAGAATTTCCGTATATATTTTGTTCGTACCTCGTATAATCTCAAATGCTACAACGTAGCCGGACATTACAAAGCGTAAATATACGTTTGTGCTTTTCATACAGAATCTTGATCGTTTTTAGTTTTTTGTAAGATAATAATTCTAGAGCAACAATTTTCCTTCGACTTTCCATTTCTCTTGCGGAATAAGTAATGCATACACCGTACATTATGCATATGAGATAACCTTAAAAGTATCACAATACGTTACATCTTAGGTCATTCTTTGTAGACGTTTCCTTTTTTTCGTGATTTTCATGTATATATACCAAGTTGAAATTTAATATCGTATAAATAATACATTTCAGTACAAAATAAAAATCTAATTCTTATTGTCACGAGTTAAATTTTAAATTTTGTGACCTAATTCAAAATTTACGAATAAAACTTTATTATCTAAAGAACCTCCCTTCCTAATAACGAACATATCGTGATATTTTGTAGTAAAAGAAACTCGTTCTTGGAACGTATTTTTCATTTATGTAAAGATTATTTTCTTCTTTTTTTCTTTTCTCAAAGGCCGTGAAAAATTTTACGTGGTGACAAACTCTCTTCAACTGAATGACTAGTTCTTTATGTGGCCAAAAACAATTATTTTTTTTCTTTCTTTTTTTTTTTCTTTAAATGATAACTTAGAACCCAAATGAATAAATCTACTGTAAAATTGAAGTTAATTATATATAAGTTCATTTAAATCATACAGACTGCGTATTAAAAGTATCTTTAGAAAAGATCAATTTGTTAGAAATCGGTTGACCGTAATTCAAAATAAGAGCAGATATTATTTTGTTTAAAAAAAGATTCATTGAACATGAAAGTATTATATCTTTATAGGATTAGAATCATTAAAGCAAGATATTATCCAACTTTAAAGTTACATCAGACGTATAACAAAGTGTAATTTAGCGTATAAAGAAAATTTTTGCCTTCCTCGTTTAGCATATTTATAAATGCAATTGACCAGATTTCAATTATTTAAACATGGAAATTCGACTACTGAAATATATCTCTAGTTGAATGGACTACCATACATTCAAATCTGCTGGAAATATACAATTTGATATCAATTTGGATGATTGTAATTTTCTTATTGTAACAAGCCGTATTTAATGTGAAATTAATTTTAATTTTAAATTAATTTAAATGAAATTATGTACGTAACAACGCATACATCGCTTTCTTCTTGACACGATTTCATGACGTGCTCAAACTGCGCAAACGTTGAAAAGTTAAGCTAATACGGACTTTGTTACTTAGCCGTATGAACGCGTAACAGCGCCAATCCTTGTCAAGTCGTGTGCATCCTTTTTTCTACTCAGCGTTCGACAAAGCTGATCCTTTAAACGCCGCAAGATCGACGAAGCGACTGGCGCTACGAATAAATGTAACACTAATGCCAGTGCTTTTTTCCAATGCGCTCTGATGATGCGATGACGATGACGATGACGATGACGATGACGATGACGATAATAATGATAATGATGGCGATAATGATGATAATAATGATAATGATATTATTATTAATAGTACGCTGGAGCGGGTGCGGCGGTCGGAGTGGGAGGACGAGGAACAGGAAAAACAAGAGAATCTGGTTGTCACGGTATGTTTTATTTACATTCGTCTTCCGAGTCAGGAGAGACGCGGGCAAATAAATTAAATTAAAGTGCCGCCGCGTTGCGCAACATCTCGGCGCGAATGTGCCGAGTCGCCGTCATCGCGTTTTTATCGTCTATTTACAAAATGTCATACGTTTCTCGCTCGTCCACAAACGCGATCTAGTTCGCCTTCGTTCTCTCCTTCTTCTCATTTTCATCCTGTTTGTTGCAACGTGCCGCACGACTTCGTTTTTATCCTTGAGGAAGCTCTCGGGGATACGTCATTTTCGGCAGGCACGAGCCGTTCGCCGTTTCTTTCTTGTCGAGCATCCGGGAAAGGCTTGTTTCTTTCATTGGCTTTAAACATTCTAGGAATCGACTCTTTCGAGAGCTTTTTCGAGGTGCTGTACTCACGCGTCGCTCTTTTCTTTAGCACTTTGTGTAGAATGCGTTAAGGCATCTCCTCGAGAATTACGTGTCCGAGTAATTGTTTCGCGATCTCAAAGTCCAATGCGACGTTTGTACCAAGTATTCTGAAAGCGTAGTTTCGTTCATTTGTGGATAAGTTTTGATCCAACTTAATTTTAATCAACGAAAGATGATCCAACCAATTTTCAAAATACGAAAGCACGTTCTGCTTCTAAATTTTATAAGCGCTTCTTTTCGATGGATAATTATGATCGTCGTAACAGATCCTGCGCACTTTATCCCCATTACCATGGTAGGAAAATCGTTTTATACACGTTCAATTGCTTTTTCAAATAAACGCGTAGAATTAGTTTCGAATGTACAAGATGTTTGACGAGTAACTTAGCCTTCCTCGTAGAAATGACTTGGTAGTCAGTTAAGTTGTAGGCAAAGCGCAGTGTCTTTTGGAGATCGCGAATCAAGAACGCAAGGACCAAGTGGGAAAGCACCTTGCGCCGAGGATTGACGAGTGAGGAAAGTGAAAGAAAAACAACGGCGACAACATCAACGACCGCAACAAGAGAACTAGGACTTGTAGGCGGTGCTGAGCTGCTCGTCGACTCTGACCTCGGTGCTGCCGCTCGTCTCGTCCGCGTAGCGCTCAACGGTGATGAAGGGCGTGACCCGCGTTTGGCCCCGAGGCACCACCACCTTCTCGCACACCTCCACCACAACGCGTCGCCTAGCCTCCGGAGAGGGGAGGATCCTTGGAACCGGGGAGACGTTGAGCGGCTTTACGGGAACGGGTATCTCCGAGGGCAACGTCGGCTGGGATCTGGTCGGGAGGTTGCACTGTTTGGGCGACTGGGCTGTCGGGAATATGGCGTGATCGACCGACGTCGAAGACGTAACCTTCTTCCTGGGCAAAGGAGTGGGGATCTTGGAAGGTGAGCGAGGCGAAGCCAACGGGCTCCGTGCGATAGGGATGGACTGTGTAGGTTCAACCAATTGAACGTTCGGCTCCGTGAGAAACTTCTTATGGCTGGAGGTGAAAGACGTGACCTCGGATAGATTAGGGAGGCCCACGAACAGACCGGCCAAGTGAGATGGCCTCGCCGGAAGTTCGGTGTCGGATCTTCGGGGAGGAATTCGGGGACTCTGGTAGACAACGGGACGCGAGGAGGAGGTGTAGGTGCGAGACGTGTTAGCGTTAGTACTCCGAGATTCTGTTTTGCCTTGGTTAGCGGATAGCGCTAGTGGTTGCCCAGAAGTAGAAGAAGAGGAAGAAGTGTCAGCAGTGCCCTGTTGAGCATTCGTTGGAAAAAAAAACAAAGGCATTCAGGTACAATTAACGGCCCGTAACCACATTCACCAGGACAATAATCATATTTACAAATACATGGAAAAAAAAAAAAAAAAAAAAAAAAAAAAACAGGGACAATATCAACCAAGTACCAAGCATATTTATGGATGAGAGCGCCAAGTGTTGAGAGCAAGGAGTACCAGGGAGGAACCGATGAGGGGAACACTGGCTCTGATACATATACAAACATATAGAGGTTTTTACGTTCAACTAACTAGTTTTCTACTTTTTCGTCTTTGTGGCATTCACTTCTCGAGAGCCATAGAATTTTAGGCCTATTTTTTCCCTATGTAAATTACTTTTAATTTACACGCTCCCTTTCTCACATTCAAAAGATGTAGATATTCATTTCTTATATTCTCCTTTTTTTGGGAATCTTAATAATACAAAGTGAGATAATATTTGACCTTCGCAATTAAATTAGAAAATATTACAAAAAATAAACCATTGGTAATTTATTTGGGAATAATTTATGTTTCTAAGGCCTGATTTTCATATGTATTAAATCTGAATTACTATCGTTCAAATATTAGAGGCTATTAATGTATTTTTAATAAGTTAATCTTATTAATCTCTAATATACGTTGACTTCCTATTGTTATTTTTATGCATGGGAAATATACTTTACCATTTATGTCAAGAAATACTTCTCTTTTTAGTAGCTTCTTAATGTACATGTATTTTTTGAATTATATAACACAATTAAGCCTTCGATAATCATTGACGTACCGACCTAGTTTTTTCAACTATTACAACCAATGGAGCGTCGATCTGCGAAATCCATTTTCAATGTTCCATCGAATTTCAAGTTCGGTATTTACAAAGACAAGCATAAATCCAGAAAATGATAGTTTCACCGCACCTTTCCCATTCGTACTCCTTACTTCAAGCACCGCGGAATAGAAGACTTTTAGAAACAACAAGAATAAGATTTTCGCCAACTTACCGTGTCTGTCAGCATCGCATCGCGTAGCTCGGGTTCCAGTGTTAACCCGATAATCTTCTCCTCGATTCTTTCAAGGCTCTTGGAGGTCTCGCTCAGCGTTGCCTCGATGCTGCTCCGGAACTCGGTCTTCTCCTCGAGAATAAGGAGCGGCTGCTGCTGCTTCAACATCAGCAGCTTCTCGCTGGTTGGGCCGACCTCCTCCTCGATCGGCTCGTCGGCTTGGCTGACGGAGCAGCTCGCGTCCGCAGTGTGTATGCCAGAGTCCTCGCGGTCGGTGTCATTGAGAACCTCGGCTGACGAGGACGAGGCCGGATAGCGACGCGCCTGGTGATAGTCCAGCTCCTCGAGGCTCTGCACGCGCTCGAAAGTGTCCGGGCCACTGGACGCGTCCGCGTCCAGGGAGTCGAGGCTGTGGTGGAAGGTGGCGCCGTGCGGCGACCGGTACTCCGAGTCGGGTGATGAGCTGCGCTCGCTAGGCGTCGAGTTTTGCGCCCTGTTGTTCACCTGCTTTTCAACGATCGAGGTGAGTTATCGTTCAGATTTTGTGTTCGCAACTACAGCACCTAATCGAACTCTTGACGCGCACCTCAATGTACAGCGAACACCCTTTACTATCTAGAAGGTGTGTCTTTAAAAAGCGACGTATACTCTGCACGATCTTCGAAATGTATTTCTACAAAAGGTTCTTTTGTTTGAATTTTATGCAGTTTGGAAAACTTATCTTTATCGCTAGTTTGTCCAATCGCACGCAACGTAGCCGATTGCGTAACTATTGAGCTCCGGTAAGATGTAGAGAATGAAATAGTAAAAACTTCCAATTTACGTTAAAAAGTAAGTAGTCGTGCGAAGAATGTACCTTTAATTCTGATAAGAATCAGGATAATGTAGTTTAAATAGTAGATATAACGCTAACAGTGCTAAAATTTTATTCGAATAAAAATATGTAGATAATAAATAGGAACAGATTTCAAATTAATCGAGTAAAGCGTTTGCGGAGAAACAAATATAGTCAGGGACATCTATAGACCGACTGAAGAAGACCCACCTGCTCGTGGAAGCAGTTCGGTGCACGTTTGTCGTCCTCGAGGGAGACGAGCCGGTCCTTGATGGTCTTGGGTTTAAGCTCGTCGTTGAACTGCGCTGCAGTGAATCCTTGGTCGCAGGACGCGACGTGCTTCTCGAGACACGAGAGGCGCTCCCTCAACGGTTTAACATCCTCGAGCTCCTCGGTCATGAAGTCCCGTATCTTGAGTTCCTTCTCCGGTATGACTCTGGGATAGAGGCGCTCCTTCAACGCGACCGTCGCCTCGAGGGAGATCCTCGCAGCCCTGCTCTTCTCCTCGAGATCGCTCTTTTGTCTCTCGAGGCTCGAGAGCCTCTCCTTGATCGACTTGCCGCTCGACAATTCAGGCCTTCCCCCGTTATTATTGTTGACGCTACCGATGCTGCTATTGCTGCTACTGATGCTGCCATTATTGTTCTTGTTGTCGCTGGGATCACGCGCGGCTCTCTCGAAGATCTCGCGACGCTTGAGGATGTCGACCTTGACGAGGGCCGAGGCCGCCCCGTTGTTCGCGACTCGCTCGAGCTTCGCGTCGAGGCTAGCGAGCGAACGCCGTGGGATGTTCTGGGCGACGCGTGACACGTAGCCACGAATCGCACCCTCGTACGTGTACTCTTCAGGCTCGGGTGAGCTCGCTGTAGCCGTCGTGCCCGAGTCATAATCTTGCTGGCCGTTGCGCTTTGTCGCAGTCACGCCCTTGTTGAAACCGTTGTCAAAGATGTTGTTCTTGAAGCTCGATCCTAAAGCTGCTGCAACCGAGCCCGAGCCTATGCCCTCGTTTCCGTTCACGTGTGCACTGTTGTCCACGTCCGAGTGGCTCTTGTCGATCTCGCTGTCCCGGTCGCTCTGTAACAGAGAGGTCGGACGAATGAGGATACTGGGGCTCGTGCTCTCGGTGCCGTTAGTTTTGTACGTCCTCTGGAGGATGGACGATGCGGCAGTTGCCGAAAGGAGTCTTTCGTGCTGTTTGCGCAATGCTCGATTCAAGAGTGCCTGAAAGGTTCGGTCGCACGGTTTTAGTCGATTTGTTCAATTGAATCACTAAAAGCTATTGAACGCTAACTTTTATTTTTTTTTCTACGTATTTGTATTTTTACATTAAATAATTTAATATGCGGCTTATAGTTAAGTTTCAGTACAATTTTACAAACCAAATATAAATTTCATTATGTGTGATCATTTGAATGTCACGTTCCTTTGAATATTAAATTATGGTAAATATTGAATTTCATTTTATCTTACAAGTATTAATTCAATTAAAACTATAGTCGATAAATGTTAGTCTTACTTTATTTAATTCTTTTATTTATGAAATAAAATTGATTTCGATGATATAGAAAAATATCTGAATTCATCGTATCTATTTTTTTATTAATTGTACGGTACATACGTTAATCAATCATCATATATTTATTAATTCTATATGTGTTTGATTATTTAATATCATTAAACAATGATATTTAACGGATATCACGGATAATCATAAGTTTTGATATTTTAAAGCATAACTAAATGCTCGTCAACCTAAATTAAATATCAATACGTAATAATTAATTAACATTTACAAGCTATATTATATTTTTACTGGATATAAATCAAATAGAACTTGCGTAATTATGCATTTTTAGTACACACACACACACACACACACACACACACACACACACACACACACACACACACACTGTGTGTGCACGCGCGCGCGTACTGTTATTTTGAAGACTTACTTTAATATATTAGACAATTTAAAATACAATTTATAATTTCAAAGATATTTTTCCTTTGAGTAGAAAACGAATGTATAAGAATACAAATAGAAATCTTAAAGTGAAAATTTATTAAATATTGTACGTGAAACTTAACTAAATGCCGGCGAGAAAATTTTCTAAATCATTATGAAAAAGAAATTCTCCTTATTTATAGTATGGTAATTAATTTGAGAGCCCTAACAATCTAAAAATATTATTTTATTATTATAGTTTCGACATATTTTGTAAAAACGAATTTAAGAAGAAATTAGAAATATCCAACAATGCTCCATTCAGAAAATGAACATTTACATAAAATTTCTTTTGTATATAAAAGTTTTTCCAATAAATACAAACTCGTAAAAGCCTTTCCTTGCTATTATAACTTTCAATCAACAATCAACTTATATAATTTGAATACACTGTAAAATTGACTGGAAATTAACATTTTTCAATACCTTGTATTTGTAAAGAAATATAAACAATAGTATAATAAGCATTAAAAGAATCTTAAACTCTGTCTCTCATATGTATACATATGTATATATATACTAGAATTAAACGGTCGTAATAAATTTAAATACCTTTATTTTATAGTCCTTAAGCCTTAAAATGACTTAAACTATTATGAATATTGAAGTAAAGGTTAGTTATAATGGGTAAAAGTACGTTTTTCATCTGATTAAAAATTTTATGCTTGGAGTATCGTAGCTTTCTCAGTAAAAAAAGGTTGCAAATGCAAATTCGGAATTGACTTCGTGAGAACACTACGGAACAACGCAGTTTCCCTATTCTGATTATTTTTCCAAGAGCTACGTACCTCCAGACTTTGAAATTTTAGGTTAAATTACGCATAGTGGCTCGAAACATGCCCAGCCATCATATGCAAAAAAGGAGGGAGAATATCAAGAGAAAAATTTTATGAAATATTCATCGGCAGGGCTCCATCAGTGCAGCTTGAATCTCATTGGAATTCAGTTGAAAGTAGTGAGCGGCAAGTGGTTGATGGAAGTGATTGAATTGCAATTGGGATCTGCCTTAACGGTATAACCGATATCGGCTCTTTGAATATCTCATTGATCAGCGCGACTTATCCCTCAGCTTAATAACAGCGGCGACGTAACAAAGATTCGGACTACTTACTAGTACGCTCTGAGCGTCGTCGTGGGTGTCACCGCTGATGGAGCTTTTGCCGCTGCTCGTGCCGATGCCGAGGTCGCTCAGGTCGTTCGCGTCCTCCTCGTTGTACATGGCGAGGCTGATGCTGAGCTTGCGACCGCGGTTCCCGCGCTCCTCCATCATCTCCGAGAAGGTCTTGCTCCGACGCCGCTGGCGGTCGTGCTCTTCGAGTTCGAGCTTCTTCACCTCTACCACGCGCTCGATTATGTGCTCCTGCCGTTTCCGCCGACTGCTCTTCCAATTGTCCAGGTTCTGGGGGCAATTGTGCGACTCTGTGATTACTCGCTCGGGCAGCCATAAACGATGCATCCGATAAATAGATTTTAATATTCTATTATCTCGGCGCTTTTTAAATGTTTCGTACAATGGGGATTTTATGGCTTTCTTCGGGAGAATTCCGCGTAAAAGTTATAAAAAATTAAATCGTTGTAAAAAAGTTCGTGAAAGTTTTTGATCGAAAAAAGACGCATGTACATTGTAAACTTATTATTTTAAAACTATTATTCAACGACAAAACTATGTGTTTCGACCAATCAAAAGGAGCTCTTGTGATAATTATAAATTTTTAAAATTAAAAGTTGATAGAGTAAATTGTATTACTAAATGTATGACTCAATATGCGTGCTTAAAAATGATTATGCAATCATTTTAAATTACACAAATTTCTGCACAAAGTTTTAGCGATTTGATAATCAATTTATCTACATATTCGTAACTCGTTGAAAAATTAAACGGTTCATTGCTACGAATTACTTTCACTCCTACTTCGGCAACATTAGAAATTTAACATTAACTTTAATACAATCATCCCTTTTAAAAACTTACGAATTAAAAATATGAAACAAAAAATATCCTAATGTACTAACCGATTGCCAGTCTTCAGGGTCATCCCGAATCTCTTGTTTGATCTTTTTAACTTCTTGAACCTTCTGCAACTGTTCCTGGGCAGTGCGATAAAGTGAGCACGGTCCTACTTTGACAAATTGTAGAGGATTTGTAGCTTGTTTCGGTGGTGTTTTCAATGTCGTCTTTAATTTAGGTGGCTCATGCGTAATCTGCGGATTCAATTGAGTTATTTGTATTAGAGAAGAATATATAATCGAAGAATGAGAGCTCAAATTTATTATATATCACTAAAATGCACTTCAGGTACAAATGTAATATGCAACTTATAAAATTAAAAGAATTCCGTATTTGTAAAATATTTCCTGTACTTTTTCTCAAATGAAAGTGCAATTTTTACTTATTACTGTCAAAAGAGTATGGTTTTTCTTAGGGATACTTTTTCATTATACAAAATTTCCAACTCAAAAGCAAGAGTATTCGTTTAAGAAAATTCCGAACTATTCTAATTATTTAAAAATATGACTAAGTTAAGATTTTAAATTCCATAAGTACGTAAGTATCGTTAACGTACTTTGAAATTAAACTTTAGCAAAATTATTCAGAGTTTTCCATTTAAAATGATGTAACTCCTCAAAACGTAAGACTTCCCATTCACTCGGCAACTTTAGAAATATCGCTTATACGCGTCATATTCCGTTAAAGTTCAAAATTTAAAAGTAAATATGTACCTTTCGTAACCCGGAAGATACTTGAAAACGGAACTTTCAAGTACTTCGTCTTAAACTAAAATGGTGTGCAACGTGGTTTTCGGCAAAGCGAAATTTTGAAGATCATTCAAAGGTATTTTTTTCACTTTAATTAATGTTGATTAAACGGAAGATTTATTAAATTAAAATTAAAATAGTAATTGAACGGTCATTAGATTTACAAATAGATTTTAGACATAATAACTGTCAAAATGATAATACCGCATTTTGCGCACAAGATGTATCTTATTAGCAATTTAATTATCTTTTCAAGATAAACATATTTTCTTTGATACGTTATATTTATTACTTAGATTTATTACTCGAAATTGAGACTACAGTTTTTGAGGAAAAAAAAAAACACTTCAATTATGTATGAATTTTTTGTACGAATAATACTCGTTTAGAGTGTACTGTTGAAGCAATCGATAATACCGATATTAATATCTACTTGAATACGCTTTACATAAAACTAATATTTCGTATTGATCATAATGAGAAAATTGCATCATATATTTAAAAAGAATTTAATTACTGATTAAAGGCTTAAGCCAAATTACTATTAATTATACGATTTAATTATTTATGTAATGTATTAATATGTTAGAGTGTGGTATACGATTATTTTTAATAAAACATTGGATTTTGGATTGATTGACACTGAGTAGCTCCGAATCTCCGTATCTTGAATATTTGCTAACTTAAATATCGTTTTTTCCCTCAGATATATTATATTTTGCGTTTTAGGCAGTGAATAATAATTTACGCGTTATAGTTAAGAACTGAAAATATAAGATCACTCATGATCAAAGCATTTATTTAAGAAAATTTATAAATAGTGCGATTGAAAGCTGTTTTTACTGCTTGAATAAAATTGCACAGAAAGACATTGCAGTTACATATTTAACATGCTGACTGAAGTAATGTATATGTTTAAGTAACTAAAGATCCTAAGATCTTGTCAGATAAGATTATGAGAAAATTAAAATTCAACATAATACATACTTTATTATATATACATGCAATACAAATAATACATCCGCATACATTGTTTTTGAAACGGTATGACTGCTCTTACAGAGACAAGTAATTTCACCGAAATTACACAGGATCTCGTTTCATGACATGCTACAAGCAACGAAATTCCCAATCGTTCCCTCACAGCTCGTATAAGTTTTGATTTCGCGCATGAGTCGTTGATACTCAGCACATACTTGGTGGGTTTCATGACCTCCGGTCATTCGTAACGATCGACGCAACCCAAATAATGAAGAGAGAGAGAGAGAGAGAGAGAGAGAGAGAGAGAGAGAGAGAGAGAGAAATGATGTAAGACTCTTCTTCCACTTTTTCAATCTTCTTTACCAATCTCGAGCAAAATCGGTGTTACTCTTTTTTCGAGGCGAACCGAAACCACAAGAGCGTACAGAGAAATAGACCCAAGGATTTAGAGATCGGTTGCCTTGATTGTGTCAAACTCAATCATACTGTTTGTTAGTTAACGAAAGTCTCGTTATTAAAAGGTAGCGAGTTCTTTAGAGAACAACGTAGGTTTGTATGTTGATTATGGATGAAACGGATATCTTCTTTATAATTGTACACTAAATTTAATATTTAAAAGTGAAGAGAGTAGAGAAACCTTGGTATTACAATATTTGTTTTATGTTGAATTCGAAAGTCTACTGCAATTTATTTAGTTATACACGTATGATTTTTAAGTTCAGTCTTCGTTCGCATTTAGCAACACGAACCTTCGCGAAACTTTTTCAACTAAAGTAACTAAAGTGGATCTTAAATAGTTGAAAATACACCAATAGATTTTCTTTTTATTCATCCTAATTACGACGTACACCAAGTGCATGAGTTTCCATCTAAAAAGCGAGATCTTATTAAGCAAGAATTTTTTCGTGTGCCTCGACATCTGCTCGGAACCACGGGAAAGCGATACTTAATATCACGTTAGGCACTCGTGGTCGTAAAGAGAAAACGTAAAAAAATACCGTTCGCAAGCTGACGTACGAGCTCGGCGAAAAAAACATCGATTTCCAAAAGATAAATACGACATTGAATCGATTAAGCCTGAAGGGCCATTAGTCTGCGCTAATAAGGTACAGACGCGCGCACATACACACGCACGTTGGCCGAGGATAATTGTCGGGTCGATGGGGAACGGCCAGCACTCTCGACAGTCCCTCTCGACCAAGCACACTTCCTCTTCCGGTTGGCATTGCGCATCGCTCCCGGAGCGACTCCGCGCACGTCCATAGAAAAATTTGCGCTTCTTGCGAGTAAATCTATCAAAGAGATGCCGATTTCTCACGAGGCGTAAGCATCTTTTAATGATTCAATTTGAAGGAACGGTTGGGGAAATAATAAAGGAGCTCGTATACGTCACTGGGAAAAACGTAGCCTCAATTTCGCAAGAATTTTCGTCAAATTACCTTCTCGTGCGTGCCCTCTTGAAAATTTGACAAAATTCCTTGAATACGCGTTCCCTAAGAGGATACAGAGGTTAGCTGTGGTGATTTAAAATGTATTCCCTCTTCTCGATACAGTGGGAATATTTTAAATATTTGACAAACTTTTAACATTCGCAATACTTTAATAGGATATAAAATACAAGCTAGAAAAGACTTTTAAGATCAAACGAAAACGAAACATTCCATGTTTCATCTGTCATTTTCGCATTCAAGCTTCATTTAGCTCTGAATTTTCGATTTTGAGCTCTCACCGAGTAGGAATAAGTTTAAAAAGTTGAATTTCAGATTTACAATACAACTGACCCCTCGTTTGATCAGTATCAACAGGATTATCAAGAAGTACAGGCCAGTTTTTCTGTTCTACAGTCTGCATTACGCGACATAAAATTCGAATAAAGAGAAAAAACGCGTCAATATTATTCACTTTTTCGCACGCAGACGATCACGATTATGACAACCGAGCAACATTATTTGCAGTTAAGCATAAACCTAGAATTTTCGTCGATCGACAGCGCAAGTTAAAAGCACGTTAAAAGCACGCTGCCGATGTGCGCTCACGATAAAAGAAAAAGCCGCGCTTGCCATTTGGTAAAAATAAAGGCTGATTTCCGGAAGGCGATGACAATCGCGGCGGAATGTCAGGCGCCCATGAAAAGAAAGCATTACCGTACTATAAAGGTATCACTCACCGTTCTGTCGTTGTTGCGCCGCTCCGTGGCGGCAGTCTGCGACGAAGGCATCGCTGCACCGCGTTCCTCGCTTCCTCCTTGGTCACGCTGCTCGCACCTCCTCACGCTATCGAGGTCGCAACTGTGCTCGGCTCCAACGAGCCCATCCTACGAGCCAGTCGACTCCTGCAACCACAACGTTTTTACTTTTAATGCGCCGCCGAAATTCAAAGGATCGACGAAGGATCGAGGAGCGTCTTATCGCTACTGCGTTCCCTCTTGGCTTTCTTATGGATTGCGCGACGTGCCGAATACGCGTGGAATTCTCAAAGCACGCGCGTTTCAAGGATTCTTTTATACGCGTGCTTCGTTCATTTCTTCCGCTTCTGCATCTTTCATCCCTCTGCTTTTTCCGCAAAAATTTATATTTACCCAGGACGGATGTGAGAATGTCTGCGACTGCGGCGCCTATCTTTCGAGACTTGTGCAATTGAAATCGGTACGCGTCGATTTAATATTTCGAGGAGAATAATCGTGTGGGTGAAACACGATATGTAAAATGTGGTAAATAATTATGAACAACTTTATTTCTTTCACTTGGACAAATCCTTAATTAAGTCGTGCACTATTTGATCAACTGCTTACGTTTGCGTTATTTTTATCGGGAATTATTGTTATTGTAAGAGGAAAAACGTTCACTCGCTTTAAGATTTCCATCATCCTCTCTCGTTAATTATTACTGAAATAACACTTGCATCATTTGTATGAAAGATTTATACACATATAGACTCGCAGTGATTATAAAATGTGATATGGAAGATATTAACTCTGTAGGTAAAATAATTAACGTGGTGCATAAGAAGACGTTATGACTGTCGCATTAAACTTCAAATACTGACACTGCACTAATGCTTAGTGCAATGTCGAATTTCTTAAGAAAATAGAAAACTTGAACGAGACCACTGATTATCGACAAAGAGAAAATGTCTTGAAATTAAATGGCGTACTTTTGTTCCTATCCGTTCGAATTAAAAAGTCTTCGGCTCATTCGTGGCACCGAGATCGCGACTTGTCTTAGTTGTTCTTTGTTTTCGAGCCCAATCTCATCGCATTAATTTTTAACGACGCTATATCGAGGTGCACACTTGATAAGCTTAGCGAGAAAAACTGAAATTTCAAACACACCGCTTCTATAAAGGAAAGAACGAGCATTTCAACTGAGAAAATCTTCCTCGTCGTTTTATTAGACATCCACGGAATATCATAGCTCGCGTTGCGTCCCCCGGTGGACGGTACATACGTAAAAATTCCAATGGGCAAAAAGTAAAATCTGCACCACATTCCACGATCGAGCGAATCTCATTAATCGTCCTCTTGGCGCGCGCGCGCACGTAATCGCAACACGTGTAATTATAAAGCGACGCGCCGAGGGAAAGCGCGTACGCGGTAATCGCGCGGCTCGCGCTAAGAGTGAAATCCCCCTGCCCCAACCCCTCGCCGCACCCTCGCCATCCCACCGCCACTCGAGGCGGCCCACATTTTCCGCGCCATTACGCGCAGTTTCGTTTAATGACGCGTGGCAGTCTCGTGGTGCGGAGAATACACGCGTGCGCGTGCGTGCGGATGCGTCCGTCACGTTCCACTGACACGAATTTCCAGGAGGATCGTTTCCAGTTTTTCCATTTGTGTATTTACCGTTGGACTTTATCGATGAAGCGCACGACGACTGACGATCACAATGGCAGGATGATTTTGCACAGAAGCACCGATTTTTAACGGTGCACTCAAATGCCAAGACTTTGCGTCTTTTTTCACGTTCACGTGGAAAAACTGAAAAAACTCCAAACCAAAATGAAAAAGAGCGATATAGCGCGCGTAATTTGCGGATTTTCCGCAAACGTAATTAAAGGTTGTATCTTGTTGTTTATTGGAACGTGTCAGGGGTCAACGACTTTTCTACAACGACCGTGTAATTGGAGGATGATTTAGCAAACGCAAGGTAGAGTTTACGACACGACGAGTGGCTTAATATTTTCACATTTATTGAGCAAAAGCCAACACCGGAACAGTTCATTCGGTATTAAATACTAACGAGTTAAAAGGCCGTATCGATCATCGCGAGCAGACTCGTGCATTAGTCATCTCAACGTTGGACGCTTATAATTACTTACTCGATCATACTCCCAAATCTTCGTTAACCGCCATTAAATCTATATTTCAAATGCACCTCAAAATTGCCCCTCCGCCCCTCCCAACGAGGTTTTCGGGATTGAGATTTAAGCGGGCGCCCCTTGAGAAATGGCCGCGCACTTGTAAAATTACGCGGAGATAAGCGCGCACCGCGAGTGCCGGGACAAATAAAAAATGAGGCTTCAATTACGAAAGGGAAAAGGGCGAAGGGGAGGGAAGCGGATGAGGTCAAGAGAATAATCATCGCCGTGTACACAGCCATTTGTCTACATCCGCGAAACGCGGATTGTGGCGAAAAAAAGCGCCTCTTCCAGGGCAATAAAGTGCAATTTGTTGTCGAGCTAGATAAATCTCGGGATCTCCGGCGGCGCGTCCCGTGCGCGGCGCGCATGCGCGCGGGCTATAATAACCGGCCAGATAATGATCTAGGGATTTCGGGATAATAACTCGACAAGCGAATGAGAAAGAGAGGCTGCGGATCCTTGGGACCGGTATCTCTGGCGCATCGAATCTTGGATTTATCGAGCTCCTTCTCCTCGTCCGCCCCCGCCCCCCGCCCCCCGCCCCCGCCCCGCCACCGCTCGGAGGTACCATTTCTTTAGCAGCTCGGACCACGGGGGGAACGATGATGGACTAACAATGCTCGTCAATGTGTATTTAAACATTTTTGTCGATGGCCGCCGGTAATTTTCGTTTTCGTCCGCGGCCCTTTATCTCCGCGTCCGAACGAACGGGAGAAAAAGAAGGAGGATTGATTAAACGTCGCGAAATATTTATTTCAAGGCCCTTTCACGAGGCATTTATTGGAATGTAATGAGTATTTTACCACGCTGAATATTTATGGTTAGATTAAAATTAATGATTCGCAGGCGAGTATTGAAATATAATAAAGTATATTCGCTCGATTCAATAAATTCTCCTCGAGGAATATTAACCTTTTTCGTAAGAGGGTGGGGGGCAAAAGGGGCGTCATAAATCAGTAGATTTGTCCCAAAAACTTGTACACATTTATCAGGTACGCGCAAGACAAAGTTCTTGTCAAAATTCAAGCCAATATAAAGCTTCCCAACTCTCTGGAGGCCAAAAGTCTCTCCTTCGCTCTCCCATTTAATCTCCAAATAAATTATTCCCTTTTTATTTCATCGAACTTCAACATCTTGATAGATAAGATGATTGTTTCGGTACTTGCCGTTGTAATTAAATCGATCGCTGATTTTAATTACGTAATCAACATTAATTGAAATAAATTACGACACACAGGCTATATAACAAGCTTTTGCGAGCGCGTCTCTTTATACAAACTTACTGCGCTTTAACCTGCATTTATAATTCTCCAAATTAATCCCTTTTTACTCTTTTCATCTGGTCCATTTACGAATTTTTCTTCCGCATTATTGAACGCGTAACCATTGATACTTTAAAACCTCTCGATGAAATGATAATTCCACAAAACTGAGTACCGCGCTTAAATTGTGAAAAAATATTAATATCTTGAAAGCGTTATTTTAGAATGAGAATAATTTTTTCTACGGTAAACGTCTTGAAGACGTTTGGACAATCATCGGCTTACCGATACTCGACTCGAGTCCTTGAAACATTCCTCACGATTATGATTGCGTTCGTGATCGTGTACCTACGACATTCCAGTTTAAATTCGTATACTTAAATATAAACCGGCAGTGAAAAATCTCGCAAGGTAGTCTTGCAACGACGTCATCACTTTCCTTTTATTATACAAAGAGTAATTCATTAGTTGGTAGTAGCATGCTCGAAGGTAAAATAAGCAAATTACTTGTAACGTTCGTTGGCGCATTGTAAGCGCAAAAGTCAATTAAGAAATTACACTAATGCGCATTTCTTTCTGAGGACCTCGTAGAAACTCCAGAAGATGCTAGTTTCACATCTGTCTCGAGCAATCGGATTATAGCAGCGTGTCATTGCTTATTCACGCGACCTGCTTCATGCGCGTCCTATCGCCTTTTGCAGAACAACGAGTACAAACTTCTCGAACTCTTCCCCGTACTTCTAATACATTTGCTTGGAGGAAACTGTTTACCGCTACAAGATATCAATGCTCGCTTATTTTTGCATGCGCGAAGAAAATCTACCTTTTGGAACTCAAGTACCTTGCCATTAGCCATCGTCTAATATATATATATACGATATATATATACACACACACATACATACATACATACGTACGTGCGTATACGTGTACGTATATGCTTCTTATTTGTATTATACGCAATGCAAATAAGAGTATAACGACTAAATCGAGTGACATCGCCTCGATCTCTTATATTTATTTATTTATACAATAGTTCTACTTTAAATTATTACAATTGGACTTTATTCGTGAAAATGACTCGAGATAAAATTATTTACATATGCGATTTCTTTTCAATTTATGCGTTTTAAAATTTTCACATTTATTTCTTTAAAGGAGATAGCTTATCCCATAAAGAATTCACCCATTTAACTAACAAATCGCACGGGATATATTTATCGTGTAAAATAAATTAATATTCAAACGGTATACGGTCTTTCTGTAAATCTATTACGTTTCATTAAATAAAAAAATTTCTCCGAGACTTTTTTTGAATAAAATGCATCCCTCGTAACTTCTGCTCCTTAAACATATCAAGTTTTATACAAAGCTTTGGGTTATAATTTTCAATTCAAAGCTCTGCTCGATCGCACAATACGTTTAACATTACGTACTTCCTCTGCTTTTGCATTTTTATTTCGTACGCGTAGTTTTCTCCCTCTGCCTCGCTTATTTCATTTCTTTCTCTCGTTCAATTATGCGCGCAGACACGTACACAAACACACCAATTATTTTCTCCTTTTTGCCCTCGCATTCTTTATGGGTTTCTTTTTGTATATTTTTTTTTTTTTTTTTTTTTTGTATTTTTTATCTTCACTTCGCTCCCGATGAAATCTTCCTCGTGGTATTAAAGAAAGAAGAGCAGGACGCACACAAATGCGCCTACAATGTAGACCGGTATATAATTATCGATATGGAATCCTGTCGAACGTCTATATCGCTTCGTGATGTGTGTACGCGCGCACGAGGAAATCCGTTAAAATATCATCACATCGTATATTCTCATTTACCGGAGTCGTCCGTGTAGTTCGTTATAGGCCGAGCTTAAGTGATTTGCGCCGAGAGACAAACGCGAAATGTGCATTCGGTACACTCGTATACGCGATGCTTTACGCCGTGCAGTTTCGCCAAAGATTTTTCGAATTGAAAAATCACATTTAAAGCGTTATTCAAGAATAAAGGGTAAGAGGAGTCAAAGGCTTACGATCATTAAGTGGATAATAAAGGGCCTCCGAGAGTCATTTCTATACGCAAGAAACAAGAATTTAATTTCTCATTCCTCGCGTATCGATAATAATCGAAAGACAAGCGACCAGCCTGGAATTAATACGTAACCTCGATCGAAACGAATCGTGGGCACCGAAAAGGCAATTAATTCAGCGACTACCGGCGCGCGCATTTCCAACGCCCAACGAGCAAAAGATAAACGAATTGCCCTGGGTTCCGCCCCTCCCTCGCGAATACACCGAGTAACTCATTTGACAGGCAGAAAATAGCTGGTATTACCGGTGCATTTCCATGACGAAGAACGAAGAACGAAGAAGCGAGCCGCCCGCGAAAACAGTTCCATCAGTTGTACCGCGCGCGTGTCTCTTCCTCGCGTAACCCATCGCGTCTAGACGTATAATCAAAGAGACGCCGCAAATTCATCCCGAGAGAAAGGACGATTCCCGCGCGCCTCACGGAACATCCTAATAAATTTCGAACGACTTTGCTTTGTTGGAAAATATAGTAATAAGGTATTTCAGATGCGATAATAAGGGCTCGTCTGCTATGAAACTATGTCAGAGTTGCCGGATCGAGCGAAAGTTGAGCCGAAGTTGAGCCGAAGTTGAGCCGAGCAAATTGGTATTTGCGCTTATAGGAGTTATATACGCGAGTTGGCCCCGGCACATCATGGGGGTGCGCGACCCTTTCTTGAATTATGGGGGGATATTCACCAAGGGTACGGTACGTCTGGTACGAGATTCGAGCCGATAAACGACCGAAAAGCCAGATCCATTGC
This sequence comes from Wiebesia pumilae, assembly GCA_018907045.1. Lineage (NCBI taxonomy): Eukaryota > Metazoa > Arthropoda > Insecta > Hymenoptera > Agaonidae > Wiebesia > Wiebesia pumilae. Next base: position 2,601,373 of record JACCHZ010000033.1, read on the forward strand.
AATGCGCGTCCCAGCGTACGAGGCAGGATCTTCTCGTCCTGCAATAGTCCTGCAATTTCTCCTCCCGCGAGATAAGGAGCAGCTAGGCACGCGCGCGACTCACGAAAAGCGGGAAATCGTCGAAGTTGGTTTGGAGTCCTTCTTATATAACGCCGGCGCGACGTCGCCCATAACTGGGTTCTAACACGCAGTGCGCGACACGTTGATACCGTCATAAATAATTTCGAAATATTTGAGCTAATCAATCTGCTTTAAAGTGCACACTTATGTCGGGTAACTCGCGTAAAACGCCAAGTTTTCAGCTCCGTGTAGATTAACTGCTGCAATTTTTCAAGGACGCGTTTTCTTGTGAAATCAACGGTTCGAAGGCTTCAGTCGGATAAACCACACGATACTTGTAGTTACTTGTCGTTACTTTTTGAAGCGATTTACAAGAGGGACCGATATTTTAAAACAACAAAAAGAAAACATTTTACTGCTTCTGTAAGCAATTTCCTCTTATTGTTTGTATTTCATGCTACAATTTCCAACATTTATAGATATACATTACCTACGAAATAGGAAACAATGTATTATGGACTGTTTAGTTGTTTAACAAACGGAACAAAAAATAAATCAAATTAAATCCTACGTCTTAAAGTTTCTTATTTTATTGGAATTACGAATGCAATTTATTCGTACGTTATTTTTAATCGATTACAAAAATAATTGGGTTGTACGAAAGCTCAAATTTTTCAATGAAATAGAGACGTTAATAAAAATAAAATAAAAGCATCAGTATTCAGATGTGCAGTGCATTATTAACGTTTCACGTAGGAATTAATTCTACGTATATACCACGCGATAAAACTTTGCAAAAATCAAAATGAAAGCATTAACGAGCCTGGCCAAGAAAACTTGAACGGCGATCATCTACTATTTCCTCCAGCAAGGAGTCCTAATTTAAAAATAAACGCCATTTCCCGCACGATTCGAAGTAGAAAATCGGTCCAATTCGCACTTAATCTCCGCGACTCCTCGCTCCTCGGGACGACGACGAGGATACAAAAAGCACCGGAGCACTTGCAGCTCTCGTGGCTCGTCGTCGCAATTACGGCGCAAAGGTGCCGTCGCGTTCCCATGGCGGCGCCGACGCGCTCCCGTAATGACCAAGTCAGAAGCACCGTAAGCCGCCCAAGTTTTCAGCAATCGCACAATGGCAATTGTAATGGCGTAACCCCGCAAGTAGTCGACCGACGAGGGACAGGAGGGGAAGGGGAGAGTTGACGCGTAAAAAGAAGCGACGTCCCCGAGCAAAAACCGCGAGACGCTATAACGCGTCTCGGCCGCCGTAACTGTTGTTCGCCGTGGAGGAGGAAACGTAGCGCAAGTCTTGATTGCCGCGTTAATGAATAAATGCAAGAGCTCGCTCGGCAGGGGAGGCCGGGGGACGGGGATTCGTCGTCGTATTACGCGATACCACGAGCCGAAGAATCTCGTCGCATCGACGCTCTCACGGATCGCGATTAGGGGACACACGCGCTTATTACGATTTCGCCAGGCTCCGGAAACGCGCCACTTTTCGCAAAAGTAGCGATATCACGAGAAGCAGCAACCGAAAGAACGCAAAATAAATTAATTATATTGGTCGTTGGGACCTTTGAGAGCTGCGGAGGAATAATTAATGTTGATCGATTGACGAATAATGGACTGCGTTCTGTTCGGAAGGCAACTAAATGGTTAAGCAGATAACTGATTTAATTCGGTACAAATGATATTAAACTTTCCCATTCATCCTCGAGAAGCATTAAATCGACATTGACTCGTTTTGAAGGAATGACTCGAGACAAATGCTTTATACCAATAACGTACGGTCGTGCATGTCCGCGTTAAAAATGATCAATTACAAAAGAAAACAGCACGAAAGTGACCAACCCGGTTAATTAATGCAAATATTTACTTTTATTACACTTTAAAGCAAACAGCAGGACCGAGATATAAAAGCCTAAAATTGCGCGCTAAAATTAATCGTCCTTTTAATTTTGTAATTTAGCCAATGGCATAAATAATGAGACGCAACGTCGTCGAGTCCGGCAGACTTCGAGTCGAAAAGGGAAGAGGCGCCATTTCGTTATACGCGAGTAAAAAACAAATACCCATCAGCCGTAAGAAACAATGGGGAAAAAAGGAAGAAAAGAGAGTAAAAAAAGAAACTGAAAAATTCGATTCGCTGTAATCATTGGGCGACCGCAAATTTCACGCTCTTCCACGAAACGAGCCACGAATCACTTTTATACTGTACCTGTAAAAGCGAAAGACAGTCGAATCGATCGAGAGTTAACCGGATACGAATAATTCCTTTCGCGAAAACCGGTTATTTCCCGCAATAGTTTCACCACGGTACTACACCGCGGTACTACACTGCGGTACTACACCGCGGTACTACACCGCGGTACTACACCACGGTACTAGCAAGGGCTTCGTGAGCGCGACTTGTATTCTAGCGAAAAGGCGCGAAAACGAGATTCGGCGTATTTTTCTGTTCCACTTGTAAAAAACGACAGCGAGCCATCGTAATTTCGATATTTCTCATAGAATAAGAAAGTGCGCTCATTGTCGTTACAAAGTTCAAAATCGGATTATCCGCTATTTAAGGAAATTATTTTTTAGAAATCCACGAACTCGCGATCAAGCTTTTTCAAGCTTTTTCAGTTTTAATGCGAGCTTGCTTAACAAATATTTCCAAGTACGTGTCCATTTATATTATTTTAAATTATGAAAAAAAATACGCTTGTAGTACGCAGCACGACTGAATTCAAAATAATCAAGTTTTAAATAGATAATTTCCATATTCATGTTCGTGGGTGTAACTATTTATTATTTTGAGATATTATTTTCAATACAAGCGACCAATGTATGATTAAATTATTCCTAAAACATTTCTTGTAACGGACACGTATCTGATGTGAATAGCACGCGTAAACTAAACAAAAGCACATGTAAGAAGAAGACCGATGATTAAAGAAAAAACAAAACGATACTCAATATTATTAAATTCAAATAAGCAGTTTATGCTTATGCTAATTCGTCAGTGTTATCAAACATCCGAATAAGATTACAAAGGAATCATTATTATTGCATTAAATTAACCAACCGTACTGTTGTTTGATACAATGAAACGTTAGCAGCAATGACTCAGGTAAGAAGAAGTTCAGCCATGGCAAAAAGAAACTTAAGGAGTGTTAACGAATGAACATCTTGCTGGAAGTCTCATAAAATATTGGTCTTATTTAATAAGACAATATTGGTGAGCATTTCATCTCATTATTTTGGAAATATAAGAGCTGTTGTGCCTTGCGAAAATTTTAACGAAAATTGTATATAAAATGCGTGCTGAAAAATTAAATAAAGGCCTTCGACGTTGAAAACGTTTGTTAACGGTCGTAACTTTAACCGATGAAAACGTAACTAGATCGAGTTTTTTAACGTTGAAAAAATACCGCAAGGGAGATTTCTTTTATTAATTCGAAGAAAATGATATAATGAACGAAACATCGAGGCTGTCGATTATTTTACGTTTTTATCGAATTATTAAAAGGATTGTTGTTAAAAGGAAAGTGGCAAAGTGAATGTTGGAAACATTGATGATTATTCCGTACAAATTGAATCAATGCAATTTTGACGAATCACTGTTATTTCTCTCAATAGAGGTGAAATCGTTGCAAAATAACGTAATTTTGTCGATATATTTTCGACTATACGTATGATTTACTTATTCCGCGTAACCGCGTATCATTATAATAAAATACTCAAGTTAAATTGCTCCATTAAAATGTATTGTAACATTTTGGGAAAAATTCTTTCGCGTACATTTAATTCCACATTAAAAAGATTACAAAGGCAAACGTACCGTTTATTACCGGGATTAGTGCATTCCGTTGCATACGACGAATATATATATATATCGAATAAACCGAGCACAGCTTCTATGAACACGAAAATACCAAGTCTTTTGAAGCAAGAATCGCGCGTACCTGATAAAAAAAAAAAAAAAAAAAAAAAAAAAAAAAAAAAAAAAAAAAAACTCATCCCGTAAGCGTATTAAGTGTAATTCAGCATTTTAAATAATTGATCAAAGTCATGCACGCGCGTTCAGAGAACGGCAACGAAAATGAAAAGTGCCTTGTCAAATATCCAGCGCATGAAATAAGACCAGGACGTGGCGAAAAGATGCGGCGAACGTTGCTCTTATCGTTCCCCAACTTAATTATCTTGCAATTCATCAATGAGTACCGAGGGCAAGGTGAAAACAAAAGAAGTGGAAAGAGAAGAAAATAAAAGAACCGCCACGAGGCCTTTGAAAAATCGTTAAAATTATCGGTCGAAAGAATAATATAGCCTTCGTTAAACGCTGAAGGAGCCGCGAAGGAGCCGCGAAGGAGCCCCGGAATTAAAAGCCGCGAGAGTCAAAGGCTCGCCGAAAAATCGGCGTCGAAAAAGAATTCCGGCGTCTTTTAATCTGTGCGCGCGGGCGCGTGTTTTCTCTTTAATGTCCGCGCGCACGCGCCGGAATTATTATTGCGCCGCGCATAAAATAAGAGATTATACCGCGCGCGCTTCCGCCGCTCTCGCAACGATATATGCATTGTGGATAATGACGCCCTGGACATAAAAGTAAATTGCGCGCTATTGCGCGATACGAACCCTAGCAAGTAATGTGCCCCTGACGACGGCATTGCTGCTCGTCGCTGCGACAGAGGGATTTTAGGAAGTCCGATCGAGGCTTCTCCCCTATCAATCGCCTGATACTGCGCAGAGAGACCGAAACTCCGCAGGGATTTTTGTAACGCGAGCGTCCCGATGTTTGTTGTCCACGGCTTCGAGTAAGATTCTATTTAGCCCGACCGGAAATCTGGCAGATCACTCGATGGGTCGTTGGGACAATATTCGCTCCGGTCTACTTAAAATTATTACCACGAGGCCTTAGTTTTAAGAACGCGTTAATTTTTGTAATTGTGATTTTGTGCCTTTTGTGATTTTCTGTTTCACGCATCTGCTGCTGCTGCTGCTGGACTTGCAGTAATCTTACGAATATCTTAGGAATATCGAGCGTACGAGAGCGCACTTCTGCGCATAATTTCGAGCATTTAAAACACGTTTAATGCGCGTTCTTATAAATGTGTACTCTTGAGTGAAATCGATGAGCAATTATGACTTATTCGCTTAGGATACAAAAGCATACAATTTCAACAGACGTGCAGCTAATAATTTCACCGCGTGTTTACAATTATGTCCAATAACTATGAAATGTCATATTTATAATACGAATACGAATACGATTAAAATAGTCCCGTAGAGTGCAGCATCAACAGCATGTCTTTGGCTGACGGGATAAGAAAATTTTTATTGAATTTTCTTGAAGCCTTCAACTTTAAATACGCGGATTAATTTTCAAGCAACTCGAATATATTAAGACTGACTTAAATTACCGCGTAATAAATATTATTATTCTTCTGCAGTCATACGAGAAGGTCGTAAATCACTGTTTTTGGCAGGTACCAAGTTTTATTCCGCAATGCATTACATCCAACAATTTACACTTTTCAAGAGTTAATTACCGTCGCGAAAATCCACCAAAAACCGAGCTTCACTCTCCAAGATATTTCAAACCAATTTTTCATTCTTTCACGATTCATTACAACGTCTAAATATACTCTGCTAAACATTCATTTTGAATGCGCCCTTATTTATCGTCTATCTACTGTACCTAGCGCACGCACTAGATGAATGGGGTCTCTGGTTCCTTTGAACGCGTATAAAAGGCTTTCAGTATGAGATGGTAGGCAGATAAAGCGCAGTGCCGCCAAAGATTTCGTCGTTCGGAAAATCACGAAAAGCACGAAAAGCACGAAAACATTGGCATTCGAGAAGAAATCTCTTTCGTGGCCAATTTCCTTCAGCCGGTCAACTGAAATCGGCGATGGGGAAATTACGACATTGGTTGAAAGAGAAAATAGGAGTGGTCATAGCGGGAATTCCGGATTCGTTTTGGCAACGATATCGAATACATGCGCGCATTACATCCAAGTTAACAGTACCGAAGGCGAGTCAATGCGCCCACGAAATACCCGATGAATACCAATTTGCAGATTTAACGGTAGTTGAGCTTTATCTTTGTCCAGCCTTTTCTTTCGACTGTTTCATGTTTACTCGTTGACTAATTGGCGATTCGGGACAAAGGGAACGAAAGGTTGCAAGTAACAAACGTAATCGTGCCTTTATACGAATTTTCATTTTTTGCCAGAAGAACCCTTACCCACTGCTACGTCACTCGAGCCGTTAAATCTTTGTAAAAATTAAATATCGTCGTGACCGAATTCGCACGCACGCACATACATCTTTAGTACTTGGCTGAATAGTTAATTTAACGATATTTATCGTGTACATTTTCAAAGTTCTTTCGAACGATATCGTTCGAAATTTAATGGTAAATGTCGCGAGTCATACAATCCGATGAAAAGGGGTTTATCAATTTTGTACGCGCGTTTCGATCATTCGAATAAGTTCTCTTGAATAAGTTCTTTTGAACGTACTGCTACTGGAATCATGGTAAAGTTACACAAGGTTACGTAACGCAAGCACGCACTTTCGGTCAAAGTCGATCGATGCGTAGGAAATAACAACTCAAGATAATTACGTTGACAAGCCAAGAGTACATAAAACGTCTGTTTGCAGGAGGCGATCAAAAGTTTCTCTTTGCAATTTTTAGAGTCTAACGTTTTGTTATTTTTTAGTTAAAAACATTGTGAATTGTAGGTCGACCAAATCATTCCTAGATATCAAGGGTACAAGAAACGCCAGATTCGTAAGATTAGATGCACACCGATGAATGCATCAGCCAAATAACTGTCTAATCTAATCAAGCGTTTAGTCATTGAAGATAAAAGTTGACATTTATCTTTTATCAAGAGGAGTGCCGTCGATCAACGTCGTTTCATCTGCGGCGTAGAAAAGTTTTCGCCTAATTATCACGCTAAAAGCGCGCCAAAATAAATATTACCACGAAAACTTTCCGTCGGTCGGCGTTCAAGAATGAAATAAGGAGAATCAGTGGATTTATAACTTACTTCAACAGAAGCGCGCGAATAATAATTTCCTTCGTGGGGCCCTCAACCGATCCTTATTCTACCTCTGACAGAGATGAGGACTCGATGCGGAGTACGAGCTCGACATCTCACCTTCTAACCTACGCCAGATGGTCGAATAAAGCCCGATTTCAATTGGGAAAGTGTTGGACGAAAAACTTTAGCGCCACGGCGAAAATAAACAAGGAGAAGAGCTTCTAAACGACTCGCTGCCGCAAAGGCAATCCAATGGCAATCCCGAGCACGAAAACGGAAAATCTCTCACGCAATCATATCGAAAGTTGGCGCAAAGTGACGTCTCGTGTGTCGGCTCAACTCTGACGTGATTGGCGTACGTACACTCGGTGTTTACTTCGCGTACATCTTTAAATGCGTGCGCACGAATGTTCCCCGTTGATTTCTTCGGCCGATGCGTCGGACTTTCGAAAGGCTTGGATTTAGAACCGCTCGACGTGTTTGGAAATTCGAAAGGCCTTTTTGATTATGGGCTAGCGATTGAAAAAACGTCAGGCGCTCGAGGAGTACGTACATAAGTAAGTACGTACCCATTTTCAAAACTGCGTGTGTGATGGGGTACAATTTCCGAGTAATTTGTATCGATAATCTTAGGTGTACATTCGGTAAGCGTTAATTATTATAATATTAACTCGACATATTAAAACACCAAAGCTATGATTTTCTTTTGATAAATTTGATAAGTCTACGAGAACGCTCCTTCCAACTAATGTCAATATTTTCTTGACGTTTCACGATTTCAGTTAAGACTTGTTGAAAGAAAAACTATTTCACGTGTAACGTAATTCTCACTCGATATAACGTTACGTCTCGCTTACTTCGATAAGTATGTGGCTCGATGCGTAACTCGAAATGTAAGTAAAAAGCATTCGTCGTGTGAGGTAAAGCAGAATACTTTCTTAATTGTTAATTATTGAGCAACCACGATCTTACACGCTAATTACGTATTGGTACGAATTGTTTTATAAAACGCATTTCAAGTTTCTCTTTATACTGGCAATAATCTTGTAAAGGCCTTATAAATATACGAGGTTTTTTGCGCGTAAAAGTGTCTTAATCAGCGCTCAAAATCGTCAAAAGATCGAAAAGAACCAGCGCTGCTACTTTACTGTACCACAGTGTCATAAAGCTTACACGCGTACTACTGTCGAAATCGTGCATGTCGTACGTAGGCAAAGTTTTGGTTATAAAAATTACCTCACGGTTCGGCGTAATCCTAGCATATGTATGGGATTAGGTAAAAATTACCGTTACAGAGCGGTAAAAATCCTTAATAAATCAACTCCATTTTTATCGTTATAAAGCTTGTGGCGCACCGCTGCGGATAATTGCGAGGACTGCAGCGTCGTCGTCATCGGGAAACTCGCGCGTCTACGAGAAAGACAGAGAGAAAGGAAGAGGCAGGCTCGTAAAATTCGCGCGCGCTAAACGAACGGATTCAGTTTGACTTTTTACAAGTGCGAAGGAAGTGATTCGCTGCCCGTGTTGATGTAATTGATTACGCTCGTCTTTCGAAATTTTACGCGCACCGGAGGTGTAATTTACGCCAACAGTCACGGGACTAACGGTCCCATGAAATCTGTTTATTTTGCCAAATGTGTAACGCAGGATCGTCGGCTTTTTTCAACATTTCTTTCGGGTGCTTTGAATACCGGGGTAGAGTTTTTGCTGGCGTAACGGATACGCGCCGATAAAAGAGAATCAAGCCATGGACACGACGAAGCATTAAATATTACGACCAGCCTCTTTACATCAGCGGAATAGTTTGACGGGATGATATTTGTTTATCGCGCGATTTACTGTAAAAACTTGTTAGCTAAAATCTTACCATAGGAAGAAAATTCGTCTGAAAAACACATCGAACTCATTATTATTGTTCTATATTTAATTGAATTATTCTCGCGCTTTAAAAGTTGTTATTTTCATGCGCTAATCGACATTCGGCTCCAATTCTAAAAACAAATGTTTTATGTGCGTTCATTTTAATGCGCTTAAAAATATAACAACGCTCCTGAGCTCATTCTCCTCGACTGACTTGCCCGTTAGGCTGGCAAAAAATCTAGTACGCAATTCCGTAAATGTTGTACGCTCGAAAAATGTTGTTCAAAAGCCTACGATTCCGCGTCATACTTCCGTCAAAATAAACATACTTTATCGGACCGTTAACTTTGTGACTGCTCGCGTAAATTGCATCTCCGATGCGCGCGTAAAGTCTCGAAAGTCAAGCGCAATTACGGACGGGAACTCGGGCAGCGGCTCACTTCCTCGACTGGATCTCCACAAAAAAGGAAAAACAAAACCGAGCAAAAGCGAAAAGCTGGATCTATCCGTCCGATGCGCGTAGCTTGTTCTCGAAGATGTCGTTCAACACGGTTAGTCCGGGTGAGCCGCAACCGCGTGTGAGGCGACGTCTTTATTCGACAGGCGGCGTCGTTACTCGCAGCCCGTGTCGTCGCTCGAAACCACGTCAGGGTATTTTACGGCTGAGGGATACTTTTATGAAATTCTTCCTTTTTTATAAGGCTCCGCGTTGCGTCCGCGGAGCCTTGGACAAGCGTTTATGCGACTGCCGACAAATTTAACGATTCCGCGTGTACGGTAATTATCGCGAAAGCACTTCTGGAAACGATCTCGTGTTTTCATCGCGCGATGCGAGATGAGAGACTCGAAGGAAGTAACAATGGATCTGAATATTTTTTCAAAGCTATATCGGTCTATTTATGTATTGTTTATTTTCGAAAATACTCTTCGGGATTAGAAACGATTTATTTATTCACGTATTATTTTAATATCGCATTGAAATAAATGACCCGGAATTATACTAATTTCAATGGGATTGAAAATAAATGTAACGTCGACAAAATGAAATTAGTTACTTCCAATTTTGTTCAAAGTAATACATTTGCAACAATTATTTTCTTTAGAAAGCCTCAGAAACCGCACGTTAATGCCTTAGCGCAAGTTTATGTAATAACCAAATAATACGAACTCCTTTTCCGATGAAAAATAATTCACCTTGTATTTATTCTCAATTTACGGGCACAGCAATGTTTATTTTAATCAATTATTTTTAGCGCCATTCAATAGATAACGAACTTACTTACGTTATTAAAGTAGATTGTAAAACAAGCTTGGAATTACGCCACTCTTACCTGGAACAAAAAAAGTGCACAATTAATAATGTAAAAATAACGAACGGCGTTGACTTATGTGCCTAATGTACAGGTCTACGATTTCATAATATTTGACAACTGGAGTGTAAAAATTTGCAAAGAACCGTTAGAATTAATGCCAACGAACCAATTAATTGGAGCGGATAAACGTCCCTTGAATCCCTTGAGCCGACGTTCCGAAAAGCAAATTTCGATCACATCTATTGAAAATTCTCTCTCTCTCTCTCTCTCTCTCTCTCTCTCTCTCTCTCTATCTCTCATTTGACCTCCGACCAACAGTCCGTACATCGACGAGACTCGAAAGGCGAAGCGACGCGAAAATAAGATAAGCCGGGGAAACGAAAATACCCGAGATGAAAGATGATAAGGCGGGCTTTTCCGATCGATCGCACGTGAATGTACGAGTAACATTGCCAATGCTTTGCTTTTCACTGTTCAGTGAAGTAAACGCGGTTGTGCTTAGAGGCCAATGGTACCGTAGATCTATGATATTTCTAGAGGATTTTTTTTCACGCTTGTCTTTCTGACGTTATTAGTTTACGTACTATTTATCAGCTATGTCGTTAGATCGAATCCTTGGACTTTTCAAAGAGTAATTGACGTTAAGATACTTAATAATTTTCACGTATACATGTAACGAAAAATACTGATAATAATGAAGGAACTTTGTCGAAGCAAAGCAAGCGACGAAACCCGAAGGTGTAACATTTCCTGATATCGATGGCGATTTAACCGTAACGAGTGTGGCAAGTTAAAGTATCAAGAATATTATCCGATCTTCACGAGTACATAAAGTTGCGTAAAAAATACTTCGCAAAAGCTATCGTGAAAATGTAGCTTAACCTTCGACTGCGACGTAAATAAAGCCGACACCTTACGTGGTCGCAGGACTGACAATGTTTAGCAATAATAATAGTAACGGTAACAGTAACAGCAATAGTAATGGCGACGTTACGCACACCATTACTCAAAGCCATGAAACTCGTAAGGGACAGAGGCACTCCGCGAGCCGCTCGATCGATACACGCATCCACTTAACTCCTTATTGCAGGATTGGCCGCGGGGCAAAGGGACGCGTGAATAATCTTGTACCGCCTTTCCCCGTGCGTCACGAGAGAGAAAATGAATTTCCTGTGCGCGGCGACGGCTTATCGCCACGGAGTGAGGCGGAATAAAGAAGGAACGTAAACAAGCCTAACGAATGAGACGTTTATCACTCTTTCACCCGAGCGACGTTTATGGGGGTATAAATAACGAGCCGAAGACCGGGCGCACGCGCCGAGACGCGTGGGTCTCGGCCTCTTCCGCGATATGCCGGGACCTTCCCCTTGGAAAGTCCCGTGACCCTGATCAACTGTCCTTTGAATAAGCGCTCCAGGGATTTACCCTCCGAGCGCGTAAAGACGTTCGAGCTCTCAAGGCGACGACGATTGCTGGACCCCGAGGATACGCGTCGCAGGCTGATGTTTCCGTTAATTAGGTGGCATCCAATTTTATCCCGTTTTTACACGCGGCATTCGTTTCAGGTCGTAGACGAAGGAGTCATTGTTCCGGTGACGCAGAGAAGTTCAAACGAACTCCAAATTCGGCTAGGCTTCCATTCTCAAGGATTTTGTCGATACGTCGACTTTGCTTGAAAAGTCGACGCAGTTTAAGCAAACTCCCAATTCCACTTCGAAATTCATATATTCACGAGTTTGACTTCCTTGAATGACTCTCTGTCGAGTTTCACCGTTTCCTGAAACGACGTAGCAGCATCCAGATAAAGCGGAAAATCCGCTTCATTAAGAATCCCCTTTAAACGAGATAAACTAAAAAGAGATGCTTTTCAAAGCGAGAATAATATTTTTGCCTCAAATCCTTCAATGTGCCGACGGTTTCAAACGCTTAAAAAAGCAATGCACGACGTTTTAAATGTCTGTTTGCCAACGTTTGTGCAAGTAATGACGTACCGAACGAAAGACAATATTCCGTTCTCTTTCAGGAGGCGCCAAACCAGTTTCTTTTAAGCGAGTAACTATTCGGAGTCGCGATCGATGCTCAATCTCCTGAAAACACGCTTGACTCTTTTCACAGCCGTGCGTGTTTTACGAAGATTAAGTCGAAGATTTTGAATAATAGAATAACAAGCAGATGACGAGGCTCACTAACACGCGTACACGTGATACAAAGCGATTCTGACAATAGGAATACGAATTCGCATTCGGAGTTTTCCGAGTTTGCCGAGTTTGCCGAGTTTGCCGAGTTTGCCAGTAACGAATATCTGGGCAGTCGATGTGTGTACACGTGCCGAATGGATTAACTTCAATGTTGGTTTACGTCCTATTTGTTAGGATCGAATGCCTTGCACTCGAACGCAGGCCTTGCACTTATCGTACGACTTTTTCATTTCCTAACTAATTTCTCGTTGCATAAATCCGTAAATAACCGATGTTAATCGAAAGAAAATTTGTAAGGCAATAAAAGTGATCGAATCTTATAAAAAGAAGTCACGTGGTATATCAATGTGGACATTTTGAAATTCAAATGTTCCCGCCGCTTAAGCTGACGCAACCTTCTTACACAATCACCAGCATTATAAAGGAAAGAAAGATTGCACAATGCCGTTATAATTTATTTTTAGACCCGAAAGAGCTACAAAAATTTCGTTTATCTTGCCTGCAAATTTATCCACTATAAAAGTATTAAATAATCCTTAAGTTACGCTGAAACGATAAAGAAAAATATTTACCAACGGTGTAGGCTTCGAATCATCATGATGCAGCTGTAACTTATTAAGACATTTTCACGGGACAGAAACAAATCTTCTTTATCCGTGATATCAGCTCGAAGCGAAGGAAAACTGCGTGCGCAGTCCGATCAAAAGGTTTTTCTCGCATTATCTAAACACATTTAGTACGAGATCAACGTAAGAACGCGCGGTGAGCCAATGTCAGCAATTGTGCCTTACGGACTCCTACGATTTACCATTTCGATAAAAAACGGAAGAAAAAATGGCCGTGCATAAGCAAGGCACTATTTATGTGGTATCGACTTATGTCGTTGAGATCGTTACCGATAATACGAGCCACCGTATTATCCCGCATAAAAGATTCGACGTCTACGATCTGGACTGACGCAGCGGGACATTTATAATGGACCGGCTGACGGTCGTTATCACTTTATAGACGCGGATTAGCGGTAATGCCAATGAAGATTTCTACTTTATCAGCTCTTATACGTTAATTCAATTTAATCGATGTCTAATGTTATAAGTAGAAATGTTTCGTTATTAAACAGACTCTGTATTCTAATACAGTGGATACCTCTACGTTAATACCTTGACTCAAAGCCTTCGGTTATATTGGATGAACGAAGCTGTTGGAGAAATATCGCACACGCAATTCAACCTATAAATGTAATTTTTCTACGGATTTCCCATGTTTTCGTAACTCGATGGAATAATCAATGTTTATTAAGCTAATGAAAAATGTCTACACAAGTCTCTTCTTCGCTTCGGATTCCCTTTTTGGTAGAACAATTTGGTAGATCAATTTGGTAACATTAATTAAAATAATTTACATGACGCACCTTTATTACTAAAATAAAACGCATAATTGCTGACTAATTCTAACTTTCATTTATATTTATATTGAAAACGCCCACTCTTGGATACTGGAAGGATATTAATATTAATTGAAATTCACGTAAGATTAAAAAAAAAAATCATATTTCTATGAAAAAGCAATTCGCTATTTCTTCTATCTGTGCATCGGTAATAATGTGCTTGCGTTTACTATATACGACAAATTAGTCATTAACGCTCCTTGGCTATTTAACAGATGGTATTATTCCATAATGTTTAATATAGTTGAAATTGTTGATTAGCGATTGAAAAGCTGGAAGCTAATTTAATAGAAGAGCCTTTTAACGTAAATAAATGCCTTGATCGACAGAGATCTTATCGCCCATTATTTACTAATTATATATAATATTGCATTTTCTGCTCGTATACACTTTAAAACAACTATTCGTAATTGATCTTAATAAATAAAGGAAATTTCAGTTTAAATTTCAGCGGTTAAATTTACATGTGTAATCAATTGATTTATCGATTTACCGACAATTTCTGATACGTGCTCTCTCGAAAATTATATAGTGATCGATAATTACAAGGAACTCTGTCATTCGTCGACATGCCATGTGCATTTAACAGAAATTTATACCACTTTAATTCACGAATAAAAAATGAGTAGCACATCGATCGATTTTAGGATCGAATTTCGTGTTTACTTAATAAATTAAAGCGCCGTACAGGCAATTACTTAATGTCAACGGAAAAAGTATCCGCTGAATAAGAAAAATTACGTCGGTAAGAATTAGTTCTAATGTACGCATAATTAACATAATCGACCAAAAATTCAACCAAAAATTCAACCAAAAATTCAACCAAAAATTCGACGAATCTCGCGATAAAATGCCATTGCTATGTGCGTGCACGCGTGTTCTGCTAAGTCCGTCTACGGTGCGGACAACACCTTCGTATGCGTGTGCGTAGCTATATAAGTACTTGAGCGCGTGTTTGCTCCGTCTATCTCTCTCTTTCTCTCTCTCTCTCTCTCTCTCACTCACTCTCTCTCTCTCTCTCTCTCTCTCTCTCTTGGAGAGGAGCTGCGGTGGCTAGGTCACGGTCAGGGCGATGGCCTCTCCTCCTCCTCTCAAGGAGATACTTGTAGCTCTCCTCCACGTCGCGCGGTCGTCTTCGTCTTTGTCGTACCACTAGCACTCTCCCTCCCTCCCGTTACACTACTATTCCGCTCTCTCACTCTCTCACTCTATCACACCTTCAATTATCGCTGACTCGTCGCTTATAGGATCCATGAATATCATTTTTTTCTCTTCAAAAACTTCTTCAATCGCTACTGCTGCTGTACAAAGGTCTTCCATTTGTGCAATCGTATTCAAGCAATTTAAGCAATTTCTTCGCAGCTTTTCAGGCCTCTTGCACTTCATTTGCAATTCGTGACTTTCTTCTTTAAAGAAACACGATGCTTATGTTGAAAATCGCGATCTCGATTATATCTCTAAAAGGAGCATGTCCATAACTAGAAATCCTCTTTTTACCGCTTTTAAATCGTGGCGAAGAAAGTTCTCTGAAAGTCTAAAATATCTGCAAGTATTGGAATTTACGCGTTTTTGTGTCGCGGTACGCGAGGTTTTATCAAGTTGCTTAGTTGATTCAACGCATTAAATTGATTTAATTCAGGTTATTTAACGATCAAACTACAACGGCGAAGCACAAACACTGACAGCGCAACATTCGGTTACTTTTAAATAAACAATTCTAATTAGCGAGAAATAGTATTCATTTACCACGTTTCGGTTAGTCTACAATAGGTACTTTTAGAATTTACTGTTTTATCGCTGCTTCGCGGAGAATCAGAACATCTTGTTAAATAAATCCCCAGTAGCAGATGATATAAAGGATGATATAAGGAAAGATGGAACCCGTGATCGTGAAAATCGCATTTCTGTACGCTTAGTGAATTCTTTTAATGGCTCGGCAAAATAGTAACTCTTTCTGCTCTTCTAACGTGGACGTTATAAAAAACATGCACTTTGGGACTAAAAATTTAGTTTATTACCACTACTAGTGGGGGTGTGAAATTAAATTTTTCTAAAATGTTAAATCGGGTCCTTGTGTGATGCACGTTAAATTAAATTGAAGTAAAGTAAAGCAAAGTAAAGCAAAGTAAAGCAAATTGACCAGGGACAGCCCTTTCTGAATCCCATGAAAATCGGAACTCTCGAAGCTGATATTCCTCTCTGGCTTTTGAAATTGCAATGACGAACGCCGGGCAAAAGGCGCAGTCCACGGTGATATTTGAGAAAGGGATTCTGAATTCGCATTCATAAATCGAGAACAAGAAACGCAAGGACTCGGTAAATGTATCCCCGCACAAAAGCATTATGTACACCTCGTACCGACAAAGTCTGAAACGCGTCATAAGAGAGGCTTTCTGCTACTTCTAGCCTCTTTGAAAGCAGCCGCTCGTGCACTTACGAGTGAAACAGTAAGGAGCGGAAATGGCATAGAGCGGAGGCAGGTCCGACACGCTTGTATCTGATCGTCACGCTTCTTTCTTGGTGCAGCGCGAGCGATTTGAGAAACACCAAATTGGCGCTTCTCCCTCGGTGAAGCTACTTTCTTTTCTTCGCTGCAATCCTCGGCTGATGCTCCCGTTGGGCTTCCTACGCGAGTGGTAAGTTCGCCCATTACGAGGACGGATGTATTAGCATAAAATGTAAATAATGCAAAAGTGGTAGCGAACAAATGTGATAGTGGATTCGCGGATTCGCGGATTCGCGTAACAAGGTTGGGAATAATTTTAACTCGCGCACTTCTGACATTAAGTAGCGCGTTCAAAAAATTTACTTTTCCGCGCGATCGACCCAACATTTTATCGCGACTACAGTTGCGCAGCCTTAAGAGACGGCTTAAGCTCAATTATTTAATAAACATTTTTCTAAAGTGCTAACTAATAAAGCAACCACCAATTGGTGTCTTGTGAAAAAAGATTGGGAAAAGGTACCCGTGAATGCTATTAAAAAATTTATACGCCGATAAAGATACAAGCATTCTAAATAAGCTATTTGTATTCTCTATGTAGATTTCTATGTAGGTGCTTTTGGGTCAACCCACGCAATCGTTATTTCAACGCTCTAAAGAAAACTAAAAGAATTTTACTCGTATAATCTCTGCGTAGTAGAGATTCCCAAATTGCACGCTGTCGAAACGATTTCTCCTAATTATTAAAAGCGTTTCTCATACTATAAAAATGAATTTCTTTACGATTAATCGAACATCTATTCTTACCGCGTATAAGGAGCATTATTCCAAAAATTACGTAGAATCCAAGAAGCCTGCAAATATTTCAAAGTCGAGCAAGTGAATCTTGCACGTATAATGGTTAACTTATAGTTAACGTGTGTGCGACAAATGTAGAGGCAGACGAGTCGCGCGCACACTCGCAGATGCGGTCTATCGCGCATAAATTCTCGGCATTTGAATCGAAATCCAGTAGAGAACTAAATATATCTTTCGAATCAAGTGAAAGAGATAAAAATCCGGCAATCGGTATTCCCCAGGCTCGCGACCAAGGCGACGAGGCTTCTAAAAACACGCGGGGCAGCGGATATGCCGAGCGTCGCTCGCCTCTTCTCCCCGCGCATCGGATAATTTTAATCCGTACGAGTCGGACTAATTACCTACTTGGTCGTACGCGCGGCTTCGGCTCCCGAGACATTGTCGCGGACGTTAGACGCTCACGCGAGGTCTTCCCGCGAAAAAACGAAACCGGCGGACAGACGCGAATCGTGCGAAACGACGCCTTTCTTACACATCGGGACGAGGGAAATAGAAGCTGCTTGTTAAACTACTATTACACTCAACATCTTATAATGCAACTAATCTGTAGCTTCCTGTGCTTACAAGCGTCTATTTGACTTGGATGACGATTTTTTGTACTTTTTTTCTTTTGCGTATACTTAGTATCAACGTTGATTTGGAATATAATTCTCGTGGAATATATTCTCCAGTAGTAAGATAATGTGATATTGTTTACTTTTACGAATATATGCGCCTTGTGCAATTTGTTTAGTTACATCGACTGTTTTTCTTCACTAAGAATTAAAATCGTTTGCAAGCAAGGAATCAGGAAAAATGTTAAGAAATTGTTATTGGCTACGGTCTTGAATAGAATGCGCCAACGATGGCTTATGAAACGAATAAAGGTTATGTATGTGCAGAATTGCTTTAGGTGAACGTATTAGCTCATATATTTGAATTAACTGACTTTTAAATTGTGCCAAATCGTTATTATACAATGTAATGATTTCGCTATAATTATATGTCCATGTATAGGTACACACGTACACCACAAAGGAACATTTTCATTATATTGCGGTGGCGGATAATTTTCCCGCGTTTTTTTCTGTATAATTCCGAAAAATCACGAGTCATGTATGAAAGAACGTCAACACGTTGCGTAATATTGTGTAGGATGTATGTAAAGACGTAATGACCAAAGCTCGCGTTTCGAGGAAGAATTATTCTGGCTTTGTCGATCTCAGTGTTTTTATGTACAGCTTAACTGACGAATAATTTGACGGATAATTTAATTGCGGCGAAGGATGCAATTACTTTGTTTTAAATCATTATTACGTACAACTGTATAACTGTATAATTTCGAATTGATAATATTAATTATAAGCTGGAAAAGTATACTTTCAAAACAGTATATCCACGCGTTATTTTCAATCGTTTAAATAATTTCTTTATTCCTCCCTAAAATTTAAAATTTTTTGAAATCTTTCGATTGTTTCTTCGAATCTTTGACCGTTAAATTTTTGAATGTTAAACTATCGAAGGCAATACTTTCGATAAAAGCCAAATTAAATAAATACTGTAACATTTTGAAGTTCTATAGTAGAATCTTGTTCAGAATTAAAAGGATCGAAATTCTCCTTTCAAAGAAAGTTCATTCTATAGTTCCTATTTAATTTATATTATTCACACGCATAAAAATATATTTGTTAAATACTGATTTATGACATTCAAAAGCAAAAGCCAAAAACAAAGTAATCAGATTATCAAGAACAGAAAATGCTAAATACCCTCATTCTTTGGTATAAATATTTTTAATATTATATACTTTAATAATCCATGAAATTTGTAAAAGAACATTTTGTTTTGTTACTCTTAAATCTACAAATCTCGTTTGCCCATTGAAAGTTAAATTCTATACGGCACGTACATATAGAAAGGTATGAAAAGAAATTTCATCATTATGAAATAAAAGTTGAATCGTAACAAGTGCATGCTAGACGTTTCCTTTTGTGATTATTAATACCAACTTGATAATTGTTATGTTTATGCGAAAAATTTCTGATGGAATATTATTCAAAGAAATGGAAATATGCGTCGTACCATTTGAAATTACATTCTCGAAATTATATTCTTCACGTTATTGGAAACGTCAATATACAATTAAAGAATGCGATTGAAAAAAGTTACGCAATGACTGCAGAAATGAAATTTAAGCATATGTAATTTGATATTTTTCTATTTTCCTCCTTTCTATAATATAAAATCGGTTATGCCTGTGGGCGACAGTTAGAATGTAAGTGGAAAAACTGCAACTCCACATGTGCACAAGTATCTCGCTGAAGCAAGATAGCAGTTGTAAAAATAAAGAGGAATTATCCAAGGATACCTTCTTCCATGCCGCAGCATGAAAGATTAACGGCTCGATAAAAACAATAAAGAAATCGTGGAATAAATTAAGGAAACGATCTTTTTTTTTTGCTCGTCCAACCTTTGCATCAGTGTTCGTTCGTCAAAATTCGTAAAAACAAGATCTTTTGAAATTCCGACAGGAATATGTTTAAATGTAACAGAAGCGAAAGTTCTATAAAGTGTTAAACGAGTACAATAGTTTTCCATCGTAGGTACGACCCGAATGTACAACGAGGCCCCACGTACTAATAATAATACACTCGGACATTCGTATCGGTATAATGGAAACTATTTACCGCGTATTCTTCGATTATTCAAATTATTCAATGGACAAAGTTAGTTAAATTTCAATATTGTCAAAATTTATAAAGTATAAGTAACGGTAGTTTTATACAAACATTGATGAAATAAAGATTATCATTTATTTTTAAACGGCCTTTCATAACGTTCGAAAATGAAAATATCGGCCTTTGAAAATATATTATTAGTAAAAAAAGTACGAAGTATCAAGCAATAACTTTAAAATTTATGATTCGACAAAGTAATAAAATTCAGAGTATTAGCGGCAGAAAATAAAAAGTATGCAATGTCAGTTTTTCAAAAAAGAAAAAATTTGAATAAAATCACTGTTGAATTTAACGTTAAAAACTTTCATGGTTTAATGTAAAAGTCTTACGTAGGTTCAAGAATAGACAGTTTCTTTTTACATCGATTTTGATTTCAAGTACTCGGCTATCCTCGATGTATTTATTAAGAAATTCAGTGGATAATCTGCATTCAGCCACACCTGAGCAACTATATAATTTTTTCAAAATTGCAC
Source organism: Wiebesia pumilae (assembly GCA_018907045.1). Lineage (NCBI taxonomy): Eukaryota > Metazoa > Arthropoda > Insecta > Hymenoptera > Agaonidae > Wiebesia > Wiebesia pumilae. The sequence goes on from JACCHZ010000033.1 coordinate 2,621,782, forward strand.
ACAAAGCTACCGACGTCAACGACTGAGAAAATACTGGTCTTCTTTACATCGATGAGTGATGTACTTGACAGTACACGTACATGCATGTATCAGAAAATGTATTAACAACCGCAGAGAAAATTATTCAAAAACATTTTTCCTTCATACCGGGATAATATATTTTCGATTAACGTATAATATGTTTCTTTGCACGCATTTATCCAAGTCTTAAATTATCCTTTTTATTTGCATATTTACCCTCGTGCTATTTAAATTAACAATAAAATATTATAATTAAAGTGTCAACATTTGTGAGATTTTTTCCGCTTTACAGATTCTGCAAATTTAATCCAACTAAAAAGTAATAGATTTAAACTGCATCGGTGTCCGAGCAGTTTAAATGTCAAGTCTCGCACCGATATTACGTTGAGATAAATTTATCCACCTAAAGCTAATTGTGTAATTAAAAAAAAAAAAAAAAAAAAAAAAAAAAAAAAAAAAAAAAAAAAAACTTGTACCTAATACTATTCGAGGTACACAGCTCATTAGTAAATTACTTTAAAACGAGATTTTTACCCATATTATATAATGCGACGTAACGTAATTTTACCTGTAAAATAAAGTTTTCATAAATTAAAGCGTTCGACAACCGTATGAGTAACACTGGCCCTCATAAATGAAATAAAATGAAAACTTCATAATTTCACAAAAGTTTACGCGAATAATTCGGTGATAGCCTGAATAGTAATTGAAATAAAAATGATTCAAAAAGTAATAACTTATCTTTCGGTAACTTTCGAAAGTGTAATTTCGAAAACATAATTTCGTATTTGCTGCGAGTTTCATACATCGACTCGTTGTTACACTACGAACGTCAGCGAATTCAAGTTTACACGAATCAAAATATTCTGTTAATATTCGAGCAATTACGAACGCTCCATTACGAAAAATGCCCTTTACTTTAAAAACAGCAGTCCAATTGCAGATGCATAAAAATCGCATTAAGTCCACATTTAAAGTTATCAACGATTAGAAGTATACGACTGGTATGTGCAAAATAATGATAAATTCTCTGTATATTAATTTGATTTTTAATTTAATTTTAACGGGATTCGATCCGGCACAGATTCTAATCTCAGTTCTTCTAGCTTTTCCACGTTACTTGAGAGAGTATACGAAGTATTTTTTCATATACAAGTTCAATTTTCATCAAGAGCAGTCGCATCCTTCCATAACGGAAATTAGATCAGTTACCTTGTTTTACGTGTAACGAAGAATACGCAAAAGCAGCAACCAATAAGTTATCCACAAGCTTCGCTAGTTTCGCATTACTCGTTACAAGTACAAAGGACACAATAGAACAACTTTCCCTTGGATCGAGATATGAATGCCATCGACTGCAATGTCCAGAGCGCTAGATACTATTTACTATTTTCTTCGTCGCGAAAACACGACATAACTAAAAATTTATCGCCGATAAGCTATCTACATATTACCACAAAGTAATAAATTAACACGATCAGAATTAGCGATAAACTTCCAATTACATTTTAATCCCGAGTCTGTGTGGTTTTCTCGGGCATTCGAAAAGCCATGAACCGAAACCGCGCGCGTCAAAGTCAAAGCTTTGATTTAACTTCGTCCATATTACATGGATTTCGCTGCAAGTCGGAGGAAAAACATCTTTTCACGAGTGATTGGCGCGACACGTTCTGCCGTACGTCGACCAACGACTCCATTTAAAAGGGATACACGGGCGTTTCACGACGACCGACAGTTGATCGAGACTTTGAACCTTCTCAACAGACTATGTTGAATTAAGGATTCTTTTGCCTTTTTTCTTTGAGAACTCTTTGGGAATTCTCGACGCCACGCGTTTCTGCTCGATTCGAACGAAGCAAACTCGTCTGCGAAAGTGCGCGTATGCCTGGTGTAAAATATCATGTTCTTTGCACGATTTTCTAGGATTATTTTCTAGGATTATGAGGCTCGTTAAGCGAGTCCAAACGTTGGCCCAAAAATTCTTGTAATATTATGATGTAAAATATTATGATACGACACGAGATATGCAGAGCATTAAAGTAAGGCTATCGTAAAGCTCAATAACTATTTCACGTGATAAAATTTCGCGATCTTGAGAATTTTTCTGAAACGTGAAACAATCGTGCAGAAGATAAAAAAATAATTGAACTATACTTCTTGGTGGAGTTAAGCAATGATACGAGAAAGGATAAATTTATCAGAATTGAGACCTAATAAATGTATGAAAAAGTTCGAATGCATTGCCCTCGCGTTTAAATAACACGAGACTATGTGCACATTAGTATTTTGGCGAGTGTCCCGCTCAACGCTGACGAGGCTTCATTCATAATTTCATACTTCTGGTACTCAACGAGCTGAAATAACTTTTGCCTGAATTTTCTTACGTGTACTCGGATAATTTTACTTCAAAGAACTTCAAGTTGAGTTTAAAAAGAAAAAATATTAGACGTGCGTGTTGCTTGTGACTCGAATAATATTGTACTGGATATCAGTGGGTATTGGATGAAATATGAATTTACTAGGTATTTATTTACGTACGAATTTTCTCACGTCGATTCGTAGTAAAGAGCGAATCATTCATGAAACAAAGCGAAAGACTTTATTTTCGACCGATTTTCTACAAAAGAAATCTACACTTTCACGTATAAAAGTTAGAGGTTCAGAAAGCAGTCATTTCTAGTGGAATTTGTATTAAAAATTTGCATTATTCGTGCTTATTTGTAACAAATAACAACAAACTTCAGTTATAATCTTGCTGTTGGATTTTATATTAATTTGACCCGTTTGACAAGAATAATTTAAATTTAATTGCATGTAATAATAAGATCGGAACTTCGAAGCCGATTTTCTTGGCACATATTATTTGTAATTTAAAAGTACAACCACGATGGCTTTTTTTATACTGCAATCAAAGTATAATTGTTCACGATAATTTTATTCTTACAATTGTTAAGTGATGTATCATCGATTAGTAGTGATGAATGACAATGGACATTTTTTTCGTTGCTTTGAGATGTATGGAAACATAATGTTTATTATATGCCAGAGTACGTATTTATTGAAACGAACCAAGACTAACTTATAACTTAGATATTTCAATATATTTCAAAATATAAATAGATAAATCTTTTAAATTACAACTTGCACTTCAATTGAAAAGATTTATTATGTCATGAGCTCTGACACGTGAAGCCATAAATTCTGATTATTAAATAATAGCGACGTTTGCCGAAGAGACAGAATCCGAAAAAACATTTTTACGAGAGAGAGAGAGAGGGAGGGAGAGAGAGAGAGAGAGAGAGAGAGAGAGAGAGAGAGCAATTCATTTCAAGATGAGATTTCACATCAATCACGACAAAATCGATTCCGGAATGAACAACAACGAAGCAAAAGCTATAAGGCAATAGAGTAATTACTTCATGACGATTACAAACTCGAGTCTATGCAATATCACCAAGGGAAATTTAGAAAAACAACCAGAGACACGAGAATTTGATCATCCGACCGTATTTTATAAATACGAGGTTTATGGTTTATTAAAACGATGAAAATTAAGGTCCAATGAAAGTTAGGTAATATAATAAATTTCCGTAACGAGGAAATTTCAAGTGAGAAAACTAGCGTATGTAATTGTTTAAATTTTAACAAAATTCTCAGGAAACACTTTCTACGATGTAACACGTTTAAAAAATTATGTGCATCGGAGAAATTATAAATAAAAATTGGTATACGATATTTCGCGAGAAATATCAATAAGAATAATAGTGAGCAGAATTCAAGGACATTATAAAAGTATGCGACACAAAGACATATTTCTGAAATATAGAACAAAACTTTTAAAAATTACTTGCAAGTGATTTCGATCAAATCACGTACAATCCAAACCTTCTATTGTGTAAAATAAATCCTTGAATGTCTCATAAAATTTCACAACATCCACGATATACGTAACAAATAAAAAATATATTGCATATCTCGCTGATTAAGATTGACATTTTTACAGTCGTATATCATTTTTAATTTCCACGAGCTATAAATTTATTTATTGTATCAGCTTCAAATCCATTTTCTATGTACGTTCTTTTCATCTAACAACTGCGCAACTCACGACAGATTCAAATTCAAGTTTATCATTTGACTTTGATTTCCTTAAATTTCCTGTTTGAACATGCTTCTATGGCATCTAATTAAGGAGTTACGATTGTTACTGGTCCGTTTGATTCTAATCGAAATTAATATACACCTATACCGTAATGGCTTGATGTGGACAGCGAATCGATGTGACTTTTCGATAAGCAAACATTAATACCGCAAGTTTCTAGTTTCGAAATTTAATTAGTCCTCTAGGCGTATCTCCAGTGCACACTGACTAAACATTGTAGCAATCTGATGGAAGAAAAGGAGCGGAAAACACCGACAGACGCAAGAAGGAACAACAACACCAAAGTGATCGCATCGATAATACCCGTAATCGTAACAATAAGATCCAACAAGAGTGCATGGGCGTCGGCAGCCAAATAAAACAACGGTTCAATTAAGACGTCGAGAGGAGAAAAAAATGCAAAAGAGCCGCGAGAATAAAAATAAGGTAACGCAAAGCGGCCGCGTGGACACTGGCGACCGTTGGTGACGTATCGCGTTATCCGGTATCCTTTTGAATAATCCACTGGGACAAAGTCCCAATATTCCTCTCGCTTCCGCAAGTATTTGATTATCATTGTTATCTTGACTTGGACCAACCGAGTGATGTGGAAGTGATCGGATAGACGAAGGAAAGGACGTTTCGAAATTCTGATTCAAATGCCAGTTATCTAGTGAAAGACTGGAGAAACTTTTTCTTCTGGTTGGCCTGAGTTTAGTTTGCGCTCGAAAAAGATCATCTTTTCTCCCACCCCAAAGAAGAATGGCGTATTACGTTCAACGGTATTTTCACGGCTATTTCCTCACGGTTATTTTTCTTCGACGTAAAAGGTCCACGAGGTTCCTATGAAAATACGCATTGAATAGCGTCAAAGACGTGCTAAAACTGCATATGTCATATTTCAAGTCAACCATTTCGTTCGTTCGTTCGTTCGTTCGTTCGTTCGAGACGCTTTTAACATATTTCACTATACAATATGTGATTGAGCGCAAAGTGCATGCAAATACGAATCCGAAGATCCTGAAAATGTTATGCTTGAATAAAGTTGAAAGACTTCTCTTTTAAATTAGATTGGTATTTTAAATTTTTCTTTAGATTTTATTGCTTTTGTATATTGGCAATGATTTAAATAATGGAGTCGACGTTCATCACGTTCACCTTTTATAATTTTTAATTTCTATTTTGTAAAGCATTATTTTGATCTTGTGATAATATTACGTCTACAATTGGAACTAGTCGGTCTTTCGTGTTTCAAAGGACTTTTATCTGATGTTTGACTTCCTTATTTTGTCATATTTTGCTATTGCAACGACATATTATAAAAATCTTGCAAAAATAAAATAAAGTAAACACATATAAACCATTTTGTGCGAGGGTTCTTAGGACAATCCTAGAGAGATTGCGACATCTAGTAAAACATCCAGAGTCATGATAGACTCGAATTAAATGCAGACTTCGTCGGGTTATATCCAGGTTTTGGCACTTGGATTTCGACAAGCGTACTCCTCAAACAAACGGTATAATTTTTGCTGCTGCAATGGCTTTATGGTTTGGCCAGAAAAGCGTCGCCTTAAACCTTTTTGCCACTTTACAGACGTGCGGAACAAATTTTACTACGCATTTATGAACTGTGACACTCGTCGAACCGGCGATCCTGGAATCCATCTTGGTAATAGAATTTCTTTGAATGCCATTTTAAGTGTAAGCTGTACATCACGAATGACTGTACTTTCGTAATGCATCGATGATAACATAACTCTATGTTTGACATTTTACAAATTATAATAGAAATGGTTGAGTAAAAGCCTGAATATGGATGTTTATTACACTATATTGAGAAAACTATCTGTTTATCTGTATCTTATCGTGAAGCGTAGATGTGCGTTTATAGTCAAGAAACATAATTTACATTTAAATAGATGAGATAGACAAAAATTGGCACGGGATTGATCAATGTGATGATTGTAGTAATTCGACACGTAGTGTTTTGCATTCTTTATGATTTTATCTAGGAAAGTGAATAATGAACAAATCAAGACGGACGAATATTTATTAGATGTACTACGAAGGCTAAGCGTTTAAGGTAATTTAAAAGCATTTAAGCATGTAAAGTCGAGTGCGAAAGAATTCCTTAATATCCTCGCCACTAGAAGTCACTCTTTTGGTGAAAACCGAAAACAGCTGTTCGATATCTTCCACCATTCGATTAGCGTTTGTAGTGCAAATATCATCATTTTAAAAATATAAATAGGAAAATTGCAATTGCTCGCGAGAAAAGTGTCAACACAAGATATCATAAAAATTCAACCAATTGAATTGGTTGATTACGGAAATTTTCATTTTTCCGTACTAATATTATTAATAATCGTGACAGAGAGAGAGAGAGAGAGAACGTGTATGTATTCTAGAAGAAATCCCAGTGCAAACACGTAGCCGTCCGTACTTATTCAAAGTATACACTATTTGCAGATTCGATTAACGCATTCGCCGTTCGAATTAAATTTTCATGCGCTGCAGCCCAACCCCCCCCCCTGCCCAAAGTATATCCAAGTGCATTTTCCGTGCTGGAATTCGTGGGGCTGTGCGCATTTTGACATGCGGACTTATTAGGGCTTTCGGATTTTTGCACGTTAGAAGGCCACGAAATTTTGTAACAATCGCCCGTGCGTCGCGAAACCACAAATATATGCGCGATTATGCAATTTTCATAACTGATTTGAAACGTATTTCATGCTCGTATCTACGAAAATTACAATGTTTCCGTCTATATTCGCGTGGCTTTTTTCTCTTTTTTCCCCTTCAGAAGTATTCAGATGGAGTCTTTGAGAACAAATGCGTTCGCGTGTATAATTAGGAGTCGGTAGATTATGTATCCCGAAACGTTGTATTATACGACTTCGTTAACATTGGTGTATACATGACGTTAAACGTAAGATAAAACTTACCGAATTATTAGATAAAATATCCATTACTTCCTTTCGTTTTAATCAATTTTACGTTCACATTTTCTTACAATATCTCCTTTTTTATTAAAAAAAAAAAACCTTTTACTATGTTATTTAAACGTTAAAGTCCTGACTATAAATTTCCAACAATAAGTAAAGGCAATGCGGCGTAAAAGTAATATCATTAAACTCGATATTATTCAAAATAAATAACATTTTTTATAGTATCTATATAAACGTATTATAGCTAAACATAAAATTAATTATCCCGCCTGTAATTCACGTCGATTCGTGTGTTTCGTAATAATTGCTTTGATTGCAAGCAAATTGGAAAGAATCCAAGTTACTTAATAATTGTAGCACTAACATTATTTCTGAAGCATTGAGTCGTTGTGATCGTAAGCTGCTCCAACAATTTTTCCTTCGGTAGCGTCAGTAGATCAGTTTTTGAAATAATCTCTACTGCAACCTTACCATTTACAATCGTGGTCGATCAAATTTAAATCTCTCGGAACGAATAAGCAATGTTCATTTAAACCAAAATACTTTCGCTAACCTGTGCTTCGTATAAAAACTTACAACGCAACGTCAAACCCGCTTGAAACTATGTAAGAAAAATCTGTTTTTAAAATCCATTTCTCCAGGTAAGAGGAAGATGACAAAACTTATCGATTCTGTCAAGTCCATGAATGCTTGTAATGCTCCAAGAAGCGTCTTTAGAAAATCCCGCACTTATGAAAATCCCCCGTATCGAAGGAGACAGATATTTCCCGGAGTCCCATTCCGTTGACTCTGAATACGGTGACTTGCTTAGGAACCATTATTTACGGTCCAGATCCGAACCTCTTGAAAAATAACCCGGAGCCTTGGCCTCCGTAGCGATTTTCTCTGTCAAGGCCACGTGAACCGCAAGTCGAAATCCCGCGATGGCACTCGTGAACAATTCTTCCCGAGTTTCAGCACGTTTTCCCAACGTCATGGATTTTTGTGTATATCCATTAGTACGCGTAAATTGACGGCTACGTTGGTGTTGAGAAAGTGATATACGTGTGAAGTGCCGATGTGCTGTGGCCTCTGCATTCGAACGCGTTTGAGTTTTTGGCAATAAGTATAACGAAATGTGAATCTTGTATTTAAGAAACGGATATCGTAATTAATTAATACGTGGCATGTTACGAACTACCGAAAGCAGAAATATTCGATACGAAGGTAAATTCATTATGGATATAATTATAAGATTAAGCGATATGATTTATTGAATTGAGTATTTTGTATATTTCAAAGAGCTACTTCTTTTTTTATTAAAATAAAATGAAATTATCGGTAAATCTCTTCGAAATTTAGAATATAATGGGTATTTTTATATCGTGTCATTTGTTTTCCAGATTTCCCACGCATAAACCTACGTAAAGCGACATCCTAGTGTTCTTTCTTTGTACATCTTAAGCATTTTATTTTCCAACACTTCGAATCTATTTTCTACCGTTTTTTAATGCAAATGCAATTCGGACATTTCCTTAACGCAATTTTCCTACACTTCTCCATGAACTACATTTCGTACGGCGCATAAATCTTTAAAATCAAGTATTCCCTCGAAGATCTTAGGTAGATATTTAATTTTCTCATCTCTTATTCCAAATCCCACTTCCCATCAAACGTCTCACGTTTTTTAAAACGGTCCCTAATTATTCTCCGGCTGTCGCACAAGAATACCATCCTCGAATATTATCCAGCGCTCATTTCCATTGCTCATCCTTCTTTCACGTTCGCTTTTCGCGCGCGTGGGTCGTCTGGACGAGCAACAACCGAGACGATACAAACGCGGACTGTGGCGGCAACTCCCGGAGATCCACCGGATTTACACGTTTTTGCGAAAGCGACAGCGACTTTAATGAAGCGCGTCAACTGGAGGCCTTTTTATCTCTCCCTCTCTCTCTCTCTCTCTCTCTCTCTCTCTCTCTCGTTGTCAGGCAAGTGAGCTCCGAGGCGGCCTGCAAAATTTTCCTCCTCCTCCACACACACCCCCCCCCCGCACACCCACGGCGTATTCGGAATACCGACGCAATATACGAGATTCTCTGGGCTGGAATTCCTCGGGTTCAACGATCCGCGGAGTATAGATGTAACTTGTAAAGGGTATTTGTACAGTCGATAAACTTTTTTCCATGCGTGTGCATGCTCGTTTTCATACTGCTGAGTCGTCATTATTTTGCTTTAAGATGTCTGTTCGATATTTCACGTGACTTCCTTCTTTTTCTCCCACCTTTTACTTTTTTGAGCGCGGTAACGTGTAAATGATTTTAAGAATAACGTATACGTATTAGATAATCTTGTCTTCGTGGCGTGTAATTCTCGTCTAATGTGGCGTGCGAGCGTCGAAAATTTTACGCCGAGTAGAGCGCGAATGGTGACGAGATTTTTCGGCGACAAAGTCGAAGAATATTGGTACAAAGCATTTTGATTGTCCGAGGTACCGTTTTTATTACTTCGGACTCGGTGTGAATGGTACTTGAACTGGTACTGCTCGCGGGTCAAAAATTATTCACCGCGTGCTTCCTTGGATCGGAAATTCAACTGACACTATCAAGTTTCTTGCCATGTATCCAATAAAAGTTTACGTCTGCTCTTATTTATTTAAAATGTTTTTTATAGCCTCTTGTGGTGTAACGATGACAGATGCTAAAAAGGATTACCTTTTTTAATGTTTATACTGACATCAAGCAGGATGCGATTTCTGTCTTTGTACTTCACGTGTAATTAAACATCAAAATCTTTACGCGGTAAACACTATGTTTCAAGCTTTTCGTACCGTTACTACTGTTTCTATACATAAGTGTGTGTGCGCGCGCGCGCGCGCGCGTGTGTAAAAACCTACGTAACACCACATGAGCGAGTAGATGATTAGAGTACATTTAAAATTTCCTTTAAAAATCGATGTACGTTAATAAATATAGAAAATAAAAAATTCAGTAATACTCTTAATTCTTAAATTAAGAAAAAATAAAAAAGAATTTTCGATTCCACCTAATATTTTTAATGGTAAAATAATCGATGTTATATACTTTTACTTTTATGGCTGTACAACCAAAAAAGGTTTGCAAGTTTGATTACGCTGCGGCTTAGATAATTTCACAATATGACAGAATAAAATTAATATATTACCAACGTTTTTCATTTACGCTGCTTACGTTGTTTGTCACTTACAAATGACGAAATAGCATTTCGCTAAATTATTTACCTAGCCATTTCATTTTTTACGCAATCGAAGGATATCTTTAACCCTCAATCGAGTAACTTCTGACCAGCAGTCGCTTCAATTATATTAAGTACTCAGGAGTCCATATTTTATTAATCTTTCGTATCAAGCAATTGCTGACGTAACGCTTTCGCTCGGCTCACTGTCAGCGCATTCTATCTTATAATGCAATGCACGTGAAATCTTCCAATCGACAAATCGTATAAGATTGATTACGAAAAAGTGCAAACTAACTAGTGAAACAGTCGTATACGCAAGATTGCGGATTTTAAAAAAAAGTTTAACGAGCTAGTATTGAAGGTGAAAATATACGAAGGATATTCTGTAAGAAATTGTTCTTTTCTTATAGTGATGTACTTTGTTACACAATATTCCAGTTATTGCGCGTTGATACTACGTGTTCATAATCCAAAAATAGTACATTTTTACAAATCGAAAAAATTGGGCGTAAGATTAGGAGCAAAAAGCTTACAAATCTTGTACATTTTACTTACTTGGAAAAGCTGGTGATGGTCACGTAAGACAAAACACCCAACTTAAATTTAAAAAAAAAACACACCGATTGCCTGTATTATTACAACAGAAAGTTCGTTAAACTCCAACCATGACTGTTCCGAGCGAGATGCGCCAATCTAAAAATATAGGTAAAGGTAAAACTAAATAACATAATCCCACGTAATAGAAATAAAATGATCTCCATCGCGATAATGGCATTTAACAACAGTGAGCCCATTCAATAATCACCGAATGAGAAAAAAGAAAAGCGCGTGTGAGAAAGTCGGTAGTCCTGCTGTCATTAATTTTATCGTCGGCTACTGTCGCCGCTTTGTGATATACGCACTTGCCCAAGCAAATTACGTCTCGCTGCTTACCCACTATAAATATATATATATATATATATATATACACGCAGTAACCCACTATATGTATAATTGTACAAAAGCGCGCAGGGCTGCTTTTCGTTGGCAATTTCGCTTTTATTACATAGAAAAGTCGCCCCGCGCGAGCCAATCTTCGTTATTTACGATTACAGGCTCGATCTGTGCCGGCAAGCGATTTTTTCTTTTTTAAAGCCTTTTGCGAGGATATCATGGCCGATTAATAAATTGCCGAGTGATTGGGTTCTTCTTTTTCGTTTTCTTTGCATTTTTCACGCGGAGGAACGCAGATGCACGAGGATATTTTGCAGACTTGAACGAAATCTTAACTAATCTTAAAACTATAATTACGTATAAAAGCGTCCATTTGGAACATTTTTGTACAATGAGTAACCGGTTTAATTGAAACTAATTGGATATTTTAGTGTGAGTTACTCCGCCAATAAATAATATTTATTAACATAACTTTTTGCACCTGGTGCGAGACATAAATATTGTATTTCTAAGCCCTATTTTAGAAAACTATAATTGCATGAACTTAAATTCATGGGTTTAGCTGACGCATGAAGAATAATTTATTGATTAAAGATAAACAAAAAAGATATTTTTTGCAAAGTAAATGAAATATCACGATTTGTGCCTAAGACCTTTATTGCCTGCTAGGTTGAATGAATCTTAAAGTATATTAAATGTTTTTTACTTAAAAAATGTTCGTTTAATTAAATAAATACGTTTCATAAGCTGTAAATATAGGTAACTCGAGACTGTGGAAATAACAAGTTTTAAAGCGCTGTTTCTTCACTTTTTTCTAAGACGAAAAAAACTTAGCAACATCTATCCAAATTGTTTGCAATAAAGCCTTAAATATATTATGCCTCGTTAAGAAGTTGCATTATATGCAAGTTAAATAATTACTAAAGTGTTTGTTAATCTTGCATCGTAATTCCGATTAATAGTGATTGATTAGACGTCGTAAGCATGCGAAATTTTTATGAATAACGGCTACTCTTTTTTTATACGCCATTGATTACGTAAGCAAATTTGTATTTTTCAAATAATCTTATACATATCAAAAAGATACGATCAGTCACCACTATTCTACCGTAAAGTTTATTGAATTAATTATCTTTCTTGTAATGTTATTACAGAATTGCCTATATATTGCTGCAAAGTGTTTTCAATATTATACGAAGAATAACCGTGTTACGCGTTTCGTTAAAAAAAGAAAAAAATCAACGTAAGAAATGTTAAATATATTTAAATTTATTTTTCTCATTCCCATGAGAAATTTAGAATTACCAAAGCTAATGAAGAAACCTTGTATTTCATGATCTTTCAAAAATTACACGTTACATTGCATCTTCTGTGTTTTGAGTTCGTTAACATTTTACGATAAATTCGATAAATAAATGTCATTATAAAACATATTTCGTCGAGTCTTTACTTAACTATGTGCTTCGAATTAAAAAAATGTATCTCTTCGTTAGTCTCAAGATTTAAAACAGATGAATAAATATCGGAAATGACCAAAAATATTTATAAATTTATTGTACAAATATCCCAGATATTTATTACGATAGATAAATAATAATAAGCCAAAACTACGTACATTTCAATAATTTATGTACATTTCACTGCTTGAGATATGTGAAAATTGTGCTCGCTACGAGAACAATAATGCCAACTTCTTGGCATTCAATTGTATCATAATTTATAAAGGAAATAAAGTCAATTTATTCGTCATCTCATTTTACTTAGAAGTTGTAAATGCAGTTATATAAATAAGAATTACATCAATTGTAGAGCGCCAAAGACAACGTTTAAAATTTTAAGACAATAAATACTTTCGTTCCGAATTAATTATTACACGTAAAAATGTGTAAGTGTAACCCTTTAAGATCATTCACTCCAACAGCGCCTCAAACTCATTATTTTATTTGTAATTATTGTAAGATTCTACTTGAAACCTGAAATAAGAATAGAAAAAAATATACCGATTATAAAATAACAAAGAGGGATGCACGGCTCGTAGAAAGTAAATCGGCTTTCTATGCATGAAAACTTATAGTCATTGGCTTTCCTTTCTTTATACAAGTAATTAAGATAAAATCATTTGAATACGTGTTTACAATAGTTTTCGATCGACGATTCACGCTGTATTAACTTCCTCGTTTGAAAATGACTGATGAAATCAAATAAAAATTGAGTAGTATGATGAAGTACACTGTACTTTTATGTATAAATACAATGGTTTTGTATATAGATTATGTACCATTAATTCTATATCTTACAACAGATTTTATCCGCTTTTTTATGAAATCTCATTAAGGATTTTTATGAAATTTCGACATAGCATACGTAGTGAGTACTATTACTATAAACAAGCTTGTGCCGCGGTCAATTATTATATTCATTACTTTATTCTCAAATGAAAAAAGTTTTGGATAAATGTAAAGCCTCGCTGCTATAGAAAGATAAGCATCAATTATTATTTTTCATGTCGCTTTAAAAAGTAAAAGTATTTAATATTAATAACTAGAATTATGTAAAAATATTCCAACTAGTTTTCAGGGATAATAATTGTAAACGATAACCTACATATCATTAGCTCGAGCAATTTTTTTATGCAATTACAAAATATTATAGTAATACGATTTAATAACCAATTAAAAATTGATGATGATAATGATATATTTAGAAATCGCACCGTTGATAATCACTAATAAATACTTGAACTTTGCCTTGTTCAACAGCCCAGTGCACATTATATTTACTTGTATTGCACAAAAAGTATTTAACACGTATTTACGTCAAAGCTCGAACAATTCTTTTTATTCTTGCGAACGCGAGTACTTCTTCTCTTTCATTTCGTGCCAATGAGGCGAGCATAAGCTCAAGTACGACAAATTTCTTAAATATTATCGCACAGGCACTTTTAGAATTTCAAGAAAAGCCTTGTTTCGGCGTCATCTAATTATTCTGTCGCTGTGAAACGATTAGCCTGTATTCACAAAACGTGGAAGATCAAAATCAACGAAGAAACAAAACTCTTGATGCTCGAGGGCACACGGGATACCTTCACACACAGAACTTTACCTTACCTAAACAGATTTCTGTCGGTGCTTTCTTTCTCAGGAATTAAAAAGAACCGTAGGTGTAATGTTACGATGAAGTAATCCAGATCATTGTTATTCTTTTGCAGAAACGTATGTCTTATCAGTGCCAGTTTCTCGTTTAAAAAATTAATTCTTACTCTAACAATATTCTTCACTGTTATGCAACTTTTAAATATATAACTTATTAAATAAGCTAATCGCCTTTACAAATATTATACGCCTCGATAAGTTGTGTTATTTTACGTTTTCACGCAAACGAGTTTCAAAAACCCGCTTTTTATGTGTACAAGGTAAACTTAAATAGACGAGAAAAGATTATAATACAGCATAAATCACAGTAACACTTTAAGTATATTTGTCGCTTTTATAAGTATCAAAGCTCGAATAATCTACTCTACAAGGAAAAATCACTCTCGCATAGTTAGTATTGTTTGGAAATATTATCTCGAGAAGTGCTACTTTAAATCAGACCTTCATTATCACTCATACGCTAAATACGCTAAGCAAACAGATTTCTATACCATCGATACAATGAATTATCTGTTATGAACAGCGTTTCCACCGTAATTTAGAGTAAAAGTACAAGGCGTAACCTCGAGAATTACAATTTTAGTTAAGGAAAAATTCGTCTTAAACAGAGCGTTCGTATTCTCATGATCCCAGAGATGAAATGTCATTCAAGTTGACTGAAATTTAATTAGAAAAAATTTAACGCACACAGTAGTACTTGACACTCTGAGTCATACGCAAGAAAGTACAACCGGCAAATGTCATTTTCAAACTTCGAGCATATTCTTGATTAGGAAGAAAGCGAGGGAGATGGAGGGAGAGAGACAGAGAGTGTCGACCAACTCCTTCCGACGCCGATTGGTTAATGCGAAATTGCCCAAGTGTAAGCTACATGCGCAATTTTTAATTTGCAATTTTCCACCAACGTTCGTGTGTGTGGACTTTGCACGCTCTCCTTGTACTCCATCTCATTCTCTTAATAATCAAGAGCCGGCCTGATTGTTTTTCGATTTTTCCCGACGTGCCACCGTAATCTTGCCAGACTCTCCCTACCAGTACCATACAGTAACATACCACGAAGTCAACAAATGTCTTTCCGCATTTTCTATTTCCTCGACTATCCGAATGATGCTTTCCATACTCTCATTCTTTCTTGAACTCGTTTCGAAATATTATAAGGCATTGGAACTTCATGGAACTCGCCTAGAAATATACAATCCAACGGAAAAGAGACATCAACATTTTCTAAAATATCACTCGTAATTCAAACGTTCCCGTTTACTTGTAGTTAAAAACCCTCTAAAACTTATTTAAATAAATCGCTGGTCGTACATTGATGAATGATGCATGTAGTCTAAAACAAAAGACGTGCCTGGATAATAGTCGCTTATTGGTACAAGTGTCAGCTTTAATATTAGTATAATGAACCGATACGAAATAGGATGCGTAGATCGTTACCGTCCTATACATCGATGACTAACTCTGCTATTAGTACATTATAGCTAGTTACTATCATCACTGCATAGCTTTTTGTGATTTTTGTGATTTTTGTGATTTTTTGTGATTTTTGTGATTTTTGTGATTTTTGTGATTTTTGTGATTTTTGTGATTTTTGTGATTTTTGTGATCCATAAATTATCATTCGACATTTGTTCATAACTACTTAAGCGAGCTTAAGTACAGCCCATTTCCTCTCAACAAAGTGGACTTTAATTCGCCTCTGTGGCGTCGCAATTTTTCCGAACATCGAACGATTTTTACGCAAAATCACTATGAGCGGAAAGAACAAAGTTCCAAGACCGCCCCGTTCTTAAGCACATTTAGAGGATAAGCGGTGCCTCGTTTTTCATCGCAGCAGCACAGCGGAGGTGCGCGCGCAATTGTTATGCAAAGCCGAGCGGGAGCACGAGAAAAACATACGGAATACGCTGTCGTTGCGCTCTATTTGCACGCGAGTAAAATTGGCCGCGGGTACACGCGCGAGTATCCGCGTGTGTACCACGCACTCGTCCGTGAACCACGGTTTCATCTTTATCCGGGCGCTCGCTCGATTTCGCGACTCAACTGTCTCGATCGGAATTACATCTGCGTTTACAGTGTCGGTGGCGTGCGGAACGAAATTTCAATGCCGAACTCACCGATGGAGCCGTCGAGATCCTCGCGGGTGAATTTGCATTACCAAATGGGACTTTGGAAAATCGTGGCTTAGATTCTTGTGGGCCAGTTAAAGAGCCGACGAGAACTCTCAGGGCACATCAACCCCGCAATAACTCAGTTTGGAAAAGAGTTCTTTCGCCTTTTCGATGCGAACTCTCGGAGTTCGGTTGACTAGCACTCGATCTCCTTTGGAATAAAAAATGTTTTTTATCGCACAACTGAAATACATGTACCAAGAAGGGAGTAAAATTGAAAATATATCGAGGAAAATAGCAATTTCGCCTTCTGCCATAGACACTTCGAAATGCACAATTTCCAATTAAATTTCTGAATTAAGTGTCCTGGAAACACTTAATTTCCTTGAAAATTCAATGACAGGATCGACATTTTCTTGTTACACGCCGAGTTATACATTCGTTATAAATAAAACGTAACTAAATTGAAAGGAGCAAACCAGTTTGTCCTGACATTTCGCGTGGAAAAACATAAATCCCAACATTTCAAATTATAACGCGCAGCAACTTATCATCCCCTTAAAAGTAAATCAGCCACCATAGAGTGTATGAAGTCGGCGCTCATAATAGGCGGATATAGAAAAAAAAAAAAGGTAGGAAAAAATGAAAAGCGCGCCTGCGTACACAGGCGTCAGCTCGCGTTCGATCCTCGATCGAACTCGTGAGCGCGACACGTTGCGTATCCTTAATGGTCCGAGGCCCATTAACGTGCCTTTTCCTCCAGTATTCCTGCGCGCATATCCCGAGTGCCCGAGCTCGTATATTCATGTATTCCAGGGCGACGTGAGCGGACAATTAACGCCGTGGCAATTACGCCGTCGCTCTCCACCCGGACTTGCGAAAGACTTTCGGCTTTCGATGAGGAAAGGATGCTGGACCCGAGCGTTGCTCGGTGCATCAGCGATCGATCTTGCGCGCCCGATAATCTAGTCGAAAGGATTTCCCGCAGCTTTTAATCCACTGCTTGAGTTACCATTGGGATCTTATTTTTGGAAATATCGGAGAATGAATTTACGGATTTTTGCATGCGCAACGACCTTCACCGAGGTCGCCGTTCCTTTGCAGCGCGTCAACCGATGAGTTTCAATGGTACTGCCAATGAATGCGTTCGCTTCGAATCAAGATTCTTTATCGATAAGAGATCAGAGTTAGGTGTAGCGAAAAGTAAGGTTAATCCAGTGGCATTCGAAATCGTGATTTACTGCTTGGGAAGAATTATTCATTGGACTCCATTGCTAGCCGTGCGTCCTTACTCGGTGCTTTTGCTAAAAGCGAGTTCATTTCGTGACTCTCGGCAGTTATTTGCGAGTCGGGGCCCAATATCCTGGCGCATATTGGGCCAAACTTTCTGAAAACGTTCGTTCGAGTCCGAGTTTGAGGCCTCGTTTAACGCGCGCTTGTCTAGTTATCGCACTATTGCGTATCGGATGTCGAAAGAGTTTTTCCCTTTATGAATGAGCGAGTACGCGTGGGTTTCGCGCAACTGTAGAGCGGTAATGCGAGTTACGATAATTAGAGATTTAAAGAGAAAAGAAAACTCATCCTCGGAAGGCCGTTTTTACGCTGAGACTCGGCGCGTTGCAAATTTTCTCTCTTATTTCCATGAAATTGTTTTTTATTACTTTTTACGAATCGTCAAGCAGGCCTCATTTTTCTAGTGCATGGGTTTAGTGCGCTGAAAGAGCGTTTTCGCGTTGCCGCTTGATGTGCTTTTCGAGATGCTAACTTATAAATGTTTTTATTCATCTTCGAGTTGAATGCTTGAATATTGGTTCACATTTTACAGCTATGGTTGATAAGGCATTTCGTAGACTTTATGCGTAGAAAACGCTCTAAAGAATAAATCTGAATAGTTGCGAATTCTCGAGGCTGTATGTGTAAATTAATTCAAGTTCAATTTCAAAGGAATTTGTAGAAAGAAGAGAAACTGCCGTTAACGGCGATTTAATAAAAATCCTTACCATTTTAAAATCCTCCCAATAATGCAATAATGATGTTTGAAGTATTAAAAGCTTTGTTGAATAAATCTATTCGTAAAGGTCTAGAGTCAGCTGTCACGTGTATAACCACGTTAACAAAAGACTCTGCTTAAAAGCATTTTAAATTATTTGCAAAATAATTCAAACGTAGGATGATACCGTTAGGAAACGTATACAAATTGTAAATAATTACTGTACAGGCTGTAAACGGTATCACGCTTAATAATATCCCTTATTCAGTTTTAAATACTTTTTTATCGCCGAGAGAGATTCACGTGAAATATCTTTACTTTATCTTATTAAACTTGAAAGTAAGTAAGGCTGCGATAAAATACTTAATTAAATTTAGTCAAGTGTGATCGGACGGTCCGTTCAAGTCTTTATTATAAATCATTGTGTGCACATTTACAAAACTCGATATTAAATGAAATCTAAAAGCGAGAAGATTGAATAAGTCTTGAAATTACGCACAATCATAATGAAGCTTGAAAGTAAAGGGAATCGTAAAAATTCCTCTGTTTTGGTTTTGTAAAAAAAAAAAAAAAAAACATCCTCATAAAATCGCTTCCTTTTACTCAAAACGTAGTAACTGTACCTTTTTCACGCAGAATTACTCGTATTTGGTGCAGAAAATTAAATTGTTAAGTTCTGTAATGTACATTTAACACGCACCGATTGTTAAGGGTAATACAGTCGGCATTCCTATACGAAAATGAGTACTATTCAAGTATTAACATGCGCCTCTGCTTTCAAGACGCATTTCAAGCATTCGATAAACAGAGAGACACGGACATTCGTTCGTTCGCTCGGGCGAGACGCGAATTACGAATACAAAATTGCATCGAAGCTCATCCTCGAGTTGAGGGAAACAGAAAAGGAAATCATTGCGGAACATCGCTTACTACACCACCTGCCTGTTTTACGAAGAATTCGAGGTCGCGATCGGTTTCGAG